>JAJTWQ010000003.1:10095000-12495000 GCA_029007595.1 Solanum commersonii | reverse complement strand
TGAATGTAGATGTGAAGGAGAAAATTTAGGAAAAAAAAGGGTATATGCATGTATGAAAAAATCTTAAAGAGATAAACAAAAAAGTAAAAAAACAAAGTTGAAAGAGTTGTTATTACCAAAGAATTTTTTAAAATAAGAAGAGAGACGAAGAAAGGATAAAAAATAATTTTACTTTTTCAATAAATAAAGGATTGAAAGAAAAAACGTTTCTTGAAAAGGCTTAGAAAAAAAGAAGTTTTCAATGGAAAACGAGTAAAAGAGAACATGACTAATAAATGACAAATAGATTTTAAAAAATCCTTTTTTTGCTAAAAAATTATAAGTGGGCTATTTATTGCCAATTTTGACATATATAGACAACTACTAATAACTATTAGCAACATATAGCCCAACATTAATAAGCATTAAATAGACAAATAAAGTATTAGCACAAATTGTCCTAAAATTAATTCGGCATATTAATAGGCCTTTTTTCCCTTCATTATGAAACCAACAGTTAATATTAGCATAAATTAAGGAGATGTGGTTTTTTTTTCATGGGTATATTTAACTCTTGTATTGATAAAGATGGTCATTCATTTTCCATGAAATTCACCAATTCAAAATCAGTGTATCCAAAAAAATGAACTCACTTCAACAACAAACAGAAAAAAATAGATGACATCTTTGATAGTTTTGATTCATCATAGCGAAGAATGCGATAGTAAAAATTATTTTGTTTATTCAACAGAAGGGGTGGCTATTACAATAAATATTGATTTTGATTGATTCAAATTAATTTCAACCCATCTAAATGTCGATACTTTCATCAATTCCTTTAGATTTCATTATTAGATTAATAGGTAAACAGTTAACTAAGTTATCTTTTATCACATGATTGGCTTTTTATCACGTGAATGAACAATCATGTATACAATGCATTCATTTATACATATTTGTGTATTCATTCACTAAAAATATATACACTGAATTGAATAATCTTTTATCACATGAATGCGTTTTTATCATTTGAATGAACAATCATGTATACATATTTGTGTATTCATTCACTAAAAATTTGTATACATTCCATAATCTTCCTTCAGTGTGTAAATGAGGATTGCACTTGGAAATTAAAATGCTCAGCATTACACAAGTGAAAAATATTCAAAGTTAGACGATTCATCACTTTCTATAATCTTTATCCTTCTAGCAACATCAACTGAAATAACTCTTTTCTGATTTTTTTTTTTATCAACAACACCAACCAATTCACATTGTTTACCTTTAAAATTATCCTTACTACGAATTGGATACCGTGAAGAACTTGCATGACTAAAATTTGAAGTTTTGGATGGTGATTCAACAAAATCAAAATCTCCTTTTTTAGGAATAATTCTAGGAATATTTTTCTTAACCATGGCAATTGATACCCACAATCAATTACTAACTCCTTAATTTTCGCCCAAATATAAAAACTTTCAACTTGAAAAATTAAAAAACCAAAAAAAAAAATTAACAATATAAAAAGTGAAGACATGCAAATCTTCTAGAGAAGATATAACATCAACTTTTAGCACTTTTGTTTAAAAGGATGAAGAAGAATGATATAAATATTTACATTATCAATAAATATTCACCAATCAAAGAAAACATGCATACGAGAAAAGAGGAGAAAAAAAAGTGAACAAAGTCCCACTTCCCAATAAAACTGCAACATGCTACCACCAACTTAAAAAAATAATTAATTTAAATATAAATTACTTCCTATATATTAATGTGGGCAAAAAGGGCCAAAATATGCCAATTTTAATTTTAAAAATCCATGTTTTGTTATAAAAATAAGAAGGGGCTATATGTTGCAAATTAGTTAAAAGAGAGTACATGCTGTGCCATTTTTTCTTTTAACTATAACATGTCATGCTGTGACATTTTTTCGTTATTTATGTGCTTAAATTGTATATTTAAGTTTTTTACCCGGCTCAATTGAGGGCAGAAGCCCAGTTTGATTGATGAAGCAGCATAAATTGGGCTTGAGCCCAACATTAATAGTGCAACGGTCTAGCAGGGGAGCAAAAAGAACTTGAGCCCAAATTAGATTATAGCAAACATGTGTTATGTATTGAAATTTTTACATAAATCAATTTCTTAAAATTAATCAAAAATAGAATTGTATAAAAAAACTAAACTAGTTTGCATCACCAGTTGATTTTAAATTAAATTTAGTTTTTAGTATCCAATTAAAGTGAGTTCCAGATTTACAAAAAGGCTGCGAATTGTATTTGAAATTTCTAGTTTGGCGTTTCCAAATCCTCGTTACTTTTATCAATTTAAATTCAATAAATGAACTTACAAAGTTTGTTTTGACGCTTATAAAAACTCTGATTTAACAAACCTTTAAGATTATGTTTTTGCAAAAAAAAAAAAAAAGAGAAGGTGTAGAGACTTGTTTATTAGGTCTATTACTTTTCAGCCTTGGGCCAAAACTTGTCACATAGGCAACTTAAGATTGACCGATATCATGTTAAATTTGTACTTTCTTTCATTTGCTTTACTTCCCATTATTATTAATTTACATTGTCTTTGTTATTGTCATTATACATTGACTAAATTCCGTGCTATACGAGTTCACAATCCTAACAGTCTACATAACTTGTAACAATTGAGAAGGAGGAAAATAGGAGGAAAATGTGGTTTGTATGTAGTAATAGAAACCTCTAATTTACTGTCTTTAAAACTAGTAAATGACCAACAAGGGTTGCGGTGGAATGGTAAGTACTCCTTCATCCTTAATCAAAAGTCTTGGGTTCGAGTCCTGTCATTTTAACCGATGTCTGAAGTTTTGATGATTGAGCAAACTTTGGACCTGATCCTTAATGAGACTATGAATTCTGTACAGAAAAAAACTACAATTGCCCAAAAGCCTGCAAAACTTGTGTTGTGGTTGGTGTGCGGCTCCCACGGTACAACAGTGCCTCAGCCAATGAAATTGCCGTGTATGTTTGTGCCCATCCTATAAGATGTCTATCCTCACATATCACAAACAAGTTTTTTCATAGAGATTTCTCACAAAAAGGAAAAAGCCTCTCGCAATGGAATATTGCTCAAGAACAAGCTGAAGAACCTGATAGAGTTATCATTGTTCTTAGTTGTTGTTAGGGTTTATATTTCAATGGTTAATCTTGTAAGATCTATTCCTAAGTTATAAATAAAGTAGATCAGTTTTTCATATAAGAATACAACAAAGATTAGCTAGAGTTAGCTATGTTGGGTTCTTGAAGTCTAGATCGACTAGAGTAGTTGGTTTAGTGGGCAATAGAGCTATTGCTTAGAAGCTACTGGTAGTAGAGTTGCTACAGTGAAGGGGAGGGGATTAAAGAGTTTTAATTCATAGGTTACAAGAGTTTGTAATCTGAATGTTTGCTCCTTTTATAGTTAAATGGAGTTGGGTTGATAATCATATATGATTACAGGTCGTGGTTTTCTCCTCCCTTGATGTTGGTGTTTTTTAAAAATGGGGCAGCACAAAAAGATTGAAAATGCCTCTCTATGGATTGAAATGACTTTCAATAATTTTATTAAGCATTGAGGGGCTTTAAATAGCCAACATAAAACACATAATCTGCATAATTTAAAATTTAAACAACCTAAAATATCTCAACAACATAAGCAAACTAACTGAAATTCAAAATTCAAATTTATTCAAACTAAATAACTTATTTTGCTAAAAGTTACTGCAGTAACTTAAAGCAAATTTCAACACTCCTCCTTCTCTTTAGTTACTGCAATTTTAAAAATTGCTCCTCCTCAATTTTTGCTCTATCGGTTGATTCTCTTGATTATTTTTGAACTTGCATATTTTTTGGATATTGACGATCTCTCTCTTTTCTTCTTTTGATTTCGATCTTAAGAAACACCTTCCATGATATTGTATGGTGTAGAAGTTCTTCAGAAAGTGGTTTTATTTGGGCAATGGTAGAATTTGCAAAAGTATTGTTGTAAGTATTTTCCTTCCATCACAACAACACATATGACATAGGTTATAAAATATGATTTCATTTTCACTAACCAAATCTAATGGTTTTTGTTAGTGAAACTTTTGGGCATTCAAAGAGAGACTGTTGCTTGCCATTATTTTGGTTAAAAAATGATTTAAAAAAGCCTATGAGTTGAAAAAAGCACGGGTTGAAAAGGTAGCCTTGATGGGTTAAAATGGGTAGCCCTGATGGGTTAAAAGGTAGCCCTTACAAGTTAAAAAATGTATGGTAGTTCTTTAAAAGATTTCACAAATCCCTTAAGATCAATGAAGCTCTGATACCAC
Organism: Solanum commersonii; assembly: GCA_029007595.1. Lineage (NCBI taxonomy): Eukaryota > Viridiplantae > Streptophyta > Magnoliopsida > Solanales > Solanaceae > Solanum > Solanum commersonii. The sequence continues at coordinate 12,490,700 of JAJTWQ010000003.1, read as the reverse complement.
TTTTGGTGTTTTTTTCAAAATGGGGCAGCACAAAAAGATTAAGAATGTCTCTCTATGGATTGAAATGAATTTCAATAATTTTATTAAGCATTGAGGGGCTTTAAATAGCCAACATAAAACACATAATCTACATAATTTAAAATTTAAACAACCTAAAATATCTCAACAACATAAGCAAACTAACTAAAATTCAAAATTCAAATTTATTCAAACTAAATAACTTATTTTGCTAAATGTTACTGCAGTAACTTAAAACAAATTCCAACACTTGAGCAAAGGAGTTTCCACATAAAACTGTTGTGTCTATTTTATCTATTGTTGTTTAATTTCTGCATTTATTTTCTATCAAGTGACCACATAAAACTGTTGTGTCTGTTTTATCTTTTGTTGTTAAATTTCTGCATTTATTTTCTATCAAGCGACCTGGTCCAGTGACTATTCGTGGACCCATACATACTATCAAGCCCCCTTTGGTATGAAGCGCCTTTGTTAGGGAGCGCTTTCCCCCCTCAATGTGGGACTTTCCAGCACAAATCCAGATTTAGTCAGACTTCAACGTGGGTACCGGATATGGGGTGGGAAACCATGAAAAAAAAAAGACAGAAAATGAGGAAAGAACTGGTATGTAATTGCTAAGCACCATATATTACAAGTGTAGATTTTTGTTTGTTCAAGGTAAATAGTCACTGAGCTAAAAAGAACTTAGATGAAGCATGAATCTCTCCTTATCTAAGTTATAACAAATCAAAAGAGAATTGAAAGAATCTAGTTTACAAATTGAGCAAAATAACTTTATATATTTTATACTAGGGACATTTGGCCGCGCATTTTGTAAGTCAATTTTTGAAGTATAGAATATCGTAGACGTTTCTCTCTAATTAACCTTAGACATCAACAAATTCAACATGTCAGTTTAGGAATCGAAAAATCTCTTGTGAAGTAACAACATTTTAACCCTGAAAAGATTGCTTGCATACCTTTGACACTTCTATTTCTTCGAATTCTACTCAATCTCAGGCAATTCATCAAGCCAAGCCAAGTTCAAAAATTTGAGTTTTTGGTTACAAGTTTAGTATCTGTCACTCGAGCTTCATCCTTGATTTTCAATGAGAATCGGTTAATTGCTATATAGATGTAGAAAATGTTATCTTGAAAACAAAATTCATCTATACAATGTCAATTGCTGTGACCAGTATCTACGCACGACTTTCTTCTCTTTCGTATTACATAGTATCCAACTCCTCCTAAAACAAGTAACAAAACAACTCCATCAACCACTCCTACAACAAATGGAATCCATTTCTTCCAATGAGAGTGTTTATCATGACCTTGATCAGTTCCCTTTGGTACCTTCACCATATAACTCAATCTTCCATCTCTTTCGATTTGTTTAACTCCTCTAGCTAGTCCATACACATAGCATTCTCCAGGCTTCACGGGATCATTCTCATAAGAAGAATGTAATGCTGCAACACATGTACAGTTATCCAAGCACAAATTTGCACATATTTCTTTGGTCACATTGACCTTATAAGGATTGCTTCTTAATACACTCGTAACGCCTTGTAATTCTAGCATTTGGGAATCATTTCTTCCACAAATTCTTACATTTTCAGTGCAATCAGAAAGCAATCCATCTCCTCTTTTTATTAGTCTTATGCAAGAACACTTCTCTGAAAATGTACATATACCGTAAGGTTTACATGCCAGCGGAAGATCACAGCTAGTGTTTAGTGCTTGATATGAAGCTTCAAACTTTCCTTTGTCAGATGAGTAATAGTAGAATCCCAAATTCCCTGTGCTATTTCCCAATGCTAAAAATCTCAAGGGCTCTGGCTTGTCTGATGTTATCCTTCCAATTCTACGATTTTCGTTGTTGAATATCTCCAGCGCGTTAGAAGTTAACTCAACATATGTGATATTCAGGCCATCTAATTCCAAAGGTGTATATTCCCAATACGAGTACTTTGATTTCCCAGAGTACAAGTACAATGCAATCTTGTCATACTGAATCTCAAAAGAATATGACAAACTAGAGTTGCTAGGGAAAGAAGTTAACCGAGTTCTTGAGCTTAGTCTCTGACCCCAAAGCATAATATTAGTTGGAAAATTGAAACTTTGCCATTTAATCAAGTTCATAGCATCAACTAACACCAAATTACCTGTCCCAAGTAAGTTCAGTCTCTGCAGAAGAAGTCATATATTAGAATTGTTGCACATAGTAATTTGTTCTTTTTATAGTTTTACCTCAAAAAACATATACTAAGAAATGCTATTTCCCTTTTGTTTGCATATACAACTTATATCTAAAGATTGACAATTAATTACCTTGACACCTTGTCCTGAAGTTCCAGCTTTCCATCCAACTCTGTCATCTAGACCCCCTTTCAACAATAAGTCTCCATACTGAGTTAGCTCAAGTGTACATTTGTCTATTGTGTAGAATTGTGACAAATGACCAGAACTCCAAACCTTGACATTTCCCATAAAAACATCAAGCGAGCATGTGTATTTATCATTATTGGCTTCAACACTGATTGCACCTCTAAAATTTGGTCCAATTTGGTTGTGATCAGTTTCTATTAGAAAAGCCCTGCCTATGAATCCTTCGCAATATGATGTTGGTATAGCAAGACTTACCTGATAACCAATGTGAATATCAGAGGTGCAGTATCCATGAGCCAACCAGCAAATGAGAAAAAAAAGCTCATAAATTTTCATGTGTGGAATGTCACTCACTAGTTTAGGCGCCCGCCTTCCAAACTTCTAAAAGTGGGTGGTTTTAAGTCCAGAGCTCTATTCTGGTTATAGAGTGCACATAGCCGACAAAGTAGGTTAGCAAACTGGTGAATCAATAGGCTTTTGTTCCGGGCCTTTGTTGTTGTTAGGAAAGTATAAACAAGATGAAAGAAAATAAAAAGTTTGGCATGATTATAATGTTACAACATTAGTAGTGTCTCCCCACTCCTTAAAATAGTGACTTAACTATCAAGTGAGTTTTTTTAAATGTTTTTACATTCATCAAATAGTACATAAAAGGTACTATTAATTAAGAGACAGAAGGATTACATTGAAGTGTAGTGGTTTTGTGGTTAGCACATAGCACTGTACTAATAAATGATACTTATGAAAAGCAAAAGCTTTTAAAAGGTTGTTGCCATTTTAGACAGTTGAAGCAAATAAAGAAGATATTATATCCTCTGGTTCCCATGGTGGACTGAATTTAGTGGACAGTGGAATATTGTCTTGCTTTCCGAGAATTTAGGTTTATTGGTGTTTGTCTTGTACTAGCTGTATTATTGTAATTCTTGCTTTTTACCTATCATCATTTGTTATTTATTATGTTTATTCCATTATCACAATATTTTGTTGCTCTTGTTCCTATCTTGTATGATTTGCAATATTGCCTTGTTAGTAGCTATTTTTTCTTGTTCTTTGTATTTAGATTTGCTATACTGAAACTGATGGTCTTTCAAAAATAGTCTTTCTATCTCCATGAGACAGTTATTTGGCGTTTTAGAAAACTATGAAATGAATTACATTTATTTTTCAAATCTACCTTTTTTGTTTTAATTAATGGTCTGTTAATGAATACCTGAGCTGTTGAACATGGTTGTTGTTAGAGGATAATAGAAGGTCAATTAGCTGTCAAAAAAGTTAAATCTATAGTATTATAATTGATTATTAACATGAGACACCATTCAGTATATCTGGGGCCTGAGTAGGTAGTAATGGATTGTGAAAGGGACCCATAATTCCCCCCTTTGTTTTCTTAGATTACTTTTTGGTTTTGTGGCTTGGCATGCCCACTTTTTGAGTATTGTTTTGTTTTGATTGAGAGATGAATTAGGCTCTGCGGATGACACATGGGGTCAATTCTCAATTATACTTTATGCCCATAATCTTTGCCGACGCTTTGATGGCGTCATACTGACATATTATAAATAAATCTCTCATAATGATAACAAGAAAAGGAGGAGGAATTTTCAAAAGAAATTAAGAAACTATGGAACTCTATTATTACGATCCAAATCACCGTGACTACTGAGACCCACATCAACCTCTCCGTGGATGAATCAACACTTAACATTCTAACTCATGTAATATGGAAACATAACATAATAAAGTCTAACTATTACAACCTTAAAATTTGAAAGTCATCATAATAAAATATCTATTACAACCTTAAAATTTGAAAGTCATCATAATAAAATATCTAAAAAAAAAGAGTCTAAAAGTAGCAATAACTATATAATAAATAATCTCAATGTTTAGAAAGAAAGATATCAGAAATAAAAAGACCTACTACAACAGTTTGGACGGAAGTAGCTTGCCCTTAAATATGAAAGCAACTCAACTAGATGCGGGGTCTAGTACACCTCGGGATCACAGTCTGCACTATAAGAAAGTTCAGAAATAACATTGATACAAATACTAAATACTTATAGGCTCATAAGCCGACTAATTAATTATATTAGTAACTGATATAATCACATTCATAAAGTTAGTAAAATGTATTTCCGCATAGTCAAACTCATAAGTCACACTTCATCACAAGTAATTAGCATATCAATGTGAAAACAGATATAATACAGCTCATCATCCTTTTTAACATATCACAATCCAACATGTCTGAGTGACCTAGTATAATATGATATCCAACCCACACATAGCAACTATAAATGAATTCAACTATAGGAGTGTAAGTATATATAAACCCCTCTTAACAACGCTAGACCTTAACTAACATATCAAAATCATGAAACTCTAGGCATCAGTCATCAAACAATATAAGTCATTGACACACTTGTCCAAAATACAAACAAGTCATTAGAATCTTGAAAATTATATTCATCCTAACCTTGCAGTTTTACCATCACTGTATTTGTCAGAAATCACTATATTTTAAAATGACAAGTCTCACTCTCATATGTATGAATCTTCTAAAGAATTTTAATCTCGCCCATCTAATCATAAACTACAGAGGACCCTAGATATACAGTTCCACACCTAATTCATACATACACATAACCGATTATTCGTATGCTTACATCAAACTCGAGCCACTTATCATCCATAGAGTGAATAAATTCTCACTATATATGCATATATATCATTATGTTAAACTGTCCAGTTTACTCTCAAGGTAACCCAACAAGAATAAAATAGTCACAAGATCATCATTCATCACATCATAAAAGTATAGGATAATTACAACTTATTCATATTATACGACTTGTGATTTAGCTTGGTCATTACATGCCGTGTAAAGTCTTTTTAGAATGATTTCATAACTCTTATGCATTGCTATCATACTTGGTATATTCCATGTACTAATGCATACTTGTGCATAGATTGTTTCACCAATGTAGGGTCCGATGCTCCTACCTTCCATACTTGTGGCTAATTGATCCTTTTGGGCTTTTGAAGATTGGTGAGTCCCTATGATCCGAGGACCGAGACTCTTTTATTGCTTTTATGTCATTTCCATTTTTTCAGACCTTGTATGTGATGTATGAGTTATGTCCCAATCACTTTTCTTATGATGTACTAGATGACTTTGAGACTTATGTTAGACTTCCGCTTTTGTCACACTCTTTTATATGAAATGCTTTCTTTTAAAGTATTTATTTCAATTATCTTGTATGATACATGCTAAGTGGCTTGTGTAGAGCCTTTAAGAGTCCTATATGCCATGGTACGCCTAGGGTGTACTTAGGGTTGTGGCAAATATGGTATTCAGAGCACAGGGTTTAGAAAGGTCCTAGAATGTCTCATAAGCCACATAGAGTAGAGTCGTGTTCATGAATGTAAAGCACACCACATTTATAAATAAAAGGCTATAAGATGCTTAGAAAACTTCACTTCTTTCATTACTCTAAAGTCGTACGATAGAGTTTAACTCTATATGTCTCTCTTCTAATCCTTATCCGATGCTTTTCAGGATATGACCTCTCGAAGAGCATATGTTAGGAGGAATCCAAATGAGAATGTGGAATAAGAAGCTCCTCACGCTCCTCATGAAGGTCCACAAGTTCCGGCCGACCCTTTGGCCGAAGAAGTGACTAATGTGGAGTTTTGAGATGCTTTTCAAGTGTTAGCCTAAGCCATGACGGCTCAAAACAATAGGGAGGTTGTGGTCTTTGTGAATCCAAATGTGGGTACGACGATAGCTAGAGTAAGGGACTTCATTAGGATGAATCCCCTGGAGTTTCATGGTTCCAAGGTTGAGGAAGATCCTCAAGAGTTTATTGATGAGGTACACAAGGTGTTGATGATCATGGGAGTGTCACCGGTGGAAAAGGCAAAATTGATCACTTATCAACTTAAGGGTGTTGCTCAAGTTTGGTTCAACCAATGGAAGGAAGAGAGGGCGGTTGATGCGGGTTCTCTTGATTAGGAAAAGCTTAAGGTTGCTTTCCTTGATAGGTTCTTTCCCCTTGAGATGAGGGAGAGAAAAGTACTTGAATTTATTAACCTTCGTTAAGAGAATATGAGAGTGAAAGAGTATGCATGTATTGAAGTTCACACAATTATTTAGATATGCTTCTACTGTGGTTGCTGATCCTAGAGCAAGGATGAGCAAGTTTGTTTCGAGAGTGTCCAAGATGCTGTTGAGGAATGTCATACATCCATGCTTATCAATGAAATGAAAATTTCTCGTCTAATGATTCATGCTCATCAAATCTAAGAAGACAAACTTCAAGAAAGGTCTAGGGAGGAAAAGAGGGCAAAGACCGGTGATGGTAACTTTTCACATTCAAGGTCCAATATGCATGGTCGTTCTAAGTTCGAAAGATTTTTTGATCAAGGTTCCTCCAATGTTCTGGTTTCAAAGTTAAAAAAAGAGTGGGTGCCCAACCCACATTCAAGGTCCGATAGTGTCACGCCCCAAGCTACCCCCGAGACGCGGACACGGGACCTAGGACCACAAGTGATCCCAAGCTAACCCTGCTGGCATGATCATGAGCATACTAAAGATAATAAACTGATGCGGAAGCTAAATCATAAATAAACTGAAGAGATGGGGAATACCCATATACTATAACTGAATATATCAAATCTGAGAGTTTAATACAAAAGAAATATCAAACTCAAGTACTAAGCTAAATCTAACTATGTCTGAAATAAGCCTCTAAGCTGACTAGAAATGTTGGGACATGCCCCAACTAGATCTAGCAAAAATTGAAACGAAAGACTAAAAGCGATAAAAATAAGCATGTCACTAGTCCTCGAAGACTCTCACCACTGATGCTGCTGAACTAAAGATCGAGAATTGATCTAAGCGTGATCTGGATGCTGAGAACCTGAACCTACATCACGAGAAGATGTAGCGCACGTATGCGTCAGTACTGGAAAGGTACTGAGCATGCAGGATAGAGTAAAGCTAAAATAACATATAGCTGAACAAAACAATAAAGCAATGAAATAATCTGAACATGATATAGATACTGAATATACTGAATATTAAGCTAAGCGATGCAATGACCAATTTATAACATCTTTGAGACCGAATACTGAATATACCGATAAATGGTCAATGCAATAGAGTCTCGATCGAACTGTGGGAGCTATTAATAACCGACATAAAACCACATGAGCTAAATGTGGAGTCCGATGTATACGCCCATCGAGAGGACCCAATATACCCCGCCAGGTATAAAGGCATCTTTGGCGTGATCACTAAATTGATGTTGCCCACAGAGGGGACTTACACCTACGTGGCTCGTAGTTCTAGGACTATATGGGTACGCTGAACCCTAGTCCAACTCGGTAATATGCTACTCCCAATAGATTAAGTGATTAACACATTATGACTGAATTTACGTAAATCTTTGGATAGCTCGAAACTGAACATGCAAACTGAGAATGCAACAATTAATCTGATAATGATGCATTCATAAACTGAGGCATGTAAAACTGAGTACTAAAATATCTGACCTAGCATGTGTAATTCAAGAACTAAAGAAATATATAGCTAGGGTTCTGAAATTCATGCGATAAACTGAGCAATAACATGATAATCTGATTTGGAACATTTAAATAGCTAATTCATGATGATCTGCTGTAATTCTAGAAACCCTAGGTCTGTTCATAATCATAGAATCAAGAATCTGACTGAATTCTAGGGACCTAATGGGCGAAAGGAACCCACTAGTGAAATTCCACATACCTGGTGATGAATTCCATGGAGAAATCTTTTGATTTCGGGGCTGGAACTGAAGGAACCTTGCTGCGTTCTTAAACTAGGGTTCTTGACCTTTTTTCTCCTCTCTTGCTTCTAATTTTCTAAGTTTGATTAATGATTTTGACTAAGGTAAGTTTTAGTTATGTTTCTAGGCTTAAACTGATTAAAACCTCATGATTTAGGGTTTAAACGACGTAGCTAAGGGGTTAAACAAAATAGGAAAAGACCAAAAGACCCCTGAATTAACTGCTGTTGGAGTGATCGACAGAATGGATTGACGGGCCGTCATTCAATCGACGGACTGTCGATTGGATCCGTCGATCGAGTCTGCCCGACAGGGCTTCACTAAAACAGGCATAAATTTTTACTCGGAGGTCGGATTTTAGCAAACTCGGTGGCATTGGAAAGATAATTCAATTATCTATCATATCATAGGTAATGGGACACACAATTATTTTTGTGCTAAAATTTATGACCATATGAAGTTGACCCATCAGAATTTTCAGCTAACTGGCTATTGATCCTCATCTACGGTCAGACCTACGGACCGTGGATCGAATGACAGTCTGTGTTGGTCGATCGTAGTTCCTGTCAGAGGCTGGGTAAAGAAGGTCTTGATCCATGGACACAGACCACGGACCGTGGTTTGATCTACGGACTGTGGGTTTGTCCGTGAGTCGAGACTTAGCCAAATTTTCTGAGCTTGGTTGGGGAGGGGTTGCAGTGGTGAACCACGGACCACCAGCACGGGCCGTGGTCTGACCTACGGTCTGTGGATGGCAACCGTGGGTTACACCTGCAACTTTTCAAAATCTGCATTTTGGTCTGTTTTCGGATAGGGGGTGTTACAGATAGGAATGGTTGTTCTAAGTTCAAAAGGTTTTCTGATCAAGGCTTCTCCAATGCTCTGGTTCCAAAGTTAAAAAAAAAAGTGAGTGCCTAACCCTAAGCCTCAAGGGGGAAACAATGGTGGATCTTCATTGACTACTTGTGCTAGATGTGGAAGGAAATATGAGGGTAAATGCTTAGCCAATACGAATGGTTGTTTTGGTTGTGGTAAGAGTGGTCACAAAATAAGGGATTGTCCATTACTTACTGCTAAGGAAAGAGAATGTAGACAAGCTCCAGCTAGTGGTTTAGGTTCAAGTCCTCCAAAGAAAAATTGGTTCTATGCACTTCAAACTCGTCATGAGCAAGAGGGTTCTCCTAATGTGGTTATCAATCTTTCATCTTGATGTTTATGATTTACACGATTCCGGTGTTACTTTGTCTTTTGTGACGCCCTATGTGTCTATAAGGTTTCATGTTTCCCCGGATGTATTGTTAGAACCTTTTTCTGTCTCCATACTTGTTGGTAAATCTATTATGACTAAGAGAGTCTATAGAAATTGTCCTGTCTGATCTTGTAGAGCTTGCATTTTAAATTTTGATGTCATTCTTGGCATGGACTGCCTCATTCCTTTTATGCTTCTATCGATTGTAGACCTGAGTAGTCAAGTTTCAATTCCCAAATGAGCCCCTCTTAGATTGGAAAGAGGAAAATTATATGCCAAAGAGTCTATTTTTTGTCTTAAAGCTAGAAAAATGATTTTGAAGGGTAGCATATGTCACCTTGTTCGAGTTAAGGATACAGATTCCAAACCTCTATTCTTGTGTCGGTTCTCGTTGTAAATGAGTTTTTGGAAGTGTTTTTCGATAATCTAGTCGGTATCCTTCTAAAAGGGAAATAGACTTCGATATTAACCTTCTCCCATATATGCAACCTAGCTCAATTCCTCCTTACCATCTGGCTCTGACAGAATTTAAGGAATTGAAAAAACAATTGGAGGATTTATTGAATAAAGATTTCATCCGATTGAGTATCTCTCCATGGGGTGCTCCAATTTTATTTGTTCATAAGAATGATGGTTCCCTTCACAAGTGTATTGACTATCGATAATCGAACAGGATTACCATTAAGAATAAATATCCTCTTCTAAGGATAGATGATTTGTTTGATAAACTACAAGGGGCAAGTTACTTCTCTAAGATCGACCTCCGGATGAGTTATCACCAACTGAGGGTAAAGAAAGATGACATTTCAAACAAAGATTTTCGGACTCAATAAGGACAAGTATTCCTACTTGAAAGTGAGAAGATTGAATATGAATTTTATTATTGGTGTACCCCGTACCCGGTGACAACATGACTCAATTTGGGTCATTGTGGATCGAATGAGGAAGTCGGCTCATTTTATTCCGGTCATGATTTCTTTTTAGGAGGAGGACTATGCTAAGTTGTATTTGAGGAAAATTGTTAGGTGGCATAGAGTGCCCCTATCTATTATATTTGATCGTGGTACCCACTTCACTTCTCAATTTTGGAAATCTTTCCAAAGGGGCCTTGGTACTCATGTTAAGCTTAGTACGATCTTTCATCCTCAAACTGATGGGCTAGCAGAATGTATTATCCAAAATTTCAAAGATATGTTGAGAGCTTATGTGATTGACTTCAAGGGAAATTTGGATGATCATTTGCCTTTGATTGAGTTTGCTTACAGTAATAGCTATCATTCAATCATTATGACTCCATTTGAGGCTCTTTATGGTCGGAGGTGTAGATCTCATATAGGTTGGTTTGAAGTTAGTGAGGTTGCTCTGATAGGTCTAGAATTAGTACATGAGGCTGTGGAGAAAGTTTGGCTTAGTATAGAAAGGTTGAAAAAGACTAAAAGTCGACAAAAGTCTTATGCCGATGTTAGAAGAAGAGACCTTGAGTTTGATATAAATGATTGGGTCTACTTGAAAATTTCACCCATGAAGGTTGTGATGAGATTTGGAAAGAAAGAGAAGCTTTGTTCCTGTTATGTGGGCCCATATCATATTTTGAGGCGTATTGGTAAAGTTGCTTATGAACTTGATTTGCCTAATGACTTAGCATCGGTACATCTAGTTTTCCATGTCTCCTTGTTGAAGAAATGTGTTGGTGATCCAACATCCATTGTGTCATTAGAGAGTCTTGGTATAAATGAGAGTCTTTCTTATGAAGAAGTTCTGATTGAGATTTTGGACCGGCAAGTTAAAAAGTTGAGGAATAAGGAATTTGTATCCGTGAAAGTCTTATGGAGGAATTAAAGGATTGAGGATGCTACTTGGGAGGCCGAGACTGATATGATGTCTCGTTAGCCCCATCTCTTTCCCTCCGATCCTACTCTAGTTTGAGGCATTTAGTTCCTCATGGTCCATCCTCATGTCTTAATCATTCTCATGTTTCCTCATGCATGCATGCTCATGAAAACTTGCTTTAGAGATCTTGATTTATCATTATTGATTTCTTCATGATTATATACATTTGATTCAATGTTCTCAAACATTGACTTGAGACCGTGTCACGACCCAGGGGTACCCTCTAGATGTAACAAGGTGTACAAGACCCCGAGAGGCCTCATACAAGCCACTATTAGTTATGTGGTATAAAGAGAGACATTGTGAACTTTGTAACCAAGTGTTTGAGCTGTCAGCAAATGAAGTTTGAGCATCAAAGATGGATGTTACTATGCAAATGATGTCCATTTCAAAATGTAAGTGGAGGATCATTACTATGGACTTTATGACTGTATTACCCTCGACTTTGGGTAATCATGATTATGTTTAGGTGATTGTGAACCGATTGACCAAGTAGCCTCATTTCATTCCAATGAAGACTAGTTGTTAGGATTTATGCAATTTTGATGATTGACAAAGAATGATGAAACACATCTGTCAATATGGTCCAAAGATGCATTGTCATGAACAGTTAAATTTGGGGCAAGCTCTTAAAATGAATAAAGACAAGTGTGTAGAAATCAAGGAATGGATAGTGTTAATTTCGTGATAAATCTCATGGAATCAAACATTGGGTGAATTGAAGCGAAAGAATCAATGAGTTTGAATTAAAGAAGAAGTCTCACTTAAAGTAGAACTTTTAAAGTGATTGCTGAATTGAAGAGTGAAGTTCAACTACAACACAAAAGAATCAAGGAGTTTGATTTGAAGAAGGAGACTAAAATCACAAAGAAGTAAGAATGAAAATGCTAGAATCCTTACTACTAAAAAACTGCCAAAAAGAGACGGAAAAGCGATGCAGTCAATCTCGTCGCTATTTGGCTAGACGCTTTTCCAAAAGCGATGGACTGCGTCACTTTTGTTTTTTTTTTAAATTATTTTTTTTGAAGAATGCAACGCCGTTCGTCGCTTTTTTTATTTTTTATTTTTTAAAAAAGAGACGAAGTCCGTCGCTTTAATTAATTTTTAATTTTTTTAGAATCTTGAAAAGTGACGGACAATGAGACGCCGTCTGTCGCTTTTTTTGAAATAAAAATTTGAAAAATTCAGAAAAGCAATGAACTAAAGGACCCTGTCCGTCGCTTTTCTGGGTTTAAAAAAAATATTAAAAAAAGCGATGGACTAAAAGACCCTGTCCGTCGCTTTTCTGGGTTTAAAAAAAAAAAAAATCCAGAAAAGCGACGGACAAAATCACCATATCCGTCGCTTTTTCTGCAAAAGCAATTCAATTCAATTCAATTCAATTCAGTCCCAATCAAACACAAAACATTATAAAGAAGCTACACAAAATATAAAACAACAAACTTAAATTAACATTAAAAAATATCTAAATCACAATTTAAAGACTTATAAAGTCTTTCAAAATTCGTTTCAAAATTACAAATAGTTCATCAAGACTATATTTTATCAAGATTTCTAAAGTTCAACCTAATAATTTGTTCATAAATTCTATAAATCAAGATTTCTAAAGTTCACAACCTAAAGTTTAAAATCCTACAATAATTCAAGATTTCTAAAGTTCACAACTTAAAGTTCTAAAATCCCACAATAATTCAAGATTTGTAAAGTTCACAACCTAAAGTTCTAAAATCCTAAAATAATTCAAGATTTCTAAAGTTTACAACCTAAAGTTCTAAAATCCCATAATATTTCAAGTTCTCTAAAGTTCATAACTTAAAGTTCTTAAATCCTACAAAAATTCAAGTTTTCTAAAATTCATAACTTATAGTTCTAAAATTCTACAATAATTCAAGATTTCTAACGTTTCACAACCTAAAGTTCTAAAATCCTACAAAAATTCAAGTTCTCTAAAGTTCACAACTTAAAGTTCTAAAATCCTACAATAATTCAAGATTTCTAACATTCACAATCTTATAAAGTTCTAAAATCCTACAAAAATTCAAGATCTCTAAAGTTCACAACTTTAAGTTCTACAATCCTACAATAATTTAAGATTTCTAAAGTTCACAACCTAAAGTTCTAAAATCCTAAAATAATTCAAGATTTCTAAAGTTCTAAAATCCCACAATAATTCAAGTTCTCTAAAGTTCACAATTTAAAGTTTTAAAATCCTACAAAAATTCAAGTTCTCTAAAATTCACAACTTAAAGTTCTAAAATTCTAGAATAATTCAAGATTTCTAACATTTCACAACCTAAAGTTCTAAAATCCTACAAAAATCAAGTTCTCTAAGGTTCACAACTTAAAGTTCTAAAATCTTACAATAATTCAAGATTCCTAACGTTCACAACCTTGTGAAGTTCTAAAATCCTACAAAAATTCAAGATCTCTAAAATTCACACCTTTAATTCTAAAATCCTACAATAATTCAAGATTTCTAAAGTTCACAATCTAAAGTTTAAAATTCTACAATAATTCAAGACTTCTAAAGTTCACAACTTAAAGTTCTAAAATCCCACAATAATTCAAGATTTCTAAAGTTCACAACCTAAAGTTCTAAAATTCTACAATAATTCAAGATTTCTAAAGTTCACAACTTAATTAATAATCTAAAATCCTACAAAAATTCAAGTTCATATCTAATTTCTAGAATTTCTAAGTTCAAGAATTTCCAAGCTCAAGAATTTCTAAGTTCAAGAATATAATTCAAGTAACCCAATATTCAACAACAATATAATACATATAAGCACAAATACAATGACAAATTGAAAAATTCAACTAATCTCTAACTTCTAGCTTCTAATTATTTGTTAGTTCTAACTTCTAATTATTTGTTAGTTCTAACTTCTAATACTTAATTTACAATCATATTTAAAAATCTCCAATTTTTCTAACTTCAACTTTCAAACTTACTAAATTCAAGTACTTCTAAGTTGGAAAATTCAACTAATCTAATTTCAACTTTCATATACTATCCAATATTTTTCTAACTTCAAAATAATCTAACTTTCATATACAATTGAATGTTTTTCTAACTTCAACCGTCAAACATACTAAATTCAAGAATTTCAAAGTTGAAAAATGCAACTAATCTAACTTCTAACTTCTATATTTGTTAGTTCTATCTTCTAATACTCAATTCACAATCATATTAAAATAAACCCCAATTTAGAAGAAAACCCTAAAATAAAAAATTCCCAATTCTCTACCTAACTAACAATAATCAAATATACAAATTAACAATTGAATAACACAATTCATCAAACTAAACCAATATACTAATTTATAACAAATCAAATATTACTAGAATTGAAAAAAACTAAAATTAAACCCTAACCTTCACAAGCTAAGGAAAAGAGGCAGTGGGGATGACGGGTGGGGGCGCCGACGGGGCAAGGTAGTGACGGTACTAATGCCCAAGGAGAGAAGGGCGATGGCGGCATTTGATTTTAGAGAGAAGGGAGAGAAGAGAGAAGAGAGATGGGAAAATGGAGGGAAAACCCGCTTTTTGGTTCAACATAATTTTAAAAAAGCGACGGACAACGTCTCTTTGTCTGTCGCTTTTTAAAAAATATTTGATCAAAATTTTGACTAAAAAGCGGCGAACTAAAAGACGTTGTCCGTCGCTTTTTAAAAATGTTTGACTAGATATTTTGACCAAAAAGCGACGGACTAAGAGATGCCGTCCATCGCTTTATAAAAATGTTTGACTAGATATTTTGACTAAAAAGTGACGGACTAAGAGATGTCGTCTGTCGCTTTTTAAAAAAACTAATTAATAAAATAAATTAAAAACAACGGACATCGTGGTTATTGTTTAATTTATAAATAATTATTTTTATTAAAAAGCGACGGACGGCGTCTCTCTCTCTCTCTCTCTCTCTCTCTATATATATATATATATATATATATATATATATATATATATATATATATATATATTAAATAGATAATTATTAATTATATATAAATTTAGCGCAAAAATCCGCAAAAAAAGTGACGGACTAAGAGATGCCGTCCGTCGCTTTTTGTAAAATAATTATTTTTATTAAAAAGCGATGGACAGTGTGGCAAATGACGTCGCTTTTTGGAGTGACGCAGTCCGTCGCTTTTTGGTAGTTTTTTAGTAGTGCCTACAAAAGAAAGAAATCCAAACGACAGGAGGAGTCCAAATCAAATAGAATTAAAAAATAAAATAAGTCACGTTCTAGAAGAATTAGGACTCTAGAAGCCCAAATGAAGTACAACACGACAAGCAGTCTGTAAATAGAGGTGAAGTCGTCTAGACTGTTTGTGCACTTACATAGGAAAAATAACAATAAATTGACATTACAAGTGCTACCAGCGAACTAAAGGAATACATAGACGTAACACATCGAAGAACCTAATCCTTTTGCAGAGTTTATGTGTTAGGAGTTTTTCTTTGTGATTGAGTCTTGATGTAATCTTAGTTTAGTGAGTTATAAACTGAATTATGAGTGTTCTCTTCAGATTGTGATAACTCGAAGAGTTGGGAACACATACCTTAGGAGGTTTGTGTTGAATTTTAGGATTTAGTGTTAGTTCCTAGGATTACAAGAGTTGTATTATCAATTCATAACTTGAAGGTTAGGAATTAGAGTTAGTTCTAGGATTGTAAGAGTTGTAATCTGAATCCATCACTTGAAGTTAAGGAATTAGAGTTAGTTCTGTAGGTTGCAAAGTTTGTAATCTAGTTTTTGTGGAGGCTCAGTGATTTAGTGAAGTTGAAGTTAAATCTTGTAGGGGTACATGTTGTGGTTTGTTTTTACACCTTTTGAGTCGGGTGTTTCCCAAGTAAAATATTATGTTTTTACTTAATGTTCTTACTACTTTGCTGGAACACGTTAGACAACTTGTTTAGCACTTAAGTGAAATGTTAAGTTAGTAAATTACTAGATCATGCAGACTAGCACTAGTTATAATGTGTAGCAGTTGGCCAAAATCTACATTAGCGAGATTGTCTGGTTGTATGGAGTGCCTAATTCTATTGTGTCTAGTAGAGGTACTGAGTTCACCTCATCATTCTAGAGTTCTATGCAGGAACAAATAGATACCAAACTTGAGCCAAGTACCACTTTCCATCCTTATACCAATGGTCAGGCCGAGCAGACTATTCAGTTGCTTGAAGATATGTTTTGCGCTTGTGTTATGGACTTTGGTGGTCATTGGGACCAATTTCTACCCTTTGCAGAGTTTGCTTATAATAACAACTACCAGTCTAGCATTCAGATGATATTGATTTTTGAGGCTTTCTTTGAGAGAAGGTGTAGATCTCCTGTTGGATGGTTTGATTCATTAGAGGTATGACCTTTGGGTATATATTGTTGAGAGATCCTATGGATAGAGTGAGATTGATTCAACAACACCTTGTGATCGACCAAAGTTGGCAAAAGAGCTCTACAGTAAGCGGGTTTCACTTAAGGTGTCACCCACCAAGAGTGTGATGAGGTTTGGAAAGAAAGGAAAGCTCACTCCGTGGTTCATTAAACCTTTTGAGATTTTGGGGAAGTGTGGAGATATAGCCTATATGTTGGCCTTGTCTCTGAGCCTTTTAGCGGTCCACCCTGTTTCATGTCTCGATGCTTAAGAATTATCGTCATGATGATTCTCATGTGATTCAATGAGATTCAGTTTATTTTGATCAAAATCTGTCATTTTAGGAGGAGCCGATTGCTACCTTGGATAGGTAAACTAGACAATTGAGATCCAAGCATATTGAGTAAGTGAAGGAGTAGTAGAGGCACCGGTCTGTTGAGGAGGCGATGTGGAAGGTGGAGTCCAACATGCGTCGTAGATACCCTCAAATTTTTCACCCCTTCAAGTACCTTATTTTGCTTTTCATTCAGGACGAACTCGTGTTTTAGTGGCGAATGGTGTAATGTCTCTTTTCTTGTGAATTTGTTTTTAATTGTGAAATGACAATTTTTCCCTTTTCCTTAGCATTTTCATGCTTATTTTGTGTTACGATAATGATTGGTGTGGTCCCTGATGCCATTAGGTGTGTTTTTGGTGATTTTTCCCCTTTTGAGTTGAGAATTTTTGATAAGGTTGACTTTGGTTAATATTTTAAGTTTTGAGCATCAGATAGGGATCTCGTCAAATTCATTGAGTTCAAAATGTCGAGTTTGGTCTAGTAGGGTGGTCAGGTAGAGCCTCAAGACCTTAGGTTATGCTTTGGATATTTTGGTAAAATTAATTTTTGACATAAATGAGTTTCGAGGAGGTATTTCGGTCATAACCATCTTTTTTTTGAAATCCGATAATTCCATTGTTCCAAATATGTTTTATGATGAATTTGCACTATTGGTTCATGTTTATAGGATTTCATATGAGTTTCGAGGGTCAAAAGATGTTTTAAAGGTTGCTGGTACACACTTTTAGCGACAAAAAATAGAGTTTTAGAGACGAAAAAGGGTTTTATTAATGAAATTGCTAAGTTAAATATCTATTCGAACCCATTTCGTATTTTTGACATTTTGGGAGCTTGAAAGGTCAATTTGAGGTGGAATTTGATGCGTTTTTCTTTCATAATCATTGAGTAGGTATTTCTAACCCTATTTTACTCTTTTCACAAGAATATCCATTTCATATTTCATGATTTCTCTCCACAAAATGGAAATTTTATAACCCAAAGTAGAGAAATAAAAAGTTATTGATTTGAAGGTAAATTTGGAATGAATTTTTATTTATTTTCGAGATTTAAGGTTCTTGCATTTCGGGTAAATTGATTTTGATAAAGTTTTTTCAGTTTTTTTTTAAAAATTATTTTTAACTGCATTTCAAATGTGGATTTTGAGATTTTTCTCCCAAAGTTGGAAAAGTAGTAAATTTTTAATTTGTAGCTTGATTTTTGATTATTTTTAATGATGAACTCCTCTTGACTTGTAGAACTTTATTTTTAACTAAAAATATGATTTTAACCTTTCGATTTCTCAAGTGAATTTTAAATTATTTTACCCCCAGTTTTTATTTCTATCAATATGGGTATCATTGATCTCTTTCTGATAAACTTTATCCATTCTTGATAGTTGGATATTGTTTCGGTAAGCATGTGGTTGAGGAAGTACTCCAATCGACTTGTTCGAGTGGAGATTCAGCTTTCAAGGTAGGTTTGGCTATCCCTCTTTAGACTGAGATGAGTAAGTGATCTTTCTTAAGGAGTCAACTGTGAAATGAATTTTAGTATGCGTTTTAGAGGTTGTTAATGTCACAACAATCTTGTTTAGTCTGTGTGATGCATATTTGTGTTGTTTAGCCTGTGTGGAGGCTTATGTGAAACTGATAATTGTTGCTAAAAATTTGTGATATGTGAGTAATTGCCCGAGCAAGGGGCTATGTGACTTATCTTTATATTTGACATTGAGATGCATGAGTTAGAGGCTTGAGTTGATTTTTGAAACATCTTAAAATTAAAGAAATATTTTTTTAAGTGGTAAAGGCCGATTTTAAATAGATTCCTCCACTATCCCTATCATTTGAGGCGTGTTTCATGACTTGTTGGGTTTGGAAACTTTATGTTATTCCAAAAATTTAATGAATTGATTATTTCTTTATGTTGTATGTGTTATGATGCATTCATCCTCGTTCAACATTTCATCGTTCATGGGAATATGAGAAAGTGGAGAAATTCTATTTTTGAGAAAGAAAATGTGACACCTTACTTAAAACTTTGACCACGAGCTAGGTGACAAGTTGTTGAGATTTGAGATTATGAGATTGGTATATGGACTGCGAGTCCTCAATGGGTCCTTGTCTGGAAGCTAAAGCTCGGCAAGGTGTATATGACATGTTATGCGACGACCTTTGTTCCACCACATCATTCGGCCATCATTTCAGCATCTCATTGCATAGCATTGGCCAACTTGTTGTGTTGTGTAACTTGCTTATATGTTGATGTTAGTATTATCTATACTTTTGTGTGCTTACTTTATTCGCGCCGTTATTATATAAATTAGCAGTACCAATGCCGGAGTGAGACTTTTTGCATGCAGGTCGAAGCTTTTCATAGTTTATTTCTTAAGTTTGATTAGTTGTTTATACTTAGTTAGTCTAACCCAGTGAGCATATGAATTGTACTCACCCCCTACTTTTGTTATCCTTTTGATGTAGATCCTACTTAGAGTGATCTTCATAGTGGTTGATTAGATCTAGCGGTTTTTTTTTTCCATAGTTGTGGTGAGATCCTACTTTATGGATCGCCATTGATCTCCATCTATCATTTATAGTCTTTAATTTCCTTTCGAAAACTTGAGATGTATTTCAGAATCTACAAATGTATTAAATGCTCTTTATACTTATGCTACCAAATTTCGAGAACTTCTTTATTGTTTTCTTTCAGTTTACACACCATTTTGGGGTTCTCGGGGGTGTGTGCCATCATGACATCGGGTTTGGGATCATGACATAACTTTTAATTTTTTCAACTATATGGTATTCAAATTCTTAACGTGAAAAATCTCTTATTCTCTCAAAGTTACAGAGAATAATGTCTCTTATTTAAAAAAAAAAACAAACCAAAACACGAAGTACTTAGGTGTATATCCTTAATATTAGAATATCTAAAAGAAAATATTACTACCTATGCAATGATTAGCTTGTTTATTAAGAAAACACGAATTATAACCTCAAATTTGAAGGAACCAACCCATTCATCTTATTTAGATAACATGACACCCACGACCTCCAAATTTTGAATCGGCTAAAGTTAGATAGGATTTTCTGTTACATCGTTTAAATTTCACAATCAATAACTGAATATTCAATTCTATAAACCAAGTCTTTTTTTTTCCTTCTTTGATTGTGAAGCATTTCCTTTCCTAAGGATAGGCCAATGTTTTCATATAGACGCAAAACCAACAATAAGACTCTCGATTAGGTCATGTTCAATTGTCATGATGAAAAGGATTGAACATTATCGTTAGTTCGAATGTTGAAGAGTCGTTTCATTTTTTTACTTTTAGGATTCAAACAATTTATGTCTTCATCATATTGTTGTGTTCTTTTAAGTTAACAACTTGTTGCCCCAATTAAGAAAGTCAGAAGTTATTTCTGATTAAAAGATTGAAAAAGAGTAAAAATGTATAATGTCACAATTGAGATTAAAACCTGTGACATATATTAAAGTAAAAACTTTCCATATATTAAAGAGATTTGACATATAATAGATGTACTAAAAGATATGTTTTATTTTTCTATTTGCACGCATCATGAGCTTAGTTATACGTTTCAGCAATCTTATTTACTTTGTGACTTCCTAAATGCATGGAATCAATTAATGGAAGATATATTAAACAGAAATATCGAGACATTTTAGATGAAGGTTAATAAGAAAATTATTCTACTTACTAATTTCAAAAAGGAAACTAGCCCTCATTGATTTGTGTGTATATGCAGAAATCCTTTTCATTATTATAGTGAATCTTTTTTAAAAAAAAGACTTTATATCAAATAAAATTTGTACATCTTTTTTGTGCTAAAACTTTAGATCAAAAATAGAAAAGTATAGTATTAGAGATATGAGAGAGAGACGAAGAAAACTTGGAGGGAGAATACATATCTTTTAAATTACTACCATTTATATATTAGATATATGAGAGATATATATACAAGTAAACAACATTTTAAAAAACGTATCTAGTTTAGTTAAGAAGTTTCACATGAAAATCTTACGGAAAATATTTGATAACGAAAATTATAGGCAATTTTGAGAGTTTGAGGGGTATCAAAATTATTGTCCCGAAAGATATTTCATCCAAGATTCAACATGTTCTAATATAAAGCTAGGAACACAAAAAGGGACAAATTAATATTCTTCAAAAAAAAAAAACTGCATAATTATATGGGAAAAAGAATTTGTCTCCTCCAAAGGCAAATGATTTAGAATATATATAGGTGAATGAAAGATCATTTCATCAGAATGGTTCTAGAAACTCCAACTTATGCTCCAACCTTAAAGAATGAAATAAATTGCAATAAAGTGTTATGCTAAGGGTTAATGGAAATTCAATGATCATGTCATTTTACCAAAAACTAAAGGTAGGAATTGTATAAGAATTATGGCTAATCAAGTCTAGACTCTTTTTTGTTCTCCACGCGGTGTCTGGAGCATCGATTAAATTTGGGTCGGGCACTACAGGGCTCATTTAACGAGGTGGCACTCTCAACAAGATTTCGAACTCGAGACCTCTAATTAAGGGTAACGCAGTTCCACCAGCACCACAACCCAGGTTGTTCAAGTCTAGACATTCAACCACAGTAATATATTGTTTTGGGTACTTTTTTTGAGATATCAAAAATATTTTTCCTTACATAGTACACTTGCACGCATATACATATACATACTACAATGAGTCGAAACGGTAAAAACTTACCACACCTGGTGAATACACCAAACTAATATAATTTCTATAATTACATGATTTAATAAAGTAAAACACATGTAAATTCATTACGGTTAAGTAAAATGAACTATAAATACACATGGCATGCGTGTATTGGGTTGGTGTATACATCAGGTGCAGGTAAGTTTTACCAAGTTGGAACCTCGGCGTTGCAGATATATATGGATAGAATTAACATCATGCTAAAAAAGAAAAAGAAAAGATTCATGGTAAGTCAAAGATATATATTGCTACCTAGTTCAGAAGACCTACAATAATACTTATCAATTATGTTTTGGAGTTTTAGGAAGATCAACCTTTTCGAGTTTTATAAATAAACTCAAAGAATTTGAAGAAACTATGAACTTTTGTCTACCTAGAATTTGAGAAAGTTGTTGATAAAGTAAATCAAGGTACAGACTGCTTATAGAGTAAAACACTAATAATTTGGAAGGTATTGGCTGCTGAAACACTACATATATGCCCAGGTTGCACTCTATCATCATATTAATATGAAACTTAAACCTTTTATATGTCAAAACATAGCTAGTTGAACAGTTATCTCCTACTTCCCTTCCTACATTCACCAAACGAAAATCAAGAATAAGAACATAAAATCAACAGCTTAATCAATCAACTACGCGTCAATTACTTCTCCCCCTGTTTCAATTTGTTTATCTGTTTTTGACTGGACACGAAGTTTAAGAAAATAAAAAGTCTTTTGAATCTTGTAAAGATATTTAGAATGTACAAAACTGCTTTTTAGTCTAGTGGTCTTAAGCATACAATGTAAAAAGTTAGAATTAAAAAAAGTTATCAAAAAAGAAAAAAAAGAGATTCTACTTGAAAACTTACTAAAAAGAAAATTAAGACAAATAAATTGAAACATCAGTAATTACTTTGAAGTCATCTATAATGAGCCAGTTCCTCAGATTTCATAGGTGAAAACATCATGTGATATGAGTCTCTATAGAGAAGACTGAGATGAATTTGAATTGTTGTAGTGAAAGAGTATGTAAACATTTAGATCTACCTAAATTACTCTTACTTACATGATTTTGAATTACCTATAACTTCATCATACTTACAAAATCTCAAAAATCAGAATCAATTGTACAATGAAAGGATCCAAAATTAAGCAACATTTATTAGCATCCATAGAAATACAAACAATAATAAAGAGGATGTAAATGAACATTATTCTTAGCTCAAAAGTTTTCCACATATGGAAACAAGAGATCGATCGAGAGGCAATTAACTTACATCAACAATACATAGATAGAAAAAGTGTACCAGAGCGTCCAAGCTGGATTTTTATCGATCGGGCCGGACAACCATGGATGACATATGTGAGTAGTGACCACTAGACATTGAATTGGACCTTGGTAAAACAAACATACCTGAAAATCGAACAACTGAATTAAGAATCCATAATATGTCTCCCAAAACATATGCTAATTCCTCATATATGCTTATGCTTTTCCTTAACATAACATGCATCACTATACTCATTGCATCTCCAAATCTAATCATCTTTACAAGTTTCTCTTTCTTCTTCTTCTTCTTCTCTTGTTCTTTCTTTTGGATCTTTGGATTAATTAAAGTAGACGTATGTGATATAACTTCTATAGTCTAGTATCAATAATGTGACATTAAATACCCTTTTTAGTTAACTTGTACTAAAGGGCATGGTGGACTTACTTAAATACCCTTTTTTAGTTAACTTATAAAAGCTTCTCACTATTACTTGTGAAAATCATGTAGTAGTTGAAGCAAAATGATACAAATGGTGTTTTGATTTGTGGCTAACATCCTTGTGCTGATGAATTAATTTCAAACAGAAATGGAGTTTTGAGTTATTTATTACCGTGTGTGTTTGGTTTGAAGAAAAATGTTTTAAATGAATGTTTGTCGGTAAAATAAGTGAGTTTTTTATTTATTTTCTTCTGTTCGGTAAGTAAAAATAAATATTATCTTAATTTTTTTTTTTATATAATCTAAACATATATTATATAAGGAGGTGGGGATGGCGGTACAAATGGAGATGAGGGCTACGGGATGGGGATATAAAGTTGTTGAAGGATGAGGAGGACACAGTAAATATAAAATGCTATTTGCCAAACTTACTTTCCTTGTTTTATTACAAAGTCACTTTTCTCATTTATAAATAATTTCCTACTGACAATATAATTCAATTTTTTTTTTAATCAATCAAACATAAAAAATTTGAATTCGATCGCAAAGAACACACCCATATATTCACTTGATTGAGCTGTTTCTTGTGATTTATTTTTCTTCTTCCTTGCTTTCTAATGTGGGAAATGTAGGGCCAATGTCACAAAAATCAAAAGATGTCTGACAGGTAGAAGAAAATTAAGTAATGAGAACATAATGAACTCATTCTAGACTCAACTAACACAACTTAGAGCGTCCGTACAAATAAAACTATATACTTCAAGTGAAATATGTCGTCATAAGCATGTCCCCATGTTACAAGGATCTAACGTAGATACAATTCCATTGGATCTAACATGACTTTATTTCAATATTTGTTTATGTGGAAGACACTATTTAGTTTATTATTGTGCAAGTATACTAATTGAAGAGTGAATAGCTTGTCGAATTTTGGTTTTTAATTGATCTACATGAATTTATTACTCCTATATTTGTAGGGTTAGTACTTATGTTTCGTTTGAACATCATTTGAAATTATAATTTGAATTCACGTAGATTTGAAGCTGAAGTTTGTTTAGATATGTAATTTATTTCTATGTTTTTTTTTCATAAACATGAAAACTTCACAAGTTGTGAAAACTATAAAAAAAAAATCCTTTATTCTTATACAATCTGAACAACTAAACAAAGGTTTCATAACAAAGTAAAATATACTACGATAATTTTTTTCTAAAAGATGCAACATTTATTGATCGAACTTTAGTTCAATAAAAACAAAAATAGAACACGAACTATAGTATCACAACTTTTTAATATAAAATATTTTAATTTAAAAAAATAAAATAATAATATTGTTTTTTGATAGTACTACTTTAATCTTAAGCTTTTAACTATTATTAATAGTTTATTTAATTTTTGTCATGTTGATATTTTATCCATGTAGAATGTCATGTGGCAAAGGTTTTGCAAATAAAACACAAAGTACACCATTGAGGTGTGTTTCTCAAACTAATAAGTGATAGTTTAGATATGAAACTCACACTCTCAATAGTTTAGGTATGAAACTCAAAAAAGGGGATAGTTTAAATGTGTTTTTGACCCTTATTTCCATTATAAATAAATAAAATGAAATAACATTTGGAATTTTCAATCCTTCTTTTTGAGGAATTTGGAATTTGAAATTTAGAATCATGATTTGAAGTTAAAGTTGAAATTCGGGCAGATTTGATAGACAAACGCTAATGTAAAATAATGCTCCCAATCCCGTGGCTTTAACGCTTTAGGGATGGTTTGGTGTGAGGGATTAAGATAAATAGTGATGGGATAATTTTTTTTTTAACTTGTTTGGTTGTCATGTTTGGGATAACTTATCTCATCATTTATATCATAGAGATGGGATAAGTTATCCTATATACATGGTGGAATAAGTTATCCCAAGATAGCTAACACCAGGATAACTTATCCTGGAATAACTTGTTCTCAGCCAAACGACCCTTAGTAATTAGCTTGTCAACTTCATTCTTTGTGAGTTACTTATCCTAAACTCATCCAAAGCCCCATAAAAAACTCACCAAAATCTTTCCTCCAGTACTGTCCCTTCAACCCCCCACCCCCACCAACACCCCCACCTCCAAATGAGAACTATACCAAACTTGTTGCCCCTAAAACCCTCAATGACCTTATGTGTCAGACTCCAAATAACATTTCTCTTATTTCCATAAAGAATGTGAAAATATGTGAATGGAATTTCCGTGGTGAAATAGACTAAAAGTGAAGTATCATATATGAATACAATAGAAATCTTACAATATTCACTAATTGATAATTTCTCTTATGGATGGACAGATTTCAAAATGTAAGAAAAAAAAAATCTAAAAATAGTGAGGGATTCAAGGAAAATGTCGCATTAGTTTTGTCACGATCCAAAAATGAACGTGATGATACTTGTCTATTTTCACCAAGACAAGCAACCTCAAACCCAACAAATTGAAAGAAATGCGGAAAGTAAAGCAAGAATAATAAAAGAGCAGAAAACTTATTCATTCTAAATAACCCCAAAATCTGGTTGTCACGTGTACAAGTCACTTTACATAAAGTGTGGAATTTAAAGGTAATTACAAGTCTTAATGTCTTTGTTTCTCAAATAGAATAAAGCATAAAATAAGAAACAAGAGGGCTCGGCGGGATGACAAACAACTATCTCTAAAAGTCCTTTGACAAGCCTCGAAAATAAGAGAAGGAGAAGAGCAATCACACGGTACCGGGCTCGAAACCTACACAAGTGTAGAAGCAAGAAGTGAGTACCAACCAATACAGTACTCAAAAAGTAACCAAATAAACAAGGCAAAACTATCTAGGAAACGAGTATTTCTTTCATTCCAACCGAACCTCCTAAACTACAACCTGCATATAAATCAGCCCAACTTAACAGTTTTACAATATACAATTCATAAGGCTTAACCATCATAGTTCAATAGTCATAATTCAATAATTATCAAGTATCAAATATGATAATCACAAGTGTCAAGTTCATCAAGAACATTATTCAAGTACAATGAACACAAAATTGCAAGATTTGTCATGCACATTACTGATCGGAACTCATGGGAACCGCCCATAGTTTATGAACTCGCCGGTAATGACCTCTGCATCAATAGAAATTTACGTATAAACTCGGCATCAACAACACTTGTTGGAAATGACCTCGGCATAACTAGCACTTGCCGAAAATGATATCGACATCAATAATACTTACCGAAAATGACCTCAGCATCTATAACCATCACATGTCTCATCACGGTTCTTAGAAATCAATGCAAATAAGCAATTTCACACCACAAGGAATAGAAAATAACTCAAGCAAATCAAATCCAATAATGCCATCAAAAGATTTCATCAATCAATACATTAGGGTTCACATCAAGGCAAATTCACAAGTATTATGATCAACACGTTGCCTTTTCATTAATCTCTTTTTTATTAATTAATATCAATTAAGTGGAATAATTGAACCCGTTACCTCATTCTCATTATTCCCCAACACATACAAATGAAAGAAAATACAGGATTCAACTAATTTTACATGG
Organism: Solanum commersonii; assembly: GCA_029007595.1. Lineage (NCBI taxonomy): Eukaryota > Viridiplantae > Streptophyta > Magnoliopsida > Solanales > Solanaceae > Solanum > Solanum commersonii. Next base: position 12,463,648 of record JAJTWQ010000003.1, on the reverse strand, counting down.
TTTAGGAATAATTACCCAAATAATTCTTCTCAAAAATCTTGTTCAAATTACCTCCCCAAAGTTCTCAAAACTCAAAAATGAGGAAATGGGGGGTGAAATCCCAATTTTGAAAAACATTCTGCCAAGGGTCCCTGCAAACACGGACCCCTGTTCGCAAATAATCCAAAGTACGTATCCTAGATGTAACATAATGTATAGAACCCCGAAATGTCCTACACAAGCCACTTAGTATACATCATACAAGATAATAGAAATAAAGATTTCAAAGAAACAAGCTTATATCATAAAAGAGTTTGACAAAAGCGAAAGTCTAACATAGTCTCAACAAGCCATCTATTACATCAAAGGAACTGGTTGGGACGTAATCCATACACCACATACAATGTCTGAAAACTGAAGTAAAGAAAAGCAATAAAAGTGTAAAGTCCTTGAAAATTGAGGACTCACCAACTCTTGATCTTCAAATCATCAATGAGATCATCTAGCCACAAGTGTGAAAGGTAGGACCGTCAGATCCTACATTAGTGAAACAATGTAGGTACAAATATGCATTAGTGTAGACACGTAATTTTTGACCAAACTTAAAGTTCTACACCATTTTTATTGGTTAAAAAGTTCTTTTATATTTAAATTAGATATTTTAATTTTTATCTTATTTTGGTAAGTTTATTTTAAAATATTTGAAAACTCCAAAAAAAATTGAATTACATTTTAGGCTAAGTTTTATTTTGAAATTGTTTAAAAAATATAATAGAAAATGACAATATATATATATATATATATATATATATATATATATATATATATATATATATATATATATATATATATGTATGTATATATTTTCTTTTAAATTAGATTTAATAAATAATCTTGTATTTTTAATTATAATTTTAGATTATTTTTTGTTGACTAATATTTTTTTTACATATATTTAATTAAAGAAAAATAAATAAAATTAACCTCCCACTTACTCTCACCCACAACCCCACATCACCCCACAACCTCACCATCACTCCCTCACATCTACCCACTACCCCACTTACCCAATACACACCCTCATACCTATATCAACACACACAACAATCTGCAAACAAAAAAAGACTACAAGAAGCAACACAAAAAAAGGAGAAGAAGAGAACACACACATTTAATACACCAACACGCACAACACACGAAAAGGAAATATGCAAACACACTACTACACACTCCACAGACTACCCAACTCCCTAACCAATCCAAAACACACAACACATACACGCACACATCTGAAAAAAAAAAAAACAACATCCAAACTTGCAACTACAAAAAAGAAAATACAATCAGCAATACCAAAAAATCAGCACTACAACTCACGGTAGAAAGAAATAACAACTTTGTGGTTGTTTAATCGAGTTTCGGTCAGAATTTTACGGTTCTTATTCTCTTTATTTAAGGTTAAACTTTACCTTATCTCTTTAATTTATTTATGAAATTTGATGCAATTTTGTGATAAGTTTTCTTATATATATATATATATATATATATATATATATATATATATATATATTCATAATTTGATTGAAATGAAGAATGTGATAAGTGTTATATCTCTTTTTAATGAATAAAAGTAGCTTTAATTGGTGATTATTTAATTTATATATTTTTATTCGTTTGTTGTGATCTTTTAAAAACTAATGGGTCATGGCGTTGTTCTTGTCTTGATTTGGATGTCAATAATAATAAAGTAGGAAATGTTAGGCCAAAAAATATATTGTTGTTTTATTTAATCAAACACAAATTAGATTGTTTTAATAGTTTGTTATTGTTTTGTTTATTAGAAAGTGTATGCTTAATTTTGCCATCAACTATAAGAATAATAAAAAATAAAAAGATACAAAAATAATCCAAAATATTTTATATTGTATCCTAGAAGTCTAGATTTATTTTACTTTATTTGATATTCTTTACAAGGAACAAATATTTTCTTTTAATGTTTAGACAAACTTTTAGGCACTTTAAAAATATTTGTTTCTATAAAGAATGTGGTTGCGCATCTTTTTGAGACATTAAAAGAAATTCAAGGATGTGATGACACACCTGTTGGGGTTATTTGCCCTGATTTCGTACCATAAATAAGTTCTCCTTTTAGGAAAAAGTCTTAATATTTTGACTAGTCTTTTTCTTGTAGGAAAGGTTTTAGGACTCTATAAATATAGGTTTGTTCCTTTTAACTTAATTAGCATTCACAATGTAGTCCTATGGTTTTGAGAGTCGCGGTTATAGGGGAGAATTTTGTGTACCTCCTTGTATTCCGAGTGAATTGGTTGAGGTTGTTTCTCTCTATATTTTATACTTTCATATTTATAGTGGATTGCTCATCTCCTTTGTGGACGTAGGTCGATTGACCGAACCACGTTAAATCTGTCTCTTTTGATGTGTTTCTCATTTGTCTTCTTACTCGTGGTCTTTCGAGATTTGCTTTGCTAGCTTCCGCATTACACCTGTTTATTTCGGTCCTAACAAGTGGTATCAGAGCCATGGTTCAATGATGGAACCATGTTAGAGATGGGTGTTCATTTTGGTGGGTGTAGTTCTAGTCGCAACCTTTTTGACAGTAATGAAAATTTTGTTGGAGAAACTATTTCAGAGGGTTCTCTGTGTCGAGACGTAGATTTGATGGAGGAGATTATGGAGAAGAGATGCAAGATCCTAAAGATTATGTGAAGAAGGTGGACAAAATTATTTTGTCAGAAATTCAGGCCAAGGGGGAGATTTGTTGGGGTTATTTGCCCTGATTTCTTACCATAAATAAGTTTTCCTTTTAGGAAAATGTTTTAATATTTTGACTAGTCCTTTTCTTGTAGGAAAGGTTTTAGGACTCTATAAATATAGGCTTGTTCCTTCTAACTTAATTAGCATTCACAATGTAGTCCTAGGGTTTTGAGAGTCGCGGTTATGGAGGAGATTTTTGTGTACCTCCTTGTATTCTGAGTGAATTGTTTGAGGTTGTTTCTCTCTATATTTTGTACTCTCATATTTATAGTGAATTTCTCATCTCCTTTGTGGACGTAGGTCGATTGACCGAACCACGTTAATCTGTCTCTTTTGGTGTGTTTCTCGTTTGTCTTCTTACTCGTGGTCTTTCAAGATTTACTTTGCTAACTTCCGCATTACACCTGCTTATTTCGGTCCTAACAACACCTTGGTCAAATTATTTTCAATAGTTAACTTTCATTGAATTTATACTAAAATTCATAGACAGAGAATATTAGGTGATGCACTCGAGAGAAGAAATCAATTATGCTTCTAAGCTATTGTATGTCGAAAATTGATAATGCAGTTGTGCATCCGATTTAAGAGTAATTAAATTCAACAATAAAAAAAAGAGCAAATCATGGCCTGCAACATAATTTATCCAGAAAAACAATAATTTAATTCAGGTATAAGTCAATAAAAGTGACCGTGCTACAATCACGGGACTCGAGGGATGTCTAATACCTTCCCCTCGGTCAACATAATTCCTTATCCGAATTTCTAGTTCGCAGACCAAAATAAAGAGTCATTTCCTTTTGATTAGTGAATTTAGAAAGGTGACTTGGAATACTATAACTCAATTTTAAGTAGCGACTCTGAAAATTAAAATAACCTCTAATCGATACTGTCACTTAAATTGGAAAAACCCTTCCGCCATGCGAAAAAGGGGTGTGACAATTAGTACATGGAATGTACTAAGTATGATAGCAATGCATAAGCGTTATAAAATCATGCTAAAAAGGACTTTACATGACATGGAATGACCAAACTAAATCATAAGATAAAAGACTAGAAAAAAATATAAGTCATATATAATCATGGTCAATGCAAGCTTAACATCTTTAAATACTTTGTGAGATACTTTAAAGTAACCTTAGTTCATTATTGTGGGAAGTTTACCATGTAATCGACATAGACCATGTGAGCTATAATGTGAAATCTAATGTCTATCCCACACTGAAAAGAGATGTCCTTACTTGCCAAGACATAGTACTAGAAAGGCTTGTCAAGACTATGTTAGACTTTCCCCTTTATATGAGATTCTCTTGTTTTTCTCTACTATGTTGTGTATATGCTTGTCAAATGACTTGTGTAGAGACTTACGAGGTCTTATACACTATGTCACACCTAGGGTGTACTTTGGGTCGTGACGAACTTGGTATTTAGAGCACAAGATTTTAGAAAAAGGTCATATGATGTCTAACAAGCCGCATTGAGTATAGTCTTGTTCAGAAGTGTGAAACGTGTCATATTTATGAATATGAGGCTACAAAGAAGTTTAGGAAACTTCACTTCTTTCATTACTCTAAAGTTGTGATATAGAGTTTATCTCTATAGAGGTCTTTCTCCTAAATCTTGCTTGATCCTTTACAAGATATGGCCCCTCGAAGAGCTTTTGTGAGAAGGAATGAGCATGAGAATGTGGAACCCAAGGTTCATCAAGTTCTAGTCGATCCTTTGCCCTAGCAAGTGGCTCAGGCCAAATTTTGATCCACTTTCAAAGTGTTGGCTCAAGCCATGACGACCCAAGCACATTGAGAGGCCAATGCTCCCGTGAACCTAAATATGGGTACGGCGACGGCAAGGATAAGGGACTTCAATAGGATAAATCTTCCAGTATTTTGATGGGTCTAAGGTTGATGAGGATCCTCAAAAGTTCATTGATGAGGTGTATAAGATAATAAGTATAATGGGATTGACTAACATTGAAAAGGTGAGTTGATCGCTTATCAAATCAAGGGTGTTGTTTAAGTATGGTTTGAAAAATGGAAGAGTGAGAGAGCTATTGATGCGGCTCCTCTTGATTGGGAGGAATTTAAGGGAGATTTTCTTGATCGTTTCTTTCCTTTTTGGAATGAGAGAAGCTAAAGTAATTGATTCATTAAAGTCCGACAAGGAAATATGAGTGTGAAGGATTATGCATTGAAGTTTACTCGATTTCCTAAGTATGCTCCAACTATGGTTGCCGACTTTAGGGCAAGGATAAGTAAGTTTGTGTTGGGAGTGTCCGACTTGGTTGACAAATCATGTCGCACTACAATATTAATCAAGGAGATGGGTATCTCTTGTTTGATGATACATGCCCAAAAATGAAGGAGGAAAGACTCAAGAAAAGGGTAAGAGAGACCAAGAGGGAAAAGACCGGTGATGATGACTTTTCTCATTCTAGGTTTGGTGGACATGGGCATCCCCAATTTTGGCAAAAGTTTTCCGGTAAAGGTTCCTCTAGCGCTCCCACTCCTAATTTAAAAAAAGATAGGATGTCTAAATCTAAGCCTCAAGGAGGTGGTTACTATGTCGTGAACTCATAGCACATTTTGACGCTCAAAACTAAGGTTTAGTGTGAGAAATCGAGTATGGTTATGTGGACATGATACTTTCTCTGATGTTGAAGAGGTAAAACACTTGGATGTAAAAAATAGAAAAAAAGGAAGGAAAGTGAACTGAAGCCAACATCGCGGAGCCCAGATGGGTCATGGTCATGTTGATGAGCCGTCTTAGGGATCGTGAAAGGGAGGCAGTGAAACCCTCCAACTGCCCAAGTGAAGCATAAAGACCACAGAGCCCCAGACGGGCCGTGGTCCAATTGACGAGGAGTCTAAGGACTCGTAGAAGAGAGGCAGTGATAACTGTGGAGGATTAAGTTCAGACTAAAGGCCACGGAACCCCAAATGGATTGTGATTGAGATGACGAGCTGTGCAGCTGCTCGTGGACTAGAGGCAAGCAATCCAGTGGTCACCTAAGTAAAGGCACAACACCACGGAGCACTAGACGGGCCGTGGTGCTTAAGATGGACCGTATAGTTGCTCGTGAGGACTTCAATGAAGGAAGTTCCACACTGTCTAAGTGTGGACCACGAAGGGCTTGACGAGAAGTCTAGCCTTATACAAGCCGCCAGCATGCCCGTGAAGCCTCGCGACAGTGCAGTCCTACTTCGTGTAGGACTTGTTTTTACCAACTTTTTTAATTACTTAGGGTTTATTTTTGAAAGGAAATCTTTTTTATCGTTCGAATATTGAGACATTGAGAGCAAGGAGAAATGATTGTTTCCAATTTCAAACAATTTGACTTGTCGATTACTTTGGATTAAAATTTCGTGGTCATGATTTAGTGTTGATAATCAAGATTCTTTGGTTTTCTATTATTGTAAGTTTCTCATACCATTGCTTTCAATAATATCTTCCGTTTGTTTTCTTGAAATAAGGAGAGGCTAAATACCACAACTAGAGTTCTGGGAACCATGACTAAAACATAACTACAGATTCAAAATACGAGTAACGTTTAGTTGTTAATTGCACATGCTGATTCTACTTTCATAACGACTACTTTCTAATGAGTGCACACATTAAAACTTGTCTATATTTACCACTTGTTTGAGAGAAAAATGATAATTAGGAAAAAGTTAGAATCAAATTCCACTAACTTTTTATGAAGATTTGAGTTCCAGAGAAGAGAACCTCATTAACAAGTATGCAAGGGTAAACACCAAAACTGAACTGTTGGTTAGTCATATTCTGACATATTTATGAACTAATACATACAATGAGTTTTAATATTTTTGAATTTATTTTTTTGTAAACTGAAAACTCCAAAAAAAGCAACATAAGTTGTTTTGAATTTTTGTTTTGTAACCTCAACTTCAAGGATAAACGAAGCTTATGTGGATGAAAAGGGCAAGCCTTATCAAAATATCCGAACCAAACACACTTTAATAAATATGATTAAATTTTTTGTTCAGTTTTATTAATAAACTAGGTAACTCAGCCCAGTGGCGGAGGCAAAAATTCTATCAAGGGGGTTCAAATAAAAAAAATGTTGTTGCCTGGAATTGAACCCATGACCCAAAGCTCACATAGGCGAAATCTTGACCCCCATGAACCATTGAGCTACTCCATTGACATATGCTTAAGGGGTTCAATTTTAAATATATACACGTACACAAAAAAATTGATCTTATATATAGTGTAATTTTTTTTTCAAGGGGGGTCGGATGACCCCCCCTGGACACACTATAGATCCGCCCCTGACTCAGCCGCGCTACGTGTGATTATCAAATATTTTATTTATGATCTACACTCTATTATTACTATAAAAAAATTAAAGATCTACAAATACTAATGACCTATCGAGCTTGGAGGCCATAACGTCATCTCCATTCTTAAGCCATGAGCCTTGTCCATCATGTAGAGATAATAAATCAATATAAGAGTATTATGCATGAAATAAGTTTGTCTTATTAACATATAAGGTAATTTTTTATTTTTAACTATTTGAAAATAAAGTAAAAGTTAAAATTTTAAATATAATACCCCTAGTTTCATCGGGATGTTTCACAAATAATCGATCAAATTTATTGTTTATTTTTTCTAATTATATATAAATCATACACAACTATATACATATTATACATATCGTTTTAACTTTAAGCAGCTAATTGACCAACAATCTAATTACTTCGACTCATTGAGACATTTGCTCTATTAAAACTAAACAATGTTTTTAGTAATTTGTACCTTGTTCGTACATAGATATTTTTGGTTTTATCACAGTGTCTTGTGAAAGAAAGTTTAGCTAACCTTATTATATGATTTTAACTTGCTACCAACATGGGTTGTGGTGCACTGGTGGGAGTGCTTCACCCTTAACTAGAGGTCTCGAGTTCGAGTCCTGGGTATGGAGAAAATCATATTGGGAGCGACGCTCCCGAATGAGCCCTGCAAAGCACGATCTGGATTTAGTCGGTGCTCCAATAGGGGCTCCGGACACCGGGTGGGAAATAAAAAAAAAGATTTTAACTTGCTGATAAAACATTATTAGAGAAAAATATGTACTAACCTTTTTGCATTATTTTGGACTAAATTTACTGACGAACTTGTACAAAATAATGCCTGCAATCAGTTGTATTGTGACACCACAAATAAAATGTACATATTTTTTTAATTTGAATAATGGAATGGGAAGAAACGGAATCCATAGAAAATTGCATATAAGAATTTGCAAATCCTCCTAAAAAATCAAACATATTGATTAAGTAAAATATTCAAATCACCTAAGACTGTTTGTTAATAATAAAACTGGAGAATTTCAGTATAGTAAATTATTCTATTATAATAGTAATAAAATAAGTTTTTCAGTGCTTAATTATTTTCATTCAATTCATACTCTTTTATTGAGGAATAAATCTTGACCCAAACATAATTAAGACACAAGAGTTTGAATTTAACCAAACAATCCTTCATATGGAGAAAGAATGAAAACAATAAAATTAATCAATTTCAATACAATAAGATAGTTTCCCATTCAACATACATATTCAATCCTTTTTGATAATTTAGCACATCTTAATAACTATACTCATAAAAAAGATTTGCTTACATAAAATAATGACAAAATAATAATAAGGATCAAAGAGAATAAAAGAAAAAAAGCAGAATAAACAGTAATGACATGAAGATTTTAAAAAAAGTTGATGTCTTGCATGTACCAATATCCAGGAAGTGATATATATTTTTGTTGATTAGTGAACTCGTGAAGATACTCTGATGAGGAATGCAAAAATTCAAAATCAGCCCATTATCAAATGGACAACATAAATGATTATCAAGATTTTTGGTTTGTAAAATTTAGATACCCAGAAGAGACAAGATGAAGAAACAAAAGTTTTCAATATGATAATTTATAGGTATTATTGGTAATTGATATAAAGTTGAAGAGACAAAATAATGTTTTAAAAATTAATGTGCCCATAAACTTTAACTTATGATTACCGTTACTAATTTCTAAAGTTAATAAGCTTTATTATTTCGTTTCTTCAAATTAATGTGTCTTTATAGGCACATAATAGAGGAGTTTCAGCAAATTGGGCTTTATTATTAATTGACTATGTTTAATGTTTTGTAAATATTTTAAATAAAATTTAGTCTTTTAAAATTAGAAAAATGGCCAAAAAAATCACAAAAAAGATAAATAGGATTGAAGCTCATAGAGAGCGCCACACCATCGTTTTTACATTCAACTTTATTATTATATATAGATTGCATGAACTTAGATCAATCAAATAATGATATTTCTAGCAAGGGTACGTGCGAAGTCTTTAATGAATACCGGGGAATTGGCCAAGTACTACCTCATTCCTTAGCGATTGTTCATCTTCCACAAAGCGTATAAGCGCAAAAAAGGAAAATTGCCTGGGAAAACAATCCCAAGGAAAGCTTCTCGCTAATACTTTACCCCACCACTAAACAGTGCATTGCTATGGTAAATAAACAGCCTTAAAGTGGTTCCGAATGATTGATGATGATGTGCGACTAGACAATGATTGGATGCCAAAGGATGAGGAATTAGGTGTTCATGAAGAGAAGGAAGCACACTCCAGAGCAGTAATACTTGAAAGTGTAGGAGACATTCCTGATGCTGAGATGAAATGTGCTCTTTGTTTGTAAATTAAATCCGTCAACGAAAGAGGAAGCACAGTATATAATCTTCTCACACTTTGGAACCGTGACATCTGCTGAAATTATCAAAGATCACAAGACTGGGGATAGTCACTGCTATGCTTTCATCGAGTTAGAGGACAAGGAGTCCTGTGAGCAAGCATATTTTAAGATGGATAATACTCAAATTGATGATTGAACGATATGAGTTGATTTCAGTCAGAGTGTAGCAAAGTTATGGTCCCAATATTGACTTAGAAACAAAAGAGGCAGTGGCCGTTTCAATAATGGTTCTGTTGATGCTATCAAACATCATAAAGAAGACAACAAGCAGCATGGCTACTCAAAATTTCTGAGAAGAAGAAAAGAGACAAGAAAGCAACACGGGAAAATAACAAAGCCATGTTAAGGCTAGTCAAATAGATGTAGCTGTTGAATCTCCATGGGAGATTAAGGAAAAGAAGAGTGAGAATGAAGGTTCATATATTCACTGATCACGATCCTCTGACTGAATCATTATTCAGCTTCCAAGCTGCTCAAGAAGCGGTTGCAAGAGGTACATCCTTAGTTAGTTCTTGTTGAACATTTTTTATTTTACTTGTGCTTAAATGATAAAGACCAATGCAAACCTCATAGATATGTTGTACCTTAATTACATATTCTGTTTGTTGCATAAGGTGGTGTCTTTCTGGTTGAATTGATATGCTAAGAGGATGGTACTTATGTTTGACATTTGCCTATTTGGACGTCACTCAAGAAATATATGCTAGCATTATTGTAGGAGCAAGTCTTTAAGTCATTGAAATTTTTTTAGTAGGTAGCATAAATAATCCAATTTTTTTTGTGCATACTCAGATTTCCCTAGCACGGAGCACATCCGTGCTGTCAGTTACAACACAGGGATGGTGCTCAACATTCTCTTAACTCCTTGGAGTCTGAAATGGTTGGCCTAAAGCAGAATATATTACTGTTGCAAGACAAGGTTAAATTCAAGGTTTTCTGAACTTGAAGCCATTTTAGGTAGTAGCTCAAAAGAAGAGGCTATTGAAAGTGAGCTCGTTTGAGGGTCTCTGAAGTTCAGTAATTGACAACGTCGTAACAACTAGCCCAAAAGTAGAAAATCAAAAAAAGACCTTAGCTTCAGAACAAGCACATGCTAGGATATGCAGAATCAAAGGCTGCAATGCTCAAAACACAAGCTGTGAAGTTTTGAGACATGCTTACCGATCAGTGTCCTTTGACGTGCAATTTTTTTTTGAAGTTGTGCAAAATTAATTATTACGATGGCTGTCTTTTGAAGTATTCCATTGGAGATCCAACAGGATCTGGAGATGATGAGATTCATTCGTATTTAAAACATTCAAAGAGAGGTGTTGTAGCAATGGCGAAAAAGAATCCTAATGCTACTCAGTTCTATATCACAGATCTGGACTACCTTGATACTGTTTTTGGAGAGAATGGAGAAGGAAATACAATAGTGAAAAAGTTGATCTGAAAATAATTTCTGCATTACTTCTGATTAAGCTAAAATGCTCATTGAAGCATTATGAAAGCATCCTAGACTCAAAATATCCAGATCAAGATGATTTCTTCCCACATTCAACAACTTTGGTAAATGATACGCAGAATATAACATGAAGGTTATAAGTTAGAAAAAAGGCATTTCTCCTGCATTCTTCAATGTTTTCTCAATATTCTACAGCCAAAAGAATCACCAATCTATCCATTCTTTTCGGATACAACAACTACAACAGCATACCAGTGAAATCCTAGAAATGGGGTTTGGGAGGGTAGAATCTACGCAGACCTTATCCCTCCCCGTGGAGGTAAGGAGGATGTTTTGGGAGGACTCTTGGCTCGAGTACAATAAATCAATCCACTCTATGGTATACAATTCAAAATTTTCATGAAGTCACTATCTCAACTTTTGGACCATTTTCTATAAAAATACAGTAAAAAAATCAACACTTACCTTAATATTCATGTAAAACAAAGTAGCTCATCTTGAGAAACTCTTTTGAACCCTTAACAGGTTTGTTAGTTAGTTGAACAAACTCTTGGTGATGCTCTTACTGCATTGGGGCTATTTTGAACTTAAAAATGCGTCAGTTTGCCCCTCCGGACCAACTCATGTCATTAATAAAGTCTTAACGGACTCCCATAAAAAAATTCGGCCAAAAACAAGATGGGTTCATGTATCACCAAAACAATAAATTCGGTCATTTCGGCCAAAAACAAGTTGGGTTCACGTTTCACCAAAAATCTATGGACTATAGCACATGTAAAATGGTAAATTCGGTCATTCCCGCGTTGGGGGTATTTTGAACTTGAAAATGTATCCGGTTGCCCCTCCGGACCAACTCACATAATTAATAAGGTCTTAACCGATGCCCATAAAAAGTTTTAGCCAAAAACAAATCGGATTCACGTATCACCAAAAATCCATGGACTACAGTACAGCAAAACGGTAAATTCGGTCATTTCTGCAATGGCGTTATTTTGAACTTGAATAAGGTTTTAACAGAAGCCCATAAAAAGCTTCGGCCAAAACAAGTCAAGTTCACGTTTCACCAAAAATCCATGGATGGTAGCACACGTAAAATGGTAAAATTCGGTCATTTTCGCATTGGGCTATTTTGAACTTGAAAATACATCCGTTTGCCCCTCCGGAACAACTCACCCAATTAATAAGGTCTTAACGGACGCCCTTAAAATTTTTTGGCCAAAAACAAGTCGAATTCACATATCACCAAATATCCATGGACTACAACATATGTAAAATGGTAAATTCGTTCATTTACGTATTGGGGATATTTTGAACTTGAAAATGCGTTTGTTTTCCCCTTTGGACCAACTCACGCCATTAATAAGATCTCAACGGACGCTCATAAAAAATTTCGGCCAAAAACAAGTCGAGTTCACGCTTCAACAAAAATTCATGGATTATAGCACATGTAAAATGGTAAATTCGGTCATTTCCGCATTGGGGCTATTTTGAACTGTAAAATGCGTCTGTTTGCCCCTTGGAACCAACTCACGCCATTAATAAGGTCTTAACGGATGCCCATAAATTTTTTTGGAAAAAAACAAGTCGACTTCACGTTTCACCAAAATTCATGGACTATAGCACATGTAAAATGGTAAATACAGTCATTTCCACAGTGGGGCTATTTTGAACTTGAAAATGCGTCTGTATCCAATATTACTCCACCTTGGGGTGTATTACATGCAATAACTTTACCTTCAAGATTAATTATCTCCTTCGAGGTTGGCATTGGTAAGATCCGCCCTACAAAAGCTACAGCCTACCAGACAAGCATCTAGTTATTTGCAGTTTTGATGATTCGACAAACACATGGACCTTGTAAGGGGACCTGATCCTTCGCACAATTATTTGTACAATTGACAGCTGAAAAAAGTACACAAGTTTGGTGAGGTTGGTGCACGATCTCCGAGTGTGGCAGAAACCTCGACCAATGGCATGGCTTTGAAGATTGTGTCTATTCTCATTAAGCATATCATTCAATAGACACAACCTCAGTTTTTGCATCCTGAAAATATCTCAAGAACTAAAAGCAAAAACCACCACTTTCAAGAAGTTCTCACCTGAAGAGCAACAAGGACCAGAGTAGCTTGCATCTTAGTTGTCTTAGGTTTTTACTTACGTGCTTATGTTGTAAATCTAATCCTGAGCTATAAAGGAATTAGATCTTTTGTTTGTTAGTTCAAAGTCTAATTAGTTGAGTCTAACAGGTTTAGTAGGCAACGTTGTTTGCTGCTTAGTCAAATTCTAAGTCATCTAGTGTTAGGTGGGTTAGTGGGCAATCATGTGTTGCTTAATGAATTTTGAGTTACTCAGTGTCGGGTAGCTTAGTGGGCAATAGTAATATTGCCTAGTTGCTCTATTTATAGTAAGGTTGCTACATTTAGGGGGAATGGACTTAGAGGTAAATTCCTAGGTTGCAAGCTGTTGTAATCTGAATTGTTGCTCTATTAGGAAGAAATGGAGTTTGGTTTGAAAAGCCTGTGAGGACAGGTCGTGGTTTTCACTGCCCTTGAGCAAGGGGGTTTCCACGTAAATTGCTTGTGTTGTTTTACTTGTATTGCTATACTTACTGTTGTTGCTTGCATTATTGTTCTTACCGTGTCAAGGGACATGGTCCATTGACTCTTATAGGATGCCTATATTCTAACACATCTGTATGGAAATAAAGAAAGATTGTCAGGGAGACGAATAAGAATAATAAGCAGATCGTTCATCATACTTTACAGGGGGAAACAAAAACAACAACTTAATTATAATGGTAGTGAAGAGTCCGGGCAATCTAGAGAAAAAAAAGGTAGATAGCAGTATGATAGTAAGCATTTGAGGTTCTAACACATAACACTTCAAACATGCATGGTGCACCATACAACAGCAACATAGCACACTCCATAGGAGTGCCTGATGCTAGAAAAATCACCCAAAGAATACATCTCTTACCAAGAAACAATTAATTCTTGGTCTTCTCATTCGATCTCGTGACCTCCACGGTCAACATATGACCTTTTGCCACTGGCACCATTTAATGCTTTGTTTTACTGGGTGGCACATTTATATATATATATATAGAGAGAGAGAGAGTGAGAGAGAGAGTGTTTTCGTCGAAGCTTGTGGGTGGTGTGGTACCCCCACGAGCCTTCACAGATCCACCCTTGACTGCACCATACCTCAAGGATGAAATTGTATTCGAACCTTTATTTAGGAGCTTTTCCTTTACGAGTAGCCTCTGATTAATGCCACATCATCAAATTAGCGATGTAGACATCAACAAATAGATACATTTCTGACGGCTTTCGCAAAGCTCCAAACCAGGCCAAACCAAAAGCAAAACCCAAAAATATCAACTGAAATCACAAAAAAAATTGAGGAGGAATAGGGAAAATACCCAAAACTGGGAATACTTACATGTTACCAATAAAATTTACATAGCCAAAAATTTAATGCTAAGAAGTGAAAATAGATACAATATTAACATCCACTTCCTGTAATGAAATTCGGAGATCGGTAGAAAGGGAAAAAAAGATGAAGTGAAAGAAAAAGAAGAGTTGTGCGAAAATTGAAAGTCGAACAAGATTAAAGTTGTTACCTTGTAATCCCTTGTGAAGATGAAGAGTAAAGTCGCAAACTAAAAAACTATCCTTTAAAATATGAAGAAGAGAGAATCGATGTATCCAGACCTAAGCGACATGGAGTTCGCTCATATCATAACTACATTCACACATAACAAGAGACCATTTTTTAAAATATGAATAGGAGTAACCCCTTGTGAAGATGAAGAGAATCAAGTAGTTTGAGGGTGAAGAGAAAAATACCATTTTTGGAAGCGATATATCTGGTTCTTGATGTTGACAGTAAGAATAGAGATAAAGAGTCTTAATGGATTTTTATAGACAATAACTGATCGTTTGTGCTACGAAATGAGGAGAAATTTTTTCTTAGCCAACTAAAATAGCCCTGGTCTTCCCATGATTGACTCTTTATAATATACTAAATAGGAATTGCCCGTGCTATCACGGTCCTAACATTTAAATATTGTAGTGCTTATAGTGCTTTTGAATGTGAAGAACAATATTTTCAACAATTGCAAAAAATATAGCTCATACCAAATAAACAATTAAGCTTAATGTTACAAATGATTTTATCATATTATTAGTTTGAATAAATCAACCCATCCCATGTACTGATTTAGGATCGGATAAAAAGTGACAGGGAGAAAAATCAAAGAGGATGATCATTGTCGGCCACTCCTTGTTGTGCAACGACAATAGTTGTCAATACAAATAAAAGGGTTGACATCTTCAAAATCATTCAATGTAATCCTAATGCCTTGCTATCCAAAATATAAGATGAATTTTGGGATGTCGGTCTCCTCTCAACATGAAGCAACAATACTTATCTGAAATGCTGAACACACATAACCTATAACAATAAAGTAAGGCTGAAACAAAGAAGATAGACAATAAAGAAACAAAATCTAAGAGGAAATAACATAAAAGATCAAGTAACAACCTTAATGAAATTGTGCTGAAATGTATAAACAATGAAGCATCCATAGAGCACTCAATAAAAAATGAGAAAGATTAGAATAACACATGTATAACCAAAAATAACAATCACATAGGCCTCATGCTATTGGATTGTACACCTCCAAAAATTCAAAGGAGCTTAAAAGCCAAAAACTACTTAAAATAAGTCCAATACAAACACCCTCAATATAGTATGATTTAAAGACAAATAACCAAACTCGATCTCAGAAGTGCAGCATTTTATTCTTACACTTGATAACTATATAGAGTAAATGGCATTTCATAAATTTAAATTGGCATAATTATAAAAATATTGAGACAACATATAACAAACATTACTTGATAAGAAAAATGATTCATAAGAAAATCAAGTCCCCCAGGTCCTCATCTACAACCTACAGGGGAAACTTCACATGACACACGATGCTTCTTTATTATACTATAAAATAAGATTACAATACTGAATTTGATTCTTGCCATTCAAATATGCAATCTACTAATCTACAACTGTTGATGATTGGATCTTACATAAACTATTTGGTAAGTAACCAAATTTAAAATTGTATGAATACTATTGGAAGTAATACGTTGTCACAGGAATAATCTGGTAAATTTGAAGGGAGTTTTATCAAATTTGTTTCTCAACTATAAAATTAACATGAATATTCAAACAAGTCTTTGTTTTCAACTGAAATAATATTGCCCACTGCCATGTCATGCTAATGATCTTTCTTGTGTCTCGAGGATCTACTCTACATTGTATGCAATGAAATGTGACAATTCAAGCTAATGCTCCATCTAGGTGCATAAATTGAGTTTGCTAACTTTGGAGTATTATCTTCTGCATTAGGACTAGCAAGATTCTTCACAACACCAGTGCTAAGCTGAACATTAAGGTGAGCAAGTGACTTAACATCTCAAAGTAAATGTTTTACCTTTATCTAGGAAAATACTTACCTAGGTGAATATTTATTTCCCTTGAAGTGAAGCACTTATTAGATTTTAGCATGAATATGCTATCTCAACAAGGTAAAACAAAAAACCTGAAAAGCACACATGAATGGTCAATAAAAACATGTAGCAACTTGTTCACACTTTCGGAAGGATGGGAGAATCATAGAGGCTCAATAGAAAATGACTATCCTTGTAGCTATTTGGGCTCATCTACGATGTTTAATTTAATATCATAAGGTACCCTGTTCAACTTTTGTTGCACAAGGTACAAAAACATTAAGTTGTGGTCGTCTTATCTTCATGTTTCTACTTGATAGGTAGTGCCCGTGCCAGCACGGACCCAATAGTAGTAATTGATTTTGTCTATATATATTCAGGTGTAGTAGCTATATACATGAAATGAATGTAAAGGAGCAAACGAGGAATACAAAGAAAACCGATGTGTATAGTAGTAGATGTATGAATACGTGGATCCAACGACTGAAAAATTAAACTATAACAAAAGAACTTTGTAACACCTCGGAAACTAGTAGGCTAAACTAGAACTTGTCGTGGGGGTTAGAGTTGTGAATTTAGCTTCTCGTACTTAGAATGAAGGGTTTAGGGGTTTAATGTCAAGGTACAACTCCCCAAGGACCAACTAAGGGTCCTTGAGGAGGACCCTAGAACAACCCTCAAACTTGCCCAAAATAGTGGACCTACACCCCGTAGGGTGGTCCACGCTTCGTGGGTGAAAGTCTCGTAGGTCAAGGCCAAGTCAAGGCTGCAGACCCCAACCCACGCCCCACTAGTATGGGCTGCGGGTCAGTCCATGCCCCGTAGGTGGGGGTCGTGGATGGGGCATGTAAACTGTCTTAAGTCGATTAAGGTTAGGGGTAGTTTAGGTAATTCCTATTTTAGTTAGTATTAAGTGAGGTCATTTTGTATAGTTTTAATAAACCTATATAAGCCCTTTTAAGTCATTAACCAACCCATTCACTTCATAAAATCCCAAAACCCAAATTAATAACCAACTTTCCTCAAATATTCTTCGTCTAGAACTCCAAGGAAGAAGAAAAAGGAAGGTGAAGCTAGGGTTGAAGAATCAAGCTTTTCTTTTCAAATTCCTGGGAATTCTTCAGTAAGGTATGGTAGATCTTCATCCATGGGTAGTCTTCACCCATGGAGCCCCTTCAAAACCCCAATTTTAAAGCTAGAAAACCCAAAAGCTAGGGTTTGACTTCAATCTCATGGATTCCTTTCAAATTCATTTTTTAATGATTGAATTATGTGTGTTTATGGATATATTGATGATTTTATGTGATTTTAAGTTGAATTCCTCAAGAATTCATGAATTCCCCTATTTTCCCAATTTGGATCTTAAAGTATGGGTATTGATTGATGCCAAAAGAATATGATAGAATTATGCTTGTAGTAATTGATCTATTTGAATTATGTTATCAGACATGTCTAATGTAGTTATTCTAGATGAGTTAATGGATTATGATCTATGGTCCTTGAATGGCAATGTATGAGAATTATGCATGATTATGAAGTTTATGTATGTGCTTTAAGAACACTTTGAGAGTAAAGTGATTATGACTATGATGTAATTATGGTGTGGTTGAAAGGCTAATCTCACACACACACACATACTTATGAATGAAGTTTCCCTGATTATGATAATGTTGTTGTATTGATTCAAAGGTTATTCTCAATTACACACTTATGAATTATGAGGACAAGTTGTGAAAGGTTTTCTCACAATATGATGATTCTTAGGTTGAAAGGCTATTCGCACCTATTGAATCTAGGATCTATATTATGAATGATATTGGATTGAGTGTTGATACATTCTTCCATAAAAATGAGCTCAAGTAATGATATGATAAGTACTCTGTGGGGGAATAATGCTTAGCACCGAGTGATTATTGATATGAGATGGAATCCCTCACATGAGTTGAGCCCGGGTTTCTAGAATCAATCTCTTGAGATGGATGCCCATACGTGAGTTGAGGCGGGGTATCTAGTAGAAATCGCCTTATCCCATATATATGTGCCCTCATAGGTCTTTAGCTAGTGGATCAACCTAAGCTAAGTTTATGGTTTTACCTTAGGCAAGTAGGACAACCCTTTTCGGTGTGGGAGACACCAGATTCCATGTTTTAGCGCACATGGTCTATGTATGTTAAGGTTTACCCCCACAATGAATGATTATGAACTATGGCTCCTCAAGAAACACTACTTAGTGTGGGTGGGAGTATGAGATCTCATTCATGCATTGCACAAGAAGGCTTTGAGAATGGTTATGGTATGTTTGTCCTTATGTTATGAAATGAAGTATGCTTAATGTGGTTTGTTGCTATGAGTTGTTTTCCTTGATATGACTTATTAAAGGTGAATGTTTCCTTGTCTATGAGTATTAACTAGGGACGAGATCAAAGAATGGGGAGTATGGTTATGGTGGCCTAAAAGTGGTACTTAGTATAGATGAGATTGTGGGATCTTATATATGCATTGCACAAGTATAACTTAGGGTTACTTATGAGATGGTTCTATTATGCTATGATGATCTATATGTTGAATATGCTATGACTTATGTTTTTACACTAAAGTTCATGATGATTTTCAAACTTGATGAAGTGCATGCTTTTCAACTAAAATGTCCTTTTTAGCATGTTTTCATGATTTTATGCATGGATACTTAGTGCATATTTTTGTATTAACCCATATTTTCCTACATTTTCTACAAGTGTAGGGTCCGATTCTCAAGGCGATCTTCTTTTGTTTCAAGCTTGGATCGACAATTCTCCTAGCTTGTGGTGAGTCCTCATGATTCAAGGACGAATGAGTCAATTGTAGTTCCTTTCTAGTATTTCATTTTCGAACTATGTTGTAAGGGTTGTGTCCTTATTTTGATTCAAGTATTGTAATAGATGACTATAATGAGACAAGTCTAGACTTCCGCTTGCTTTTATTACATACTTCAATTGTATGGATAAAGTTTTAAAATTTTCCACATCATTTCTTTTATCTTATGTTATGATATGCTAAGGGGCTTGTATGTGACCTTTAGGGGTTGCGTACGCTTTGTCACATCTAGGGGGTACCCTTGAGTCGTGAAAAACTTTATCATAGAATGAAACATAGATACATATAAAAGTAAGGTTAGGCTATCTGGTGTATTTGCCTAGATTGTATAAAGCTCATTTTCACGTGTACTATTTTACTAAATACAAGATGAATTCCCAAAAAGGAAAGAAAACTTGACAGGTCCTTGAGAAGCGATTTGGGTTGACATTGTTTCAGTCACTGAAATTTTACTGGTGACAAAGTTGTTATCTTTGTGGGATTTATCCTTTTCTCCATTACAATATTTTGTTCTTTATACTGAAACACTCTTGCAATTGGATGAGTATGGGTGTATTATACATTCTTCTAATGTTAGACCTTGGAGAGTGGAAATAGATTGAATTAAGTGAAGATGATGAAGTAATACTTGGCTAGTGGACCTATTGGCTTGGACTTAATGGGGGTGGTTAGGCTTAAGCACTATACTACATGAATATCCATCGTGGTCGCACCTTGTACTGTTCTAGCAAAGAGCCTTATACTTTATCTCTAATGTTATATAGTAATATATTAATAAAGAAATTTTGAAGAGTTGTACATAATCTTTTACATCAAGACCTTTTAGCAATGTTATATGCAAGAAACATGATTTCCTATATTTTTTGTTGTCTTGTCACATAAAAAGGAAGTCTAGTCACAAATAAGTACTTTAGAAGCTGAAGTTATGTCTGAACATTAAGTTGGAAGATATATGATATGGACATATAAATTTATGTTCCATTAGAAAATGATTTCTTAGGGGGGACATAATTGAAGAGCAGCACGAAATAGGGGATCAAAGTGCAAATGAGCCAACACATAAAATTCAAAATTCTTGGTAATTTGACATATGCAAATGTAAGAGTTAAATAAGCTGAAGTTATGTCTGAACATTAAGTTGGAAGATATATGATATGGACATATAAATTTATGTTCCGTTAGAAAATGATTTCTTAGGGGGGACATAATTGAAGAGCAACATGAAATAGGGGATCAAGTGCAAATGAGCCAACACATAAAATTCAAAATTCTTGGTGATTTGACATATGCAAATGTAAGAGTTAAATAAGCTAAAGTTATGTCTGAACATTAAGTTGGAAGATATATGATATGGACATATAAATTTATGTTCCGTTAGAAAATGATTTCTTAGGGGGGACATAATTGAAGAGCAACACGAAATAGGGGATCAAGTGCAAATGAGCCAACACATAAAATTCAAAATTCTTGGTGATTTGACATATGCAAATGTATGAGTTAAAGATTAGGAGTTCATTTATAACCTGCAACCAACACTATAGATCCACCTTAGTAGCATAGTCATTCAAACTTTATATTCACCACTTATTATTGGAGAAAATGATTAAAAATATTATAGAGGGGCATATAATTTCAAGCAAACTTGTCAGCAAGCTAACTTGTCAAATAGAAATAGCAAAACAATGTGTGATTCTGATCAAAACTCTACGAATCTAGACTATTACACTTCCCACTAATAAACAATAGAGACACTGATACTTGCAAAAAGTCCTACATTTAAAATCTGAAACTACAATAAACTATGAAGTGTATACAGAAGCATGCAACAAGTCCTTGAAGCTTGGATTGTCTTAGCATCATCATAATGTAAATGAGTCCTTGTTTTTTGTGATACTTATTCACTGAGTAGCTTTGCTGAGAGAGAATATTAAGAGGTGTTGCAAAAATGCTGCCAATTTAAAACATGTTTCAAAGAACATTCTAGGTTATTGATGCAATAATTAATTTACAATTATAATTATTAATAATCTTTTGCATTGGAAAAAAAATAAGTATAATTTTTTTCACGTTAAATAGCGACGGAATATGATTTGTCGCTAATCACAGTTTTTCTATAATGACACTGTATATAACATTAAAACAAAAAATTAACTAAATACCTTGTGTGACTATTAATCTATATAAATAAAAATATAATAAGATAAAAAAGCAAAATAAATTAAGGATTTGACCGAATAGATCTCGAAAAAATACCCATGATAATTTTTTTTTGCGTCAAACGGATATCCGAGGCAAAAATTACGATCGTTTAAAGTTTAACCAAATTAGAGATTGAAACTTGAAAAAGTAGTTGTAAATTGGTGAAACTTCAAACGGTCATAACTTCGGCCTCAGGTGTCCTTTTCAGGCATTTTTTTTGAATTCGGGTATTTTTCGAGATCTATTGATAAACGTCTTTTAACCCATTCAATTTTAAATTTCCCCCAATTTTGAAGAAAATTGTAATTTTTTTTTGCTAAGAATCTGATAAAACAAAATTAATTTTTGAGTTCGAAATACCTTGGTAATGGATATGTGAATGCCAATTTTGCATAAAGATTTTCATTTTTTTAAGAAAAAGATCGGATGAAATAAAATTGATTTTGAGTTTGAAATACCTTTTTAGAAAGCGCTTTGAGAATCGTTTGAACTTGAAAATGCGTCAGTTTGCCCCTCGGAACCAATTGGCTCTATTACTAGGGTTTTAACGGATGTCCATGAAAAATTTTGGCCAAAAACACGTCAGAATTCTAGATCACCAAAAATTCATGGATAGCACACAAAAATCGGCAAAATTGGGGTTTACGTGCTGTGAAGCTCGTTTGAGATTGAAAATGTGCTAGTTTGCCCCTCTGGATCAACTTGTTCCATTACCAAGGTATTAACGGACGCCCATGAAATAATTCGGCCAAAAATACACCGGAATCCTGGATAACCAAAAATTCATAGACTATAGAACACGAAAATTGACAAAATGGGGTTTACCTATTGTGGGGCTCATTTTAACTTGAAAATGCGCCACTACCCCTGGGGACCAACTGTTTCCATTGCTAAGGTATTAACGGACGTCTATGAAAAATTTCAATCAAAAACACACCGAAATTCCGGATCACCAAAAATCTATGGACTATGCACACGAAAATTGGCAAAATGGGGGTTTACTTGTTGTGGGGATCGTTTGAACTTGTAAATGCGCCAGTTTACCCCTCAAGACCAACTTGTTCCATTACCAAGGTTTTAACAGACGTCAATGAAAAAGTTTGACAAAAAATACGCCGAAATTCTGGATCACCAAAAATCCATGGATAGCACACGAAAATCGTAAAAATGAGGGTTTACCTATTGTGGGGCTCATTTGAACTTAAAAATGCATCAGTTTGCCCCTCGAGACCAACTGACTCTATTTCTACGATCTTAACGAATGTCCATGAAAATTTTTGGCAAAAAACATGGCGAAATTCGGGATCACCAAAAATCCATGGATATAGCACACAAAAATCAACAAAATGGGGGTTTACCTGTTGTGGGGCTCGTTTGAACTTGAAAATACGCCAATTTACCTTTTGGGACCAATTGGCTCCGTTTCTAAGGTTTTAACGGACGTCCAAGAAAAATTTCATCCAAAAATACGTTGGAATTTTGGATCACAAAAAATCCATAAACTATGCACACGAAAATCAACAAAATGGGGGTTTACTTGCTGTGGAGCTCGTTTAAAGTTGACAATGCGCCAGATTGCCTTTTAGGACCAGCTGGCTCCATTACTAAGGTCTTAACGGATGTTCATGAAAAATTTAGGCCAAAACATGCTGGAATTCTAGGTCATAAAAAATCCATGGACTATGCACACAAAATTCGGCAAGAATGGAGTTTACCTGCTATGGGGCTCGTTTGAACTTGAAAACGCACCAATTTTCCCCTTGGGACCAACTGACTCTATTACTAAGGTCTTAAAGGACGTCCATGAAATGTTTCGGCCAAAAACACGTCAAAATTCTGGATCACCAAAAATTCATGGACTATACACATGAAAATGGGTAAAATGGGGGTTTACCTATTGTGAGGCTCATTTTGAACTTGAAAATGCGTCAGTTTACCCCTCAGGACCAACTAGCTACATTACTAAGGTCTTAACAAGCGTCCATGAAAATTTTGGCCAAAAACACGCCGAAAATCCAGATCACCAAAAATCCAAGGATTGTAGCACATGAAAATTGACAAAATGGGGGTTTACCAGTTGTAGGGCTCGTTTGAACCTAAAAATGCGCCAGTTTTCCCCTCGGGACCAACTGGCTCGATTACTAAGGTCTTAATGGACGTCCAAGAAAATTTTCGGCTAAAACAACGCCGAAATTTTAACCAAAATTTTAGATCACCAAAAAATCCATGGACTATATAGTACATGAAAATCAACAAAATAGGGATTTACCTGCTGTAGGGCTCGTTTGAACTTGAAAATGCGTCAATTTTCCCCTCGGAACCAACTAGCTCCATTACTAATGTCTTAACAGACGTCTATGAAAAATTTTGACAAAAAACAAGCCAAAATTTTGGATCACGTTTATCTGCTGTGGGGATCTTTTGAAATTGAAAGCGTCAGTTTGCCCCTCGGGACTAACTGGCTCCATTACTAAGGGCTTAATGGATGTTCATAAAAAAATTTGGCAAAAAATACGCCAGAATTCTGGATTCACCAAATATCTATGCACTAAGCACACGAAAATCGGTAAAATGGGGATTTACCTACAGTGGGGATCGTTTGAACTTTAAAATGCGCTAGTTTACCCCTCTGGACCAACTAGCTCATTACTAAAGTTTTAACGGACGTCCATGAAAAATTTCGGCCAAAAACATGCCAATCAAACAAGAGTAACATATTTGTGCTACTGTTTCTTCTTGTTTGTCCTTTAAAAAGAATAAAATACAAGTATTCAAAAAATCAAACAATAGTTAACATATTTTTAATGTTTCTTCTTGTTCCTCCTATTAAAAAGAATAAAATACAAGTGTTCAAAAAATCAACAAGAGTAGCCCTTCTTCTCTTTGTACTTTGTGTATTTCTTCGAAGTATTAGTTTTTTCATTGTAAAGCTCACCTGAAACCTAAATAGTTTTTTTCATTGTATTAAGTATTCAAAGTTAGAATTAATCCAAACAAAAATAACTAAATACAATCTAATAATAGAGAGAGAGAGAGAATGAGTTTGGGCCAGTTTTATTTCCCTTTTCAGTTTCTTTTGAAAAGCTTTTGTTGGTGTGGGCCTCTTTTCAGTTGCACTAGATGTTCGGTGCCAATGACAACCAAGAAAAAGCTCGTTTGGTGTTGATGATCATACAATTTGACCGATATGACATATGATACTTGTTGTTTTTCAGTTTGGCAGACGGTTTTATTGCTACTCATCCACATTTCCATCTGAATATATTAGATGTTAAGTTTGTCAAGCAGCCAGTAGTAGAATCAAGTTACTTATTTAAGTGAAATCAAAACATGCTACCATTTATTCTAGAATATAGTACAATGGATAAAGCAAAGTCCAATAACTTCGATTTGCAAATATTAAGAGATTACAGGTTGATAATTGTATTCAAATAAAATTAAATTCCTTCAAATACTTTACCTACATTAATCAAATGGTTTCTGTATAAGTGAAAACTTGTAAGGCTACTCAACATAATGCTTGGATGTCAAAGTTGTAGGCTTACCATGGCGTTCAGTGATTCAGTGATTGCTACTACTATTCTCCTAGTTCGAATCCTTTGTATTGAACTATATTACCTCACATTAGGATTTGGCTAGGAAACACTATTATTATTTTGACAGAGAAGCAATGATTTCTTCAATACTATGTGTAGGAATACATTGCATTTTAAGAAAAATAATGCCAGAATTACCTATTAGGAATGAAGCAATATCATGTTCAATTTCTGCAGAGGAGGAGCAAATTATTTGAGGTTGAAAGTGTGCTCTTGTTGAAAGTTGATTCTGTGCCATGAGTTTTGGTGGATAAATAGGGATGACGGCCAAGAGGAAGCCTAACATGCATCACTTCTATTTGATGTGCTTTCTTCAAGAACAACGTTAATATGCATGTAAGTTAAGAATTTGAGTTGTCCTTTTAGAGAAGTTGCAGAAAGAGTAATCCATCTGAAGTGGAGAAAAATTAAATAATAATGAGTACAGGTGGGGGGAAAATAAAGTAACTGTTTGGTTTTTTCTTGAAAAAGGGATATTAAAGATTGTAGTGGTAAATAAAAACAAACAGATTTCAGGACGAATGAAGACTTCAACATGAAGAGAAAAACGACCTCATTCACACATCGTCTAACTAAACAGTCAATACAACTCAATTAACTTTTCGTTGTTTTGTATTATCATTCTCCACTTCTAAAGCAAATAACTTTTCGTTGTTTTGTATTATCATTCTCCACTTCTAAAGCAAATAACTTTTCATTGTTTTGTATTATCATTCTCCACTTCTCCTAACTCTCTAAGGCAAATAAACTGAACACAACCAAGAAAATTCAGTCCGAAATCTAAGGGTGAGGAGTACTTTAAATGAACTGGACAGAACAATGGAAATTCAGTCTAACATTTGAGGGTGAGGGGTACTTTAAATACTATTGATGAACTCTATTTCAACAATAAATATAATGAACCATTTGCTACATGGAAGGGTGCTGACATCCTTAGACACAGGAACAAATCAATCAGCAATACATTAAACTAGGAATTACCAATCTGCACAAGTTTAAGCCTCATTTTCATGAGAAGTTACTAATATACTGGAGTCGAAAAAGTCCAATACGATAATAGTTTCAGTCATGATGGAAGATGCATTTTGAAAAACTATTATAGATGGACAAACTTGGTAATACTATCGCTCCCCCTGCCTCCAAGATAAAAATTTTACCAGTAAAGGGAGGAATCGCTGAACACCTAAACAACCAGAAAGCACTCTGTATTGGCAGAGAGAAATTGTTGAACACCCTAATTGGTTTTGACCAAAAACCCCCAAACTGAGTTCACAGATGCAGTGACATGACATGTAGCAGCAAAGAAAATCTCAATCAATAGGATCGGGGAGGAGAGAACATCAAATAGAAAAAGAGAACTCAAATCAAACCCCTAAAATTTCTTCCAAAAAGAGCGATGACAACAAACTTACAGAAAGGAAGAAGAGCGAAATTATTGAGGTGAAACCCAGCCAAAGTACGACAGAGAGAAACACCTCAACCAAATCGCAATGCAGTAGAAGTACTAAACTGTCCTAGGAAACACACATAAAATGTCTAAAATACCCTCGGCTGGGAAGCAGGCATGTCATCCAACAGCTGCTTCCCTTAGCATAGCCATGTCTTCGTGTCCCAACAGAATTTGGATAAGATTCTGCACTATGTAGATGAGCTTATAACATGAAATGAGAGCAAAACATGATTGATCACATACAGAAAGTACAAGCAAAAACAACAAAGAATTGAGTGATGTAAGCATCAAAGAATTTTATGTTGCATTTCGATTCAGTGTGTCTATATTCTCTATTCAATCACTTAGAATAACATCTGCAGTGGTAGTAAGAAATAGATTTATTAAAGATAAAAAAAAACTAGTAATAGCTTTCCAAGAAAAGCAGTTCAAATTCTGCCCAAAAGGCATATGGAAAAGAAAAGATTCTCTATAATGTGACACCAGAAATTGCCATCTTCAATAGGGGAACTAAATACAGTTACAACAGTATTGAAGACATATTTTGTTTTGCTTAAAATACCAGATCATCTAGTTTTGCAATAAAGAAAAGAACATTATATACAAGAATCAAAGCTTAAATAACATGACTTTATCCTTGTACTATGAGTTTGTGAAATATATTTGATGGAATGATTCAATGTGTATAAACTCTATACCATTTACTTTGCAGTAATAGCGAGAAACATAACTATTAATCCCGGAAAGAGGTAAGAAGTAGATGCCCAAATATAACGCCAACCAGGGAGTGGTTTGGCCATAACATTTTTGTTCAATTTTTTTTCCCGTTTGACCATGAAAATTCCAAAAATTAAGCGGCAGACTTGTTGGAGTGTACTCTAGCAGGAGTTGAATGCAAAATGGCACGGAGAATCCCAAGTATGGTTTGTGTTTTTCCAGTCCCTGGTGGACCCTAGAGTAATGAACTTTGTTAAATACTTAACTCTATTAAAGTTCCAACTTTCTGGTTAAAAAGCATCAATGAGACTTGAATATCAACCACTGCCTTTTTTTAATTTTATACACTAATTTCTTTTTGTGGTAATTTTGATACATTAAAGTATTTTTCACGGAATAAATAAAAACAAACAATTGAGCACTGAGCAGCTCCACTCGTCGTGGCTTTTCGAGATACATACATACATAAATCACAAAATAGTACACTTGAAAGAGCACTAAATAAAGGCCTATTTTGTTTATACAACCTAGAAAATAAATGGATAAGTCAAACCTGTATCAACATAAACGCCTGCAAAGAGAAATGTTGAATGAGAAAAATGTATGCTAAGTTTTACATGACTGAGAACTACTAATATGTCATCAAGGGGGACAGAAGCACTGAGTGGTAAAGAGTTCTTACAGGTTTACTGATGACTGCATTCCCTTGGGTAACCCCCCTAATGTAAGGTTGGTTAAGCAAATTTAAGTATACTAACATTTCTCATAGCACTCATCGACTTAGTTATCACATTGTTGTACGTTATATCTATTTCATTCACAAGTGGAACAAATACTAAAAGCTTCAAAGTGACTGATATAAGATCAGTGAACAAAATCTTCTTCAGGCAATTTTCAGAATAATAGAAATTTCATGTTGTAAAAGCACAAAAGGAGCAGTGAAGTGTCCTATAATTTTGTAAATTCAACAATTAGGTAATGATATTCATCATAGCAACACCACCACAACTTGTGTGAGAAGAAAGATGTTCATAAAAAAAGAGCGTACCAGTGTTTAGAATGCGCAACACAATCTCGTCGAGCGCAGAATTTGACGAAGCACAAACTAGAACACGAACACAATACTTCCGACTGGAATTGACTACTTCTGGTTTCTAGAAAAATAGTTTAGTGAAAGAGGGCGCAAATTTAAATTTCTCATATCATTATGATGGACAATATCAAACATACCAAGTCATTGCCAGATGTAGGGAAAAATCCATCATCCCCATCTATTGGCATTTCTTGGTCTAGAGGATTAATTCCACCTAACCATGGAGATGTTTGTCCCTAGTGTTTGTATCTGCAAAGTTCAAACAGTTTACCCTATGAGATATTCAAAAGGAACAAGGTCTTAAAGAGATCTGGAAAAGGAATCCTTTACATAATTCTGAACTTTGAATTTATACAGATTATGCATGTATCAGGAAAAAGCATTGGTAAAATAGGGGAGACAAGTTGTCAATAGCCAACAAATACACCTATAAACTGTATAGATCACTCAGCCAATAAAACTTTTTTGAGGATATCACTTAGCCAATAAAATCCAAAAGTATTCCATCTTTCGCCTAGGTT
Organism: Solanum commersonii; assembly: GCA_029007595.1. NCBI lineage: Eukaryota > Viridiplantae > Streptophyta > Magnoliopsida > Solanales > Solanaceae > Solanum > Solanum commersonii. Next base: position 12,434,749 of record JAJTWQ010000003.1, on the reverse strand, counting down.
CTCCATCCATCCAGAAAGAAAGGATATCCAACTGCTAGAGTTGCTGGGTTATGATTATTATATTACTTAAGTACCTAGGGTTTGTATCAAGATCAGATCGCTACGATTCCCTTTAATCTAACAAAGAAAAACCCTAGAATAACTCCATATGAAGAACCAAAAATCGAATTTAAATTTTGTTTTTAGCTTGAACCCTAAAATAGAAGAAACCCAAAAGTATAAGATTCGAGAATTGAACATAGTTCCATAGCAGTTAGACAAAAAAATAATAATTTTTCTCAGGGATTAAAATCATGGATGATAGATAGTAGAAGAACACCAAAAACTCACAAAATAGAGAAATTTACAGCCTTCTTCGAAGAATTTGCACACGAGATTATCAAGCTTTCTTCTCAGTATGTTAGATGATTTCTCAAAACTATTTTGTGTTTTTTCGTCATAGTTTTGGAGTTAAAGAACAGTGGAAGTAAATATACAGGGAAGATCCCTCCCAACGGTTATATTTTGCCACCTTTTACTGAATTGCCCTTCTTTTACATGCTAATTACAAGAATGGTAATTATGTGATGTTTGGTATATTTTAACAACATAATTTTTCTAAAATTTGACATGGTAACTTTTAGAGAAACTATACTCATTCTCAAACTCTAACATTATGAGTTTTTTTGTGTAGGTCAATCAAGACATCCAAATCACTCGTTAATGTTACTCATCATATATATAATAAATAATTCATTAAAAATGGTGGATATTTGATATTCGATTTGGTTTTTAAAGTTCAATTTTGATGATTCAATATTAAAATAGTTAACAAATATCTCAATGATAGGAAAAGAGATGTTCACAATAACGTATGTGTTATTCCCCTTTATTAGTGACCAATGTGTAAATATTCATATAACTTAAGAAAAGTAGATAATAAATATGATCAACTATTTGCTTTAAAATCTCTTTCTTTAAAGTTCCACACACTTATAAATTGTAATGAATCAATTTTTCAACTACTTTAATTTGATACACTATTAAATTTGGATTTGGACCTTGTCCGTCGTTATTCATTTCAATTGTTTCCATTTCATCAAGAGTTTGGGAATTATACCGCAAGAATTGTACTTTTGTGGAATATGACATGATCAAAATAAAGAAAATTACAATCATCAAGGGTGTGTTTGGTTGGCTTAAAATGTTTTCCAAATCAACTCATTTTTCTCAAATTTAAGGAAAATGACTTCCCTTCCAAAATTAAGGAAAACATTTTCCAAAACTCTACTTCATCCTTTAATTTTTTTTTCTTACCCTACTCATACCCCATTCCCAATCCTCCCTAATAAATTTATTTTATTTTTTTGAAAAATGTTTCAAATCTTAAGATTTTTTTTTTACCTCAATCAACCCCTACCACCCCCCCACCCAAAAAAAAATTGCTTTTGAAAAAATTTCAAATTTTATTTTTTAAAATTTTTTATGCCACTCCCCCCGGCTCTCCCGCCACCCCCCTAAACAAGGCCCACCCCGTCAATTTTTTTTTTATTATTTTAGGAAAATATTTCAAATTTAAATTTTTTTCATTTTTATGCCACCCCTACCCCCCCCCCCCCCCCCTAGGCCATTCCCGTCAAATTAAATTTTTAAGAAAAAATATTTTTGGGAAATATTTCAAATTTTAAAAAAATTCATGTTTTAAGCCACCCCCACTCTACCCCTTATCCCCTCCCCCACCCCAGCTCCACACCCTTCAAAGCCACCCCCGTCAATTTTTTTATGGGGGGTGGCAGAGGGAGGGGGGGGGGGATAAAAAATGAAAAATAAATAAATTTGAAATATTTCTCAAAAATTATTTTTTCTTAAAATATTTTTTGACGAGAATGGCCTGGGTGGGGCGTGGGGAGGGGGGTGGGGGATAGGAGTGGGGTGGGGTGGCATAAAAAATAATTTTTTTAAAAAATTTGAAATACTTCGGAAAATATTATGACGGGGGTGCGAGGGAGGGGGGCGAAGAGAGTGGCATAAAAATAAAATAAAAATTAAATTTGAAATATTTAGATTCTTTCTTGGGTAATGTTAAATGTCCATGTGAATGAGTGTCTTGGTTGCGGAAAGGGGTCATTTTTTATACTTCGATCTTCTAAGTTATGATTGGCCTGGATGATGTGATAACTTCCAACGGAAAATTGGCATGTCCTACCATTAGATAGTAGTCATCGATGTATGATATATGTATTTCTTAGATACATGCTAATTTCGAAAAAAAAAATGCTTGTTTTATTTCCTCAGAGTATCAACTTGAAAATTTGGATAATTCCTCATTGTAGAGAATTAACATATCTTATATTTTAACCTTCTTAGTGTAATATCTTAGACTTCGAAAGAGGTAAATAGATATTCATGTAAGTCATCCATCAACTTTTAGTTTTGGGTCAACTTCAAACGGCCATATCTTTTAGCACATAGAGAATTAGGTGGCCCATGAGCTATCAAATCGAAGGTTTTTGATTCCTCCTTCCAACTCCGACAAGGTTGCTAAATTCTAAGCTACGAGTAAAAAGTTATCGTTGTTTGAGTGAAGTTTTTCTATTTATGACATTCCATTCAATTTAGGAAAGTGTACTTTGGCATTTTCCTTTTCTTTTCCTGACCCAATTAAGAGTTTAGTCAGATTCTAAATCACTTATTCACGTTTCAAAACACTTAGGGACTTAGAGCGAGGTTTCAAGAGGAGAAAAAGGGGCTAAGTTCAAGCGTTATTCATGATTTGTGGAATTCGCCAAGAACATCATTCTTTCTAGGTATGTGAGGTTTCCCATAGTGATGGACTCGTTCGTCCTCACGCCATTCATCTACAATTTGTCCATGAAACTATTATATTAAGAGATTCTTGATTGTTATTTCTTTCTTTAACAATGGAAGTTCTTGAGTTTCTTGGGTTGAGGATCTTGAGCATGAGTTATGATTCTTGATGATAATTTTGTGTAATTTCTATGAATCTGTGTTGGGTTTTTGAATCAAAAAGAGTTTAGAAGAAATCACTCGATTCTAGCTGAGTTAGGGCCTGAAATTGAGTAGAAAAATTTGTCAGAATTTTGTGTACAGGGGTTGGGGCGACGCGACAAAATTGCTGGTCCGTAGTTTGGGGCCTGGCGTGCTGTGCCAACAGTGCGCCCTATACTCTTGCCAGTAGCTTAAGGCCTGACGCCTTGCGCCACTCAGTACGCCAGGGTTGCCTAGACCTTTTCCTTTAAGTCCTTCAATCCGTGTGTGTTCTTTCGAATCATGTCTACATTCCCTTCTTGATATTAACTCTTAAAGTCTTCATTAATCCTTGAGAGATCCTACATGTCCTAATCACATGTCTTAATTTACATTTAAGATTAAAGTAAAGTTAAGAGGAAAGTTCAAGAGGTCTTTTTGAGTCATTTTGAGAATTCTTTTGCAATTAACTACAGTTATGAACTAAGTCTTGAGAAAGTAAATATGAGAATGAGAAGAGTTGTATTCATGATTGAAAAAGAGTATAAGGGAACAAAGTATTCTCAAATGTAACACTTTTACATTTTAAAAGTAGGAAACATTGATTTTTGAATGAGTTTATGAGTTCAAAGACGTTTCAGAGTATTACCTCTTTTAAGAGGTTCTTTTGAGTAATTACCTCAAATTGAGAAAGAGTTATGTTTTATACATTTGAGCATGAGTTTATATATTATTGGAAGTAGTATTGAGCACCGATATGGGGATGAGTTCAGACAACTCACATTCCTCATAAACCATGTAGCCAACATGGGTAAAGGATTGTTCCTTTTAGACGACTCCTTATTACTTTTAAGCATAGCTTAGTGGATCCATTTAGTTGAGGTGTTCTATACCCCAAAAAGGTATATGATAGTTTTGGCAGCATGGGTGAGATGTTGTATCATCACATAGCTCATAGTGATGGTTGTCAGAGTATAGCCTCAATTTTACTCAACTATCCCGTTATTCTCCAGAGATGGTGCTTGATATGAGGAGCAGAATGAGTTTCTTTGTGTCTGGGTTATATCGCTAGTAAAATAAGGAAGGTAAGACAACTATGTTGATAGGGGACATGGACATAGCCCGTCTTATAATCCATGTGCAGCAAGTTGAGGAAGATAAGTTGAAAGGAAGGGAAGAGTTCCATAGTAAGAAGGCTAAGACAACAAATCATAAGTTCAGCCAACACATGAAGGCCGAAAATGTGAATTGGTCCTCTTTTCAACAAAGGTCACCAGGACCTACCCCATCGTCAACTAGTGCACTTGTAACAAAGAACAGAGGTGATTTCAGGAACCAAAACTCCAATAATTTCAGAACTTGACCTACTCAGTCTTAGGGTAGTGTGGCACAGGGGGCTAATTAGACCCCCACATGTGCTAAGTGTGGCGGTGGTGCGTGTCGTGATGGCTCAAATGGATGCTTAAAGTGTGGTCAGACAAGTCACTTTATGAGAGAGTGCCCTAAGAAAAATCATGGTAATGGGGGCAACAAAGCCTAATCTTCTTCAGTGGCTCCGACAGATAGAGCTGCTCCAAGAGGAACTACTTCATGGATAGCCGGAGGAGAAAATCGTCTGTATTCTATAAACAGTTGTTAGAATCAGCAGAACTAACTAAATGTTTTCACGGGTATGCTTAAAGTCTTTACTCTTGATGTTTATGCATTAATTGATTTAGGTGCAAGTTTGTCTTTTGTGATTCCTTATATAGCCATGAGGTTCAAAATTTCCCCCGAACAACTTCTTGAGCCTTTAAGTGTTTCCACACTTGTTGGTGAGTCTATTCTAGCATAAAGAGTTTATTGTGATTGTACCAGGCCATTTCTGTCAATCACAAGGACACCGTGGCTAACTTTGTCGAGCTAGACATGGTGGACTTTGATGTCATTCTAGGTATGGACTGACTTCATGCCTGTTATGCCTCAATTGACTGTAGAACTCGAGTAGTTCAGTTTCAGTTTTCTAATGAGCCTGTTTTAGAGTGGAGGAGTAGTTTAGCAGTGCCTAAGGGTCGTTTCATCTCATACCTTAAGGAAAAACAGTTAGTCTCTAAGCGGTGTATCTATCACTTAGTTCGAGTTAATGACTCAAGTGTTGAGACACCGCTTATTCAGCTAGTTCCATTTGTGAATGAGTTTATATAGGTCTTTCTAGATGATCTTCCTAGATTCCTTCCTAAGAGAGAAATAGACTTCGACATAGGCATTTTTCCAGATACTCAACCTATCTTTATCCCACTATATAGAATGGCTCCAGCTGAGTTAAAAGAGCAATTTAGAGATCTTCTTGATAAGGGTTTCAGCCGACCTAATGTCTCACCTTGGGGAACTCAAGTCTTAATCATGAGGATGAAAGATGGGTTCTCTTAGGATGTGTATCGATTCCTGCCAATTAAATAAGGTCACTATAAGGAATAAGTATCCCCTTTCGAGAATTTATGACCTTTTCGACAAACTTTAGGGTTCCACTTGCTTCCCTAAGATAAACCTCAGATATGGATTTCATCAGTTGAGAGTAAGAGAAAGTGTCATCCTGAAAACAACATTCAGAACCCGTTATGGTCACTATGAGTTCCTTGTGATGTCTTTTGGCTTGACCAATGCTCCTGCAACATTCATGGACCTTATGAACACAGTATTTAAGTCGTATCTTGACATGTTCGTCATCGTATTTTTTGATGACATACTGATTTATTCGAGGAATGGGGAGGATCATTCTAGTCATCTCAGAATAGTCCTCTAGACCCTCAAAGATCGAGAATTATATGCCAAATTTTCTAAGTGTGAGTTTTAGATTGAGTCATCGGCATTCTTAGGCCACATTGTATCTAGAGAAGGAATTTGAGTTGACACTCAAAATATTGAAGTGGTGCAAAACTAGCCCAGACCCACATCTTCAACTGATATAAGGAGTTTCTTAGGGTTTGTTGATTACCACAGAAGGTTCATCGAGGGTTTTCATCTATTTCATCCCAGTTGACTAAGTTGTCTTAGAAAACGACTAAGTTTCAATGGTCTGAAGCTTGTGAGAAGAGATTTTAGGAGTTGAAAACTTGGTTGACTATTGCTCCAGTGTTGACCCTACCAAAGGGTACAAAAGGCTTTGTTGTTTATTGTGATGCGTCCAGAGTTGGACTCGATTGTGTATTGATGCAAATTGTAAGGTTATAAACCCATGCCTCCAGACAACTTAAGATTCATGAGAAGAATTACCCAACTCATGATCTCGAGTTGGCAACAGTGGTGTTTGCTTTAAAAATATGGTGTCATTATCTCTATGGTGTTCATGTGGATGTTTTCACCGACCATAAGAGTCTCCAGTATGTTTTCAGTCAGAAGGAGCTTAATCTCAGATAAATGAGGTGGTTAGAGTTTCTTAAGGACTGTGACATGAGAGTATCCTATATCACTAAGGTAAGATTAATGTTGTTGCTGATGCTTTGAGCAGGTTATCCATAGGAAGTACTGCTCATGTTGATTAAGGCAAGAATGAGTTAGCTAAGGAAGTTCATAGACTTGCCCGTTTGGGAGTCTTTCTATTGGATTCGAGTGAAGGTGGGGTTGGGGTGATGAATGGGGCTGAATCATCACTAGTGTCTGAAGTGAAGGAGAAACAAGATAAATATGCTCTTTTACTTGAGCTAAAGGCGAATGTTCATAAGCAAAATGCAATGTCTTTTGAACAAGGGGAGATTGTGTGTTAAGTAGATTATGTGTACCAAAGGTGGATGAACTCCAAGAGAGGATCATGGAAGAGGCTCATAGTTCAAGATACTCAATTCATCCCAGTTCCACAAAGATGTATCACGACTTGAGAGAAGTCTATTGGTGGAGTAATATGAAGAGGTACATTGCATCATTTGTTGTTAAGTGCCCGAATTGCCAATAAGTCAAGGTAGAGCACCAAAGGCCCGATGGTGTGGCTCAAAACATAGCTCTTCAGGAATGGAAGTGGGATATGATTAATTGGATTTCATTACTAGCTTGCCGCGATCTCGCAGGCAGCATGATTCGATTTGGGTGATCGTAGAGCAGATGACCAAATCATAGTATTTTTTGTCAGTAAAGACTACAAATTCAACCAAGAGTTATGTCAGATTGTCTATTAAAAAGATAGTTTGACTTTGTGGAATTCCTGTGTCTATCATCCAGATAGAGGTGCAAATTCACCTCTCAATTTTAGAAGTCTTTCGAGAAAGGTTTAGGTTTCAAGGTGAACCTTAGTATTGTTTTTCTTCCTTAGACTGATGGCCAAGAAGAGAGCACAATTCAAATCCTAGAGGATATATCGAGGGCATGCGTAATAGATTTCAAAGATAATTGGGATGACCACTTGCCTCTCATAGAGTTTGCTTACAATAATAGCTATCACTCCAGCATTCAAATGGCCTCTTATGAGGCTCTTTATGGGAAAAATATAGATCTTCCATTTGTTAGTTTGAGGTTGGTGAAGCTGAGTTGATAGGGCCAGACTTGGTTCATCAAGTCATGGAGAAGGTGAAAATTATTCAGGAAAAGCTGAAAATAGCGTAAAGTCATCAAAAATTCTACACAAATGTTAGGAGAAGGTACTTGGAATTTGAGGTTAATGATTGAGTTTACTTGAAGGTTTCACCTATGAAAGGTGGCATGAGATTTGGTAAGAAGGGGATACTCAGTCCCCGGTACATTGGTCCTTACAGGATATCCAAGAGAGTTTGCAATGTAGCTTATGAGTTAGAGCTACCTTCAGAATTAGCAGTAGTTCATCTGGTGTTCCATGTATCCATGCTAAAGAAGATTTTGGATGATCCTTTACTTATTATGCCTACTAAAAATATTGGTATCAAGGATAGCCTATCTAATGAGGAGATGCCGTTCAGATTCTTGATCGTCACATTCGCAAGTTGAGAACCAAGGAAGTTGTATCAGTGAAGGTCTTATAGAGGAACCAATTTGTTGAGGAAGCTACTTGGGAAGCTGAGGAAGATATGAAGAAGTGATACCCTCATCTCTTTCTTTTCGGACCAGTTCAAGACCAAGGTACTAATCCTTTGTAAAGTACTCTTCAAGTTGATATGATGAGTTATGTTAATTGCATGTTGTGTGCTTCAGTTTGGTTGTTAGATGCTTCCCACCCCTATTCGTCTTAGTGTGATCTCATTCGAGGACAAATTTTCCCATGAGGGAGATATTGTAACACCTCAGACTTCGAAAGAGCTAAATAGATATTCATGTAAGTCACCCATCAGTTTTTAGTTTTGGGTCAACTTCAAACGACCATATCTTTTAGCACATAAAGAATTAGGTGGCCCATGAGCTATCAAATAAAATTTATTTGAGTCCTCTTTCCAACACCGCCATGTTTGCTAAATTCCGAGCTCCAAGTAAAAAGTTATGGTTGCTTGAGTGAATCTTCTCCATTTAAGGCATTCCATTCATCTTAGAAAATGATATTATGGTATTTTTTTTTCCCACTTGTGTTAACACATTTTTCCTAACCCAAATAAGGTTTTAGTCAGATTCTAATCACCTATTCACGTTTCAAAACACTTGGGGATTTAGATCGAGGTTTCAAGAGGAGAAAAAGGGGCTAAGTTCAAGCGTCCTTCAAGATTTGTGGAATTCGCCAAGAACTCCTTTCTTCCCAGGTATGTGAGGTTTCCCATAGTGATGGACTCATTCGTCCTCACACCGTTCATCCACAATTCATTTGTGAAATCTTTATATTAAGATATTATTGATTGGTTCTTGATTATTGTTTCACTCTTCAACAAATGGAAGTTCTTGAGTTTCTTCGGTTGAGGATCTTGAGCATGAGTTGTGATTGTTGATGAGAATTTTGTGTAATTTCTATGAATTCGTGTTGGATTTGTGAATCAAAAAGAGTTTAGAAGAAACCACTCAATTCTAGATGAGTTAGGACCCAAAATTGAGTAGAAAAATTTGTTAGAATTCTAGGTACGAGGTGGGGCAATGCACCACCATAGCGCCAGAACTATTGGTCAGTAGTTTGGGGCTTGGCGTCTAGTGCCAGCAGTACGACCCAAACTCCTGCCATTAGTTTAAGGCTTAGCTCCCTGCACCACTTAGTACCCCAGGTTCGCCTGGTCCTTTTCCTTTCCGTCCTTCAATCTATGTGTGTTCATTCGAATCGTGTCTACATTCTCTTCTTAATATTAACTCTTACAATCTTCATTAATACTTGATAGATCCTACATGTCTTAAATTACACTTCAAATTAAAGTAAAGTTAAGAGGAAAGTCCAAGAGATCCTTTTGAGTCATTTTGAGAATTCTTTTGCAATTAACTATAGTTTTGAACTAAGTCTTGAGAAAGAAAATATGTGAATAAGAAGAGTTGTATTCATAATTGAAAAAGAGTATAAGGGAACAAAGTATTCCCAAATGTAACACTTTTACATTTTAAAAAAGGGAAACGTTGATTTCTAAATGAGTTTATGAGTTCAGAGATGTTTCAAAGTATTACTTGTTTTAAGAAGATATTTTGAGTAATTAACTCAATTGAGAAAGATTTATGTTTTATACATTTGAGCATGAGTTCATCTATTATTGGGAGTAGTATTGAGCACCTATATGAGGATGATTTCAGACAACTCACTGTAACATCTCGCTATTTTGAAAGAACTAGAAAGAGTTAGCATTGGAAATAGTCATTTTAGGAAAGAATGAAAATTTGGAAAATTGGTTAAGTTACGTTAAATATGGGGTTTTGGTCAACTTCAAACGACTATAACTCATATCTCAGGATGAGTTAGGTGTGCTTCCAAATATCATAGGGAAGATATTGGAATAATCTTTCCAACGCCGCCAAGTTTGTATGAGTGACATATGCCCATTGGAAGTTAGGTTGTTCAAATAAGAAAAGTGTAATCTGAATTTTTGAAGGGTAGTTTGGTATTTTCCTTACCAAATTACTTTATTTGGTTTTTAGGAGTTTATTTGGGGTATAAACTAAACTTGGTCAGTTTATGCTTCTGAAAACTAACTTGGGGTTTTGACAGAAGAGAAAAGAAAAGAAGAAAAGAGGAGAAGCATCCGGAGCAAGAATCGTCAAGTTCATTAAGAATCGCTTGTGGATTTCATCAAGGGTTATCCCTACGAGGTATGTGAGACTTTCATAACATTGGGTTCATTCACCTACGTTCCAAGCATGTTTATTTCAGCATGAATTCATCCAAAGAGGGTTGAAAGTTCATGTTCTTGATATGTGTTCATGAATTTGTTTTCATTCATGAATTGAGCTGAGATTGAGAAGTTTTTGAGATTATTGCGTCGATTTATGGAGTTTTTTTGAGTTAGGTTCTTAGGTACATTTACTGGATATCTGAATCTAAAGAGAATTTGGGGAAAAAGAACCGAGTTTAGGCGAATTTGGGCTGGAAAACGAAGAAGGAAAAAGTCGGGTGAATGAGTGTACCAGGTCTACGTCGCTGACATGTTCCTCAAGATGGGAAAAATTATCCTCACGTCATAGAGTGGTCACGGACCATTCTGCCTCAAAAAATATTTTCGTGACCAAATATTTAAATACATCTTTGCGTCGCGGACTAGGTTTCAAACAGTGATTTCCTGATCGTTTCTCATGTTTAACTATCTAAAAACACTCCTAAACATCATGAGATCCTTCATATCACAAATCACAATCCTTGAATCCATAAATTCAAATTCAAGGAAATTTAAGAGTCAAGTCTAGAAGTTAAGAATCAAGTTAAGAGAAGTTCATAAAGTATTTCAAAAGTCTTTCACAAACGTTTTAACTTTATTTTAAGACTTAAGCCTTGAGTTGAGGAAATAGTTACAGTAAAGTTCATTTCTTCAAAGATTATATGGGAACTAAGTATTCCAAGAGTTAAAAATGTTTTCACATTTGAGCAAAAAGGGAAACACCGATTTCCAAGAGAGCTTTTAAGCTAAGTTTTGAGTAATTATCTCAAACCAAAGAAAGAAGTTTTGTTTTAAAAATATATGAGCTAAGTATATTTTGAGAGTAGTATTGAGCACCGATATGGAGATGTGAGTTCATAATAACTCAAGTCTCCATAAATTATGTAGTCATCATGGGTAGTAAAAGATCATACTTTTTAGATGATTCCTTAAGTGCTTTTTAGCACAGACTAGTGTATCCACTTAGTTAAGGCATTCTATATGATGGTAAAGTATAGGACAGTTCTGGCAGTGTGGGCAAGATGATGTATCACCACTTAGGCTCATAGTGGTAGTTGTCGGTTAGAGAAGCTCCCACAATATTATATAACTTTATTATATGAGTAAATTGAGTTGCTATCTCATTTCTTTAACAAACTGAGTTGCTTTCTATTGTTTTAAAAGCTTTCCATATATTGCATGTGTATTGTTGCTTTATATTGAGTTAAGTTATTCATGAGTTGAGTAAAGCCAAGGTAAGTGTTCCTTTCAGATTCTTTTCAAGCTTACGTTATGTTTTAGTATTCCCCTCGCATACTCGTACATTCAATGTACTGATGTCATTTGGCCTGCATCATTTTATGATGTAGACACAGGAAATCAGGATCAACATCCAGGGTCTCGTTGATCCAGTTGAGCACTCAGAGTCAGTTGGTGAGCCTCTTTGCTCTCTGGAGGACTCCTTTACCTTACTTTTAGTATTTCAGTTGTTAGGATAATTAGGGGTCTTGTCTCGACATCCCTTTTTGTTTCAGAGGCTTCATATATAGTTAGTAGTTCAGTTGTATTTACATTATTATTTCATATGTTAAGACTTGAGTTGCCTTTTTGGCCAAGTTGAATGTTTGACCTTTAAACGTTCTAAGTTATTTTATTAAACAGTTGAGTAGAAATGTATTTGATCATTGTAATAATCTTTAGAGTCTTCCATTGAGTAAGTAAGCTAGGCCAAGGGTTCTCTTAGGACCAATAATGGTTCTCGAATGCCAGTCCCGCCTAGGGTGTAGGCCGAGCATGACAATCACATTCCTCATAAACCATGTTGCCAACATGGGTAAATGATCGTACTCTTTAGACGACTCCTTGTTTATTTTAAGCATAGCTTAGTGGATCCACTCAGTTGAGGTGTTCTATACCCCAGAAAGGTTTAGGAAAATTTTGACAGTGTGGACTAGATGTTGTATCCTCACATAGCTCATAGTGATGGTTGTCGATTAGAAAATCTCCCAAATAAGAGTAAAGAGATTATGTAATTGAATAATTATACATTTTGAGTTGATATCTACCGTTTTAAAAACTTTAAATATTGCATATATTATTGTTTCTTTCATATAGGAGTTGAGTTGAGGTGAGTATTGTTTCCCATATTATCAGTTCAGTTATCTATGTTCCACTTTTCCCTTACATGCTCGTACATTCAATGTACTGACATCATTTGGCCTACATCTTATTTATGATGTAGATACAAGTGTTCAAGGTCATCAACATGTGCTTCTTTGATACCATTTGCACTCCACTTAGCTTTGGTGAGCCTTCTTGCTTTCCGGAGGGCTTCACATTATTATTTATATTTTGTTAAGTTGTTGAGGGTCTTGTCTCGACATCTATCATAGTGTTTAGAGGCTTCAGAGATAATTAGTACTTGAGGAGTCTTTCACTATTTCCCTTGCTGTTATTTTGAGACTTTGAATCACTTACTTATGTTTAGCTAAGCATTTTCAGACAGTTACTGAGTTGAGTTATTGTTGAGACAATTTGAGTTAATCTTTGCACTTGGAGTTCCCATTTTACTTGAGCAAGTCTTCCGCTAAGTAGTTGGTCAGGCCAAGGGTTTTCTTGGGGATCAACGATGGTTCTTGAGTGTCGACCACGTCCAGGGTGTAGGCTTGCGTCATAACATTTAGGGCAGGCTGAATTGCTACAAAATATTTGCAAAGGTGTGTGCCTAACATTAATATTACATGTATCAGTTGATACTCACATGATACTAGACCTCTTTGAAGTACTGGTACATATTGAAACTAATTTAACAAAGAGGAATTGATATGTAGAGCATGATTACACCACACAATTACTACGAGTTCAATGTTAATCAAACTTATTATACATTATTTCTGCTGCTAATTTTCCTTACAAGAACTCAAAAGCATTTCTAGTTTTTGTTTAATTTGTTCTTTAAATTAGTGTTATTGAACAATGAGTAACTCACCTACTCATTCTTTTGGTGTTGTTATAACTAACATGAGTAATCATGATTCAATAAATATTCTCTTAAGGACAATTGCTTTAGTAGACAATCTTCAAGATCCATCCTCACAAAATTGGGGAGATCCTCCATATTATTCTCCATCAACAATCAACCCCTTTCTGGTGACAAGAGGAGGGACTTCACATCGTCTTTAAGAGGTGGAAGTAACAATGAGGTATGTCAAAATAAGAACTCATCATGTTGTTGCACCTAAAAACATAAATAATCCCACAAAATTGAAGAAGTTTTTAAAAAAGAATCTGCAGAGATTTGTGTCATTTGTCATGCAGAATATAAGCATGAAGAGACCATTGGGGCACTTTGTTGCGGACATGAATATCACACCGACTGCATCAAGCACTGGTTGTTGAGGAAGAGGGATTATCCTATTGTCGAGCTTCAATTTTTCCTTTCACACGAAGAAAGTTTAAGTGTTTAGAGATTATTTTTTTTTCTAAGATTATGTTGTATTAATCTGAAGTTTTCTTAATGAAGAAAAAATTGTAAGATTGATCATAGTTTGTGTATGTATATGTTAAAAATCATCTCATTAAATTTAGTAATACAAATTCTTTTTAAGTAGTGGATGTCATGTTCTATATATCTCTGATACGTACAAGTACAAATTTTTTTTCCTATCCTAATATTTTTAAGAGACAACAAATTACAATATATATAATAATAATCTATCATTTTCACTATTATAGCAATGTTAATGTCATAAAAAAATTACTCTAGTAATGATGATGTTATTGATTCTTGAATTTCTTCTAATGTTTACCACTTTGTCTTAAACACTGAGTTTGCGATGAAAAAAAAGATTGAGCCATAAATAAATCCAAATATAATGAATACATATCGACTAAATTTCACAGCTATAGTCCAATCATTGATGTGAGAAAACTGTTATAGCTCATAAATACAATGAAGTTTTTCACAATAATTGTAGCCTGAAGAAAATGGTCATGTCTGATAGGAAATAGACTTATGAATCATGGAAGAATCTCTCCAAATACCAAATGATGATTGAATAGTAAAAAGATTGTGAAATAGCATGTGTGAGTTGAAATTTGAGTAGGGATTATAGTAAGGATGATATTGAGAGGGACAAAAGGCAAAACAACATCTTCAAGTCCATCTCGCTGTTTAACTAATGCCCTCTTTTGTTTGTGAGTCTTTTGGTGTCCCTATAGTGCCTATGAAGTGGAGAATTGTTTTTTGTAGAAGTTGCAATAGAAAACCTTAGCCTTCAAGGAACGTCTCTACTTGGATATGCCTTACTGGAAGAATCACTAGTGTAAGACACAGTTGAATTAAAAAGATTGAGTTTAAGAATTGAACAACTATATAGATATATATTTTATTTTTAAATTTTAATTAAATGAAATGAAAAATCTTTTTGGGAAAGCCAAGCACAAACAAAGGTGCACGACAGGGCAATAGCAGAAGAAAATCCAAATCTAAACTTCCCCTTCTATTTGAACGTAGAGGAGACAATCTAATTCAAGCACAACCAATGTTTGGGGAAGCAAACAAATTACCAAAATAAAAATACCAGGAAAGATTAAAACAACAATGTCAGACACCAAGACATGACGAATTTGAGTTTTCAACATCTCCCTAGTAGATCTATTTGCTTTTCATTATCTGAGTTTCTTATACTTTTGTTTTTTATTCTTTAGTGTGAAAATATGAGAAATACAAATAAAAAAGTGTGAATGAAAAAGAAGAATAAAGTAAAAAAAAAAATATTATTTTTTGTGCCTATGTTGTAATTTCTTTTTTTGTATGAAGAAAAAATATCAGGGCATCTATGATAAATTTTACAAGAAAATGAGTAATAAAATAAATTTGACATCAATATAATAAACTAAAATTAGTCGTTGAATCACAGAAGCAAAAAGATTCACAGTGAGAAGGATAAAATATAACCCTATGTATATGGATTGTTATTTTTTGATAAATTATCAAAAATGAATCAAACCCATTATACGAAAAGGGTAAATCTGGGTCATTTATGTAACAATATGGGTATATAATTATATATGATTCACTTTTTAGTGAGGGATATATCAACTTAAATCATAAACTTGGGGGAACATATAAGACCCCTAGATTCTTTCAAAAGTTTGGTCAAACTAGTTTTAAATTGACTTTTTATATTAAACTAATTCACTAATCATCATTCCTTTGATTATCATGTGAAAAAAGAACCACATATTTCTATGACAAATCTAATTAATTTTCTAGTGATCTAATACAATTTATATAAGTAATTAACTTTTATTGTATTTCATTTACTTCCTTCCACGACTATTTTCCCAAAACAAAAGGTTTAATTATAAGGTTTTAACTCATATAGGTAAGTAAATAACAACTATATCTAAAATCTAATTTTAAAGAAAATTTGGAATAAAACTTATTATGTTTCCAAAATGAACTAGGAAATATGGTAGTCATGTGTATGTATATTTAATATGGTCATTACATCTCATTCCAACACAAATTAGGAATGCAACTAATTAGTTTCCCAATGAACTAGGAAATATGGTAGTGCATCTCTATGTATATTTCATATTGTCAATATATTTGTTTTCCAAAATTATTTAGGAATGCAATTTATTATTTTTTCAAATGACTATAAGATATGGTAGGTCATCTTTATATATAGTTCAATGTCATTCATACTTATTATACACTATCCAAACAATTGCCTTCCATTGAGGGCAATCAGAGTAATCCACAAAGCCATAGGAGGATTTGTCCTTCCTTATGAGCTTGTATCCCTCAAGGGGACCGCGGGTGCTAGAGAAAACCTCTTGAACAAGTGGTTATGTGACTTGTGAGTTAATGTTTTCAATGTACATTCATACTTGCTGGAGTGTGCATGTATGTTGGATACATCAACCCACAAGTAACAAAACCACTGGTTCAAGAGGTTTTCTCTAGCACCTGCAGTCCCCTTGAGGGATACAAGATCATAAGGAAGGAAAAGTCATCCTATGGTTTTGTTGATTAATTTGATCGCCGATCGGTTGGGCTTGCTATTGTGAGCCTGAAAATGTATTGGATTTATAGTTTGAATTATGCTTGAGAATTAGGGTTTTAATTCCTTTTTGCAAAACAAATAGTTTTTATAGATTATTGTATTCTAAGATAATATTTTGCCTACTTGAAGAATAGACAAGCACACAATCAGATTAAGAAGTAGACTACCAATTCATGAGATATAATTGACACTGCAGAAGACATTGAAGAAGAAACCATTAAATTTTATAGGCAATTTCTAGGATTCAACCCCTGTGTTAGCAATAGTAAGGAGAGATATAATGAGCAACGGACCAAGACTAACAAGAACACAACAGTTGGAACTAATAGCACCAATCACAAAGAAGGAGATAATATTAGCGCTAAAAGGGATCAATGATCAGAAGTCACCTAGGGAGATGGATACAATGCCCTTTTATTTATAAAGGCATGGCCAAAATAGGCAAAGATATAATACATGCAACTTAAGAGTTTTTCAGCACAACTGAGATGTTCAAAGCTGTGAATTGCACATCTATAATACGATACCCAAAGTCCAACATACTAATACCATTGGAGAATACAGACCCATATCATGTTGCAGTGTTCTGTAAAAAATCATATCTAAGGTAATCACTGGAAGATTGCAAAAGGTAATGGATTACTTGGTGGATAATAGTCCAGCTGCATTTGTACCAGGAGGGATTACCCAAGATAATATCTTACTGACTTATGAGTTAGTAAAGGGCCATAGAAGGAAAGGATTTTCGCCAAGATGTATGCTGAAGATCGATATGCAGAAGGCATATCACTCACTTGAGTGGTATTACTTAGAGCAGATAATGGTCCAGCTAAGCTTTCCCGCACAGTTCATAAAGTGGACAATGACATGTCTCAGAACTGTGTCCTACTTAATAGTGATCAATGGTAAACCAATGAAGCCATTTGATGCCAAAAGGAGTTTAAGGAAAGGGGACCCAATGTCCCCTTTCTTATTCATGTGATAGCTATGAAGTATCTTTGCAGGAGCTTGAAAACTATGACACATATGAAAGAGTTCAAATTCCACCCTAGATGTGCAAAGCTCAAAATAGTCCAATTGGGATTTGCCGATGATCTATTACTGTTTTGCAAATAAGAGGTACAATTTATCAAGATGGTTTACCGATGCTTCCAGGAGTTCTCAATACTTATGGAGTGGCCACTAATGTGAGCAAGAGCTCTATTTATTTTGGAGGGGTGTAACCTATGGTGCAAGGACAAGTACCAGAGAATCTATGCCTTTCTAAAGGAAATCTACCCTTTAATCGACAAAATGGTAGGAAGAATTACAGGCTGGACAACTAAGTTCATATCATATGCAAGTAGGATGCATTTGATAAAAAAATCTTATTCTTCATACAAACTTTCTGGGCTGAAGTGTTTGTGCTACCAAAGAAGATTGTCAAGCATTGACTCCATATGTAGAAACTTCCTATGGACAGGAAAGGAAGAAGTATTGAAGAAAGCACTCTTTTCTTGGGATGCCATATGCATACCTAAGTCAGCAGGGGATTAATTTTTACTAATATTACTGTGTGGAACAAAGCTGCTATTTGTAAGGCTCTGTGGAATCTGTGCAATAAAACAAGATAAAGTATGGGTTAAGTGGGTGCATACCTACAATATACAAGGGAAACCAATCGAGGAAATGCAAGAAAAGAAAGCATCCTGGGTGGTACAAAAGATATTGAAGGCTAGGAATTATGTTGAAGAAGCTAGGTATACAATGGAGGAGTTCACACATCTAGACAAATTCCAAATAAGAAAGATGTAACATGTGATGAGAACGACCTTCGATAAGGTGGATTGGAGAAGGTTGATATGCAATAACATGGGGATGAAAAAATGGAAGTTTATTCTTCTTCTTGCCATACATGGGAAGTTGTATATAAGAGGCATATTTCATCGATGGGGCATCAACTGAGAAGTTCGTTTTTCCCTTTGTGGGAATTCTGATGAAAGTATTTCTTATTGAAATGGCAAGGAATACAAAGGCCCCCTAAAGGATTGTAATGACCCTTCAGGTCATTTATGTGTTTTGCCTTTTGTGTGTCATTTAGAGCATTTTTGTAGTGACCCCAAGTCATTTATGACTTGCTGGGACAAATAGTTTGATCACTTGGTCATTCGTTTGGCTTTTTTGAGAGCTTTAGTGTTTATGGAGCTTATGAACCTTTAATGATCATTTTCGATCAAAAGTTCAAGAAGATGATATCAGAATCCAATTCTAATGATTCCATCAACTCCGGAAGGGTCATTTTAGGCTGGTAGCATGGTTGGTATGACTCCCGAGGTTTTCAGTGTGAGTTGGTGCGATTAGGCGTTTTAACTTTAAGCCTAAGTTTGACTTTAGTCAACATTTTGAGTAAACGCGCTTGGATGAGAATTTCAACAATGTGGTTAGTTCCAGAATGTCGAGTTTGGTCTAGATTGACCCTTCTTTTTTGTCCTGAGATTTTTGATATTTTTCCGAGCCCTTTTGTGGTTTTTGACTTAAAATGACATTTGGGTGTAGGACCCACTTTTTGTCAAGATATCCTCATATAAAAATTTGAACTGCTCCATTGAGTCTGAAATATCGAATTTGGCATGGTTGCATATCTCGTTTGCGTGCACGGGGTTCCGAATGAGTTCGGAGCACCCCGTCGGAGTTTTTATGTTTTGGAAAAAAATTGCAGAAATATCTGCTACAAATGTAGATATATCAGCCAACTTTTCCAAACTTAAAACCCTCATCTCTCTCTCATCTCTCAAACGATTTAGGTGATTTGAAGTGCGGGAGCTTCGTATTCTCGGTGGCTTCGCTGTAGAGTATTCAGAAGTTGTCAGGTGCATGTAGTTCGAGGTAATTTCGTGATTAACCTGATGGTTGTACCCTTTTTCGAGCCTTTATTTTTGGCATTCTTATTTTGGTCATATCTCACTCATTTTAGCTCGGTTTTGGGTGATTCAAAATCCCACATATTGGGAATTATCGTGGCTACCTCGTAGAGTGTTCAAGGAGTGCTGGGAACTTTTCAATTTTTATTAATTCCAAGTTTAGACTGTTGTTGTTTTCTTTTAAAAGGATTAAAGTGTGGTTTTCTTGCTTGTTGGTTTTTGCTGTGTTTTGTGCCTCAAATTGTGTTCCATTTTGGAACACAAGTTTGGGGTGCTTTTTAGGGTCTCTTGACGGAGTCAATTTCAAAAAGTTTGGTGCGGGTCCATGATTTTTGTTGTGACTCCAAAATTGACTCATCTTTGTTTGTTGTGATTTTGGTGTCTAAACGACTTTACTAATGTTGTGATCCTATATTTGATAGAGTGACAGCGTTCAAGGGTCATTCGGGAAGGAAAAGCTCCGATAAAGTAATTTGGAGCGCGCGCGGTCAGCCTTAAGGTAGGCTACGACTTCCTTTCTTTTAGATTGAGCTGAATTGTGTAAAAGAATGTCAATTAGAGTGAATTGGGGGTGGGTACCGGTTTCCTACCTTACTTTGATTAGATACCTCATGTTAGGATCGATTGGCCATATTCGGGTGTAGTATTATGTTAACCGGTTTAGTAGAGTTGCATGCTTATGTCCTAAATGTTATTGTATGCTTGTGTGCTATGTGTTGCATGCCTTTTTCATCCCTAACCATAAGCATGATATCCTTAGTCTAGGTTAAGCTAGCATTGCCTTAGCCTTATGACCCGTGTGGGCTGGATAACCTTGACTTACTGCCGATGTCATTCGTATGACTTATCTCCTTGTAGACTGGAGTAGCAGACTTGAGTCTGATAGTTTTAGCCTTAGATTAGGCGTTATCACTACTTGTTGTACTTATGTATCTTCTCCCTCTCAATCTGCGATTCCGACGCATTCTCGAAGGTCCAGTCCATCACTAGAGGCTCACGATTGAGATAGTATAGGCTTGAAGCGTTTTATGTGATTATTAGAGTAGACGATGTTCCATAGTGATTGTTGTTGGATTGGATCCTATTGGAGATACCATCACCCCCGGGGTCATTTTTTCTAGCTGAGCTGGGAGCGTATCGCTGGCTGGGTAGAATCGGTGATATCGGTGATCGCCCCTGGGCCTCTCTTTCTAGCTGGGCTGAGAGTGTGCTATTGGTTAGGTGTCCCAGGGTCGCTCTTTCTAGCTGGGCTGGGAGCTGCCTGCATGGTAGGACTACTCGTGATATCTACCTCACTCACGGGTCACTCTTTCTAGCTGGGCTGGGAGTGGACTGTTTGGTTGGGTGTCCTTTAGGGTCACTCTTTCTAGCTGGGCTGCGAGTGCACTGCTGGCTGGGTGGAGTCTGATGGATTATCTTAGTTACTTTGGGCTGGGAGCCCGGTTTTCTTCTATCTTAGTAGACTTAACCTTTCTGTGTACCTGTCAGGCTTATGGGGGCCGTTCAGGTTTTATTTGAACTTGCGCACGAGTATATCTTAAGGGCTTATGGGGGTCCCGTAGGTTTAGTTTAGTTGTACTTAGTTTATTTCTGGTATGCTCGTGTGCTTTCTTTTCGTTTCCACTTTGACCTCTATATGTCTAGATTCTATCATTTCATATTGTTTTTACCCTTTTTGCTTAGTCGGCCTATGATGCCTACTGAGTACCTGTTGTGTTGGTACTCATGCTACGCTCTGAATCTATTTTGTGATGCAGGTCCCAGTACCAGTTATCAGCGGTGAGTAGTTCCAACCTTCTTTTGCAGTTTTGACTCAGAGACTAAGGCGAGCACTTTGCGTTTTGGGTTTGTTCTGCATCCTTCTTTTGGTTTAGCTAGTCTTGTTGCTTTTGAGACACGCTTTGTTGTGGTCCACTTTTGGGACTTGTACTCTTTATTAGATAGCTCAGTACTAGTGATTTCCAGGTTCTGGGAGAGATTTCTGTATATATTTATTTTGGTTTGCTTCCGCCTTGTTGTCCTTGTTTAGTTTATTATTTCCGGTAGTTTCTACCCTTGCACTCATTGCTTAAAGTTCTGGGTTTTGGGTTGGCTTACCTACTGGTAGGGTAGAGTAGGTGCCATCATTATTCAAAAAGTCGGGTCGTGATAAGTTGGTATCAGAGTCCCAAGTTCATCGGTCTTACTTGTACAGAGTTAATGTCTCGTAGAGTCCTGCAGATCGGTGCGAAAACGTTCGTAATTTATCTTCGAGAATCTACAAGATGTCTTTAGGAAGATTTCCTATTTTGTTTCACTTTCATGCAGTGCGCATCTTAATGGTTCTTTGAAATCTCACTTGTTTCACTCTTTTGCAAGATGGTTGCTTGCGAGGTGGCGCAGTCGTGGGTGATGTATCCGGTCCTACAGACAAAGCCCCAGCATGGGGTAGACGCCGACCCCGAGGTTCAGAAAGGGTCGCAATACCAACCCAGGAGAGAGAGGAGGATCCAGAGCCAGTAGCAGACCCTCCAGCATCTTGTATACCAGATGAGTTGGTGGGGCCAGGGCTGGCCCAGCCGCTGCCTGAACCAGTTTTGACCTCAGACCTCCAGGCAACTATTGCTCAGCTCTTGGGTGTGCTTGGAGGTATGCAACAGCCACCCGCCCGAGCTACACTAGCACCAGTACTGCATGATCAGACTATAGTGAGGGCATCTCAGGTCCAAGTACCACCTGAGAGAGTACAACCCTTAGCATCAGATAGACCTATTATGCTCGAGGACTAGAAGATGTTTGGTGTGTTTCTCAGGTTGACACCATCGAGGTATTCTGGGGCTATGGGTAAGGATGCCCACGGGTTTCTTACTACTTGTCATTAGAGGCTTCGCACTTTGGGTCTAGTGGAGTCTAGAGGGGCCGACTTCATTGCTTACCAGCTATGTAACACCCCGTATCCGAAACAGACCAAAATGCAGATTTTGAGAAGTTGCAGGTGCAACCCACGGTTGCCATCCACGGACCGTAGTTTAGAACATGGCCCGTGTTGGTGGTTCGTGGTTCACCACTGCAATCCCTCCCCAGCCAAGCTCAGAAAAATTGGATAAGTCTCGACTAACGGACAGACCCATGGTCCATTGATCAGACCACGGTCCATGGTCTGTGTCCGTGGATCAAGACCTTCTTTACCTAGCCTATGACACGAACTACGGTCAACTAGCACAGACCGTCATTCGATCCACGGTCCGTAGGTCTGACCGTAGATAAGGATCAGCAGCCAGTTAGCTGAAAATTCTGATGGGTCAACTTTAGATGGTCATAACTTTTATTAAAAAAATAATTGTATGTCCTATGACCTATGATATGATAGATAATTAAATTATCTTTCCAACGCCACCGAGTTTGCTAAAATCTGACCTCGGAGTGAAAAGTTATGCTCATTTGAGTGACGCCCTGTCGAGCAGACTCGATCGACGGACCCAATCTACGGACCCAATCTACGGACCATCGATTGAATGACGGTTCGTCAGTCCATTCCGTCGATCACTCCGACAGCAGTTAATTCAGGGGTCTTTTGGTCTTTTCCTATTTTGTTTAATCCCTTAGCTACGTCGTTTAGACCCTAAATCATGAGGTTTTAATCAGTTTAAGCCTAGAAACCTAACTAGAACTTACCTTAGTCAAATCATTAATCAAAACTTAGAAAATTAGAACGCTAAAATGAGAAGAGAGGTCAAGAACCCTAGTACAAGAACGCAGCAAGGTTCCATCAGTTTTAGCCCTGAAATCAAAATATTTCTCCGTGGAATTCATCACCAAGTATGTGGGATTTCACTAGTGGGTTCCTTTCGCCCATTAGGTCCCTACAATTCAGTCATATTCTTGATTCCATGATTATGAACAGACCTAGGGTTTCTAGAATTACAGCAGATCATCATGAATTAGTTATTTAAATGTTCCAAATCAAATTATCATGTTATTGCTCAGTTTATCGCATGAATTTCAAAACCCTAGCTATGTATTTCATCATTTCTTGAATTACGCATGCTAGGACAGATATTTCAGTATTCAGTTTTACATGCCTCAGTTTATGAATGCATCATTATCAGATTAATTGTTGCATTCTCAGTTTGCATGTTCAGTTTTGCGCTATCCAATATTTACAGAAATTCAGTCATAACCAGTTAACTACTTAATTCATTGGGAGTAGCATAATACCGAGTTGGACTAGGGTTCAGCGTACCCATATAATCCCAGAACTACGAGCCACGTAGGTGTAAGTCCCCTCTGTGGGCAACATCAGTTTAGTGATCACGCCACTATGCCTCTATACCTCCCAGCGGGGTATATTGGGTCCTCTAGATGGGGAGTATACATCGGACTCCACATTTAGCTCATGTGGTTTTATGTCGGTTATTAGTAGATCTCATAGTTCAGTCAGACTCTATTGTATTGACCATATTTCAATACGGTCAGTGTTCAGTCTCAGCATGTTATAAATGTGGTCATTGCATCAGTTAGCTCAGTATCCAGTATTTTCAGTATCTATATCATGTTCAGATTATTTCATTGCTTTATTGCTTTGTTCAGTTATGTGATATTTCAGCTTTACTCTATCATGCATGCTCAGTACCTTTCAAGTAATGACGCATACGTGCGCTACATCTTCTCGTGATGTAGGTTCAGGTTCTCAGCATCCAGATCCGCTTAGATTGATTCTCGATCTTCAGTTCAGCAGTATTAGTGGTGAGTCCTCATTCTTCGAGGACTAGTGACATGTTTATCCTTATCGCTTTTAGTCATTAGTTTCAGTTTTGCTAGATCTAGTTGGGGCATGTCCCACCATTTCTAGTCAGTTTAGAGGTTTATTTCAGACATAGTTAGATTCAGCTTAGTATTTTGAGTTAGATATTCCTTTTGTATTAAACTCTCAGATTTGATATATTCAATTATAGTATATGGGTATTCCCCATCTCTTCAGTTTATTTATGATTTAGCTTCCGCATCAGTTTATTTTCTTTAGTATGCTCATGATCATACCAGCAGGGTTAGCTTGGGATCACTTGTGGTCCTAGGTCCCGTGTCCGCGTCTCAGGGGTAGCTTGGGGCGTGACAAACTTGGTACCAGCATTAGGTTTAAGAGTCCTAGGATGTCTGAAAAGCCGCACTAAGTAGAGTCCTTTTCATGGGTGTGAAGTGCACCACATCTAATGAGAGGGAGGCTATGAAGTGTTTTAGGAAAAACTTCACTTTCTTGATATTCTTATTGTGCGTTGGTATGATCTCTTTTCTAATCCATCGTTATGCACTTAAGATCATGCCTCTTCGTAGAGCTTGTGCCAGGAAAGCAAACGCAGCTCCTCCAGTTCCAGATCAGGAAGTCTCAAATGCTGAATTCAGGAATGCCATTCAGATGTTGGCTCAAAGTGTGGCCAACCAGAACAATCAGCGGGTTCAAGCTCCTGCGAATGCAAATGTTGGGTCAGCTGCCGCCAGGGTGCGAGACTTTGTTAGGATAAATCCGCCAAGTTCGCCTGATTCAGCAGGGTAACTCTTCTGGTACTGGTAGCGGACAGCGCCAAAACAGGCTCTATGCTCTTCAGGCTCGTCAAGATCAGGAAGATTCTCCTGATGTAGTCACTAGTACGTTACGAGTCTTTGATATTGATGTTTATGCTTTATTACATCCAGGGGCTACTTTGTCATTTGTAACTCTTTATATAGCAGTCCAATTCAGTGTTAGCCCAGAAACTTTTTCAGAATCCTTCTCAGTCTCTACTCCAGTCGGTAACCCAGTTATAGCTAGACGGGTATACAGAAATTGCCCTGTCACAATCACTCAGAAAGTTACCTTAGCAGATCTTGTAGAGTTAGAAATGGTAGACTTCGATGTCATTCTAAGCATGGATTGGTTACATTCCTGTTATGCCTCAGTCGATTGTAGAACTAGGATTGTTCGTTTTCAGTTTCCAGACGAACCAATCCTAGAATAGAAGGGTAGTAGCTTAGCGCCTATGGGTCGATTCATTTCTTACCTTAAGGCCAAAAAGATGATCTCTAAGGGTTATCTCTATCATCTAGTTCGGGTTAAGGATTCTAGTTCCGAATCCCCAACTCTTGAGTCAGTTCCTGTAGTCAGTGAGTTTTCAGAAGTGTTTCCAAAAGATCTTCCTAGAGTTCCTCCTGAAAGGGAAATCGACTTTGGAATTGATCTCCTTCCAGATACCCAGCCTATTTCTATTCCTCCTTACAGAATGGCTCCAGCTAAGCTTAAAGAATTGAAAGAGCAGTTGAAAGACCTTCTAGATAAGGGCTTCATCAGACCCAGTGTTTCGCCATGGGGTGTACCAGTGTTGTTCGTGAAGAAGAAAGATGGTTCTCTCAGAATGTGCATTGACTATAGGCGAACAACAAAGTCACAATCAAGAATAAGTATCCTATCCCCGCATTGATGACTTGTTCGACCAACTTCAGTGCTAGTCATTTCTCAAAGATAGACCTCGAGATCGAGGTTATCATCGGCTCGAGTCGAGATAGTGACATTTCGAAGACAGCCTTGAGACTCGGTATGGTCATTATGAATTTGTAGTTATGTCATTTGGACTAACCAATGCTCTGCAGCTTTCATGGATTTAATGAACAAAGTGTTCAAGCAGTACTTGGACTTGTTTGTTATCGTCTTTATTGATGATATCCTCATTTACTCTAGGAATGAGGAAGAACATGCGAGTCATTTGAGAGTTGTTCTGCAAACTCTCAAAGATCGCCAGTTATTTGCAAAATTTAACAAGTGCGAGTTTTGGTTACAATTAGTTGCTTTCCCTGGGCATATTGTGTCTAGTGAAGGACTTCGAGTAGATTCCCAGAAGATAGAAGCAGTGAAATAATGGCCCAGACCTACCTCTGCAACAGATATCAGAAGTTTCTTGGGTCTAGCGGGTTATTACAGAAGATTTGTGGAAGGATTTTCATCCATAGCCTCCCCATTGACTAAGTTAACTCAAAAAAAGGTTAAATTCCAGTGGTTAGATTATTGTGAGAAAAGCTTCACAGAATTGAAAACTAGGTTGACTACAGCTCCTGTCTTGACTCTACCAGAGGGTTCAGATGGTTATGTGATCTATTGTGATGTATCCAGAGTCGGCCTAGGTTGTGTGTTGATGCAGCGAGGTAAGGTTATAGCTTATGCTTCCGGACAACTTAAGGTACATGAAAAGAATTATCCAACTCATGACCTCGAGCTTGCAAAGAAGGTGGTGTTTGCACTCAAGATTTGGAGACACTACTTGTATGGTGTTCATGTAGATGTGTTCACAGACCATAAGAGCCTTCAGTATGTATTCACCCAGAAAGAGTTAAATCTTCTCCAGAGAAGGTGGCTTGAGTTCCTCAAAGATTATGATATTAGCATGCATTACCATCCGGGTAAGGCGAATGTAGTAGCAGATGCTCTTAGCATACTATCTATGGGTAGTGTAGCACATGTTGAGAAAGAAAGAAAAGAGCTAGCAAAGGATGTTCACAGACTTGCTAGCCTAGGAGTTCGTCTTATGAGCATATCAGATGGTGGTGTAACGGTTCAGAATGGGACAGAATCTTCTTTGGTAGTTGAGGTTAAGGAAAAGCAAGACAGCGATCCAATCTTGCTTGAGCTTAAGGGTGCAGTCCACAATCAGAGAGTGGAGGTTTTCTCCCAAGGGGGAGATGGTGTGCTTCGCTACCAGGGGCGATTGTGTGTTCCGGATGTGGGTGAGTTGAGACATCATATTCTTGCAGAGGCCCATAACTCCAGATATTCTATTCATCCAAGTGCCACTAAGATGTATCGTGATCTGCGGGAAGTCTATTGGTGGAATGGTATGAAAAGAGATATAGCCGACTTTGTGGCTAAGTGCCCCAATTGCCAGCAAGTAAAGGTAGAACATCAGAAACCAGGAGGTAAGACTCAAGAGATTGACATTCCTACTTGGAAGTGGGAAGTGGTCAACATGGACTTCATCACGGGTTTTACCTCGTACTCGCAGACAACATGACTCCATTTGGGTGATTGTTGATAGGGTTACTAAGTCTTCTCGCTTTTTGGCGGTCAAGACTACAGATTCGGCAGAGGATTACGCCAAACTTTACATTAATGAGATTGTGAGGTTGCATGGGTTCCTTTGTCTATCATCTCAGATAGAGGTCCTCAATTTACCTCTCATTTCTGGAAGTCATTTCAGAAAGGTCTTGGTACTCAGATATGTAGGCCCTTATCGGATCTTGAAAAGAATTGGTAAAGTGGCTTATGAGTTAGAGTTGCCAGCAGATTTAGCAGCAGTGAATCCAGTCTTTCACATTTCTCTTTTGAAGAAGTGTGTAGGTGATTCAGCATCCATAGAGCCATTAGAGACTGTGGCTGTAAAAGATAGCCTTTTTTATGAGGATGTACCAGTTGAGATTCTCGATCATCAGGTTAGAAGATAAAGAAATAAAGAAGTCACTTCAGTCAAGGTTTTATGGAGATGTCAGTCAGTAGAGGGAGCTACTTGGGAAGCAGAAGCAACCATGAAGTCCAAGTATCCTCACCTCTTTCCTTCCGATTCCATTCCAGCTTGAGGTAATAGTTCCTCTTTAGTTTTTCAGCCATTCATGCGAAAATTCAGTCTTAGAATCATGTTCCTTCAGTTTGTACTTGCATTTTCAGCGTATTTGCATATCCTTGGAACTCAGCTCAGTTAGAAATTCAGTTCTCAGTGTTTAGTAGTAGGGATTGCAGCCCTCTCCCTCTATTTTAGCTAGTTTAGTCTTCATTCGAAGACGAATGGTCCCAAGGTGGAGATAATGTAACACCCTATATTCGAAACAAACCAAAATGCAGATTTTGAGAAGTTGCAGGTGCAACCCACGGTTGCCATCCATGGATCGTAGGTCAGACCACGGCCCATGCTAGTGGTCCGTGGTTTACCACTGCAACCCCTCCCCAACCAAGATCAGAAAAATTGGCTAAGTCTCGACTAACGAACAGACCCACGGTCCGTAGATCAGACCATAGTCTGTGGTCTGTGTCCGTGGCTAAAGACCTTCTTTACCCAGCCTATGACACGAACTACGGTCAACCAGCATGGACCGTCATACGATCCACGGTCTGTAGGTCTGACCGTAGATGAGGATCAGCAGCCAGTTAGCTCAAAATTCTGATGGGTCAACTTCAGATGGTCATAACTTTTATTAAAAAAATAATTGTGTGTCCCATGACCTATGATATGATAGATAATTGAATTATCTTTCCAACTCCACCGAGTTTGCTAAAATCCGACCTCGGAGTAAAAAGTTATGCTCGTTTTAGTGACGCCCTGTCGGGCAGACTCGATCGACGGACCCAATCTACGGACCGTCGATTGAATGACGGCCCGTCAGTCCATTCCGTCGATCACTCCGACAGCAGTTAATTCAGGGGTCTTTTGGTCTTTTCCTATTTTGTTTAACCCCTTAGCTACGTCGTTTAGACCCTAAATCATGAGGTTTTAATCAGTTTAAGCCTAGAAACATAACTAGAACTTACCTTAGTCAAATCATTAATCAAAACTTAGAAAATTAGAACGCTAAAATGAGAAGAGAGGTCAAGAACCCTAGTAAAAGAACACAGCAAGGTTCCATTAGTTTCAGCCCCGAAATCAAAATATTTCTCCGTGGAATTCATCACCAAGTATGTGGGATTTCACCAGTGGGTTCCTTTCACCCATTAGGTCCCTAGAATTCAGTCATATTCTTGATTCCATGATTATGAATAGACCTAGGGTTTCTAGAATTACAGCAAATCATCATGAATTAGTTAGTTAAATGTTCCAAATCAAATTATCATGTTATTGCTCAGTTTATCGCATGAATTTCAGAACCCTAGCTATGTATTTCATCAGTTCTTGAATTACACATGCTAGGACAGATATTTCAGTATTCAGTTTTACATGCCTCAGTTTATGAATGCATCATTATCAGATTAATTGTTAAATTCTCAGTTTGCATGTTCAGTTTTGAGCTGTCCAATATTTACAGAAATTCAGTCATAACCAGTTAACTACTTAATTCATTGGGAGTAGCATAATACCGAGTTGGACTAGGGTTTAGCGTACCCATATAATCCCAGAACTACGAGCCACGTAGGTGTAAGTCCCCTCTGTGGGCAACATCAGTTTAGTGATCACGCCACTATGCCTCTATACCTCCGGCAGGGTATATTGGGTCCTCTAGATGGGGAGTATACATCGGACTCCACATTTAGCTCATGTGGTTTTATGTCGGTTATTAGTAGATCTCATAGTTCAGTCAGACTCTATTGTATTGACCATATTTCAATACAGTCAGTGTTCAGTCTCAGCATGTTATAAATGTGGTCATTGCATCAGTTAGCTCAGTATCCAGTATTTTCAGTATCTATATCATGTTCAGATTATTTCATTGCTTTATTGCTTTGTTCAGTTATGTGATATTTCAGCTTTACTCTATCCTGCATGCTCAGTACCTTTCAAGTAATGACGCATACATGTGCTACATCTTCTCGTGATGTAGGTTCAAGTTCTCAGCATCCAGATCACGCTTAGATCGATTCCCGATCTTCAATTCAGCAGTATTAGTGGTGAGTCCTCATTCTTCGAGGACTAGTGACATGTTTATCCTTATCGCTTTTAGTCATTAGTTTTAGTTTTGCTAGATCTAGTTGGGGCATGTCCTAACATTTCTAGTCAGTTTAGAGGCTTATTTCAGACATAGTTAAATTCAACTTAGTATTTTGAGTTAGATATTCCTTTTGTATGAAACTCTCAGATTTGATATATTCAATTATAGTATATGGGTATTCCCCATCTCTTCAATTTATTTATGATTTAGCTTCCGCATCAATTTATTTTCTTTAGTATGCTCATGATCATGTCAGCAGGGTTAGCTTGGGATCACTTATGGTCCTAGGTCCCATTTCCGCATCTCGGGGGTAGCTTGGGGCGTGACAAGCTAGATGGCCCAGCAAGGCAGTGGTGGCGCACATTCATTCAGACCAGACCAGTTAGATCTCCACCGGTATCATAGGATGAGTTTTCTGAGTCCTTCTTGGCCAAGTTTATCCCTCGTAGCGTCAGAGACCGCCTTAGGGATCAGTTTTGCAGGTTGGAGCAGGGCTCCATATCGGTGGCAGAGTACGAGCCTAGGTTCCACGAGCTCTCCTGTCATGCCGAGATGATATTACCTACAGAGGAGGAGAAAGTTAGGTGCTTTGTTCGTGGGTTGAGATTGCAGCTTCGACTTGAGACCCAGTCCTTAGTTTCTATGGGTAGATCTTTTTTGGACGTAGTTGACCATGCCAGTACTATGGAGCATCTTTGTCGTGAGGCCCAAGGGGGCAGCAAGAAGAGGGCTAGGCATGAGGGCAACTACAGTTACTCCCGCACTAGGTCTAGGGATTATCATGACAGGCTGGGTGACGATTTTGACATGGTTAGTCTAGCAGACCTACACTGGCCTCTCTTCAGGCATCAGATGGTGGATGAAGCGAGCCCAGTTCGAGTCAGGGCCGTGAGGTGTTTCAGTCGGGTTCTTCCGGCCATGGTGGTCATTCTTATGGGAGTTGCCCTCGATAGGGTTGCTATGAGTGTGGTGAGTTGGGTCATTAGGCCAGGGACTTCCTTCAGCATAGTCGAATTGCTCCCGCTCCTTATGCAGCTCCCCCAACTTTACCAGCACCTCTTGCTAGAGGTAGTGTTTAGGGTCAGGACCATAGAGGTGGTCATCAGAGTATACGAAGTGGTCCCCAAAGAGGCAGGTCAGGTGGTAGGTTTGATGGTCGGGGCAGAGGTAGACATAGCCATTTTTATGCAGCTCTAGCGAGAGCGAAGGCTGAGGCATCAGATGATATGATCATAGGTATGATTCTTTTATGCCAGTAGCCCACCTTGGCTTTATCTGATCCGGCCTCTATTTTTCGTATGTTTCTATTTACTGTGCCTCTCACTTGAGTATGATATCTGAGCCTCTGGTATCACTGTTGCGTATGTCGACCCCCGTGGGTGAGTCCTTAGTAGTGGATCATGTATTTCGATCATGCTTAGTTACTATCCAAACGCGTGACACCCGGGCTGACCTTATATTGCTTGACATGGTTGATCTTGATATGATTCTGGTCATGGATTGGTTATCCCTTTATCGCGCTGTTTTATATTGCATCTCTAAGACCATTACCTTAGCTATTCCTGGTATTCCTCTGGTGGTGTGGCATGGATCTCGTGGTAGCACACCAATTGGGGTTATCTCTTTTATTCGGGCTACAAGGCTAGTGGCTAGTCGATGTTTATCATTTTTGGTCTATGTGCGTGATGTGAGTTGGGAGGTTCCTCCGGTTCAGTCAGTTCCTGTTGTTCATGACTTCTTAGATGTGTTTCCTACCGACCTACCTGGCCTAACCCAGAGCGTGATATTGATTTTTCGATTGAACTTAATCCGGGTACTCAGCCTATTTCTATTTCGCCATATCAGATGGATCCTGCAGAGGTCAAGAAGCATAGTGTTCAGCTTCAGGGTCTTTTGGGTAAGGGATTTATCAGACCTATTGTATCACCTTGGGCTCTTCTGTTCTTTTTGTTAAGAAGAAGGACGGTACGATGCGCGTGTACAATAACTATAGGCAGTTGAATAAGGTGACAGTGAAGAATAGATATCCTCTGCCTAGGATTGATGATCTATTTGACTAGCTACAGGGAGATTTGGTTTTCTCTAAGATTGATTTGAGGTCTGGTTACCACCATTTAAGGATTAGGGCAGCGAACATCCCTAAGACTGCATCTAGGACCCATTATGGCCATTATGAGTTCTGGGTGATGTCATTTGGGTTGACTAATGCCCCTGCTGCCTTTATGGACACGATGACACACGTGTTCAGGCCTTATCTTAATTCTTTCGTCATAGCCTTCATTGATGTCAGCTTGATATACTCACGGAGTAGAGGTGATCATGACCAGCATTTAAGAGTTGTGCTCCAGACTTTAAGAAATTAGCGGCTTTATGCCAAGTTCTCAAAGTGCCAGTTTTGGTTAGACTTTGTAGCGTTCTTGGGGCACGATGTATCCAAAGAGGGCATTATAGTAGATCCAACAAAGATTAAGGTTATTCGTGATGGGCTAGACCCATCTCAGTTACTGAGATTCGAAGCTTCATCAGATTAGCAGGTACTACATACGATTTGTGGAGGGTTTCTCTACCTTGGCGGCACCTCTGACCCGGTTGACTCATGTTGATGTTCCCTTTATTTGGTCAGAGGAGTGTGAGGCGAGCTTTTTGAGGCTCAAGGAGTTATTGACCACCGCTCCTATATTGACTCTTCCAATTGAGGGTGAGAACTTCACGGTTTATTGTGACGTATCCGGCGTTGGTTTGGGTTGTGTGTTGATGCAAGAGGGCTAGGTTATTGCCTATGCATCAAGGCAGCTTAAGGTCCATGAGCACAACTACCCCACTAATGACTTGGAGTTGGCGACGGTAGTTTTCGCGCTAAAGATTTGGAGGCACTACTTGTATGGAGTTCGATGTGAGATCTATACCGATCATAGGAGTCTTCAGTACATCATGAGCCAGAGGAACCTTAATTCGAGGAAGCGTCGCTGGATTGAGCTCCTAAAGGACTATGACCTCTCTATTTTCTATTATCTAGGCAAGGAAAATGTGGTAGCGGACGCCTTGAGATGGAAGGCGGTGAATATATGTAGTCTAGCCTTCTTATTTGTTGAGGAGCGACCCTTGGCTTTGGACATTTAGTTCTTAGCTAATAGCATGGTTCAGTTGGATATTTCAAATTCTAGACGCGTCTTGGCCTATATGGAAATTCAGTCTTCTTTGCTTGATAGGATCTGTGGTTGTCAATTTGAGGATAGGGCCTTGGTGACCCTTAGAGATCGAGTATTAGCAGGTGATGGTGGTCAGGCTACCTTAGATCCTAATGGAGTATTGAGATTCGTCGGCCGCATATATGTTTCGAGAGTTAGGGATTTGATACAGTTGATACTTTCTGACGGTCATGAGTCTATATACTCTATCCATCTTGGCATAACGAAGATGTATCGTGATTTGAGGCAGCATTACTGGTGGAGTGGCATGAAGAGAGATATTACTGACTTTGTTTCCCGTTGCTTGTGCTGCCAACAGGTAAAGGTCGAGCATTTGAGACCTGGTGGTGAGTTTTAGAGATTACCCATTTCGGAATGGAAGTGGGATCGCAATACTATGGATTTTATGGCTGGCCTACCGCGGACTTCTAAAGGTGTTGATAGTATTTGTGTCATTGTTGATCGATTGACCAAGTCAGCACATTTTCTTCCTGTTCAGTCTTCATTTAGCGCCGAGAGTTTGGCCTGTATCTACATTCGAGAGGTGGTTCGACTTCATGGGATTCCAGTTTCTATTATATCAAATCGAGGTTCTCAGTTGACGTCGAGCTTTTAGAGGACCCTTCAGGATGAGTTGGGCACTCGGGTTGACCTTAGCACAACTTTCCAACCGCAGATTGATGGTCAGTTGAAGCGTACTATTTAGGTCATTGTGGACATGTTGCGCGCTTGTCTGTTGGAGTTTGGTGGTCATTGGGGCAAATTCTTGCCTTTGGCAGAGTTTGTGTATAACAACAGCTACCATTCTAGCATTCAGATGGCCCCGTTCGAGGCATTGTATGGTAGGCGTTATCACTTTCTGGTGGGTTGGTTTGAGTCTATAGAGCCTAGGCCACGGGGTACGGATTTAATTCACAAGGCTGTGGACCAAGTGAGAGTGATTCAGGATAGACTCAGGACGACTCAGAGTAAAGACTAGAGTTATGCGGATCGGAGGCATCGGCCTTTGAGATTCTCTGTTGGTGATCGGGTGTTCCTCTTTGTGTCACCCATGAAGGTCGTGATGAGGTTTGGGAGGCGGGGCAAGCTTAGCCCCAAGTAATTTGGCCTTTTGAGATACTCCGAACAATTGGGGAGATTGCTTATGAGTTGGCCCTACCTCCAATATTTTCAGCCATCCACCCGGTTTTCCATGTCTCGATGTTGTGGCGGTATGTTCCTGATGAGTCTCATATGCTCCAGTATGATGCAGTTGAGTTGGATGATCGTTTGACATTTGTAGAGGAGCTAGTTGCCATTCTAGCTAGAGATGTGAGGAGATTGCGCACGACAGTCATTCCTATTGTTAAGGTCCGTTGGAGGCATTGTCCAGTCGAGGAGGCTACTAGGGAGACCAAGCAGGAGATGCTAGAGAAGTTTCTTGACTTGTTTGAGCCTTCAGGTACTTCTTGACCAATACTTTTACGGATGAAAGT
Organism: Solanum commersonii; assembly: GCA_029007595.1. Taxonomy (NCBI): domain Eukaryota; kingdom Viridiplantae; phylum Streptophyta; class Magnoliopsida; order Solanales; family Solanaceae; genus Solanum; species Solanum commersonii. Next base: position 12,400,326 of record JAJTWQ010000003.1, on the reverse strand, counting down.
CCTTTTTAGTAGTGGATATTATAATGACCCTTCTGATCATTTTTGTGTTTTGCCTTCTGTGTGTCGTTTAGAGTGTTCCTGTAGCAACCCCAAGTCATTTATGACTTGCTAGGACTGATAGTTCGATCACCTGGTCATTCGTTTGGCTTTTGTGCGAGTTTTAGTGATTTTGGAGCTTATGAACCTTGAACGATCATTTTTTATCAAAAGTTCAAGAAAATGACATCAAAATCCAATTTTGATGATTCCATCAGCTCTAAAAGGATCATTTTAGACTGGTAGCATAGTCACCATGACTCTCGAGGTTTTCAGTGTGAGTCGGTGCGATTAGGCATTTTAAATTTTAAGTTCAAGCCTAAGTTTGACTTTTGTCAACATTCTGAGTAAACGCGCTCGGATGAGAATTTCGTCAGTGTGGTTAGCTTTAGAATGTCGAGTTTGGTTTAGATTGACCCTTCTTTTGTGTCCCGAGGTTTTTGATATTTTTTCGAGCCCTTTTGTGGTTTTTGACTTCAAATGACATTTGGGTATGGGACCCACTTTTTGTCAAGATGACCTCGTATGGAAATTTCAAATGCTCCACTGAGTCCGGAATCTCAAATTTGGTATGGTTGCATAGCTCGTTTGCGAGAACAGGGTTCCAGACGAGTTCGGAGCACCTCATTGGAGTTTTTATGTTTTGGAAAAAAATTGCAGAAATCTATGCTATAAATGCAGATATATCAGCCAACTTTTCGAGACTTAAAACCCTCATCTCTCTTTCTCTCTCATCTCTCAACATATTTAGGTGATTCGAAGTACGGGAGCTTCGTATTCTCGGTGGCTTCGCTGTAGAGTATTCAAAAGTTGTCAGGTGTGCGTAGTTTGAGGTATTTTCATGATTAACCTGACTGTTGTACCCTTTTTCAAGCCATTGTTTTGGCATTCTTATTTTGGTCATATCTCACTCATTTTTGCTCGATTTGGGTGATTCAAAGTCCCATATACTGGGAATTACCGTGGCTACCTCGTAGAGTGTTCAAGGAGTGCTGGGAACTTTTTGGTTTTTTTTTAATTCCGAGCTTAGACTGCTGCTATTTTCTTTTAAGTTGATTAAAGTATGGTTTTCTTGCTTATTGGATTTTGCTATGTTTTGAGCCTCGCCAAGTTCGGGGTGTTGGTTAGAGTCTCTTGACAGAGTCAATTTCAGACACTTCGGTGCGGTCCCATGATTTTTGTTGTGACTCCAAAATTGACTCGTCTCCATTTTGTGTGATTTTGGTGTCTGAACGACCGTACTAACATTGTGATCCTATATTTGATAGAGTGACAGTGTTCAAGGGTTTTTCGGGAAGAAAACTCTCCGATAAAGTAATTTGGAAAGTACGTGGTCAGCCGTAAGGTAGGCTACGACTTTCTTTCTTTCAGATTGAGCTTAATTGTGTAAAAACATGTCGATTAGAATGAATTGAGGGTGGGTACCAATTTCCTACCTTACTTTGATTAGATACCTCATATTAGGATCGATTGGCCATATTCGGGTGTAGTATCATGTTAACTGATTTAGTAGAGTTGCATGCTTATTTGCTAAATGTTATTGTATGCTTGTATGCTATGTGTTGCATGCTTTGTTCATCCTCAACTGTAAGCATAATGTCCTTAGTCTAGGTTAAGCTAGCATTGCCTTAGAATTATGACCCGTGTGGGCTGGATAGCCTTGACTTTCTGCCGACGTCGTTCGAATGACTTTGATCCTTGTAGACTAGAGTAGCAGATTTAAGTCTGATAGTTTGAGCCTTAGATTAGGCATTATCACTGTTTGTTGTACTTATGTATCTTCTCCTTCTCATTCTACGGTTCCGACGCATTCTCGAAGGTCCGGTGCATCAGTAGAGGCACGGGATTGAGATAGTATAGGCTTGGAGCCTTTTATGTGATTATTAGAGCAGACGGTGTTCCATAGTGGTTGTTGGATTGGATCCTATTTGAGATACCATCACAGCCAGGGTCGTTCTTTCTAGCTGGGCTGGGAGCGTATCGCTGGCTGGGTAGACTCGGTGATATCGGTGATCGCCCCCAGGACTCTTTTTCTAGATGGGCTGGGAGTGTGTTGCTGGTTGGGTGTCCTCGGGTAGCTCTTTCTAGCTGGGCTAGGAGCTGACTGCATGGTAGGACGACTCGCAATATCTACCTCACTCATGGGTCACTCTTTCTAGCTGGGCTAAAAGTGGACTGTTTGGTTGGGTGTCCTTTAGGGTCACTCTTTCTAGCTGGGCTGCGAGTGCACTGCTAGCTGGGTGGAGTCTGATGGATTATCTTAGTTACTTTGGGCTGGGAGCCCGGTTTTCTTCTATCTTAGTAGACTTAACCTTTTTGTGTACCTGTCAGGCTTATGGGGGCCGTTCAGGTTTTATTTGAACTTGCGCACGAGTATATCTTCTGGGCTTATGGGGGTCCAGGTAGGTTTAGTTTAGTTGTACTTAGTTTATTTCTGGTATGCTCGTGTGCTTTCTTTTCGTTTCCACTTTGACCTCTATATGTCTAGATTCTATCATTTCATATTGTTTTTACCCTTTTTGCTTAGTCGGCCTATGATGCCTACTGAGTACCTGTTGTGTTGGTACTCATGCTACGCTCTGAATCTATTTTGTGATGCAGGTCCCAGTACCAGTTATCAGCGGTGAGTAGTTCCAGCCTTCTTTTGCAGTTTTGACTCAGAGACTAAGGCGAGCACTTTGCGTTTTGGGTTTTTTCTGCATCCTTCTTTTGGTTTAGCTAGTCTTGTTGCTATTGAGACACGCTCTGTTGTGGTCCACTTTTGGGACTTGTACTCTTTATTAGATAGCTCAGTACTAGTGACTTCCAGGTTCTAGGAGGGATTTCTATATATATTTATTTTGGTTTTCTTCCGCCTCGTTGTCCTTGTTCAGTTTATTGATTTCGCTAGTTTCTACCCTTCCACTCATTACGTGATGTTCTGGGTTTCAGGTTGGCTTACCTATTGGTAGGGTATAGTAGGTGCAATCATTATTCGAGAAATCAGGTTGTGACAATTTGGTATCAGAGTCTCAGGTTCATCGGTCTCACTTATACAAAGCTAACGTCTCGTAGAGTCCTGCGGATCGGTGTAGAGATGTCTGTAACTTATCTACGGGAGGATACAAGATGACTTTAAGAAGATTTCTTTTTTTGTTTTACTTTCGTGCAATGTGTCTCTTATTGGTTCCTTGAAATCTCACTTGTTTACTTTTTCGCAGGATGGCTCGCTCGCGAGGTGGCGCAGCCGGGGGTAATGCGTCCGGGACTGTAGACAGAGCCCTAGCTCGAGGTAGACACCGACCCCGAGGTCTAGAGAGGGCCGCAATACCAGCCCAGGAGAGAGAGAAGGATCTAGAGCCAGTAGCAGACCCCCAGCATCTCGTATACTAGATAAGCCAATGGGACTGGGGTCAGCCCAGCCGCCACCCGGACCAGTTCTAACCTCAGACCTCCAGGCCGCTATTGCTCGGCTCTTGGTTATGCTTGGGGGTATGCAGCAGCCATCCACCCCAGGTACACTAGCACCAGAACTGCAGGATCAGCCTATAGTAAGGGCACCTCAGGTCCAGGTACCACCTGAAGGAGTACAGCTCTTGGCAGCGGATAAACCTATGCCGCTCAATGACCAAAAAATGCCTGGTGTGTTTCTCAGGTTGACACTACCGAGGTTTTCTGGGGTTGTGGGTGTCGATGCCCATGAGTTTCTTACTTCTTGTCGTGAGAGGCTTCACATTTTGGGTCTAGTGGAGTCTAGAGGAGCCGACTTGATTGTTTACCAGTTAGATGGCCCAGCAAGGCAGTGGTGATGCACATTCATTCAGACCAGACCAGTTAGATCTTTATTGGCATCATGGGATGAGTTTTCTGAGGCCTTCTTGGCCAAGTTTATCCCTCGTAGCGTCAGAGACCGCCTTAGGGATCAGTTTTGCAGGTTGGAGCAGGGCTCCATGTCGGTGGCAGAGTACGAGCCTAGGTTCCACGAGCTCTCCTGTCATGCCGAGATGATATTACCTACAGAGGAGGAGAAAGTTAGGTGCTTTGTTCGTGGGTTGAGATTGCAGCTTCGCCTTGAGACCCAGTCCTTAGTTTCTATGGGTCAATCTTTTTTGGACGTAGTTGACCATGCCAGTATAATAGACCATCTTCATCGCGAGGCCCAAGGGAGCAGCGAAAAAAGGGCTAGGCATGAGGGCAACTACAGTGACTCCCTCCTTAGGTCTAGGGATTATCATGACAAGAATGGGCGATGGTTTCGACATGGTCAGTCTAGCAGACCTACACAGGCCTCTCTTTAAGCATCTGATGGTCGTCGGAGCGAGGCTAGTTCGAGTCAAGGCCGTGAGGTGTTTTAATTGGGTTCTTTAGGCCATGGTGGTCGTTCATATAGGAGTCACCCTCTACAGGGTTGCTATGAGTGTGGTGAGATGGGCCATTGGGCCAGGGACAGCCTTCAGCATAGTCAGATTTCTCCCGCTCCTCACATAGCTTCCCCAGCTTTACCAGCACCTCCTGCTAGAGGTCGTGGTGAGGGTCAGGACCATAGAGGTGGTCATCATGGTATACAAGGTGGTCCCCAAGGAGGCAGGTCACGTGGTAGGTCTAATGGTCGGGGCAAAGGTAGACATAGCCATTTCTATTCAGCTCCAGCGAGGGCGAATGCTGAGGCATCACACGATATGATCACCTGTATGATTCTTTTATGCCAGCAAACCAACTTGGCTTTATTTGATCTGGGCTCTAATTTTTTGTATGTTTCTGTTTACTATGGCTCTCACTTGAATATGATATATTAGCCTCTGGTAGCGCCGTTGCCTGTGTCGACCCCCGTGGGTGAGTCTTCAGTAGTGGATCAAGTATTTCGATCTTGCCTAGTTACTATCCAAGGGCGTGACACCCGAGCTGACTTTATATTGCTTGACATGGTTGATTTCGATGTGATTCTGGATATGGACTGGTTATCCCCTTATCACGCTATTTTAGATTGCATCTCTAAGACTGTTACCTTAGTCATTCCTGGTATTCCTCCGGTGGTGTGGCAGAGATCTCATAGTAGCACACCAGTTGGGGTTATCTCTTTTATTCGGGCTACGAGGCTAGTGGCTAGCAAATGCTTATCATATTTGACCTATGTGCGTAATGTAAGTTGGGAGGTTCCTCCGGTTAAGTCAGTTCCTTTTGTTCGTGACTTCTTAGATGTGTTTCCTACCAACCTACCTGGCCTACCCCAAAGCGTGATATTGATTTTCCGATTGAGCTTGATCCGGGTACTTGGCCTATTTCTATTTCACCAAATCGGATGGCTTCTGCAGAACTCAAGAAGCTCAGTGTTCAACTTCAGAATCTCTTGGGTAAGGGATTTATCAGACCTAGTGTATCACCTTAGGCGCTCCCATTCTTTTTGTTAAGAAGGACAGTACGATGCGCATGTGCATTGATTATAGGCAGTTGAATAAGGTGACAGTGAAGAATAGTTATCCTCTGCCTAGGATTGATGACCTATTTGACAAGCTACAGGGAGATTCAGTGTTCTCTAAGATTGATTTGAGGTCCAGTTACCACCATTTGAGGATTAGGGCAGCGGACGTCCCTAAGACTACATTTAGGACCCGTTATGGCCATTATGATTTCTGGGTGATGTCATTTGGGTTGACTAATGCCCCTGCTGCCTTTATGGACATGATGACGCGCGTGTTCAGGCCTTATCTTGATTCCTTCGTCATAGTCTCCATTGATGACATTTTGATATACTCACGGAGTAAAGATGATCATGAGCAACATTTGAGAGTTGTGCTCCAGACTTTGAGAGATCAGCGGCTCTATGCCAAGTTCTCAAAGTGCCAGTTTTGGTTAGACTTTGTAGCATTATTGGGGCACGTTGTATCCAAGAAGGGAATAATGGTAGATCTGGCAAAGATTGAGGCTATTTGTGATTAGGCTAGGCCCACCTCAGTTACTAAGATTCGAAGTTTCATCGGACTAGTAGGCTACTACAGACAATTTGTGGAGGGTTTCTCTACCTTGGTAGCTCCTCTGAGTCGGTTGACTCGTGTTCATGTTCCCTTTATTTGGTCAGAGTAGTGTGAGGCAAACTTTTTGAGGCTTAAGGAGTTATTGACCACCGCTCCTATATTGACTCTTCCAATTGAGGGCGGGGACTTCACGGTTTATTGTGACACATCCGATGTTGGTTTGGGTCGTGTATTGATGTAGCAGGACCGGGTTATTGCTTATGCATCAAGGCAGCTTAAGGTCCATGAGCGCAACTACCCCACTCATGCCTTGGAGTTTGCTGCGGTAGGTTTCGCGCTTAAGATTTGGAGGCACTACTTGTATGGAGTTTGATGTGAGATCTATACCGATCATAGGAGTCTTCAGTACATCATGAACCAGAGAAACCTTAATTCGAGGCAGCGTCGTTGGATTGAGCTCTTGAAGGACTACGACCTCTATATTCTCTATTATCCAGGCAAGGCGAATGTGGTAGCGGACGCCTTGAGCCAGAAAGTGGTTAGTATGGGTAGTCTAGCCTTCTTATCTGTTGAGGAGCGACCTTTGGCTTTGGACCTTTACTTCTTAGCTAATAGCATGGTTCAGTTGGATATTTCAAATTATAGACGCGTCTTGGCCTATATGAGAGTTCAGTCTTCTTTGCTTGATAGGATCTGTGGTTGTCAGTTTGAGGATAAGGCCTTGGTGGCCCTTAGAGATCGAGTATTAACGGGTGATCGTGGTCAGGTTACCTTAGATTTTGATAGAGAGTTGAGATTCGACGACTGCATCTGTGTTCTGAGAGTTAGGGATTTGATACAGTTGATACTTTCTGAGGGTCATGAGTTTAGATACTCTATCCATCTGGGCACAGCGAAGATGTCTCATGATTTGAGGCAGCATTACTGGTAGAGTGGCATGAAGAGAGATATTATTGACTTTGTTTCTCATTGCTTGTGCTGCCTGCAGGAAAAGGCCGAGCATTTGAGACCTGGTGGTGAGTTTCAGAGATTGCCCATTTCGGATTGGAAGTGGGATCGCATTACTATGGATTGTGTGGCTTGCCTACCGCGGACTTCTAGAGGTGTTTATAGCATTTGGGTCATTATTGATCGATTGACCAAATCAGCATATTTCCTTCCTATTCAGTCTTTATTTAGCACCGAGAGATTGGCTCATATCTACATTCAGGAGGTGGTTCGACTTCATGGGGTGCTAGTTTCTATTATATCAGATTGAGGTTCTCAGTTCACGTCTAGCTTTTGAAGGACCTTTCAGGATTAGTTGGGTACTCGGGAAGAACTTAGCACAACTTTCCACCCGCAGCCTAATGGCCAGTCGAAGCGTACTATTCAGGTCCTTGAGGACATGGTGCGGGCTTGTATGTTGGAGTTTGGTGGCCATTGGGACCAGTTCTTGCCTTTGGCAGAGTTTGCGTATAACAACAACTACCATTCTAGCATTAAGATGACCCCGTTCGAGGCATTGTATGGTAGGCATTGTCGCTCTCCGATGGGTTAGTTTGAGTCTACAGATCCTAGGCTATGGGGTACGGATTTGATTCAGGAGGCTTTGGACCAGGTGAGAGTGATTCAGGATAAACTCAGGACGGCTCAGAGTAGGCATCAGAGTTATGCGGATCGGAGGTGTCGACCTTTGAGATTCTCTATTGGTGATCGGGTATTCCTCTATGTGTCTCCCATGAAGGGCGTGATGAGGTTTGGCAGGCGAGGCAAGCTTAGCCCCAGGTACATTGGGCCTTTTGAGATACTACGAACAGTTGGGGAGGTTGTTTATGCGTTGGCCCTACCTCCAGTATTTTCAGCCATCCACCTGGTTTTCCATGTATCGATGTTGCGGCGATATGTTCCTAATGAGTCCCATGTGCTCCAGTATGATGCAGTCGAGTGGGATGACCGTTTGACATTTGTAGAGGAGCTAGTTGCCATTCTAGCCAGAGATGTGAAGAGATTGCGCACAAGAGCAATTCCTGTTGTTAAGGTCCGTTAGAGGCATCGCAAGTCGAAAAGGCTACCTGGGAGATCGAGCAGGAGATACGAGAGCAATTCCCCAGCTTGTTTGAGCCTTCAGGTACTTCTTGACCATTATTTTCGCGGCGAAAGTCCTTTTTAGTAGTGGATATTGTAATAACCCTTCTGGTCATTTCTGTGTTTTGCCTTCTGTGTGTCGTTTTAAGTGTTCCTGTAGCGATCCCAAGTCATTTATGACTTGCTGGGACTAACAGTTCGGTCACCAGGTCGTTCGTTTGGCTTTTGTGCGGGTCTTAGTGTTTTTGGAGCTTATGAACCTTGAACGATCATTTTCAATCAAAAGTTTAAGAAGATTACATCAGAATCCAATTCTGACGATTCCATTAGCTTTAGACGGATCATTTTAGGCTAGTAGCATGGTTGGCATGACTCTCGAGGTGTTCAGTGTGAGTCGGTGCGATTAGGCGTTTTAACTTTAAGTTTAAGCCTAAGTTTGACTTTAGTCAACATTCTGAGTAAACGCTCTCGAATGAGAATTTTGTCAGTGCGGCTAGCTCCTAAATGTCAAGTTAGGTGTAGATTGACTCTTATTTTCTGTCTCGAGGTTTTTGATATTTTTTCGAGCCCTTTTGTGGTTTTTTACTTAAAATGACATTTGGATGTGGGACCCACTTTTTGTCAAGATGATCTCATATAGAAATTTTGACTGCTCCATTGAGTTTGAAATATCAAATTTTGTATGGTTGCATATTTCGTTAGCGTGCACGGGGTTCCTAACGAATTCATAGCACCCCGTCGGAGTTTTCATGTTTTGGAAATAAATTACAGAAATATCTGCTACAAATGCAGATATATCAGCCAACTTTTCCAAACTTAAAACCCTCATCTCTCTTTCTCACCTCTCAACCAATTTAGGTGATTTGAAGTGTGGGAGCTTCGTATTCTCGGTGGCTTCGCTGTAGAGTGTTCAGAAGTTGTTGAGTGCACGTAGTTCGAGGTAATTTCGTGATTAACCTGACTGTTGTACCCTTTTTCGAACCTTTGTTTTGGGCATTCTTATTTTGGTCATATCTCACTCATTTTAGCTCGGCTTTAGCTGATTTGAAGTCCCACATGTTGGAATTATCGTGGCTACCTCGTAAAGTGTTTAAGGAGTGCGGGGAACTTTTTGATTTTCGTTAATTCCAAGGTTAGACTGTTGTTGTTTTCTTTTAAGTTGATTAAAGTGTGGTTTTCTTGCTTGTTGGGTTTTGCTGTGTTTTGAGCCTCACCAAGTTCGGGGTGCTGTTTAGGGTCTCTTGACAGAGTCAATTTCCAATGGTTCAATGCGGGTCCCACGATTTCTGTTGTGACTCCAAAATTGACCCATCTCCGTTTGTTGTGATTGTAGTGTCTAAACAATTGTACTAACGTTGTGATCCTATATTTGATAGAGTCACAACGTTCAAAGGTCGTTCGGGAAGGAAAAGCTCCATTAAAGTGATTTGGAGCGCACGCGGTCAGCCTTAAGGTAGGGTACAACTTCCTTTCTTTTAGATTGAGCTTAATTGTGTAAAAGCATGTCGATTAGAGTGAATTGGGGGAGGGTACCTGTTTCCTACCTTACTTTGATTAGATACCCCATGTTAGGATCGATTGGCCATATTCGGGTGTAGTATCATGTTAACCGGTTTAGTAGAACTGCATGCTTATGTGCTAAATGCTATTGTATGCTTGTATGCTATGTGTTGCATGCCTTGTTCATCCCTAACGATAAGCATGATTTCCTTAGTCTAGGTTAAGCTAGCATTGCCTTAGCCTTATGACCCATGTGGGCTGGATAACCTTGACTTACTGCCGATGTCATTCGTATGACTTATCTCCTTGTAGACTGGAGTAGCAGACTTGAGTCTGATAGTTTGAGCCTTAGATTAGGCGTTATCACTACTTGTTGTACTTATGTATCTTCTCCCTCTCATTCTGCGGTTTCGACGCATTCTCGAAGTTTCGGTGCATCACTAGAGGCAAGGGATTGAGATAGTATAGGCTTGGAGCCTTTTATGTGATTATTAGAATAGACAGTGGTCCATGGTGGTTGTTGTTGGATTGGATCCTATTAGAGATATCATCACCCCCGGGGTCGTTCATTCTAGCTGGGCTGGGAGCGTTTCGCTAGTAGGGTAAACTCGGTGATATCGGCGATCACCCCCGGGTATCTCTTTCTAGCTGGGCTAGAAGTGTGCTGCTGACTAGGTGTCCCCGAGTCACTCTTTCTAGCTGGGCTGGGAGCTGACTGCATGGTAGGATGACTCACGATATCTACCTCACTCACGGGTCACTCTATCTAGCTGGGCTGGGAGTGGACTGTTTGGTTTGGTGCCCCTGGAGTCACTCTTTCTAGCTGGGCTGGGAGTGCATTGCTGAATAGGTGGAGTCTGATGGATTATCTTAGTTACTTTTGGCTGGGAACCTGATTTTCTTCTTTCTCAGTAGACTTAGCTTTTTCTGTGTACCTGTCGGGCTTATGGGGATCTGTTCAGGTTTTATTTGAACTTGCGCAGGAGTATACCTTCTGGGCTTATGGGGGCCCAGTTAGGTTTATTTAGTTGTACTTAGTTTATTTCTGGTATGCTCGTGTGCTTTCTTTTCGTTTTCTCTTTGACCTCTCTGTGTCTAGATTCTATCCTTTCATATTGTTTTTACCCTTTTTGTTCAGTTGGCCTATGATGCCTATTGAGTACCTGTTGTGTTGGTACTCATGCTACGCTATGTATTTATTTCGTGATGCAGGTCCCAGTACCAGTTATTAGCGGTGAGTAGTTCCATCCTTCTTTTGCAGTTTTGACTCGGAGACGAGGGCGAGCACTTGGCGTTTTTGGTTTGTTCTGCCTCCTTCTTTTGGTTTAGCTAGTCTTGTTGCTTTTGAGACACGCTCTGTTATGGTCCATTTTTGGGACTTGTACTCTTTATTAGATAGCTCTGTACTAGTGACTTCCAGGTTCTGGGAGGGATTTCTATATATATTTATTTTGATTTGCTTCCGCCTTGTTGTCCTTGTTTAGTTTATTCTTTCTGCTAGTTTCTATCCTTGCACTCATTACTTGATGTTCTGGGTTTCGGATTGTCTTACCTACTGGTAAGGTATAGTAGGTGTCATCATGATTCGAGAAATCGGGTCGTGACAAGGATAGAGCGAAGAGATTAGCTGGGCAATTATTAATGCAAAAGGGAAAAATGCCAAGGCTGAAGTGCTAGCTAGTTGTGTATACCATGTATGGGAAGAAAGGAACAAGAGGTGGTTCCAAAAAGTTCAAAGGGAACCAAAAGTGATAATTAGACATGTAATTCATGAACTGTTTCATCGAGGCTCGATGCTTCCATGTGTCCAAAACTGTCTGAGGCAGCTAAGCTTCTATCCATAAAAGAATTCTAGAAATATAACACAAGTCGAAGAGTTTAGTAGTATAGGCAAATATCGTTGAAGGTAGGGATACCCAATTTAGTGGTTTTTATTTCTATGCTAACTTCGTTGGAAAATATTAGTGTTGCAAATAATACTTGGATGATAAAATGTTTTTATTTTCCAAAAAAAACCGCACATGCATTATATTTATAATTATTTAAAATAAAAATATCTAAATAAATTGGCAAGAACTAGCAGATCATGGTCGCTATTAACATTTAGTCAATTTTTAATTATTTTAATAAATAAGGTTTACAAGCCTGGCTTTTACATTTAAAATTAAAAAAATTGACCAAAACAGAAAAAATTAATCAAACCAAAAATTTCGATATAACTATTCTTCTATATAAATGAAAATTCAATAAGATAAAAAGGCAAACCAAATTAAGGAGTGGAACTAGAAAAAGTAGTTCTAAAATGGTGAAACTTCAAATGCTCATAACTTTGTTCTCATGTGTCTGTTTCAGGCAATATTTTTTTAATCTGGGTATTTTCTCGAGATCTATGCGACCAAACATCCATAAGGCAGTTTGACCGAGGGAATTTTATCATAAATGCCTTTTAACCCATTCAGATTTGAATTTCCCCCAATTTGGCTGAGGATTTTTATTCCTTTTTAGTAAAAATCTGATGAAAAAAAATTGATTTTGAGTTCGAAATACCTTGGTAATGCGAATGTGAATGTCAATTTTAATATTGAATAATCAATTGTAGCAAACGAGGTACTTACTATTAGCGAACAAAATAAATAATAAAAAATGTTCATTAAATAATTACATGATAATTGCCTTGTTGGTTTAGCTTCTACTCTTTTTTGACCTCTACAATGTAAGTTCAAATCTAGGAAAAGCGATTAAAATAGATACGACTTCCCAATAAATATGCATGAAGTGTGGCCTAATGTTCACTCCTTTTTGATTTTTGAATAGGTTGGGTATTCATATGTTGCCGACTCAACATGTTGTGGTGCACGCCGTATGGTGGTTAGGGGCAATGGTGCCCATTACACATCCAGGAGCCGTATGTAATGTTGTGGTGCAGTACCGTGTGCAGGATTACGAATGAATGCTTCCAAGTTAAAATTGGGGCTAGAAGCGATGCATGCCCCCACCATAATACGATTGCCGACTAGCAATAGGGGGGCCTCTGGCCTCCAAAGGCATGTGTTGTTGTCTAGGTCATCATGATAGAAACATTGTGGTGCTCCGGGCGCCAGATCTATGGCCTAATACACACACAAAATTGTAGAATTTAGGCGGTTCTTAAAAAAAGGCTTGGAAATGCGGAAATGGCCATTAAAAAATGGTGTGAGTATACGTGAAGGTTCCCCAACTCATTACAGAGGTCCTCATAAAGGTTTTTGAGAAAAATATTCTGGGTGCTCTGGGCGCCAGATCCATTGGCTAATACACACGAAAAATCAGGGAATTTGGACGGTTCTTAAAAAAGGGCTTGTCGATGTAGAAATGGGCGTCAAAAAATGTTCTGACTATACGTGAAGGTTCCCAACTCATTATGGAGCTTCTAATACAATTTTTTCAAAAAAAAAATTGGGTTCTCCAGGAATTAAAACCATGGGCTATACACACGAAAAATAGGGAAATTTGGGCAGTTCTTAAAAAAAGGCTTGTAAATGTGGAAATGGGCGTTAAAAAAATGATGTGAGTATATGTGAAGGTTCCCCAACTCATTACAGAGGCCTTTATAAAGTGTTTGAGAAAAAAAATTATGTGTTTCGTGCTCCAGATCCATGTGCTATAACACACGAAAATTAGAAAATTTTGGCGGTTCTTAAAAAAGGGGTTGTAAATGCGGAAATGGGCGTTAAAAATGGTGTGAGTATACGCGAAGGTTCCAAAACTCATTACGGAGGTTCTCATAAATTTTTTTGAGAAAAGAATTCTGTATGCCAGACCAATGGGCTAATACACACGAAAAATTAGGGAATTTTGGTGGTTCTTAAAAAAGGGTTTGTAAATGAGGAAATGGATGTTAAAAAATGGTGTGAGTATACAAGAAGATTCCCCAACTCATTACGGAGGTCCTCATAAAGTTTTTGAGAAAAATATTTCGGGTGCTCCAGGCTCAAGATCCATTGGCTAATAGACACAAAAAATTGGGAAATTTGGGCGGTTCTTAAAAAAGGGCTTTTAAATGAGAAAATTGGCGTTGAAAAAATAGTGTGAGTACACGTTATGGTTCCCCAACTCATTACAAATGTCTTTAAGTTTTTGAGAAAATAATTTTGGGTGCTCAGGGCGTTAGATCCATGGGATAATACATACGAATAATTGAAGAATTTTGGTCGTTCTTAAAAAAAAGATTTGTAAATGCGAAGGTTTCCCAACTTATTACGTAGGTCCTCATGAAGTTTTTTGAGAAAATAATTTTGGGTGCTCCAGGCGCCAGATCCATAGGCCTATAAAACACACGAAAATCAGGGAATTTTGGCAATTCTTAAAACAGAGCTTGTTAATGCAGAAATAGGCGTTAATAAAATGGTGTGAGTATACGTGAAGGTTCCCAACTCATTACGGTGGTCCTCATAAAGTTTTTTGAGAAAAAAAAATTTGGGTGTTTCAGGAGCCAGATCCATTGGCAAATACATACAAAAAATTGGAAAATTTAAGCGGTTCTTAAAAAGGGCTTGTAAATGCTGGGCGTTAAAAATGGTGTGAGTCTACATGAAAGTTCCCAAATCATTAAAGAGGTCCTCATAAAAATTTTTGAGAAAAAAATTATAGATGCTCCGGATGCCAAATTCATGGTCTAATATACACGAAAAATTAAAAAAATTGGGAGGTTCTTCAAAAAGGCTTGTAAATACAAAAATGGACGTTAAAAAACTGGTGTGAGTAAACTTGAAGGTTCTCAGCTCATTACGGAGGTCCTCATAAAGTTTTTAGAAAAATGAATTTTGGGTGCTCTGGGCGCCAGATCCATTGACACACGAAAAATTGAGAAATTTGAGCAGTTCTTAAAAATGGGCTTGTGAATGCAGAAATGGGAATTAAAAATGGTGTGAGTATACGTGAAGGTTTCCCAACTCATAACGGAGGTCTTCATGAAGTTCTATGAGAAAAAAATTATGTGTGCTCCGGACGCCAAATCCATAGGCGAATACACACGAAAAATTGGAAAATTTTAGCGGTTCTTAAAAAAGGGATTGTCAATGTTGAAATGGGCGTTAAAAAAATGGTGTGAGTATACGTGAAGGTTCCAACTAATTACAGAGGTCCTCATAATGTTTTTTGAGAAAACAAATTATGGTTCTCTGGGCACCAGATCCATGGGTTATACACATGAAAAATTAGGAATTTGGGCGGTTCTTAAAAAAGGGCTTGTAAATGCGAAAATGGGTATTAAAAAATGGTGTAAGTATACGTGAAAGTTCCCCAACACATTACAAAGGTCCTCATAAAGTTTTTGAGAAAACAAATTTGGGTGCTCTGAGTGCCAGATCCATTTTTTAAAACAGAAGAAAAATCACAAAAATTGGGCGATTCTTAAAAAAAGGGCTCGTAAATATGGAAATGGGGGCTAAAAATGATGTGAGTATACGTCAAGGTTCTCCAACTCATTACGGAGGTCCTCATAAAGTGTTTTGAAATAATAATTATGGGCGCCAGATCCATGGGCTAATACACACAAAAAATTGGGAAATTTGGGTGGTTCTTAAACAAGCACTAATAAATGTGGAATGAGACTTAAAAATGGTGTGAGTATACATGAAGATTCCCAACTCATTATAGAGGTCATCATAATGTTTTTTGAGAAAAAATATTTAGGTGCTCCAGGCGCCAGATACATAGGCATTAACACACGAAAAATCAAGGAATTTTGGCAGTTCTTAAAAAAGGGATTGTAAATGGGGAAATGGGAGTTAAAAATAGTGTGAGTATACGTGAAGGTTTCTCAACTCATTATAGAGTTCCTCATAAAGTTTTTGAGAAAAAGAATTGTGGGTGCTCAGGGTGCCAGATTCATGGGCTAATATACACGAAAAATCAGGGCATTTAGGCGGTTTTTAAAAAAGAGCTTATTAATGCAAAAATGGGCGTCAAAAATGGTGTGACTATATGTAAAGGTTCCCCAACTCATTACTAAGGTCCTCATAAAGTCATTTGAAAAAAACTTGGGTGCTCCGGGAGCCAGATCTATTGGCTAATACACACGAAAAATTAGAAAATTTGGGCGATTCATAAAAAAGGGCTTGTAAATGCGGAAATGGGCGTTAAATGATGGTATGAGTATACGTCAAGGTGCCCAACTCATT
Organism: Solanum commersonii; assembly: GCA_029007595.1. Taxonomy (NCBI): domain Eukaryota; kingdom Viridiplantae; phylum Streptophyta; class Magnoliopsida; order Solanales; family Solanaceae; genus Solanum; species Solanum commersonii. The sequence goes on along the minus strand of JAJTWQ010000003.1, from coordinate 12,384,611 downwards.
ATGGAGGTCCTCATAAATTTTTTTGAGAAAACAAATATTAGGTACTCCAGGCGCCAAATCTATGGTACACACGAAAAATCAGAAAATTTGGGTTGTTCTTAAAAAAGGGCTTATAAATGCGGAAATAAACGTTAAAAAAATGGTGTGAGTATACATGAAGGTTTCCCAACTCATTATAGAGGTCCTCATAATGATTTTAAGAATAAATTTTTGGGTGCTTTGGGTGCCAGATCCATGGGCTAATACATACGAAAAATCAGGGAATATGGCAATTCTTAAAAGAGGGCTTGTAAATGCGGAAATAGGCGTTAATGTCACATCCCAAGCCTACACCCTGGATGTGGCCAGCACTCGAAGACCATTATTGGCCCCCATGCGAACCCTTAGTTTGGCTTTCTTAACTCAGTGGAAACCTAACTCAACAGAATGACTTCATGCAATGAAAGGTCACAAAACAACCCAACTGATAAAATCTAGCCAAAAAGGAAACTCGAGTCTCAAAATAGAATATTTACATATATACATAGATAAGAGACTCAATACTAACTGACTGACTGTCTATGAAGCCTCTATAATATTGAGATGGATGTTGGGACAGACCCCACAACATCCTAATAAAACAAAACTAAGAGAACAAAATAACCGAGTCCTTCGAAATGCAAAGAGGCTCACCACTGAAACTGGAGTGCTCAGCTGGATTAACGACGTGTTGGATGCTGATCCTGGGTATCTATGTCTGCATCGTAATAAGATGCAGGCCAACTGGCATCAGTACATGGAATGTACGAGCATGAAAGATGGACAGCTAAACAACAACTTAAGCTTGAAAGGGATACAAAAGAGAACTTACCTCGGCTCTGTTCAACTCATGAATAACTTAACTTAATATAAAACAATGAGACACATGCATTATATATATATATATATATATATATATATATACACACACACATATATACATGCATATAAAGCTTGTAAAACTATTTAAAACATGATGTAAATATCATATTTATAATATCATAAAAATATCATGTTTCCTCTCAAATTCTACTTGTGCAATGCATGAATGAAGTCTCATACCCCAATCCACACTAAGCAGAACCCCTCGAGGAACCATGCAATTTCTACTATGGGAGTTCTCTAACCGAAAGACACCACTACATACTTAAGTAGTGATACAACGTTTTACCTCACGTTACCCAAGGACCATCCTATACCTTGCCGTGATATAGGACCTTACTTTAACTTTAACTTAGTGGATCCACTAGCTTAAGTTTATGTGAACATCTAAAAAGTATGACCCGTCAAATCCCATGCTTGGCTACATGGTTCTATGAGGGTTGTGAGTTCTTTGAACGCTCCCCCAATTCGGTGCTCAAGACTACTCCCAAAAATACTTTAATTCATAAGTGTTTTAAACATATCTTTCTTTAGTTGAGATAATTACTCAAAAACTTAGCCTAAAGGCTCTTGAAAACTCTTTCTAAAAAGAACAACTCAAAACCATATTTTAATATGATCATTGATGACTCGGGATATTCATACTGCTTAAACATTGATAGTATATCTAGAGACCATACTGTTTAAATATTAATGACATACTCGATTTGTCATACTAATCATGTTTTAGAGACTCTTTTGCAAAACTCATCTTTTCTCAAAAAGAGATAGTGCTCAACCTGCTCAAAACTCTTTTGGAAATCTCAGCTTCCTCTCATCTTAAATGTGAAAACATTTATAAACTTTTTTGGGAATACTTAGTTCCCTAATAACTTTGAGAAATGAACTTGACTCTTTACTCTTGGCTTAACTTGAAACTCTATGCTCTATACTCGACTTGAAACTTTATACTCTTTACTCGACTTGAAACTTTATACTCTTTACTCAACTTGAAACTCTATACCCTTTACTTAACTTGAAACTCTATACCCTTTACTTAACTTGAAACTCTATACTCTTTACTTAACTTGAAACTCTATACTCTTTACTTAACTTGAAACTCTATACTCTTTACTTAACTTGAAACTTGAGTCTTAAAATGAATTTAAAACATTCAATAAAGACTCTTGAAAAACTTTAAAGACTTGCTTTGACTCACCTCTTTAACTTCTAAAACTTAACTCTTAACTTCACTTGACTTGGAAACTAACTCTCCTTGAATTGGAATTATGGATTCAAGGTGTTTGATCACATGTTATGGATGATTTCTTGACGTTTAAACGTACCTTGGAGTGTTGAAAACAACAATGAAACATAGGTACAATACCAAGGAACATGCATGAGAAAGTGTGAAAAGAAAGAGGGAACTTGGCATTCTTGGCGCTCTGCAAGGCACGGAGCGCCACCCCTCGAAGCTCTGAAGGGGCCTGCTGGCGCTCTGCTAGGCGCATCGCCCCAAGGGAGAAAACTCAGAAGCCCTTTTGGGGCGCGCAGGCAGGCGCGACACGCCACCTCTTTCCCCAGAAAACTCGGATTTTCCTCTTCATTTTTCCAACTCTAAACCTCCTTAACTTCATTGGTTCCAGACCCAAACACTTAGAATCATAAACTCCTCAACATACAATAGATTTCAACTCAAAACACAATTGGAAACAAGTCCCAAATCAACAAGAACTTCAACACAATCACAACCAACAACTTCAACAAATACAACCAATAACTTCAACAAATACAACCAACAACTTCAACAAACATAATCAATCTTTTCTCGAAATATAAAAAGAGTTTGGCGTGTGGGGGAAAGAACCAACCCAAAACTATAAACTCACATACCTTAATAGGGATCACCCCCGCCGAAACCACGACGATCTCCTTACTTGCTCTTCTCTTCCTTCTCCTCTTCTTCTCCTCTTCTCTCTTAAAGCCCTAATCCTCACTTTCACTCTTTTAAAAAGGGCAAAAGTGATCTAAAAATCAGCTTGGACCCTTTAAATAACCAAAATAATTGGTTAGGGAAAAGACCAAAATACCCTTAAAATTTTCGGATGGACTACCCTGCCAATAGCCCAACTACCAAAGGGCATAACTCGCTCATACGAACTCGGAATCACACAAACTCGGTGGCATTGGAAAGACCATTCCACGAGCTTCGCAAACATAACTGGAACTACACCTAACTCATTTTGAGCTGGGAGTTATGATTGTTCAAAGTTGGCCAAAAACTCACTTTTTCCATACTTAACCAAATTTTCTTCCAGATTTTGAATTCTTTCCAAAAATGACTATTTCCAAATTTCCAGCTTCTTCTTAATTATTTCAAATTGCCGGATATTACAGTTAAAAAATTATGTGACTATACGTGAAGGTTCCCCAACTCATTACGGAGGTTCTCATAAAGTTTTTGACAAAACAAATGGGTGCTACGAGTGCCAGATCCATATGTTAATAAACATGAAATATTGGAAAATTTGGGCAGTTCTTAAAAAAGGGCTTGTAAATGCAGAAATGGGTGTTAAAAAATTGGTGAGAGTATGCGTGAAGGTTCCCTAACATATTACGGAGGTCCTCATAAAGTGTTTTGAGAAAAAATATTCGGGCACCAGATCAATGGGCTAGTACACACGAAAAATCAGAGAATTTGGGTTGTTCTTAAAATATGGTTTGTAAATGTAGAAATAGACGTTAAAAAATAGTGTGAGTAAATATGAAGATTCCCCAACTCATTATGGAGGTCCTCATACAGTTTTTTGATAAAATCATTTCGGGTGCTTCGGGCTCCAGATCCATGGGCTAATAGACACGAAAAATTGGGAAATTTGGGTGATTTTTAAAAAAAGTGCTTTTAAATGAGGAAATGAGAGTTAAAAATGGTGTGAGTATACGTGAAGGTTCCCCAACTCATTACAGAGTTCTTCATAAAGTTTTTGAGAATATAATTTCGGGTGCTCAGGGCGCCAGATCCATGGGCTAATACACACGAAAAATCGAGAAATTTGTGCGGTTCTTAAAAAGGACTTGTAAATGCGGAAATAGACGTTAAAAAAATAGTATGAGTATACGTGAAGGTTCCCCAACTCCTTACGTAGGTTTTCATGATGTTTTTTTAGAGAAAAAATTCGAGTGCTCCGGGCGCTAGATCCATAGGCTAATACATATGAAAAATTGTGTGGTTGAGTAGTTCGCTGATACCGTGGTTTTAGGTACCGATACACTGGTGAGTAGATTGTTTTATCCTGGGAGGATATGTTCCATTAACCTCGGGTGGGGAATAATTTCCTTAAGGGGACACTATGCATTCAGTGGGCTCGATTTTCTTTCTTTGAGAAAAATATTTTGTGTATATTTTCTAATCTATTTCTGATTCTATTTTATGTACTAGTTTTAATTTTCTAGTTTTGAAAATACTCTTTAAAGATTGTTTTTTACCATCAAAGTTTTGTTCTACGTATTTTAGGAATACAATATGAACAACAATCTTAAGGAAATTAGTATACTATTGGTATTTCTTGTATTCTACTGATTGAGGAAAACAGATCATGGAAGTAGAAGATTAATGTACTACTTCTCAAGAATTCAGTGCTTTGTTTAGCAAGGTCGAAGTGAGAATGTACTAGAAAAATTGGTAGTATTCCGGTTAAATATTACACCAGGTAACCTTCTTATTACTATCTAAGGAGGAAAATAGTTTCTAAAAGTTAACTCTTTTGACATTTATCATGTGTCTCATTGAAAAAAGATTTGCAAACCATCTATTTTTGAATGAATTTTTCTTGGCAAATAGTGTTGCCTTTAAAATTCTTTAGTTTGCAGAATGAGAGATGCACATTTTAGTTTGATAAAATAGTATGTCAAAATGTTATAGTTGGAAGTCTATTTGAAAAGAAAAGCACTTCTATGTGATAATCTAAGAATATGTTTTATTTTGTTTGGAGTAAAAAAACTTTTGTAGTTTTGTACTCCATGTGAAATTTGATTGTGTCAGATTTTTGTAGACTAAAAGCTTTTGTAGTTTTCTACTACGGATAAATTAGACTATGCAATTGGTTTGAAGAAAATGAAAACTTCACCTAATAAGTTTGTGTTGTAATTTTGGTTTTCTACAAAATTCATTGTTAAATAGAAACAAATTGTACAAAAAAAGTGTCTTTATTGTTACTAATCTAAATACTAAGTGGTATGTCTAATAGTGATAGAAAAAAAAAGGCATGTGACTTAAAGCGTGTGATTTTTGTGCCTACAATAGGTGCCTCTATGGAATGAACTTTGACACTATGTAAAGATTGTCAAAGAGAATTGAAGCATTATAATTCTTCCGTAGAATAATATTTCCAAAAGAGGTTTCATGCTGCCAATGACATTTTGATAGTCTAGAAAAATATGTGGAAAAATTATTTTCAACTAATTGAAAAATATTTTTGAGATCATATTTAAAATGTGGGGGTTCTTTGCTTATGATAAAGATAAAATTAAACTTTGTGTCTAATTTAATTTTGGAGCAAAAGATATGAAATTCAATGATACTTTTGTATTATGTTAGACCGACAAAATTCTTGGAGTATATTTGATATTGTGGTTGTTGAGTTCTCTTTTACTAGTACATGGTGTGACTAGTATGAAACTACCAAATTATATATATATATATATACTTGTTCAAAATAATTGTGTTCTTTTATGAAAAATGTCACTTAAAATGTTGTGATTTTTCATGAAAAGATATGTCTATTAAAATAAAAGTATTTTTATAGACATGAATATTGGTGAATAGTCATTTGTCATGTTCTGTAAAAGAAGCATTTGGACTATATTGCCTTTATTGGACCCGATGAATCTTTGTTCATGGGTAGTTCTCTAACAATCAAATTGAAAGTTATGGAAAGGTCCTTCTGAAAAGGACATTTAATAAGGTGATGACTCTAAACAATGTTTGTATCACCCAAAAATTGTAATAAATAGGACAAATATTTGTGACAACAAGCTACCTCGCGGAGAGCTTTTCAAACTCTATATTTTTATTTGTTCTTACTTGCTTGAGTCAAACTGTTTGTGACATGAACACTTGGGACATGTTAATTACAAAAGCTTGTAAGGAAAACTGATCAACTTAGAAGTTTTGTCTAACTTTGAGTGCAATAAAAATAAATGTCAAGTTTGTGTCGAATCTAAGTATGTTGAGCATTCTTATAAATCTATTGAAAGGAATTCTAATCCCTTAGAGTTGATTTACACTGACATTTGTGATATGAAGTCAATACCATCTCTTAGTGGGAAAAAGTATCTCATAACTTTCATTGACAATTGCATTAGAAACGACTATGTCTATTTGTTGAATGGTAAGGATGAAACAATAGAAACATCTAGACAATATAATATTGAAGTTAAAGATCAGTTGGGAAAAAGACAAGAAGTGATAGGGATGGAGAGTATAAATCTCCTTTTGCATAAATATGTTTGGAAAGTGGATTTATCCATCAAATTACTATCATATTCACCTAAATCTAATGGAATTGCATAATGGAAAAAATCAAACTTTGAAGGAAATGATGGTTGCATTACTTATAAGTTCAGGCTTACCACAAAACTTGTGTGGAGGAACTATCCTTACTGCAAAAGGCAACAACAGAAAATTTTGTCTTTTCAGAAAGAAAGCAATTTTGTTTGTTCAGGACACAATCTATTCCATATGAGAAATGGAAAGGAAGAAAATCCAACTTGAAATATTTCAAAGTGTGGGGGTGTCTAGCCAAAGTCCAAGTTCCTATTCCTAAAAGGATTAAAATAGGATCTAAGAACTGTGGACTGTAAAATTAGACTTGAGTAGTCTAGTGAAAGGTCTAAAAGACCTTGGAAAGAACAAAAAGAGAATGTACTTAAAAAAGAGATTAGACGCGTACTAGATGTCAAAGGACATCTACTACCTTCAGATCTGATTTTGTAACATTTCCTATGTCTTATATAGACTGATCCTTTTGGAAAGATGGTGTCAATAGTGTGATTGGTTTAATCTTGAGCAATCCTATTGGAAGTTGGTTGATCTTCCTCCAAGAAATAAACCTTTGGATTCAAAGTGAATCCTTAGAAGGAAAATGAAAGTCGATGGAACTGTTGACAAATATAAAGCAAGACATTTTGTCAAAAGCTTTAGACAAAAACAAGGTCTTGATCTTGTCGACACATACTCGTCAATAACTAGAATTACATTCATTCGGATGTTAATATTATTAGATGTGGTATATGACCTCAAAATTCATCAAATGAATGTGAAAGCAACTCTCTTAAATGGAGAATTGGAGGAAGAAATTTACATGGAACAACCCGAGGGTTTTGTGGTTTCTGGTAAAGAAAAGCAAGTGTGAAAACTTGTTAAGTCACTTTGTGGACTAAAACAAGCACCCAAACAATGACATAAGAAATTTGACCAAATCATGTTGGCAAATGGATTTAAGAATGATGGAAGTGATAAATGTGCTTACATTAAAATCACAAAATCATTGTTTGTTTGTATATTGATGACATGTTGATCATTTAGAAAGCAAGTTTAATATGAAAGATCTTGGAGTTGCTGATGCGATCTTAAGTATAAGAATCCTTAGAACTCCATAATGTTTAGCATTGTCACGGTCTCATTACAATAAAAAGGTACTTGACTAGTTCAAATACTTGGATTTTAATATTGTCACGACTCCAATAAATGTGAGTTTTTCACTTCAGAGAATGAAAGCGAAAGTCTCACAATCGGATTATGCTAGAATATTGGGAAATACAATGTATGTTAGGAAGTGTACGCGATCAGATATAGCATGTGCTATTAATGAACTGAGTCGGTTCATAAGTGATCCCAATCGAACTCATTGGATGACAATGAAAAGAGTTTTGGGATATTTAAAACATACTCAAAACTATGTCTTGCATTATAACAATATTCAACATTATTGAAAGGATATAGTGATGCAAATTGGATCACAGGGATCAAATGAAGTAAAATCCATGAGTGGATATGTATTTACTCTTGGTGGAGGAGCAATCTCTTGGAAATCTTCCAAAAAGACATGTCTCGCTAGCTCTATAATGATCTCCGAGCTATGTGCTCTAGATAAGACCGGTAAATAAGTTGAAAGACTCCGAAATTTCTTGATAGATATTCTTTTTTGTCCCAAACCTTTGGCATCAGTATGCATACACTTTGATAGTCAAGATGCAATAGGTAGGGCATGGAGCATGATGTATAACAGAAAGTCTCGTCATATAAGACAAAGACATAATACCATTAGAAAACTACTCTCTAGTGAAATTATCACAATTGACTATGTAAAGTCAAATGATAATGTGTCGAACCACTTACAAAAAGGCCTAACTAGAGAGAAAGTTGAAAGATCATATAAGGGAATGGGTTTACGGCTTAGGACAAGTCATCATGGTGGTAACTCTACCTAGCAGACCTGAGATCCCAAGAGCTAGGTTCAAGGAGAAAAACAAAGTTGTGACTGACGGTTCAGCATTGTCAACCAACTCAATCCATTCTCATAATGAAGACAATGCTTAGGAACAAAGATACAATATTAAGGCTTGTTAATGAGTTAATAAGCTTAATGTTTTTAATGATTTGCTAAGTTTGGCAGATTTGACCAAATCGTGTATCTACGTGATAAAACGATTAGAAATCACCTATGTGAGTGTGAAGTGTAAGTCGTTTCAAAGAGGATGATTGTCAAAAGCCCATCTCTCTATACACTCATGAAACTAGGAGGTGTTCATGGTTGAAACGAACACAATCGTAAGAACCATAAACGGTAAGGGGTTGATTATGTGACATATGGTTGTCTGACCTATACACCAAATCTTGATGGTTCAAAAATATCAAATCTACCGATTGACCGAGTATATCTGATATATGTTCACTACGGAAAGTTCAAAGGGAAACCTACTTATCCAGATGCAATTAATTTTTTCTTGTAAAGTACACATACTTTTCCATTTCTTTGTCGTGGAGTCATTCCCCATTTATGCAGGGGATTGTTATGTTTAAAAAGGTGTGAATGGAAAATGAAGAGTTGCGACTTTTATGAAGAGTTGTGACTTATATAAAAAGTAGCGACTTTTATGAAGAGTTGTGATTATTATGAAAAGTTGTGACTTTTATGAAAGGTTGTGACTTTTATAAAATGTTGTGACCTTTCCAAAAAATTGTGACTTTTTCAAAGGGTTGTGACCTTTCCGGTAAGGCACAATAAGAACCTTTTCACACTACCCTTTATTTTCTATAAATTGAGGGATTTCCTCTCATTTTAAGAGAACCAAAAATTTTCTAGACTTCTCCTCCTACTACTAAATCTAGTATTCTAAGTATCCTTTATTGTCTTTGAGTGGTTCGCTGACACCGTGATTTTAGGTACCGATACACCAGTGAGTAAGATCGTTCTATCCTAGGAGGATATATTCCATTAATCTCGGGTACTTGAGAGGAATAATTTCCTTAAGGGAACACTATGCATTCAGTGAGCTCGATTTTCTTTCTTTGAGAAAAATATTTTGTATATTGTTTCTAATTTATTTTTGATTCTATTTTCTCTACTAGATTTAATTTTCTAGTTTTGAAAATACTCTTTAAACTTTGTTGTTTCTTACCAAGTTCTTCAAAATTTTGTTCTAAGTATCTTAGGAATACAAGATGAACAACAATATATATATATATATATATATATATATATATATATATATATATATATATTGTGTATTTACTTCTCTTTTAATTAACATTGAACAATGAAAGAATTTTTACTATCAAAATATAAGTTAAAAAAAATATTTGTGAACTCACAGTAATGTAAATCACGAATTTTTTTAAGAGTAAATTTTAGATTTAGCAAACATAAAAATCATGTTTCTATGTTATAGCTATAGTTTGTATAATTGCGCTCCATAGCAAACTTTATGTTTGTTATGGAGCATCAGATTTGTATAAATCATTGGCAGCCTCTCATTTGTATAAATCGTTGGCAGCCTCTCATTTGTATAAATCATTGGTAACCTCTCAATTCATTTTTATGTGTTTGTATATCTGCATAAAATTTGAATTTCTATACAATTGAATCGAAATAAAATGTTTGTATATCAAATCTCTCTCTCGCGCTTTATACAACACAAATTATACATTGTAATTTGTATAATCTGTGTTTATATAAAGCGAGAAAGAGAGAAAGACAAAAGAGAACTGGGCAGGAAATGATCTGTATTTGTATAATTATAAGTGTATAGGACGAAAATATATGTATTTGTATTTGTATGTACATTTTTCTCTCGCTTTATACAAACACAAACACATTTTATACATTTATGTTTGTATAAAGTGAGAGAGGCGAGGGAGAGACTGGTGAGCGAGAGAGGGAGAGTGGCAAGCGAGAAAGCTGGGGAGAGAGGCGAATGATAACTGCTTGCTATTGGTTACGATTAAATGAAATTGTGGTTATAGCATTTAATTTGAATTAATAGTTTGTTATTTTATACAATTTTCCCTTTTTTTAACTCCTTTTTATAACAACAATCCTCCTTAAAATTAGGACAAAAAAATAAAAAAGTATTAATAAGACTACATTAGATTATTAAAAGGTCGTACGTATTGTTCCCCAAGGTCATTAAGGAAGCTCTTGTGAAGGTTTTGAAAAAAAGTGTTCGAAAACTATATCACTAAAAAATTTATTGAATAATACACATGAAAAACTAATAAAATCACATAAAACCAGTTGAGTGACCCCTAAATGCTAAGAAAATAGCATGGATCATGGTAAGGATATACATTTTGTTAGTAGATAATATTTTTAAAATTAATTAGTTTATAAAAAAGTTATTTCATTAAAATTAAGAAGTTTGTTAATTAATCTTATATAAATGCTAGCCGAATTAATTCAATTTAGCTACGTTCTTAATTAAAATTGACCATAATTAAAATTGATATGGTCATGTCCTAATTTGAAATCTAACCCCTTTTATTGTAAATCTAACTATTTTGTTGCCTCATTTTAAACTCAAACTTTTACACCAAAACCATATATTTTTTGTTCTCATCCGAAATGACCATTACAGATACAACTCTAACTCTCTTGGGGCTTTGAATTAAAGGTGGCATTAAGGTGTCAAAATAAAGGGGAGGTGACATAAATCTTAATTATTGAGTGTAGGTGACAATTCTGTGATTAATGGTTAAGGATTGTGGAGTTGCCCTCAAGTTTATAAGTTGGCAGTTTGGTCCATTGAATTAAATGAGGGGTAAAAGGGTAAATGACTAAAACCTAATTTAACCAATTTTGGTGGGAACCAAAATTGGAGGGAAGCCACCAGTTGTACCAAAAGGGGGGAAATAAAACATTATTCCCCCGTATTCCTCTTCTTATTCTTCTTCTGCTATGTTCTTTCTCTCTTGCTCTCTTCTTGCTTGGTTGCTTGCCTTTCTTCTTTCCGTTCTCTTCATCTTCTTCTTCTTGCTTTCATACATTATTGGTCTTGGCTGCTGGTCCTTCTTGAGCTCTTTTCATCTTCTTGAATCAGATTTAGCTATTCTAATCAGTGGACCAAATTTCGTTCTATATCAATTGCAATTACTTCATAAGTGATTGGGTTCACACACCATTGTTTTGGTAAGTAAAATTAACAGTTCTTTGAAATCATTCATCATCATCTGGGTAGCCGCAATTTTTTCAATAATTTATATTCGCGTTTCCAACAAATGGCTATATATGTTGCAACATATGACTTATACATTTTGTCACAACATGTGATTTATGTTTCGCAACAGAATAGTTATATGTAGCAACTTATGACTTACATTTCCCAACATGATAGCCATATGTTGCTACATATAACTTACACATGTTGCCACATGTGATTTATTTGTCACAACATATCAGTTATATGTAGCAACATATGACTTACATGTCGCCACATAATAGTCATATGTTGCAACATATGACTTACACATTTCTTCATTAGTACTAAAAAAAATTTTAAAATTAATTTCTTCAGTACAATAACTGGAGGGATTATTTATAGGGATTGATTGTCGTGGTGAATGGGTCGAGAAGAAAAATTGATACATTTGGCGTTGGAAGGATGGTAAGAAACGAGGAGGGTCGGTAGGGATGACTGTCGAAAGAAATATTTTGTATGATGATTTTGTGAATTTAGTCATGGAAAAATGTGGATACAATTGTCAACTGAAAGATCTTGTCATGAGTTACATTCCCCATTTTTTTTCATAATAAGAAGGTCTTACCTTTTAAAATAACTTATCAGCCTAGTTTGATTGTTTATTTGGGAGGAGCAAAGAGACTACCCATATTAAGAGTCTACATGGATGAAAATCCTATCGAAGAGGATCATAATCTAGAAGAAGACCAACAAGATATGTTAAATGATGAATTTGATGATATGGACATGAATAATCACGATGCTGGAATTGGAAAAGATGACGTGCCGAACTTTGAGAGCCATAATCCTCCTATACCTATTGTTGGCAGCAACATTCCATATTCTTCTCAATCATCACGTGTGAATAATGCTCTAGATGATGAAACCAATTTTTATAAGGGAATGACATTCAAGAACAAGGAAGAACTAGCAAATTCATTGAAAATTGCTTGCTTGAAAAAAGATTTTAGATTGAAAAAGGTGATCAATTCTCGTAGTGTGTTTTCTTTTAAATGTTCATATCCGGAGTGCAATTAGTGGCTGAGGTCTGTGAAATTTACAAGTAGCGACAGGTTTGTCATTAGAATCTATGAAAAGTACTATGCGTGTGGTTCAGAGCATCTTACAAGCCATAATCCCCATGTCACGGCAAAAGTCATAGGTAAGTACTTTGAAAATAGGTTTCCCAATGGTAAAGGCCCATTCACAAAATACATGTCAAATCAACTCCGCGCAGAATTGGGTTGTAAGGTAAGCTATTGGAAGATTTATAAGGGCATGGAGCATGCTAAGTCTAATGTTAGGAGAACACATGAGCACGGATATGCAGTGCTTAATGCGTACCGTTATATGCTTGAAGTTGCAAATCCAGGAAGCAAGACGGCATTGTCGCTTGATGAAAATGGGAGGTTTAAGTACTTCTTTGTATCATATGCCGCTTGGATAACTGGTTTTCAAGAAATGAGAAAAGTAATAGCCGTTGATGGGACATTCCTAAGGAGCAAGTATGAAGGAGTTTTGCTATCGGTGGTGGCACAAAATGTTGAGAATCATATATTTCCAGTGGGCATGAATTTACCTCATCAGTCCAACACTTATTGGGTTGAGACATTACGTAGAACCAGTCTTTCTTCTTTGGAAATGCAAATAAAAAATCAAGTTGTTTGAACTCAAGATCCGAACAATTGACTAAGTAGTGATCGTCCTTGTCTCTTTTGCAATTTTGTAATTATTATAAATAAATATTTAGTGGACAACAAGAAGAAATAATAATAATAGTTGAACAACTTTACTTTTTTGCATGATGCTTGTAAAGACCCTCGTTTATCCATTGCGAGAAGAATGACATTAGTTCAGTTGGACCCTCACCGTCAATGTTAAAACCTTCAAATGGATATTGTTGCTTCACATCACAACTGATGACTTCGACTTTCTTCTCTTTCTTTTTCACTTTCTCCTTCGCTTTCTTTTTCACTTTCTCCTTCTCCTTCTCTTTATCCTGCTTCTTCTCATTCTCCTCCTTCTCCTTCTCCTTCTCCTTCTCCTTCTCTTGCTCCTTCTCCTCTTTCTCCTCCTCCTCCTTCTCCTTGACTTTTGGGTTTAAGTGTGATACTGGAGCAGTAGTCATTGATTTTTTTTTCTTTCACTAATTATAGATAGTGATTAGGAAATAAATTTTTTCAACCTCCTACACTTCAAAGGCTGTGAAATCTTCTTGGATGTATGGACATCAATATTATAAGTCATTTCCTTAAAAATATCAGTGAGTTCTTAACACAACTAATAAAATAATCATGTTGCTGCTCACATTCTTCACATAGACAAAAAGAGCATTTGATGTTAGAAGAGAAAGCAACACCAATAAAAGATTGAGATGTTGTCATGGATGAAGCTTCTTGTATCATTTCATCTACAAGGTAAATAAAAAAATGTTGAGAGTTTACAATTGACTATAAAATAATAATAGGTAGCAATTTATACTTATGTTGACACAAATGGATATTTTGTTGCCACATATGTACCTTCTGTTGCCACAGATGAATCTTCATGTGCCACAGATTAATCTTTTGTTACTACAGATGACCATTTTGTTGCCCTCACATAGGTGATATGTTCCAACATATGATAACTCTGTTGGAATATATACCAACATATCACTAAAGTGTAGCAATATACGGCACATCTTTCAACAAATGAAATATATGTTGGACAACTGAACAAGACTATATTTCTAAAATCATATGAACAAAATGGTCACAAAAAGAACAACAAAAGCAACAAAAAATGAATTTTCACTTAATGTTAACAATACATATACATTTCCTCAAAATTAGAATTTTTTGAGTTTGTTGGTTTTCTTTCAAAAACAATAAATCATAGGTATCATTACACCATTATTCAATTTTCACATCTATAGAACAATTTATTGTTCATTAACCCAAGAAAAAAAACTTAGTATTGTTCGAAAATTGTAAAATATTTCAAAAAAAATGACTTACCCATTTTAAGTTGAACACAATCTTCAGTTCACAATGAGGAGAGAGTCACGACCGGAGATGAGGAGGAAAATAAGATAATGGGGCAGAATACTTGTTTTGATAGTTGGATTTTCGGATTTTCTAAGGAGAAGAAGAGAAGAGAGAACATCGGGAGAAGAAGAGAAAATTCTATGTTCTTTCACTTTTTTTTAAAAAAATGGTTTGGATAGAATTATAAAAGTTGAAAAATGAAGCGTTTTTTTTGTATTTTATAAGAAATTAAAAAGCTTTGAAAATGTTAATTTGATCCCAGATTTACTTAATTACATTTTAAAGTGGATTTGACCCTTTTTTAGTCAAAGTGTCACCAAAAATGAAAGCAAGACTTAATTGACACCTTTTGTTTAATTGTCTCAACTCTCTTCTCTTCTTCAAAATAACATTCTCACCCACACTCTTCTCATTGCTTTACTCTCTCTTTCTCTCTTTAAGAAGGCGATGAAGATGGGTCTGGACTTCAGTTCCTCTAAATGGTGAATTTCCCAATTTCCCTCTCAATATTACTTCTTCTTGGATAAAAAAAATCAAGTTTTTTTTGTGTGTCTATGAAGCAAGACAGTGGCTAAGATGACGGTGGAAAATGAGGAGAGACATTGTTATGCTTCTTGAATCTCATCCTGATGTATTCGGGTAATGTTTCCAATTTTCCTCTCACATAGGGTTTGGGGCTTAGTTGGTTGATTGAATTATTTATATGTAACCTTGAAATCAACTCGTAGGAATGGAGAATTTGGTATATCAGTCATGGTCCTGTTAGTTGTTACTGCTTAGAATTCCTTTTAGCTTGAAACATACAATTTTACTTTGCTTCAAACCCTTCTTCTTGTATATTGATGAATTTGTGTTCAAGAGAGACAAATTATATTTTCAAACTTTTGACGGTAGCACTTTTCTCGTTTGGTACCTTCTCTGCAAACTTTTAACAATTCCTAATAAAAAGCTGGGGCACGATTCCTAATTTGGATCAGTGCAACACCAACACTTTAATAACAACTTAGTTTATCATCAATTGAAATCTTAAATTTTCATGCTTTTCACGTAGAGAAAGATATTTGAATGACATGATCAGTTATCTAAAAATAGAATCTATACATATCATTCCCATTTTCAATGTGTCTTTATGTATTTCCATGTTGATTTGACAGGAAAATCTTTATGTTTCAAGCATTGACCAAAAACTGTCCATTTTATTATTACCTTCTAGAGTCAAGATTTTGTCCACAATATATTTTGCTACATCTGCAAGATCATTTGTAACTAGCTTAGTAATACAAGACTCATGAATTGTTTCATCAATATTACTTTATATATTAAGGAAATATCTACTATTTAAGACGTATGCACAAAGTTGGGAAAGGGGAGGAAAAAACATGTAGCTCAGGGGGACAGGGGATTGCTGGACAAATTCCAATGCGAGACCCGAGCCTCGCGCCACAAGGTGCAGTCCCTCACATTGAGCCTGACTCTGCCAAGCACTAAATGGCAGTGGTTTTTATATTTGTGCTTTCTACAAGTCGTATTTGGATCATTTTACAAGTTTCTGACTTTGGGATTAGTGTATTGCCTCAACAAGTAAGCAACATCTGATGTTAGATGCATTAGATGGTATATGTATTTTGTATTTTCCCTTGTTAATTAGAGCTTCTAAATGG
Source organism: Solanum commersonii (assembly GCA_029007595.1). NCBI lineage: Eukaryota > Viridiplantae > Streptophyta > Magnoliopsida > Solanales > Solanaceae > Solanum > Solanum commersonii. The sequence continues at coordinate 12,368,305 of JAJTWQ010000003.1, read as the reverse complement.
GCATTTACTCAAATCTCTAACAGGGAGTCGAGCTCCTCTATACCACTTGTGGGACTCATATGTATGATGCATATGTAGTTTGAGTCATTAAGGTACTTCTTAATAATTCTTATGAGTGTGTTCTTCTTGTTTTGGACATGCAACCCATCATTCTACATTTGATTGGCCTGATATATCCTTTTCTCATTTATACTTTAGATTTCTAGCTAAGAGGCAAAAATGTAAAGGATAAGCTCTATTTCACTTGGCATTGACCAAACTGCTCTCATAAAAACATTGTTCCGTAATTCTAATTTCATCTTCATCTGCATGAGTTTGCTCCTTGTGTTTTTTATTATTATCATTATTTGATTCTTTGTTTGTTTTCATTAGATTAATTGGGGCGTTAAAAGTAACTTGACATTACTTGTACACCACTTGCTATATGTTAAAGTTATTGTTTGTTCTTGAATATATGTGAGAAGCTCTGTTTCATTAGAACTGAAAACATGATTATATTTTTTTAGTTTGATTGCTCAACATGGATTAAAATCCTTCCAAATTCCCCGAATTGGTTATAGAGATCCTTTTTAAGGTCATTTTAAATGTGAGAAATGCCTTAAGCATGTCTTCTGCTCGTTCCTTGCTTTTGTTTAGTAGAAGGTTCATTTTCTCATCTCTTTTTTCTTGATTAATTTGTGAAACTTCAGCATAATTTGTACAGAAGTCCGTTTAGTGTTTCCATAGTGATTTACTCAGAACCATTACATACAGAGGATCAAAATGGATGGGATAAAACAAGACCCTTGGTTCCTTCCTTTTCTTTTCCGAAATATGAAAGGTTAGAGACACTCAACCCATTTTTTTTGTTCTTGTCTTCTTTTGTTATGAATCTGTCGTGATCATTAACAATTATGGCGGGGCAGGGCAAGAAAGGCCTCAAGGCACCGTGCTTTTAAGGCATGGAATGGCAGGGGGGCTGGAGGGCGGAGGTCCTCGAGGCACAGCGGTGCCTCACGGCGGGGAGGGATGGGGGTTCTCGAGGCACGACGGTGCCTCGGGGAGGTGAGGGGGTCCTCGAGGCACAATGGTGCCTCGGGGTAGGGTGGGGGTCCTCAAGGCACTACGGTGCCACGGGGTGGGGAGGGGCGGGGGTCCTCGGGGCACGATAGTGCCAGAGGCAAGGTAGGGAGGGGGTCCTCAGGGAACGATGGTGCCAGAGGCAGGGCAGGGAGGGGGTCCTCAAGGAACGACAGTGCCTCGAAGTGGGGCAGGGGGCCTCAAGGCACTGTGCCCTGCCTCGAGGCACGACGGTGCCTCAAGGAGGGGCGGGGGTCCTCGAGGAACGAAGCTGCCTTGAGGCACGGCGGGGCAGGGACCTCGTGGCCGGGCGGGGGGTCGCGAGGCACAACGGTGCCTCAAGGTGCGGTGTGGCGGGGTCCTCGAGGCACGAAGGTTCCCTGGGGTGGGGCGGGGCAGGTGTCTTCGAGGCACGACAGTGCCTCGGGGCGGGAAGGGGGAGGCACGACTGTGCCTCGAGGTGGGGAGGGGCGGGGGGCCTTGAGGCACGACGGTGCCTCGAGATGGGGCAGGGGTCCACGAGGCACGACAATGCCTCGGGGCGGGGTGAGCCTGGGGTCCTTGAGGCACGATGGTGCCTTGAGTCTGTGCGGCGCGGGGGGCCTCGAGGCATGACGGTGCTTTAGGGCGGGAGGCCTCGAGTACCTCGAGGCAGGGTGTGGGGCCTCGAGGCACCGTGCCTCGAGGCAGGATGGTGCCGCAGAGCGGGGTGGGACGGGACTGAGGAACAAGGGTGCCTCAGTGCGCGGTGGGGCTGATGCACGACGATGCCTTGGTGCGGGGCGGGGCGGGGGGCTCGAGGCACCGTTCCTTGAGGCACCCTTGCCCCGCGCTTCCTGGAGGCTTTAGCATTTTCTTTGTCATGATATTTATTTAGATTAATTGTGTACTTAGTTGTATTTCCATAAGATACCTTCTTTCTTATTTCGAATGTGTCCTTTTTATCATTACTACATATGTTGCAATTACTAGAACTTGAATGGCTCAAATCAGATATAAAACTCTCTGTCAATGAGTAAATTAATGTGATGACAGAATGTATAAAGCTTTACTCAACTTTTATTGGAACAATATTTTTTCTGGCTTGCAGATACCCATAAAATCATTAGTGATGAGCTTTGGATGTGACCAATGTGCATCTTACTGATGTGAGTGTATAAAGGTAAAAACATTTGATCTTCTAAGGTGGACATGTAATGAAATCTGGTGATAGTAGCGCATGAATTACTATAGTTCATATTCTTGATCTGCTTGGTATTAGAAATTTTGACTTTATTAATATGGTTGATCCGCTACTCTCTTGATTTCCAAGTTTGTGTGCCGCCATTTGGGCTATTGAATATCACCATGTTTCTCTGGCTCATGCCTTCTCTTTGGGGCAAGAAGGATGCACCAAAAACTTAATGTAGGCTTTGCTTAGACCCTACATAGGTATAATTAGCGAATCTACTTTATATACATATAGTATAAATATAAGTGATCATTAGTTGCATTTCAATAATTGGACAAGGACAGTATATAGTTGGATTGGTCTTTCATGGTCATAGATGCTAAAATATAAAAGTGAATCAATTGAATTGGACACTTCAAATCAGTGAATGACCAAACAATATATAATTTCCCATCCCTGTCCCTCTAACAGTCTAATATATGTAAGTAGTCATTACTTCATAAAAACAATCCCCTCATTGTGCAAGCTCGTGCTGTTAAGTTTCTCGTAGAGTTGATGGACCCTATTGTTCGGATAGTTGGCAAGGCTGTTGTTGTTTTATCAAATCTCACAACCATTCACGAGGGAAGAGCAACAATTTGTGAGGAAGACTCTTGATAATGATCTAAAATGGTTTTCGAGAATTGACTTTTGATTGTTCCTTTCAGGTAAGACTCTGAACAATTTTATGAAGTGCAGCTGTCCTCTTCGATTCACTGTCTCATGAATTTTTCAGTGAATTCATTGGGACTCAACAAATAAGATTTTTGATAGTGCACTTATGTTAGGAATAAAACCCTTCTAAGTAACTTAATTCATTTGATAGATTAGAAAAAAGAGTCTTGTTTGTCTGAGGTGGTTGTGGATTTCATTAAAGCAATATGGTGAAGAATTCAAAAGTCCAAGCATTCGACGAATCCGTACCTTGATCTCAGACTCCATCCTTGGGCAAGGGCACACACATACTCATGAGGAATCTAGTATAAACACAGAAATATCTTATGCATCGAGCTTATTTTTTGTTTTTAAGAATTGACCTTTTAATACACAATTAACAAATTTACTAGGTGTGAATGTTCAACTGCTACTTATTGATATATATACACTAATACTATTGTCACTGCATAGGATTTAAGCTCTCTCCAAATGTAATACTCCTAAAAGTTTATGTTAAAGATTTCCTTTGGAGATTTGGTCTAAGTTCTAACTATAACTTTCATTGTTTAGGTTCTAAAATATCTAAATTGATAAATCTACTCCCAAGTTCTTCTCTCATTGGGATCTAAACTTAAAAATTGTTCAATGCAAGTCTTATGACCTTAATTACTAATATGTTGGACTGAGCTGCCACTTGTCATTTTCACCGCCGTCACCACCATTCCCTCCGCCGCTTACTTACTCCATGGGCCAATCAAGATTCCCATGCCCAAACCCGCCTAGCCCAAGCCCAAATCCACCTAACGGCACAAACCCCCCCACCCCAACTGGAGCTGTCAATAACGAAGTAAACGACGACATACCATTTCCACTTTCATGTACTGACTCATTCAAGTTCACTTCACAACCCATCAACAACATCAAACCCGACCCAGAACCCATCATTGTGATCGGGTTGGTGTGTTCTTGAATAGCGCCGTACTGGAGTTGATACGGGGGCGTTTATGGGAGGAGTTCTTCCGTGTACCGCCGCTGACAGGGACGTTACGTAAGGTGCCGCCACATGTCCAATACTGGCGACAGAACTTGAATGACTCAAACAAGATATAAGACTCTTTGTTCATGAGTAAATTAAATCTATTTACAAATAAGATCTTTATTATTTGGCATATAGAAGCTGTTGTAAATGTTGTCTACAGTTGCTAAAGTTTCAGCTTTTGCTCATCACACTAGAGATTCATTTGAAATTTGAAAATGTTGAAGTTCCCTTTTCAAATCTTTAGCTACAATTTCTCAAATACCTTTTCAAATCAAGCAGTGACAGTTGCATAATAAGATTGTTTAAATTGTCAAGCAGCATTCTCTACTTTCCTCATACCTCTATAGCATATGACACTTGAATTTTTTATGTAATCTCTTAGCCTAATAGACTTACTGCTTTAGGTGCTCATCGTGCAAGAGAAACATTTTGTGTCGGCTCTTTCAGGTTTATGGAAAATACCAACTGCTTCCATTCTTGAGGTATGTTCCTCTATTATAATTTGACTATAACATTTTGGGCACTTATAACTGAATTAAGTATTAAAACATGTTAACTGCTTCAACAGTCTTCCCATAATATCACGAGGTTGGGCGTCCTGTTCAACAAAGCATCATTTCAGTAAATCTGCCAATTTTATAGAAGGAACATAAATTACTCCTCGGTCTCAATTTATGTGATATAGTTTGACTAGGCATAAAGTGTGTACACCATTCATCTTCTCTGATGTATAATAATCTTGACTTGGCTTCATAGGTTTGGGATTTGCACCAGATGAAAGAACCCTCTTGAAACTATTTGATGATCTCCCAAATAAATTGTTGCATTTAGTCGTGATAAACAACGGTTCATAACTGGGAGGTCTGTTGAAAAAGATGGGACTACTGGAGGAATGCTATGCTTCTTTGATTGAGGAAAGCTGGAGCTAGTGTGAAGAATAACTCCTACTTACAGTGTTGTGCAGTGTGCCTGGCACCCTAGACTGAATCAGGTAGTTTAAGATTACTCCTAGTTTGGCAAATATTCTGTCATGTCACTTTAGTAGTAGTAGTAGTTGTTGTAGTAGTTGACGTTGTCTTTACGCCTCCTGATTAGTCTCATGCATGTGGTTTTGGAGATCAGAGTAGTGAAGGCCGAGCTTGACTTCCCACTTTATTGTCTCTCATTTGAGTTTACCTCAAATCTCAACGGAGTTATTCGCCATGGAGAAGCTCTTGCAAGAATCAGTACACTCATGACACTTACTGTGAAGAGAGTTTGTGCCACTCATCCTCGTAGCATCGCCCAAAGGGTACACTCATGACATTTATTGCAAGCAAGTGGTATCCATTCATTCACCTAAGAGCCAAAAAAATAGATCACGCGAGTCCTCATCGAGTATTATTTCTATAATATGATATGGTTAATTTTCTTGAAATGGATGTAAAACATTATTCCTTAAAATATGAATGTAAAACATCTATTCCTTATGTAATTTTGTAATCAATCAAATGATGAATGGTTTGTTTCAGTAATCTTTCTGGTATGTTTGTGTCAATATTATTGGAGAGTAAATAATAATTAAGCTTTGAGCATTAAACATGTGTAGAAATGGATTAAAATTGAGAATCTAAAAAAGGAATAACAATTGATTGAATTAAACTCATATTGTGGCAGTTTAAAACAGTCGTTTTAGTAATGAATGCAAGCAGGTGATATTTTCATCTCTTAAATTACATGAGCTCAAATCATTCATAGTATCCATTATTTAAGTGTTACAACACATGTTTTAAATATTGAGGGTTCGATAAGTATATTTAAGTTTCTAAATTTGATAGAGTTCATTTATAGTAAAAAGGAAAACCAACTCTTTTCTTTTCTTTCTTTCACCGAACGTCTACAAAACTAAATGAAAGTACAAATTGTTGAATGCATATAAACACTTGCATGTTTGTGACTGGAAATTTTCTTTTTATCCTTTTTCTTCTCTTGAACCCTTCACTTGAAAGAAAATCAACTAGTCTATTTCAATTTCTGATGTACATTTGAAGCCATATGTCAATACAACTAAATGTCAAACTTGCAGAAACAGCAAACCTTTTCACCCCTCCCAACTTTTCAATGACACTTTATCTTTTATCATGTTAGTATTTTCTTAGCTCTCTTGAAGCCACCTGAAGCACAACGTTATATATGGGTGATATTTATCCATTTTTTGTCCGAACTTGAGACAAAGTACCTGAAATACAAATATATAGAACTTTAGCTATTTTCTTTGCTAATCTGTCATAGATAATGCTGCATATGTTAAATAGACAACATTTACTTTAAAATTTGAACAAGACAGGTATTCCTAGGCCACATTAATAAACTTAACAAATAACACAAGCAAGCGAAGAATCTGGCCAGTTTCATGCTGAATAGTAACAGACATTTGCTTCCTCTTGCTGGTGAAGTCCAAATGATTAGAATTTTGTATTCCCTGAAATAAATGAAATGCAATTCTTGGGAGTAAATTTTGGAGGTTTGAAACTTCGATCTTACCTTGATCTTGCAAAAACATTTGATGAAGTTCTTTTGAAAAACTCAACCGAATTATCTTGCTGCAACAAGAAATGATACTTCATCTGGAGACTCTGATTCATAATTAAGGCCTCAAGTCTCCTCATTTTGCTCGAGAACAGCAGCATAAAAAATTGCAAGTATCCTATAGAAAAGTAAAATGACATCTGGATTTGGTTCTTCCATCCAACATCCCTTAATAAGGCAGCTATCCTCAAATTTGAACCCCCTTTATTGCTAGTTTGAGGTTTCTTTCATCTTAGAGGTGGCGACTGTCTCTAATTGGACTGCTGCATTTCCATCATCAGTTGTCTGTGAAGGTTTAATTATCTTGCCCACCCACGTCCGAATTTGAACTGGGGAAAAAAAATTGTCCACTCGGCCATGTCACTGAGTCGCTTTGCAGCTGCAAGTTCTACATTACTAGCACGTGTTCCATACTGAAGACCAGCAATAGAGCATTTCAGGAAGTCCATTCGATTGCACGTTAAAGTGCCAGTTTTGTCTGACAGGATTGTATCAAGTTATCAATCTGCCCCAATTCCTCATTTAAGTTTAAAGTACGAGCTTCAGCAAGAGTTCTTGTTTCATCATCATAGAGGGATCTGATAATTAACTAACCATACAAGACAAGTGCAGTGAGCAAATGCAGAAGACCAGACAACTCAGGCTCGCTTAGATCAGTTGAATTACTGGTGTTGTCAAAAGGTTGCAGATACCACCATTTTGGCATGTAGAATTTTATATTTAATTCAGAGCCAATGGAACTAACACATGATATCAAGAGGAGGCTAAAAAAGAGAAGGAGGCTGGAAAGTAGTAAATCACATGGTCAGTAAACTAACATATTTCCATGTTTTTACTCCAATCATTCACATTTCAGTATGTACAGAGAAAAGGAGAAGCGAGAATAAGTACATCAAATGACAAAAGAAATCCAAATACATCAACATTGACAAAAGCACCTTTGTTTGTGCTTTCCTTTTAAATTCCTCTTATAGACTACAAGAGCATTTATTTCCCCTACTTTGACAGATACACCAGCCCTTTGCCTTGTAGCTCCTCTAATGATGGCAAATACTCAAATCTTCTACAGAGATAGTTGTTAAACCCATCCATAAATTGATGTAACAAAGGATATATTATTTCCTAAACCACAATAATAGTAAATTCTTATTTGTTCTTTGACGATAGCCTCTTTTGAATACAATAGAGAGATTGTGGAACATAAATGATTCCAGTTAAACAACCAATTGAGGGTCCTCCATATTTTTATAAGATGATCTACATGTACCTCACTATATGATAAAAGAATTTATCGAAAATAAAACTCTTTAGGCCCCATGCCACAAGGCCTTGAGCGCCTCAGGAATTGGGGGCCTCCACTCCTGAAGTCCCCTTCCTTGAGCGCCCTCCGGTATCGAGGCTGGCAAGGGCCCTTCAACCACGAGCTCAAAGGCACTCCACCCAAGGCCCCTGCCTCCAATTCGAGGTAGCATACCTCTAGGCCCCCGCCCCCCACCTCGAGGTTGCGTACCCCGAGGCCCCCCGTCACACACCCCCTACCCCCATCCCCGGGGAGTCGTGCCCCAAGAACCCCACACCCTACCCCCCATCCCCAGAGGCGTCGTTCCCCAGGACCCCACACGCACCCTCGCACCCCCGAGGTGCCGTTCCCGATGACCCCACCCCCTACCCCCATCCCCGAGGTGCCGTTCCTCGAGGGCCCCCGACCCCTTCCAATCCCCGAGGAGTCGTGCCACAAGGACCCTTACCCCATTAATCCCCGAGGCGCCGTACCACGAGAACCCCCACCCACCCCCAATCCCCGAGGCGTCGTGCCTTGAGGACTCCATCCCTCATCCCTTACCCCACATCCCTGAGGCGCCGTGCCACGAGGACCCTAACCCCTACATCCTATCCCCGGGGAGCCGTTCCCCGAGGGCCCCACCCCCATCCCAAGGGAGCCTTTCCCCGAGGACCCCAACCCCGAGGATCTGTGCCCCCTACCCCAATCATTCTATAGGCACCGTGCCCCAATGACCCCACTCCCCACCTCCTACCCCATATCCCCGAGGCGTCGTTCCCCGAGGACCCTACCCCCCTCCCACTACCCCTCTATCCCCGAGGAGCCATAGCCCAAGAACCCCACTCCCCACCCCTTACCCCTTACCCCTTATCCCCCAAGGTGTCATGCCCCGAGGACCCCACCCCCACCCATTTCCCTTATCCCTGGGGCATCGTTCCCCTAGGACCCCATCCCCCCACTCCTACCCCGAGACACTGTGCCCCTTTCTCCCCACCCCCTACCCCGGGGAGTCGTGCTCCCTACCCCCTAACCCCGGGGCGCTGTGCCCCACTACCCCACCCCCCCTCCCCGAGGAGTCGTGCCCCCCAAACCCCCCCCCCCATCCCCGAGGAGCCATACCCCAAGGATACCCCTACCCCTCACTAATGTTTATACTCAAATACAAAGCCCATTAAAAAGAACAAAATACAAGTATTCAAAAAATTAAACAAGAGTAAAAAGAATAAAATACAAGTATTCAAAAAATGAAACAAGATTCTTCTTCTCCTATTAAGAAGAATAAAATACAAGTATTCAAAAAATTAAACAAGAGTAAAAAGAATAAAATACAAGTATTCAAAAAATGAAACAAGATTCTTCTTGTTTCTCCTATTAAGAAGAATAAAATACAAGTATTCAAAAAATCAACAAGAATTTCCCTTCTTCTCTTTGTACTTCGTGTAACTCTTTGAAGTATTAGTTTTTTTCATTGTAAATCTTCACCAAAAATCTTTATTGTTTTTTCATTTAATTAAGTTTATCTAAGCATTCAAAGTTAGAATTAATCAAAACAAAAATAACTAAATACAATCTAATAATCAAGAGAGAGATAGAATGAGTTTGGGCCATTCGGGCTTCAACTTCCAGAAATATTGGGCCAGTTTTATTTCCCTTTTCAGTTTCATTTGAAAAGCTTCTGTTGATTTGGGCCTCTTTTCAGTTGTATATGGATCAAGTAAATTATTGAAGAAGTAACCGGAATCCTACTCCCCATTGACTTCATTGAGAGTTTAGACGCACGTGAAGATGCAAGTAGCTGCACAGGTATATCTGTCATACGAAAATCAGATTATCAACTGCTTCATAAAACAACAAAAAGACAAAGATTGCTCAATTGTAACTTTTTTTTATTACCATGGGAATATTTGTTGCTGCAGCAGCACTCAATTTCTTATCAAGTCCCTTCTTGGACCACTGTTTTGCTGATGGCTTTCTTGAGTTTGTAAGATCAGTGAGAGCTTTCCTACCACCCTTGTCATGTACTTTAGCAAAGTTATCTTTTGTCTCAGCAGTAAATTTATTTTTGGTGGCAATAAGATCTTTCCCGATGGAAATCACACTCGTGTAGTTTTTCTTTGATGCCTGAAGAGAAGAGGGTTTGCTGAGTTTGAGATGTCATTAAGTGCTTTTCTTCCACCAAGTCCTCATCTCCTTTCTTCAGGGCTTTGGAAGTATCATTCTTTCCAAACAAAGAAGCACCTGTGAAAAATAATATACTCTCAGGGTTATGTAATGAGGTTTCTACCATCAAAATGTATATTGATATTCTGATCCTGAAGCATAGCCATGTCTTCGTGTCCCAACAGAATTTGGATAAGATCCTGCACCATGTAAATGAGGTTATAACATGAAATGAGAGCAAAACATGATTGATCACATACAGAAAGTACAAGCAAAAACAACAAAGAATTGAGTGATGTAAGCATCAAAGAATTTTATGTTGCATTTCGATTCAGTGTGTTTATATGCTCTATTCAATCACTTAGATTAATATCTGCAGTGGTAGCAAGAAACAAAATTATCAAAGATCAAAAAAGCTAGTAATAGCTTTCCAAGATAAGCAGTTCAAATTCTGCCCAAAGGGCATATGGAAAAGAAAAGATTCTTTATAATGTGGCACCAGCAATTGCCATCTTCAAGAGGAAAACTAAATACAGTTACAACACTATTGAAGACATAGTTTTTTTTTCTTAAAATACCAGATCATCTAGTTTTGCAACAACGAAAAAAACATTATATACAAGAATCAAAGCTTAAATAACATGACTTTATCCATGTACTATGAGTCTGTGAAATATATTTGATAGAATGATTCAATGTGTATAAACTCTATACCATTTACTTTGCAGTAATAGCAAGAAACATAACTATCAATCCTGGAAAGAGGGTAAGAAGAAGATGCCCAAATATAATGTCAAACAGAGAGTCATTTGGCCATAACATTTTTATTCACTTTTTTTTCCGTTTGACCGTGAAAATTCCACAAATTAAGCGGCATACATGTTGGAGTGTACTCTAGTAGGAGTTTCATGCAAAATGGCACTTAGAATCCTAAGTATGGTTTGTGTTTTTCCGGTCCCTGGTGGACCCTAGAGTAATGAACTTTGTTAAATACTTAACTCTATTAAAGTTCCAACTTTCTGGTAAAGAAGCATCAATGAGACTAGATTAACTTGAATATCAACCACTGCCTTTTTTAATTTTATACACTAATCTCTTTTTGTGGTAATTTTGATACATTAAAGTACTTTTCACGGAATAAATAAAAACAAACAATTGAGCACTGAGCAGCTCCACTTGGCTTTTCGAGATTCATACGTACATAAATAACAAAATAGTACACTTGAAAGAGCATTAAGAAAAGTCCTATTTTGTTTAAACAACCTAGAAAATAAATAGATAAGTCAAACATGTATCAACACAAATGTCTGAAAAGAGAAATGTTGAATGAGAAAAATGTATGCTAAGGTTTACATGACTGAGAACTACTAATAGGTCATCAAGGGGGACAAAAGCACTGAGTGGTAAAGATTTCTTACAGGTTTACTGATGACTGCACCCCTAATGTAAGGCCGGTTAAGCAGATTTATGTATACCAACATTTCTCATAGCACTCATCGACTTAGTTATCACATTGTTGTACGTTATATCTATTTCATTCACAAGTGGAACAGATACTAAAAGCTTCAAAGTGACTGATATAAGATCAGTGAACAGATCTTCTTCAGGCAATTTTCAGAATAATAGAAATTTCATGTTGTAAAAGCACAAAAGGAGCAGAGAAGTATCCTGTAATTTTGTAAATTCAACAATCAGGTAATGATATTCATCATAGCCACACCACAACAACTTGTGTAAGAAGAAATATGTACATAAAAAAGAGCATACCGATGTTTAGAATGCGCAACACAATATCGTCGAGCGCAGAATTTGACGGAGCACAAAATAGAACACAAACACGATACTTCCGACTGGAATTGACTACTTCTTTTCTAGAAAAATAGTTTAGTGTAAGAGGGCGCAAATTTAAATTTCTCATATCATTATGATGGACAACATCAAACGTACCAAGTCATTGCCAGATGTAGGGAAAAATCCATCATCCCCGTCTATTGGCATTTCTTAGTCTAGAAGATTAATTCCACCTAATTATGGAGATGCTTGTCCCCAGTGTTTGTATCTGCAAAGTTCAAACAATTTACCCTATGAGATATTCAAAAAGAACAAGGTCTTAAAGAGATCTGGAAAAGGAATCCTTTACACAATTCTGAACTTTGAATTTATACAGATTATGCACGTATCCCGAAAAAGCATTGGTAAAATAGGGGAGACAAGTTGTCAACAGCCAACAAATACACCTATAAGCAATATAGATCACTCAGCCAATAAAACCTTTTTGGGGATATCACGCAGCCAATAAAATCCAAAAGAAAACACCATCTTCCGCCCATGTTCTCCATCCATCCAGAAAGAAAGGAGATTCAACTGCTAGAGTTGCTGGGTTATGGTTATTATATTACTTAAGTACGTAAGGTTTGTATCAAGATCAGATCACTACAATTCCCTTTAATCTAACAAAGAAAAACCCTAGAATAACTCCATATGAAGAACCAAAAATCGAATTTAAATTCTCTTTTCAACTTGAATCCTAAAATAGAAGAAACCCAAATGTACAAGATTCGAGAATTGAACATAGTTCCATAGCAGTTAGACGGAAAAAATTATAATTTTTCTCAGGGATTAAAAACAGGATGATAGATAGCAGAAGAACAAAAGAAACTCACAAAATAGAGAAATTTACAGCCTTCTTCGAAAAATTTGCACACAAGATTATTAAGCTTTCTTCTCAGTATGTTGGATGATTTCTCAAAACTATTTTGTGTTTTTTTGTCCTAGTTTTGGAGTTAAAAGAACAACGAAGTAAATATACAAGGACGATCGCTCCCAACGATCATATTTTGCCACCTTTTCCTAAATTGCCCTTCTTTTACATGCTAATTACAAGAATGGTAACTAATTACAAGAATGGTAATTATGTGTTGTTTGGTATTGAAGAGTAAGATATTTTAACAACATAGTTTTTCTAATATTTGACATGGTAACTTTTAGCCTTTGCATTATTAGGGTCAGGCTATTAGATAACGGCTAAACACGTCTAAATCTCTGTTGTTTAATCCTTTTCTCATTCATTACTTGCTTGGTTCGACAAGTAGGAATGAGGGGAGTTCTAACGTTGGCCACCGTTATAAAGCATTCAAACGATATGATTAACAATACATGCATAAAAATCATTCAAGAATCACTTTGTACATAAACTTACTTTAATAAGTCATCATGGTTCCCACAACCCTAGTTATCAAATTTAGCTACTCATTATCTCTAAGAACACAATCAAAATTTACTAAAATCAAAACCAATTAAGTATTCCCTCGTGTACATAAACTTACTTTAGTAGTTGCATTCCCTCGTGTACGTATTTTATTCCTCAACATCCTATTTTTTTGTCTCCCTTGATTATGTAACACATTAATCAACTTGATAGAGGTCAAAGCACACATGATTATAAGAATATAGGCTATTACAAATTACAACTATCACACTTAAGAATATCATGCTCCATTTTGCACGCAAGGGTGTAGCTTAGAGGATAATGAAATGGGTGATAACTATAAGGTCTCGGGTTCAAGAGACGAAACCACTAGGTGATTTCTTTTCATCTGTCCTAGCTAGACTTGGTGGATAGAATTACACGGTCCATGTTGCTGGTGGGAGGTATCCCTTGGAAATTAGATAGAGTGTGTGCAAGCTGACCGGACACCATAGTTATTTTACAAAAAGAATATCAAGCTCTTTGTAATAGCGAATTAGTATGCCAACTTATTATATAAGGTAACTTGATAGAAGGAGGAGACCTCTTCGCAAGCAGGTTGTCTAAAACTACTAAATAAATTTTTTCACCTCTTAAATTACATGAGCTCAAATCATTCAAATATTATCCATTCACTAGTGCTTTTAGGGGTCATTTTGTAGAAAGATTGATAATGCACGGATTATTTTTATCAAGTGTTTGGTTCATTGTTTCTCATCTAATCTTGTGTATGCATGGTTTAAAACTCTACAAGAAGCTTCTTTCCAATTATATCCTTGAATTATTATAAGATATTTATTTCATGTATAGCATTATGACATATTTTCATGTTCATTCCATTAGTGAGCTTCAGTGCATTCTATTGGCCAATATTACTCATCACATTATCCTCTCACATATTTTCTTTTTATCCTTTTTATCCTTTTTCTTCTCTTGAACCCTTCACTTGAAAGAAAACCAACTAGTCTATTTCAATTTATGATGTACATTTGAAGCCATATGTCAATACACTAAATGTCAAACTTGCAGAAACAACAAACCTTTTCGCCCCTCCCAACTTTCCAACGACACTTCCTCTTCTATTATGTTAGTAGTTTCTTGGCTCTCTTGAAGACACCTTAAGCACAACGTTATATATGGGTGATACTCATCCATTTTTTGTCCGAACTTGAGGCAAAGAACCTAAAATACAAATATATAGAACTTCAGACATTTTCTTTGTTAATCTATCATAGATAATGCTAATTAATTCAAATAAACAACATTTACTTTAAAATTTAAACAAGACAAGTAGTCATAAGAGGCCACGATAAACTTAACAAATAACACAAGCAAGGGAAGAATTTGGCCAGTTTCATGCTGAATAATAACAGACATTTGCTTCCTCTTGCTGGTGAAGTCCAAAGGATTAGAATTTTTCTTCTTTGATTGAGGAAAGCTGGACCTAGTGTGAAGAGTTGAAATATCTCCTACTTACAATGTTGCTTCCTCCATGGACCACCAACGAAATGTAAACTAATTCAGCCTCAATTTAAAGGATGAGACAACCTAATAGCAAGGTTACAAGTCAAGTTACGGGACAAACTTTAACAAGTCAATTTCCGTAGGTTGAAACCCTCAGGACCCCTCAGAACCCATTCTATGAAGTCGATTAATGGACTGACAGGACACATCGTGGATCAGTCCATGGATCATTGATCAGTTCATAAGTCGAGACCCTCAGAACCCCTCAGAACCCATCCTCTGAAGTTGATCAACCGACTGACAGGACGGATCGTGGATCGGTCCACGGATCATCGATCAATCCGTAGGTCGAGACCCTCAGGACCCCGAGAACCCATCATCTGAAGTTGATTGATAGACTAACAGGATGGGTCATGGATCATTCCATGGACCGTCGATCAGTCCGTAGGTGGCTTCAGTAGATTTTAAGTAAGGGGTCGTTTGGTTTTTTCTTCATGCGTTGGACCCCTAAACTACGTAGTTTTGGTCAGTTTTAGCCTAATAAAATAATTAGAACCTAACCTAATCAATTCTTCACCAAAATTCATCAAACTTAGAGAAAATAAAAGGAGAAAGTTGAGCAGCCCTAGTTCAAGAATGCAACGAGTTTTCATCAGTTCCAGCCCTAAAATCGAAAAATTTCTCCATGAATTTCGTCACCATGTATGTGGGATTTCATTAGTGGGTTCCTTTCACATATTTGGTCCCTAGATTTCAGTCAGATTCTTGATTCCCTTGATATTATCTAAACCTAAGGTTTCTTGAATGTTAGAAAATGTTTGCATGAAATTTAGAACCCTATTGGTGTAGATTCGTTTAGTTCATGAATTACACTTGCTAGGTCAGTATATTCAGTTATACATGCTCCAGTTATGAATGTTTCATTATCAGTACATAATGTTGCATTCTCAAATTTGCATGTCAGTATTTTGAGCTATCCAGTATTGCAGAAATTCAGTCATAATGTGTTATTTAAATAATTAATTAGGAGTAGCTTAATACCAAGTGGACTAGGGTCAGTCACCCTCAAGTCCCAAAACTATGTGCCTCGTAGGTTGTAAGTCCCCTCTATGGGCATCATTTTAGTGATAACGTCAGGCATGCCTCTATACCTCTGGCAGGGTATATTGGGTCCTCTCGATGGGGCGTATACATCGAACTCCACATTTTTCTCATGTTGTTTTATGTCAGTTAATAGTAGCTCCCTTACAGTCAGATTCTATTGCATTGACCATGTTATCAGTTACAGTCAAATTCTATTGCATTGACAATGTTATCAATTACAGTCAGATTTCAATCTCAGCATGTCATAAACTTGGTCATTGTATTCAGTATTCTTAGTATAATATCATACTTATCTCTTATCATTGCTCAAATATATGCTTTGGTTCAGTTATATTTATTGTTCAGATTTATTTTATCCTGCATGCTCAGTACCCTTCAAGTACTGATGCATAATCTGTGCTACATCTTCTCATGATATAGGTTCAGGTTCTCAGCTTCCAGATCATGCCTAGATCGGTTCCCGATCTTTAGCTCACTAGTATTAACGGTGAGTCCTCATTGTTTGAGGATGACAGACATGTTTCCTTTGCTTTTAGTTTTTAGTTTCAGTTTTTCTAGATCTAGCTGGGGTATGTTCCAGCATTTCTAGTCAGTAGAGGCTTTATTTCAGACATGATTAGATTCAGCTTTAGTGTTTGAGTTTGACTTTTCAGTTGTTGTTAAACTGTCTCAGTTTTTACATATTCAGATAGTTTATGGGTATTCCCCATCATTTCAGTTTACATGATGATTTAGCTTCCGCACAGTATTTCCTTAGTTCAGTTTATTTAGTATGCTAATGATATGCCAACAGGGTTGGCTTGGGGTCACTCGTGATCCTAGGTCCCATGTTTGCATCCTGGGGGTAGCCTCGGGGAGTGATAGATATCATGAGTTAAAGTCAAAATAGACATGGATAGCATTCAAGTTATGCGAGAACAGAAATCAATCCTATAGGATTAAGCTAACACAGATGAGAATCTATAACAATGAATCAAAAACGAAAGAGAAGACAGACAAAATTAAGAATAAACAATGAAGAAATAAATTGTACAACCAGTGTACTCAAAATCACAACCAAATGAACATTTGTTCATTGTGAGAAAAACAAGACGGGTATAACAAGTCAGCGAATTTAACGACTAACATCTAATACGCCATATATTATATAGATCACCAGAAAGAAAGGCTAAGCAGCTCATTCGAATAACGACACTTAAACACAGACTATATCAGAGGTAAACAACCAATCTAATTGCATGATTCCTCTAGTAAAGAAAGCAACAACTAACTTCTAGGCTTATCATTCACTTAAACCAAAAAACCATTCAATCCAAGCGGCTCCTTATATGATTTTATAACGACATGATAGAAAGTTGAAGGCAAATCAATTAGAAGAGAGGAGCAGGTAACGATTTCGAAAGAAAACAAGAACTGAAATAATCTAAAACAAACTAATATAAATAGAAGAGTTCAAAACCAAATATGATGCAGATATGAAGGCCAGAAAATAAGAACAGTGACAAATTAAGGTAGCGAAATCAGTTCGAAATACATTTCAAACATCCACACACTTAAATGCTTCATACAGTCGAGAATTAAACATGTCAACAGATTAGGAACAAGAGATTCATAAAATGAAATGAGTATTACCTTTTAGAGGGCGGGAAATTGAGACAACAAGCCACGAAAGCTTTTCACGACCCTTGATTTCTAATACAAAAAGCAAAACCAAGAAACTCGAGTGAAATCTTGAACAGTAGTCTTCTGAAACTTCGGATGTGAAGTGAAGGGGAATTATATAGGGGAGAAATTTTAGGTTAGAGTTTTAGTATGACGACATTCCGATTATGAGGATGCATTGTTTAGACTTTTGTTGTTTATTATTTATTTATATGGAGATTTCTAACTTTGTTATTTTATTTCTATATTATCTTTAAATATATATATATATATATATATATATATATATATATATATATATATATATATATATATATATATATATATATTGCATGAGATATATTGATCAATACATTACATAAATTAGATTATGAGTTTGGAAAGAAGATATATTCCCACAAAAATAAAATAAAAAATTCATTGAACTTAACATCCCCATTACCTCTTTAGTTCAAATATACTACCAATTATCTTGAATTGAATAAGCAATCACAAAAAAAAAAAAGGATAGAATAATTTAACTAATCACAAGATAATAAGAAAAATATAAAGTAGTTGTTCTTTTTTTCTCCCCAATGATTTGGATGTTCTTTTAAGAGAAAGAAGGAAATGAGTGATGAAGTAAATGTGGGGTTCTAGAATTCATCTTGCCCTCCCACTTCTTTTCTTCTTGGAAGCGCAAGGAGGCAAGAGATATGTGAGTGAAAGAGTGATGTCATATCTTACCGCGACGTTGAGTATTAACACGAGACTCTTTGATTTTGGTGCTCATGCAAACAAAAGATAGGAAATAAAAAGTTAGAGAGGACGATCAATCTCCAATGATGTATATAAAGTAAGTAGATAATGCTAAAACGGTATACTACATTTCATTTTTCATAATAAAAAATAAAGCAATTCACGAGACTAATTACAACACGATGCATTTGAACACACACAAAATCATTTATTGCTTCAAAATAGATTTAATAATCTGAAACAAACCTTTTGTTTTTCCCTAAATGATTTGAAAATGTGAAATAACTATAGTCTCCTAGAATACAACTTTGTGACATTAAAAAAAAAAAGAAACTTTAATAAGTTATTGTGATTTCCTAAGGATTAGAATTGTATTTATAAGAAGATTACATACTGTAGAAACTGAAATTAACTAATTAACTTGAACATGGTATTTTAAGTGCACGGTCTTTAATTCATAAATAAAGATTACTCAAAGGTCTAGATTTTTCATGTCTAACAAACAAATTTTTTTATAAAAAAAATCGTCTTGCTTAACATGTAACTTATAAGTAAGGATGGCATTTGGGATAGGGCAAGGCGTGGTGGGGCGGGCTTGCATATGGTTGTGCAACTAAGAACAACGGACTTTGGTTGAGTGACCAAGACGATCACAAAGTTGGCAACAAATATTGTTATATGGTTGTGATTGATTTCTTCTTGGATGACATGGCTATGAACACCAGGATTGATTGTTGGAAGCATTGTTACCTTGACGCCTATTGTTGCTATTGGCATTGTTCCGAGGAGGAATTGTAGATGTTCATTGAGCTATGGTAGCAGTGATTGAAGGCGGTTGTGGTTTCCTAGCCTCATCATGCTTGATAAAAAGCTCATAATCAAGCAGCTTTTCATAAAATTCTTCGTAAGAGATTGTGGAATTTCTTGCACGGATAGCGGCAGAAATTTGTGAAATTTTGATTCAAGTCCATTGAGAACTGTAACAATGAGTTCTGGATTAGATATTGGTTCTCCAAAAGTTGCAAATTCAACACACAGTGATCTAACTTGATGGAGATAATAAACAACAGGACGAGTTTCTTTAGTATCACGGGCCAATTGGTCACTCGAACTAAAGATTCTTGTTTGAGACTTGTTTGCATATGCAATGCGAGAGCATCCCAAGCGGCTTTGACAATGGCATCAAGAGTTGGTTCAACGGAGGCTAAGATAGCATTTTGGATTAACTGATCTTGACAAAACCAAATAAGAAATGCAGGATTTTTGACATCCTGATTATTTTGAGAAGTCGTCTAAGGGTAGACAAGAATGGATCCATCTAGATGACCATAGAGATTGTGACCACTCATATACATTGATACTTGAGCTTTAAACAGAGAGAAGTTATGGTTGCCAGCTAATTTAATGGGAAATTGTTTGATAGGATTGAATTGAACAATCATGGCATTGTTGTTAGAATAAGAATTGATTATGGAAACGTTAGGGGCCATGCGGTTGATGAAACCATGAGTTATAGGAGAAGATAGAATGTACTCATGAGACTTAGATATGCTTTGATACCATAAAGAGTAAAGCGATATAAGAGAATGAATTGATTATCTATTAGCCTGTGTAGTGCGGAACTGGTAGTTGGTGAACTGATACCATTTTTTGATACCATTTTTCGGTGCGGAACTGGTAGTTGGTGAATTCATGAAAGTGGTAGTGTGATAGGTGAGCAATTTATTTTAAAGATTTTATTATAATTTTTTGGTGCTGAATTCATGGTAAAATGTAATAATATTTATTGTAATATTCTTCTGATAGTTGTTTTAATCTGAATATTTCTTTAATATTATTTATGATATATTCTAGGTACAACATATCTTGGGTTTCTTGGTACATATATAAATTTTTCTCCATTAATTGTTCTAATAGTTTTATATCTTCCATAGATTCTGTCCAATATTGTAAATATTCGTAGTTCATTTTAATCTGAATTTAATTCTAAATCGTACCATTCTATTTTTTCGTAATCTGAATTATGTAGGTCTATTTCATACCATTGTTCGTTTAATATATCTTCTGATTCGTTATCATTAAATATTTTTTCCCATATAATTCTTCTTAATTCAATTATTTTTATATCTCTAAGTATATATAAGATTAAAGTTTCATAGTTTTTTATCATTTTATAATGTAAGTATGTAGTCATGTTCGTTGTTATGCAGAGTTTTTATTTTCAATTATTCCTTCTTATCATATTCATAATTGATTAAATTCATATTAGATAATTATGAACTAGATTATCTTTATCATGTTTTCCTGTCACTACTAGCATCGTACTTTAGCGGATACTTCCTCCTTATCAGCGCCTCAACTTTGTTTACTCCCCTAAACGGCTTTCCTTGCCTACCGGTTTCAACATTAGGATGACATAGTATAGAAGTTTTCTCCATGTTTCCAGTGTGCTAATAAACTAGAAATCATGATTCAAATAATTCTAATACATAATAACTAACATAAATTTATTCAATCATATATATGATGTTCAGGAATATATGAAATTAGTTCTGCTTAGCCATGCTATCTGAAATATCTGATTGAATTTCAGATTTGTCCATTATCTTTTAAGTATTTTTTATATCTTAAGAGAGAGAGTTTTTTGAAAGGAGAGTTTTATATATTAGGCATTGCCTCCTTTCATTTACATATATCCTCACTTATATAGAGAGGAATTCTTACTTACTACACTTCTTCCAACCTTTTACAATACTACACGTACACACTACTTAATAATGTCATCTATAGTATAATAATGTGCCTAATTAATATAGTATGACACACCATACCTATTACTTATTACACACCATACACTTGTCTATTTACTACACTTATACAATTACTACACTTTACAATAAGTCAAAAACTTTGTCTTTATTCCACTATTTACTTTAAGACTTTTCATGACTGTATCTTTATGACTTTATCTTCTTCTTCTTATCTCTTCATCCGTCTTTCATCTCTTACTCCAGCTGGACGTCTGAGATTATATTATCTTCTCCGTTGCATTTCGAACACATGTGGTCGGGGTATTTGTGACCAATTAGCTTGCAATATCTTGTTAATAATTACGCAAAAATAAATCCTACTTTTAGTGCTCGTGTTGTAGGTCGTTCTTCTGGCTTAAGTAATGATAAAATCCATCTCTGGACTTCATCCATATCTGCTTTCCTTAGCTCCCTTGAATTGGAATAAATCATTAATTGATCTCTTGCATAGTAGCTCCATATAGCATTTCCGTTTAAATAATTATTTGCTAGCTCTGTATGATAGTTGATATACCAATTATTCTTTTGTTAGCATAAAAACTTGGTATCTCTATTTTGCATATCTCTTTTTGTTGTCCGATGTCCTCGGGTATAATCATATCTTTAGTCAGTCCTATCTTGATAACTTGTATTGGAGGTTTTATTTCCTCGTATAATATCTCCGCTGACGCTGTATAGAATTTTATATAAAATAAATTTCCTTTTGTAACTCTTTTGTATGTGATGAATGCCTTGTGTAGTTCTGGTATTCCACTAACTTCTTCTCCGTCATATGTATATCTTTTGTATTTAATAGTCCATAGTTGTAACATGTCCTCACCAAGTTGGCGTTAGTTTTAGGTTGTGCAATTAGTTTATTATAACCTTGTAATTTTTGGGTTAAATAATCTTGGAAATTTGGGTTCTTGGGTTGTAATTAATCTTGGGTTAAGATTTAAAAATGTTTGGATTTTGTATATATTTTCTATATAGGTTCGCGTAATATGGTTGTATGTTCTTTTGTCATGGTGTAGGCTATCCGCATATGTAGAAGTTTGTGGTTCTATAGATAATATGTTTTTTTGTTAGCCTTGGGTAAATGGTTTTCGAATAGCTGGTTTAAGTTTGAATTCTTTTGTTTTTCACTAACTCGTTTGCTTGTACTGCACTGTATTTAAACAAATGTTATGGGTTTTAAGGAGTTTCCCATCGTCTCCTTTTAGCTCGGATTTTTTCCGTCTTCCGATTGACGTAGCTCCGCATTTTTATAGTCATCTTTGTGACTAGCTTTAGACTTCAGATTATCTTCATTAGTCTTTAGCTTTTGTATCTCGTTGTCCATACTATCCACTTTTGTACAAAGTGTAGTAATGGCTTTGAGTATCTTTTCAATTGTATCTTCTTCCTCGGTCTCGATCCGAGTAGCTTTGTCGTGATAGGTAATGTCTGCAATAACATTCTTATCGGTTTTATTACTTCAATTGTAAATGTGAAATTTAATATATTTAATACCAATCTCCTTATTTCTTTTGTTGTCACCGAATCTTGTATTTTTCTTGTTAGCCACCATTTTACTTGTGTATTATCTTGTTCTTATAATAAATTTGTTATATACAATATATGGTTCAAATGATAATAAACACTTATATACTGAATATAATTCTTTTCTATTTATTTCCCATTTTATTTCGTATTATTAAATGTTCTGAATAATACTGCGGTGATGTTCTATCGTAGTGTCATCATACACGTATTTTAATATTCCTCCGTAACTTTTTCACTCGCATCGATTCTATTATATAAGTAAATTTTTTTATTTTCATCTGGAAAATATAGTTTAGGTAGGTTCTTACATAATAATTTTATTTTTGTATTTGTGTTTGATCTTTCTTATCAAACTCGGTATTCTACATCTTTCTTTAATTTTTGTTGTAATGGTTTTAAATTCTTTGCTAATTTTGGTATGTATTCTCTTACTTGATTTACTAGTCCTAAGAATGATTGTAATTTCTTTTTTTGTGTCTAGTTGTTCATTTGAGTTAATTATTTTTTGTACTATATGTGTTTGCATTTTATTTCGTTTTTATCAATTTGTATTCCTAAGAATTCTATTTGATTTTTCATTATATCAGCCTTCTTTTTACTTAGACTTATACCTAAATATTTTACGATGTGTATAAATTTTTCTAATAATCTTATGTGTTCATCTTGTGTTTTGGAATATAATAATATATCATCAATGTACACTACACAATTTTCTATTTGTTTAAAGTAATTGTCCATAAAGTGTTGATATCTACAGTGCATTTTTATATCCAAATGGTAATACGTTCCATTCATAAAATCCTTGTGAATGCTTGTAAATGCCGTTAGTTTTTAGATTCTTCTTCTAATTTTAAGTGGTAAAATCTGATTTACAATCAAATTTGCTAAAATAATTATATCCTTGTATCTCTTCTTATTTTTAGTATCTTATTTGGTATCGGATAATTATATGTTTTAGTTTTTGCATTTAAGTTTCTATAATCAATAACCATTCTACTTTTTCCTCTTTTTTGTTCACTATGTTTATTTACGATAAATGCCGGGCTTGTATGCTTACTATTGCTCTCTTGTATATATCCTTTTTCTAGTAATTCATCTATATGTATTTTAAATTCGGTTAAATCACTAAAATTATACTTTAATGGTTTTTGGGTTATTATCTTTTGTTATTATCAATTAGCTCAATTTTTATTTTTATTTTATGTTTTTCCCTTCCTTGTAAAGGATCCTCACTATATAATAATTCTAGTTTATCTTGAATTATTTTTACTTTATCTATAGAGAATATAATTAATTCTATTTTAGGGTCTTCTTCTTTTATATTTTCTAATTTTTGTGTAATTTTTTCACTTCCTTTTATCCATTCTGTTGTTTTTCGTTTTTATTATTTACTCTTTTTCTCCTATTTTTGTTTTACACGGTGTCGTGAACCACCGGTGTGTTTTTGTTATTATATGTGGGTAAAATTTTGCTTAAAATGCCATCCTTAATAGGATATCTTTTGTAGTCATTTTAAAGTTATATATTTCTTCTATAGTTAATATCTTATAGGATATTTGTATTTTTATATTTTTTTGCCTTATATGTGATCATGCTTCCTTCATTATTAAATCATGTTACTACTATCGGTGTTTTTAATTTTCCCACTTATCTTACGGTAAACAATTATAGTTATATATATTAACTTCTGCTCCCGTATCTATCATTGGTGTATAATATACATTGTAATATCCTTCTATTATTATCTTTGCAAGTATATATATTTTCATCTTTTTATCATACCAAAGTCCTTTTTATTATTACTCTTTTATTTTCATAATTTATTATTAACTATTTGTCTTCTAAATTATATGGTTTTACTTGTTCTAGCCATTTTATTCCTAAAGTGATATTTTCATCTCCTTGATATATTTTAAATTTTATTATTATTGATATTCCTCCAATGATTATTTTCTTTTCCGTAGTTTCTTCAGTATATGTTAATACTCTTGGTAGTTCGGGGCATGATTGTTCAATAGTTATTATTTCATCTTCCGTTACTAATTCTCTTGTAATATAATTTTCTTCTAGTCCTGTATTTATTAAAATTAAATATTTTCGTTGTTCCATTATTCCCGTTATGTAGTAATGATGTGGTTTTCTTTCTTCTTCCATTGATTTTTGTGGAGATTTATCTATTCTTCTTGAGGTACTCATTTTTGATGATATTTGGGGTATCTCATTGTTTATTCTTTTCGATGTACTTAGTCTTTCTTTTACTATTTCTAAATCTTCTTCTATATCAATTTCTTTATAGCTATAATCATTATTATCTATGACTTTGTAACTATTCTTTCAAAGGGATCTTCTATTTTTATTTTAT
This sequence comes from Solanum commersonii, assembly GCA_029007595.1. Lineage (NCBI taxonomy): Eukaryota > Viridiplantae > Streptophyta > Magnoliopsida > Solanales > Solanaceae > Solanum > Solanum commersonii. The sequence goes on along the minus strand of JAJTWQ010000003.1, from coordinate 12,343,419 downwards.
CTATTTTATTTTTCTTTGTTATTTTATGTTTTGTTGTTAAAACATATAAGTTTTTACATCTAGTTTGTAAATATTTTACTTCCAGGGGCTAGTTCTATTCTGACATTTTCCAATATAATACCAAGGATTTATCTATATTTACGTCATTTCTTTTGCTCTTGAGTAGTTAGCACTTATTATAAATTAAAATTTTTGGTATATGAGGTTACCTTTTCTTGCGCTTATTATACTTTTTTTCTATAGGTTGTATGATTCTATCATCTGCTAAGTATATTTCTATGGGTGTATCTATTCCTTCTCTAAAACATGCTTTTATTAATATTTCCGTTCCTCCTAAATGTACATATTTAATTGGATTTTTAGCCTTAATATCTTGTATTTCTTTATTTATTATTCGTTTATTTATTATTGCTATTTTGGCCTTTCCTTTAGTGTATTTGCAATCTATGATATGTTATCTTTGACTTACTACATAATATTCTTCTTTTTGTCGTTTAAACCAGTTTCTTATCGTTGGTATTTCGAATATTTTTGTTACACTTAGATCTAATTCTTTTCCTTTTATTTGTTCAAATATATTATTATCAAATATTATTTTTTGTTCTCCGATTTTTCATCTTGATATTTTTCTTTAGTTATTGTTTGTATATACACTCCGAGTCATTTATATAGTGTTCACTATCGATTACGGTTAATGAATTATTTTCCATTTCGTCTATTTCATTTTCGATAATTCATATATGCTATCTTCACTTTCTAATTCATAATCTACGTATTCTATTTGTGTATATTTTTCATTGTCTATTATTATTTCGATATTTGTTTTTCTTTGGATTTTTAGGTAATTTACAATCTCTAGCTATATGTCCTAATTTTCCACAATTATAACAAGTACATTCCGTTAGTTTTCTTTTTGGTCTATATGGTCTTTTAGTTTTATAGTTTTTACATAGTACCTTCTTCTAGGTTTTTATATTTATATTTTGATATATATTTTTTATTATATTTCTTTCTATTTTTATAATACTTATCCGTACAACCAAATTGAGGTCTTTGTTTTGTTTTTGCAACATGCTAAGTTTTTATTAATATTTTTCCATTTTTATTTCTTCTTTATGTTTTTCACATAATTCCATAAACCATCGTTGCAAGAATTTCATTCTAGCTCCTAAGGTGTCTGTTAGTGCTTCATTCCAGCTTTTTATTATTTTTGAACTAAAAGGTTACGGTAATTTTGTAAAATATAATTTTCTTATTTCTTTACTTTCTTAAATGCTATATGTTCCTTTATAATAGTATTCTCTAAATGCACATGTATATTCATCTATATAACACATATTACATATTGCTAATTTTGTCATTAGATTTCGATTTATAATTTTTCTTTATTTTGTTCTTCTACTACATTTGTCATACTACTAAATTCGTTTCTTATAGTTATTTCGTATTTATGTAGTATTTCCATAGTTGTAGTAGCTATTCCACCATCAAATTTTTTATTACTTCTTAGAGTTTGTAAACTTTCATCGATAAATTTTGTAGCCATAATTTCTTGTTCCTATAAGTGTTCTTTCTATATATCTGGCGTTTTACGTCATTGTTATTTTGTTATCTATTAATTGTTTTGATATATATCCCATCCATAATTGGATTGTTTTATTTATATACTACGCGATCTAAATCTAAAAAATCATGTCGTTCGGCTATTGGTTTAGGTGTCCATTTTTATTTAATCTTTTATCTCATATAGTTTTTCTCTATTATATTGTCCATAGTTTTCATCATAATATTTTGGATTAAAATGATGTGCTAGGTTTTTCATCCATGTCTATGTCTCCTGTATTTATTTCTAAATTCTTTGTATTATCTATGTTTGCTAAAAGTTTCGTATATGTTTCACTTGTCTCCGAATGTTGTTCTAGATCATCGTCGTTTATTTCATCAACTCTTATTTCGGGTAGATTATCTTGGTTATTTTCTTCTTTTTCTTCTAATTCATCTTCTAGTTGCAATTTCTAGTTGCAATTTTTGTTCTTTTAAAGAAAAATTGCAACTAGAAGATGAATTAGAAGAAAAAGAAGAAAATAACCAAGATAATCTACCCGAAATAAGAGTTGATGAAATAAACGACGATGATCTAGAACAACATTCGGAGACAAGTGAAACATATACTGCTTTTAGCAAACATAGATAATACAAAGAATTTAGAAATAAATACAGAGACATAGACATGGATGAAAACCCTAGCACATCGAGTAAAAACCCAAAAAATTTTAATCCAAAATATTATGATGAAAACTATGGACAATATAATAGAGAAAAACTATATGAGATAAAAGATTAAATAAAAATGGACACCTAAACCAATAGCCGAACGACATGATTTTTTAGATTTAGACTGCGTAGCGATATAAATAAAACAATCCAATTATGGATGGGATATATATCAAAACAATTAATAGATAACAAAATAACAATGACAAAACGCCAGATATATAGAAAGAACACTTATAGGAACAAGAAAAATTATGGCTACAAAATTTATCGATGAAAGTTTACAAACTCTAAGAAGTAATAAAAAATTTGATGGTGGAATAGCTACTACAACTATGGAAATACTACATAAATACGAAATAACTATAAGAAACGAATTTAGTAGTATGACAAATGTATAGAAGAACAAAATAAAGAAAAATTATAAATCGAAATCTAATGACAAAATTAGCAATATGTAATATGTGTTATATAGATGAATATACATGTGCATTTAGAGAATACTATTATAAAGGAACATATAGCACGTAAGAAAGTAAAGAAATAAGAAAATTATATTTTACAAAATTACCGTAACCTTTTAGTTCAAAAATAATAAAAAGCCGGAATGAAGCAGAATTAACAGACACCTTAGGAGCTAGAATGAAATTCTTGCAACGATGGTTTATGGAATTATGTGAAAAACATAAAGAAGAAATAAAAATGGAAAAAATATTAATAAAAAACTTAGCATGTTGCAAAAACAAAACAAAGACCTCAATTTGGTTGTACTGATAAGTATTATAAAAATAGAAAGAAATATAATAAAAAAATATATATCAAAATATAAATATAAAAACCTAGAAGAAGGTACTATGTAAAAAACTATAAAACTAAAAGACCATATAGACCAAAAAGAAAACTAACGGAATGTACTTGTTATAATTGTGGAAAATTAGGACATATAGCTAGAGATTGTAAATTACCTAAAAATCCAAAGAAAAACAAATATCGAAATAATAATAGACAATGAAAAATATACACAAATAGAATACGTAGATTATGAATTAGAAAGTGAAGATAGCATATATGAATTATCGAAAATGAAATAGACGAAATGGAAAATAATTCATTAACAGAATCGATAGTGAACACTATATAAATGACTGGAGCAGATATACAAACAATAACTAAAGAAAAATATCAAGATGAAAATCGGTAGAACAAAAATAATATTTGATAATAATATATTTGAACAAATAAAAGGAAAAGAATTAGATCTAAGTGTAACAAAAATATTCGAAATACCAACGATAAGAAACTGGTTTAAACGACAAAAAGAAGAATATTATGTAGTAAGTCAAAGATAACATATCATAGATTGCAAATACACTAAAGGAAAGGCCAAAATAGCAATAATAAATAAACGAATAATAAATAAAGAAATACAAGATATTAAGGCTAAAAATCCAATTAAATATGTACATTTAGGAGGAACGGAAATATTAATAAAAGCATGTTTTAGAGAAGGAATAGATACACCCATAGAAATATACTTAGCAATGATAGAATCATACAACCTATAGAAAAAAGTATAATAAGCGCAAAGAAAAGGTAACCTCATATACCAAAAATTTTAATTTATAATAAGTGCTAACTACTCAAGAGCGAGAAATGACAGAAATATAGATAAATCCTTGGTATTATATTGGAAAATGTCGAATAGAACTAGCCCTGAAGTAAAATATTTACGCCTAGATGTAAAAACTTATATGTTTTAACAACAAAACATAAAATAACAGCAAAAATAAAATAGATAAAAAAAAAATAGAAGATCCCTTTGAAAGAATAGTTACAAATCATAGATAATAATGATTATAGCTATAAAGAAATTGATATAGAAGAAGATTTAGAAATAGTAAAAGAAAGACTAAGTACATCGAAAAGAATAAACAATGAGATACCCCAAATATCATCAAAAATGAGTACCTCAAGAAGAATAGATAAATCTCCACAAAAATCAATGGAAGAAGAAAGAAACCACATCATTACTACATAACGGGAATAATGGAACAACGAAAATATTTAATTTTAATAAATACAGACTAGAAGAAAATTATATTACAAGAGAATTAGTAACGGAAGATGAAATAATAACTATTGAACAATCATGCCCCGAACTACCAAGAGTATTAACATATACCAAGAAACTACGGAAAAGAAAATAATCATTGGAGGAATATCAATAATAATAAAATTTAAAATATATCAAGGAGATGAAAATATCACTTTAGGAATAAAATGGCTAGAACAAGTAAAACCATATAATTTAGAAGACAAATAGTTAATAATAAATTATGAAAATAAAAGAGTAATAATAAAAAGGACTTTGGTATGATAAAAAGATGAAAATATATATACTTGCAAAGATAATAATAGAAGGATATTACAACAGATATTATACACCAATGATAGATACGAGGCAAAAATATAAAAATACAAATATGGGATAAGATATTAACTATAGAAGAAATATATAACTTTGAATTGACTACAAAAGATATGCTATTAGGAATGCCATTTTTAGAAAAATTATACCCACATATAATAACAAAAACACACTCGTGGTTCACGACACCGGGTAAACAAAAAATAGGAGAAAAAGAGTAAATAATAAAAACGAAAAACAACAGAATGGATAAAAGGAAGTGACAAGATAACACAAAAATTAGAAAATATAAAAGAAGAAGACCCTAAAATAGAATTAATTATATTCTCTATAGATAAAGTAAAAATAATTCAAGATAAACTAGAATTATTATATAGTGAGGATCCTTTACAAGGAAGGGAAAAACATAAAATAAAAATAAAAATTGAGCTAATTGATAATAACAGATACAAGAGAGCAATAGTAAGCATACAAGCCCGGCATTTATCGTAAATAAACATAGTGACACAAATTATGGAAATAGTCGAATGGTTATTGATTATAGAAACTTAAATGCAAAAACTAAAACATATAATTATCCGATACCAAATAAGATACTAAAAATAAGACAGATACAAGGATATAATTATTTTAGCAAATTTGATTGTAAATCAGATTTTACCACTTAAAATTAGAAGAAGAATCTAAAAACTAACGGCATTTACAAAGTCACACAAGGATTTTATGAATGGAACGTATTACCATTTGGATATAAAAATGCACCAGTAGATATCAACACTTTATGGACAATTACTTTAAACAAATAGAAAATTGTGTAGTGTACATTGATGATATATTATTATATTCCAAAACACAAGATGAACACATAAGATTATTAGAAAAATTTATACACATCGTAAAATATTTAGGTATAAGTCTAAGTAAAAAGAAGGCTGATATAATGAAAAATCAAATAGAATTCTTAGGAATACAAATTGATAAAAACGAAATAAAAATGCAAACACATATAGTACAAAAAATAATTAACTCAAATGAACAACTAGACACAAAAAAGAAATTACAATCATTCTTAGGACTAGTAAATCAAGTAAGAGAATACATACCAAAATTAGCAAAGAATTTAAAACCATTACAACAAAAATTAAAGAAAGATGTAGAATACCAGTTTGATAAGAAAGATCAAACACAAATACAAAAAATAAAATTATTATGTAAGAACCTACCTAAACTATATTTTCCAGATGAAAATAAAAAATTTACTTATATAATAGAATCAGATGCGAGTGAAAAAAAGTTACGGAGGAATATTAAAATATACGGTATGATGACACTACGATAGAACATCACTTTAGTATTATTCAGAACATTTAATAATACGTAAATAAAATGGGAAATAAAGAACAAAGAATTATATGCATTATATAAGTGTTTATTATCATTTGAACCATATATTGTATATAACAAATTTATTATAAGAACAGATAATACACAAGTAAAATGGTGGCTAACAAGAAAAATACAAGATTCGGTGACAACAAAAGAAATAAGGAGATTGGTATTAAATATATTAAATTTCACATTTACAATTGAAGTAATAAAACCGATAAGAATGTTATTGCATTACCTATCACGACAAAGCTACTCGGATCGAGACTCGAGGAAGAAGATACAATTGAAAAGATACTCAAAGCCATTACTACACTTTGTACAAAAGTGGATAGTATGGACAACGAGATACAAAAGCTAAAGACTAATGAAGATAATCAAGTCTAAAGCTAGTCAGCAAGATGACTATAAAAATGCGGAGCTACGTCAATCGGAAGACGGAAAAATCCAGAGCTAAAAGGAGACGATGGAAACTCCTTAAAACCCATAACATTTGTTTAAATACAACCGGTACAAGCAAACGAGTTAGTGAAAAACAAAAGAATTCAAACTTAAACCAAATATTCGAAAAACCATTTACTCCAAGGCTAACACAAAAAAACATATTATCTATAGAACCACAAACTTCTACATATGCGGATAGCCTACACCATGACAAAAGAACATACAACCATATTACGCGAACCTATATAGAAAATATATACAAAATCCAAACATTTTTAAATCTTAACCCAAGATTAATTACAACCCAAGAACCCAGCCAAGATTATTTAACCCAAAAATTACAAGGTTATAATAAACTAATTGCACAACCTAAAACTAACGCCAACTTGGTGAGGACATGTTACAACTATGGACTATTAAATACAGTATATACATATGACGGAGAAGAAGTTAGTGGAATACCAGAACTACACAAGGCATTCATCACATACAAAAGAGTTACAAAAGGAAATTTATTTTATATAAAATTTATACAAATAAATGAGATATTATACGAGGAAATAAAACCTCCAATACAAGTTATCAAGATAGGACTCGACTAAAGATATGATTATACCCGAGGACATCGGACAACAAAAAGAGATATGCAAAATAGAGATACCAAGTTTTTATGCTAACAAAAGAATAATTGGTATATCAACTATCATACAGAGCTAGCAAATAATTATTTAAACGGAAACGCTATATATGGCTACTATGCAAGAGATCGCTTAATGATTTATTCCAATTCAAGGGAGCTAAGGAAAGCGAGATATGGATGAAGTCCAGAGATGGATTTTATCATTACTTAAGCCAGTAGAACAACCTACAACACGAGCACTAAAAGTAGGATTTATTTCGGCAGAATTATTAACAAGATATTGCAAGCTAATTGGTCACAAATACCCTGACCACATGTGTTCGAAATGCAACGGAGAAGATAATATAATCTCAGACGTCCAGCTGGAGTAAGAGATGAAAGACGGATGAAGAGATAAGAAGAAGAAGATAAAGTCATAAAGATACAGTCATGAAAAGTCTTAAAGTAAATAGTGGAATAAAGACAAAGTTTTTGACTTATTGTAAAGTGTAGTAATTGTATAAGTGTAGTAAATAGACAAGTGTATGGTGTGTAATAAGTAATAGGTATGGTGTGTCATACTATATTAATTAGGCACATTATTATACTATAGATGACATTATTAAGTAGTGTGTACGTGTAGTATTGTAAAAGGTTGGAAGAAGTGTAGTAAGTAAGAATTCCTCTCTATATAAGTGAGGATATATGTAAATGAAAGGAGGCAATGCCTAATATATAAAACTCTCCTTTCAAAAAACTCTCTCTCTTAGGATATAAAAAATACTTAAAAGATAATGGACAAATCTGAAATTCAATCAGATATTTCAGATAGCATGGCTAAGCAAAAGACAAAGGTATATTGTTCAATAAATATGCAGAACTAATTTCATATATTCCTGAACATCATATATATGATTGAATAAATTTATGTTAGTTATTATGTATTAGAATTATTTGAATCATGATTTCTAGTTTATTAGCACACTGGAAACATGGAGAAAACTTCTATACTATGCCATCCTAATGTTGAAACCGGTAGGCGAGGAAAGCCGTTTAGGGGAGTAAACAAAGTTGAGGCGCTGATAAGGAGGAAGTATCCGCTAAAGTACGATGCTAGTAGTGACAGAAAACATGATAAAGATAATCTAGTTCATAATGATCTAATATGAATTTAATCAATTATGAATATGATAAGAAGGAATAATTGAAAATAAAAACTCTGCATAACAACGAACATGACTACATACTTACATGATAAAATGATAAAAAACTATGAAACTTTAATCTTATATATACTTAGAGATATAAAAATAATTGAATTAAGAAGAATTATATGGGAAAAAATATTTAATGATAACGAATCAGAAGATATATTAAACGAACAATGGTATGAAATAGACCTACATAATTCAGATTACGAAAAAATAGAATGGTACGATTTAGAATTAAATTCAGATTAAATGAACTACGAATATTTACAATATTGGACAGAATCTATGGAAGATATAAAACTATTAGAACAATTAATGGAGAAAAATTTATATATGTACCAAGAAACCCAAGATATGTTGTACCTAGAATATATCATAAATAATATTAAAGAAATATTCAGATTAAAACAACTATCAGAAGAATATTACAATAAATATTATTACATTTTACCATGAATTCAGCACCAAAAAATTATAATAAAATCTTTAAAATAAATTGCTCACCTATCACACTACCACTTTCATGAATTCACCAACTACCAGTTCCGCACCGAAAAATGGTATTAATAAAGTGATTGAGATAAACTATGATTCTAGAAACTGGAAAAAAAACTAAAACTAGAATAAGCTGATAAACAGGAAAGAAAATATTTAGTTGTTATTAATAGTAAGTTTTAAGTACATACTCTTCATAATAAAAAAAATAATATAACGTTTTACAGGTATATTAAGAAATCATAAATAAGAAGATAATTTTTACTAATTCATCCTTTAAAAAACTTCTTAGAAATTTTACAAACAAATGTGAAGACTTTCAAAAATAATAATTACAAGGTAATATAAGAATATTATAATTAATGTTTTCTTGATTTAATAAGGTGGAGAACTAATATGAGACAATTATTTTTAATAAGATAATCAACTAATATGAGACGAAGAAAATATTATTTTTATCCATTGAACCACCTAATACAGGTGCGCTCCCACCCTTAGCCAAGGGGTGTCAAGCGACACCCTTTCGTCAAAAAATTACATTGTATATAGTGGTTAAATTTTGGTTTTATATATATTAACACATCTTGGCATAAGTTAAAGATTTTGTCTAATGGTGAAGGTACTGTGAAAATATTTCCTTCCCCGTCCTATAAAGCATTCCGCTATGTTTTTGTTTTCCGATGGCATTGTGTTCTTTATTCTGTAGTACTCATAACAGAGAGTTTTGTGATACTTGTCGTATCCTAATGAAATGCCCTGTTATGTTATGTCTTTTCCTTCTCTGTTTTGCCTATTTGTTGATACTGTATTGTTTATGGCTATGGGTTCCCTAACGTTTGTTGAACATCTTGCATATGTTTACTATTTTATCTTTTCAATGATGTCAAAAGGGGGAATATATTACATGTGCATTGAGGGTATTGGTGACAGGAAGAATATGGCAACAAGGGAACGGAGATAGGGGGAATGATAATGATATGAATGAATAATACATGCAGAAGTTGTTTGTTTGTCATTATCAAAAAGGGGGGAAATGTAGTATCGATGTGTTGATGATTCCTACAAGGGGTGGGACATGGTCCTAGGTAGAATCTCCCTCGTCCAAGTTTGAATGGTGAACAATTGTAAAGCTATCTTGTTAGGGTTAGGTGAGAAGGACAGTGTACTCCTCCAATGAGAATGGACGAGGTTGTTTGTAAAATAGATTATACATCCTTGGTTCATTTATATATTCAATACAACAAATTGCAAAGATTATTCATTCAAAAAAGTATGATATTTTTCTTTGAAGAACACAAGTTTTAACACGTACATAACAAGGGACATGATAAAGCTATCAAGGGCATTTTCTAAGTGTTGTTGTCTAAACGCTTGTAATGTGTTGAAATTGTAAGATTCGTTTCTCATCTATAAAGAAACGCATCGAGTCTTTTCTTTGTGTACCAAATACAGGAACACAATTAGAGTTAATTGTGTGTCTTATAAGTGAAGTTTATATTAATTAGAGTTGGTTAATATAGTGGGCAATGGAGGCATTTCTTTTGCTCGGTTAAGTAATAAAGTTATTACTTGTAGTGAGATTAAGATTTTAATCTCGTGTAGTGTATTTGAAGTTTATATTCACTTATTGCTTGATATTAGTGAAAACAGTTGGAAACCCTATAAGTACAGGTAATGGTTTTACTCCCTTATGCAAGGAGGTTTCCACGTAAAAACTTTTTGCCTTTATTGTTCTTTGTAATCTCTTTTACTACACTCCAGTATACCTTCAACCTGATACTATAGCACATTGTGAGTTAGCACATCTCAACAATTGGTATCAGAGCTTGAACTTTCTATTTGACTAACATCAAGAAAGGATCATGCAAAAATAGCTACTCCACCAAGCTTAGAAGAAGGTCAGTCCACCACACGTTCCCCTCGCTTTAATGGACAGTACTACGGGTGATGGAAGACTAGAATGCATGACTATATCATGGAAAATGACAGTGAACTTTAGGACATCATTCTTGATGGTCCTTGTGTTCCTACTAAGGATATTAAAGAAGGAGATCTGACTCGTGTGGTTTCTAAACCAGAAGGGAGTATGATGAAACTAATAGAAAACAATTGATAAAAAAATTACAAGGCTATGAAACTATTGGTTTGTGGGATTGGAGCTTATTAATACAACATAATCTCACCATCTGAAACAACTAAGGAAATATGGGATTGCTTGAAGACAGCCCATGAAGGAACTATCCAAGTGAAGGAATCAAACTATGACATGCTTACCACTCAGTATGAGAACTTCAGCATGAAAGAAAGAGAGACCGTTCATGAGATGCACACTAGATTCACTTCCACTACCAATGAGCTTTGATGTCTTGGTGAGCCTATACATCCAAGAAATCAAGTTCGAAATATCCTTCGAGTCCTTCTGAAGTCATGGGAGAGTAAGGTAACGTTATCACTGAAGTTAGGGACCTGAAGACTCTCACCATGGACGAGTTGATTGGAACCTTCAAACTTATGAGTTAAACAAGCAACAAGATCTTTCTAAAAGAGAAGGAAAGAAAGACAAGTCCCTGCACTGAAGGTTTCCCCAAGTGAACTGTTAGAAGATGATGAAGAGATGGCCTACCTGACTAGAAGATTTCAGAAAATAGTTAAAAAACATGGAGAGTTTCAGAGAAAAGGAAACTCTAGTCGATCTACAAATGCAAATGATCTTTGTCACAAGTGCGGAAAGCTAGGACGCTTCATGAGAGAGTGTCCAAATCACAAGCTAGAGTAAAAAGATTATGGCAGAGGAGATAGAGAAAAGTGTAGGGACTAGGTCCTAATAATGCAAGAAGAAAAGCAATTGTTGATCATATGGTAAAAAAAGCCCATGTTGTATGGGGAAATCCTCTAGTGACTCTGAGGAATCAGATTACCCTGAAGATATCTCCATGATGGTGGTCAAAAATGATGAAGACATCTTCAACTCTCTTTTTTCATTAATGGTAAAGTCGGGTGATGAAGACATCTAACCCTTCTTAACCTTAAAAGTAACATAGATACTTACTCCATCAAAAGGTTAAGTAAACTTGTTGTTGTGTTGATTGATTTAGTAGGTAAACTAATTTTCGAAAATAATGCCTTGAGTGATAACTTAGACTTTTGTCAAGATGAAAAAATAACTCTTCTATCCCAAATGTATGAAATAAATGATAGAATGATGTTACGACCCAGGGGTACACCTTAGAAGTAACATGGCATACTTGACCCTGAAGGTCTCATACAAGCCCTTAGCATATCACAACATAAGATAATAGAAAAGTACAGAAATTTTAAAAACTTTATCCATACAATCGAAGTCTTTTATAAAAGCAAGCGGAAGTCTTTACTACACTTTGTCTCAAACCATCTAAACTAAACTTTTGAATAAAACCTTTGGGACACAGCCCATACAATAGTCTCAAAACATAAAACAAAAGACATAAAGGGAATAGTGGCTTTGTCCTTGAAGCTATGAGGACTCACCAAATCTTCCACTCATTGCTCCTTAGAAACCTATCCTCAAGAATGGAACTCAAATCACCGAACCCTATATTTGATAAGAATGTAGACAAAGTATGCATTAGTACAAAATGTACTAAATATGTTAGCTAGCATAACATCATAAGAGCATAACAAAAGTGTTAGTCAATAAAAGACATAAGTCATAAGCATAGGAATTTATAACATAATCATGAGCATTATCTTCAGCATAGGTATAATATGAGCATAAGTCATCATAAGGCATACTACATATATATAGTCAATACTTAAACCTTCACATCACAAGAAACCACTTCATAAGTAACCTCCCAGTATACTTGTGCAATGCATGGATAGGATCCCATAAACCCATACATGTTAAGTATCCCCTTTGGTCATCATATTCATACTTACCATCTTAGGATCTCATCTTTAGCTTATTCTCATAACCAAGGGAATCTCTCACCTTTAGTCAATCGTAACATAAAAAGGAAGGCAACTATAGCACAATCATATCTAAGCATATATCACATAAGAGAAACACTTCATGAATCACCTTAAGGCAAGTTTGTGCCATGCATGAACAAGACCACATAATCCTACCCATGCTAAGCTAGACACTTTAGGTTCTTCATTCATATTTATCATCTCTTAACATCATAAAGACAAGGGGAATCACCTCTAGTCATGCATGTATTGGAGGGGTCTACCAAGCTACAATCCAAACTAGTCATGCTCATATTCATAAATACAAGGGGAATCACCTCAAGGCATACATGTTTAGTTCATCATGAAGGACAAGGGAAATCACATCAAGCCACACACATCATGGAATCATAAAGACAAAGGTAATCACCTCTTGTCATACATATCAATGAATCATAGGTATTCATCTCCATGTTCAATATGATGGGATAATGTAGGTATTCGCCTCCACATCATCACATAAGGATCATAGGTAATCGCCTCCATGATCAACGTAAAGGCTAATGGGTAATCACTGCTTGCCTTGGGAGTCATACATACATAAAGGGTAATCACCTCACACACCCCATATCATGACATGGATAATCACCTCATGTTTAACTAATTAGAAATAAGGGAACTCACCTCACATTCCTATCATGTAAAGGTCTTTTAGGGGAATCACCACAAATCTCATCACACTTCATAGTCCTAGGACTTAGATTCATTTTAGGTGAGAATAGACTTTCAACCTAGAATCATTCTATGTGAGAGAACCTTTCATATCATATCATATTCATGCATAATATCATATCTAGAATTCTACATTAGACATAAATACCATCATGACTTAAGTGATTCTATCACTTCATCCATTCATACATTCATACATTCATTAGGTAGATTAGGTAGTAAAGGCCTTCCACCATAATTCTATCCTTCAATCTTCTATTCTCATATAGACTTTAATCTCAAAGCCTTAACATAAATAGTTCATCACATTGGCTTTACTCTCCAAAACCCTAGTGATCAACATTTGTGACTACAAGCCTTACACTCAAGGCTTTACTTCTTACAATCATCCTTCATACATATATTTCAAGGTATTCTAATCACATGTTTTATTATTAGGTGATTCTAGTCATAAATCATCATAAAGGTTCAACTTCAACTTCAAGTTTACTAGTCAAGATCCATCATATATACCATAATCTAGTTCAATTCATGTTTACATGTTTCTATTCTTGAAAAATTACTACTCATAACATCTATTCTAGAAGATCACCTATGAATCCTTAATTTCACCTTTCATGGCATAAACCCACATAATATCAATTTCATCAATTAGGCTAGGGTTAACCATGGAAAACACATAATATCATCATAATAACATAATTCACTACTAATTCAATCATAAACAAGTACTATCCACTCAATTGGAATCATACTCAACATTACCCACAATGTAGGAAGAAACCCTAGCTAGAATTGGGGTTTATCTTCACAATTCAGGGAAATCTAGGGGGATATATGGATGGAAGAATCCATAGACGAATAAGCTAACATACCTTGATTCAAATCCCTCACAAAAGCTTGCAATAATGGAAGAATTTGACCTAGCTTTCTTCTCTTCTTCTTCTTCACTTTCTAGAGAGAGAATTTCTTGAAGGAATTGGGTTTGTTTTGGGGTCTTAGAAGAATGACTTAATTGATTATTTTAGGGGTCTATTAGGTTTATATATGTGGTCTAATTACTAATAAAATGACCCTACTTAATAACTAATTAATTCTAGAACCTTCCCCTAACCCCTAACTTAAAAACTTAAAACTCAAAGTTGCTCCCACCCACGAGACCCCAACCCACGGACCATGGGTGGGTCTATGGGGAGTGTTGCACCTTCATAGGTGGTGGCCTGCAACTCCTCAAATGGGGTCTTGACCCACGACCCCTTCCCACGGGGCGTGAGTCCCAACCATAGGTGGTCCTTTTTGGGCAGTTTTAGGGACTGTTTTGGGGTCCTCCTCAAGGACCCCCTTGGTTGGTCCTTGGGGAGTCTTACCTTGAATATTTACCCCTAAACCCCTCATTCTAAGTACGAGAAGTTATTTTACGATTTTAACCCTCACGACGAACTCTAAAGCCTTCACGTAAAGCTCTAGAACTCTCTAGTTTAGCTTACTAGTTTCCGGAATGTTACAAATGATGGCTCTGGAGACTGATTATTTGCAACTTAAGGAAAATTCAGAAACCACTCTAAATGGGAAAAATAAGCATAGTGGTTTTGAGTTGGATCCGGAAGAAAACTTAAAAAAATCTGAGTTAAGAATAGATTTTGCACTAAAAAGAAACTCTTAGTTAGAAATAGATCTAGGTCAAGCTAAGGAGGAATTGAACAAATCTTTAAAATGTACTAACTCTTCAAAGATCCTTACAAAACTAGCTAATCAGAGATACAACATTGGGAAGGGTTTAGGATGTTGGAAGATA
Source organism: Solanum commersonii (assembly GCA_029007595.1). Taxonomy (NCBI): domain Eukaryota; kingdom Viridiplantae; phylum Streptophyta; class Magnoliopsida; order Solanales; family Solanaceae; genus Solanum; species Solanum commersonii. Next base: position 12,328,105 of record JAJTWQ010000003.1, on the reverse strand, counting down.
GAGTCTCCTTACAATCCTCACAGCAAGTATGTGTCTGTCTTTGATAACTTGTTGTGCACTCATTGTGGTAGAAATGGACATCTTAAAAGGACTTGTAAATCTCTGAGGAAAGTCAAAGAGAACTTGGAGAAGTTCTCTAAACTAAAAGAAAAAAGGCACTTAGTCATACCTATCAATTCAATAAGAAAAATTTGCCTTATTGGACCAGAAAGTTTCTTATCAAGCCCTTGTCTAGTGTTTGGGAACTTCATCTCAAGTGGGTTCCTTAATCTAAAAATGATTATTTATCTACAGAAGGAAGGAAGCAGTCAATGTTGGTTCATGGACAGAAGATGCTCCAAGCATACGACTTGAGAAACGCATCACTTCATCTCTTGAAGCACACCAAGGTGGTGGTGTGTCGTTTGGCAATGGTAAGAAAGGGTACATTCTTGGAATTGGAAAAATTGGAAAGTCTGCGGACCATTCCATAGATGATATTTACTATGTGAATGGTTTGAAGTATAATTTGCTCAGTGTTTCCCAGATCTGTGATAAGGGAAATGAAGTTAGATTTTTGTCCAACAAATGTGTTGTTACCAATCTCATCTCTCAAGAGGTGATATTAACTACAAAGAGGCTCAAGAATATGTATGTAGTAGACTTGGACTCAATAAAAGGATATAATCATACATGTCTCAGTGTTCAAAAAGACAACGTTGATCTGTGGCACAGGAGGCTTGGTCATGTAAGTGCATCACTTCTGAATAAACTTATCTCAGGAGACTTGGTCCTTGGTTTTGCCAAATTGAAATTTACAGATAATAATTTTTGTGATACATGTGTAAAAGAAAAGCAAACCATATCCTCTTTCAAACAGCAGAAATGCGTAAGTACAACCAGTCTATTGGAACTTCTTCATATGGATCTATGTGGTCCAGTAAAAATTCAAAGTAGATGTGGAAAGAAGTACTATGTTCCTATGAACCAAAGATGAGACAACTGAAGTGTTGATGATTTTTTCAAAAAGAATTCAAACAAAGCTTAATTATAAAATTGTAGGGATCAGGTCAGACTATGGTACAGAGTTTGAAAATACTCAAATCAAAGGCTTTTGTGCTGAACATGGAATCAGTCACAACTTTTCTTCTCCTAGAACTCCTCATCAAACTAGGTAGTTGAGAGGAAAAATAGAACCATGGTGAATATTGCAAGAACCATGATTATTGACTCAAATCTGGCAAAGAAATTCTGGGCAGAGGCAGTGAACACGACATGTTATGTAACCAATAGGTGCCTTATCAGATCCGTGCTCAAAAAGACACCTTATGAATTGTTGAACGAAAAAAATCCTAAACTCAGTTATCTTAAAGCTTTCGAATGAAAATGCTTTGTTCTTAACAATGGTAAAGATGATCTTGGGAAGTTTGATCCAAAAAGTGATGAGGGAATTTTTGTGGGATACTCTTCAACAAGTAAAGCATGCATAGTTTACAATAAAAGAACTATATGCATAGAGGAGAGTGTTTATGTTATTTTTGATAAATCTAGTGGAGTAAACAATCTTGAAGACAGAAATGAAGCTGAACTTGAAAAGCTGCTGCAAATCTAGAGAGACATTTTTGTGCAGGAAACCACTCATAAGGTTGATCCAAATGATGAAAAGAATGCAAATCCTGAAGAAGGATCAGGTCCGCTTAACTCTTCAGATACAGTTGACAAAGAGGAAACCAACGGAGAAAACTCTGAAGATGGAGAACTAGTTGTTGAACCTAACAAAGAAGATGCAAGGAAATTAAGATGGAAACATAAGTCATCCCATCCCATGGACAATCTTGTTTCACCTTTGGATTATGGAATGCACACTAGATCAAAAACAAGAAATCTAGTTGCATTCTCAACATTCATATCCACATTTGCTAAAAGATACAAATTGGGTAAATTCAATAGAGGAGGAACTTCATCAGTTTGAGAGAAGTCGAGTCTGGCACCTGGTCCCTAGACTATTAAACAGAACCATAATAAGGACTAGGTGGGTCTACAGAAACTAGCTTGAGAAGCATGGAATTATTACAAGAAACAAGTCAAGGTTGGTAGTGCAGGGGTATAATCGGGAGGAAGGCATCGATTACGATGAAACCTTTGCTCTAGTTGCTAAAATGGAAGCTATAAGGATTTTAATTGCATTTGCCACATACATGGAGTTCAAGTTATTTTAGATGGATGTCAAAAGTTCATTTCTCAATGGGTATCTGAAAGAAGAGGTATATGTCAAATAGCCTCTAGGTTTTGAAGATGTTGATCTGCCGAATCATATGTTAAAGCTGGATAAAGCCCTATATGGTCTGAAGCAAGCTCCAAGAGCGTGGTATGAGAGGTTGTCAAAGTTTCTCCTTGAAAATGGATTCAAAAAACGAAATATTGATAACACTTTATTTCTGAAATAAAGGGAGGAGGAACTTCTCATTGTACAAGTGTATGTTGATGACAAAACTTTTAGAGTTACGTCAGAATCATTGTGCAATGACTTTGACTCCTTGATGGGAAGTGAGTTTGAAATGACCATGATGGGCGAACTCACCTTCTTCTTAGGCTTACAAATCAAGCTGTCCACTCAAGGTACTTTTATCTGTCAAGAAAAGTATATCAAGGAACTTCTCAAGAAGTTCAATATGATAGATGCTAAAGAAATTGACACCCCCATGGTAATAAGTAATAAACTTGACAGTGATGAGGCAAGTATTGAAGTAAATGAGACGATGTATAGGTGAATCATTGGATCACTTCTTTATCTGACTGCAAGCAGACCGAATATTGTATTCAGTGTGGGAAAGTGTGCAAAATTTCAGGCATCTCAAAAGGAATCTCACTTGAAGGAAGTGAAACACATTTTGAGATATCTAAAAGGAACTCAAAACCTGGTCCTATTTTATCCTTCAGGAGATTCTTATGATCTGATTAGCTATGATGACGCTAACTATACAGGTACCTGGTTGATAAGAAAGGCACCTCAAGAATGGCTCACTTTATGGGATCATCAGTAATCTCATAGGGAACCAAGAAGCAAAACTCGGTGGCCTTGTCTATAGCTGAGGTTGAGTATGTGGATGATGCATCATGTTATGCACAATTTATTTGGATCAACAAAAAACTTGAAGACTTTGGTGTCCTCTCAGATATGATCCCACTCATATGTGACAACACAAGTGCGATGAATATGACCAAAAATCTTGTTCAACATAGAAGAACTAAGCACATTGATGTGAGACATCATTTTCTCAGAGATAATGTTGAAAAGGGAAATGTTATTATGAAATTCTACAAGACTAAAGACCAAATAGATGGAATCTTCACCACATCGTTGAACAAAGAACACTTCATCAAGAATAGGATGAGTTTGGGGATAGTCAAGCTGAATTGATCCCTCAACAACCATGAAAGTGACCTTCTAATTGATTATCCTCAAGGGGCAGGTATCTATGCTTGTTTGTTTTTGAAAACTGTGTGGGAACTCACCAATGTAACTTATTGCAAGTACACACTCATGGCACTCTAGCTAGAGGGAAGACTAAGTCATACTAATCAGGGCTATTTAAAGCAACGAATCAGTTATTACATAACAGTCACTTGCCACGTGTCATCTATCTATTTTTTATGTATAGAAACATCTTTTCATTTCAAGTCCAGGGGTCACCTTTGTTCAGGGACCTAATTCAAATGTTAAAAGACCCCCAGAAACCCTTATTTCTTAAAAAAACACAAAACAATCCTTCTAAAAATCCTCTCTTGTGTTCATAAAAAAAAGGGGTTTCTTCTTTCGAATATCCATTCTCTTTTCTACTCTCACAATGTCTAAGACATCCTCCCCTCCAAAGGATCTAATTTCCCCGGAAATTGAAAACCCTAGTTCTTTCCAGTTCTTAACCGTTCTTGAAGATCCCTTTCATTCCACTCCTATGTAGGATGGGTGAAACTGGCAAGTCTGAAACACCTCAAATGGAAGTATTGGCATCTCCCACGGTAGAAACCCTTTCTAATCTTTATTCACCAACTGAGGATCTTCCCTATTCACCCACTCTAATTCTTTCTTCTCTAAGTGCCTTAAATCACTCTGAGGCACAATTTGTTGTTAAACCCTTTGATTATGTGCCTGCCTTAGAGTTATATGTTACTTCACAACCTGGCCATGTGTCCTCAGTAATGTCTGAAAGGTTGTTCAATGGTGATCTACCTGAAGGAAAAAAGACTAAATCAAACATTTTGGCTGCAGAAGTGGAATGGGTTGTTCAAAGCTTAACTACTTTAAAGGGAGTTATCCATCCTCCCTTCTCTGAAGTTGAGTGCAAATCACCTGATCCAGTCCTTAACAAGTTTGAACCCTTGTTTGAAAAAACCCCTAAAATCGAGTCACAAATTGACTTAGTTCAGGAAGAGGTTGAAGAAGATGAAGAAGCTCCTCTCACTTAAACGAAGATGAATGAGAAGAAAAAATGCCCCTAAAGAAGTGAATGTTGAAAAAGAAATCTCAGGTGCTGACAAGGTGTACAAGTATCAGAGGTGCCCAGTGAGGCCATAAGAAAACGTAATGACAAAGGAAAGGGAAAGCTCGTTGAATTCTCTTTTGCTAAGGTTGTTCTAAAGTATACTACCCGAGGATCACAACAGTAACTAATGGGGGATGCAATGGAAGCGAACAAATCCCAAACGCTTCGCAACAGAAGGAAGATGAAAACTACCATCTCTAAGGATGTTCAGATAGTGGATCATATAAATATATCAAAGGAGGGCATGGTTGTTGGGTCAAGTGAGATTGAATCAAAAGACATTGTAAGGGCTGTGGCTAAAAGACCTAGAGAAACAGAGGAGAAGAAAAATAAAGTTTCAAAGATCAATAAAACCAGCAAGAGGAAGGAAGCAAATGAGGATCCTGTTGAACAAAAGACTGCATCCAAGTCCAAATCCACAGAGGGACCAGGTCTCCCTGTCAAAAAAGGTGAAGGGGATACGGTCTTGACTAGGGAGGAAAGAATTGAAGCCTTTAAAACCCAGAATATGTTGAACGAAAGAGTTTTTTTATCTTGATATAATAACCAAACCAGGTATGTGTTACCTAGTAGATTGTGTAACATTGCAGGACTGGGATCACTTGTTTGAATTGCATGTACCATACTTGTATGAGCCTAAAGTATGTGAATTTTATTATAAAATGGAACTCCTACAATATGGAGGTATCAGGACATGGGTTCATGATGTGGACATTGACTTAAGTGAGGAAGGTTTGGGCATCATTTTGGATGTGCCCTGCAAAGTGATCAGGTCAGTGGAAGGTTGTAAGTCATCTAAGGATTTTGTTCAGATGGCGAAAAAATTTAGAGATCTTAAGTGTTCTAGAGTTCTTAAGAAGTATCTTAAGGGCAAATATCAGTTAAATTTTGAATTTGTCAACAAGTTACTGCTACCTAGAACTGAGAAAAGAACATATGTCTGATTTGCAGATCTCTTTTTCATGGTATTGCTTGACACCTTTGAAGCAATTAATCTTCCAGCAATCATGTTGGAACATATGCACATAATCATGACCGTAAAAAATGGAAAAATGGGATTGCATATGGATACTTATTGAACATAGTGTTCCACCACTTCAATGTGCCTCTTGGTAGAGGGGTGGCAGGAACCATCAAGCAAATTTTTTCCATGTCCACACTTATTTAGTGCGAGTGTGTAAAGGGAAAGATAAATCCATGTCTCCTGTCTCCGAACTTCTGTAGAAACAAGAAGTGCTGAAACGAGAAATTGAGGACCTCACAAGTCTTCCAGCAAAAAAGGAGTTAGAGATTACCAGACTTAGTGTTGTGCTTCAAAAGGAACGGTCTCAGGGACCTGGTACCAGTGCTGATATGCAAGGGGGAACTTGACAACTTGAGAGCACAAAATGCAAAACTAATTGAGTCAAATGCCTCGTTGGACGAGGAAGTAAAGTCTCTCACCAAGTAGTTGATGCAGGAACACAATGAGGCAAAATCATCGAATAACTATGCTTCTGCAGTCCTTTTCTCCCCATCCTGCCCCGTCCTAAAAAAGGTTCCTCTATGTTTTTGTTTTCCAGTGGCATTGTGTTCTTCGTTTTGTAGTACTCATAACAGATAGTTTTGTGATACTTGTTTTATCCTAATGAAATGCCCTGTTATGTTATGTTTTTTCCTTCTATGTTTTGCTTGTTTTCTCATGTACTGTGTTGCTTATGGTTATGGGTTCCCTAACGTTTCCTTAACATCTTGCATATATATACTATTTTATCTTTTCAATGATGTCAAAAGAGGGAATATATTACATGTGCGTTGAGGGTATTGGTGACAGGGGGGATATGGCAACAAGGAATAGAGATAGGGGGAATGATAATGATATGAATAAATAATCACATGCAAGAACTGTTTGTTTGTTGTCATCAAAAGGGGGAAATGTAATACTAGTGTTTCGATGATTCTCACAAAGGTTGGGACCTGGTCCAATGTAGATTCGCCCTCGTCCAAGTCTGAATGGTGAACAGTTGTAAAATTGTCTTGTCAGCGGTTAGGTGAGAAGGACAATGTACTCCTCCAATGAGAATGGACGAGGTTGTTTGTTCAATGAATAATACATCCTTGGTTTATTGATATATTCAACACAACAAACAACAAAGATTTTTCTGTCAAAAAGTGTGATATTTGCCTTTACTGTTCTTCGTAATTTCTTTTACTGCATTCCAGTATACCTTCAACCCGGTACTATAGCACACTGTGAGTTAGCACATCTCAACAATATGTAATGTTTTTTGCTTTCAAGCGGGTAGTAAAGTTTTTTCAATATATGCAAGTAATTAGTAATTTATAAATTACTAGCAATCAAACTAAAATGTCATTGGAAAATAATTAAAATAGGCTTTCAACTAATTTAATACACATGTTTTCTAAGAAGAGTCTCTTATGAGAAAAAATCAAGCCACGTCTTCTGCATACGTGAGTCGATTAGAGAAAAAGGTCCCCTAGTCCAATGTTGTAGGGTTCGTTGTATGATTTTGTAATCGTTTTTCCGTTAATATGCTTTTCTTGGTGAATTGTTGCCTCAGATTATTAAAGTAAGACGTTGAGAATGTAGGTAAACCTTTTCTTTTTCTCATTCGGTGGTGTATGTATTAGTTCTAACCATTGTATTATTCCAGGTTCAACCAAGTCATTGATCAAATTATTGATATTCGTATCACAGAGTTTTATAATTTTGTTACGTGTTATAGCCCTTGCTAGAGAAAAGATATCTGAGTTACAAAATTTTCTCCTATCACTTGAATATTTATTGTTCTTCTCATTCTTTTATTTCGATAAAGCAGATAGACTATATGCACAGATAAATGAAGTTTGCATGATACAGGTGTTGTAGAAGTTGTCTTCACCTTTGTTTCTTGAATAACATGTATTTTGAAATACTGGTTCATCTTTCACATTAATGAGAATATGATCATGTTGTATCTGTAGATCATCAATGTGAATTTATGTTTTATCGTTACTTGATATTGGTTTAGCATTTTAATATTACTATTTTAATATATTAATTTGCTTTACTTTGAGTTAAAAGAGTGTTAGTAGGCATTCTTACATTGCATCCGTTGGTGAGGCATATATGACATTACTCACCTATCAATGCACATAGACATTATTGCCCATTATTTTTTGGTTACAAAAACGTTCCACTGAACGTTGGGTCAACACCTTGGGCGGTTTTTGCATTTGCAGGTTGGTGCACTTGTTGCCCACACATTACTTCTCCAAATTATTCCTCCATTACACCTTGTAACTTATGTAACTCCTAAGGCCATTTATCTTCACTATTTACTACCCATCAATTGGTAGGAAGACTTCCTCAACTATAAATAGTGATAGTCTTCATTTGGTTTGAGAGATACTACACACAAGAAAAATATAGAGTAAAAGAGTTAGTCAAAAAGAGAGTTCTTATTAGTTGAAGGGAGGTGTTCTTTTTGTGGAGCTTTGGACTCAACTCTTGTCCAGAGTTGTTGAGTTATATTTTGTGAAGGCTGTTGTATCCTGGAGGGGACAAGTCAAAGAGGACTACTGCTGGACCAGTGAAAACTTTTGCTGCAGTGGGCTTGAATCTCCTTAAAGAGAGTGAGATATCCGCGCCTCAGCCTGAAGAGATTTATTTTCTTCATATTTATTTTCAATTGTAATCTTGTATTTTTGTCATCTTGTAAGTTTTCACTAACACTTTTAAGGAGATTCATCATGGCTACAATTGAAAAAAACGCGAATGTCAAGATGGGAGACCTTAACAAGCCATTTCGGTTCAATGGTAACCATTTTAAGAGATGGAAGGGTAAAGTACTTTTCTACTTGAGTCTTCTCAATGTTTCTTATGTGTTAACTGAGAAGAATCCTAATAAAGTAGACATCACCTCTATGAATGATGATGAAACTATTTCTCATCTAGAGAAAGTGGAAATGTACGATGGTGATTCCTATAAGTGTCGGTATTACATTCTTAATTGTCTATCTGATAATTTTTATGATTATTATGATAGAACTTACTCTAGTGCAAAGAAAATTTGGAAAGCATTGCAAAGTAAGTATGATACTGAGGAGACTGGAGCGAAAAAATATGCGGCTAGTAGATTTTTTCATTTCCAAATGGTGGACAATAAATCAGTGGTAGACCAAGCTCAAGACTTTATAATGATTGTTGGAGAACTTAGGTCCGAGGAGGTTAAAATTGGAGATAACCTTATTGTTTGTGGCATAGTAGATAAACTTCCACCTTCTTGGAAGGAATTTCAAAAAACTATGCACCACAAACAAAAGGAAACCTCCCTTGAAACCTTGAAAATGAAAATCTGCATGGAAGAAGAGGCAAGAGGCCAAGATGCACTTATACAAACAGAAGAGAACAACATCACAACGAAGATAAATTTAATTACTTCAAATAATGCTACTCTTGAAACTCACAAAAATACTTCTTTGAAGCCTAAGAAGAAAAAGTTCAAGAAAAATAATGGTAGACCTCCTAAGAAAAATAATGGTGAAAATAGCCAAGCACAAAATCAACAAGTTCAAGACAAAGGACCGTGCTTTGTTTGTGGCAAGAGTGGGCATATTGCTCGATTTTGCAGATTTCAGAAACGTGGTCCTAACCCTCAGGCAAACTTTACCGAAGAACCTTTTGTGGCGGTGATTACCGACAAAAACATGGTTGAGAGTGTTGATGGATGGTGGGCTAATTCTGGTGCAAACCGTCATGTCTGTTATGACAAAGACTGGTTTAAAAAATATACTCATTTTGAGAAGCCCAAAACCATCATGCTTGGTGATTCCCACACAACTCAAGTGCTTGGAACGGGAGATGTCGAATTGTGTTTTACTTCTGGAAGGGTATTAACATTGAAAGATGTACTTTATACTCCTTCTATGAGGAAAAATTTGATGTCTAGTTTTCTTCTTAATAAAGCAGGCTTTAAACAAATTATTGAATCTGATCAATATGTAATAGTGAATAAGGGTATTTTTGTGGGAAAGGGGTATGCATGTGATGGGATGTTCAAAATGAATGTTGAAATGAATAAAACTTCTACTTCTGTTTACATGCTTTCTTCTACCAATTTTTGGCATGCTCGTTTGTGTCATAGTAATGACCGTTATGTTGGAATCGTGAGTAGTTTAGGATTAATCCCAATGATTAAAAAGAATTTTGAAAAGTGTGAGGCTTGTAGTAAAGCCAAGATCACTAAAAGGCCTCATTTTCAAGTTGAAAGAAAAACTGATTTATTAGAATTAGTTCATACAGATATTTGTGAACTTGGTGGAATTTTAACTCGTGGAGGTAATAGATATTTTATCACTTTCATTGATGATTTTTCTAAGTTTACATATGTTTACTTAATGAAAAAATAAAAGTGATGCTTTTGAAAATTTCAAAACTTATCTCCATGAGGTTGAAAATCAGTTTGGAAGAAAAATAAAAAAAATTAGAAGTGATAGAGGCCGTGAATATGAGTCAAATGAATTTAATTCTTTTGTTAGATCATTGGGAATAATTCATGAAACTACTCCTCCTTACTCTCCTTCATCTAATGGAGTAGCGGAAAGGAAAAATAGAACTTTGGTTGAATTGACTAATGCCATGCTTATTGAGTCACATGCACCTTTAAATTTTTGGGGTGAAGCTATCCTAACTGCTTGTTATGTGTTGAATCGTGTGCCTCATAAAAAGTCTAAATTGACACCTTTTGAATTGTGGAAAGGTTACAAGCCAAGTTTGGATATCTAAGAGTTTGGGGTTGTCTAGCCTTTGTGAGGCTAATGGATCCCAAGATTATAAAGTTGGGTAAGAAAGTTACTACTTGTATTTTTCTTGGTTATGCTTCAAATAGTACAGCCTATAGATTTTTTAATCTTGAAGATAATATTGTGATAGAATCGGGTGATGCTATTTTTCATGAGAATAAATTTCCTTTTGATTCTAAAAATAGTGGGGGTCAAAGGATTGAACAAAATATTTTGTCACTACCTAGTTCTTCTACTTCTACTTTAAAAAATAAAGAAGTTGATGATTTTGAGTTAAGAAAAAGTAAAAGAGCTAGAGTAAAAAAAAAAGATTTTGGTCCTGATTTTTATGTGTTTAATGTTGGAGATGATCCTCTTACTTTGAAAAAAGTATTATCTTCACATGATTTTATTTTTTTGGAAAGAGGCTGTAAATGATGAAATGAAATTACTAATTTCTAATAAAACTTGGAAACTAGTTGATTTACCACCGGGTTGTAAAACAATTGGTTGCAAATGGGTCTTAAGAAAAAAGTTGAAACCAGATGGCTCTATTGATAAATATAAGGCTAGACTAGTTGCAAAAGGTTTTAAACAACTAGAAGGTCTAGAATTTTTTGATACTTTTTCACCGGTAACAAGAATTACATCCATAAGACATTTAATTGATATGGCTGCAATTTTTGATTTGCAAATTCATCAAATGGATGTAAAAACTGCTTTCTTAAATAGAGACCTAAATGAGGAAATTTCTATGGATCAACCCGAGTCTTTTGTTGAAGCAGGCCAAGAAAGCAAAGTATGTAAACTTATTAAATCTCTATATGGCTTGAAACAGGCACCTAAGCAATGGCATGGAAAATTTGATTCCTGCATGATTGAAAATGGTTTTAAAACAAATGAGTGTGATAAGTGCATATATCATAAGTCTTGGAATAATTCACATGTGATTATTTGCCTATATGTTGATGATTTTTTAATCTTTAGCTCTAACATGAATGTTATTGATGAAACTAAGAATATTCTTAGAAGCCATTTTGATATGAAAGATCTTGGTGAAGCAAATTTTATTCTTGGAATAAAAATAACAAGAACATGTGATGAAATTTTCCTTGACCAGTCATATTATGTTGAGAAAATTTTGAAAAAATATAACTTTCTTGATTCCAAGCATGTTGCTACTCCTTTTGATTCAAGTGTTCACTTATTTCCTGTTGAAAGTGAAAATGATGTAATAGATCAAAAGGAATATGCTAGCATAATCGGAAGTTTGAGGTATGTGACTGATTGCACTAGGCCTGATATTGCATATGCAGTAGGAGTACTTGGCAGGTTTACAAGCAAGCCAGGTAATGAACATTGGCATGCTATAACAAGGGTTATGAGTTATTTAATTGGAACAAAAAATTGTGGTTTGTTCTATAAAAAATATCTGCTTTGTACTTGAAGGCTTTTGTGATGCAGATTGGAACACTTTATCTGGTGATTCCTATTCTACCACGGGTTATGTTTTTACTTTAGGTGGTGGTGCTATTTGTTGGAGATCAAAAAAGCAAACTATAATTGCTAACTCTACCATGGAGGCTGAACTAATTGTTTTAGCCTCAGCTAGTGAGGAAGCGAATTGGTTAAGAGATTTATTGTTTCAAATTCCTTATTTTAAAAAACCAATTCCTCCTATTTTAATTCATTGTGATAGCACCGCTGCGATTGGTAGAGTTCAAAACCGTTACTATAACGGTACATCCAGACCTATAAGGAGGAAACACAGTAATGTAAGATCGTATTTGACAAATGGTATCATTAATGTTGATTATGTCAAATCTTGTGATAATCTTGCAGATCCTCTTATTAAGGCCTTAACAAGAGAAAAGGTCTGGAGCACATCGAGGGAGATGGGATTAAAGCCTATAAATCCTTGAGTCATATATGAGGAAACCCAACCTGGGGACTAGAGATCCTATAACCAGGTTCAAAGGGAAAAACTAATCATATGATGACTTGTTGTGAAAAAATGCACTATCTTTTTATTCCCTCCCTATGATGTGAGTGCATTGTTTCCTGTAGTTTGTGAAGGTTGAGTTGATAAAACTCTTAATGAATATCTGTAGCCCGTATGGGTGGAGTGTTAAGCTTACAGGAGCACTCTCGACAGATTTCACCTATGTGATGTGTGGAAGTAGGTCGCTTCCTATGAGAATTTGGCTTATTCTCAAACGCACTCATGAGACCGGGATAGCACATGGCCATAACGCGCTGGCTTTAAAGCTCATGTCAACACCTTGATTATTATGTGTGAGCAATGATATTTTATTTCCCTTAAGCAGTCATAGTTCAAGTCTGAGATCACTACGACTCTGGAATATAAGTTACTGTTTCACTAAGTGGAGGTTCAATGCAGAGCACACCTTCATTATGCATAGTAGTCTTCCTTCAACTGATAGACTCTCTTGATTAATATTAAAATGAGTGGAGGATTGTTGGTTTAGCATTTTAATATTACTATTTTAATATATTAATTTGCTTTACTTTGAGTTAAAAGAGTGTTAGTGGGCATTCTTACATTGCATCCGTTGGTGAGGCATATATGACATTACTCACCTATCAATGCACATAGACATTATTGCCCATTATTTTTTGGTTACAAAAACGTTCCACTGAACGTTGGGTCAACACCTTGGGCAGTTTTGCATTTGCACGTTGGTGCATTTGTTGCCCACACATTACTTCTCCAAATTATTCCTCCATTACACCTTGTAACTTATGTAACTCCTAAGGCCATTTATCTTCACTATTTACTACCCATCAATTGGTAGGAAGACTTCCTCAACTATAAATAGTGATAGTCTTCATTTGGTTTGAGAGATACTACACACAAGAAAAATATAGAGTAAAAGAGTTAGTCAAAAAGAGAGTTCTTATTAGTTGAAGGGAGGTGTTCTTTTTGTGGAGCTTTGGACTCAACTCTTGTCCAGAGTTGTTGAGTTATATTTTGTGAAGGCTGTTGTATCCTGGAGGGGACAAGTCAAAGAGGACTACTGCTGGACCGGTGAAAACTTTTGCTGCAGTGGGCTTGAATCTCCTTAAAGAGAGTGAGATATCCGCGCCTCAGCCTGAAGAGATTTATTTTCTTCATATTTATTTTCAATTTCAATTGTAATCTTGTATTTTTGTCATCTTGTAAGTTTTCACTAGCACTTGATGTTATGTAATCATGTATCTCACAATCATACAAATTCAAGGGTAAGGTCTGTGTACATCCTATCTTCCCAAGACCCCACTTGAGGTAGTACACTAGGCATGTCGTTGTTGCATCTCATAGTATTTTTCTCTATAAGAATGGCCATTAAATTTCTATTAGCTTAATCTTAGCCAGCTAAAGACAAGGCTATGGAAAGATAATCTCAAAAATAGTGTATACCTGACTACAATGTATGATGTTACACACACATTCTTGCTATCTTAAGATGATTCAATCCGCTATATAATTATTGTTTAAAAAGCTCTTTGCATCTTGTACCTATGCAATATAATCATAGAAAATTCATATGAATGTGTGTGGCATTTGATGGTTAACTCATTAAATATTTTTCTATAACAAATGTTGCAAACAAAAAAGGACGTTCTCCATGTTCTGTAAGATAGAGCAGAGCACAAATTATGGATAATTAATGTAAATTAAGTTCCCTACAAGTTATTGACCATTATTATGTATCATTTTAAGTTTGGTGATAGTATTTGTTTTAGTTTTAAAAGAAGAAACTAAAGATGATCTTTGAAATATGTCTTCGTACTTTATTATTTTGATTACGTTTATACCGTAAAAAAATAACAATTGGAAATTTTCAAGTATATCTACTTTTGATATTTTTTAAAATTAATTTTTAAAAAATTAGTAAAAAGTAATTTTTATACCAATCGTGTGAAAATGTGCAGATTCAACAAAAATATGTATTAAAAACCGCGTGAAGCGTGGTAACTTCCCTAGTTTTTTAGTAAATATAAGAGAATAAAATTTTACATGAAAAGATTTATTATAATATATACAAGGTAAACTGTCAATTTTAAAGATATTAGAAATTAAATATTAATTGCTTTCAAATTACTAAATATATTTATATATAAAAAAAAAAAAAAAGGTAAATGACAATAAAAATAAATTAGTATACTAATATAATTTTTAGAATTTTTAATAACTTAGAAAATAATACAAATAGTTTTAACAACTATAAAACCTTTCACGTTATATTATTTGCAAGTTTACACTCCCAGGGAAAATACATATTTTAAAGATAATAGATTTTATTTCTAAAAAATTATAAATGCATACGTTCGATTGAATCGTTTTAGTGTGGCGTATGAAAATAAATTATTTTTAAAATTCTAAGTTTTAGATGATCAAATAAGAAGAAAAAAATCTTCAACTCATAAATATTATAACAAATTGGGAGGCACAAGTACCCCTAGACTATGACCGAAATCTTAGAGACACACCTTAACTGAACTAAGGTCCTATTACCTCCTAAAATTAATTTTTTTGTAATTTTATACACCTTTTGGCTTACGTGGCAAACTCTATGACTCCACGTAGTTAAGGTGTGTGGGAGATGTTTGAATGTCACGTAAGTCAAAAAGGTGTAAAAAATTACAAAAAAAGAAGAAGATGGGTTTGGGTGGTAGTAGGACCTTAGTTTAGTTAAGGTGTGTCTCTGAATTTCGATCATAATCTAGGGGGTACTTGTGTCCTATCTCTAATAAATTTCTTTCTCAGGCTCTTATTTGGGTTCTCTATCGATGCGTGTATACCTATTTCGTGAAAATAAATTTAGATCAATGTATGTTTATCGCTAACTTTAGGAGAGCCTATATTTTGAGAGTCAACTGATTCATTATCTTTGGACCCAAGACTTAAGTAATAGCAATGTGTTAGGAAATAAGGTACCTTTCACTCAGGAACAAGAAATGGAGTTATTAAGTTATATATGTTATCTCATATATTCAGATTAGCAAATCAGAAATAATAAAAGATGAAAAGAAAAACAGAAAGAACTATCTGAGTCCACAAAACCCACTGTATGTCCTTAAGAAATTTAATCCCCTCAAGTACCCGAGGCTGCAAATTGATTCCTCCCAAGATAAAACGGATTAACCATTAAAGAAGTAGAGGTACCTCAAACTTCGATAATTTCAACGAACTCAAAATGACAGCAACGAATCACACACAGAGACACGATCGATCGATTTTGTTTTGTCAGAAATGTATGCAAAAGAAGGGAAGAATTCAATGCAGAAAAATGAGAGAAAAACCTCTCTATTTATAGCCAACAAAGGGTAAGGTCACAACCCTTTGGAAAGAAGACAACCTTTCAGAAAGGTCACAACACTTTGAAAGAGGCATAACTTTTCAAACAGACACAACCCTTTAGAAAGGACACAACCTTCCATAACGGTCACAACCCTTCGTCATAGTCACAACTCTTCAGAAGAGTCACAACCCTTTATTTCCTGTTCACACCTGTAAAATCCAACAATCCCCCATATGAATAGGGAATAGCTATTGTTAAAACATATGCATGAAAAACTGTGTGATTCGTAATTAAGGATTGATTGCCTCTGGATAAGTGGGTTTTCCTTTGAACTTTTCATAGTGAACATATATTGGATATACTCGGTCAATCGATAGATTTAATATCTTTAAATTGTTGAGTTTTGGTGTATACCTAGACAACATAAGTCAAACAATCAATCCTTGAACTATTTTTGGTTCTCATTGTTTTATTCGTTTCAGCCATGAACACGACTTGGTTTATAAGTGCGTAGAGAACTGGCCTTACCAAATTCTTCTTCAAGCGGCTTACATTTCACACTTACATAGGTGATTTCTAAATGTGTTATCCCCTAGATACACCATTTGATATACCCTGTATCAAACTTAGAAATCATTAAAAAGTCCTAATGCATTTATCCTTGTTACTGAACATTGTCTTATCATAAGAATGGACTATAAAAAATATATTGACAATGTTGAACCGTCATCAATGACTTTGTGTGATCTCCTTGAACCTAGATCTTGTGATCTCCAGTCTTCTAGGTAGAGTTACCGCCACAATGACTTCTTCTCGGCCATAGTCCCATTCCCTTTGATAATCTATCAGCTCCCTCTATAGTTAGGCCTTTTATAAGTGGACCCGACACATTATCCTTTGACTTTACATAGTTAATTATTATAATTCCATTAGAGAGTAGTTCTCTAACGATATTATGTCTTCGTCATATATGACGAGACTTTCCGTTATACATCATGCTCCATGCCCTACCTATTCCAAATTAACTCTCACAGTGTGTGCATACTGGAGCTAAAAGATTTGGGCCAAAAATCTTTCAAGAAATTTTGGAGTCATTCAACTTCTTTACCGGCCTTATTTAGAGTGATAAACTCAAATTTCATAGTAGAGTGAGCAATACATCTCTGTTTGGGAGATTTCCAAGAGACTGCTCCTCCATCAAGAGTAAATGCATATCCACTCGTGGATTTTACTTCATTTGGCTTGGTGATTCAATTTGCATCACTATATTCTTCCAATACTGTTGAATATTAGTTATAATGCAAAACAATTGTTTTTTAAGTATGTTTTAAATACTTCAAAACTCTTTTCATTGTCATCCAATGAATTTGATTGAAATTACTCGTGAACCGACTTAGTTTATTAATAGCATATGCTAGATCTGATCGCGTACACTTCATGATATATATCATACTTCTCAATACTCTAGGACAATCCAATTGTGAGTCACTTTTGCCTTCATTCTTTTGAAGTACAAATCTCACATTTCTAGAGTCTTGACAATATTGAAATCCAAATGCTTAAACTTGTCAGTACATTTTCAATCACATCAGTAACTTCAATGTCTTTCATATCGAAGTTACTTTCTAGCATATGCTTAGTAGCATTTATGTCAGAAATGTTTCTTTTGATGATCAATATATCATCAACATAAAAACAAACAATGATCTTGTGATTTGGAGTGTCTTTAATGTAAAAACATTTATCACATTCATTAATCTTGAATTCATTTGCCAACATAGTTTGGTCAAACTTCGCATGTCATTATTTGGGCACTTGTTTTTAGTCCACAGAGTGACTTAACAAGTTTACAGACTTTCTTTTCTTTACCAAAACCACAAAGCCCTTGGGTTGTTCCATGTAAATTTCTTCCTTCAATTTTCCATTTTAAAAAAAAAATCACATCCATTTTGACGAATTTGAAGGCCATATTTCACAACTAGTGCAATTAACATCTGAATTGATGTAATCCTAGTTAGTGCTATTATTTGTCAAACAAGGCTTTCTTATTGTCTAAAGCCTATGACAACAAGCCTGTCTTTGTATTTGTCAATAGTTTCATCAAGTTTCTTTTCCTTTTGTAGATCCACTTTGAACCTAAAAGTTTATTTCCTGGAGGAAGATCAACTAACTCTCAAGTATGATTGCTCAAGATTAAATCTATCTTACTATTGACAGCCTTTTCTCAAAGAGAATGAGTCCACAAAGGACATAACTTTTAGAATATATGAGACTCATTTTCAAGAAGAAATGTTACAAAATCAAACTCGTAGAAAGTAACTTGTCCATTGACATTTACTACGCCTACGAATCTCTTTATTAAGTACATTCTCCTTTGGTTCTTTCCAAGGTCGTTTAGACCCTTCACTTGACTATCCTATGGTTCGGACTTATGAACCATAAATCGACATGCTTTACTATGTGTAGCATATCCAATGAACATACAATCCAAAGTCTTAGGTCCTATTTTGACCCGTTTGGGAATAGTTCCCTCATTTTCATTTCTCATACGAAATAGACTATATTGGAAATTGTTTGATCACTCTCTTTCAAGAGTTATTGCTTTTATAAATTTTAAGGGACGACAAATAATTCTATATCAGGATACAACAAAGCCTGAAAAAACACAACTTTCGGTTGCTCCCTTTCTTAACAAACAAAAGGTTTTTTTAAAATTTTAATTTGTTATTCCCTTTACTAACAAACAAAACTTTGTGTTTCTCTCTTTCTGAACAGAAAAAAAAAATGTTGTTCTATTTTGATATAATGCTAGCACCCCCCACAAATTTTGTGGTAAATCTGAACTTACAAATAGGACATTCAACATTTTCTTCAAAGTTTGGTTTTTTCCTGTCAACAATTTCATTAGATTGAGTTGAGAATGTGCAGTAATTTGTTGGATAATTCCATTTTCCAAATATAATTCTACAAAAGAATATTCATATTCTCCACATCTACCACTTCTAATCATGACAATTTTTTTATCCAACTGATTTATAACTTCAGTTTTATATTGCCAATATGTTTCTATTGATTCATCCTTACCATTCAGCAAATAAACATAACAATATCTAGTGTAAGTGTTAATAAAATTTATGAAACACTTTTTGCCACCACGAGATGGTGTTGACTTCATATCACAAATGTCATTGTAAATCAATTCTAAGGTATTAAACTTCCTTTCAACAATACATACTTGACATTTTGATTTATTTCACTAGAAGTTAGGCAAAACTTCTAAGTTGATTAGTTTTTTCAAGGTTTTGTAATTGACATGTCTCAAGCATTTATGTCACAAACAATTTGATTCAAGCAAGTAAGAACAAACAGAAATACTAAGTTTGAAAAGACATTCTGTGAGGTAACCTTTTCCAACAAATATTTTGTTCTTTACTTTTTATAACTTTCTCAAATACAAACATTGTTTTAGAGTCAACACCTTGCCATATGCCCTTTTCAGAAGGACCTTGCCATAACATTCAATTTGTTATAGAATTACCCGGGATCATAGTCTCATCGGTCCAATAAGGGTAATATGATCCAAATGTTTGTTTTACAACACAAACATAACATATCACTTTTCACCAATGTTCATGTCTATACAAAAAAAAAAAATTAATAGACATATCTTTTCATGAAAAATCACAATATTTTAAGTGAAACTTTTTCATCAAAGAATACAATTCTTTTGAACGAGTAATATAATTTTGTGATTTTATACTAGTCATATCATATACTAGTAAAGAGAGACTCAACATCCACAATATCAAATATACCCCAAGAATTTTGTGGGTCTAATATAATACAAGAATGTCATTAAATTTCATATCGTGTACTTTCAAATTTAAATTAGATAGCAAGTCTAATTTTGTCTTTATTACAAGTTAAATATGTTCTCAAAAATATTTTTCAAGTATTTGAAATTATTTTTCACATAATTTTTTCCCATGCTTACATATTGGCAACACGAAACCTTCTTTTGATGATTTAATCCATATAAACACCCATTGCAGGCACAAAAATCACTAATTTTATGTCACTAGTGTTTTTTTTTTCGTTTTGTCACAACTAAACAAACCACTTAGTATTTAGCATACTAACAATAAAGATTCAATCTTTATACAACTTGTTTCTAGTTTAACGATGAAGTTTTTACATTCTTCTAATCGTTAACCGAAACCTTGAATTCTTATGAAGTTTTAATATTCTTCAAATCAGTTTCACATTCAGACAGAGTAGTAAACCAAAAAGGTTTTAATCTCCAGAAATCTCAAATACATACTGTTCCGAGCTAACAATGAAGATTTTATCTTTTTCAATCATTTACCCTTAATATTCCTGACGAAGATTTTGTACTCTTCAAGTCAGAATCTTCATTCAAACAGAGTATTTAACAAATTGGTGAAGTTTCTATATTCTTCAAACCAATGCACAATCTGATTTGTTCATGAAGTTCTTATATTCTTCAAACCAAAGAAATAAAAAAAATCCCCAAAAGTCAAACACAATCAAATTTCACATGGAGTAGAAAACTATAAAAGTTTTATTTTTCCTCCTCTAAACAGAATACATATTAATAATAATAAAGATATATTCTGATATCATCACATAATGACCATCTATCCTAACATTTATGAAATAAATTTCATAACTTATAAGAATAGAAAAAGGAAATAATAATCAAGGGAAATAAAGATAGAACCTGATTTTTACTCTCATTGAATCATATTCTATCTGTTAGCAATAATTCCATACAAG
This sequence comes from Solanum commersonii, assembly GCA_029007595.1. Taxonomy (NCBI): domain Eukaryota; kingdom Viridiplantae; phylum Streptophyta; class Magnoliopsida; order Solanales; family Solanaceae; genus Solanum; species Solanum commersonii. The sequence continues at coordinate 12,307,716 of JAJTWQ010000003.1, read as the reverse complement.
TCACTTTTCTTGTTAATTTTTTTTTCCTTTTCTCAGTTTCCATCATATTCCTATTTTTCTCAAGAAGACATTTAATTTCAACAAGAAACTAAACTCATGTTCAAATATTGTTAGGAGACAACATTTGTTCATTTACTTCTTCTCATAGTTATATAAAACCAAGAATATAGGGAAATATTAAAGAGTTCATCTTAGCCTTTATGCACGAAATAACTTTTCTCATTGAAAAGAAAATTGAAGAGGTGCAATGCTTGAATGCACTTGGGAAGAAAATAAAAATAATCTTACCCATCCAAAGAAAACGTACTACATAATATATACTCGAACATATTAAAGTAGTACTAATTCATCCCAAATCTCTTTTATCATATGATAAATAATTCTCTTTTTCTTCTTTTTCTTTCCCCAATAAAAAGAATACAAAAAATAGAAGTAATTTCCTTACCACAGAAAATACCAACATTAAATTTCTTAAGCTTATCTCCTGTATTCAGATTAGCAAATCAGAAATAATAAAAGATGAAAAGAAAAACACAAAGAACAATCCGAGTCTACAGAACCCACGGTATGTCCTTAAGAAATTTAATTCCCTCAAGTACCTGAGGTTGCAGATTAATTCCTTCCAAGATAAAACAGACTAACCATTAAAGAAGTAGAGGTACCTCAAACTTCAATAATTTCAACGAACTCAAAATGACAGCAACGAATCACACACAGAGACACGATCGATAGATTTTGTTTTGTCAGAAATGTATGCAAAAGAAGGGAAGAATTCGATGCAGAAAAAAGAGAGAAAACCTCTCTATTTATAGCCAACAAAGGGTAAAGGTCACAACCCTTTGGAAAGAAGACAACCTTTCAGAAAAGTCGCAACACTTTGAAAAAGGCATAACCTTTCAAACGGTCACAACCCTTTAGAAAGGACACAACCTTTCATAAAGGTCACAACCCTTCGGCATAGTCACAACTCTTCAGGAGAGTCACAATCCTTCATTTCATGTTCACACCTTTAAAACCCAACAATATATGGTGCTACTTTTCATTCTATAGCTCTTATTTGGGTTCTCTATCTATACGTGTATGGCTTCGTCGAAGAAATAAAGAAAATCATAACAAATATACATACACATAAACCTAATTCCGGGGATGAAACATTCAAAAACGAATTTATGAGACTAATCTAAAACGAGTTCAGTTGGGATTTTTGAGGATATAATTTTACCTTTAATTCAAACCTAATTGTATTATTGTTCTTTATTATTTTGTCTTTCACTATCAGAAATAAAAAGAAAATTCATTGCGAAACAGTAAAAAAAATTGTGCTACAAAACCTGATTTTTTTTCATTCATTTTTTACCAAACTAGTCACTGGGATAAATGAAACAGATCCTCACTTAAATAGTGTAAAACTTGCTAATTTTTTTCATGTGAAAATATTATTATTTTTCTCTTCTCGGCGACTCAACCGAAATATCTATGAAAATAACCATGTAATTTCTTAGTAGTGTTTATCCTCCAAACAAATGAGTTTACAATGGACAAGGCTTTATTATAAATATTGATTCCAACAGGAAGGTTTTAACAAAGTTCTCTTTCAAAATATTGATTTCAATAGAAAGGTTTTGGGTTTAGATGAGTTGTCAATATCTCACGTAATCATTGAGCAACACTGGAGCAAAAATCACAAGAGGGGATCCCATTCCTTAAATATTATGTATATAATACATAATACAGAGCTTAATAAATAATAAAGTCATTTAATAATAATTAAATATAATTTTAGAAAAATAGTAGTAAATGAAAATTTCATCTATTGTAAATTCGTTTAAAGAAGGAAAAGAAGTTCAATCAACATTTCTAAAAACCTTAATAGTTTTAATATAATTAGTTTAGTATATCAAAGTACATACCTCATTTGTCAACAAACCGTACAAAACAGAATTTGAACTCATCTACGAATTCATCGTCAAACCACTGCTAAATTTTTTTAGCCAATATTTTTTTTAATTATTAGTTACTAATTTATCACTAAATAGAATTAGTGATGAATTTTACTGTTTAATTTTACTTTTCGAAATACTTTTAATGTATTTAAAATTTAAAATAATTTTTTTTAAAAGAACTCAAATTCAATGTTGAGATTAATCCTTGGGGAAATTGATATGGTATATATTATAGTTGCTTTAATTGATTCAAACAAGGAAAAAAATTATGAAATAAGATTGTAATTGATTTAATGTATAAACATTAAAATTTCTTGTAGATCCAAATAAGAAAATATTTAATATGCAAAATTTCAGTTGACTTTAAATTTAAAAATATTTAGAAAAATTAAATTACATGTTTGATCAATATGAAATCTATATTTAAAAGGTATCACTTGATCCATGGTTAGTTTTCTTTTAAATTCGAAGCAAAAAATAAACCAATCTCTGATATTTAATAGAACAATCTTAAATAGTGAATAAACATATCTCCAGCTAAAATAATCAACAATAACTCAAATTTTAGAAAATCGACATGTGATTAATTATATACAATTTGATCAAAAGATTAAATCAGTAATAAATTAAACATCTACGTATGCATCATCAAATATAGTAAATTTAACCTGAAAATATAATATTTTTAGAACATAGTAAATTTAATGTATCTTCAATTAAAAAATTGAGCAAACAAATTTTCTTAGGTTAAAATATACACATATAAAAAAAATAAGAGACGTAAAATTAGAAAATGTCAATGAATAAAATGAAAAAACACATAAAATTATTCATAGCTAATAAAAAAGAAAAAAGAAGATACTCATACTATCTTCACTCTATGGTCTATATGATCTAGGAAACATATAAATGTTAATGTCTTCTTCTTTTTAAACTTTTCATCCGATGATTTGTTCTTGTATGGATCTTGACTAAATTCGAATTTATATCGAAAAGTCCATATTAAGGGGAGATCGCTCCTTAACAAAAACGAATATGTATGCCGGAGAATTCAAATATGAGATTTCTGATTAAAAATAAAGAATACTTATCACTCCACCACAAATTCTTATTGGTAAGATTAATATATCTATATATCATAACATATTACAGGGTCGTCTTAACCACTAGGCCACTAAAGCCATCGCTTGGGGCCCAATATTTTTTGGGGACCCCCATTTTTCTTTTAAAAAAGTACTTATACATATTATTAAAAAAAATTATATTAATTTTTTGAAGAAAAAATATGTGTAAGAGATTTTATAGTTTTCTTGAAAAATTGTTATTGTTTATATTCTTAGTTCATAAGTATATGTAAATTATTTTAATTATTATTAAATTTAATTCTATTTTAATATGCCAACTAGAAAACATGATTCGATTTTGTAAAAAGAGAGAAAACTTGAAGAATTAAACAAATCTTAAAAAAGAGCCCTTGATAGATTTTTAACAAATAATAAAAATTTCAAATAAAAAAATATTGGAGGATGTTCTTCAAATGAACAAGTCACCAATAGAATTGAGTTGGATGATAATAATATCCAAGAAGAAAATCTAGAAGAAGTTGGTGAAAATATGACATTGTTCCGATATCAAGAACTCCTAAATAATTAAATAGTTGCATCCCCAGAAATATATATGATCCAAGTCAATGGAATAATGTAGAATTGTAGATACAAAATTGAGATATCTATTAGTAGAAAAGGGACCATTTAGAATGACTGATATAAATTTTCCACAAGATAAATACGTACGGCATTTTTCTACAACACACTATATTCAAAAATTCGCAAACGGAGAAAAGCATGAAAGAAAAAGATTAATCTACTATAAAGATTTGAAAAAAAAAATTATTTTTGTTGTAAATTATTTAGCACAACTTCTATTATTTGTAATAGTAAACTAGCTAGTGAAGGTAGTAATTAGTGGAGAAATCTTAGTATGAAGCTCAAAGTCCATGAAGTAAAGAATGAACATAGTATTAATAATATGAGCTCGTGTATTGATTTAGAAATGAGATTGCATTAAAAACAATTGATAAAGTTGTGCAAGAACAAATTGATAGAGATAAAGTGCAATGAAAAAAATGTATTGTTAAGAATTATTGACGTGATCAAAACTCTAGGAAAAAATAATTTAGCATTTAGGGGAACAAATGGAAAGATCTATCAAGAAAGTAATGGTAATTTTTAAAGTCTAATTGAAATGATTAATAAATTTGATCCAGCTATGCAAGAACATATTCGAAGAATAAGTATGGCGAAATTCTTAGTCATTACCTTGGACATAATATACAAAGTGAATTATTAAACTTATTGACAAGTGAAGTCAAGAATAAAATTATTAAAGAGATTAAAGAAACAAAATACTTCTCAAAATGTTAAGGCCTCTCTTAAAGAAACTCGGTATTTTTATTTTTGTAATGTTGAAATTCTGACCTCCGGAGATCGGTATTTTTATTTTTGTAATGTTGAAATTCCGACCTCCGGAGATCGGTATTTTTATTTTTGTATTTTTGAAATTCTGACCTCCGGAGATCGATATTTTTATTTTTGTAATGTTGTAATTCCGACCTCCGGAGGTCAGAATTTCAACATTACAAAAATAAAAATATCGACCTCCGGAGGTCAGTATTTTTATTTTTGTAATGTTGAAATTCTGACCTCCGGAGGTCGATATTTTTATTTTTGTAATGTTGAAATTCTGACCTCCGGAGGTCGGTATTTTTATTTTTGTAATGTTGAAATTCCAACCTCCGGAGGTCGATATTTTTATTTTTTGTATTTTTGAAATTTTGACCTCTGGAGGTTGGTATTTTTATTTTTCTAATGTTGAAATTTTGACCCCCGGAGGTCGGTATTTTTATTTTTGTATTTTTGAAATTCCGACCTCCGGAGGTCGGTATTTTTATTTTTGTATTTTTAAAATTCTGACCTCCGGAGGTCGGTATTTTTATTTTTGTATTTTTAAAATTCTGACCTCTGGAGGTCGGTATTTTTATTTTTGTATTTTTAAAATTTTGACCTCCGGAGGTCGGTATTTTTATTTTTTAGTTTTGAAATTCTGACCTCCGGAGGTCGGTATTTTTAATTTTTATTTTTGAAATTCCGACCTCTGGAGGTCGATTTTCTCCTACAAAACAGGCAGCAAATTGCTGCAATTTTTAGTTGCCCACCTGCATATTTATACCAAAACAACCTAAAGCCAAATAAACTTCATCCAACCAAAACAACCCAAAGCCAAATAAAATTCATCCAACCAAATAACCCAAAGCCAAATAAACTTCATCCAACCAAAACAACCCAAAGCCAAATAAACTTCATCCAACCAAAACAACACAATATTTTCAACATATACATTAAACTATTTCAAAATAAACTTCATCCAACTTCAAAATAAACTAAAATACGATCAAATTAAACAATTCCAAAAATATAGAAGTCTAAAATGTCAAATAGATACAACTACTCCTCATCACCCTCACTCTCCTTATCAGACTTACCATTCTCATCACCCTCACTTTCCTTATCAGACTTATCATTCTCATCACCCTCCTGATCAAATCCATCACTGCTGGCCGGACATGGAGAAAGAATATTTCCTGATTCAAAAAGAAAAGTAAGTTGGGCCTGAAGCGATGCATACCTCTTGTTCTCCACCTCATTTGCTACCGCAATCTCCTCCTCTCTCTTTCTTCTCTCTTCTTCTTTGTTTTGGCTAACTGCAACAGACAATTTAGAGTGTTGACTCCCGTTGAACAAAGGACTACTACAATCACGCAATTATTCATAAAAGATGTTTGCTTCTTCATTAGGAGCTTTTTCTACATTTTCTCCTTGTTCAAAATCAGAATGCATCCCAAAAGCGTCATCGACCATATTTGACATTCTAGAACCTTGGAAATAATTATGCTCGGTAGATCTACTACTTTCACCGACAACAAAGTTATTAAACATACTGTCACTTTCAACCTCACCATGACTAGTCCAAACAGTATACCCTGGTTTTAATCTATTCATCATAAGATGCATAGCAACAGTCTATGTTGTATGATATCTCACATTTTCACAATTAACACACGGACACCTAGTCAATCTTGAAGTTAAAAAATCATCAAGTGTCTTTGCATGATTTATAAATCTAGTGACACCTTCTGCGAATTCTGAAATCATACTCGCTCGACCAGGATTGTTTCTATTATACATCCAACTACGATCAGGATCCATCTACACAAAAAATAATGATAATTTTGATTAACTTTAACTACATTAGTTTTGACTTAATTTCAACAACTAAATACACTAACTAACCTATATTATTTATTTTAACTTATTTAAACAACTAAACAACTTTTTAACTTTAACTATAATAGTTTTGACTTAATTCCAACAACTAAATCCACTAACTAAACGACATTATTTATTTTAAATTATTTAAACAACTTAACAACTTTTTAACTTTAACTACAATAGTTTTGACTTAATTCCAACAACTAAATTCACTAACTAAACCACATTATTTATTTTAACTTATTTAAACAACTTAACAACTTTTTAACTTTAACTACAATAGTTTTGACTTAATTCCAACAACTAAATCCACTAACTAAATGACATTATTTATTTTAACTTATTTAAACAACTTAACAACTTTTTAACTTTAACTACAATAGTTTTTACTTAATTTCAACAACTAAATCCACTAACTAAACGACATTATTTATTTTAACTTATTTAAATAACTTAACAACTTTTTAACTTTAACTACATTAGTTTTGACTTAATTCCAACAAACTAAATCCACTAACTAAACGACATTATTTATTTTAAATTATTTAAACAACTTAACAACTTTTTAACTTTAACTACAATAGTTTTGACTTAATTCCAACAACTAAATTCACTAACTAAACCACATTATTTATTTTAACTTATTTAAACAACTTAACAACTTTTTAACTTTAACTACAATAGTTTTGACTTAATTCCAACAACTAAATCCACTAACTAAATGACATTATTTATTTTAACTTATTTAAACAACTTAACAACTTTTTAACTTTAACTACAATAGTTTTTACTTAATTCCAACAACTAAATCCACTAACTAAACGACATTATTTATTTTAACTTATTTAAATAACTTAACAACTTTTTAACTTTAACTACATTAGTTTTGACTTAATTCCAACAACTAAATTCACTAACTAAACCACATTATTTATTTTAACTTATTTAAACAACTTAACAACTTTTTAACTTTAACTAGTTTAGTTTTGACTTAATTCCAACAATTAAATTCACCAACTAACCCACATTATTTATTTTAAGTTATGTAAACAACTTAATAACTTTTTAACGTTAACTAGTTTAGTTTTGACTAAATTCCAACAACTAAATTCACTAACTAAACCACATTATTTATTTTAACTTATTTAAACAACTTAACAACTTTTTAACTTTAACTACAATAGTTTTGACTTAATTCCAACAACTAAATTCACTAACTAAATGCCATTATTTATTTTAACTTATTTAAACAACTTAACAACTTTTTAACTTTAATTATAATAGTTTTGACTTAATTCCAACAACTAAATTCACTAACTAAACCATATTATTTATTTTAACTTATTTAAACAACATAACAACTTTTTAACTTTACCTAGTTTAGTTTTGACTTAATTCCAACAACTAAATCCACCAACTAAATCAATTTTATCATCTACATGATCAAATAGTGTTGGTACTTATGCTTAACAAATATATTATTTTTAAATTTAAAGCTAAGTGTCAATACTAGATGAACACAAATCGATCTTGCAAGAAAATCAATTTTGTCATCAATAGGATCAACTAGTGTTGGTACTTATGCTTAACAAACACATTATTCCTAAATTAAAGTTTAATATCAACACTAGATGGCACAAATCGATCTTGCAAGAAAATCAATTTTGTTATCAATAGGATCAAGTAATGTTGGTACTTATGCTTAACAAATATATTATTTCTAAATTTAAAGCTAAGTTTCAACACTAGATGGACACAAATCGATCTTGCAAGAAAATCAATTTTGTCATCAATAGGATCAACTAGTGTTGATACTTATGCTGAACAAATATATTATTTCTAAATTTAAAGCTAAGTGTCAACACTAGATGGACACAAATAGATCTTGCAAGAAAATCAATTTTGTTATCAATAGGATCAACTAGTGGTGGTACTTATGCTTAACAAATATATTATTTCTAAATTTAAAGCTAAGTGTCAACACTAGGTGGACAGAAATCGATCTTGCAAGAAAATCAATTTTGTTATCAATAGGATCAAGTAATGTTGGTACTTATGCTTAACAAATATATTATTTCTAAATTTAAAGCTAAGTGTCAATACTAGATGGACAGAAATCGGTCTTGCAAGAAAATCAATTTTGTCATCAATAGAATCAACTAGTGTTGGTACTTATGCTTAACAAATATATTATTTCTAAATTTAAAGTTAAGTGCCAACACTACATGGACACAAATCGATCTTGTAAAAAAATCAATTTTGTCATCAATAGGATCAACTAGTGTTGGTACTTATGCTTAACAAACAATCGATGGACACAAAAAAATTATCACAAAATTAAAGCTAAGTACAATACTAGATGGACACACACATATTATTGAAAACAATTGTACTTGAACTTTAGAAATTTAGAAACACCAACCTTATCTCCTACTTTGATGAAAGAAGCAATATAGTCTTGTATCAACTTTTTTAGATGTTGAGCTTCCTCAGTTGCTTAGCACAAAAAGTTCTAAAATTAGTTACATATAAACTTCAAATCCAAGAATATTAGTTATATATATATTCAAGTTTTAATAAGTTCAAGTTTTCAATTCAAGTTCATATCTAATTTCTAAAATTAATTAGTTATATATTCAAGTTAATTACTTCCAAGTTCAAGTTCTAATTTCAAGTTCAAGTCTAAGTTCAACTTCAAATTTTAAGTTCATGTTCTAAGTTCAAGTTCAAGTTCTAATGTCAAGTTCAAGTTCTAAGTTCAAGTTCTAAGTTCAAGTTCAAATTTTAAGTTCAACTTCTAATTTAAAGTTCAAGTTCTAAGTTCAAGTTTAAGTTCAAAGTATTAAGTTCAAGTTCAAGTTCTAAGTTCAAGGTCAATTTCAAGTTCAAGTTCTAATTTCAAGTTCAAGTTCTAAGTTCAAGTTCAAGTTCAAGTTCAAGTTCTAATTTCAAGTTCAAGTTCTAAGTTCAAGTTCTAAATTCATGTTCAAATTCAAGTTCAAGTTCTAAGTTAAAGTTCAAATTCTAAGTCCAAGTTCAAGTTCTAAGTTCAAGATCTAATTTCAAGTTCAAGTTCTAAGTTTAACTTCAAATTCTAAGTTCAAGTTCAAGTTCTAAGTTCAAGTTCAAGTTCAAGTTCTAATTTCAATTTCAAGTTCAAGTTCCAAGTTCACGTTCAAGTTCTAAGTTCAAGTTCAAATTCTAAGTTTAAGTTCAAGTTCAAGTTCTAAGTTCAAGTTGAAGTTCTAAATGCATGTTCAAGTTCTAATTTCAAGTTCAAGTTCAAGTTCAAGTTCTAAGTTCAAGTTCAAGTTCTAATTTCAAGTTCAAGTTCTAAGTTCAAGTTCAATTTCTAAGTTCCAGTTCAAGTTCTAAGTTCAAATTCTAATATCAAGTTCAAATTCTAAGTTTAACTTCAAATTCTAAGTTCAAGTTCAAGTTCTAAGTTCAAGTTCAAGTTCAAGTTTTAATTTCAAGTTCAAGTTCCAAGTTCAAGTTCAAGTTCAAGTTCAAAGTTCAAGTTCAAGTTCTAAGTTCAAGTTCAAGTTCAAGTTCAAGTTCTAATTTCAAGTTCAAGTTCTAAGTTCAAGTTCAAATTCTAAGTTCAAGTTCTAAGTTCAAGTTCAAGTTCAAGTTCTAAGTTCAAGTTCAAGTTCTAATTTCAAGTTTAAGTTCTAAGTTCAAGTTGAAATTCTAAGTTCAAGTTCAAGTTCTAAGTTTAACTTCAAATTCTAAGCTCAAGTTCAAGTTCTAAGTTCAAGTTCAAGTTCTAAGTTCAAGTTCAAGTTCAAGTTCTAATTTCAAGTTCAAGTTCCAAGTTCACGTTCAAGTTCTAAGTTCAATTTCAAATTCTAAGTTCAAGTTCAAGTTCTAAATTCATGTTCAAGTTCTAATTTCAAGTTCAAGTTCTAAGTTCAAGTTCAAGTTCAAGTTCTAAGTTCAAGTTCAAGTTCTAATTTCAAGTTCAAGTTCTAAGTTCAAGTTCAAGTTCTAAGTTCAAATTCTAATTTCAAGTTTAAATTTAACACACCCCAAAATCGGATGTGATGGCACGTGCCCAACCCCACCGGACACATCAGCCTAACACCCCAAAAACCCGATGATACAGAATTAACAAAACAAGAATAAGATAGAAAGATAAGCGGAAGTCTTTAAATAAACTCAACATAACCCCAGAATTGGTTGTCACATGTACAAACCTCTAATACAGAATCTGAATAAAACATACAAGTCTCATAGTAAAGTTCTAGAATAGAACATCCGGAAGCTCTAATCGAAGATGAGTATTAAGTCGGATCTAATAGAGCTGGCAACCTACACAACTGTGTAGAAGCAAGGGTGAGTACCAAAAGCAACAGGTACTCGCAAGTAACACTAAACTAAGCTAAACTAGCAGCTACAAACGACTCCTTTCAATCCCAACCGAACCACCGAAACTTCATTCTAACAGCGAACCAACAACCTATACTACATAATTCATAATCAACATATATATTCAACAGTGTCTCAACATCAACCTCATATCCTCATATAGGAGCAAATAGATCATATATCACTTGAAGAAGGGCAAATAGGTAAAATCCACACACACCACAGACAAAGATGAAGTCAAATGCGATGCAAATGCAATAATGATGTCATGTAATCGTGATGCATGTCTGTCCTAACATACACATTTGTTGACGTAATCAGACCGCGCTGAATACTCAAATCAGAACCCATGGGGGCCACACATGGACCATGTATCACCGCCAGAACCAGATCCCATCGGCATCCAAATTGCTAGCCAGAACTAATCCATCTCATATATCTCTAGCCGGAGCTAGTCTCAACTATGTCTCATATCCATCCATCCTCATATCAGCGTCTCAGAACTCATGTAACAGATAGTTCACACATAGGATGAATAATGAATATGCACATGTCATCAATCACAATCATATCACGATCACATCATAGTATTACACATCATCTGTCTCAATCACAACCATATCACGACCACATCATAGTATTACACATCATCTATCTCAATCACAATGTATGTATCAATCATAGCCTACTCATGCTCTTCTATCCCCTTAATATCAGTTATCACATGCCTTATTCAACAAATTCAAGTCACATATAACACATTTAGCTCGTTTTATTCCCCATCTTTCATTTACAATAATTTCAATCAACAAATAAAACTCATCCTCAATCCCCATTACTCCCCAACACAATTAGGAAAGTAGTCATGCGTCGTCTAAGAGTTTAACAAAGTTTAGAAGTCACTTGCCTCAAAACACTTCAACTAGTAACTCAAATTTGAGTTTTACCCTTTCGAGCACGCTCCAAATCACCACAATCTATTCATAAATGGAATCCCACAATCAATACGAATCTAACAACACCAATATCGTGAAATTTGGAGAAAAAGGGTAAAATGGTCAAAAATCTCATTCCAGAAAATATTCTCGAAATCTGGAAATTTTTTGTGAAAAAATGTTCCCCAAGAAATTTAGAATCCAATAGTGAAACCCGTTTCGAAAAAGGAGTGGAAATGAGTTCACAAACTCAATTTTTCTATTAAATTCGGATTAGGCAAAAAACCCCAAATTTTACACTTGAAATCTTAAATTTTGATGTTAAAATCCATAAATAATCGATGAAAATCACAGATATAAGTTGGAAATAACTTACCCAATAAATTTCTTGTGAAAAACCACTTGAAATCACCTATTTTCGAGCTCTCAAAGTCTAAAAATGGAGAAATGGGTATTTTCAAGTTGTGGGAAAAATAGCTACTGATTTTTAACTTAAAAAAAGAAGAACTATTATTGCAGCTGAAACATAGCAATAACACCAAAGTTTAAGTCCCCGTTGGACCCTCGGGATTCGTTCGGAATCTCGTGCAAACAAACTAAATATGTACCCCCACTAAATTCGACGTTCCAGATTCAATGGAACCGTCGGAATTTGAATTCGAGGACTCCTTGACCCGAAATTCAATAAAATGCCAAGAAACTAGTTTATCGCCTAAAAAATTCAAAACTCAAACGGAGTGTCTAAAAATTCAACCAAGACTCATTCTAGACTTAGAATCGCCTCCTGAAACCAACGGTACTCTCGGAATTTCAATCTGAGCCTCGGAACCTCATATGTTGACCAAAGTCAACTCTTTATCAAAATTTCACAACTTTAGCAACTTAGGACCTCAATTCTTCGTTTCAACTCCGTAACTTCACACAGACCCGTTTCGACATTCTAAAACTGCCGGAATTGAAGGAAATCCGATCCAAGTCCTGAAACTCCAAATGACTGGACAAAGCACTTTTCAACCAACTTTTACTCATAAAAACTCAACTTCTCAAAAACTCAACTTTTTACCAACTTTTCCTCAAACCAACTTTACAACCACAAAACATGGGACTCGGGGCAACTACCAAAAGGGCAAAATAGTCATTTCCACGAAAAATTACCAAAATGACCTTTCGGGTCATTATAAAATTCTAAGTTTAACTTCAAATTCTAAGTTCAAGTTCAAGTTTTAATTTCAAGTTCATGTTCAAGTTCTAATTTCAAGTTCAAGTTCTAAGTTCAAGTTCTAAGTTCAAGTTCAAGTTCAAGTTCTAATTTCAAGTTCAAGTTCTAAGTTCAAGTTCTAAGTTCAAGTTCAAGTTCAAGTTCAAGTTCAAGTTTAAGTTCTAAGTTCAAGTTCAAGTTCGAATTTCAAGTTCCAGTTCTAAGTTCAAGTTCAAATTTTAAGTTCAAGTTCAAGTTCTAAGTTTAACTTCAAATTCTAACTTCAAGTTCAATTTCTAATTTCAAGTTCAAGTTCTAAGTTCACGTTCAAATTCTAAGTTCAACTTCAAATTGTAATTAAGTTCATGACATTCAAACATTCATCATCTAAATTCATGACATTCAAACATTCATCTTCTACTCATAACACTTCAATTACTAATTTCTAACTTCAAATTAACACTTTACTAACTAGTCCTAAAATCAAATCAAAAAAAATCCCAATTCAACCTCAAATTACATATTCTCAAGTTTAAACTAGTCCTAAAATATAAAAATGCTAATTCTTCACTAACTAACAATGCCTAATTTCTTTTTAAAAAAACCTTAAAATAAAAATCTTCAATTATCTATACCTAACTAACAATAATCAAATCAAATTAACAATTGAATAACACAATCAACAAACAAAAACAATAATATACTAACAAACAATCAATTATAATCACTAGAATTAAAGCTAAGTATTAATACTAGATGGACACAAACACATTATTCAAAACAATTGTACTTGAACTTGAGAAATTTAGAAGCACCAACCTTATCTCCAACTTTGATGAAAGAAGCAATATAGTCTTGTATCAACTATTTTACATGTTGAGCTTCCTAAGTTGCTTAGCACGAAAAGTTCTTAAATTAGTTAAATATAAACTTCATATCCAAGAATATTAGTTTTATATATATAATAAGTTCAAGTTTCAATTCAAGTTCATATCTAATTTCTAAACTTAATTAGTTATATATTCAAGATAATTAGTTTCAAGTTCAAGTTCTAATTTCAAGTTCATATTCCTAATTAAGTTCAATTTATAGTAAATTCAAGTTATAATTAATTATAAGTTCTAATTAAGTTGTAATTTAAATCCCTAAAATTCTAAATTCAAACTAGCTAACTAGTGTCCCAACTTCAAACTATTAATTAGTCCTAAAATATCAAATATAATTCAAACTATTAGTCCTAAATTCCAAATTCCAAATTCAAACTAACCTTAAAATCACAAATTGAAAGTACTCCTAGAATTCAAAAATCAAACTATAGTGCTAAAATCCTAAATTCAAACTATTAGTAGTCCTAAAATCTCAATAATAATTCAAACTAGTCCTAAATTCAAAATTCAAAACTAGTCTTAAAATCACAAATTCAAACTAGCCCTAAATCCCAAAATCTAACTAGTGCTAAAATCCTAAATTAAAATTAGCTAGCTTTTCCTAATCCCAAATTCAAACTATTAGTCCTAAAATCTCTATAATAATTCAAACTAACTCAAATAATACCCAAATTCAAACAACTCCTTAAATACCCTAATTCAATCTAATCTTACAATTCCAAAATCAAACTAATTAACTCAAGAAATACCGAATTTCAAACAAATCCTAAGATACCCTAATTCAAACTAACCCTAACATTAAAATTTTCAATTCACAATCAACAAACACAAACTAACAATCAAATAATCCCTAATTCCAACTAACAATCAAAAACCCTAAATCATTCACTTACTAACAATCAATCAAACTAAGTATATTAGTACTCTAATTTTGAGATACTTCAACTAAATAGAAACAAAAGTAATCTTTTATGGAGGTTCTAAAAATTCACCTTGAGTAAGAAGGTCGAGGATGGTGGCGCGAACTGAGAAAATTGATATGGAGGCAGCGCCGGTTGGGATGGAGGCGGCGCAACCTTCCTCTGCAGCTGCGCGCCCTCTGCAGCTGCGCGCGACCTCCTCTACTGCTGCGACGGTGGCTCCGGTTGGGGATGGTGGATCGTCGGTCGGGGATGGGTGGGGGTGGGGAGTAAGACTTCACTTAGGTTTTGAGACTTTACTTAGAGTGAAACTTGATATTATCATTCTTTTCTTAAAAGAATTGTTTAATTTACCGACCACGGGATGTCGGTATTTTTTAAAATAATTATTTATATTTAAATATATTTAATAAATACCGACATCGTGAAGTCGATATTATTTAAATAAAATAATAATTTAAATATACCGACCTATTTAGGTTGGTATTTATTAATTTATTTTAATATAAACTCAGCTCTTGAGGTTGATTTATTAATTAAACATACACACACACACATATATATAACATTAAATTTTATTTTATTGATCAACAAAAGTTTATCAATATCAAATTTAATATATAAATCTCCTTGAATTGATCATCGATATTTCTTTAATTTATAATGTATTTCATATCTAAACTACTAGTATATAAGACTTGATTTGTTAAACTACTTGAGGAGTAGATAACTATATATATATATATATATATATATATATATATATATATATATATATATATATATATATATATATATATATAATTTAACTACACATCAACAGAAGTTTAATAAATTTAATTTATCGATCAAGTTAATTTTATAAATTTAAATTATATAACTCCTAATTATATAAATTTAATTTTATTGATCAACAAAAGTTTACCAATATCAAATTTAATATATAAATCTCCTTGAATTGATCATCGATATTTCTTTAATTGATAATGTATTTCATATCTAAACCACTAGTATATAAGACTTGATTTGTTAAACTACTCGAAGAGTATATAATTAATCAACGTATTTTATACTCCGATAAAGTATCGTTTACATGTCATCATAATTAGAAGGTGATCACTACACTTAACATCCATTCAATTAGATTGAACATATATAATAATACTAGCTATCTCGCACGCATTTCATACTCGAATGGATTATATGTTAGCTTTTCACCTCTACATCATGACATCAGATATTAAGTTCATGATTAGACGAATGACTGATAGAATTTGTACATTACTCTAGAAATATAAGTATAATTATCTCCTAATGCATATCCATGTAGTTTCATACTCTAAATATGGATTATAGAATTTTTTTATTTATTTCACGAATTCTAACTTTTTATTTATAGAAGTATACAAAATTGTTACACTTTTTGAACAATTAATTGTAGGTGTAAAATGAAATTTTAGTATTATGCACAATAGCAAAATTATGATTATTAATAGGAATATTTTAAACAAACCGACCTCCTGATATCGCTTTTATTAAAAGTAATTAGATTTAATAAAAAAATATCAACGTCATGAGGTCGGTATCACATTAAAAAGTAATCATGTTAATTAAATAATATTGACATCGGGAGGTCGGTATTTTATATGAAATTATTTTTTAACTTGAATAAATTACCGTCATTCGGAAGAAGATTTATTTAAAGTTAATTGAAAATATTAATTTATTACATACTATTTAATTTTACCGACTTCCAGAAGTTGGCATTATAATTTTTTTGTTTTTATATTACACAAAATCATCCTCCGGAAGACGATTTAAATAAAATTAAATTAAAATATTTCTCAATTTTGTTTTTTATATTTAATTGAGAAAATAATATCGACATCAAGAGGTCGATTTTTATTGTAATTCATTTTCTGGGAAAAATTTCGACCTCTTGAGGTCGGAATTTGGTTTTCCCGCTTTATTTTGCATAAGAACCGACTACTTGTTGTCGGTTTTCATATCAACGTAATTTCATAGTATACAAAAATTGGTATAGGTGTAAAATGAACAACAAACCGATCTCCAGATGTCGCTTTTAAAAGTAATAATAAAAATACCGACCTCCGAATGTCGCATTTAAAAGTAATAGATGAAATAAAAATACCAATCCTCCGGATGTCGATTTTAAAAGTAATAGATGAAATAAAAATACCGACCTCCGGATGTCATTGTAATTAATAGTAATTAGAAAAAATATCGACCTCATGAGGTCGGTATTTTAATTACATACTATTTAATTTTACCGACATTCGAAAGTCGGTATTATAACCGACATCAAGAAGTCAGTTTTTATGCAAAATAACCAAATTTCGACCTCAGGACGTCGGAATTTTTCCCAGAAACAAAAACCAACCTCTGGATGTCGGTATTATTTTCTCAATTAAATATAAAAAATACCGACCTCATGAGGTTGGTATTTTATATTAATTTATTTTTTACATACTATTTAATTTTACCGACATACGAAAGTCGGTATTATTTGTTATTTGTTTAATACCGACATCAAGAGGTCGGTTTTTATTGTAATTAAATTTTTTTTCGGGAAAAATTCCGACCTCCAGAGGTCGAAATTTGATTTTCCTGCTTTATTTTGCATAAAGACCAACTACTTGTAAATACGACCTCCGGAGGTCGGAAATTACCGACCTCCATTTGAGGTCGAAAATTTTTAGGTCGGTATTCACTGTTTTTTTAGTAGTGAATATAGAAGATGAAAACAATAGAAATAGGGAGACAAGAGATGAGAGCTTTTCTCATTATTCCAACTCTTCAAGTGTTCACCAAATCTTCAAGTGTATACAATATGAATCATTATGCCTCTATTTATCTATATTACCTTAAAAGCATGAACTCCTAACTTGAATTTCAAATTACTATAATATCCCTAACTTAGGTTGTGACTTTTTCGATTAGTTGTGACTTTTTCGATGAGTAGTGACTTTTTCGAAGGGTTGTGATTTTTCGATCAGTTGTGACTTTTCCAAAGAGTTGTGACTTTTTCAGTAAGTTGTGACTTTTTCAATAAGTTGTGACTTTTCCAAAGGGGTGTGACTTCTCGAAAAGGTCATGATTTTTTAGATAAGACACAAAAAATATTTGTTCATACTATCCTTTGTTGACTATAAATAGAGGGGCTTCCTCTCATTTTTCAACCACAATTTTTTAATCTTCTTCTCTTTTTCTTCTTGCCTTTTAAATTTTTTTGTGTGATTTATTGTCATTGAGTGAGTTAGAAGTTTAGCGGATATGAGGTACCACTATTCTGATGAGGTAAGTTGTTCTATCCTAAGAGGGTATATTCCGTAACCTCGAGTACTTGAGGAAAATAATTCTGATTATTTAATAATTATTTTTTTCCTTAATATATACATTAGTATGTAATGTTCCAATACATGAAGTTAACATGATGTAGTCTAAATTCATTTGTTTTTGTTAAAGATTTCTCTTGTGATGTAGATATATGCTTCTGAATATCTTTTCCAAAATTTAGAGAATTGTCACGATTTGTTTTTTATCCTCAAGACAAAAGAATGACTTCATTTATCAAAGCTACTTATGTGATTTAGTCTCTCATGAAGTTTGCTTCAAAATAGTAATTACTATCTAAACATTGCCCTCTTGTTTTATTTATTTACTATTTCTTAAAATTTTAGTATTTTAGACAAAGAAAAGTTCATATGACTTGTAATAACGTCAGTTGAAGTTTGTATTAGTTTAATTTTTATTATTTCTTTAATATTTAATTTTATAAGATAAATAATTTCGTTAATGCAAATATATATTTATATTTGGGTAGGTATTTGTATTTAAATTAAAGTATTATATATGTCACATATCTTTTAATACGCTTTGAATGTTGCCTCGTTAAAAACCTTACCAGAAAAATCCAATTGGGATAAAACCATGATTAAGGAAAAGAGTACAACACATAGTTTTCTCCCCCTGATAAAATTTTTACTTAATATCTTAGAGACGATGCATTCCAATCTTATATCATAACTCTCAAATATTGATGCTGGCAATCCTTAGTGAATAAGTTTGCAAGATTATCACTTGAATGGGTCTTTGAACGTCTATCTCACAATTTTGTTGAAGATCATGTGTGAAAAAAGACTTTTGGTGAAATATGCTTTGTCCGATCTCCTTTGATTGTATTCTCCCTTCAATTGAGTTATATATTATTTTCGTATATGTTGGCTGGAATATCCTTTCCAAAAGAAAATAACATATTTTCTGAATATGATAGATCATGATTTCAACCAAACACACTCCCGACTTAATTCATAGATCAATATTATTTCTGCATGATTTGAAGAAGTGGTTACTAATGTGATTCTTTGAATGCCAAGTTATTGTTGTGTCTCCATATGTAAATAAATAGTTCATTTGCGATCGAGCTTTATGCAGATCAAATAAATATTATGTATCTACATAATCAAATCATTTCTGACTTGGAGATTGATCATTTCAATTTTATTGAAGTTCGTCTTTTCTTCTGAAAGAAAATCACATATCTTTTATGTGTTGAGTCACTTGTTAGTTTCTTGTCATAACTTGAATGAAAATATGACATTCCCTTCACATAACTTTCGTTATGTATATAAAATATTCTTCTAGCATTTGCATAACCAACAATCTGTAAGTGCACCAATTGCACTAATACATGGCATTTTAAATCATTTTCATGAGATAAAAAGATTCTTTCTCTGTGTTAAACAGTCTCAGAACCATTGGGTACTCAATGGAATTGCTTTAAGACCTTTTAAATCCTTCAAGATTTTCATATAACCTTCATCGTCTAGTTAGACATAATAATCATTCATTATGCATATTCAAGTATTTCATCTATTGCCAGACTAAAACAAGTCTCATTGCATCCACCACTAGAGAATATATCTCCATTTAATAATGTCAGGATTTTTACAAAAACCCTTTATGCTCGGAGGCATAAGCCGCACTTTATATCTTACGGTTTATACTTTCGCACAATGATTCATTTGTACCACATTGACATTATATTTTGATCCATGAACTATAAAATCAAAAACATCACTTTTCTAAGTGAAACAAAATATACTTGAATAGTGTCAATCATTTATCTATCCACACAATATGACAGATTCAAATTTAAGATCCTCGTAACCATTAGTAGAATTGAGTGCTACTTCATATCAAAGATACTGTCGACGGTCATTTTGATATCGATTCCAATACGACATAACTTATCGAGATCTCTTCATTTTTCATCATTTTTAGGTACCTGAACTTTTGCCAAGGTTTTATGAAGTGTTATGTCATAGTGCTCTTTCAAAGCACTTACCTCATTATCATGACCATTTTGATAATTTGCTCCTCTCCTTTCTCAAGGAGTTTTACGTTTGGAATCGATAAGTCTATCACGCTTCTGGCGTACCATAGACTCTGTCCTTCAAGGACTATTTATTGGAGCATTTGCAGTTTAATTAAAATATTGGGTAGCAAATACATCTGCCAATTTATTTGAAACATTTTGCAAATGAATTATCTCTTGAGCTTCAAGTTCACATTTGTTTTAACTAGGATCTAGATAATTCACCCCACACATAATTTTCAACTGCTAAACATATCTCCCCTAATATTAGGAAATCTAACATTTACCCCCAACCGCATTTGGGGATCCATCTTTGTGCGTGGTGAAGCAATAAAATCATATGTGCACTCATCAAATTTTTAGATGGAAATTATTTGGTTCCTGACCCTGAACCAATTGTGATAGGAGAACCTTGTTGGCTTGATGCATACATGTTAAATAAACTTATCTCATACCAAATTTTATTTGAGAGATTTGTTCTCATAATTAGTGGTCTAGATATAATTGGAGGCAAACAATTTCTGTTAAACCAACCAATATTATCAACATAATTTTATAGTTTGGAACTGTGCTCTTAATTTAACAATTTGAGCAAACAACCTTACAAAAACCAATTTGTAAGTTGATACGAATGCACTTGTGACCATACCATAGATGCATCTATTAAATCATAATAGTAAGCAGTCCACATGACAGGTGAACGAGCTCATATTCACCTTTTTATATGTTCCAAATAATTTCAGGGGATACAATCTCAACCTTAGCTGGTACAATGATCATTTTATCATGAGAACAAGCAACACAAGAGAATTCTAGAAGAATCTTTTATTTCTTCAAGCATATATATAGTCACATGAATTCTCAATTTCTTTTGCATCACATTTGAATCGGAATGACCAACCGATTATGCCAACTGATATTTATTCTAGTAAACCTCTTTTGCATGTGATTCCATCATCATACTCATATTTGTCTACAACAAACAACGAGAAAAAATGAGTAATCTTATACGTAAATATTTATAACCCACTTTGGTTGTAGCAATTTGAAGATATTAAATCTTCCCATAATTTATAGTCTCGATATAATTTTTTTTTCTTTTCAATTCTTCCGAAATTTTAAAAGTTTCTTTTGAGACTTACTACAACCCCAATATTATGAACAATTTCATTTCTCCGAATAGTAACAAATTAGTCTTTTCGGAACTATCAATTAATTTTGTGTACTGCCACAAATTTCACAACGCTATTCTTATGGTGACCATCTCCTTCAAGGAGAAAATTATTATTATTGTCATGGTTAAAATTATCACATGCAAGACTCATTTCTTGACAACCAATGACAAATTTGTATCGCCACACAACAATATTTATTTTGGTCATGGCCACAACCTTTATAAGAAAGAATTATTTCTTTCTTTTGTCCTTCAATAGTTCATAATTTAACATACCACAATATTTGTGTAGTACTTAAAGTATATGACTAAATGGCCATTTATGTCATAATATTTCTTTTCAATCTCTCAAACCTCATGTAGAGGTGAGATGTGACATTTATCCAACAATACATGAACATGTTCTCATCCATAAGAACACAAGTCACATTTTCGGTAAGAAATGGACCATAACCATTTGAACATGCTCCATATGTTTTTATTAGAAACTCATTGTCATGGTTTCATATTTATCAAATTTATATGACTCACCTCAACATCACTTTAAGAGGTCAAATGTACCAAATGTACTACCACTTTGTATTCCTCTATTTTGATGGAGGAATTACATAACTTTTCAAATTGGATTGCACCAACAACAATGTGGCCAATAACTACTTTTCATACCACTTTAATGGATAAAAATTACCTTCACATTTTGAAGGATCATTTTAAGAATCCATATTGTTCTTTGTTTTAATTACCATAATGACGATCATTAACATTTTACCACGCATATATTCATACATTAAATCACTTGTCATCTTTCAGACATATTATACACTGCTATCACATTCACATAAGAGAATGGAGCAAATCAATTGGGTGGATTTCATGACTTTTCACCAAAAGTTCATCATTTTTCCTGGTCATCATCATATTATCACTATAGTGCATTAGGACTTAAACCCAATGTATTATCCATGTAAAGAAGCCTTAGCCCATAAATCAATGGGACTTGAACCCAACATATTATTATCAGGACGCACCGAGACTTTAAATCGATGTCTTGCACACTTGGTGCGATGAAACTTGAATTCACCGTCTTACCCTCAATCAATGTCATAATAGTCCAAGTATACTTGAACTCGCCTTCAAACTATTTTGTAATTTTATACATAAATAAATTAATTCTTAACAAGAGATGAAATATAGTCATATCACTCCAATTCAAGTTTCATGAAAAGACACAAAGACTAGCCCATCCACCTTTAGATCCAAAAATATCCAATTGTTAGATTTAAAAAAACAAATAAAAATGCATAAAATCTTAACTTACCCAATTATGCCATAAAAGTTGGTATGACTAATCTGCAGCTCAATAAATCATTAAGGCTCAAATATTATAAAAATATAGATACGATGAATTGCAATTATGAATGTGAACCACTTAGATTCTGGATCATCTATAGATAATATGTAAATAATTAAATACATATGTTATCACTTAGTTACTAAAGTAATATTATAGTACATATTTTGTTGATCAAGAAACATATCAGTGTATCACAAAGAGACCATTCGACCACTTCGAAAACAGAATTGCTCCATTCGTGAATATCCCCTAATAAAATTGTGATACCAATATTATAAGAGAATCATTGAAATAGGGAGACAAGAGATGAGAGCTTTTCTCATTATTCTAGCTATTCAAGTGTTCACCAAATCTTCAAGTGTATATAATATGAACCCTTATGCCTCTATTTATAGTGTAACATAGAGGCATACAAAAGATTAGTCATAAACATGACATTAACATGAATATAATGGAGGAGGTTATGGAAGTGAAAGGTTACAAGAATAATTGTTATAAAGTTGTTCATAATGGAGGAAAGTAATGAAGATAATGGATGAGAGTAACTTTTTGGTGTAGTGGACATCCACACTATAATATTTTATAACATGATACATATTAAGGGATAATGTATAAGTATCTCCTAGACGATGATCGAAATCATAATGGAATAAATGTCACCCTAAATGCTGACATGAAATACATAACCAAATGAGTACATTTTGCTGTATTACATGTGTTTCACTTTCTTTAAGCATTAAATTTTTTTTCTCATTAAAATTCCTCTTTCTCTTTCTTAATTTCCGATGTTGTTTTTTATTTTCGAGGACTTATATTCCTTTTAATGGCAAATTTATTCTGTCAAGCAAAATTTTATTAGCTGAATTAGGAGTTACGAGAAAGCACGCACATTGAGCGGAGCTGATGATCAGAAGTCTCCAACAACTCATTTGATTCAAATATGCTATGAAATGTACCCTCTCCGTCCGGAAACGACACTAATTTCTTTTCAATAATGTATGCTTATTTCATGATTGCACTTAGATGATAAGTTGCAGAAGAATGAAGTTGCACAAGAATAAAATGATTTCAATGAGAAGACTAGGTTTAGAAGAATGAATCTAATTACTTAAATGTAACTAGTAAAATAATCCGCGCCTCGCGTGAGAATTTAATATCACGGAATTTATAAAATAATACTTAAAACATATCAGTTACTAAAACTAAAACACTATATTATATTATATACAAGATTACGTAGTAACAAACACTAATAATGTAAAGGAAGATGATAATTATAACATCTTATCATTTATCCTTCAATCAATCATCTTAAATTTGATTTTATAATTTATCCTTTTGCTTCCAAGAAGTGTTACTATATGATATTTTTGGGGAATCAAATGAACATCAACCGAAGATATTAAATTTTCTAATAATAATTGTTGGTGAAGGAATAAATAAATTTTAAAAGACTGAAAAAAGTGAACAAATATTCTAATTTTAATGTGTAGAAAGTTCAGTCATACCGTTTGCTTTACATATATCATTTTAAAGTTTCTCATTTAAATGTATCATAAGTAATTATTAAAATGAAAAATTAAAGGGAGAATGTATCATATAAGACAATAATCCAACTTATTATATATACTTGAAAGAGAAAACATTACATAAAACTATTAAGTTTATTTGAGTGTTTTTTTAAAATCAACATACAATAGTGATGTAGTTCAATTTGAAACTACAATTTCAATAGAAAAAACTTGCGTGAATACTCAATTAATGTGTGCTATTTAATTTATATTAACAAATACTTATAACAATAACTTTTCAGAAAAATAAACAACAAAGTATAAAACAAACATATCAGGATCTGTAACAATAAAATGAACCAGAAAGGAAAAAATTGATCTCATCGAATGCATAGTGTCCCCCTAAGGAAATCATTCCCCTCTAGTACCCCAGGTTTAAAGGAATAGATCCTCTCAGGATAGAATGATTCTATTCAGCAGTGTATTGATACAAAATTAATATTTAATTGTGCAGAAGAAGAAGAAGTTCAGAATTTTCGTTGTTTTAAAATGAGATGAAATCCCTCTATTTATAAAAAATAAAGGATAGTGTGAACAAATATTTATTGTGTCTTATCGGAAAGATCACAACTCTTCATAAAAGTCGCAACTCTTCATAAAAGTCACAACTTTTCATGAAAGGAGAATGCTAGTTTTGAAAATAAATAAATTTAAAAGGAAATTTTTGCTTGTGGTGGCGCCACGTAGGTGGGCCTAAGGTTCTCTTCTCACCGACTCAACCAAAAAATCTATGAAAATAACCACCAAATAGTTTTTCGTGAAAAAATAGTAATTTTTTTAATAGTGTTTATCCTCCAAACAAATGAGTTTGCAATGGACAAGGCTTTATTATAAATATTGATTCCAACAGGAAGGTTTTAACAAAGTTTTCTTTCAAAATATTGATTTCAATAGAAAGGTTTTAACCAAGTCATTTGAAAGTGTTTATTTTTTTAGAATTTATTGATTTGATTTTTAAATCATCTTATCATATTGGTGGAATGTAGTCCTTTTGCGTTAGATGAGTTGTCAACATCTCAAGTAATCATTGAGCAACACTGAGCAAAAATCACTAGAGGGGATCTCATTCCCTAAAGATTATGTATTATAATACATAAGAGCTTAATAAATAATAAAGTCATTTAATAATAATTAAATATAATTTTAGAAAAATAGTAAATGACAATTTCATCTATTGTAAAATCGTTTAAAGAAGGATAAGAAGTTCAATCAACATTTTTAAAAACCTTAATACTTTTAATTTAATTAGTTTAGTATATCAAAGTATGTACCTCATTTGTCAACAAACAGTACAAAGAAAATATTAAACTCATCTACGAATTCATCGTCAAACCATTGCTAAATTTTTTTAGCCAATATTTTCTTTAATTATTAGTTACTAATTTATCACTAAATAGAGTTAGTGATGAATTTTACTGTTTAATTTTACTTTTCGAAATACTTTTAATGTATTCAAAATTTAAAATAATTTTTTTAAAAGAACTCAAATTCAATGTTGAGATAAATCCTCGGGGAAATTGATATGGTATATATTATAGTTACTCTAAATGATTCAAACAAGGGGAAAAAATTATGAAGTAAGATTTTAATTGATTTAATGTATAAACATTAAAATTTCCTGTAGATCCAAATAAGAAAATATTTAATATGCAAAATTTCTGTTGACTTTAAATTTCAAAATATTTAGAAAAATTAAATTACATGTTTGATCAATATGAAATCTATATTTAAAAGGTATGATTTGATCAATGGTTAGTCTTCTTTTAAATTCGAAGAAAAAATAAATCAATCACTGATATTTAATAGAACAATCTTAAATAGCGAATAAATATATCTCCAGCTAAAATAATCAACAATAACCCAAATGTCAGAAAATCGATATGTGATTAATTATATACAATTTGATCACAAGATTAAATCAGTAATAAAATTAAACATCTACGTATGCATCATCAAATGTAGTAAATTTAACTTGAAAATACAATATTTTTAGAACATAGTAAAATTAATGTATCTTCAATTAAATAATTGAGCAGCCAAATTTTCTTAGGTTAATGTCACGATCCAAAAATGGACATAATGGCACTCGTCTTATCCCACCAAGACAAGTCAGCCTAAAATTCAATCATTATAATAAAATGCGGAAATTTTATAATCAACTCAAAAATATCTCCAAAATCTGGTTGTCACGCGTACAAGCCTTTAAAGTATTACAATTGATTCAAAAGAAAAACACAAGTCTCAAATGACATTGTTTCTAGAATAGAACAAGATCATAAATAGGAGTAAGAAAGTCCGCTGAAATGACAAACAACTACCTCACAAACCTCCACAAGAAGCCTCAGACAAGAAGAAGAGAAAATATCACAAAGGTCCGAGCTAGTAACCAACAAAAATGTAGAAGCAAGGGGTGAGTACAAAACCACACGGTACTCAGCAAGTAAACTTCTAAACACAAGCTAAGGTAATAAAATATGAGTACTCCTTACACCCCAACCGAACCTCCACAACTACAACCTGCATACAACCAGCCCAACCTAACAGTTCACAGTTTACATAACACACAGCTCAACAACAACACTTTAACAATTATATATCCTCAACAACAAGTTCACTATTCATCAAATCACAACTTTCACAGAAAAGCACTCACAAGATCAACAACACACAAGATCAAGTCCATCAATGATAAAGATGTGCAATGTCAAGTATAGTGATGCTGCATGTATGACCTAACGATACACACCCGATGTCTCTCAGTCTGGGGCCCATGGGGACATATCTATCCATGCATCCATCGCGGCGTGCGACACGTCCCTCAATAATAATATCCATTGCGGCACGCGATATGTCCCTCGATATATACTATTTGTCGCGGCGCGCGACACGTCCCTCGAAATAGTACATCGTCTTTAATTCCTTATTCTTTTTCAATTCACATAACACTTGTCACAACCATGTCTCAGAACAATGCAAATGACATGTTCACATAAATAATGAGGAGATGACCATTTTCATAATAATGCACAATTCACAACAATACAATCGTGATACTACATAAACAATGAGTCAATAAGCCTTTCAAACCATTCTCAACACATCACACATCAATAATTAATCACACATTGCCTTTTATTACCACTTTTTCATCATTATAATTATTCAATATGGACAAGTCAACCATCACCAAGTCTCATTACTCCCCAACACATACCACAAGGAAATACACGATTCTATACACTTAATAAGGGTTTAGAAATTCACTTGCCTCAAATAACAGAACAATCACTCCGGGACTTGAGCCTTCTCTTTTCGTTGAGCTTCCAAATCAATGCAATCTATTCAAGTACATATTCACAATAAGATTTCAAAACTAACAACACACATTACTATGTGTCTCATCTAGACCCAAAAACCCACTCAAATCTATTATCAAGTTCCTAACATTGATGCCAATTAACATGTCAACCCTCATATTCTCTAAATTTCAAGCTTAGGATTAGGTTTTAATTCCCACAAATATCATAAATCTTATGATATTCATATAATACAATACACCTACTATTCAATTACATTCACCTAATTTATAAAAATCGAGAACTAGATCATACCTATAAAAATATTTCCAAGATGAACTTAACCCACCAAAATAATAACAGTTATGTAGAAATTACACCCATACACCTTTTCTTTAATCGCTTTAGTTTACCCAGGGATTACCAATGGTTAATTGCAATCACTGCCCAATAGTTACCCCAAGACTATTGGCCATTGATGCCATATCGATATTCTACTGAAATTGGCATACTGCCAAAGGAAACATCAACATTAACTTCTCCAAAACTAACTAAAGACATATCTCATAATCATAATATATTTATCAACTAATTATTTCCTAATCACTTATAACCCTACAATTTTTTTCTTTAACCACGAATAGCACCTGTGATTTTAAACTCAACATTGAGGCTACACTTTCTCCTTCCAATAATAAGAATAATATAATAATAATAATATGACTCTTCATTAATTAGAAAAGAGCTAATCATTTACAACAATTATCAAATTGAAAATTATTACCTCAATGCATTGCTCTTATGCGACGGCGCCAGGTTGTATTCCCTCACCTTTTTCCTTTTCCTTCTCTTTTCTAAAATAAACCCTACTAACTTATTTTTAATAAATATGGGTCAAGTGAATAGAGTATTAAATATAGGGCAAACTACATAAATTTCTCTAGTTTGAATTCTAATTACTAGAATTCACGATAGTTTCAAAAATTACTTCTTAAATCATATTTCTTCCTTTGGATACATGTATCATTACTCACCAGATACATGTATCCCACGGTTCTAAAAATTGGGATACATGTTTAATTAATTCATGGACAATTAATTCTAGAAATATTAATCAACTCCTTTATTATAAGGCGGAAATCAAGGAGTGTATCTATGTTTAATTTATTTTATTTTATTACTCTTTGAAATAATAAATTCATTAATATTATTAATAAAAGATAAAAATATGTATATCTTGATTATGAAATTTGATTAATTTCAACTTATTACTCTTAAATTAATAAATTCATTAATTTGATATATCTATTATCAATATATGATGTATCCAATAAAAATAAACAAATTCATTAATTTGATGTATCTATTATCAATATATGATGTATCCAATAAAAATAAACACTTAGATACATGATTGTACGGTATCTAGTATTAATTTCATGTATATAATTACATACTCTAATATTAAATTCATGTATCTATTTATATGTATCTAGTATTAATTTGATGTATCAAGTATCAATTTAATACGTTATATCAAAAAAACATGTATCTCGAATACATATTGGTAAGCATATACATCTAATTATGTGTATCTAAATTTGGAATGTGATTGAAACACATGAATTTAGATAAAAATCACAATTGTAGAGTATCTATCATGATCATTAATCTAAAAAAAAGTATTCAAAATTAATACCCAAGAAAGATTAGATACATGCATACTTAATAAGATACACTGATAAAAACTAGATACATATAATTGTATCTCAATTATGTATCAGATACATCAATAATATGTCAAAAAGATGCGTAAATCTCCACTTATTGAAACTTTCCGATTACGTTCATGGCTAGTCAGAGCATCTCACTGTGGCGGTATTTGCTTCACTTTTTAATTTGTCGATGTTGCTCATTGCTCGCTGCACTTAGATCCAACTGACCTCGGTCAGATCTATCGAAAATTTAACATGAACACTCCTCCAATTGGGCCTTTCGACCTCTTAATCACCTCTGTCGTTGATGCGATCTTCGGATAGTAACAATTTGAAAACGAAAAGTTATAGATTAATTATATGAATATGCATTGATACATTTAATTTAAAGAGGGTAAGAAACAAGAAATTGATGAATAACTTGTACATAACTTCTCGTTGATTGCGGCAGAAACAATTTAGAAGTAAAAATCTTGACTAAACGTTAATTAGCAGGGGTGGGGGAGATATTGATAGGGTTGGAGATTTGTTGTCATTAAAACATTAAATGTGGAATTTAAATACAAAGATAATTAATCAATCCTAATTTTAAGGGATGTAGGTTCTTTGATTGTATCTATATATAATAAGCCACAATGCAACTATCATTGTAACTATCTTGTTAGCTTTCAACCAAAAGCTAACAAGATTTTTAGTTACATATTTATTATTTAGTTAAATAATAAATATATCATTGTATGAACTATTTATTACTCATTCCTTTTGAATTTGTTAATCTAATTTTGATCTGACACATAGTTTACGAAAGTAAATTAGATTTTGAGAAAAAACATTAAGTGATACTTGAAGTTGTCCCAAATTTTCAAAAAGACACCTTAACTTTGTGTGCGTCCTATTACCCCACAAAACATTCAAAATCACAATAAATACACATTTTTTACACAATATTTCCACTTTGGACAAAAATATCCTTCGAATGTGCAATTTCTTAAAAACAAAAAATCAGACCCATTATTGATGTATTGAAGGATGCTTTGGTAATTTCCTATGATGAATTCGTTTTGTTTGTTTCTTTTAAATTTATTTTACTATACTAAATAATTGTATAAAATATTATGAATCACGATAATTAATTACTTAAATATTTAAAAGATATAAAAATATATAAAAGATCTGATTGACTCTTCAAATTTTACCAGTGACACATAAATTGGGACAAATGAAATAATATATATTATTTGAAAATTTCTTAGAAAGTACTATAAATTATAGTAATTAACAGGTAGAAATATTTCAAAGACAAAAAAATTTGATTGAATCTCAAATATTTTTTAGTACTACATAAATTGAGAAAGAAGAAATGACCTCTATTATTTGAAAATGACGTAAAAGTATTACAAATCATACAATAAGAATTAACAATTTAAAATTTTAAAAGACTTTAATGCTTTATACTTATTCTATTTCCACTTTGGACAAAAATATCCTCCCAATATGCATATTTTTTTAAATAAAAAATGGGACCCATTATTGATGTATTCAAGGATGCTTTGGTAAGTTTTCTATGATGAATTCATTTTGTTTGTTGTTTAATTTTTTTAAATAATTGTATAAAATATTATAAATCACAATAATTATTTACTTAAATATTCAAAAGATATAAAAATATGTAAAAGATCTGATTAACTCTTCAAATTTTATCGGCGACACATAAATTGGACAAATGAAATAATATATATTATTTGAAAATTACTTAGAAAGTACAATAATTTACAGTAATTAACAATAGAATATTTTAAAGACAAAAAAATTGATTGAATTTCGAAATTTTATTAGTACCACATAAATTGAGACAAAAGAAATAACCTTTATTATTTCAAAATTGCGTAAAAGATATTACAAATCATACAACAATAATTAGCAATTTAGAATGTTAAAAGACATAAAAAATTTTTTACCATAGTTAACAATAATTAAAAATTTAAACTATTTTAAATTAATATTAAAGTTTGATTAACTCTTTAATTTTGTCTTTGTCACATAAATTGAAACAAAATATGATACATATTGGGCCCGTGCTAGCACGGGCTCCGATGTCTAGTCTTTAAAATATATGACATAAAATATTAAAAGTGGTAATATATGTAATTATTTGAAAGTAGAGGTAAAATTAGTATATATGGTAATGATGTAGGTATAGTTAGGTTGTTTTTCCTTAAATGTATTATGAACTTGACCCATTAACCATCAACAAGTAAATTAATTATTTAAAATTTACCCACTAATTAAATAAGCGTAGTTAAACGAGTAATTCAAAATTCACATTTAAAATTTATGGAAAGGGTCTTTCATGAAAGGAAAAGGACTAATTCTCAAAATGACTTAACGGGTCATTACAGTTAAAATATACACATATAAAAAATAAAAGACGTAAAATTAGAAAATGTCAATGAATAAAATTAGAGTCGTCAATATGGGCTAGGCCCATTGGGCCGGCCTGGCCTAACCCGTGATTTGATAGGGCTGGGCTACGATTTTTGGAGCCCATTTAAGAAAAGGGCTTTTTATCCCAGCCTAAATAAGCTTGTTGATTTGTGGACTTGAGAAATATGGATAGGGCTGGCCCATGGACCAAATAAAAATTAATTAAAAAATAAAAATAAAATAGATTATAAAAAATAACCGGAGTCTACACTCAAAATCTTTTTAAAGTTTGAAATATTACAATTTAAATACAAATTATGTTTATAAAATGTGTACTACATAAAATAAAGTTCCTACAAATTATCATAGTTTTTGTGTTTTATTATGATCATTGAAAAACAATTAGGTTAATATTTCTATTTAACTATTTATGTTTTTACTTGAAATCAAACTTAATAAATATTATATAGATAATTTTATTTGTGCATTTGATTAACAAATAGTAATACTAGTCGATATTTATGATAATATTTTTAAATTATAATTTAATTTAAAAAATTATTAAACAATATACTTTTAAGAAAAGAGGGCTGACCCGACAAAGTGGATTGGGCCGACCATTTTCTAACCCACATAAAAAATGGGCTAACCCAGCCTGACCCGTTAAATTGCAAAGCATGTATGAATTAGCTCGAATGGGGTGGATCAGCCCATATTGACACCCCTAAATAAAATGAAAAAAACACATACAATTATTCATAGTGAATAAAAAAGAAAAAAAAAAGAAAAAGAAAAAAAGAAGATACTCATACTATCTTCACTCTATGGTTTATATGATCTAGGAAATATATAAATGTTAACATGTCTTCTTCTTTTTAAATTTTTTATCCAATGATTTGTACTTGTATGGATCTTGACTAAATTCGAATGCATGTTGAAAAGTCCATATTAAAGGGAGATCGCTCCCTAACAACAACGAATATGTATGCTGGAGAATTCAAATATGAGATTTCTGATTAAAAATAAAAAATACTTATCACTCCACCACAATTCTTATTGGTAAGATTAATATATCTATATATCATAACATACAGAGAATCAACCATCAAATCGATTCTATAATCAATACGACTTGACATATCAACAGTTTGTAGTCATAAATATTTTATATGAAAGACACATTAGAATTTTACATACATGAAAAGTTAGAATCTTAGATAACAAAGACAAACAAAATTACAAAACAAACAAAGAAAAAAAAAATTAAACTAAAGAACCAGACTTCACGAACTTGACCAGTGACCACATATACATTAAAGTATGTATTTGTAATTAAACAGATATCAAGAACTATTGAAACTGAATATTAAACTTGAAGTGTTAACTTCAAGCATGTCATACGATTTGAGGCGAAACTAGGTGGGTGTTCGTGGGTTCGAACGAATCCACTAAAGCTTTTTTTTTGTGTGTTTGTGTTAACTTGTGAACCCCTAACAAAATTGATTGACAGCTCAGTAGTAAGGAAGGACGGTCAAAATATTTTTTAACCTACTGTTGTTGTGGGTTCCAGCCCCACAATCAACAAAAAAAAAATCTTTAGTTTTTTTTTTAAGAAAGCATGCTTGGCAATATTTTTCTCTTCTGTCGTAAAATTTAGAACCCCTGATTTTATTTCTATTTTAGGTTTAACAAATTTAAAATATTTGATACATATTAAGGGAGAATGTATAAGTAACTCCTAGAGTATGATCGAAATCCTAGTGACACACATTAAGTTAACTAGGGACTTATTATTACCCTGATCTATTTTAAAATGGAATAAATGTCACCCTAAATGCAAATACATAACCAAATGAGTACATTTTGGTGTATTACATGTGTTTCACTTTTTTTAAGCATTAAATTTTTTTCTCATTACAACTTTAGTTGCAACTTATTTGATTCAAATATGCTATGACATGTACCCTCTCCGTCCGGAAACGACTCTGGTTCTCATTAATTTTCTGTCAATATTTTGATCAACGATGGCTCGCCGGGGATATTTAGACGAAAGAGATGGGTGGTGTCCTTCGATTCTGACCATGACGGAAGAGATAGTAGTCCTAAAGGGAGAAAATAGAGAAGAATCAGAGATCTGATTTTTCGATTTGAAGTGCAGATGTGGTACTTCGCATGGTATTTACAGATGAAGAGAACGCTGGGATCTAGCGGCGAAATAGTGGTTAATAAAATGGAGACATGAGACTTAACAATTAAAAAACAAACATGTGCTCAAAGTTGGATGACAAAAACAAATATATCAAAAATATGACGAATGGTACATATAACCATTTTTGAGAGTAGAGGGACGAAGATAACACTTTTCTGATTAATTTATGTATGTTAGTCCTGTTTAAATTCAGATAAAATATATTTTTACCAGTAAATTAAAAATCAAAACAATAATGTTAAATTATGATTTGATGCAAACTATACAATATTGAGAGAAATTTTAATTTTTACTATCGAGATTATAATAAAAGAGAAAGACAAAACACAAAATCTAGCTACAAGCATAAAATCAATCCGTAAAATAAAAATTCAGAATTATCAAATCAATCATTTACACAACATTTCTCCTAAATCTATATATTACAAAACTCATGAAAAAGTTGCTTCAAACACCAACAACGGTTGTGGTGGAGTGGTAAGTACTCCTTCATCCTTAACCAAGAAGTCTCGGATTTGAGCCCCTTGGTTACAAAGTCGTCTTTGTTAGGGAGCGTTTTACCCCCAATGTGGAACTTCCCGGCACGAATCTGGATTTAGTCGGGCTCCAATGTGGGTACCCGACGAAAAGTTGCTTCAAATAAATCGCCACAAATAACTGGGGGCATATTAAAAAGAACAAACATCAAAATGAAAAAAATAACAACTTTGACAGACAAGTTTAAAAAACATGTTGTCTATAGTTTAATAAATCTTATAACAAGGATGCTTTCAAACACTAGGCAGTGCGAGGATTATTCCAGCGCACCAGCCAACAATATAAGGCAGTTTGGCCTTGACACAATTAGACAACAATATGAATGAAGAACAACATAATATAGTTTTACAAAAAAATCAATTCCCAGCTTGTATTATTTGAAGTGAATATAATAAGAACACTAGATTTCGTACCACCCTTAACACTAAGACGATCACCTAGACCTTACTTAAATTCTGCCCTCAAAAGTACTCCCTATTATTCTACGCAACACAATTCGTTTTTGCCCAATCATATGACATTGTCTTGCTTGCACCTTGTCAATTCCTCACCAAGATGCCTTGCCACATCCAAGCCTTGGTTCGCACTTGTCACTCCGATGTCAAGTCTTGGTGTAATTGTGCACATCTTTACTTCACAAACAGTCTAGTCCCATTGTCGACACCTACCTTGCATTCTAATGTTGCTTCGGCATATGCGTGTGACAAGGCCAAACATGACCACAACCTTATCATTGTCGTCTACTATCCGAGCTCGTTAATCAAGGAGCTAATAG
The DNA here is from genome assembly GCA_029007595.1 of Solanum commersonii. Lineage (NCBI taxonomy): Eukaryota > Viridiplantae > Streptophyta > Magnoliopsida > Solanales > Solanaceae > Solanum > Solanum commersonii. The sequence continues at coordinate 12,272,681 of JAJTWQ010000003.1, read as the reverse complement.
ACCATAATAATCATACAAGTTTTTTTAATAACATGAATAACTTAGAATAAAAAATTGGAATGCATGTAACGACTATTTCTGTCGTTATGAGTGAGCTGAGCTTTCAGTGAAAAAAATGTGTAAGAAAACTTTTGGTTTGAAGAGTTGAAAATTTCAGGTTAGGTAAGGCTTGAACGAAATCTAAGCGAGACGAGGTCTAGGATAGTTCGGAAATGAGATTGGGTGAAACGTCAAAGTGGGTATGTTTTTCTTATTGCTAAGACGTTAATGAGTCCATAGGATTTCTCAAAAGTGAATTCGGGTAAGTAAAATTCATGATATCGAACTTGACATGAAGGAGTTACTTTAGAACGTTAAGGTTCGAATATGTGTTGCGAATTTGATTCTTTTTGAAGGATTGTTGAGGTTCTATCTCGTGAAAAACTCTACAGCGAATGACATGTTATCTCCTGTATTCATATTAGCAAGCCAAAAATAATAAAAGATGAAAAGAAAAACACAAAGAACTATCCGAGTCCACAGAACCTACTGTGTGTCCTTAAGAAATTTAATCCCCTCAAGTACCCGAGGTTGCAGATTAATTCCTCCCAAAATAAAACGGATTAACCATTAAAGAAGTAGCGGTACCTCAATCTTCAATAATTTCAACGAACTCAAAATGACAACAACGAATCATACGCACAGACATGATCAATCGATTTTATTTTGTAAGAAATATATGCAAAATAAAGGAAGAATTCGATGCGGAAAAATGGGAGAAATCCTCTCTATTTATAGCCAACAAAGGGTAAAGGTCACAACTCTTAGGAAAGAAGACAACCTTTCAGAAAGGACACAACACTTTGGAAAAGACACAACCTTTCAAACGGTCACAACCTTTTAGAAATGACACAACCTTTCATAAAGGTCACAACCCTTCGACAAAGTCACAACCCTTCAGGAGAGTCACAACCCTTCATTTCATGTTCACACCTTTAAAACCCAACAATCCCCCACATGAATAGAGAATGGCTATTGTTAAAACATATGCATGAAAAACTGTGTGATTCGTAAGTAAGGATTGATTGCATCTGGATAAGTGGGTTTCCCTTTAAACTTTTCATAGTGAACATATATCGAATATACTCGGTCAATCGATAGATTTGATATCTTTGAACCGTCAAGCTTTGGTGTATGCCTAGACAACATAAGTCACACAATCAACCCTTGAACTGTTTTTGGTTCTCATTATTTTGTTCGTTTCAGCCATGAACACGTCTTGGTTTATAAGTGCATAGAGAACTGGCCTTACCGGATTCTCCTTGAAGCGGCTTACACTTCACACTTACATAGGTAATTTCTAAATGTGTTATCCCATAGATACACCATTTGATATATCCTGTATCAAACGTAGAAACCATTAAAAAGTTATAATGTCTTTATCCTTGTTACTGAACATTGTCTTATCATGAGAATGGACCATAAAAAATATTTTGACAATGTTGAAACGTCATCAATGACGTTGTTTGATCTCCTTGAGCCTAGATCTTAGGATCTCTAGTCTTCTAGGTAGAGTTACCGCCACAATGACTTATCCTCGGCCATAGTCTCATTCCTTTTGATAATCTATCAACTCCCTCTCTAGTTAGGCCTTTTATAAGTGGATCTAAACATTATCCTTTGACTTTACATAGTCAATTATGATAATTTCACTAGAGAGTAGTTCTCTAACGATATTATATCTACGTCATATATGACGAGACTTTCCGTTACACATCATGCTCCATGCCCTACCTATTGCAAATTAACTCTCACAGTGTATGCATACTGGAGCTAAAAGGTTTGAGCCAAAAATCTTTCAAGAAATTTTGGAGTCATTCAACTTCTTCGCCGAGCCTTATCTAGAGTGATAAACTTTCATAGTAAAGCGAGAGATACATTTCTGTTTGGAAGATTTCCAAGAGACTGCTCCTCCACCAATAGTAAATACATACTCAATTGTGGATTTTACTTCATCTAATCTGGTGATTCAATTTGCATCACTATATTCTTCCAATACTGTTGAATATTAGTTATAATGCAAATCAATAGTTTTTCAAGTATGTTTTAAATACTCCAAAACTCTTTTCATTGTCATCTAATGAGTTTGATTGAGATTACTCGTGAATCGCCTCAGTTTACTAATAGCACATGATATATCTGATCGCGTACACTTCATGATATATATCATACTTCTCAATACTCTAGGACAATCCAATTGTGAGTCACTTTTGCCTTCATTCTTTTGAAGTACAAATCTCACATTTATTGAAGTCTTGACAATATTGAAATCCAAATGCTTGAACTTGTCAAGTACATTTTCAATCACATCAGTAACTTCAATATCTTTCATATTGAAGTTACTTTCTAGCATATGCTTAGTAGCATTTATGTCAGAAATGTCTCTTTTGATGATTTAAATGTCATCAACATAAAAACAAACAATGATCTTGTGATTTGGAGTGTCTTTAATGTAAAAATATTTATCACATTCATTAATCTTGAATTCATTTGCCAACATAGTTTGGTCAAACTTCGCATATCATTATTTGGGCGTTTGTTATTAGTCCACAAAGTGACTTAACAAATATACAGACTTTCTTTTCTTTACCAAGAACCACAAAGCCCTCGTGTTGTTCCATGTAAATTTCTTCCTCCTATTCTCCATTTAAAAAAAATGTTTTCACATACATTTTGACGAATTTGAAGGCCATATACCGCAATTAATGCAATTAACATCTGAATTGATGTAATCCTAGTTATTGGATATTATGTGTCAAAATAATCAAGGCTTTCTTATTGTCTAAAGCCTATGACAACAAGACTTGCTTTGTATTTGTCAATAGTTTCAACAACTTTCTTTTCCTTTTGAAGATCCACTTTGAACCCAAATGTTTATTTCTTGAAGGAAGATCAACCAACTCTCAAGTACGGTTGCTCAAGATTGAATCTATCTTACTATTGACAGTCTCTTTCCAAAAAGAATGAGTCCACAGAGGACATATCTTCTTCGAATTTATGAGACTCATTTTCAAGAAGAAATGTTACAAAATCAAACTCGAAGGAAGTAATTTGTCCATTAACATTTACTACGCCTCTGAATCTCGTTAGTAAGTATATTCTCATTTGGTTTTTTCCAAGGTCGTTTAGACCCTTCACTTGACTATCCGATGGTTCGGATTTATGAACCATAAATCAATGTGCTTTACTATTTGTAGCATATCCAATGAACATATAATCCAAAGTCTTAGATCCTATTTTGACCCGTTTGGGAATAGTTTCCTCATTTCCATCTCTCATATGAAATAGACTGTATTGGAAATTGTTTGATCACTCTCTTTCAAGAGTTATTGTTTTTATAAACTTTAAGGGACTACAAGCAATTCTCTATCAGGATACAACAAAGCCTGAACAAACACAACTTTTTGTTGCTCCCTTTCTTAACAAACAAAAGTTTTTTTTTTAAAAATTTGTTACTCCCTTTACTAACAAACAAAACTTTTTGTTTCTCTTTTTCTGAACAGACAATTTTTTTGTTGTTCTATTTTGATATAATGATAGCACCCCCACAATTTTTGTGGTAAACCTGAACTTATAAATAGGACATTCAACATTTTCTTCAAAGTTTGATTTTTTTCTGTCAACAATTTCATTAGATTGAGGTGAGAATGTGCAGTAATTTGATGAAATATTCCATTTTCCAAATATATTTCTGCAAAAGAAAATTCATATTCTCCACATCTACCACTTCTAATCATGACAATCTTTTTATCCAACTGATTTTCAACTTTAGTTTTATATTGTCAATATGTTTCTATTTCTTCATCCTTACCATTCAGCAAATAAACATAACAATATCTAGTGCAATTGTTAATAAAATTTATGAAACACTTTTTGCCACCACGAGATGGTGTTGACTTCATATCACAAATGTCATTGTAAATCAATTCTAAGGTATTAAACTTTCTTTCAACAACACGTACTTGACATTTTGATTTATTGCACTAGAAGTTAGGCAAAACTTCTAAGTTGGTCAGTTTTTGCAAGGTTTTATAATTGACATGTCCCAAGCATTTATGTCACAAACAATTTGATTCAAGCAAGTAAGAACAAACAGAAATACTAAGTTTGAAAAGACCTTCTGTGAGGTAACCTTTTCCCACAAATATTTTGTTCTTTACTTTTTATAACTTTCTCAAATACAGACATTGTTTTAAAGTCAACACATTGCCATATGTCCTTTTTAGAAGGACCTTTCCATAACATTCAATTTGTTATAGAATTACCCATGATCATAGTCTCATCGGTCCATTAAGGGCAATATGACCCAAATGTTGTTTTAGAACACAAACATAACAGATCACTTTTCACCAATGTTCATGTCTATACAAAATAAAATAAAATTTAATAGACATTCCTTTTCATGAAAAATCACAATATTTTAAGTGAAGCTTTTTCATCAAAGAATACAATTCTTTTGAACAAGTAATATAATTTTGTGGTTTTATACTAGTCATATCATATACTGGTAAAGAGAAACTCAATGTCCACAATATCAAATATACTCTTATCACAAGTAAAGAACCCCCCACATTTTAAATATGTTCTCAAAAATGTTTTTCAAGTATTTGAAATTATTTTTCACATTATTTTTCCCATGCTTACGCATTAGCAACACGAAGCCTTCTTTTGGAGATTTAATTATAAACACCCATTGCATGCACAAAAATCATCAATTTTATATCACTAGTGTTTTTTTCCCGTTTTGTCACAACTAGACAAACCACTTAGTATTTAGAATACTAACAATAAAGATTCAATCTTTATACAACTTGTTTCTAGTTTAACGATGAAGGTTTTATATTCTTCTAATCGTTAACCGAATGAACCTTGAATTCTGATGAAGTTTTACTATTCTTTGAATCAGTTTCACATTCAAACAGAGTAGTAAACCAAAAAGGTTTTATTCTCCAGAAACCTCAAATACAACACTGTTTTGAGCTAACGATGGAGATTTTAACTTTTCCAATCATTTAGCCTTAATATTCCTGACGAAGATTTTGTACTCTTCAAGTCAGAATATTCATTCAAACAGAGTATTTAACAAATTGGTGAAGTTTCTATATTCTTCAAACCAATGCACAATTTGATTTGTTCGTGAAGTTCTTATATTCTTCAAACCAAAGGAGTAAAAAAAAATCTCCAAAAGTCAAACACAATCAGATTTCACATGGAGTAGAAAACTACAAAAGTTCTATATTTCCTCTTCTAAACAGAAATACATATTAATAATAATAAAGACATATTCTGAGATCATCACATAATGACCATTTATGCTAACATTTATGAAATAAATTTAATAACTTATAAAGGATAGAAAAAGAAAATAATAATCAAGGGAAATAAAGATAGAGCCTGATTTTTACTCTCATTAAATTATATTCTATCTATCAGCGATAATTCCATGCAAGTCACTTTTCTTGCTAATTTTTTTTTTCCTTTTCTCAGTTTCCATCATATTCCTATTTTCCTCAAGAAGACATGTAATTTCAACAAGAAACTAAACTCATGTTCAAATATTGTTAGGAGACAACATTTGTTCATTTACTTTTTCTCATAGTTATATAAAACCAAGAAGACAGGGAAAAAATTAAAGTGTTCATCTTAGCCTTTATGCACAAAATAACTTTTCTCGTTGAAAAGAAAACTGAAGGGGTGCAATGCTTGAATGCACTTGGGAAGAAAATAAAAATAATCTTACCCATCCAAGGAAAACTTACTACAAAAAATATACTCGAAGATATTAAAATAGTACTAATTCATCCCAAATCTCTTTTATCATATGATAAAATAATTCTCTTTTTCTTCTTTTTCTTTCCCCAATAAAAAGAACATAGAAAATAGAAGTAATTTCCTTACCACAGAAAATACCAACATTAAATTTCTTAAGCTTGTTATCTCCTGTATTCATATTAGGAAACCAGAAATAATAAAAGATGAAAAGAAAAACACAAAGAACTATCCGAGTCCACAGAAGCCATTGTGTGTCCTTAAGAAATTTAATCCCCTCAAGTATCCGAGGTTGCAGATTAATTCCTCCCAAGATAAAATGGATTAACCATTAAAGAAGTAGCAGTACCTCAAACTTCGATAATTTCAACGAACTCAAACTGACAGCAACGAATCATACACGTAGACATGATCGATTTTGTTTTGTCAGAAATGTATGCAAAAGAAAGGAAGAATTCGATACGGAAAAATGAGATAAATCCTCTCTATTTATAGCCAACAAAGGGTAAAGGTCACAACTCTTAGGAAAGAAGACAGCCTTTTAGAAGGGTCACAACCTTTTAAATGGTTACAACCTTTTAGAAATAACACAACCTTTCAGCAAAGTCACAACCCTTCATTTCCTATTCACACCTTTAAAACCCAACATGACTTGCCACTAACACAACCCAAATTAATTTCCGTTATAGCGGAAGATCCCGCCATAGCACCACCACTATAGGCGGATTGAGCCACTACAACGGGGTAAGTCGCTAAAAATGCAGAAAACTCCTAAATATCGCCCATTATCATCTAAGATGAAACGATCCAAAAAGTTCCTAAAAATGTGCTTCGGAAGTTACCGAAAACTTGTTTTAGCTATATCTAAAAATCCATTTTGTTTTTTGAAAATCCGACTTCATATTATTGTTTAGGGGGTCAAATTGAGTGGGAAATGGGTCTAACCCAAATTTTAGAGCAACCGTATTAAAATTCAAAATTTCCAAGTGAAGCCTTTTTCGAGGGTCTACTTTGGAGGGTCATATCTCCTAGCACACAAATAATTGGGTGGCCCATAACATATCCATGGAAAGCCCTTTGAGTTAGCTACCCAACGCACTTTGTTTCACCTCATTCAGAGTTCAGATGAAGAAGTTATGCCCATTTTCGTAAAATCTGTCCGTGCAGGAAATGCAATTTCCAGAGAGCGATTTTACTGTTCACCCACCTCATTTTTTTCTCTAAGTGTTGGTTCCGTTTTTCCAAAGGGCATGTTTTATTTCCTATATAACATTAATTCAATTCCCATCTCTAAAACATTTCCCAAAACACCTCTCCCATACTTAGACACATTTTCTCTCAAGTTCTCTCAAGAACCCTAATCCAAAACCTTCCTCAAGATTGAAGAGACTCTTGCTCCAAGTTCCAAGATTCCATTGAAGACACTCTCAAGACCTTCATAAAAACTCAAGGTATGTGGTGTTGAACTCATGGGTCCTTCCACCCATAGTGCCTAGTCTTTATTCTACTCACTAATTCATGGTTTAAGTTGAGAATTCATAAATTAGTCTTGTTCCTTGTATAAATTTTCTGCACAATGAATTTTGAACATGAAAAGTGATTGTTTTGAGCATGTTGTGACTCTAGAACTTGAATCTAAATTTGGAATGGATGTGGAGATTTTTCATGTGGTCTTGTGGGTGTTAAAAGGCGTTGTTATAGGTTGTTCACTGATTTGGCTGCATAATTACTACCCTATTTTCCATGCTTTTTGATCCCATTACATGCCTTCAAGGTGTTTGACAAAATGTCCAATTATGGAGAATTGATGAATTAATGCTTTAGGGCTTGAATTATAAGATGTTTGGGATTCCAGAGATGTGTTGATGACAAACTAAGCTTGTGTATATGTTCATTCCATACATGAGATTGCATTAGAGCCTAATGGGAATTTCCTATATAAAGTGTTGCATGACCATGCCCGGTCCGGGGGAAAAGAACCGGATAACCATGTGAGGGGTTTATACCTCACCACCTAGGATGCTTAGGGTGTGACCAACATCAACCATGTGAGAGGTTTATATCTCACCACCTAGGATGCTTAGGGTGTGACCAACATCAACCATGTGAGGGGTTTATACCTTGCCACCAGGGTGTCCGGGTGTGAACGTCATCCCCCATCCTAAGTTGGGGTTATAGATTGGTTGGATCATGTACACACATATGATATCTACTATTAGTATGGATTTACTTAAACATGTTTTGACTTCACTTTGATTATGCATCCTCATATTGTTATTCATTATGCCTATGGAACTATTTCTTGCATTTCGATTGTGTCCTTGTCTATTGTTGTATTGCACCCCGCATACTTAGTACATTCCAAAGTACTAACACATATTTTGCCTACATGATGTCACCATGTAGGGACCGGAGCTACTCTTGATCCTTCTCTCCATCCACGTGGCTAGTACGGTGCTTATCCGAGTTTGTTGGTGAGTCCTCAATGATTCGAGGGCTATGTTATGTTTCCTACTCCTATGTTTTGAGACTTTAGCTTGCAATTGTATTTTGACTATGAGGGGAGCCGGTAGTATATCATGGCCCCCGTCCTATCTATGTATGTAGAGGTGTGTGTTGGACAAGTACTTTGTAAATGAGCTTGGCTCTTATTCTATGATGTTATTTTGAAATGGTTTGCCCTTAGTCCCTAATTCCCGTTATTTAATGTTGAATGTACTTCCGCGACCGATGAAGTGTGATGACAAGTTTGAGAGGCTTGTTTGGGGTTCCTTCGGGTTCCTCATTCGCCATGTCACGTCTAGGCCCTAGGCTTGGGTCGTGACATAAGAACGTTTTGGAGAAGTGCAGAGGCGATCTAGAGCAATTTTCACCTTTTTTTTTTTATTGAAATCACCCGTAAAGGTAATTAAATTACTCCCTAGCTTGGTAATTCAATTACTAAGCCTTAGAATCCATGGTAATAACATTAGGGGAGTGCGCTTTTGGTTGGACTAAATGGTGGGAAAATCCTGATTTGGGTAAAAATATTATTAAATTGGCATGTGATTTAAGATTAGAATTTAATCCGATTATATTTAGATTATTCGGGCTAATTATGTGTTATATTGATTGTTTGTAGACTAAGAACAAGCTAGGTATCTTAACAAGGGGGAAACACAGGTTCAATAGAGTATTCCAGACTTGATTCGAGGTAGATAATGATTGTGTTTTGTTTCTCGTTTAATGTTATATGTGCTTTCTAACTGCTTCATTAGTATTACATGTATAGTGTATGCTTAGGAATATAGAAGGAGTATAAATTGAAATGCTAGTCTATTGTCAATTTCATGTAATGAATGTGTTTATTTTGGAGGTATAAGTGCGATTTTATTCATTGTGATGTGTGATTGTCGGTTAGCTCGGGTACCACACCTAGTACATACTAACAGTTAGCTTGGGTACCACGCTTGGTACATGATATCACTTGGTTGGATCGAGTACACACTTGATACATATTCGGTTGGCTCGAGTACCACGCCTAGTACGGAATGTCCATGTGGTTAGCTCAGATACTAAGTCGATATAGGTTACTAATGGTTGGCTCGGATTATCTCTTTGAATTATACCTTGGTTCGGCTTATCGCGAAATTAGACATGCTATTAGTGTCGGGTTATCTGTTAGTCACGTCGAGTCTATGTGATTATTTGTGTATGGGTTCCATGAGTGAACTGGGTTGACTTTGTTGTAATGTTGTTGATATGTTTATTGTGAATGTTGAGTTGGGATGAGAACTAAGAGTCTGGGTTGTGATTTTGACTGTGGTTATAATTATATGTTATCTATTTTACTAAGTTGGGTTATCTGTTCATATTTTGTATAGCTGGAGCTGATCATTGATCCTATCAATACATTGTGGATTTTGTGTATTGATAGTATATTTGCTCTTTCTTTGTTGAGTACACGACATATTTAGGCGGCTGCTTTGCAACCTTAATTATGACTCCAGCACTTTCGGAATCAATAGTGATATGGTTTTTTCGAGCCGCTATGAAATCCTCTTTTTCCTTTGGTTCATTTTCCAGACTATTTTTGTTTGCGGGTTGCATGCCCATATTCTAGATTACATTATAGATGTTTGATATATGACTTTCAGGTTTTAGGAGGGGTTTTCACAAGTATTTTGACGATGATTCATATAAAGATTTGTTTTATTTATTAAAAATGTTGTTTTAAGTTGATTAATTGCTTGTGTGTTGGTAGATAGTTAATTCTCCCATCAAGAGTGTAGTGTGGATGCCACTCATGACAGATTAGGTCGTGACAATGCCCAATTTAAATGCTATCAAAAACTATTCTATTAATTCAATTGCTATGCATTTCTTTCATTTCTCCCTATCAATTAGAGTAACAATTTTCGAACAAATATTTTAAAATGAGACAAATTATTTTTTAATTTGGCTCGAAATTAATTATTCATGCTTTCAATTATTTTTAAGTTTTTCATACCTCCAACTGCATTAAATTCTAACTTTTCTATACTCCTCAAGTTAATCAAAATTTCATAATTCATTTAATTATAAAGTTTAATTGCAATTACTATGCATTTGTTTATTTTTTCTATAATAATTAAATAAATAGGTTTTGAACAAATTTTTGAAAATGGAACAAATCATTTATTAATTTGACTCTAAACAAATTATTTATGCTTTCAAAATTCGTTTAATTATAAAGTTTAATTACAATTACTATGCATTTATTTTATTTTTCTCTAATAATTAAATAGGTTTTGAACAAATTTTGAAAATAAGACAAATCATTTTTTAATTTGACTCAAGACAAATTATTTATGCTTTCAATTACTTCAAATTTCTCATACAAGTCATGTATTCCTCAAATAACTTTTCTATATTCCTCAAACGTTAATGAATAGTACTTCATAATTCATTTAATTGTAAGAATTGAATTTAATTTCTTCTAAAAATAAAAATACAAATAGGGTAAAAGAAGCAACATATTGCTTATATTTTATACATTTTTTTTTTTACAAAACAACTCTCTCCTTCTCTTCTTTTTCTCGTTTTGTTGCTTCAACAGCCGCACTGTCCTCCTTCTTCTTGTTGTTCTTCTTCATCAACACCATGTTCTAGGGTTTCTTTTAGGGTTTTCCAGAACCTTCTTGAAGCTGGATTCTCCTTCCTTCCTTCTCCCCATCTCTCACCGTCGCTGGTTCACTGGTTTCATTGATTAATCCTCAAGAAACAACCTTTTTCAATCTCCCTTTACCATCACTACTGAAACCCTGATCTTTATTGCAAATTACCGGATAAAAACGGTATCTTTAGGGTTTTTGGTATCTGGGTCGATCTGGGTTATGAGTTTCACTCCAAAATCTGTTCGATTAGGGCAAGGTTAGGAAAGTTTTCAGCTTCAATTAGTGCGATTTGAATGGCATTGGGGGATTTGATGGCGTCGAGGTTGTCACAATCATCAGCTGCTTTGGATGAGTTTGGAAATGAGGATGGGGAAAGGAATAATGTTAGAGATTTGGACACTGCTAGTAGTAGCTATGTTGGTGGTGGGGTTGCTGATAATGCGATGACGACAACAAGTATGGCTTATTTTCCGCAGACAATTGTGTTGTGTGAGCTTAGGCATGATCGTTTTGAGGATTCTGTTCCTTCTGGTCCATCTGACACTGGGTTGGTCTCTAAATGGCGGCCTAGGGACCGAGTAAGTTGTGCTCTTTTCGTGTCATTTTCATTTGTTTATCTCAATGTCCTTGGTTTGCCATGAAAAATATTACTTACCAGTATTCGAATGAGATGAGCCAATTCATAAGGACTTATATCAAGTTGATGAGTAGTTTCTTGATTGTTACTCATGGAGTATAAGTAAGGTGGTTAGTGGTGCAATGCATCAGCTTGTTGCTTGATTTGTCAGCTGATTTTCATCTGAAAGTTGAATATTACTATCCGATGTAAGATAGCCTGCTTTCTCCAGAGTGAATCTTATTCTAGGATTGGCTTATAATTCAAAAAATTGGAAGAGAAACTAGACATCAATGACATTTTAAATTGGGTATCCTGAGATTTAATTTAATAAAACAAGTTTGTTTCTAACAGCCAGTTCAAAGATGGAGGTTCGAACAAGAGATTCCAGCCTTTGCAGTTTGTGATTTTGGTATGACTACTCTGCGATCTGCAAGGAATTGGCGGAATTTGGGTATTAGATTAATTTAACGCTTCGTGATTCACTGTGAAGATTAGAACTGTACGGGAGCATGAGTTCTCATTTGTCACCATTGCAGAAGAAGTATCTTCCTTTGTGAGCCGTAGTAAAGCTGAAGCTTGTTTTCATCCTGGAAGTTAACTTGGGGAGTTAGACATGATAATTTCCGTTAAACTAATTGCTTATTGTGCTCTTATTAGATACGTTTGGCATAAACTTATGTCGAAAATGTTGTTACTTTGATTAGAGCACTTTGCACATGCCCGTAGTGTCTTCCAATATTGCAGAATCCGTTAACCAATATCAATCTTGACTAAAGACATCGACATACAATTCCTTAAAGATTAAGAGGATGAAGTGATTCTGCTATGAGATTAAATGTTTATGTGGGTTTCTTAAAAAATTTCCTAGGTTTCTGTAATTCTGTTGAAATGTCATGTTTTGACTTCCGACATGTAGGATATTAAGGAGTCAATGGGGCTAGATACCAAATGGGGGAACTCATTGGGTCATTTTGTTCTTTTATTTTTTAAGGCTTAGAACATTGGACTTCAAGAGGCTTGTTAATTGCTGATCAGTATTCTGCCCACTGCCTTCCCGAAGTGGAGGTTCCCCTAAAGTGTACCAGTTTCTAGAAAGGGAGAAATTGATGTGTCAATCAAGACACTTGTTGATTAATGGGAGGGATTTCGTGGGAAGGTCTTCTGGTAAGACTGAAAGTAGAGTGTGTTTTAATTTGGTTAGAATACAATATGTGGTTGAACACAATTTTCTTGCTATACGGATATTGTCTTTAGAGGGATCAATAGATAAATATGGGCATTCAATTTGAGGCAAAGTGGGATAATGGATTTTATTAGAAACAGCTGGAAAGAAAAGAACATAGGAAGAGCTCATACGACTTTAACATATTTTAATATCACAAGCAAATGTTAAATTGTAAGCACCCAAGATTGTGGTCTAGCTGTCAATGTAGTGGATGAAAATCATGAGAAACATCAGTTCAAATTTCAGCAGAGAGAGAAAGCGCCAAGTCTTTCGTGTCTAAGACTTGATGGGTAGGCTACCCGACAACAGTGTTGATGGGAGGTAGCAGGTACCCCATGATGTAATTGACGTGTGTACAAGTTTCTGGACACTCACCTTATCTTGTGTTATTAAAAGTTATCACTTCATTACTTAAAAGCTATTGAAGCAGCGAAGCGAGGAGTTATCGTTTCATAGGTGAAGCTATATGCTTCAATGAAATGTGGGCTTTAACCAATGAGTGGCGAAGTGATCCAAATGAGAAGGGGTTGGTTCCTTAATTTCAGCTTTGAAGTTGGATTAATATTGACATTGCTATATATGGATGTTGGAATAGTTATATTAATTGCAATTTGATTAGCTTAGTACTAAATTCATGTATTTGGTGTTCTCTAATTTTCTCTAATTGTGCACTTTACCTTAAAGGAGCATATGCTTCACTTTTCGTTTTCTCTTCAAGCTCCCCGGACTTTGTCGCTTCTTTTGCGCTTTTTGCTTTTAAAAACATAGCCATCACATAAAAGCAAATATTCAATTTTTATGGATAGTGATAATTCATATACCTGTACCCAACTAATTCGGGATTGAGGAGTATAATAATAGTTTCTTCGGAAAGAAAAGTTGCAACTATTACGCTTCAATAGTAGTAATGGTAGAAGTAGTTGTATCAAAAGCCAAAATTTTAATAACAATGGCTGTCGAAGTCCGCACACATTTGACTTTGTGAGGTCTTCTTTTAGTGTTAATCTAGACATTTAAAATGAATTGGAGTATAGTTTGAAGATGCCATTGTTCATTATGCCCCTCAATAACTAAAATAAAATGCATAATAGCATATAGATAATTAGGGTTAAGAATTTGGCAACATATTGGATATGAGAACTTCAATTTGGATTTTTGGTTTCTCGATTCAAGAAATTACAATCCAAATAAGTTCGGATTGGATTGGGTTTTCAAGTTAGGTTTTTTATTAATCAGTTTGGTTATTTTTGGATTTTCAGTTTGAGCCTATAAGTTGAGCTCTTCTTCTTAGAAACAATTAACATCCAAATAAAGTTATTCATATTAAATTGCACCATCCATTAACCACAGTAAATGCATCTCAGTTTGCATTAATCATAACCTTAATAGGGTATATTAACTGATTTAGCTGGGTTCTTAACTTAGTATTGGATATTTGGGCTTATGTCTAATGGGTAGGGATTAATATAAGGTATAGAACATTCAGATTATCAGATATCCGACAATTTGAAGTCTCAAATCCCAAATCCATTTTTTTTAAGAATTAATTCCAAAATCCAATTAGTGGTATGGAATTCAAACAAATATTTCATAATATTTGGATTTTGGTTTGGATTTCAATTTTGCCCAATCCCCTAGAGATAATACAAGCATTGAGATGGAATGATGTTTTTCTATAAATCAGGGGGTTGATTAAGCTTACAATAAAGAGTGCCTTTACCTTAATTCTGAACTAACATCACTTTTTTTTTAACAAGCAAAACACTTTATTAGTTTTTTGGATTACGAAAAGGGAGTACGGTGCATAATACCATGTTGGCGTCAAAAGTATTTATATGATGAATATAGGACTGCACTGAAGTCATCCAGATTCATCTATCAAGATTGACTGTTTATACAATAAAATATTATTCTCCTTGCACTGAAAGTATAAAAAATATATATTTAAACGGACTGCACTAGAGTCATCCATAGTATTCTTTAGTTTGTGAAATAACTAAGGTATGACCTCCCCTCTAATCTGAATAGAGGTCCATTACATGAGAAGTGGAGGCGATTATGGACCAATTTTTTTTTTTTTTTAAAATATGCATCTTTAGATTATGTCCAGGCACTATGATAAAGTGAATTCCTTCAACAATATATTGCGAATGGTGTACCCTTGTGTGCTAGTTACTGGTATCTGGATGTGATTGTTTACTTCTTTGAAGAAAGAGACAGCTTACTGCTGCTAGATTTTTTTTTTTTTTTTGATGACAAGGGAAACCCGCAGCCGCTACCCTTTGGATGCGCACAGGGTAAAACCCCCGCTCCTATGCAATAGCTCGCAAACCACATAGGAGAGGTAACCCGCACTAGGCAAGCCTGGTGTGACGAGCTCGACCCAGAAGGCAAACCCCTTGCTTTCGCTAGCAAGGGGTTTCGAACTTGAGACCTCCAACATGGAAGTCCCAAGCTCAAACCACTGGGCCACCCCGAAGGGTCTTAGTGCTGGTAGATTGAAACAACAGTTTTGCAAAGGCGTTCAGAAGTGACTTTGGATTCGTTGTTTGATAAAATTTGTTTTTACTTGTTGCTTATTAACCTGTAAAGTATTACTTGACGCATGCAATGCCTGAGGAACAACGTGTTTCAACTGTATTTTGCCAGCTCGCTAATATAAGTTGCATTTGGAACTTACCCTCCATGCAGTAAACATGCCCAATCTTTTACCTTCTTGTCCATCTTAGCATGCAAAATTTTCTGCAGATGAAAACAGGATGTGTTGCCCTTGTTTTGTGTTTAAACATCAGCGTTGATCCACCTGATGTAATAAAGATATCTCCTTGTGCTCGAATGGAGTGTTGGGTTGGTACGTCTCTTCTTCTGCTTCTTGTTCTGCTTGTACAATAACTAGCTACCGATCTTCATTTTGCTATATTTCATTTAAATGAATGTTCTTTATTTCATTCTATTTACTTTTAGTAAATTTCAGTGTACTTTATATTCTGAAGGATGATTGTTCATAAATTCCCCCTTTTCCCCTAAGAAAGAAATGTCGGTGGTAAATTTGTTTTAAAGTGAGACCTTCTCTAAAGGATTATAACTTTTCAATTTTCTTACTTGCATTGTGATTGCGATAGTTGTTGAAAAGACATAGACGATAGCTACAACTTCTCAAGAATTAGCTATTGATGAAGTTCACAAAGAAGACTTGAATTTGATATGCTCTGGGAGGACTTGTTGCAAAAGCAACCTGGACTTTCAAGTTTCAGGATAGATTTCTCCTGAAGCCATGGAAGTTTCATTATTCAACACTTCCTTTTGTTCCTTGGTAAATAACCGTAGTAAAGTTTTTTTTTTGATAATCAACCGTAGTAAACTTAATGATAGGTTCTCCACTCTCGTAGAAAGCTTTAAATGAATAAGTGCAAAATTTAACCATCTAGAACCTAGCCAATGCACTGTGAGATCTTGGTAATTGCCTGTGTACTAAAGGGGGGGGGGGTCTGCACAGTGGATGTGACATGCCATCAAGAATGTATGCTTTTCCAGTAGAGAATATTCACATTTTGCGAACTTATCGCCAGCAATAGTTGAATGTGTCCCAAAATTATAGATCCAACTAAAACCTCATTTTTCTTTTGTTTTAGCTGACTGAGAAATCCGTCTCAAGCCATCCCTTTGGGCCAACCGCAGTGGCTTCGGAACTCAGGGATGTCAGATCAATGGCTCAGAGAAGTGCCATTCTTGACAAGTAATATTTATAGGAACAGAGTCTCAAGCAGCTCCACTTACCCTGTGATATTGCAAAACCACCCAATTTAGGCTTCTCTAGCAATGTTTTGCTCCCCCTGGCTGATAAGAAGTCTCAACATAAGTCTGTCTAAGAAAAGTGCTTTGTCCCTATGATATACTTCAGTTGAAGAAGATTTCGGACATTGTTAGCATCCAGAAACGAACAGAGATGAAGACCTCAAGCCGAGTCTCTGGTCGGCTTTTCTCGGGGAAAAAGTTTGAGGAGACAAACAACAGAGTACCTGGACTGTAGTTCCTAATCTTAACTTTCTGCCTTTTCCTTCATTTCCTCCATCATCTGGTTCAGTTTGTCTTCTTTGACTTCTCAATGTGTCTCCAGTCTTCTGTCTACTTCAATTTGTTCAAAGCATTTGCCGTACTAACTGGATCCAGTATGAGTCGCTTATTGGCATCAGCTTCCTGTCTTGTCCTTTCATGGAAGGGGATAAAGGAAGGATCTGATTTTGGCAAGCAAGTGAAGGATCTGTGCAACAGAGGTTATTACTTTAGCAGTGACAAACAAATAAAAAATCATAATTGATGATGGTTCTTTTTGGCTGAGTCTGTTTCACTTGAAGCAATCTGAATATTTTTATCTCAGCAAACTTTCATGGTGTTGGTGTCATATTCTCTTGGTCTGAAGGGGGGGGGGGAGGGTATAAGATGTAATTTGAAAACTATAGGTTGTTTTATTGCGTCCCAGCTTAATTTCAAAGATTAGTGCTTGAAATTCAACAGACTAATAATTACTAATGGTACTAATTCCTATCTCTTATTTGACAGATCCATTTTCGATGGCACCTCAAAAAGCACTTGAGACAATTGGGAGAACTTTGAACCAACAATATGAGAGGTGGCAACCTAGGGTAAGAAAATGTTTTGACCACCAATTTGACTACAGTTGATAAGGTCTTAGCCTTGATATATGAATGGGTAGGTTATGATGACCAAACACGATATGTAACCTTATACAGGCTAAATATAAGATTTCCTTGGATCCTACTGTTGATGAAATCAAGAAGCTTTGCACAACTTGTCGAAAGTATGCTAAGTCAGAGCGAGTTCTATTCCATTATAATGGACACGGTGTTCCTAAACCTACAGCCAATGGTGAAATTTGGCTATTTAATAAGGTTTACTTTCTTACCTAGATTGCTTTCTCAGGGTTGTGGGTGATTTCTGCCTTTTCTTATTTGGGTGTTTGTTTTAGAGTTATACGCAGTATATTCCTTTGCCAATCAGCGACCTGGATTCCTGGTTGAAGACACCATCGATCTATGTATTTGACTGCTCTGCTGCTGGGATGATTGTTAATGCCTTCATAGAGGTATGCTCTTAATTGTTTACGTCATTTATGTACTTAATAATGCTGTAATGATGATCTATCTGTTCCTAATCACACACTTTCATTAATTTCATTGCTTTTGTTTGATCAGCTTCAGGACTGGACTGCTTCTGGTTCTTCTGCAACTTCTACAAGGGATAGTATTCTGCTTGCTGCTTGTGAAGCACATGAGACGCTTCCACAGAGTGCTGAGTTTCCAGCCGATGTGTTCACTTCCTGCCTCACAACACCCATCAAAATGGCATTGAGATGGTGACATGCTCTCTACAATTGTTTTTCATTTCTTCCTTTTCTCTTCTGCTTCTTTCTCCTACACTTATCCAATTCTTCAATGGAGCAGGCATAGCTGCAATTCTTGATTGATGGAAATTAGTAAAGTTTCCCTTGGCATTTTCATTTTATGATGTTACCTAGTTTCTCTCTCCCTCTAAAAATATTATAGGGGTCATCCCCATGTTCACTGTTAATGAATAGCCTCTAGCCAAAAAGATAAAAGAAGAGAAAAAGAACTCGAAATAATGGTTATCTCTCGTGCCAGTCTGTGTAATAGGTAAAGCTATCTTAGTGAGTTTCCATATACAGTGTTTTAAGTAAATACTTAACTGTCTTTTAGTTGCCTCTGTGTGCTTGTGTTGCCAAGTCCTTAAACCTAGTATGCTGCTTCTTTCTTGTTTAAACTGATACATTTTCTTCTATCAAATAAGTTGATTTTAATTTTCTTTTACCTCGTATTTGTTAAGTGAGAGCATTTTTTCTTGCAACAATTGTTGACCATTTAAATCTTTCTTCCTCGTGTGTTTTTGGCTTCTAGGTTTTGCACTCGTTCGTTGCTTCATGAGTCGCTTGATTACTCTCTGATTGATAGAATTCCTGGCCGGCAAACTGATCGGAAGACACTTCTTGGCGAGCTGAATTGGATTTTTACTGCAGTTACTGACACAATTGCCTGGAATGTTCTACCACATGGTAATGGAATAGATTATTTGGATTGATACAAATATGATGATTTATGCATTTTAGTCTCTTTCTGAAGTACGAGTTTCAAACATGCAGATCTATTTCAGAGACTGTTCAGGCAAGATCTGTTAGTTGCTAGTTTGTTCAGAAACTTCTTACTTGCTGAAAGAATCATGCGCTCTGCAAATTGTTCACCAATTTCATACCCGATGCTACCACCTACTCATCAGCACCATATGTGGTAACTCCATTGAATATTTCCACGTTATCTAAAGTTCATGTTTACCTTTCTCTCACCTGTGGTTTACATGTATGGTAGGGATGCATGGGACATGGCAGCAGAAATCTGTCTATCACAGCTTCCAAATTTAGTTGAGGATCCCAATGCAGAATTTCAGGTGGGCTTAATGCTTACCATCCATTTGATATGTGTAATCATAGTTCCAAATCCTGAAGAATATTATGCAACGATTAAATATTCCCTGTTTTGTATGTCTTCAGCCAAGTCCATTTTTCACAGAGCAGTTGACAGCTTTTGAAGTATGGCTTGACCATGGATCAAAGGATAAAAAGCCTCCAGAGCAGTTGCCCATAGTGTTACAGGTAGGAAATTTCTCATGGTCCAAATAAGATGAGGGACTGTCCGTTGTTCTTCTTGCCATCTTGTAGGGATTTTAAGTAAATTTTCTGGGATGTAGGTTCCATCTATCCCCATCTCCTGTTTCTTTAATAATTTGATGAACAGGTGGAACAAAAATATTGGATATCCCTGCTGTAGTCAAATTCATTGGTCAATATCTTTTGTTGTTCCCTACTTATCAAGAAAATCAAAGAATTGTATTGGTTGCTCCTTACTTGATATAAAGCATTGGCTGCTGTCTCTTCCGGCTTTGATAGAAATGGTTTTTAGGAAAATAGTTATCATGCTTAAGATTTAGCTTTATTGAATTTTTAAAAAGGAAAATGTGACACAAATGCTTTGGCATGATGCTGAGGAATGTTTGAACCATCCCTCGTATTACGTTGAGATGCGGGTATGATTAAACTTTTTCCTGTTGTCATTTCTAACTCCTCCTAATGCTGTTTTAATATTCTTGGCACATCATGCATACTTCATTTCTTTCATAGGCCTTTTCAAGTTGAATTTTTGAACTTCCTTCCCATGTTTCCTGAAAAACGGAAGTGATCTATCAATTCTAGTAGATTAGTGCACTTCTTTTTGAATTTGTTTTTTTTTAATGATTATGGTGAATCTTACTTTGTATATGCAAAGAAATTAACCTGAGGAAAGTTATTAAAGATTTGGGGTAGAAGCAAAGTTTTTCTAGTGAAATTGTTGAGGTAAAAAATGCATCACATCTGTCAGAGCAGATATTGTGGTTGGTCTGTTTGCTGGTTGAGCAGAGCATTTTTTTTGAATTATGAAGTAGGTTTGACTTACTTGATGATTGTCCTCACGACACTTAGATATATAAAGAAACAGGAAACTGTAGTTCCCTCAAATATGAGCTGCTAGTGGTCATTGCTATTTGTTGCTAGGGTTACTTTTACATTTGGTAGTCTTGTTACCTTTGTGCATTTTTTCCCCTCATGCATGCCTCTGTAACCAATTTACGTTTTTATTAGGTGTTACTTAGTCAATGCCACAGGTTTCGTGCACTTGTACTTCTTGGAAGATTTCTCGATATGGGACCTTGGGCTGTTGATCTGGTACTTACAATTGACTTCAGTTTTCCATTTTCTTTAATTGGTTGTGGCATCTACTTTGCGACTAATATGTAAGTGAACACTTCCAGGCCCTGTCTGTTGGAATATTTCCTTATGTTCTAAAACTTTTGCAAACCACCACTCCAGATCTTAGACAAATTCTTGTCTTTATCTGGACGAAGATCCTTGCACTCGATAAGGTACATGGTTTGGCTGTAACTCAACATCTATGTTGTCTAATATATCATTTCCAATGTATTTCATCTATGTGTTTATTTCTTCTATATGAAGTTCTCCATTTTCTTTTCTATTATTGCTATCTAAGAAGCATGCACACCGGAATTTGGCTTGATAGATCAAACACCTGTTGGACTCCCGTGCTCTCTATCCATGTCTTACTAATTTTCCTCTTTTTATTTGTTTTATTTTGTGACATTTCATCATGTTTTTGGAGACCAATAGGACATGAATTTGCAACTTTTGTGGTATTTAAACTTTTAAAGTTCTTTCCTTTGGTGTGCAAAGCAGAATTTTTGAAAGAATGGAGTGATACTTCTTCTGAGATGAAACTTGTGATAGACCTATAATCTCGAGCCTCTTTTACTGAACCAAGTGCTAATTAGGTGGAGTTCTTGCTTCAGCTTTCTGTTAGTTTGTGTTTTTGTTTTTGTTTTTGTATATTTCAAACTACTTTGATTAGTTTGTAGTCTTTGTTTTCCAAATTTAGCGATTCTAATTTGCAATCTGTTACACCCATGGAGTATGTGTTTATATTGATACTTATTCTCTTTTGTTTTTGTAAGTTATGATATCATAAACTCTACCATCTACTTCTATACTAATAAGATTATTATTTTCCTTTGAGTCAAAAGTCTTGTCAGGTTGACCTTGTAAAGGATGGAGGACATACATATTTCATTAGATTTCTTGACAGTGTGGAGGCTTATCCAGAGCAAAGGGCAATGGCTGCATTTGTTTTAGCAGTCATTGTGGATGGTCACAGACGGGGTCAGGAGGCCTGTACTGACGCGGGTCTTATACATGTCTGCTTGAAGCATCTTCAGGGATCGACGCCTAATGAGGCACAAACTGAACCACTTTTTCTTCAATGGCTGTGCCTTTGTCTGGGAAAACTGTGGGAGGATTTCACAGAGGCTCAAGTACAAGGTTTGCAGGCAGATGCACCAGCAATATTTGCGCCTCTGCTGTCTGAGCCCCAACCTGAGGTTTGTGTCGCCCCTCTTAATAGGAATAGGCTGAACTTGCCAACTGGTGAAAGGAAAGAACTGGGTTGTTTAATTTTGTGTCAAGTGGTTGCAAGTGGGTCTTCAGTGAAATATTCAGATTTTGACAATTAGATAAAAAAATCATTATTTCAGGTGCGTGCTGCAGCTACTTTTGCTCTAGGGACTTTACTTGATGTTGGATTTGACTCAGCTAGGGATGGTGTTGGAGGAGATGAAGACTGTGATGATGAGGAGAAGGTTAGGACTGAAGTCAGTATAATTAAGAGCCTTTTAAGTGTTGCTTCTGATGGAAGCCCTTTGGTTCGAGTGGAGGTTGCTGTAGGTATGCTTTTGCTGAATCTTCTCCCTGAAGACTCTTCTTTTTGATACACTTACTGTTTTCACACCCTCAGTTCCCAATATTTGGTCTTTATTTCCTAGAAGGAAAACTACTTTTGTTGCAATATTATTTGAAAGGTTTTGCCACAGTTCCGTATGATGAGGTGCCTCATGCATGTTATCTGTCCCAATTATGAATTTTGCTTATCTTTCACTTTGAAGGATCCGTTATTTTCCTTTCGTTCCTGCTTTGATTACTTTTCTTTTGAGCTGAGTGTCTACCGGCAACAACCTCCCTATTCCCACAAAGGCAGGGGTAATGTGTGTATACATCCTACCCTCCCCTGATCACACTTGTGGGATTCTACTGGGTTTGTTGTTGTTGTTTCACTTTACAGGAGGAATCTGATGCCAAAAATATAATTCTTTGCTGTCATGTCACTTCTTTGTCCAAAAATCTTTTTTTTTTTGCTGTAAAATAAAATAAAAGAAAAAAAAGTGATATCCATGTCTAAATGGCGAATCTTTACTGTGGTTGCTCAATTGTATACTTAGTAGTGCAAGTAATTCAGCCTGAAAGTTGCTTCTTTCATGCTTGGTGAGTTCTGATTGTTGGATGTGAATATCAGTTGCCTGACAATCATGCCTAGTTCTCTGATTTCCTGTTATAAGCCCCTTCTTGATCTTGTGTATGCACCATGTAGTATTTCTTTTGTGTAGTCACTGCTATGCACAGAATTCTAACTGGTAGTAGTTGGGTTCATGTTCTACCATCTTTTGCAGCTTTGGCACGTTTTGCCTTTGGGCATAACAAGCATCTGAAGTCAGTAGCCGCTGCATATTGGAAGCCTCAGGCTAATTCCTTGCTAACTTCCTTGCCTTCTTTCGCGGTCAAGAGTTCTGGTAGTGGGTATACAACCCCGACTCACAGTATTTCACATGGAAGTAGAGTTCCATCTCCTATTGCTCCTTTATTGAGAGTGGGGGGTGACAGTCAGTCCATATCTCGGGATGGGAGAGTCTCGACCAGCAGCCCCCTTGCAACACCCGGCATTATACATGGATCACCTTTATCTGATGATTCCTCTCAACTTTCTGATCCCGGAATCTTGAATGATGCTGTTACCAATGGTGTTGTAAATCATACAAGATCAAGGCCTCTAGACAATGCACTCTATTCTCAGTGTGTACTGGCTATGTGTGCCTTAGCAAAGGATCCGTCACCACGTATTGCAGGTCTTGGCCGGAGAGTCCTTTCCATTATCGGGATTGAACAGGTTGTTGCCAAATCTGTTAAGTCAACTGGTGAATCCACAACAGTTCCAAACACTGGTTATACTGGATTGGCTCGATCTTCATCTTGGTTTGATATGAACGGAGGTAATTTTAGGGCTTCTGGGAGATTTGGTCCATTTCTTTTTTCTGGATGAATGTGATTACCATATTGTTACAGTCTATATACATCCGTAGTCCACTAACATTTCATTTTAATACCTCATTTAATACCTTTTTAGGAACTTTTTTGAAGTGATTCTGGCCTCGTTTAACTGTTGTTGCAGGACATTTACCTCTGACTTTTAGAACTCCTCCTGTTAGTCCCCCACGGCCTAGTTACTTGACAGGAATGCGAAGAGTTTGTTCTTTAGAGTTCAGGCCCCACCTAATGCACTCTCAAGACTCAGGATTAGCTGACCCATTGTTGGGGTCTGCTGTATCTTCTGGACCTTCAGAACGCAGTTTTCTTCCCCAACCAACTATCTACAATTGGAGTTGTGGCCACTTCTCAAAGCCACTTCTTACTGCAGCTGATGATAGTGAAGAGATGGTTGCTAGAAGGGAAGAGAAGGAAAAGTTGGCCCTTGACCTCATTGCGAAGTGCCAACACTCTTGTGAGTCTGTTCACGTGCTTTCCCTTTTGTATCCATACCTTCTCTTGTTTGTGTTTTCTCATAATTTATAAATAATGATATCTTTATCAAAATATTCTATATAAAATGAAGTTTAAAATTTAATGAGCAATGTTTTTTCTGTTTCAGCTGTAAGCAAACTACACAATCAAATTGCTAGTTGGGATACTAAGTTTGAGATTGGCACCAAAACTGCTTTGCTGCAGCCCTTCTCACCTATTGTTATTGCTGCAGATGAGAGTGAAAGAATCAGGTAGAAGAGTCTCATCAACCTGAGTAATCCATTATTGCTGTAATAACTTGGTTCAGTTTATTATTGAAAAATACTGGATAGGATGGTTGGTTCAGGTGCTATCTTAGTTGGAGCTGCATAATCTGCAATTTCAGCTTATCTAGTTGTCTCATGTCTGTCAGTAAACTGTCAATATCATGTGGAAAGTTTGAATGTGAGTCAATCTAAAAGAACATAATACATAATGGAAATATGCTCCTCCCGCCAAGAAAAATCATTAACATTTCTTGGAGTGTTTCATAGCGTTGAAGTTTTTCTCTTAGAGTTGGTGCTTGAGTTAGATTCTCTCGTTCAGTTATAGCAAATTAACAGAAAAAAGGTTAGTTAATGATGTTTCAATCTGTTCCATCAGAGGCACTCTCGTTGTGAATTAAATAATGTGTTAAACAGAGGGTGATTTGTGATGTATACTATTCCTATTTCACTGCTTCACTTTCCTGTATCAGCTCATGGATTTTTCTTTCAGTTGCTTATCTTTGTCATTCTTTTGTTATCTCAAGTCTTCTAATGTTTTTTGCCATTAAGTTTGTATGTGATGCATAAAATATCATGCTCCCTGTGTTTTTATGAACAGGGTATGGAATTACGAGGAGGCTTCCCTTCTTAATAGCTTTGATAACCACAGTTACCCTGATAAAGGAATTTCAAAACTGTGTCTTGTCAATGAGCTAGATGAGAGTTTGCTCCTTGTTGCTTCAAGTAAAGCTTTGCTGCAACAAACTTTTAATTTATATTGTTCATTGATGCCTAAAGTTTTAACAAACTTTTGTTTATATAAAAGGTGATGGGAACATCCGGATTTGGAAAGACTATACTGTAAGAGGCCGACAAAGACTAGTTTCTGCATTCTCGTCCATTCAAGGTCACAGACCTGGTGTCCGTAGTGTGAACGCTGTTGTGGATTGGCAGCAGCAGTCTGGATATCTGGTAATACCGTGTAATATTAGCTATTCAGACATTAATATATGAATGCACTAGTACCTTCAATTTCCATTTTGGTTAGATGTATTACTTTAAAAAATTCTTGAGTTTCTTTCCTTTCATATCTCGGATTTATTCTGTATCTTTGTCTGGCTCATTTGTGCTATTAATGTTCTTATACAACTTTTTCAATTCGTTACCAGTTTTCATCTGGTGAAGTTTCGTCAATCATGGCTTGGGATCTTGACAAAGAACAACTTGTTAATACAATTCCAACATCCTCAGATTGCAGCATCTCAGCATTGGTGAGTTTTTGGAATTTCCCTTTAAGATTTATGACATTAGTATATATGATCAATTACCATTAAGATTCTAATGCTCTTTGTCTGCAATAATTATGACTAATTGGTAAAAACCCAGCATCAGCTCATATTGATGCAGCATGAAATGCCAAAAGCCCATTTTGCTTCAATTGCTATTTTAGACTTCTTTGTGTGGTCGAGAAAAAATGACAAAAATTGTCCCTTATGTTTGAGGCTAGGTTCAAAGTAGCCCCTTAGGTATGCTCACTTAACAGTTTTGGTCCTTTAAGTTTACCACGAGTTGACAAAAATAGTCCTCAAATATGCACTCAACATTTTTGGTCCTTTTAAGTTCCCTGAAATTTAATACTTAAGTCTTTGGAAAAATATTTATCGAACTTTATCTGTTAAATTTGCTGGAATTATGAATTTTTAAAATTATTAACACCAAGAAAGTTGCATCAAATCCTAAAATATTCAACACAAAAACTACACGGGACACTAAAGAATATTTTCACTCACAAAGCACTCCAGATCTCTTCAAAATACTATAGACTATCTGGCGTGTCTTCTTTTATGCACAAACTTTTTTCCAGTATATTTTTTTCTTCAATAACTTTTTTCAAAAGATGTTCAAACCGCTCTGGTATATTATGTGTTTGGTAGAAATTTTTTGTACCCAGGGACAACACTTTGAAGCAGGTTGTTATGACAACTCTTTAAATTATTAGCTGTTATGGTTGATATATCCCTATTTAGGAAGGAGTGGTTGTATGGGGAGCTGATATGTGGAAAAAATAGTGGTCTTGTTCATTGCAATCCCTTTAACAGCCTAATAACTTTAGATATTTGACTAAGTTCATGCTAAATTTAGTTTGATGTATCAAGCTAAGTTTGGGAATAGAGGTGGCATCAAGAGTTGATACTGCTGTCTAAAAGACATTGCTTTTGAAACACACCATGATTCAGGTTTGGTCAGAGGTGTATGCGTCTTGAATTGAACTGCCTTGTAATATGGTTAGTCAAATAAACTTTTAAGGTTATAAAAGAACAAGTCATACAGATTTATTTGTAATGCTTACGGTTGGATGAAAAAGAGGTTAGGATGCTTCTGCTGAGTCCTGCATTTAGTAAGAAGGGCTAGTCTTCTGAAAGAGTTGGTTGTGGATGAATCCTTTCCCCCCTTTTTCAGTTATCCACAGTTTCTGTTATAAAATAAAGCACTCGTGAGTTTGTTACACCTTTCCAACTAGGCGGCGACGTATGTTGCTTAGAATTTCAATGTGTATTCATTCCATCTCTGATAGATACTTACATTTTATATCTCTCTGATGTACTGCAGTCAGCTTCTCAAGTTCACGCAGGACACTTTGCTGCTGGCTTTGTGGATGGATGTGTCAAACTATTTGATATTCGAATGCCTGAACTGTAAGTTGAAGCTTTTACTATATTTGGGTGATTTTGTTTTCTCCTTTCTACACATCTTCTATAGGATAATTGATGTGATGGCATAGGCATTGCATTATCCAACTTTTAGGTCTGTTCTCTTTTTCTTGTTTAAGAGTGGGTGTCCTGTAGGAGAAGCTTGTCTTTTGGTGTACGATTTGTAGGCTTTTAGGTGATATCCATCTTTTTTTTTCTATTAGACGGTGAGTTCAAATTCAGTACGCCAGGATGGGTATCCATTCTAGTAATTCGTCTTGTATGTTAACAGAGGGACTTACATGCATACATTTTTTGTTTTTGCATGAAATACTTGTGTCATTTCTCATTTAATGCTCAAATTGTATTTATTTAGGCTTGTTTGTGCATCTCGGCCGCACACCCAAAGAGTAGAGAGAGTAGTGGGGATCGGCTTTCAACCTGGACTTGAACCAGCAAAGGTGACCACTGTTATCTTGTTCAAATTTATTCTTTGATCTTCTTTTCTCTTTTGGCATACCAGTAATCATCAACTGTTTCTTTTGTTTCTTAGATCGTCAGTGCCTCTCAAGCTGGTGATATTCAGTTCCTTGATATGAGAAATCTGAAGGAAGCTTACTTAACAATTGATGCTCATAGGGGATCGCTAACAGCCCTAGCTGTTCATCGTCATGCACCCCTTATAGCAAGTGGTTCAGCTAAACAGCTAATCAAAGTCTTCAACCTGGAAGGTGAGCAATTAGGCACCATAAGATATTTGTCCACCTTCATGGCTCAGAAGATAGGTTCAGTCAGATGTCTTACCTTCCATCCCTATCAAGTGCTGCTTGCTGCTGGAGCAGCAGATTCTTGTGTTTCAATCTATGCTGATGAAATTTCCCCGACAAGATAGTTTTCTGAAACATTCAAGATTGAGAACCAAAAAGGATTTTACAGACATAAGTTGAGGTGGTCAGCTGCAAAAATGGACTGTTGACATCTCTGAAACATATCAGCTCATTGAGGTCTTGTGCTACTTATTCATTGAGCCTCTGCAGCGACGAGTATTGCCAAGTTGGGAAAAAATTCAACATATTGGAGGAGGCTTTAGCAAATAATTTGATAAATAGGTGGTAAAAGAAA
The DNA here is from genome assembly GCA_029007595.1 of Solanum commersonii. NCBI lineage: Eukaryota > Viridiplantae > Streptophyta > Magnoliopsida > Solanales > Solanaceae > Solanum > Solanum commersonii. The sequence goes on along the minus strand of JAJTWQ010000003.1, from coordinate 12,244,577 downwards.
GGTGTAAATATCTGTTATTCATTGTTTCTAGTTTGTAATTTTCTCCGTGTGCTTCCTTAGTTCAGCCCCCTCTACTTTCTTTTCTCCCTTGGTTCAATTTGTACAGCTGAATTCATAATTTATATATGTTGTTGGCAACCAGTGTTCTGTGTTCCATTGTTTGTGGTTTTTGGGTTTCTCACCACCCAGTGTTCGGTACCCACATTAGAGTCCGACTGTTCCGGATTTTACCCCCATTCGGGAGGTAACGCTCCCTACCAAAGATTTTTCCATCCAAAGGTAGGAGCAGCCCCATCCATTGTTTTAGTTACAATCTTTAAATCCATTGTTTTAGTTGCAGTCTTTTAAATCCGTTATTTTAGTTACAATCTTTAATTGAAGCTGAATGAAATTAATTAATGTGTTAAATGGAATAAAAAAGATCATAATTCCTCTCCAAGTTAAACTTGCCCTTTAGCTACAACACTCTTTAATTTCCATGTCATAGTCTACGAAATTACCTCGAGCTGTAATACTTGCTCTTAAGCTTGAAGCAGAACTTCCTAAGTAGATTCCATTTATTTCCTTAAATTTCCCATAGTATGTGGTGTGTACGCAACATTAACCCTATTGAGTTGGCCATCTATAAAGTCCCCTTAGAATTAGCCACACATGTAATCCCAAGTATTTCATTCACATTAATCATTCTAAGGTTGATTCATATAATTATATCATCACATGCAAGCCACACATCCACGTAATGTTTGTCTACAAGAACATTAGAGCACCATTTCCGCCAGCCTAATCATATGATGTCTCCATCAATTCTATAATGCATCTACTTACATGTCACTAATCAAGTCTATACATAGAGTAAACCATAGCCTAGCTCGACTAAATAAAAGTTCTAGCAGAACCTCACCTTACTATTTGTTCATGTCTTTTGTTCTAGCATTGTCAACTTTTACCTATCCAGTTTAGTGCTCTGAATCAGAAAAAGAAATTGTTAATAGTAATAACGCAAAACTCGAAATGTGAAGTCCCATTAGGATGCTGCTAGATTTCGGCAAGCTTCTTGCCAGCGGAGACTTCCAAGAGAAGTCGTGAAAAGTGATCCATTTGATTATGGAGAAAGGAAGGATGAAGTTGCAGACTCATCAGCAATAAGTTTTAAAGATAATCAAATCCTTATTGTGACGAAAAATAATCTTACAACAAATGGCAATATCACCAATTCAAGTTATTCACTGCCAGTATAGAGACATAAACCTAATCCCATAACAAAGAAGGGAGGAAAAATAAATCAACTCAATGGTAACTTCAGTAACAGATTTCAAACCTCATCACCCTAAGAGATTATTTAACTGTGGCATAACATAAACACGGATAATGTAACAGCCAACAGCCAGAATTAAATCAATCTTATAACACTATTCTGCCTGCAAACTCCAAAAAACCAAATCAAGTGAGGGTAGAAGGGGTGGGGGACGGTCCAATCATGTACATCATATTGACAGCATGGTATAGAAGCTGTGCCACAAATGCTTCTCATTTTCGTCCACCAACCATACTTTGGCTGTTCGTTCCTGATAAACCAGAAGATGAGTTGTGTCTTTGATCCCCGTTGCCAAAAACATTAAGATCTTCAAACAGCCTATAAGATGGAATGAAGGTTTTTTGACCAGAAGCAGGAGTTGTTGTCTTGGGGTTGGGATGAACTTGAGTGTCACCATTAATAGCTAAACCATTGCTTCCCATATTGGGGAACGAGTTAATATTCTGTATGGGTCTAGCGCCTTGCAAAGACACAGGTGTATTTGTGGTTGCTTGTGGAGTTGAGTATATGTAGGTTGGTCTGGACAAAGGACTTGGATTGCTCAGATATCCGGGAGTTGCTGCCCAAGGTGGAGGTGGATAAGCAGAGTACTGTGGGAACTGAGTTTGAGCACGTGGTGATAACAGTTGAGACTGAGGATGAAGTTCCTGCTGAGTTCTAGGTTGTTGGTTCAGTTCAGGTTGCAAAGGAGATTGTGGAAGCTGTTGTGATGTATGCTGAGATTGTAATGAAGATTCTTGGGGTTGTTGCGGTTGAGGCTGAGTGGATGGTTGGGGTCGGGATTGATGATGAAGTTGTGATTGAGGTTGTTGGTGTGGATGAGGCTGAGGTTGGGGCTGGAACTGGGCTTGGGTTGGGTGTTGAAATTGAGGATGAAACTGAGGTTGGCCTTGGTGTTGATATTGAGGATGCAACTGGAGTGGTAACTGATGCTGGGGTTGGGGTTGGGGCTGAGCCCAAGGAGCTACATAACTGTTAAAGCTCTGATCTTGATACCCAATATAAGCTTGAGATGCGTATGGATTCCCATGTGTGGTTGAGGCAAGCGGCTCCTGATTGTTTTGAGTAGCTGAAGCAGAATTTTGTGATGTTTCGGGATATACACTTGATGACAAGGTGAGGCTCAAGAGGTCAATTATGTCTTGTTCTTTCGTGGATGTTGCAGGTGGGTCACGAAGAATTAATGCATTGCTTGTGACAGGATCCAATGGTTCTCCCATAGAATTGCTAGTATTGGCAGAGACCACTCCTTCACTTGTTTGGGCTGATGGACTAGTTTTTGAATGTCTGCATCAGCACAAGCATGAACGTCATTAGAGAGGACAAACTACAGCCATAAAACCACCATACAGTCACAAAAAGAACTTCTGATTTCCAAAAACTTCTACCAAATCCAACTAAAAGTTACTAATCTTTCTGCTGAGCACTACCCTCCCCCTTATCTTTCCTCTCGTCATCCAGATGAACTTTTGGGAAAATCAACATGACAATTAAAAAGTACTCTAACAGTGAGTCAAGGACGACTATTTTGAAATTTCCTTCGCATGAAAGTGTAATAACCTGCTAGTCTTGACATCTTACTGTTATATTGCCATGGCACTACATACATGCAATGTGGTACTTACAATTGGGAATAAATGCATCTGTTATCTCCATATTTACCTTCGAGCTAGTTGGGCAAAGTCGTCTTCCTCATCTTCCTCTTCATCAATTTGACCTGCGGTTGCTACAAGAACTGGTGCAGAAGGTTTGACATCTGCTGTTGGACTGGCTGGTTTAACTTCAACAGGTTTGAGGCTTGGATCATGCATTCCTCTTGCAGAGAAGTTGTCATTTGAGACTTGAGTTGGGAGTGGAGAACCAGAAGCTATTGCATCATGTTTAGCCAGTACAGTTTGGAGGTTATCATTCAATTCAAGACCCTGGGCAAGAAGTTCTTCATCCCTAGGATAAATCAGAACAAATTAAGAAAATATACTGAAAAAATAAAGGAAACTAGCACCAGTCTAGTTAACATTTGCATCATCGTTTTCCCCATGAACACCACAAGAAACAAAAGACATAATTACCCCGTTGTTGTTAACATTTGCATCAACTTCTTCTGGTTAGAGCGACACCGGTCAACAAGATCAACTATAACTTCGTCCTTAATAGCCTAGACAGATAAAAGATAGTAAAGGGTTAAAGATTTTTTATTAATGAGGTGCATGAAGAGTAAAGTATGTACATACCAAACGATCGCCTGGGGTCACAGCTTGAAGCATATCAGCCAACAGATCAGCAACATCCCTCATAGAATTTATGCTGGACAAGCTGTAAGGCAAAAACTTAGTTTACAAAAGAAATGATAGTGTGAATCATAACACAAACCACCATAGTGCAACAACGTACGATCAATAGGTCTGCAAGGGCTAATTGACTTACCTTAAGTTTCCCACCTCTGCTGCCATTGCCTCGTCAAGTCTTGTTGATGAATTGCTTGGCATTCCATAACCAGGTTGCGCTTGTCTTGGTGCAGGATGAGTAACAGGAGGAGTAAAGATAGGAGCTGTATCAAATGAACGCTTGGGAAATTCAACACCAGCACGCTGCCATGATCATGACACCAAGGTGGTTACTAGAAAAGATAACTTCAATACAAAATGTTTAAGCATGGGATTTCACTCCTTGGAGAAGGTTTCTTTTGAAAGAAAGTGACACCCCACCCACCACATAGGGGAGAAAAACAACAAACAAAAGAACCAAAAAGAAAACATCTGAACAATTCCTTTAAAAATATCAAAACACAGAAATGAACTGCATAAATCCCTTTCCCAACTGATCGTTGGAGGAAGAGATCATCTATCTCAAAGGTAATATTTCAAACCAACAAATCAATGTCATTACAAGTATCTCAATGAAATCACAAGCCTATTAACACACAAAAAATGATTTTGAATTAAAACATCACATCTGAGTTACTAACCCTCAATTCTTCATAAGCCCAATAATACTGGGGATACTTTCCTCCAGGGCCACCAAATGCCTCTTGCCAAGAGTCCAGTAGTACTAGCACTTTATCTCTCACATGCATATCAGTCTGCAAAATCATCAAAAGAGTGGCAGAGGATTAAAATAAAAGGTCAAGAAAGTATGCCATATATTATCAAATGCAAATTCAGCTTGAGATGATACATGCATCTAATCAGAAAGAACTGAAGTATTTTGAACAAAACTTGCCTTCTTCTTTACAATTTTGACCATGTCTTGCAATATGGTTCTTTCAGTAATTTGAAAGTGCACATTATCACCACAGTTCTTCACCATTGTCTCCATAAGCTGTAGGCAGAAGAGCAAGAAGAAGAATCATTAGAGCCATCAAAAGTTAGCGCAGCTTGACAACCTTAAAAAGAGATTGGATATCAATACCAGGTAAAAAGAAATACTATTCTGCTTAGTTCTATTTTAGTCAATAATATGGCCCTCAGTTTATCAAAAGCGAAAAGCGTTAAAAAACACTACAGGTGTATTGGGACTATAAGTGCAATCTAAGCGTGGGCTTCATTTAAAAAGGTGCAACGAAGAAAAAAATAAATGTAATACAAGAATTAAGTAAGAACTAAACAAAAAGAAACTTCATTCATAATGATTTTCTTAACTATCATAAATATCTTTGGATTTCATATTTATTGTTTATTACCGCTCTGTTTAAGATGGAACTCGTGGGCAATGAGGCAAACACCATAGTGCCTTGCATACACTGAGGTGCAACCTAAATAAGGTGAGGTGGAGCGCTTACCCTGTTCTTCAAGGCTTACGTGAAGAGCCTCTGACACCACTGATGGCCCTAATTGCTAATGAAATTTTACTAACTGTAAATTATATAAATAAAGGAGAAGTTCCAACATACGTACTGTTAAAGCAAGTAGCTGAACTTTGGGGTTCTTGTGCTGCAACCTCTTTTTCACAGCTTTGACAACATCTTTTGCCAACCTGTATAGAGCGGGGAGAATTAAATCAAACCTTAAATTATTTTCCACTTGTTCTAGCTCTATGCATATAGTTTACATCAACTTCAAGCAATGGAGAATGGAGCATAGTAACTGAAACTAGGATGTGTGTAGTCCTTTAATTAAGTTCGATGTTCAAAGAACTAATTATCGAGAATCCCTACTTTCCTTGAAATATATTTACTACTCTCATGAAATGAGAATGAGTAGTTTGTATATCCTTCTAAGATAATAGCTCAACACCTAGAAAAATCTAAACAAGAATAAGAAACAATTAAGAACTGGCTCCCCTTGATAATTCTTGGATACAAGTGAAAATCCATTCTTGGTTGCTATAAATTGTATACACATGTGAAGCTGGGTAATTCAACAACTTTGAACCTAAAAAGGTCTTACTTTGCTCCTACATGTTCCCTAACATTCAAAAGCTCCCCAAAGGCAAATGGAACACAGTAAAAAAATCAAAATAAAGTTCACTTCTAGACTGATAAGTCTTAAATAAGACTTCAAACTATCAGAATTTAGAAAAAAAGCACAGAAAGAAAATCCCAATACAAAAACAACCCTAATTTCTATTGTCTTAGAAGAAACCCACACATGAATCAATAAGCCCAAACAGGACTGACTTCAGAAAAAAAAAACCTTTTTTTTCCATAAACCATCAAGAAAACACAGAAACAAAAACCCACCATTAAACTTACAAGAAACACAGAAAAAAGTAAACCCCATATAAAAAAATGTCAACTTTCCCCCCTTCACCATAAAAACAACAACAACAAAGAAGTAGAGAAAAAGGGGTTTTGCTAATTATGTAAAAAAGAAAAAAACAATTTACCATTGGTTAGAATTGATTGTATCACAAATATCAATATTCATAGTCCAATCAGGACCGATCAAGAACTCGCTCGTTGCCTTCTCAACACGAACAGCAGCTGATGAAGATGATGAAGACGAAGAAGAAGTTGCACCCAATGATGAAATCATTTTCTTTTTTTGAAAAAAAAAAAAAAAAAACTTTACAAGGTTTGTTAGTTTGTGGGCAAAATATTTAAATTGTATTTTTTGCGAGAAAAACTAGGGAATTTTGGTTATTTGTTCGTGTATTATGGTGGGTGTTTGGTTTTTCCTTTTCTCTTTCCGGGAATTTCGTCTTTTTTTCCTTCTTCCCTTTTCTTCTTCTCAATTATCATCTTCTTCGCTCTGGAAAAGGTCTTTCTTTTTACTTACAATAACTCACGCGCTATTATGGCAAGTTATAACACGCGCCTAAATTTGCTAAATGGTCCCCCTATTTTTTTTATATACCTATTGGGTTCCGGAAGAGAGTATAGTATTCTTTCATTTTTATTTATTATTTATTATAAATATAAACTATATTATTTATTAATTAAAATGTTATTTTCTTTGGAAATTATAATTTTTTTTAATCTAATAATATCTTTAGTTTTTCTGAACGTCATTTAAGTAAAATCTCAATAAATTAATAATTTCTTTAAGATGATATTTCCTCGATTACGACTTTGATTAATGGAAAAAAATCACTTATTTCGATAAGATAATAAGATTATATATTTTCAGAAGACCCCTTGTATAAATAAATGGTCCCATTAATGTTATGAATATAATAATTTTATAAAAGGACAAATATATGTAAGACAATTTAGTGAAATATGATTCTATTGTTTTTTTTTTTTTTTGGTTAAAATTGAAATCTAGTTAAAGTTTATCTCTAACTTATCTTGTTATGTTCAAAAGTTCCGATGTACTTGCTACGATGACAAATCTCTTTGAGTGCATGTAGAATGATCTATTTTATATTCACATAATGCTTTACTTATTTGATATTTCCTTGTTAATTTTGTGATACCTTTTAAATGAGAAGCCATTTTTAAATATGGTTTCAAGAAATTTCCTATTTTGCGTATATAGTTTATTCTCTCACATCATACATGAAATGTTTTTAGTAAAGATACAATGATTAATATTTGATTAGTAAGAAACAATGAACATTATGTATGGTGAATTTTTTTTTATAATGAATCATTGAATTGTTGAATTTATTTTAGAATGAATCATTTAACAAAAAAATATAAATTACAATGAATCACACATATACATTGTACTCTATGTATAATGAATTCATTTTTTATATGAATCATTAAATTCTTGAATTTATTTTACAATTGATCATTTAACAAAAAACATATTACAATGAATCATACATATACATCGTACTTTATGTATAATGATTTTTTTATAGGAATTCAATAAATATGATACATAATTTAGTAAGATACAATATTTTTGATGTTTTCATCGTACTTTATGTATAATATTAATATTTATGGTACCACCTATATTAATTTAGTGAGGATTTACTATATATATTTTTATGCTGAAATAAATTAGAATTGTACATGATACATTCAAATTGTAAGAATTATCCATGTAATCACAAAAAAAAATCATCTATAAAACGTTTAATATGAACATGTCAAAACCAGATAACCATAGGACCAACACTATTCAATGATCCTTCTCTATTTTAGATAAGAAAACACTTGAAATTTTAAATAGTCTTACATCAGGATTCAATATTAGCTAAATATTCTAACAAAATGAGATTTCAAAAAGATAGTGTAATTCAATTTAAAGAATTATGCTAATTACTATAGATATATCCTGAAGTATATAATCGTTCCTGATATACAATATCATATATGAAAAATAAAAATAAAGGGCAATTTATAACAAAGTTAACACCATAGAAGTGTTGCTCAATCTAATTATTATATATGTTTTGCGTAATGTCACCTTCCCAACCCTATGATATCCACTTACTAATAAAATGAGCAAAATAGACATTTAATATTTTCACACACATCATTCATTTAATTAATTAACGAAAAGTGCAAACTAAAAAAAGAGAAAATATTATATAAAAAAATAACAAACCTAAACAACTCAAACTGTTGAATAACATTCATTATATTAGTGACATAATTTTTCTTGTACAATTTTTCTAGACAAACTCATTTAATTCTAGTGCACATGTAAATATCGCAATGCGTAAAAAAAAACCTAGAGACTAAAAAAAAGAAAATTAATTAATCATCCAAGTAAATAAATTACTAGACATCCACAACATAAGACTGTGATGGAGAAATAGATCACTTCAAAGAAGAAAATAATGTTCAAGTTATTATAAAATATTATTGTACTTGGTGCTTTTATTTGCATCATTATTTCATATAGAGAAAAAATAGCCATGACAGATTACAAATTTCATCTCCATAACAAACTTCTTGTCATATTACACCAGTAATTCAAGAAAATTCTCACAGAAAATCATGATAAAGTTCAAAAATTTTCTGCATTGGTCAAATTAAGCAAAAAAAAAATTAAATAATAATAATAATTGCAGAAATGAGATTGTTAATGTTCACATTGTCAATGTCATATTCAAAACTTTCTTGAAATCAGTTATACTTATATCACTATTGGAATTATGTCAAAACTATATTTGATTCACACTATTTTCATTCTTCTTGATCGGAAAAGAAAAAATAGAGTTGAAAGTGGAGCCTCCAAATATAATCACTATATATGAGGATTTATATCATAATTTTTTTACTAAATTCTCCTATCAAATAAGACAATGAGATTATAGAGTGAGATTATGTCTTCTAGACAAAAGAAGAGTGAGTCATTGTATTCTTCTAAGGAGTGGTTTAACACACTCCACTAAAATCCTCCTCTCCATTATCAATATGAAGTTCTAACAAACAGTTTCATTAAGAGATTAAACGTACCCACTCACTAACATTATGTTAGATGCTATAGCGGGTGGACAAATCTTGCAAAACAAAAATGACCAAATATATGCATTGTTGAATAAGTTCTCAAAGAGAAACTCGGTCGAACGACGTAACGAGTCTAAGGTTACAGAAGTCTTCGCCAACTTTGATAGACATAGCATTGCAAGAAAATAGAGCAGAGAGCTTACCCTTTCTTTCTATTAAAGTTGCAAGCTTGTTGTAGTCGGTCCTAAGGGAGAACCTTGCTGCTTACTCAAAGAGAAACTTGGTCGAACGACGTAACGAGTCTAAGGTTATAGAAGTTTTCGCCAATTTTGATAGGCATAGCATTGCAAGAAAATAGAGCAGAGAGCTTACCCTTTCTTTCTATTAAAGTCGTGAGCTTGTTGTAGTCGGTCCTAAGGGGAGAACCTTGCTTCTTACATGCTATATCTCCACCCGCTTTTAGAAATCTGAAAGGTGGTGCCTAAACTAGTCGGACTTGATTGAATCGATAGGCTTACCGGGCTTGAATAGGAGGAGGATGTGTACATTAGGGTAGTACAAAAGACAATTGGGGTATTATAGCTTAAAATTATGTCGTTGTTATCTATAAAAATGACTGCAATTTAGAATCAGTTGAATAAGATGGTTGTGTGGAAATCTCAACCATATGTACATCCGATGAAGCAATCATATGTTGAGTTCTATAAATAAAAAGGCATACTAGTGATATTGCCATCCAACTTATAATTCGTGTATTTTATCGGTAATGTCAATAAAAGGTAGTTTAATCACAATTAATATGATAATACTTACAATTCAAACTATTCACAGGGTCAATAACAAAACTATCTCAATAACAAAACTATCAACATAAAGATATGATGAAAATGATGGCTAACATAAATAAATTGATGGCTGTTTTTTTATTTTACCAAAATCGTGTTGATCTCATCCTGTCATTTACCTTGATTTTTGTTGTGTATAGAAAATATATGCTCATGAGAACTAATTATTCCATAATAGTTGGACACATAAATAATTACCTTAAAACATTTTGGGATTTAGACTGGTGTAGCTTTCGACTTGTATGAAAATTGAGTATACTTTCTCAAGTAGAACCCCTTTAAGACCGAAATCTTTTTGAGAATCTGATCTATCTTTACATGAATTTCCTGGACATGCTTTAGGAATTTCCAGAGCTTTCACATTCTAATTGCTTGGTTGAATTCTTCTTTACTGGACCTTAAGAGTAGGATTGTGGAAACTGACAGTATGTTAGAGCTAATTAGTTATATATGCTTTAATTTGCCCATGTTGCTCGAGGAATTTCATAATCTCGCTCTGCTGGACCGCCATTAGTCTAAGTGTATCTTTCATGTTCGACTCTTCGTTGTTCGTGTGGTTCTTTTGGCCTTTATCATCATTGGGAACTCATTCCCTTGAATTTTGTAAGTCAGACTCTCTAGGTGGAAAACCAACCCCCATGACATGTACTAGTTGGGGTCAGTTCTTCAATCAACAATTGTCCTTTTAGCATAAGGGGTGTCTGCTCGTTGTTTTGATCCGGAATGTCATTGTCTTAGTTGTCATTCAATTGTTTTTGTTGTGACGTTGATGACATTTTCTTTCGAAAAGAAAATTCTAATAGACTGTTTAAAGATCAAAATAACATCACAACTTCTCTAGCCCTATGATAGGAGCTAAACTATGTACCCAAAAAATGATACAATCAAAGTAGTTTAAGGCACCTGAGTTAGATTAATCTTGTGAATAAAATGACAATGAAATAAATCACTGCAGTAATAAGATGTAATGAATATAAAACAAGAAGATAACTAAATCGTGTATTAGATTCTAAGAATTTAACTCAACAATAGGTTTCATGCTGAAATATAGACATGAACCAATAACATCAAGGATCTCAATATAATGATAAATAACTCAATACTCAGTAATTAAGAACTCATAACTCAACAATATAACTCGTCTCAATAATACTCAAAATCAAGGATAAAACCTTGGATTACTCTTTTACTGACTTTAGACATATGTAGGTGTGAGGGCGAACTAGTCTAACACTATGATAGCCTTACAACCTGGAAGCACAAGGTTCTTGAAGAAGCTTGAAGAAAAACTTTCTTGGAAACCTTGACCCCTAGCTTTGGTGTTTTCTTGAAGTTCTTAAGCGTAGATTTTTTTTTTGAGAATGAGAGGGTTGAAATAAGCAGAACTGATTGACTTTCGCTTTTGAAAGAAATTAATTGTTATTGGTTGGGGTTTTGGGATGAGGAAAATACATAAATAACCTTCCTAAAATGCGAATTGGAGAGAAAACTAAAAGAATTTTGAAGTAACATGCGCGGTCGCGCAACTGAAGCTTAATTCGTGGGACACTTGACGCGACCTTAATAGTATCACTGAGCTTGTCGCGCGGCCACGCGGCGGACGTCCACTTCGCCGGTTCACGTAGACTACATAATGCCCAAAAAAATAGGCATAACTTCTAGCACATAACTTGGATTGACAAACAGTCAAAACTGGTTGAAAAAAGACTCAAGGTCTTTCATATGGTTGGTATTAAGCCATACAACTCTTCATATATTAGGAGGTATGATTGATTGAAGTTGATCCTTGAATGAACTTACACGAAAAACTTAATCGTTAGAGAACTTCTCAACTCAACTTTGTGCTAAAGGTTCATTGTGACCTTAACTCACATCCAAAGCACTTCTAATACTTAGGAATGTACCTTAACATACATTAACAAATAGTATATCACCCGACCCATATTGATACACTTACAATAATTGATTCAAATTCTAAGAGTAGAATTGTGAGGTGTTACAATATCTCCCCCTTGGGATCATTCGTCCTCGAATGATGACTAAGCTGGAATATAAGCGAAAGAAGCTACTCTGATTGTATATCTAAATTCTCAACTTGCCTACTAATGTTGATGGAACTGCTTCATTCTTGGAGTTTGGAACTCACTTTCATTTAAGATAACAAGATTAGAAATAATGGAAAGAAATTTCTAAGAATCACCATATGAAGGAGTCTATGTCCTCAAACATTTTTATCAAAACTTCTCATAAAATTTTATTGAAGGAGTCACGAGCATGATTCGTGTGGGACATCTGAGTTATAAAGCACTACCAGGGTCTGAGTATCTTAGTTAACTTACATAGGTTCATAAAGCATGAATGATATAGATTTGAGTATAAATCACCCTCTTTTTAAATTATGCACATGAAACATTGATACCTTGGGCATGAAATAAGAATGAGACTACTATGCCTTGAGCGATACGATTGGTAGCTTTTTAGCTTAGAAACACTTCTTAACTATGCCCTTATTTCTGAATACTACATTTCATTAACTGTAACTCATGGCTCCCACAAGGGTATATGACTACTCTTACCAAGGTCTAAGTCTAATTGCATGCTCTTACTATGTCTAACCTAACTTGGAGTCACAAGGTGCCACACTTAAGATGATTATACTAATCTAAATCACAAGATTTAGGTTCTATATGTCTATAGGGAATCTCATCCCAAGAATACTACTCCTTACCACCACATTCAACCAACCTCGAGTCCTAATCATGAACCACCTAATACATCATGTATTCATCCACATTTTAAAGCCTGGGACTATAAAGCCTAGTACTATACCCACTCCATGGAATCCTACTAACTGGTCCTAATAATAATTCATCATTCTCTCGTCACCTCTACCAACTAAATTTCATGCATTACTACCATGAAACCGAATAATTACTCCCATCTAACTATTACTCATCGTAAAACCTCATCTCATTCTTTCACCACATTTATAACCTTAGATGGAATAAGCACACCACCATTACCACAATAAGAAACATCAACCATCTCCTTCTATCATCACTCAACTACTATCATCTACAACATTATCAAAACTAAAAGGATAATTAAGGGAGCTTAGATTGAAAGATTATCGGCACGATTCATTTGAGAAATCTGATATAAGAATATGAATGACGTAACATTATGTTGCTAGCCATTGAGAGTAAATCATGAATTTGTGAAACTGAGCATACTATGAGACACATGTGCTTATATGAATAGGTTCATATCATGACTCTGCTATTCATAACTTTATGGAGTGAGATTGAGATCAATGGGTTAAAGTCTTTGCCTCATATTCTGGGAACTAAGCATAGACGTGAATTTGTCTGAAGTGTATGAGCATAGGTCATAGACACAATTCTTTTTTTGATGTTAGAAACATCAATATGATGTTGTAACGATTGAACTTTAAGGAATATTCTAGAGTATGAATGGATTGATATAACAATATAACTCTTTCTGAACACATCATTATCTGATTCTTAACACTTGACTTAATTTCTTATCTTATCGTCTCCCCCGTAGGTCTGCAACTGATATTTTAAATCTATGGATGTATTCCACCTTTTCTAAACTTATCTATATTCGATTAACTCTAAACTCGAGAAATACTTCTCTCATAGTTACTAAACTCTTTATGTGCAAATACTAAGATTTCTTCTAGTGTTTATTTCTGAGATGCTTCTCTTAACCTTTTCTCATTGGTTTATAAGGCCATTTAATCTAATCCTAATAGTCTGACTTCTTCTTGGTCCACTAACACCTTCCTTCTAAGTCCATACCTACCTAAGTGGAGGAAACTTGAACTATAGTTAAGAGTCTCATCATTGACTTTATATAATCCTTTCGACCAAACTCTTAAGGGTAATAAATAATGCTTACATTAGCATACTCCACCTTGACATCTCAAATATATTATCTAAGCACAAAACATCATAAACTTAATTGGAACGTTGTCTGACTACATATTATCTCGGGTACACCTCTTAAGACTCTTGTTAATCTAATGACTTAACCACATTTCATTTCTCTCATCTAAGGGTCGTAATAAACTTACTAAATTATATCTCAAAACTAACATCATCACCCTTATGTTACCATTCTTTTTATCACGACACTCATCTAAAATTCAAGATTAGTATCTAGTACTAAATACAGATATCAATATAATAGCTCACGTATTATACTAACTTACTTCTACTAGATAAAATTGAGAAACACTCGTCCACTAAGACCTCATGGCAAGTAGCCAATTTTTATCTCCAGTCTACCTATTTACTAATCACTGTCACATTCCTTTTCACAACTTAGGTACTATTTACCCTTTCACTATACATCATTGCCTAATTAGTTTTATAATCCTCTGAATACCGTGAGGCTCTCCCTTCAAAAATCATAAGCGTAACTTAGGTCTATCACCTCATGAATACTCTGTCCTTTTATTCAACACATATACTTGACCTTCACTAACACAATGTTATATTGACATAAACTTATGAATAAAGTACACTCTAACTCATCCTAATTAGTAACTATTCATCTACCTTCTATCACATAAAAAATTATTATTCCTTAGTCTACACATAAATGAAAACTCTTCATTAATGACTTACTAGGTACATGACTGCAAATATACACTTTACTCAATAAATATCCCCATTTCAAAGGTTACTACACTTCTAAATGCATACTTATAACTCTGGGCACTTCCACTATTGCTAATAACATTGCAACTCATACTATTTTTTGGGTGAAAATACTACCCAAACATTCTAAATCATACTCTACTCTTAAAGGGTATCACTTGAAACAAGGTTTAGAGAAGAGAGTCTGGGAGTACATCTTTCTTTGGCTCAAACGCATGATTCATATGAATAAGAGTACTTAAGATCACTCATGGGCTTCTCTCAAGCCCCTTTGCAGTCTCTTGACTTTCTCAAGACTTTTTCTAATTGTAACTCATCAATAGGATCTGCTTTACTTTTCAACCACATTGAGTATGAGGGGTAGTCGAATGGATTTGAGAAATACACGAGTTTGAATAAGTTTCTCATGGCACAGTTCTATTGCACAATTTAGAGTATGAAAGAAGGGAAACTTTTCTTAAATGTCTGTAGTCCCTTATTTATAGAAGTGGGGCCCTCACAACCATAAATATGATCATATTGACATAGCTCCATACACACCCTTGGACACTTGAACTCTGTGCTCTCATACCAAGTTTTTCACGCCCTGATCCTACACCCTAGATGTCGCCTGCACTTAAGAACCATTGTTAGTTCCCAAGTAAACCCTCGGTCTGGCTCACTACTCAACGAAAGATTTGACTCAAACAAATGAAAAGCTTTAAAGAGAAAAATAACTCAACTGTCTAAAATACTTATTTAAGCAAAATATAATATTTGCAGAACGCTTTAAAGAAAGAATTTCTGCAAACAACTCAACTCTAGCTATCTATGAAGCCTTTAAGTTCAACATGGACATCGAGACAATAACCTTGACGCCTCAAAGTAAATACTAAAATGAAAATAGGGCCCTCCAAAATGCAAGGAGGACTCACCAAAACTCTCAAATAGGAAGTGGAAAGTGATCTCAACGAAGCGCCCGTTGATGATCCTGAACATCTATATCTGCATCACAAAAAGATGTAGGTTGAATGACATTAGTACAATGAATGTATAGTATGTAATGTAGCCAAAACGAAATGACTGAATGAAAAGACTGCAATAGATATAAATATATACTCAACGGAATGTAAAAAAAATAAAGGAGTGAAATCGTTTCAATTTAACAAATACTTACTCATCTTTGAACTCAACATATTATGTGATAAGATAAAAATACAGTTTTAACTCTAATTGGGAGATTCTCTAACCGACAACCATCACTATGAGCAACGTGATGATACAACGTCTCGCCCACATTGTTAGAACTTTCCTATACCATGCCAGAATATAGAATATCTCAACTAAGTGGATCCACTAAAGCTCTGCTTAAAAGCAATAAGGAGTCGTCTAAAAATTAAAATCCTTTACTCATGTTGGCTACATGATTTGTGAGGAATGTGAGTTGTCTGAAATCATCCCCATATCGGTGCTTAATACTACTCTCAATAAATATATATATTCATGCTCAAATGTAAAAAAATGTACTCTTTATCAATTTGAGGCAATTACTCAAAATATCCTCTTAAAAGAGGTAAATGCTATGAAATATCTCTAAACTCATTAACTCATTTAGAAATCAAAGTTTTTCTTTTTTTCAATGTAAAAAGTGATACATTTGGGAATACTTAATTCCCTTATACTCTTACTCAATTCATATTTAGAAACTCTTTCTCAAAACTTATTTTTTTTATCTCCTCATAAATCAATTTAAAGACAACATTTATTTTGAAAAGATTCTCAAATTTAACTCTACTGTAGGGTTCACGATGAAATATAAATATGAACCAAAAACATCAAAGATGTTATAATATTAAATAATTCAACACTCAAGAATTAAGAAGTCATAACTCAATAATATAACTTGTCTCAAGAATACTAAAAATTAAGGATAAAACCCTACATTACTCTTTTACTGAATTTAGACATATGTAGGGCCTCAGGACGAACTAGTCCAACACTATGATAGCTTTATATACCTGGAATAACAAGTTTCTTGAAGAAGCTTGAAGAAAAACTTGCTTGCAAACCTTGAACCCTAACTTTGGTGTTTTCTTGAGGTTCTTGAACGTAGATTTGTTTTTGAGAATGAGAGGGTTGAAATAATTAGAACTAATTGACTTTGGCTTTTTGAAGAAATTTATAGTCATTTGTTGAGGTTTTGGTATGAGGAAAAGATATAAACACCGTTCCTAAAATGTGAAAAGAAGAGAAAACTAAAAGAATTTCGAAGTAACGTGCGTGGTTGAGCAGCTAAAGTTTAGCTCACGCGGAACTTCATGCAACCTTAATAGTAGCCCTGGCCTTGCCCCTGGCCATGTGGAGGACGTCCACTTCACGTGCCGGTTCACACAGACTATGTAGTATCCAGAAAAATAGATATAACTTTTAGCACATAACTTGAATTGACGAACGGTCAAAATCGGTTGAAAGAATACTTCAAGGCCTTTCATATGGTTGATATTAAGACAAAAAAATCTTCATATATTATGAGGTATTATTTATTGAAGTTGATCTTTTAATAAACTTACACGAAAAACTTAATCGTTAG
Organism: Solanum commersonii; assembly: GCA_029007595.1. Taxonomy (NCBI): domain Eukaryota; kingdom Viridiplantae; phylum Streptophyta; class Magnoliopsida; order Solanales; family Solanaceae; genus Solanum; species Solanum commersonii. The sequence continues at coordinate 12,227,368 of JAJTWQ010000003.1, read as the reverse complement.
AGAACCTCTCAACTCAACTTTGTGCTAAAGGTTCATTGTGACCTTAACTCACATCCAAAGCACTTCTAATACTTAGGAATGAACCTTAACATATATGAACAAATAGTATATCACCCGACCAAAGTTGATACACTTACGACATTCTATTCGAATTCTAAGAGTATAATTGTGAGGTATTACATGTAGGGATTTCTATGGTCCGTATGTCTTTTCGACAATTATTTTTCAAGGGTATTTGGGTCTTTCCCTACGAATTTAAGGCTTATAATATGTATTTTTACCCCTATTTCTAAGTCCCATAACTAAACTTCTACCCCAAAAATAACTCTAACTCTCTCATTCTCTCAAAATCCTAATTCCTCCACATTCATCCTCTCTAAATTCTCTCAAGATCAAGGAAGAAGAAGTTCAGATTTTCAAATCAAGTCTCCTTTTTCACCATTGATTTTGGGCTTTGAATAGAAAGGTATGTTGGATTTCATCAATGGGTTCCATTCACCCACTGAGCCCCAAGCTTTCTCAATTCTCCAAGACAAATTTCAATCAAATTGATTAGGTTTTCATTCAATTCCTCATGGATTCTAATTGTTATGATTCAGTTGTTTGATTTTATTCTTATTATGATTGTTTTGACTCAATTACATGCTTTCTAATTGATTTCACATGAATTCATAAAATTGTCTTGATTTTGACTATGAACCCTAAATGAGATGGATTTATAAAAAAATCTTGAATCTATGAATTATGTTTTTATGAAGACTATACATGATTTATGAAGAGAAGGTTTTATGGTCTAGGTTGATTGAAGATGAGCATCAATGAAATTGTGAAAATATTTTCTCATATATTAAGAAATCATGGTTTGGTGAAAGGTTTTCTCTCACATTCTTGATTCAAGATTTAATGAGCTACTCTATTATACTTTAAGCTTGGATTAGTAACTAAACTGTAATTCTCCATGGGTGATGATATGTTTATGAATATAACTATTCCATTAGGATTTAATTTAGCACTGAGAGAACTTTAAGGTGGATGCCCAAATAGGGTAGTCTCTAATAGCAATCTCTAGTTTCAAACTACGTGCCCCCATAAGATTGTCTTAAAATGACCTAACTAGTGGATCCACATATAGCATATGATATGATACGTAGTTCTACCTTGGAAAATAGACTCTTTTCGGTGTGAGAGTTACATCAAATTCCATGTTACAACTCATGGTCTATTATCAATTAAAGTTATATCCCACAAAATGAACTAAGTTACTTTCAAAGGTTTTATGAAGCTTCATTAAGTTCTAAGATGCATTGACCATGTTCATAGTTTATGATTCTTCTTTACAAAGTTTTACAATGCTTAGCTTTGTCATGTATATCATGTTTTCGATTATGTCCTCTTATGCTCATGTTTCATATTTTATTGCATATCCCTTATACTTAGCACATTCCATGTACTAATGCATACTTGTGCCTACATTATTTCACTAATTTAGGGTCCAACGATCTTCCTCCTCCCGTTCGTGGCTAGTGGATTGCTTAGTAGATTGAAGACTAGGTGAGTCATCATGTTCCGAGAAACTTGTCACCTATGTTTACATTCATTTATTTCTTTATTTTTAGGATGTTGTATGTGGTGTACGGGTTACGTCTCGACCACTTCTTTTGAATTTATAATGGTTTGTCGAGACTAAGTTAGACTTCCTTTTTTATGCTAAACTCCCTCATATATGAAATATTCTATAATATATATATGTGTGTGTGTGTGTGTGTCAAGTGGCTTGGGTAGGGCCTCTCAGGTTCTTATACGTTATGTCACGTTTATGGTGTACTTTTGGTCATGACAATAGACTACGTTGGCACCGATTCCGATGATGTGGATTTTGAAATCGTTTGATGCCAAACTTTATTCTTCAGCTTAGTCCTCAAAAGTGTTTGTTCATCATTCAATAATGTTTGTTTTTTAGATGGATGCTTATGTCACATATTGCTATATCATTAGTCCACGTGAACAAGATCATTTTTACCCATGAAAATATAATTATAAGTAGGGGTGAACATGGTATGATATGGTATTTAAAACTCTGGTATAATGATTTTGGTATTCGACTTTTGTAACTATTATACCATTACCGTACCAATTCAATTCAATATGTGTCATGACCCAAGGTATACCCTAGGTGTAACATGGCGTAAAGGACCCTGAGAGACCTTACACAAGCCACTTAACATGCATAAACAAGATAAAAAAACCAAGAGCTTTAAAAGACAATTCATAGTTTGATAAAACAAAGCGGAAGTTAGTCTCAAAACCATCTATTACATCAAGAGTGGCCAAGACGTAACCCTGGCATCATGTACAACATCTAAAAATTAAAGACTAAAAGCGATAAAAGGTTCGATCCTCGAAACATGAGGACTCACCACTACTTAAGGTAAACAACGTGACCTATAGCCACATGGATGAGAAACTGGAACATCGAACCCTACATTTGAGAAACAATAATGTAGGCCGGATTATGCGTTAGTACAAAAATGTACCAAGTATGAAAGTAATGCATAAATATATAAAATCATGCTAAAAAGGACCTTTCATGTCATGCAAAGACCAAGTTAAAACCATAAGAAAGAGGTTATAAAACGTCATAATAATCATGGTCAAATGCAAGTAAAACTCATATTTTGAACACTCGTGAGATACTTCGTGAAGTAACCTTAGTTCATCATTATTGTAGGAAGCAACCTTAACCGACATAGAGACAATGTGATTTATAACATGGAATTCGGTGTCTTTACTTGACAAGGCAAGAACGTTAAATTCTAGCTTATGTGGATCCACTAGCTAATGTCTATCTAATACAATTGTCTTATATCTAAGACAATCATCCTATGGTGGCACATATGTATGGGATAAGGAGATTGCTACTAGAAATCCGACCTCTAGCTATGGGAGAGCTTCCATTCCAATATCCTCTAGGAGCTAAGCATAAATCCCATGGAATAGTCATAATTCTTTACTTGACTTATCTTTCATGGAAGGCACATCAAATAGCCAATCCAAGCTAAGTTACATTAGAGTAGCTCCTAAAACTTGATGCTAAGTTAGTTGAGAAAGCCTTTCAACTCTTAAGAATCCTTATGTGAGAAAACCCTTTCACATGCATGTATTAAGTAGTATGTGAGAAATCCTTTTGCAACAACAACAACATATATGCTTCACTCTCAAAGCAATCTTAAATCTTGTTCATCACTTTTATAAAGAACATGCATATCTTTATAAACTGTTATAGATCAAGACCCACTTTGGACCACCATAGCTTAGAAAACATGGGTTACGCATGGTTTCACTGGGATTCATCTTTAAAACATGGAATTATCTCAATTCATGCATACTAACTCATAAAGCAATCAATTGAATCAACATTGAAAGGAACCCATGACATAGAAGAATACCCTAACTTCAATTGGAGATTTCTAGTTTTGTAAATTAGAGAATTTAGGAACTCTATGGAGGAAAGATATCCATAGATTAAGACTATCATACTTTGATGCCAAAAGCTTGAAATCAATGGAGGATTAGGAGACTTGATCTTGAAACTCTGACTTCCTTCTTCTTCCTTAGAGAGAAAGATATTTGAGAGGCAAATTTGTTCAACTTTGGGAAATTTAGTAGAATGAATTGAATTGGGTGTTTTGGGATTTAAAAATCAATATATAGGGCTTTGGATAAAGGGTAAAATGACATAGTATAGGTTGGAATAATTAGGAAAGACCCAAAATCCCCTTTAAAATAACCGTTGGACCCTGTCGACGTCTGGACCCACGGTTCGTAGGTCCAACCACGGACCATTCTGTTCAACTGTCGATGGGTTCAGAAACTTTTTTTCTGGGCCTTTGAACGACAGAACCCATGTAAGGTCTGTTGGTCAACTACCAGTCTGTACATGACCACCGTAAGTCCTTCTTTTGGTCCTTACAATTCCACTAAGTCTGTGACTCACTTACGAGATCTACCTACATCCCGTGCATTAGACAACATACCGTCCTGGTGAACCGTATGAAAATATTAAAACCTTGACATTTTGGAAAATTTTAGACTGGCCAACCACGGTCCCATTTACGGTCTGTGGTCTGACCTTCAGACCGTTGGTGGCTTCGTCCGTGCTGGGACTAGAGCTTTCGAAAAAACTAAGTTTTTTGTCTTTTTTTGAAATTCGAGGTGTTACAATAGTTCCCCCTTGGGAACATTCGTCCTCGAATGGAATTCAAGACATCATATGGAGGATATGAACTTAACCCTAAAAACCCAATATAAATGCAATCTTATAAATACACATATTCGAATCAACTCCTAGCTAGAGCACGTTCAAAATATCATTTCATAAGGTCTATATACAACTCATATTCAAATGCACATAAACATGAAAAAATAAATCAATTTAACTCAGTATCTCAAAATTTAAGCTTTTCATGAACATGCATAATGAGGTAATCATGAGAATATCTAAGACACATTACACCAAGAGAGTAAACCATGAGGAACTACATACTTCAAGCTAGAGTAAGGACGGAAGGAAAGAGGTGAGGATAACGAGATATCATATCGGCCTCGGTCTCTCAAGTAGCACCCTCAACTAACTGATTCCTCCCAAGAACCTTCACCAAAGCAATTTCTTTATTTCTTAACTTCCGAACTTGCCGGTCTAAGATCTCAATCGGAACTTCTTCATAAGAAAGGATATCCTATATGCCAAGAATCTCCAAAGGTACTATAGATGTCAGATCACCAACACATTTCTTCAATAAGGAGACATGGAAAATCGGATGTACCAATGCCAAGTCATTAGGCAATTCAAGTTCATAAGCAACTTTATCAATACGCCTCAAAATCTGATAAGGGCCCACATAACGGGGACTAAGCTTCCCTTTCTTTCCAAATCTCATTACATCCTTCATGGGTGAAATTTTTTAGACCCAATCTGTAACACCCCAATTTTTTTGAAGTTAAGCCCAATTAACAATTCTTGAATTGCGTATAAGGTCGTACTGAGTGACTCTTAATTTTTCATAGGTGTTAAATTAAATTCTTTAGTGTGGAAATGATTTTGGATATCAATTAAGGTCACTAGAAACTCATAGCAGAAAATAGAGTTGAAAGTTTCCGTATCGATTAAGTTTGGATGTAAGATTCTATACTTAGGTAAGCTTCAAACGACCATATATCTTAGAACATAAAGAGTTACGTGGTCCATAACGTATTAAATTAAAGGTCTTTAAATTATATTTCCAACGCCACCAAGTTTGCATCATTTCGCGTTCAGATTAGAGAGTTATATATATGATCATTTTACTAAATAATGTACTGTAGTTCCCTTTTAGCCGCGGGAAAATTCTAAATAAGGTAATTTTCTTCTCCTTATACCACTAGGAAAACCTTAAAAATAGATTTCTTAACTCCTATAAATCCCTAAACAATCCTATTTCCATCTTTTAAATCCATCATTCTCTTCTCTCTCAAACCCTATGGCAAAATCCTAAGGAATTTTTTTTAAAGTAGATGACTTCATTCAAGATTCTTTCAATCTTTTTCAAGATTCTTTCCATCTTTTTCAAGATTCTTCTTCAAGGTAAGTTTTTCTCCAAGAATTCCATTTTTTCAAACTCAAATTCCTCCATACAATTATGAATCACTAATGAAAATCATAAATCTTGGCAATAGAGATTTCAAGAAACTAATTCAAGAATCTCAAGAAAGATTTTCTTGATTTTTTACCTTAAAGCTATGGTTTCAAGGCTTCTAATCAAGTTCTTCTTCAAGATTCTTCCAGAACCTTGTTCTTCCAGGTATGTAAGACTATCATAATGTTGGACTAGTTCGTCCTCACTCCGTATTAGAGCACTTTCGCCCTTTAAGCATTGCTTTCTCAATCCACTACTATCTTACTAAAAAATAAAAAAAAAGAACTTCTGAGTTAAGAGAAAGAAAATAGGCACACCCTTACATAACCTTAATTAATAATAATATAGAGGGGACCCTTGGGCCACTTGATTGTAAAGAGAGGAAAAGTATGGATTAGTTGAAAGAGCTACTTCTTCGAGCTGAGTGGGGTCACGCCCCTTCCTTCTTCTAATAAGAGAGAGAGCAAAAGACGCTAGGCACACTCTTATTTAAACCTTTATAATCTCTCTTAGCTCCCGATCAAATTCATATTCTAGTTCTTATTCACAGGAAATGCTTCATTTACTGGAGCAGGTAATGGAAATGCTGAAGTTTGAGCTTATGTTTTCCTATCTTCTCTGCCTTGCCCACTCCACCTTATTTGCTGGAGGGAGGATACGATTGTCGAAGCTGAAGTCCCATTCAATTAATAAAATTTTGCCTACTACCCTCTTACTCGCACGCCTACAAACTTGAATAAGGATAGTTAGACTAACCCCAAAAAAGAACTCTCACTCGAGAAAGAGACCCCTTTCTGTCTTTCTTGCTTGATTCATCTTTTATCTCAGTGTCTTATCCGGATTGATGTATATTATCCCCCTATCGGACTAAGGGTTTTGATCGAATATTCCTAATACTGCATGAAAGGTAAGTTGGTAAAAGCGATGAGAGAATGAAGAATTATTGTAAGGGTTAGTTAGTAGGAGTTCATGGAGTGGTTATAGTACTAGGATTAAATGTGGTGTTGGTAGCATGTGGATGAATGCATGATGCATTAGATGTTTCTTAATATGGGCTCAAGGTTGGTTGAGGGTAAGTAGGAAAGTTCAAAAGTCAGAAAGATAATAAGAGTAACTCATTTCCTTCCATCCTCAATTTAACCATCATTTGAGGACGAATGATCCCAAGGAAGAGATATTGTAACACCCCAATTTTTTAAAGTTAAACCCAAACCATTCTTGAATTGCGTATAAGGTCAAACTGAGTGACTCTTACTTTTTCTTAGGTGTTACGGTAAATTCTTCAGTGTGGAATAATTTTGGTATATCAATTAAGGTCACTAGAAACTCCTAACACAAAGTAGAGTTGGAAGTTTCCTTATCGATTAAGTTTGGATGTAAAATTCTACTTAGGTAAACTTCAAACGACCATATCTCCTAGATTATAAAGAGTTACGTGGCCCATAGCCTTTCAAATAAATGTCTTTGAATTATCTTTCTAATGCCACCAAGTTTGCGTCATTCCGCATTCAGAGTAGAGAGTTATGATCATTTTACTAAATAATGTACTGTAGTTCCGTTTTAGCCGCGGGAAAATTCTAAATAAGATAATTTTATTCTCCTTATACCACTAGGGAAGCCTTAAAAATGGATTTCTTAACTCCTATAAAGCCCTAAACAATCCTATTTCCATCTTTTAAATCCATCATTCTCTTCTCTCTCAAACCCTAAGGAAAAAATAATCAAAGTAGAAGGCTCCATTCAAGATTCTTCTTCAAGGTAATTTTTTCTCCAAGAATTCCATTCTTTCAAACTGAAATTCCTCCATAAAATTATGAATCACTAATGAAAATCATAAATCTTGACAATAGAGATTTCAAGAAACTAATTCAAGAATCTCAAGAAAGGTTTTCTTGATTTTTTACCTTCAAGCTAGGATTTCAAGGCTTCTAATCAAGTTCTTCTTCAAGATTCTTCAAGAACCTTGTTCTTCCAGGCATGTAAGACTATCATAGTGTTGGACTAGTTCGTCCTCACTCCTTACATCTACTTTCAAATCAGTAAAAGAGTAATCTAGGATTCGACCCCTAGATTTGAGTATTCTTGAGATGAGTTAATTTTGAGTTCTCGAGTTCCTAGTTCCTTTTGAAATTCTACTCCTAATTATTGAATTGCTATATGTTATGCATTAACATTCTTGAGTTGAGTCGCTCATGTTCAGAATTCCGTATGAACCCTATGATTTGAGTTATAATTTTTTTTGAAAAGTTTTTTAAAGCCAACACTTGAGTTCTTAAATTGAGTTTTGAGAAAGTAAAGATGAGTTTTGAGAAAAGAGTTCTAAAACATGATTAGTATGACAATCGAGTATGCCATCAATGTTTAAGCAGTATGGTATCTAGATATACCATGAATGTTTAAGCAGTATGACTTCTCGAGTCATCAATGATCATATTATAATATGATTTTGAACTATTTTTAAGAAAGATTTTTCAAGTATGAGTATAAGGGGACTATGTATTCCTAGAGGCATCATCAATTTTTACATTGATAAAAGAGAAACTGAGATTTTTGAATGAGTTATAAGTTCAAAAGTTATTTAAAGAGTAGTTACCTCTTTTAAGAGGGTAGTTTGAGCAATTATTTGAAACCAGAGGAAGAGTTATGTTTTTTTAAACATATGAGCATGAGTATATATTATTGGGAGTAGTATTGAGCATCGATATGGGGGAGAGTACAAACAACTCATAGCCCCCATAAACCATGTATGCCAACATGGGTAATGTGTCATACTTTTTAGATGAATCCTTATTGCTTTAAACCATAGCTTAGTGGATCCACTTAGTAGTAGGTTCTATACCCCGGCAAAGTATAAGACAGTTCTGGCAGCGTGGGCTAGATGATATATCACATAGCTTATAGTAATGGTTGTCGGTTAGAGAATCTCCCAAATAGAGTTAAAGTGTATTTTTATTTATCACTTATTATGTTGAGTTCAGAGATGAGAAAGTATTTTGTAAAGCTTTAAATGATTTAACTCTTTTATTTCTTTACATTCAGCTTGAGTACACTGTTATCTATTCCAGTCCTTTCTTACAGTTATTTGTTATTCAACTATATTACATACTCGTACATTCAATGTACTGATGTCATTCGACCTGCATATTTTAATTTTGCAGATATAGGTTATTAGGATCCTCAACACGAATCCGTTGAGATCACTTCATTTGCTCGTCTGCTTATGAGTGAGACCTCTTTACTTTTGGAGTACTCTAGTTTTATGAGTTGTTAGTAGTAGTTCTTTTGAGGAGTCGTGGGTCTTGTCCCGACACTCATCTTTGTATAGTAAAGGCTTCATAGATAGACAGTTTTGGACAATCTTTTAGTTTTAGATGTTTTATTTAAAAACTAATGTTTCATACTCAATATATTCAACGAAGTTCTGAGATTCAGTAAACTATTTTTAAACCTTTTTTTCAACTTGATGCTTATGCATGCTCAAGTTAGTCTTCCGCTAGTAGTCAACCAGGATGAGGGTTCGCTTGGGGACCAACAATGGTTCTTGAGTGGCGGCCACGTCCAAGGTGTAGGCTCGGGTCGTGACACAATCATTCACATCAAACTCAACATTCTTTCTTGTAACATCGGCATAGGACTTTTGTTGACTTTGAGCAGTTTTCAACCTTCCTCTAATAAGCCAAATTTTATCCATAGCCTCATGTAACTACCCGAGACCTATCAAATCAATTTCACCCACTTCAAACCAACCTATACGAGATCTATACCTCCTACCATGTAGAGCCTCAAATGGATCCATACCAATACTTGAGTGATAGCTATTGTTATATGTAGATTCAGTCAAAGGTAAATGATCATCCCAATTATCCTTGAAGTCAATTACACATGCTCTCATTATATCTTCTAAAGTTTGGATAGTACGCTCCACTTTCCTATCAATTTGTGGATGAAAGGCATTGCTAAGCTTAACATGAGTACCAAGTCCTTTTTGGAAAGACTCCCAAAATTGAGAAGTGAATTGGGTACCACGATCAGAGATAATGGGCAAGGAAACTCCATGCAACCTAACCATTTCCCTGAAGTACAATTTAGCATAGTCTTTTGCCGAATAAGAAACCTTGACGGGAATAAAGTGAGCTGATTTTGTCATTCTATCTACTATAACCCAAATCGAATCGTGTTGTCGTCGGGTGCGAGGTAAACCAACAATGAAGTTCTTATTCAATTTTTCCCACTTCCAAGTAGGAATACTGATATCTTGGGACAAGCCTCCTGGTTTCTGATGCTCAACTTTCAATTGTTGACTATTAGGAACAAATTTCGCAATATTCTTCTTCATTCCATTCCACAAATATAATAGACCTCCCGCAAGTCATGGTACATGTTTGTGGCTCCTGAGTGAATGGAATATCAAGAACTATGAGCTTCTGATAAGATTTGCTCTCTCAAGTCATCTGTATTGGGAACATACAAAAGACCTTGATAACGAAGCACACCATCTCCCATTGGGAGAAAGCCTCAATAGACTTCTTAAGCACCACTTCCTTCAATTCCACCAAAGTCAGATCAAAACCTTTCTTGACTTTCACATCCACAACAAAAGACGATTCTGAACCATAACACCACTTTTACTAGAGTCAACCAACTGAACACCCATTCGGGACAATCTATGGACGTCTCTAACCAACTCCTTATTACTATCCTAAATTTGAGCAACACTACCCATTACCAATCGACTAAGAGCATCCGCCACCACATTGTCTTTACCGGGGTAATAGAGAACACTCGTGTCATAGTCCTTTAGTAACTCAAGCCACCTCCTTTGGCAAAGATTTAGATCTTTCTAATTAAACACATATTGCAAACTCTTGTGGTTTGTAAAGACATCGACATCAACACCATATAAGTAATGCCTCCAAATTTTTAAAGCAAACACAACCACAACTAGTTCTAAATCATGGGCAGGATAGTTATTTTCGTGCACCTTAAGTTGCATTGAGGCATAGGCAATGACTTTCCCATTTTACATAAGGACACATCCTAACCTAATTCTAGAAACATCATAATAAACAACAAACCCATCAGTTCCTTTCGGTAAAGTCAACACCGGAGCGAAAGTAAGTCTGTCTTTCAATTCTTGAAAACTCCTTTTACATGCTTCCGACCATAAGAGTTTGGCTTTTTTTTGGGTCAATGTTGTCAATGGAGAGGCAATCAATGTAAACCCTTCCACAAACCTTCTATAGTAAATAGATAACCCAAGGAACGTTTAATGTCCGAAGGGGATAAAGGTCTATGACAACTCTTTACTGCATCCGTTTTCTTAGGATCTACCTTAATACCACTTTTTGAAACAGTGTGACCAAGAAATGCCAAAGACTTTAACCAAGACTCACATTTACTAAACTTTGCAAAGAGTTGTTGGTCCTCGAGGACTTGCAACACAATCCTCAAATGATTGGTATGCTCGTCTTCATTGCTTGAATAGATCAATATATCATCAATGAACACAATCACAAACATGTCAAGGTATTTCCTAAACACCATATTCATCAAATCTATAAAAGAAGTCGGAGCATTAGTCAAGACAGATGACATCACCAAAAACTCATAATGACCATACCAAGTTCGAAAAGACGTTTTCAGAATATCATCTTCCTTCACCCTCAATTGGTGATAACCTGACCGGAGGTTAATCTTAGAGAAGTAACTTTCTCCTTGTAGTTTGTCAAACAAATAATCTATCCTTGGTAGAGGATACTTATTCTTAATAGTAACTTTGTTCACCTTTTGGTAGTCGATACACATGCGAAGCGAGCCATCTTTCTTTCGAACAAACAAAATTGGATCATCCCACAGAGATATTCGATCGGATGAAAGCCTTCTCCAACAAATCTTTTAATTGCTCTTTCAATTCCTTAGGTTCTACCGGAGCTATTCAGTAAGGAGGAATAAAGATAGTTGCATATCAGGGAGAATGTCAATACCAAAGTCTATTTCCCTTTCAGGAGGAATACCGGGTAGATAAATATCGAAGTCTATTTCTCGGAATACCAGGTAGATTATTCGGGAACACTTCCGAAAACTCATTTACAACGGAGACCAACTCAAGAGTAGGAATTTCAGAATCTATATCCCTCACCTTTACTAGATGGTAAATACACCTTAGAAATCATCTTTCTTTCTTTAAGACAAGAAATAAACCGACCTTTCGGCATATAATTTCCTCCTTCCCACTTTAGGATAGACTCTTTTGAAAACTAAAACTTGACTACATGGGTTGTACAATCAATAGAAGCATAACATGGATGTGGTCAATCCATACCAAGGATTACATCAAAATATAGCATATCAAGCTTTACAAGATCAACATGAGTGACTCTATGGAATAAGGAGGTAGGACACTTTCTATAGTCTCTCTTAGCCACAATAGGTTCACCAACTGGAGTAGAGACCAAAAAGGATCTAACAACACATCCAGAAGAATATCAAACCTCATAGCCATATATGGAGTCACAAAAGACAAGTTAGCACCAAGATCAAGCAAAGCATAAACATCCAGAAGGAAGACTTTCAACATACCGGTAACCACATCGGGAGTACCCTCTTTCTCTTGGTGAACCTGTAGTGCATAGATCCATTTTTGCTTTTGATCACTTGAACTTGAACCACTCGGCGGAGCTTTCCTACCTTCTCTTCCCTTAGCCGTAAGTGTTGGACAATCCCTTATCTTATGGTCACTCTTACCACAACCATAGCAACCATCCATACCGGCTAAGCATTTACCTTCATGCTTCCTTCCACACTTAGCACAAGTAGGCAATGAATATCCACTGCCATTTTCTCCTTGAGTTTTAGGGTTAGACACCCTATCCTTATTGAATCTAGAAGGAGCATTGAAGGAACCTTGATCGGAAAAACTTTGTCGGAACCTAGAACGATCACGTCCATCGGACCTTGAATGTGAAAATTCACCATCACCGGTCATTGCCTTCTTTGTTTCCCTAGACCTTCCCTTAAGTTTCTCTTTTTCTATTTGTTGAGTATGTACCATTAGACGAGAAATGTCCATATCACTAATAAGCATAGCGGTACGACATTCTTTGACTACCATTTTAGACACTCCCAAAATAAACTTACTTATCCTTACCCTAGGGTCGACAATCATAGTAAGAGCATACCTAGACAATTGTGTGAACTTCAAAGCATAATCTTTCACACCTATATTTCCTTGATGTAGGTTAATGAGTTCAAGAACCTTTGCCTCCCTCATCTCAATGGGAAAGAACCTATCAAGGAAATCAACCTTAAACTTCTCCCAATCGAGAGGACCCCATAAACTACCTTCACTTCCTTCCATTGGTTGAACCAAACTTGAGAAACACCCTTAAGTTGGTAGGCGGCTAATTCCACCTTTTCCACCGGCGTCACTTCCATGATCATCAATACTTTATACAGTTCATTAATGAACTCTTAAGTATCTTTCTCAACCTTAGAATCATGAAACTCTGAAGGATTCATTCTAGTGAAGTCTCTTACTCTAGATGCTGACGTACCCACATTTGGGTTCACAGGACCACAATCTCCATATTGGTTTGATCTATCCTGGCTTGATCTAACACTTGAAAAATAGCCCTAAACTTCATAATAGTCACTTGCTCGACCATAGGATCGACGGCTTGAAGAGGAGTTTCTTGTTCCACATTCTCATTCACATTCCTCCTAACGTATACTCTTCGAGGGGCTATTTCCTGAGAAGCATCGGATTGGAATCAGGAAAAAGGACATATAGAGTTACACTCTATCGCACGACTTAGAGTAATGAAAGAAGTGGAGTTTCCTAATCATCTTATAGCTTCTTATTCATAAATGTGGCGCACTTCACACTTATGAACAAGACTCTACGCGACGTGGCTTATGAGACATTCTAGGACCTTTCTAAACTTTGTGCTTTGAATACCAAGTTTATCACAACTCAAGGTATACCCTAGGTGTAGCATGGCGTATAAGACCCCAAGAGGCCCTACACAAGTCACTTAGCATGCATAAGCAAGATAATAGAAATCAAGAGATTTAAAAGACAATTCATAATTTGATAACATCATTATTGTGGGAAGTAGCCTTAACCGGCATAGAGACCATGCGAGCTATAACATGGAATTTGATGTCTGCCACACACCAAAAAAGGGGGTGTCCTTACTTGCCATGGCAAGAACCTTAACTTCTAGCTTAGTGGATCCACTAGCTAATGTCTATCTTAGACAACATCGTCTACCTATGACAATCATCCTATGGTGGAACATAGGTATGAGATAAGCAGATTGCTACTAGAAACCCGACCTCTAGCTACGGGAGAGCTTCCATCTCAATATCCTCTCGGTGCTAAGCATAAATCCCACAGAATAGTCATAATTCTTTACTTGACTTATATTTCATGAAAGACACATCAAATAGCCAATCCAAGCTAAGTTTCTTTAGAATGGCTTCTAAAACTTGATTTTAAGTTAGTTGATAAAGTCTTTCAACTCTTAAGAATCCTTATGTGAGAAAACCCTTTCACAACAACAACAACAACATATATGATTCACTCTCAAAGCAATCTTAAATCATTTTCATCACTCTTATAAAGAACATCCATATCTTCATAAACTCTTCTTTCATAGTTCAAGACCCAGTTTGGACCATCATAGCTTAGAAAACATGGGTTATACACGGGTTCATGGGAATTCATCTTTAAAACATGGAATTATCTCAATTCATGCATAATAACTCATAAAACAATCAATTGAATCAACATTGAAAGGAACCTATGGCATAGAAGAAAACCCTAACTTCAATTGAAAATTTCTATCTTTGTAAATTGGAAAATTTAGGAACTCTATAGAGGAAAAAGCTCGATAGATGAAGACTATCATACCTTGATGCCAAACGATTAAAATCAATGGAGGATTAGGAAACTTGATCCTAGTTTTCTTCTTCTTCCTTAGAGAGAGAAATATTTGAGAGGAGGATTTGTTCAACTTTGGGGAATTTAAGAGAATGAATTTAATTGGGTGTTTTGGGGTTTAAAAATCAATATATAGGGCTTTTGGTAAAGGCTAAAACGACATAGTATTAGGTTGAAATAATTAAGAAAAAACCCAAAAGCCCATTTAAAATAACTGTCGGACCCCGTCAATGGCTGGACCCATGATTCGTATGTCCAACCACAGATCGTCCTGGTCAATCGTCAATGGGTTCAGAAACTTGTTTTCTGGGCCTTCGAACGACGAGACCCATGTATAGCCCGTTGGTCAACCTATGTCCACTGTAAGTCCCTCTTTTGGTCCTTAAAATTCAACTAAGTATGTGACTCACCTACGAGAGCTACCTATTGCCCGTGCATTGGACAACAGACCGTCCTGGTAAACCGTATGAAAACACATAAACCTTGACATTTTGGAAAGTTTTGGACTGGATAACCATTGTCCCACCTACGGTCCGTGGTCCGACCTACGGACCGTTGGTGGCTCCGTCTGTGCTGGCACTATAGTTTTTGGAAAAATTGAAATTTTCGTCTTTTTTTTTAAATCCGAGGTGTTACAATATGATTTGGTATTTTGAAGTTTGGGTTCATTATTTTATGGTTTGGTAAATCTGTAACCATAGTTTGTTCAACTTCGACTAATATATATCGTATAAAAGAGTATCATGACTTCGACAATTTTAAAAAGTTTCAATTGTATTATACTAATACATTACACATGTGTGTGTGTGTGTATATATATATATATTCAAAAGAAAGAACAAACAACTCCTTTTGTTAATCAATTATATTTAGAATACATTTCAATCAAATAGAGTAGTCAAAGTTTCAACTTCTAAACATTCAGTTATACTAGTACTAGGTTGCATATTTGTTAGTATTTTAATAATATATGTGTGTTTTTTATGTAACTCTATACTTCGGTATGGTATTCGAGATTCCGGTATGTCATTTCTAAATACCAAAATAATTTAAAATGTATTCATATACCATACCAAATACCATAATTTCAAAATCACAGTATAAAAAATTTCAATATAGTATAGTAATTCGATATATATCATACCATACTCACCCCTAATTATAAGGCTGACTCAAACCTCTAATATATATTTTTTTGGCAATAATGAGTGACTTCTTTAGAGCCCGTTTGGATTGGCTTAAAAAAAGTAGTTTTTAAGTCAAAAATAAAAAATCAAACTGAAATGACTTTTAAGTCAAAAAGGAAAGTAGGGGGAGACCTGCCCTACTTTTGGTTTCTGACTTATTTTAAGTCATTTTTGACTTATTTTAAATCATTTTTTTACCTTGCCAAACACTTTGTAACTTATTTTAAGTTATTTTTTATATTTGTCAAATACTCCAGAAGTCAAAAACTGACTTAAAAGTAGGTTTGACCAACTTTTAAGCCAATCCAAACAGGCTCTTATTCTTTTTTCCTTTTTTTGGAGGATAATGAGTAACTTTACTATTTTTTTTGCTTTTTCTTACACTTTTTAGTACGATTATCTACTCTTGGAGAACTTCTTCCTTCCAAAATTATCTTTACTTTACAACGTTCTTTGTGTGGTAGGGTTAGTTTGAGCAAATTGTTTTCATCTATGGCTTTTGATTATTGATTTACTTCTCATTTTTTGCTTTGGATTTTTAATTCAAAGCTACCGTTGGATATAACAATAATTTCATCAATTCAGATATCAAACTTTTTTATAGTATATTATAAAAGTATATTAATGTTTAATGAGTATTCCTTTGTTGACATTTGTTCCATTTTAAAAAAAAATTAAATCATTGAGCCATCAGATCCCACTTATTTTATTTGTGATGATTACAATGTTCTAAATTTAAGATGTTCAACTCTGAATGATATTTTCTAGATAATATTTTTACCTTTTCTTTGGATATATATATGATGTAAAAGTATGTATACCTTTTCTATGATTGCATTGGTGAGCTCACATATGTTGAATTAACATAATAATGAGAATTTCAATCGCTTGTATCTATTCCCTCTTACTTTTCTGATGAAAGAACGGGTTGGATTCTTTTCTATTATTTTATATACTTTTTAAAAGAAAATAAGGAGCTAAATAAATTAGTGAATTATATGAAATAGGTTAATTTTACTATTTATTATATTTTTAGCTCAAAAATATTGGTCGTTAGTTAATTAGTTCTAAAGTCTTCTTTAATTATTCAAATATAAATCACAAAAATACTCTTTTTTGAACAATTGTTTCAAAACAACAAAAAAATGTCAAATTCTGCTCTTAACCTATTCGAAATGAGGAAAGTTTGCACTTATTCTATTTAATTAAAGAAAAATCTTGGAAAATGGAGGAAAGGGAAGGCCGCAGGGAGTTGAATGTATAGGTGGTATAAAGACTTACCATAAAAATGATTGACATATACTCTTTTTGTCCCTAATTACTTGTCCACTTTTCGTTTTATAGTTGTCCCTAATTACTTGTCCATTTTGACAAATCAAGAAAGGACAAATTTTTTTTTACCTATTTATCCTCAATTAAATGACTAATTACTTTGAAAAATGTAGAATTATTCATCCACTTCATAATTAATAGGGGTAAAATGGTAAATTCTCTATGTCATTAATTGTTTTCTTAATGTGTGTGCCAATTCAAAAATGGACAAGTAATTAGGGACGGAGGAAGTATGTTTTATCTGGTTCCTTATGCATGCATCACGTATGATATCATAAATCTTTTCTTATATAACTACTTTAAAAAAAATTCTATATTAATTTAACTACTTCTAAAAATGATATGATAAAATAAATGAAATTCAATTCTTTCCTAATAGTATTACTTATGGTAACTTTAAGTCATTCATGTTTCAATCGAGGGTGTAATAGTTTTCATTGGAAATAGTAGAAATAAACATTTTAATGAAAAATTAATGTAAGTAATTAAACTTTAAATTGCATAAAGGCATTGAATAAAATTTATCATTTAAAATAGTCAAATTCACCCCATAATCTCCCATATAATTTTTGTTCATATACTCCCTCAGTTCCTAATTACTTGTTCATTTTTCCTTTTTTTACTTGTTCATTTTGACTAATCAAGAAAAAGTAATTTTTTTTATCTATTGTACGCTCAATTAATTAATTTTGAAAAATGTAGAATTTCTTGAAAATCTTAAATTTTTAATTTATCCACTTCATAATTAATAGGGATAAAATGGTAAACTCGCTATATCAATCACTGTTTTCTTATTATGTGTGTCAATTCAAAAGCGAACAAATAATTCACAGAAAATATTTATAATTAAGAGCACTTATTTCGAACGTTAAATGGAGGGTGAAATTGCCCTATTTTATATAGTTAAGTTAAAGAGCAAAATTGAATTGTTTTTTTTTTCTTATTTTTGAGTAAATATTACTAAGAAGGATATTTTAAGCTATTTAAACAATTAGAGGGCATATTTAGGCTACTTCACTAATAACGAGGGCAATTTGAACAAAAAAAACATAACAAAAGGTAATATTAACCTATTTCATTTTTCAAATTATTCCAAAGTATTTTTGGGGGTTTTCCCCTGATTAAAAGGAAGTGTGACACTTATAATATAAAATAAATAAAAAATAAAATAAGAAATAAGCTAAAACCTAAAAGTAATATTTTGAGGTTTGTGCGATTTTTCTCTAAAATTTCGTCGACATTTTTAATCCAATTGAATATATTAACGACTATGGATGAAGAAGAATCAACAACAGAATAGGAATGTAAGTGAATACTGAATCTTAATTTTTTTAAAGAGTCCTACATTAGTTCTTTCATAAATTGAAGGGTCTCTTTTAATTATACGATCTTAGATAAAAAAATAATTCATAAGCTAGTTTTAAAGTTAAATAAGATTTATAGTAAAAACTAAGATATAATTAAAGAAAAGGAAGGAAATAGTGATTAATGAAAAATATATATTACTAGTTAATGTTAGTAGAACTTTTATGGTAGTAGCTATAATACTAGCTATATTCTTTTAAGTCTTTTAGTCATATATCCAGAACTTTTATGTTAGTAGAAACTCACGGGGATATACACAGTCATTAGGTAAGCGTTTAACTATAGATTTTTTAAATATTTTTTATTTTATTTAAAATTTGAAAACTTTTAATTAAAATTATAATTGTGTTCGGACGTAATTTTTTTACAAAGAAGAAAAATAGTACGTTATTCGAAATTTATAAAAGTGGAGTTGGAAAAAAAAATTGAAAGTTTAAATTTAATTTTAAATTTTTTGATTAAACGGACCTAATACTAAATGATATTTATGGTTAAACTGACTTAATACTTTTACTTTATGTCATATAAAATATATTAATGTGGTCTGAAATTACGTTTTAAATATGATAGTGAAAAGTCACATAGCTAATATCTTGGAAGATGTAATAGTATACATAGAGCGTGACACATTTGCATGAAGGATGAGAGTGACATATATTATTATATGTTCTGACAATTAATTTATAAAGAATATGAGAAAATATTAATTGATGATAGCAAAGGAAAGTCAAGGTATATGACAATATCATATAATATAACCAATATTAGAATAATGTCTTTTTCTTGCCGGCCTTTGTCCTTAGCCTAACTTATAGCGTTAGTTCTCGTTTAGTTTTTGTCAATATTGCCGTCAATTTATTTCTTTCTTTAATTTAACAAAATGTGGTCAAAGAAAATACACCAACATGGTTATAATGCTTATGATTAAAACGTGTTAAGAAATATATATGTTACAAAAATTAATAGTCTGGTTAAATCATCAAAGAATTCCCAAACACTTTTTATTGTTACAAGAAAATTAGCCGTCATTATTTTTGAATGTGTACAAGTACTATTCGCTCTAATGTGATAATTCACAAATATAATTTTTAAACCTACTAGATAGGATTGAATGAAGTGAAAATAATATCTTAATATTGTACTAAAAAATAAAATAATAATAATTAATATTAATATTATTTATATAGCGGAGGATAAGTAATAATATTATACTCTTCTTCTTGACATGTCATAAGTTACAAAATATAGGGTAATTCACATAAATCTCACTCGTTTAATAATACACAGACTATCTTGCTTGTCTCCCTTCTATCTCGCTCGTCTCACTCCCTATTTTAGTGTATCTAATATAAAAAATACATGTATTTCACTTAAAATCTAACATAAAACTATTAATTAATGAGACAATATCTAATCATTTTAAAGTGTAGAAAAAAATAGTAAATATCGTACAAATATTTATCTAATTAGATAATTTTTCCTAAAATATATCACTTCAAAAATTAGAATAGTACATATAAAGTCATTGTGAATTAACAATTTGTGAATGTTTGGCCTAAAATTCATTTATTAGTTGTTGACTAGTCAAATTATTTAGAATGAAGTTACAAACGGTGTATGTAACTAATATCATGTTAATCCTTTGATGATGTGAAGATATAATGAATAGACCAAATAGAGACCCTTAAATTTGTTCATAAATTTCAGTTTGGCACTTTAACTCAATCTTATTCCATTTTAACCCTTTAACTTTAATTTTTTTTTATTCCATTTAAACACAATATGCTGACTGGACAGATGATTGTCATTTCACCTTTGATAGGCGCGTGAGAGATCTAATAACCTTAATATTGGGATTTTAGTTACTCCATCTCTTCTACTTGTACATTTTTTTCCTCAACTCTTCTTTCCTATTTAATTATCATCCAAATCTTTTCTATCATTTTTTTTTTTGCATTATGAATATTTACAGTGAATTTCGAAACTAAAAATCTAAGTTTTGTACCAAAAATAGCCTAATGAGAAACACTAGAAAAACAAGAAGAAACTACAAAGCATCAGAAATAAAAAACTACAAAGCATGAGTAATCAATTCTCTTATCAGCACCAACCAAAGCTCCTTTCCAACAACAATCAAAGCAATTTCAACTTTTAGATGATTTCAGTCTTTAAATTGGAAGAAACCATTGATAATTGCAGAAGGTTTCATTTTCAAAGGGTGAGGATCTGGAGAAGGATAATTATTTTGAAAGGTTTCTCCAAAGAGTAGGTTAAGAGATTTGTTTATTTGGGCGAAATAATTACGGAAGTATTTTGGGGGAAATAATTAGAAAGATCCATGGAGAAAGGAAAACACATGGCAGTGTGTAGTTGGATGCTTTTTACTTGTCTAACACGCGCCTAAAAATTATGTCAAGTAAAAAAAAAGTGTTTAAATGGAACATGAAAATTGAAGTTGAGAGATTAAAATGAAATAAGATTGAGTTGGAGTGTTAAAATGAAATTTAAGGATAAATTTAAGGGTTTATATATGTGTTTGGCCTAATGAAAATGAAGTAATATGAATAGCAACACATGATCAAACTATGTAATAAAGTTAAAAAGAAGGGTTCTTTTTATTGATTCTCTTGGCTCACATGACGAGAATCTTCGAAGAATAGTAATTTTAAAAAATAATAAGTAGTAGAGTCGGGTCTCCTCTATGCCGGGTACATATTTGATCAAATAGTTTTTGCTCTCAACATATTTTTACCCATACAATTAATACGATTGTTATATCTCGCGTGCACTTTCTTTTTTTGAGAGAGGGTGCATATACTTAGAATAAATTGTAATAACAATAATAACAATATATATGCTTTATTTCTAAAATAATTTGGATTTTAATTTGCTATGAATATTCTTTTCATGTAAATTCACATATGTGAGCTTTCATTTTGTTCCAAAGTTCAACAAAGGAGGAGGGGTCACAATATAAGGGATTTTCCCTCAGTTTCTAAGAATGAAAAAGATAATCATCGGCCGGCTCAACCTAATCCTTCATCCGGTTTTAGTGGGAGTCAAAAGCAAAATGGATTCTATGCACTTCAGACTCATTGTGAGCAAGAGGGTTCTCTCGATATGGTTATCGGTATATTAAAAGTCTTTCATCTTGATGTTTATTGTTTGCTTAATCCCGGTGCTACCTTGTCTTTTGTGATGCCATATGTGGCTAAGAGGTTTGATATTCTTATAGATGTGTTGATTGATCCCTTTTATATCTCTACTCCTATCGGTGAGTCTAATGTGTCTAAGAGAGTTTATAGAAATTGTCCTGTCTCCTTACCCCATAGAGTCACTTATGTTGATCTTGTAGATCTTGATATGTTAGAGTTTGATGTCATTCTTGGTATGGATTGATTGCATTCTTGTTATGTTTCTATTGATTGTTAAACCCGAGTGGTCAAGTTTCAGTTTTTAAATGAGCCTATCTTAGAGTGGAAATGAGGAAGTTCTATGCCTAAGGGTCAGTTTGTTTCTTGTCTTAAAGTTAGAAAGATGATTTCTAAGGGTTGCTTATACTATCTAGTTAGGGTGAGGGATATGGACTCCGAAACTCCTACTCTTGAGTCGGTCCCCATTGTAAATGAGTTTTCAAAAGTGTTTCCTAATGATCTACATGATATTCCTCCCAATAGGGAAATAGACTTCAGTATTGACCTTCTCCTAGATACACAACATATCTCTATTCCTCCTTACCGAATGGCTCATGCGAAACTTAAGTAATTAAAAGAACAATTGAAAGATTTTGTTGGATAAGGGTTTCATCCGACCAAGTAACTCTCCATGGGGTGCTCTAGTTTTATTTGTTTGAAAGAAAGATGGTTCACTTTGTATATGTATCGACTACCATTAGTTGAACAAGGTTACCATTACAAACAAATATCCTCTTCCAAGGATAGATGATTTGATTGATCAACTGCAAGGATCAAGTTGCTTCTCTAAGATTGAACTCCGGTAGGGTTATCACCAATTGAAGGTAAATGAAGATGATATTTCAAAAATGGCTTTTCAAACTTGGTATGATCATTTTGAGTTTTTGGTGATGTCTTTTGGCTTGACTAATGCCCCGGCTACATTTATGGATTTGATGAACATGGTGTTTAGACAATACCTAGTTATGTTTGTGATTATATTTACCGATGACATCTTGATCTACTCAAGAAGTGGAAATGAGTATACTGATCATTTGAAGATTGAGTTGCAAGTGGTCAAGGACCAATAACTCTTTGGAAAGTTTAGTAAATGTGAGTTTTGGTTAAGGTCCATGGCTTTTCTTGGGCAGATTATTTTCGGAAAGGGCATTTAGGTAGTACCTAAGAAGATGGATGAGGTAAAGAGTTGGCCTAGACCTCCATTCCCTTCACATATTTGAAGTTTCTTGAGTTTAGCTGGTTCCTATAGAAGGTTTGTAGAAGGGTTTTCGTCGATTGCCTCTCCATTAACGACATTTACCTAAAAGAAAGAAATTCTTATGGTCGGGAGCCTGTGAAAAAAGTTCTCAAGAATTAAAAGATAGACTCACTTACGCTCTAGTGTTGACTTTACTAGCTGGAACTGATGATTTTGTTGTTTATTGTGATACTTCAAGAATCGGGTTAGGATGTGTCCTTATGTAGAATAGAAAAGTCATTGTCTATGCCTCAAGGTAACTTAAGGTGCATGAAAGAACTATCCTATCCATGATTTGGAACTAGCAGCAGTTATGTTTGCTTTGAAAATTTGGAGGCATTAATTATATGGTGTTCATGTCGATGTCTTTAACGACCACAAAAGTTTGCAATATGTTTTTAACCAGAAAGATCTAAATCTTCTCCAAAGAAGGTGGCTTGAGTTACTAAAGGATTATGATATGAGTGTTCTCTATCACCCTGAAAAAGGAAATATGGTTGCAGATGCTCTTTGTCGGTTGACAATGGTTAATCTTTCTCATATAGAGGATAGTAAGAAGGAGTTGAATACATATGTTCATAGATTGGCCCAAATAGATGTTCGGTTGGTTGACTCTAGTAAATGTGGTGTTATGGTCCATAATGGTTCAGAATCATCCTTTGTGTTAGAAGTTAAAGCAAATTAAATTCTTGTTCCAACTTTGGTGGAATTGAAGGAAGTGGTGCTTACAAAGTTCGTTAAGGCTTTCTCCCAAGGGATTGATGATGTGCTTCACTATCATGGTCATTTTTGTGTTCCCAATGTAGATGATTTGAGAGAGCAGATCTTATCGGAAGCCCATAGTTCTCGATATTCCATTATCACAGGAGCCTCCAAGATGTACCATGACTTGCAGGAGATCTATTGGTGGAATGAAGTGAAAAAGGATATTGCAGAATTTGTGGCTAAGTGCCCTAATTGTCAACAAGTGAAAGTGGAACATTAGAAGTTGGGAGGTTTGTCTCAAGATATCGGTATTCCTACTTGGAAGTGGGAAGATTTGAATATGAAATCATTGTTCGGTTACCTCGCACCCGGCGACAACATGACTCGATTTGGGTTATAGTGGATCGAATGACGAAATCGACTCATTTCATTTCTGTCAATGTTTCTTATGCGGTAGAGGATTATGCTAAGTTGTATTTGAGGGAAATAGTTAGGTTGCACGAAGTGTCCTTATCCATTATCTTTGATCATGGAACACAATTCACTTCTGAGTTTTGGAAGTCTTTCCAAAAAGGGCTTGGTACTCATGTTAAGCTTATTGCGGCCTTTCATCCGTAAGCCGATGGGTGATGAGTCTAAGATTTTGACTCATTTAGGGTTTTGTTTTGATAGTTTAAGTGTCCTCAAATGCCTAATCTATGCTCTAAACTAATGTTAAAATGTTGATTTGCAGCTATGAAGATTAAGGAGCAAGGCAAGGACCCTAATGGGCATAAAATAGCTAACAAGCTGCAGAAGTGAACAAAAGCGATCCTGGTGATCGCCAAGACCATTCAGTGGTTCACCGAGTGGTTCGTCACTCTACCCAAAGTTCTAGCATGCCAGCCCTGGAGACGAGAGAAATTAGGTAAGGCATAAACCCTATTGGCGAAGGAAGGTTAGATCGCCGAAAGTTACAAAATGAACAGTGAAGATACAAGCAAATCGGTTATTCAAAAGAACAAAGGGTGTATCACGGAATCCGTTGGCGATCCTGACATAGACCGCCTAAAGTTGCAATCTCCTTTTAGATGAAAACACGAACCAAGAAGGCGATGGACATGGGCGATTGGCGAGTTGCCAACCAGTCGGCGAAGTTCAACTTTCCTTGCCGATTAGCCCTAAAAGGTCAAATTTTAGATCAGTATAAATTGATATTTTGAAGAGAGAGAAAGGATCAAAACATTGAGAAACACTTACCCATAACGAAAAATACTGTTCTTGTTGAGTTTTTGAAACTTTCAAGTAAATTTTAAATTGAGTTTTGTAATTAAAGATCCATTAAATCATTTTAAGAGCTAGAAAATCTATACCCAACCATAGCAAAGGCAATAGGTATAGAATTCTTACTCTTTATGATGAGTAGCTAAAACACCCATACTTGGAGGTGTGACTATGTGACTAATTGTCTGATCTGATGAGCGTTAGGGATTATTAATCGTAATGTTATTTTGAAGTGGGTTTGATTTATAGCTTTTGCTTAATTGATTTATTGGAATGTGTATTTCGATATTGTTAGTGTTATATGCTTGCTTGAGAGAGAGGTGTAAAACTAAGGTTATAAATTAGCATTTTTAGTCTTGGGGTTGTTGGGAGTTAAGCTCGAGAGCTCAATGCTACCTATCTAGCTTGAGAGAGTAGGTGAAGTGAGGTTTTGGGCTGTTTATTGTAAGAAGCTTGTTGAGGCTCGAGAGAATTCACCTGAAGCATAATAGTTGTTCGAGAGAAAGCTATTGCATATAAGGTCCAGCTTACCCGCTACGATTTAGAAATTGTTAGTAATTACCGAGCACCCATTTAGCGAAATTGGTAGTTAGTCGGTCATACCCCTGAGTATCTCTTAATTACTTGTTTCTCCTTTGTTGTTTGTGATTGCTTTAGTTGCTAATTGCCAACCAAATCCCCCATCTAACATTCATGTCACCCCATCAATTTATTTAAGTGATTTCGATAATTTTCATTCTTACAACCGATTAATTTGCATTTATAACTTCATAATTTAATTCAAACTTGTACCGCTCCTTGTAGGTTCGACCCCAACTCACTTGTTGGGTTTTATACTAGATTATGATCGCCCATACCTAGTATTAGATGAGGTATGGTTGAGCCTTAATCAAAATGGCGCCGCTGCTGGGGAGTGGTGTTTAAAATTCTTCTATTGAAGTTTGAATTGAAAGTTCTTTGTGTTGTAGTTGAATCAACTTGACTTTGTTTTGTGAGCTGTTGTGATTAGGTGACAGGATGAGTGCAAATGAAAGCACCATGAGCCAACTTGATCAGCAAAATAATGGTGATGATTTCTTTCACACCAATGAAGTTCTATTGGGGGGAGTAGGTGCTATTCGCCTACCACTAGGAGAAAATCAGTTTGCCTTCCATGTGACCAAAAAAATGCTACAATTCTTGCAAACTAGAGGCATATTCGGGGGACTAGATCATGAAAATCCCCATGAACACATTCAGAACTTTGTGGAGATATGCAGTCTGTACTCACTCAAGGGTATTTCAGAAGAATCAGTGCGGCTTAGGTTCTTCCCTTTTTTATTAATGGGGGAAGCAACCAAGTGGTTAGACGAGCTAACACGAGACTCTATTTCATCATGGGAGGAGCTGACCGAGGAATTTTACATGAGGTTCTTTCCACCTTCAAAGATGGGAAACATGTGGGACAACATCAAAAATTTCAAGTGGGTAGACGGGGAGCCAATTCATGAAAGTTAGCGGAGATTTCAAAAGTTGTTATTACTATGTCCTACTTATGGGCTTCCGAGTGATGTGATACTTCAATATTGTTACTTGAGTCTAGACTTAGTGACCAAAAGAGTAGCAGACTAGCTGGCACAAAGAGGGATAATGTTACAACCATTTAAGGTGGCCTCGTCCCTCCTTGATAAGATGACTAAGACCAATCAGGTGTGATAAACTCAAGAGGACCAAGTTTCTCCCTTAACCTTCAAGATGACAAAAGGGCAACTTGACAAGGAGAGAGAGAGGGACGAGAATATTAGCAAAATGATGTCCCAAATGGAGTTGCTACAAAAACAAGTCCTAGAAAAGGTTGGTGAACCCAAAGCGGTTAGAAAGGTATTTAGAATTGAGAGGGGTTCTCACCCGAGTTACTTCAACGAGGGTAGGAATCAAGGTTGGAACGCACATTAAGAAGAGGAGCGGAGATGACACTATCAAGATTGGGTTGAACAAAATGATCGTTTGAAGAAAGAAGAGAGTCATGAAGAATACCACATACAATCAAATGACAGTCCAAGATCAAAGGATAGTTCAAGTAACTTAAGAGTGGATGAATTTTTGTCGCGTATCCTAGATAAGGTTGAAGGATACGATGACATGCTTAAGGAGATGAATACTGATTTCTCCTCATCGAATAATAGAGTTAATTCTCACGCAAATGCAATCAAACAACTTCAGGGTCAATTGAGCTTACTTTCAGAGGAATTGGAACCCAAGGTATTTGAAAGGGGTGAAACCGACTGTGCAACAACTTTGAGGGCCGACTATGACAAAGACTTGGCGGTGGTGACTCGAAGTGGGAAAATAACAATTGGTGTTGTAAAGGGTACTGATGGAATGAACACTTATGAAGAAGAGCAAGATGTCGATAGGGAAGAGAATCCCATGCAAGCACCGAAAACTGATATGCTCAAATAAAATGAGGAAAGTCCTAAGCAAAGCCCCACCGTAGAGTTGCAAAACTCTAAAGAAAACGCTACCTCAACTCCAAAGATAGTGCAGCCTCTTCCCAAAATAGCTCATCTATTTCCTCAAAGTCTCAAAAAGAAAAATCAGGATGAAATATTCAAGAAGTTCCTATCCGTGTTTAAGACACTTTCTATAAATCTTCCTTTAGTGGAAGCGTTATTAGAGATGCCGGGATATGCAAAATTCATAAATGAGCTGGTCACTAAGAAGAGGAACATGGACTTTGAAACAATCGAAGTTTCTCACAATTGTAGTACCATTAAGACTAGTGAGATGATTACAAAAAAGGAGGATCCGGGGGCATTTACTATACCATGCACCATTGGTATGCTTTAATTTGCTAAAGCTTTGTGTGACTTGGGAGCAAGTATAAATTTGATTCCCTATGCAATCTTTAAATAACTTGGGCTGGGTTAACCAAAATCCACAACAATGAGATTTCTTATGGTGGACCGATCTATCAAACACCCCGTTAGAATATTCTATGACATATTAGTGAAGGTTGATCGATTTATCTTTTCGGCTGATTTTGTTATTCTTGATTGTGAGATTAATGCTGAAATTCCCATTATTTTAGGAAGAACATTTTTAGCAACTAGGAGAGCGCTAATGGATGTGAAAAATGGGGAGTTAAAGTTTCGGGTGAACGAAGATGAGATCACCTTTAATGTGTGCAAATCAATAAAACACCCTAGTGATATTCATGTGGTTTCCACAATTAATGTAATAGATGAAGTGGTGGCCAGTGTAAGCGAATTGATGTGTATTAGTGAACCGCTTGAGGCTGTTCTTTTGAATTATGATGAGACCGAAGTTCAAGGGTATGATGAAGTGGTAGCTTCACTATCGGGGTTGGGTGAATATTCAAGGAGCCCATTGAATATAGGCATTAATCTAAAGAATAGAGAAAATCCTCCCGCCAAACCATTCACGGAGGAACCATCAAAGCTCGAATTAAAAGTTCTCCCCGCTCATCTTTGATATGCATTTTTGGGGGCAAATAACACCTTGCCCGTGATTATTGCAGCTGACTTGCTTAAGTGGCAAGTAAAATTGCTTCTTGAGGTGTTAAGAAGGTACAATCAAGGCTATAGGGTGGACTATCGCTGACATTGTGGGTATTCCACCTGACATTTACACTTACAAGATTCAACTTGATAGTGAGTGCAAATCGAGTGTAGAACATCAAAGGAGATTGAACCCACCAATGCAAAGGGTGGTAAAAAAGGAGATAATCAAGTGGTTGGATACGGGTATGATTTACCCTATTGCGGATAGTAAATGGGTGAGTCCGGTGCAATGTGTACCCAAAAAAGGTGGCATCACTGTAGTCCCAAATGAAAAGGGGGAACTTGTTTCTTTGAGACCGGTAACCAGATGAAGGGTATGCATGAAGCATCAAAAGTTAAATTCTTGGACTAAAAAAGATCACTTTTCCATGCCTTTTATGGATCAAATGCTTGATTGACTTTTGGAACGCGGATGATATTGTTTCTTGGATGGTTATTCTAGGTATAACCAAATCTCTATTGCACCAGAAAATTAAGAGAAAACAACTTTCACTTGTCCCTATGGGACTTTTGCTTTCAAAAAGATACCTTTCGGGTTGTGTAATGACCTGACGATGTTTCAACATTGCATGCTGTCTATTTTTACTGACATGGTGGTAGATTCAAAGGAAGTCTTCATGGATGACTTCTCCATTGTGGGTGATACTTTTGAAGCATTCTTAGCACACCTTGGGCAGGCCCTTCAAAGATGTGTGGAAACCAATCTAGTCCTAAATTGGGAGAAATGCTACTTTATGGTTAGAGAAGGTATAGTTTTAGGTCACAAAGTATCTCAAAAGGGGCTGGAGGTTGACAAGGCAAAGATTGAGGTAATTGAGAAGCTACCACCACCACTCTCGGTAAAAGGAATTCGTAGTTTCTTTGGGCATGCCGGTTTCTACCGGCGGTTCATCAAAAACCTCTAAAAAATTGCACACCCATTGTGCAAGCTTTTGGAGAAGGAGGTGAAATTTAAGTTTTATGACACATGTATGGCAACCTACAAGTGTTTGAAAGAAAAGTTGATCTCTACCCTGGGGATTATTTGCCCTGATTGGTCGGCACCTTTTGTAGTGATGTGTGATGCAAGTGGTACAACGTTAGGTGTTGTGTTAGGGAAAAAGTGCAACAAACTATTCCATCCAATCTATGACGCAAGCAAAACATTGAATGGTGCTCAATGTAACTACATTGTTACGGAGCAAGAATTACTTGCGGTGGTATATGCATTTGAGAAATTTCGGGCATACTTACTAGGCACCAAAGTGGTAGTTCACACTGATCATGCAGCCCTGCGATACTTAATGGAAAATAAATATGCTAAACCAAGATTGATAAGATGGGTGCTGTTACTGTAAGAATTTGACTTTGAAGTCCAGGATAAAAGAGGTTGCAAAAACCAGGTAGCCGATCACCTATCTAGGTTAGAGGGCAAAGAGAAATATAAGCTTGAGTTAGACATAAATGACTCATTCCCAGATGAGAAGGTATTCATAGCCACTCTTATGCATACTCCTTGGTATGCTGATTTTGCTAACTATGTGGTATGTGGGCTAATGTCGGAAGACTTGAACTTCTATCAGCAAAAAAGGTTCTTGTTTGATGTCAAAAGATATTTCTGGGATAAACCATATCTATTCAGAGAATGTGCAGACCATATTATTCGGCGATGTGTTCCGAAAAAGAAAGTCAATAAAATTCTCAATGCTTGTCATGCTTCACCGGTTGGGGGTCATCATAGCAATATGCGTATAGTTGCTAAAATTCTTCAAAGTGGTTACTGCTGGCCATCCCTCTACAAAGATGCTCATGAATTTGTCAAGAAATGCATACAATGCTAAAAATAAGGGGTGGGGGGTGTCTAGAAGGTATGAGCTGCCTTAATACTATTCTGGAAGTTGAGTTGTTTGATGTCTGGGGAATAGATTTCATGGGGCCATTTGTGAGATCTTTTGATAATAAGTATATTTTGGTGGCTATGGATTATGTTTATAAATGGGTGGAAGCCGTGGCACTACCCAATGATGAAGGGAAAAATGTTGTTCAATTCTTAAAACGCTACATCTTTGCAAGATTTGGCACCCCCGCGGGCTATTATTAGTGATGGAAGTTCACATTTTTGCAATTGACTTTTTTCATCCACATTGAGTAAATACAAAGTGAAACATAAATTGGCAATGCCATATCATCCACGAACGAGTGGCCAAGTTGAGGTTTCGAATCGAGAGATTAAGAGTATCTTGGCTAAGACCGTGAATGACAATAGAAATGATTGGTCTCGAAAGCTAGATGACGATCTTTGGGCGTATCACACTACTTACAAGACACCAATTGGTATGTCCACATATCAACTGGTTTTTTGGGAAATCTTGTCACCTACCGATTGAACTTGAACACAAAGCACTATGGGCATTAAAGACATTAAATCTGGATTGGGTAAATGTTTCAAAAGGAAAACTAGATCAGCTGAACGAAATGGAAGAATTCAGGTTTAGAGCATATGAAAGTTCAGATCTTTACAAAAAGAAGATGAAGAAATGGCACGATTCTAAAATCCTTAGGAGAGAATTTCAAGTTAGAGATTTTGTGTTGCTGTACAATTCTTGGTTGAGACTTTTCCCGGGAAAGCTCAAGTCGAAGTGGTTCGTTCCATTTAAAGTGACACGAGTGTTCAGGAATGTGGCCATTAAAGTCGAAGGTAAGGAGGGTCCAACTTTCAAGGTGAATGAGAAGTGTCTAAAGCTTTATTTTGGCGAGTGTCATGAAATTGAAGTCATTGAAGTGGTATATTTGGAGGATGCTTGAGAGCATTTCCATGTCGAGCCATAATGTTAAATAAGGCACTTTTTGGGAGGTAACCCAAGCTTTAGTTATTTTGAATAATGTTTGTTGTTTGTGCGGGTATGAGCAATTCTACTAGGGGATGACCATTTCGGTGTGTTGCCGAACGAAACGATGATCGCAACTTGGCTCACCTTTTTTCCCTCAGAGAAGGGGTTGTAGTCTGGAATATTTGACGAAGTGCCGAAGAGGTTAGGTGAGTCTAACTTTCACCACCTTTTGACCTACCCTAAAAGGCTGGTGTTCTTGAAATTTGGGCGATGAACTTTAGACACTGGGCAATGTGCCGATGCTGTTCGGCGAGCTTGACTTTCACTGCCTTTTGGTCTTAATTGAAAAGCCAATATTCTGGATATTTTAGTGAACTGCATATAGTTATGCGGTTCATTGAATCTTTTGGCGCTTCCCACATTACTTCACCGAATGGCCACCTAGTGAAGAATTCTCCTACCTTTAATCTTGTCATTCAGTGCTATTACATTTCTATCTTTATTCCGTGCCCGTTTATTTCTTTTGCATTGAGAACAATGTTCGATGTTTTTGGTGGGGTGGAAACTTGTTAGGAATACCGCCTCTAGATACGTTTGAATGAAGTTGTTCCCTTGCATTTTTGAGTATCGATTAGGGTCAATACCAATGACTTGAATAGTGTACTTAATTAAACGACATGAATATGCGGCTACGATGAGGCAAACTAAGTTACATAGGCAATATGTGATCTTTTAGCATCTCGCGGTGACTAGCCGGTTGTCGAATTAGTCTCTTGTGATGAACATTGCATGCTAGCTAGAAAGTGTAAAGTCTTGTTTGATAATTGTACCAATGCCTTGTGTGGTGGGGTTGTCTTGAACATTGTGCCTTATGAAACTTAGAATTTACCCCATTGGTTCGATTGATTGAGTGAAGCGAGCAATTAAAATGATCTTAGGCAAGAATTTTGAAAAGTGAGCCAATTTGACAATATACCTCTTTGTGGCCAACCTTGTGAGATGTGTGAACCTTGATTGACACTTTTTGAGCCTATCCTTTTCTTGGAAGAAACTTGAAAAACTTTGACCTTTTTATCCCATCACCAATAACCTTCATGAAGTATTGGTATGTTTGAATAGCCAACTTAGGCCAAAAGCCTAAGTTGGGGGTGTGGTGAAAAAGAAGGAAAAGCAAGAAGTGTAAAGATTCCCCCTTTTATGGATAGTTTTGAAAAAGATGGAACCCCTCCATATAAAAAAAAGAAAGAAAGAAGAGAATGAGAAGAAAGAAAATAAAAAGACAGAAAAAGAGAAAAAGTGGTGAAATAAAGTGTGTGAAAAGAATGAAAAATAATGGGGTATCCAGTGATGCATGTTGAGTTGAATTATAGGGGGAAGTTTGAACATGTTTGAATGTGAAAGAGAAGGAGAAAGAGAAGGAGAAAGAGTGATTTTTAGGCCATACTTCATGAAGGTAGATGCCACTAAGCCTAAATGACCATACCTTTACACTCAACCCCATTACAAACCTTAAAAAGACCTTTGTGATCTTTAGTGAGCTGAAATGAATGTTGATTCGAAAATAAGGGCAAGCCTATGGGTGGAGTCATGCATGTGTTCATCTTTGTGAGTGTGAGAGTTTTATTTGATTCCGGGACTTTCAATTTTTGAGAAATTTTGTGTGATTATGGAATCATTTTTGTTGTGTGGGCATTTGAGTACCTTTGTTGAGTTTGAACTTGCATTTGAAGCAACCATTGTGAACTTGAGTACACTTGATAATGGTGAGTCACAATTTGAATCTTTGAGTGCACAATTGAGCATTGTATGTGTAGTTTGAACCTTGTTGTGTGCATTTATGTTGAGTCTTATGCAGCACTATTTGTAGACATCCTTATTGAACCAAGTGATCTTGAATTTGCTTGAGGACAAGCAAAAGTTTAAGTTGGGGGTCTTGATGAGTCTGAGATTTCGACTCATTTAGGGATTTGTTTTATTAGTTTAAGTGTCCTCAAACGCCTAATCTATGCTCTAAACTAATGTTAAAGTATTGATTTGTAGCTATGAAGGCTAAGGAGCAAGGAAAGGACCCTACTAGGCGAAAAGGAGCTAACAAGCTGAAGAAGTGAAGAAAAACGATCCTGGTGATCGCCAAGACCATTCGGCGGTTCACCGAGTGTCTCGTCACTTTGCCCAAAGTTCTAACATACCAGCCTTGGGGAAGAGAGAAATTAGATGAGGCATAAACCTTATCGGGATACACCGATTTGATCGGCGAATGAAGGTTAGACCGATGAAAGTTACAGAATAATCAGTGAAGATGCAAGCAAATGAGCTATCCAAAGGAACAAAGGACGTATCACAGAATCCATCGCCGATCTCAACATAGACCGCCTAAAGTTACAGTTCCCTTTTAGATGAAAACATGAGCCAAGAAGGCGATGGACATGGGCGATTGGCGAGTCATTAACCGGTCTACAAAGCTCGACTTTCCTCATCGATTTTCCTCAAAAGGTCAAATTTTGGATCAATATAAATTGATATTTTGAAAAGAGAGAAAGGATCAAAACTATGAGAAACTCCTACCCATAACAAGAAACATTGTTCTTGTTGAGTTTTTGAGACTTTCAAGTAGATTTCAAGTAAATTTCAAATTGGGTTTTGTAATTAAAGCTCCATTGAATCATTTTAATAGCTGGAAAAGCAATACCCAGCCATGGAAAATGTAATAGGTATTGAAGTCTTACTCTTTATGATGAGTAGCTAAAACCCCCATACTTGGGGGGTATGACTATGTGACTAATTGTCTAATTTAGCTGGTGGGTGTTAGGGATTATTAATCATAATGCTCTTTTGAAGTGGGTTTGATTTATAGTTGTTGTTAAATTGATATATTGGAATTTGTATTTCGATATTGTTAGTATCTTATGCTTGCTTGAGAGAGAGGTGTAAAGCTAAGGTTATAAATTAGCATTTGTAGTCTTTGGATTGTTGTGGGTTCAGCTCGAGAGAGTGAATTCTAAGCTCAATGCTACCTATCTAGCTCGAGAGAGTAGGTGAAGTAAGGTTTTGGGCTGTTTATTGTAAGAAGCTTGTTGAGGTTCGAGAGAACTCACCTGAAGCGTAATAGTTGTTAGAGATAAAGCTATTGCATCTAAGGTCCAACCTACCCGCTGTGATTTAGAAACCGTTAGTAATTACCGAGCACCCATTTAGCAAAATTGGTAG
The DNA here is from genome assembly GCA_029007595.1 of Solanum commersonii. NCBI lineage: Eukaryota > Viridiplantae > Streptophyta > Magnoliopsida > Solanales > Solanaceae > Solanum > Solanum commersonii. Next base: position 12,192,889 of record JAJTWQ010000003.1, on the reverse strand, counting down.
TTAGTTGGTCATACCCCTGAGTATCTTTTAATTACTTGTTTCTCCTTTGTTGTTTGTGATTACTTTACTTGCTAATTTCCAACCAAATTCCCCATCTGACATTCATGTCACCCTCTCAATTTATTTAAGTGCTTTCGATAATTTTCATTCCTATAACCGATTAATTTGCATTTATAACTTCATAATTGAATTCAAACTTGTACCACTCCCTGTGGGTTCGACCCCAACTCACTTGTTGGGTTTTATAGTAGATTACGATCGCCTACACCTAGTATTGGATGAGGTGTGGTTGATAGTTAATTAATGGGCAAGCAGAGCGTACCATCTAAATTTAGAAGATATGATAAAAACGTGTGATCACATTCAAGTGTAATTAGGATGATCACTTGCCTTTGATTGAATTTGTATGTAATAATAGCTATCACTCAAGTATTGGTATGGCTCTATCTAAGGCATTATATGGTAGGAGGTGTAGACCTCCTATAAGCTGGTTTGAAGTGGGTAAAGGTTCTTTGATAGGTCCCGAGTTGGTAGATGAGGCTATAAAGAAAGTTAGGTTTATTAGGGAGAGGTTGAAAACAACTCAAAGTCGACAAATATCCTATGCCGATGTTAGAAGAAGGGATCTTGAGTTTGATGTGAATGATTGTGTTTACTTGAAAATCTCACCCATGAAGGGTGTGATGAGATTTTGAAAGAAATGGAAGCTTAGTCCCCGTTATGTGGGCTCATATCAGATTTCGAGGCATATTGATAAAGTTGTTTATGAACTTAATTTGCCTAATGACTTGGCATCGTTACATTCAGTTTTACATGTCTTCTGTAACGACGCTAAAAATGAGCTAGTGAAACTAGAGCCTAACGTGTGTTCGTCATGAGTTTTGATGTGGTTTAATGTTGTCCCGAGCCATGGTTGAGGTGTTTAGGGGTTAGACGTTAAGGTACGACTCTCCAAGGACCCCCTAAGGGTCCTTGAGGAGGACCCTAAGTCTAAACCCCAAGACCCCAAGGAAACCATTAAGTTGGCCAAAACTTAGTGACCTACGGATAGGGTTCACGCCCCAAGGTCCATCCACGCCTCGTGGATGGCCTCCGTAGGTCAAGAGGCATAAAACCAAATTACAGCCCCAGACTACGAACTAGCAGCACGGTCTGTTAATGGACCCACAGTCCGTGAGTCCAGGGCGTGATTGGGCACTGTTTTGCTGGTGCAGTCTCGCCAAGCTAGGGTTGAAATGGTAAATTCACCCCAAGTCCTAATTAATATATGGACAATTATTTTAAGTGTTTTAAGGTATTTTAAGAGTATAAAATCATTGAAACCCTCATTTAGACTTCATCTCTCATAATCAAAACCCTTTTCTACTAAGAAGTTCTCTGTAGAAACTCCATTAGAGATCAAGGTCAAGTTGGGATTTCCAGGTGTTTCTTCTTCAATTTCATGGGATTCTTCAAGTATAAGGTATGGTGATCCTTCATCTAGGGTTATCTTTCATCCTAGAGTCAATTTCAAAGAAGTTTTAAAATTTTTCAAGTTACACAAAACCCCTAAGTTTTACTCAATCTCATGGGTTCTTGCATCAAACGTTTTCAAATGATAAACTATGATTATATTGATGTTTAATGGATGATTTAAGATGAAAAATTCTATGAACCCATGATTTCTCTCAATTCCTAAATTTGGCCTTATGAAGTGGGTTGTTGATTATGAATGAATGATGATGGATTCATGTGTAGATTGATTTAGATTATTGATTTGTGTCATTATCTATGTATAATTATTGTAAATTATTGGTGAATTAAGGAATTGTGATCATAGCCTTGAAAGGGTAAGTTTGACCTAATTTCGTGTCAATGTAGAATTGTGCTTGAATTGTTGATCCACTTGAAAGGTGGAGGTGTTTACTTACTATGTACATTGTGATCATGGCCTTGAAGGTATAGTTTGATGAATTGAAGTATTTTCATGATATTGTATATGTGAATGTATAATGTGTAGGATTTCCATGTGATTTCAATGATAGAATGGTGATCATGTTTAGAAACTAATTGTGTTAGGATTGAATTTTATCTCTCTATTAGCACTCATGAATGATAATGATGAATGTGAAGGGTTTCTACAATGTGAATGTTGAATCTAGAATTGGTAGGCTTATGCATCCTTTTCTAGAATAATGAATGTGTCTTGACTTGATGAATATGAATCGATAGGCTATGACATTCCTTTCATATATGAGTGATGAATATGTCTTGACTTTATGGTTATGAATTGATAGAATTTATTCATTCTTTTCATAACTGATCTAATGTAATAAAGACTCTAGAATCGATAGGCTAGTGGCATTCCTTTCTTAACGAGTTAATGTACCATGAATCGATAGCTAGTGACATTCCTTTAATGAGTATAAGAATGTTATGAGGGACCATGAATCGATAGGCTTATGACATTCCTTTTGTGGGACTCTAGAGTTATCCTTAAATGTTCCTTGGATCGATAGGCTTATAGCATTCCTTCCTTATCTAATAATGTATCATGGGTCAATAGGCATATGACATTCCTCCTATGATTCACTAATGTAATGTGAATGAAATAATATATGGGAAGGCTAAGCACCGAGTGGATATGGTAAGATGGAAACTCTCCCAATGTTAGGGTGGAGTTCCAATGAACATCTTTCTATCCCATAACTATGTGCCCACATAGGATATTAGCCATCGGATTCCATCCGAGTTAATGTTATCGTTCTACCTTAGGCAAGTGGAATACCTCTTATTGTGTAGGGTTACATGACACCGAATTCCATGTCTAGCTTGCATGGTCTATGTCGGTTAAACGCTTATTTCATCATGTGAGATGTGCATTATGGTTTCTTAAGGAGTTCTACAAAGTGTGGGTAGTTGTATGGGATGTTATCCATGCAATGCACGAGTAGGCTTTGAGAGGATCATAGTGAGTTCTCTAAGTCTTAATGATTATTGTTTGAATGTCCTCTTGGGAAGAAGTTAAGGAGAATGTTGGTATAATGTCTAATGAATGAAAGTCCTCTCTATGCATGAAGGTGTCCTGAATGAAGTTAATGAAGAATGTTGGCTTAGATGTTTAAATGTAAAGATTCATGCTATACTTGGATTGTATTATGAGTTACTTCCTTGTTATGTCTATTGTATGTGAATGTGCCTTTACTATGGTGTCTTCAAAGGAGTACTTAGTATGAGTAGTAGTATGGAATGCTACTTGCACATTGCACAAGTATTACTTAGAGTTGTCTTAGATAATAGTCTTAATGTGATAATGTGATTTATGTAATGTTTATGTCTCTTAAGTGTTTTATTGTCTAAAGCTGCAAATGATGCATGATAAGTTCACTTTTGGTGACCTTAAGGTCGTGCCTTAGTGTGGGTGGTGGTATGGGACTCTACCCATACATTGCACAAGGTATAACTTAAGGGTTACTTGAGGTTAAGGCTAAAGGTGAAAGGTAAAGAGTTATATGTGATTTTGCTCTAATTTGAATGATGTGACTTTGTATGTTGGTTGTAACTTATATTATGCCTCTTGTATCAATGATCATGAAGTTTTAAAAAATGACATAAAAGCATGACTTTTCACTGAAATGTCCTTTTCAAGCATGTTTTTGCATGGTCATCATACTTAGTACATATAATGTTCTAATCCCATTCTTTTCCCTTTTTATCAAAGTGTAGGCTTTGGAGATGTTAGTGTTCTATGCATGAAGGATGGGTTTCTAAGGTGGTTGAAGATGAAGACTTGGTGAGTTCTCAGAGTTTCGTGGACAAAACCTATTGTGTTTCCTTTTATGTCTTTAGTTTTATTAAAACTTTTATATGGGCTAAGTCCCAATGTTATATTCAAAGTATTAGATGGTTTGAGACATAGTGTACAAAGTCTAGAAAGTCTTCCACTTGCTTCTTAATGAAAGTCTTTTTGATTGCAAAGGAAAGTTTTTAATTCTTCTCTATTTTCCTATGTTCTTATCTTCAAGAATGCTATGAGGCTTGTATTAGACCCCTTTGGGGTCGAGTACACCGTGTGACGACTATGGGGTGCTCTCGAATCGTGACAGACATGGTATCAGAGTACAAAATTTTTGGAATGGTCTTAGGTTGTCTTAAGCCACATCTAGTAGAGTCTTGTTCATAATGTGAAGCGCACCACATTATTAATATGAGGCTATTGGGTGTTAAGAAAGTTTCACTTCTTCATTCTTCAAGCCGTGCCATAGAGTTTATCTCTATAATGTCTCTCTCTTGATCCTTATTTGATGGTCTTTAGTATGTGACCACTTGAAAGAAGTATGTTAGGAAGTGTAAATAAAGGGTTAGTTGTGATGCCAACTATGGCTTTATGACTTGCTAGATGGGAGGTGATAGATTGTGATGTTGACTTTAGTGTGAATGGGTTGCTTTATGGTTATGTGTGATGTTGGTAGAAGGTAATGTTGAGTTTTGAGGTATGTTGAAAGAGTTGTTGAAATGTGGTGTTTTAGAAATGCCTAGGTGTGATGAGTATGAATGTTTAGTGATGTCTTGCTCCGACCTTAGAATTAAAAGAAGTGAAGCTTAGAAGAGTTGGTATAGGCTTACTCTCAAGTGGGGATAATGTGCCTAGATGGTAAGGTCTTTGAGTGTCCTTGATGTTCATGAGTTAGGCTTGATTGAATTTCTCACCTTATGTGGTGTAGTGAGTGTGAGGAGTTTAGATCAGGTGTGGTGGACTCATATGAGATCTTGAGTGATGTGGTAAGGTTGATTGTGAGCAAGAGTGCTTAATGAGGACCGTCCTAGCGTAAAGCTCCGATATGTTGATGGTTTCTTGTAAGTTGTAAATGTCTTGATTGAGGTTCCTTTGTTATGTTTATGTTGACCTTACTTGGGTTTACTCTTAAGTGGGGGAATAGTATGTTGAGTAGTAAGGTTGTTGAGAGTTCCGATATCCTTACCTCTTTCTTTATATGCCTAATCAAGCCTTAGACCAAGAGTTTCTTTTTGGCTTGTTTCATGATTTGGAGTCATGTGTGACATTAAGTTTCGATGTTCTCCTTATGTTATGCATGTTCTTGATAAATTCTTGTTTGAATGAGAAAATGAGTTTTCATGATTTATGTTCCTCATGTTGGATTGCATTTAGTTTGAGTTGTCTATATGCATCATGAGGTTAAATGTTGAACATGCCTAAATGTGTATTTATGAAGAAGTTGCATATTGTGCTTTTATGAGAAAATTGCTTAAATGTGCTTAATGATGTTGTGATGAGCATGATGTGATTTGGAGAAGGAAGTTCCTCCAATGAAATGAAGAATGTGAAGTTTTGATGTATAATGAGTTTGTAGATGTAGTTCCTACTTTCTTATTGATGTGGAGTTGATGTTTCCTTCTATGTTTATGCATTTCTATTGATGTTGCATGCATGAGTATGGACTGCTAGTCTTGAGTCGTTACCCTTTAATGTGTTTAAACTGTCATTCGAGGATGAATGTTCCTAAGTGGTGGATAATGTAACGACCCTAAAAATGAGCTAGTGAAACTAGAGCCTAATGTGTGTTCGCTTGTGTTCATCATGAGTTTTGATGTGGTTTAATGTTTTCCCAAGCTATGGTTGAGGTGTTTAGGGGTTAGACGTCAAGGTACGACTCCCCAAGGACCACCCTAAGGGTCCTTGAGGAGGACCCTAAGTCTAAACCCCAAGACCCCAAGGAAACCATCAAATTGGCCAAAACATGGAGACCTACGAATGGGGTTAATGCCCCGTAGATCCATCCAGGTCCCGTGGATGGCCTCTGTAGGTCAAGAGGCCTAAAACCAACTTGCAGCCCCAGACCACGGGCCAGCAGCACGGTCCGTGAATGGACTCACTGTCCGTGAGTCCAAGGCGTGAATGGGCACTATTTTTCTGGTGCAGTCTCGGCCAAGCTACTAATTCACCCCAAGTCCTAATTAATATATGGATGATTATTTTAATTGTTTTAAGGTATTTTAAGAGTATTAAAACATTGAAACCCTCATTTAGACTTCATCTCTTAAAATCAAAACCCTTCCCTCCTAAAAAGTTCTCTCTAGAAACTCCATTGGAGATCAATGTCAAGTTCAAGCTAGGGTTGGGATTTTATAGAAGATTCATCAAAGACTTCTCCAAAATTGCACATCCGTTATGTAAATTGCTTGAGAAAGAGTGTAAGTTCTATTTTGATGATGACTGTCTTAGAGCATTTGAAGAGTTGAAGAAAAAGTTGGTTACAGCACCAATCATTATTTCACCGGATTGGGGACAACCGTTCGAGGTGATGTGCGATGCGAGTGGATTGGCTCTTGGTGTAGTATTGGGTCAAAGGCGAGAGAAAATTCTTCACCCTATTTACTATGCTAGTAAAGCTCTAAATATGGCTCAAAAGAACTATCTTTTGTGACTGAACAAGAGCTTCTTGCAGTGGTTTTTGCATTCGAGAAATTTCGATCATACTTGCTTGGTACTAAGGTCATAGTGCATACTGACCATTCTGCATTGCGGTATTTGATGGCGAAAAAGGATGCAAAACCTAGATTGATTAGATGGGTATTGCTGCTACAAGAGTTTGATTTTGTAGTAAAAGATAGAAAGGGGACCGAAAATCAAGTCGCCGACCACTTGTTAAGATTAGAGGAAGAGGCTATGCTAAAGCTTGGAGATAGGACTGAAATAAATGATGCTTTTCCAGATGAAAATGTATTGGCTGCTTCTCATGATTTGATCCCTTGGTTCGCTGACTTTGCTAATTATTTGGCAAGTGACATTGTGCCCCCCGATTTGTCTTTTCACCAAAGAAGAAAATTTATGCATGATGTTAAGAGATTCTTTTGGGATGAACCTTACTTATATCGTAGTTGTGCTGATGGGATTATTCGTCGATGTGTGCCTGAGGTGGAGATGTTGAGTGTACTTGAAGCATGCCATTCATCACCTGTTGGTGGGCATCATAGTGGTATTCGGACTGCACATAAGATTTTGCAATGTGGGTACTATTGGCCCACCATTCACCAAGATTCTCATGACTTCGCCAAATCTTGTGATCGTTGCCAAAGAGAAGGAGGGATTTCAAAGAGGCAAGAGCTCCCAATGAATCCTATATTGGTGATAGAGTTGTTTGATGTATGGGGCATTGATTTTATGGGTCCATTTGTGAGTTCATATGGGATGAAGTATATTCTTATTGCGGTTGATTATGTATCGAAATGGGTAGAAGCAGTTGCACTCTCCAACAATGAAGGTAAAAGTGTCACCGCATTCTTAAAAAAGAATATTTTCTCTAGATTTGGTACACCGAGAGCCATAATTAGCGATGGAGGTTCTCACTTCTGTAAAAGGTTCTTCAAGTCACTGCTTGAGAAATATGGTGTCCGTCACAATGTAGCCACTCCTTACCATCCACAGACTAGTGGTCAAGTTGAAGTATCCAACAGAGAGATCAAACAGATATTGGCAAAGGCTGTGAATGCTAATAGAACGGATTGGTCAAGGAAGCTTGATGATGCTCTATGGGCATATTGCACATACAAGACCCCCATAGGTATGTCTCCTTACCAACTTGTATATGGGAAGTCTTGTCATCTTCCGGTAGAGCTAGAGCATAAGGCTATGTGGGCAATGAAGAAGTTAAATTTGGATTGGAGCGCCGCATCTAACCAAAGGATGAATGACTTAAATATGCTCGATGAGTTTCGCCTACAAGCTTATGAAAGTTCAGCCTTGTACAAAGAAAAGATGAAGAGGTATCATGACCAAAGAATTGAAAGGCGAGAATTTGTGGTTGGTGATCTTGTGCTGTTATTCAACTCTAGGCTGCGCTTATTTCCAAGCAAACTCAACTCCAAGTGGACAGGGCCATTTTTGCTCACAAAAGTGCTCTCGCACGGAGTGGTTGAGCTTGAGAAAAAGGATGGAACAAGGTTCATGGTAAACGGGCAAAGGATTAAGATCTATCTGGGAAATGCTGAAACTGTGCAAGAAGTGATTGAGGCCTACAATCTTGATGAAGTCTGAGTAATCAAGACACCTGCGTCGTGCCGCGACGTTAAATCAAGCGCTGCTTGGGAGGCAACCCAAGATGTACAATCTAGCTAATGATAGGGTTAAATTTTCTAATTAGTAGTTTAGCTTGCTCTGTTTACTTGCATTTTTGTATTAATTTAGTTCTTAGTGTTGTCTAGAATTAGTATAAGGTCCGTGTCTAAAAAGTGTCAAGAAAATGTACAAAAAAAATAGCCTAATGGTTGCTACATGTGCAGGTACACCACCTGATGAATCTGCAGAAATTGTTCTGGTGCAGAGGTCTACGGATACCATCGACGGTCCGTCGATTGATCCACGGACCGTCAATGGTGTCCGTAGATCCAAGGTAAGTCCCCAAAATTTTCTAACTGTAGAAGTGATCTATGGTCCCCATTTACGGACCGTAGATCGACTCACGACCGTAGACGGGGTCTCGTGAGTCCAAACCCTAAGACTGTCGGACCCGACCCGGACCCCCTATTTAAATAACCCCTTATTTTAAAACTCCTTCCCATTCCCTCTATTTACTCCATAACCGTTTCCCTCACCCTTTTCAACTCCCTAATTCACTCCATAACCACCATACATCACACTCCCTTCCTTATATTACCACAATCCCTTTAATTTAGTTTACTCCCCATCCTATATTTCACTCTTTACGGTCCGGTGTTGGGTTGATAGCGTTAGAGGTGTTTCAATTGTCGTGCTAAGACGTGTCATCACACAATCCCCCACTCCTCGTCGATTGCAAGGTAATGAATTTGCCCCTCACTTTGAATTTCGATTCATAGCATGAATATAGTAAGTTGGGAATTGGGTCTTAACCTAGGGTTATTGTTTGATGTAATTACATGATTAATTTACAATTTACAGTACCCTTGGAATGATAGCTAGTGATTGTGTAGTTTGATTGTATGCGATTGTAAGCCTTTATGTAAGTTTCGACTTAGGGTTCCAGAATTTATCTAAATTATGTGCTAAAATAACCAATCGGAATCGTACGAATGAAGAACTAGCATAATTGAGTGTTGAAATGCATGATGAGGCTTGTTAATGTTGAAATTTAGGACCTTGCATGCCTAATTAGCAAGATAGGATAAAATCTGGGCACTAATGGCATCCACGATACCCCGTCTACGAACCGTAGATCCATCTACGGACCGTAGAAGAGGTTCGTCATTGGATGCATACACGAAAAATTAACCAAGTGTAAAACCACGGAAGTGGACTACGGTCCATAGATTGATCTACGGACCGTTCTGCACATCCGTGGTTTCCATCTGCAACCTATTTTCTGGTCCCCTGATCCACGGAAGAGTTCCACGGATCGTAGCTCAGTCTACGGACCGTAGATACCTTCGTGGATGACCACTGTAGTCTGTTTTCTGCAATTTTTTTCTTGACTTTGTTATTGTTTGTTTATCATTTTACTTTTTTGTAGTATAGTTTTGGTTAGTTTTGGACACTAAAATCGTTCCCGCAGGTACAATGGCACCCAAGAAGATGGTCACCTACTCAAAAAGGGGCAAGTCCAAATTGGTTGCCCCTAGTTTTCGGTTGATTGATGAGGACACAGACACCGACACTGATCCAGCATACGTGCCTCTCAACACTAGGACTTCTTGCGCCAGAGGCACACCCCGGAAGGTGATTCCCGACGTAGTCACTGTCTCCAGTCTGATGAGGAGCACACACTGATCGGGTCACCAACTGGGGCTGTTGCCAGTTCAGAGGAGTCTGTATCAGGATCAGGATCTGACCATGCTTCAGGCTCCCAGTCAGCCCATTCGTCACAATCTGAGTCTGCCCAGGCTACAGGGTCCCATGCTAAATCTTCCACAGGGTCGGGAGAAAAGGATCAAGCAGCCTCATCTGACGAGGCTACTAGTTCGGAGTCCATACCCGTACCCCCGAATGATGTTCCCACTCCTGTAGCCGGCGAGCAAAATAGGTGGTGTGTCGAGGGCCAATGGCAAATATACAGGGATGCTAAGATGGTAAATGATAAACAAAAAATGGCCCGACTGATCGCAGAAGAGCGGAGAGTTCTCACGGGGAGCTTGCACACGGTTCCAGACATTCACCGGTTGTTCAATCTTCACAAGTGTGACTGGATGGCTCGAGAACCAGGGACGTACAGTGAGGAGATTGTGCAGGAGTTCTATGCTTCTTATGCAGCCACTCTCCGAGGCTCCATTTCTAAGAGGTCAAAACCCTTAGCTCAGGACCCACTGACTTCCACATTGGTCCGAGGGTGCCCGGTAGACATATCCCCTGCCACCATCCGACGGTTTCTCTATGGTCCCACTGTGGGTCACTCTTGGTCCCTCAATACAGCGGAGTTTGACTACAGATGGGACATTGTGCGGAGCGGTGCCTTTCAGAGGAATTCTGAGCAGCGAGAGGCTGTGATACACTGGTTGGCCAAATACATTATTGCAGATGGCGAGCGTGCAGAATGGGTTGCTACCCCACGTTTGGGCATCAGGAAGGCGACATTGACTTTTGTGGCCAAGTTCTTCTGGTTATTGGTGCGTAACACGACGTCGCCGACTAAAGCGGATAATCAAGTCACGTGGGATAGAGCAGTCATGGTAGAGGCATTGGTAGCGGGAGTAGAGATCGACTTTGCCCGCATGCTGCTAGCAGAGATCCACGAGAGGGCATTCAGGACCTCCACTACTTACCCTTTTTCTTGCCTTATTTTTCAGTTGTGCAGGGACTCTGGAGTGCCGATCTGGCATTGTGACAGACTAGTCCACCCTACAAGCGCATTGGACATCGGCCTCATTCGAGATGAGGCGAATGTAGCAGCACCTCGCAGAGAGCCTCAGGTTGAGGTACCTCCTTTGGGTACCGATCTTGCAGACACAATGGGGTAGGCACAGGGCGATGACTTCAGCGCCCCCGATCACATCGAAAATTTCTCGGGCTCCTCTTCTCAGGCAGCTAGCATGGGCCCTAGTTCGTCCCAGTCCACACCGCAGTTGGGCGCTACTGTTGTTCCCTTGGCCAGAGTTCAGAAGCTAGAGGCTCAGATGGCCACATTGCTACACCACATTCAGCCCTGGATGCAAAAGTCGATCACTGAGTCCAAGGCTAGAGTGGAGCGCAGGATGGAGGATATGATGGATCGGAAGGTCCAGGCTGTCAACAATCGCCTAGACGCCTTCGAGCTGAGAGTCCTCGAGCGACCAGCCCCAGCCATTGACCTATCTGCTTTGCAGGCCGACATAACTAGCCTCCAGTCTGATGTTGAGGCCATTCTTGCTGCACCTGCAGTTGAGCCCCAGGTTGCCCCCACTGCACTGGCTGATGATACAGTGCTCGACGCCCTATTCAGTGGGACCGCTGAGGAGGGACTTACACTTACACAGGCCAAAGGCAAACGGCACCGCTCTCACTGTACTGAGGAGGATAAAGCCCTTAAGAAGCAGCATAGGCAGGAGAAAGAGGCTAGGAGGGTGTCGATAGTCGATGAGGAGTTGCACCAGCAGAGGGAGCGTGAGCGAGTAGCAGGGGCGTCGAGCTCTACCCCAGTTGTAGCAGCCCAACCTGTTTCGGGAGACGCTGAGAGACTGTTAGATAGCACTACTGAGGGTGCTGATGTGGGCACTACTGAGGGTGTACCCACTGGAGTTCCAGCGGGTTCCGGGCAACCGGATCCCCCTGCTTGTTAGGGATTCACCGGCGCTTTGCGCCACAGGTTTGCTTTACCCAATCCATTTTCTTTTACTATTTCTATATGCGTTGGGGACAACTGCATCTATTTTGTTGGGGGTGGGGCAAATGCATTGTGAGTGATAGGGTGAAATCTAAATAACCCAACTCATGAATCCTCCTTTGGGGTTTTCTTGCCTGTGTTCTTTTTCCTCAAAGGACTGTTTAATTTTTGTTGAACCGGCATGTCTTAGGATTGTATGTGTAAAAGTATGATACAGAATGAAGTATGATGGCTTATAAAAAAATGATACCCGTCAAATTTTAGGATGTATGCTAGATGTTATAAGCTATGATTAGTTGATTGTGCTGATTCTGAGTATGACATAATAAATCAACTTGATGGCATGACTTGAGCTGAAACTTGAACTAAGTAATCTAATGATCTGATAATGAAACTATGTGCCAAGAGTGGGTAAAAATTGTTGTGTTCAAACAGTTTTGTGCAAAGCTAGAAACCATTTCTTTCTAATACCCCAAACTCACCTTCCCATAATCCAATACGTTGGCCCTGGCCCCTCCTTGGACATGTGCACTTCGATTTAGGCCAAAAGCCTAAGTTGAGGGTGGCTAATGTAAAAGTAACTTCAAAACTTGGCCCTGACCCGACAATGGGTATTGCACACCTCAACTAATGAAAAAATCCATAAGTTGAGGGTGGCTATGAAAGAAGATACTGAGAGAAAAATGGGTATGAAAAGAGTGAGGTGAAGAAGAGAGAAAACGTGTGGAAAGGATGTGATTGGTTGAAAGCTAAAAATATAAAAAAAACAAAAACAAAAAAAGAAGAGAAAAGAAAACAAAGATGAATGAGAAGAAAATAAAGTGTTACAAATTCCGAATTCACATCCTTGGTTGAAGGAAATCAAGCGAAAAAAGGTAAAACTGTGTGATGCCAGAAAAAGGGCAAAAAGAGGTTAAAAGCCAAAGTGTAATGTCAAGGAGGGCAGAAAGTCACTAATCAGTACCCAAATGTACCACACCTGACCCTGAGCCTACGTTACAAGCTAATAAAGTCCTATAGTGATCCTAGAATCTAGTTTGGAGAGTCTAAGCAGTGAAAATAAGGGCAAGCTTATGGTATAAAGCACTAACTGTATATGAAATTACTTCTGAGCGTGAGTGTTGAATAACTCCTTACACCATAAATAACATTCAATTTTTGTGAAGGGAAGGATTTCGTTTGAAGTAAGGGCACAAGTTACATTATCGGAAAGTTGGTGTCTTGGTGATAGTGATAAGGTGCAGGTTGTGTGCTAGTTGGTCGATTTGTGTCATAGTTTGATCTGCATTAATTAGCTTGTCGAGTCTAAAATAACGAAGTTGCATCTAAAAAGTAATGGGGGGTAGAGAGTCATGTGATTGCTTGGGTTTGAAATGCTTGCTTCTACACAAGAGTCGTTTAGAGTTGTATTGCGTCGCTTGAGGACAAACAACGAATTTAAGTTGAGGGTGTTGATATACCGTGAGTTTACGGTATTTCTAATACATTTAACTTACAAGTTGTGTGTGTCTAGGGCCTTATCGTATTGGTTTTTATGTGTTTTATTATGTTTTTGCAGGAAAGATGTTCAGACGTAAAAGTATTGAGACAATTGATCAAATTGCAGAAAAAGAGCATTTACGGAGCCTATCTACGGACCGTAGGTTAGGATCGAAGATCAGTAGCCAAGGGACGGATGACAAATCAGGGAAATCTGACCAAGTGTGGAACCACGGTGTCAATTGACGGTCCGTAGATCAGTCTACGGACCGTACTGTCAAACCGTAGAAAGAGACTGCGAGGGTTCCAGTACCTGATTTTTGAAGATTCTAAGTATGGAGCTACGGAGGGGATTGACGGACCGTAGATCAATCTACGGACCGTACTGCCATTCCGTCGTTTGTGTCAGAGAGGCTGAGTTTTGGGGGCTAAAATATTTTCTAAGTTCTGGCTTACGGAAGGGACTTACGGACCGTAGATCCATCGATGGTCCGTAAGTCAGTCTCGTGGATTGAAGACGCGTACCTGAACAGACTTTTCTTAAATTGTTTCCTTTTTAAATTAGGATTTGTTTTTTTATAAATAGGGCATGTAGACCTCGTTTTTAGGGGTTAGACATTGTTATTCTAGTTTTACTTTTGACTTTGGAGATTGAATTACAATTTTTGCAATTATTAATTTTACAAGTTCGTTTTGAAGATTTTTGGCTTCGCAACTCAAGTTGAATTTCTGGATTTATTATTCTCTTTACGTAAGTTCATGATTTCTTTATCTAAAATTATGAATTGTGTTCTTGCTAATATGAGTAACTAAATCCACAACTAGGGTTGTGGGAACCATAAGCGATTAACAAAATATGAATAGTAAATAAGCAATTCCTGAATAGTGTTTTGCATGTATTGATAATTCTTTCGTTTAGAAATCTTTTTAACGGTGGCCAACGTTAGAACTTGCCTTGTTGCTACTTGCCGGATCAAGGAGGTAATCAACAAGAAAAGAATTATCAACATAGATTTAGTGTGATACTATCTAATAGACTAGTGTCGATTGGTGCGAAGTAATAACTAAGCCAAACATCGATTATGATGTCTAATATGAGGTAAAGGTAAGGGTTAGTAAAGTATACACACGTAGCCGGATCAAGGTGCGGGGTGAAATTCTCTAGATGCCGGATCAAGGATTTAGAGATACCTAACTTATCACTTTTCATGTAATACACTAGGAAGGGATTGCTGTTACTAGGATTATTGCGTTATAAGCTTATGGGGAACACGTATGCCCTAGTTATTTCTCTCATCTTGATAACAACCAAAAAATGATTTTTGTCTGATTACTGATTCCTTTACTAAATTCTTATCATTTGTTTCATACACACAAACCCCCCCCCCCCCCCTTTTAATTATTTGTTTCTGGAAGTTCTTTGACTAATTGAATATAATTGTCGGTTAAAGTAAAGTTTAAACCATTTTTCCTTATGGGATCGACCCCAACCTACAAGTTGGGTTCTTTACTTGATAACGATCGCTTATACTTCTGTAAGGAAGTGTAATTTGAGCGTATCAGTCATCATACTTAGTACATCTAATGTGCTAACCCCATTCTTTTCCCTTTTTACCAAAGTGTAGGCTTTGGAGATGTTGGTGTTCTATGCATGAAGGATGGGTTTCTAAAGTGGTTGAAGATGAAGACTTGGTGAGTCCTCATAGTTTCGAGGACAATACCTATTGTGTTTCTTTTTATGTCTTTAGTTTTATTAACGCTTTTGTATGGGCTAAGTCCCATTGTTGTATTCAAAGTATTAGATGGTTTGAGACATAGTGTATAAAGTCTAGAAAGTTTTTGGCTTGCTTTTTAATGAAAGTCTTTTCGAGTGTAAAGGAAAGTTTTTAATTCTTCTCTATTTTCCTATGTTCTTATGTTCTAGAATGCTATGAGGCTTGTATTAGACCCTTTGGGGTCGAGTAGGCCGTGTTACGACTAGGGGTGCTCTTTGGTCATGACATCTTCTTGTTGAAGAAATGTGTTGGTGATCCTACATCTATAGTGCTATTGGAGAGTCTTGGCATAAATGATAACCTTTATTTTGAAGAATTTTTGGTTGAGATTTTAGACTGGCAAGTTCAAAAGTTGAGAAATAAAGAAATTGCTTCGGTGAAGGTTCTTTGAAAAAATTAGTTAATTAAAGGTGTTAAGTGGGAGATCCAGACCGATATGATATCGTGTTACCATCGTCTCTTTCATTCGTCCCTACTCTAGCTTGAGGTATTCAGTTCCTCATGGGTTATTCTATTGGTGTCACGTGTCTTGGATATTTCCATGATTGAGAAAATGAGTTAACTTGATTTATTTCTTCATGTTTATGTGCATTTGAGTATGAGTTGCATATAGACCTTATGAAATGATATTTTGAACATGCTTTAGCTTGGAATTGAGTTTTCCTTCTCGAATATGTGCATTTATATGATTGCATTCATGATTTGACTGTTAGGTTTAAGTTCCTACCCTTCACATGATGTCTTGAATCTCATTCGAGGACGTATGTTCCCAAGGTGGAGATATTGTAACACCTCAAATTCAACAAGATGAAAATTTTAGTTTTTCAAAAAACTCTGGTGCAGCATTGACGAAGCAACCAACGATCCGTAGGTTGGACCACAGACTGCAAGTGGGACCGTGGTTGGGTAGTCTAAATTTTCTAAATGTCAAGGTTTCTGTATTTTATTTTTATACGGTTTACTAGGACGGTCCGTTGTCCAATGCACGGGCCGTAGGTAGGTCTCGTAGGTGAGTCACATACTTGGTGAAATTTTGAGGGCCAAAGGTGGGACTTACGGTGGCCATGTACGGACCGTAGGTTGACCAACGGATAGTACATGAGTTCTTTTCAATGTTGATCTAATTGATTGTTTTATGAACTATTATACATGAATTAAGATATTTCCATGTTTTAAAGATGAATCCCATGAACCCATGCTTAACCCATGTTTTCTAGACTATGATGATTGAAGGTGGTTTTGAACATGAAAGACAAATTTATGAATATATGCCTGTTGTTACGAAATTATTGAAAATGATATAAGTTGCTTTGAGAGTAAAGCATAAGTGTTGTTGTTGTTGTTGATTGTTGTGAAATGATTTCTCACATAAAACTCAATACATGAATGTGAAAGGTTATCTCACATAAATGATTCTTAGAGTTGAAAGGTTTTCTGAACTAAACTATGAATCAAGTTTTAGGAGCTATTCTAATGGTAAGACAAGAGGTGATTACCCATGTCCCCATAACGATAAGACAAAAAGTGATTACCCATTTCCCTTAAAGATAAGATGAATATGATTGACGACTATTTCGTGGAAATTATGTTTAGTACCGAGTGGACAAGTGGCAATTACCCGTGTCCCATAAATTATGTGCCACCTAGGTTGTCTTAGATAGGCATTAGCTAGTGGATCCACTTAAACTAGAGGTTATGGTCCTTACCTTGGCAAGTAAGGACACCTCTTTTCAGTGTGGGGTAGACACCAAATTTCATGTTATATCTCACATGGTCTCTATGTCGGTTAAGGCAAATTTCCCACAACAATAATGATGAATTAAGGTTACTTCTAAAAGTATCTCACATGTGTTCAAAGATGATTTTACTTGCATTGACCATGATCATGATTATACTTCTAATCTCTTATCTTATGTTTTAACTTGGTCTTTGCATGTCATAAAAATCTCCTTTTAGTATGATTTGATAACCTTTATGCATTGCTATCATACTTGGTACATTATTGTACTAACACATACTCTTGCCTACATTCTTCTAAAAATGTATGGTCCAACGCTCTGATTCCGCATCCCCGTGGCTAGAGATCACTTTGGTAGTCTTGAGTAGTGGTGACTCCTCATGTTCCGAGGACCTAACCTTTTATTGCTTTCTGTCATTACTTTCCACATATTGTATGTGATGCATGGGTTACGTCCCAATCACTATTAATGTAATAGATGGCCTTGAGACTATGTAGAATTCGCTTCGTTTTTGTCAAAATCTTTATGATTTAAAATGTTTCTTTTAAACTTTTAATTTCTATTATCTTGTTTATGCATTCTAAGTGGCTTGTGTAGGGCCTCTTGGGGGTCCTATACGCCATGTCATGTCTAGGGGTACTTTGAATCGTGACAAACTTGATATTCAGAGCACAAGGTTTAGAAAGGTCATAGGATATATGTCTCATATACATTTGGACTTAAATGGAGTCCAATTACATTTGGACTAGTCTATTAAATAACAAGGCGGGCCCAACCAATATTCTTCAAGCTTAAGGTCCACCAAAATTACTTGGAGAACAAATACCCCCAATTTCTAGCTCACACCTATATAAATGGGTCTTTCATAAGGTCAAAAGGAGGAAATAAATAGATAAGATTTAGTCTTTAGTGGTGATTCGCAAGTATTCTGCATACAAAAATGTCTAAGTGGTGAGCCCCAAGTTTTCATACCTTCATAATTATGATTAATGCTTTGCTTCACATTCGTGCTGAAATTTAGCAAGTATTTCATCCATTCAAGAATAAAACAAAGCTCTTGAATAAATCAAATCTCTTAAACTAACAGTCGCCTGATTACATCTTTTTTTATATAAATAATTATAAAATTGTTACCCCGAAATATAAATATCATCAGCTACACTTTTTTTTTCTTGATTATTATTTTTCAGGAACGAAACTTTAACAGTAAGAAGCACATTTCTACATTTTGCAAATGAGTTATACTTTAATTTAGTTGAAGAATGAGCAAATATGCATTACTTTATAAAGACCTGGAAATAAGATTACATTTTGAGAAACATATATATTCCCTATAAAATACATCATCTACAATATCAATCATTGACTCAAAATCCTAAATTTATCTCTTGCTATAAAATTAAAATATCTTTGCCATTGGGCATGGCAAGTTTGAGCATTAGATCAAATCATGTAGCAATATATAGAAAGTACCTATCATCATTTGACCTTTATTCCCAAAAACTATTAAACCGTAAATTAAAAATTTAGATGAATATAATAGACGAAATATTTGAATGTGACTATCAAATACAAAAATAAAAAAATATTTGACACAAATAAGTGACTTTGTAAATTGTTTCATAATCTCAATTCTCATTCGTCTTCGTTAATCTCATCAAGGATCACAATAAGAGCAACTATGAAAGCAAAATCAACGTTTGCACTCACAGTTACACCAAAATTATCTTTGCCAAGAAGAAGACTTTCAGCGGTGTGCTTCTTGTGCATCTGCAATTACAAGTATACATTAATATAAGGAAAAATTACCTAAATACACATTTTATATTACCATAATCTCTAAAATTTCCTATCATTTAAAAATATTTCAAAAATTTCCTCTCGGATACACCACTCCACTCTTGCTGATACATCCATATCTCTCTCTCGGATACATCTCTCTCCTCTCTGATACATCCCTTCCCTCTTGGATACATTCCTCCCCTCTTTGATACATCTCTCCTATGTATCCGGATGTCATATCCCCTCTCGGATACATCTCTCCACTATGTATCTAGAGGTCTGCTGATAGAGGTGGACCTACCCCTCTAGGTGGGGATGCACTTGCACCCGTTAATTTCATAAAAAATCATATATATATATATATATATATATATATGTATGTATCTTGAGAAACCAACAGAAATTATGATATAATTAACAATGTACCCATCAAGAGCATAAAAGTCTCATTGTGCTATTGGTACAAGCTAGTGGATACACCCACAAGACTTTGGTTCGAATCCAGCTAGACTGTTTATTTCATTGTTTTTAATTCGCCTTTTATCCGGAGATTTATGTAAATTATACTTAATAGAAACACTTGTAATTTGGAAGAAAGAAAAATTAAACGTTTTTCTATTTACCTTGGCAACTTCTGTAGAATTAGAAGCATAAATGACACAAGATTTTTCCATCCAACTGCCTTCAATTTTGAAGTCACTAACTTCTTCTTTAGTGTTAGTAGCCAAGAAGACATCTAACTTGGTCTTCAAGAATTGAAGAAGTCCAGACTTCTTAACACTAAAAAGCAATTGTTTAGGGTCTGTACTCTCTCCTCTGAATGCTTGCCATCTATTATGAGCAGTCAATAGCTGTGCTTTCAAATAAAACAAGGCAACACATGAGCATATATATCCAAGTTCGCAGGTTTTCATATGGTCACTCAACTAATAGTTATTATATCAGAAAGTCAATTTTTTCTCTCTCTTGATTTTAATGTTTTCTTGAATAAAAACTTTGACTTTCTAAGAAAATAATTATTAATGAGTGACTATTTGAGAAATTAACTCTAAAGTTTGTCGAAGATATTGGTCAAGTATGATGCGAAATAAAATTAATCAATTAATTAACTCTAACTCAATCATAAACAAATTGGAGGTAGGTTATAAAAATCATATATTAATTCAACAAGTAACATATGCAAAATATTTTGCAAGCGAAGTCACTTTTGAACAAATGAATTGTTGTAATAAGTTTGTCTAAATAAAAATTAAGTTAAATATATTAATGTAATTGCCTTTAACATTAAAAAAGAAAAAATAAGGAAAAAAAGTATTTCAAAATAAGAAAGCTATAAAAAGATTTAATCATTTCATATTATTTGCTCGATAAAAGATAAAGGCTAAAAAAAGATACATTATCAAAAATTGAAAGAAATCAAAATCTAACATAAAAACATTAAAATTCTTATTCAAATGCATGATTTTGACAATCCATTGAGAATTATAACTTGAGAATTTGAGTGTTTGCTATCTTCAATCTCTAGTTATGATTCCAATTTCATATCCTTCCCCTATTTATATTTAACTTATCCTAAAATCATATCACTATCAATAAAGTACAATTTTAAATAACAAATAAATTAAAGATGACCTTTTGTTGAAACGTGACAAGAGGATTTCCAGCACCATCTACCAAAACTCGACGTTCACGTAGGCTAAAGACCTTTCCTTTGATAGAAAAAACGACATTTTCATTGACATCAAGGACTTGAAAAGAACCATCTTTTAAGGTCATGACCTGCTTAACGATACTCAGATCAACCGCGTATGGAGCACAAAATTGTGGACCTATCACTTCTAAACGCTCTGTAGCCATAGCCTCACTTGTTCCTGCCATGATGAGTTTGGAGATATGAGATGAGTAGAAGAAACTCAAATTTGTGAATTTTGTTTTGTGGCTAATTAAAGGCTTATTATACGAGAATAAAGGATAATGTCAAGTCCGTGTAAAATTTTACAAAATATTCGGAAGCTCATTTAACCAATTACTTTTTTCTTGTGAACTAGTGTCTCAGCATGAGTGGATACCATATTATTATTTTTAATTAAAAATTGTTAATGCATTGCATATTTGAAAAACTTTTATTTAATTAAACGTTATAAAATTAAATGTATTGTAGTGTCCTTTATAAGTGCATATCTAAATTATTTGTAGTAGACTGAAAAAGGCAATTAGTTGCATTGTAGCAGAAAATCAATCTGCCTTTGTGCAGGGGGAGATCAATGATGCATAATGTTTTGATATGTCATGACCTCTTGGGACACTACAATAAGAAGAATGTATCTCCTAGGTGCCTAATGAAAATAGACCTAAAAAAAGCTTATGATATGATAAGCTGGGATTTTCTAGAAGTACTAACTAGTTTTGGATTCCCTGAAATGTTTATTAAATGGATCATGATGCGTGTATCTACAACCATGTTCTCAGCGAAAGTTAATGGGGAGAACCATGGTTTTGTTGCTGGGAGGAGAGGGCTTAGGCAATGAGATTCTCTCTCCTTTGCTATTTGTATTAGTAATGAAATACTTGTCAAGAACACTTCAAAATAAGAGCATGCTGCCAGATTTCAGGTACCATCCAATGTGCAAGTCGGTGAAGCTTAGTCACCTGATATTTGCTGTTGATATGGTGATATTCTGCAAAGGTAATATGACCTCTGTGAATAGAGGCATAAGCAAGCTTTAGTGTTGCCACAAGATTGGAGGCAAATATGGAAAAATCCAGTGTATTCCTAGCTGGGGTGGATGAGGAAATAAAGACTCAGATTCGTGCAAGAACTGATTTTTCACTTAATGAGTTCCCTATAAGGTATCTTGGACTTCCCCTATCACCAAAGAAATGAAAGAAAATAGATTGTTGGCCCTTGATTGCCAAGAATACTCAGAGGATTGAAGTGATATATTCCAAAACTCTCTCATATGCTGACAGATTGCAGGTCATAAATATTGTACTATTTTCCAGTCATAGCTTCTGGGAGGCAGTAATTATTCTCCCCCAAAGCATACTAAAGGAAATATATAAGAATTGCAGGGTGTATTTGTGGGGGAACTCTGATGAAAAGAAACAGGTTGCTTTGGTCTTTTGGGATAATGTTTGCTATCCTAAACGACAAGGTGAACTGAACATCAAGGGCAATAGGACCTGGAATCTAGCTTCAGTTAGACAATTGTTATGGCAGATCATAGTGCATAAGGAGTCTTCATGGGTTAAATGGGTACATGAAATATATTTAAAGGATGAAGTTTCTATATAGAACCACAGGGTAACCATAGATTGTAGTTGGTATTGGAGAAAACTCAATGCAATTGTCATGCTTTAAGCCTACACCCTGGATGTGACCGACACTTGAGAACCACCGCTGCTCTCCAAGCGAACCATTGGTCTGGCTGACTACTTAGCGGAAGACCTACTCAAGCAAAACAAGCTTAAAATAGAATTATAAATCTCAACAATTTCTAAATTCAATTGTTTGAAAATACTTACGCTCATAAATAGTAAAACTCTGTAAAACAGTCTCAAAACATCTCAACAAAAGGGAAAGTAAGGAGAGAATCCTCAACTCTAACTATCTATGAATCCTCTAAATGCTAAGAAAGATGTCGGGACAGGACCCTCGACAGCTTAACAAAATAGGAAATAACTATGAAGCCCTCCGGAAAGCAAGGAGGCTCACCAAAGTTAGCTAGAGTGCAAATGGTATCAACAAAGAACCTTTTGATGACCCTAAACACTTGTATCTGCATCATAAATAAGATACAGGTCGAATGACATCACGAGCATGCAAGGGGAAACTGAAAGCATAAACAACTGAGCTGATAAGACTGGAAGACATACTCACCTCAACTCAACTCCAATACAAAAGCAATAATAAGAGATGCATTATTTAAAACTTTATAAAACAAAAATATTAACTCAAGATGCATAAAAATACAATAAGTTATTTTTTACTCTTATTTGGGAGATTCTCTAATCAACAATCATCACTATGAGCTATGTGATGATACATCGTCTCACCCACGCTGCCAGAACTGTCCTATACCTTGTTGGGTATAGAACACCTCAACAAAGTGGATCCACTAAGCTATGCTTAAAAATGATAAATAATCGTCTAAAAAGTACGACCTTTTACCCATGTTGGCTACATGGTTTATGAGGAATGTGAGTTGTTTGAACTCATCCCTATATCAGTGCTCAATAGTACTCCTAGTAATATATAAACTCGTGCTCAAATGTATAAAACATACTATTTTTCAATTTGAGATGATTACTCAAAAGATCCTCTTGAAAGAGGTAATACTCTAAAATATCTCTAAACTCATAAATTGATTTAGAAATCAACATTTCTCTCTTTAAATGAAAAAAAAAGTGTTACATTTGGGAATACTTAGTTCCCTTATACTTTTTTTTTTCAATAATGAATACAACTCTTCGCATTACACATATTTACTTTCTCAAAACATAGTTCAAAATCATTGTTAATTACAAAGAAATCCTCAAAATGACTCAAAAGACCTCTTGAACTTTTCCTCTTAAACTCACTTTAGTTTGGAATGTAAATTAAGAAATGTGATTAGGACATGTAGGATCTCTCAAGGATTAATAGAGCCTTTAGGAGCTAATACGAAGAAGGGAACGTAGTCACGATTCAAAGGAACACGTCCGAAATAAAGCACAGAAAGAAAAAAAACTAGGCGACCCTGGCGCGCTGCTAGCGTGGGGCGCCAGGCCTTAAACTACTGACCAAAGTTTGGGGCGCACTGCTTGCGTGGGGCACCAGTCCCCAAACTACTGGGCAATAATCATGACGCCTTGGTGGTGCACCACCCCATCCCCATACCTAGAAATTTGACGAACATTTATACTCAATTTAGGGTCTTAACTCGTTTAGAATAAGGGAAATTCTCCTAACCACGCCCCGATTATCAAACCCAATATGAATAAATGAGGAATTCAACACAATTCCTTGGGAAACACAACTTTTACTAAATATCCACCACACAAGAATTCACAATCTCAATTGTTAAGAAATTAAAAAAATATCAAGAACTACTCAAGAAGTATTTAGATACAATGATTTCATGGATAACTAGATATATGACCTGAGGACAAATAGGTCCAACACTGTGAGAAGCCTTACATACCTAGAAAGAACAATGTTCTTGGTGAAAATCGATGGAATCTTGACGAATGCTCAAAACCTAGCTCTTTCTCCTCTTGAACTCTTCTCTTAATATTCTAAGTGTTTAGGAATGTGAAAGAGTTGTTTAGAATATGATCAGGCCCTTAATTGGGTGAGGAAAAACGTGGCTAGGCTTATTAGGAAAAAGAAAATTCCAAAATACCTATCTAAAAATCAATGAGATGCATTAAATAGAGAGGCTCCACTCAAACACACATAACCTTTTACTCCGAGCTCGCAATTAAGAAAACTTGGTGGCGTTGGAATGAGGACTCAAAGACCTTCGATTTGACAATTCATGGGCCACCTAATTCTTTATGTGTTAAAAGATATAGTTGTTTGAAGTTGACAAAAAACTAAAAACTAATGTGTGACTTGTACGAACCTCTATTTAGCTCTTTCAAAGTCCGAGGTGTTACAATATCTCCCCCTTGGGAACATTTGTCCTCGAATGAGATCAAACTAGAGTGCGAAGTGTATAACAACTCAACTGAAGCACATAACACACATTTAATATAAACTCCATATATAAAATTAAAGAGTACTTTACAAAAATCTAGTGCCTTGGTTTGGAACTGGTTTAGAGGTAAAGAGATGAGGGTATCTCCTTCATATCCTTCTTGGCCTCCCAAGTAGCTTCCTTAACAAATTGATTCTTCTAGACCCTAACTGATCAACCTCTTTGGTTCTCAATTTGCAAACCTGGCGATCAAGAATCTGAACGGGCATCTCCTCATCAGATAAGTTGTCCTTGATACCAATATTTTTGGTAGGTACAATAAGTTAAGGATCTCCCAAATATTTCTTTGGCATAGAGATATGAAATACCAAATGGACTCCTGCTAACTCTTACGGTAGTTTCAACTCATAAGCTACGTTGTCAACCCTCTTGGATATTTTGTAAGGACCAATGTATTAGGGACTGAGTTTTTCCTTCTTACCAAATCTCATAACACCCTTCATATGTGAAATCTTCAAATAGACCCAATCATTAACCTCAAATTCCAAGTCTCTTCTCCTAACATCTTTATAGAATTTCTGACGACTTTGCACTGTTTTCAGCCTTTCCTTTATAGTCTTCGGTTTTTCCATGGCTTGATAAACCAGGTCTGTCCCTATTAAATCAGCTTCACCAACCTCAAACTAACCAATAGGTTATCTAGATCTTCGCCCATAATGAGCTTCATAGGGAGCCATTTGAATACTGGAGTGATAACTATAATTGTAAGCAAACTCTATGAGAGGCAAGTGTCATCCCAATTACCCTTTAAATCTTTGACACATGCCCTCGACATATCCTCTAGGGTATGAATTGTGCGCTCTGCTTGTCCATCTGTCCGAGGATGAAAAGCAGTACTCAGATTTACCTTCGAACCCAAACCTTTTTGGAAAGACTTCCTAAAATGAGCGGTGAATTGTGCACCCCTATCTGAAATGACAAACAGAAGAACTCCACGAAGTCGGACTATCTCTTTAATGTATAATCTAGCATAATTTTCTGCTGAATTTGTAGTCTTTACCGGTAAGAAATAGGCTGATTTAGTCATCCAATCTATAATCACCCAAATCGAATCATGCTGCATGCGAGATCGTGGGAAGTGATTAACGTATCAACTACACCTCATCCAATACTAGGTGTAGACGATTGTTAAGAAGTATAAACCCAACAGAAGAGTTGGGGTCGATCCCACAGAGAGTAGTTATATTTTGAAATCAAATATGAAGTTACAATAGTGATTTTTGTAGCTAGAGGACTAGTGATTTTTGGAAACTATTAATGAAATCTGAAGGGTGACAACAATGTCAGGGTGAAGGGTTTTTTTAGATCAGAAAATAGCCTTAACAAGTAACTGGGAACAACCAAATACGAGAAAGGTACTTGGGGGATTGACCAACCAATTGCTAAATTCAACTCAATGGGTGCAAATTTCTAACCAAAAGTTCTAATTCTTCATGGGTAAGATGAACTTTAGGTGAGGCACTTTTCTCTCGAACAACTACCTCGTTTCAATTGAGTTCTCTCAAACCTCAGTGCTTTAAACATAAAGACCAGTCCACAACCTCAACACATCTACTCTCTCGAGCGGAATACATAGCATGAGTCTTAGGATTCACTCTCTCGAGGTAAATCCATCGTAACCCACTAGCTATGAGTGCCTACTTATCACTTTAGGCTTACACTTCTTTCTCAAGCAAGCATAAAACACTTAATTATATTGAAATAAATGTTAAATAGAGGAGTTAAACCACAACGATAAGTAAGACCCACTTTGAATTAGCACTAAAATTGATAAAAACTAACACCTATCAAGCCAAATTCAACAATTAATCACATTGTCAAACCCCCAAGATTGGGGTTTTAGCTAATCATCATAAAAGAAAGAAATTCAGTACCTACTACATGCTCCATAGAGGGGTATCGAAAATCAAAGTTCTAAGATGACTAATATCTTTTCTATTACAATACCCAATTGAAATCTCTTGCTCAAATTGCTTAAAATCAACAAGAATAGTGTTTTTCTCTCTCTATTTTGTTCCACACTGACTGAATGCTTTCTTTCTCTTCCAAAAGTCAATTTATATTGATATGAGATATGGATTTTTGGGATTGATCAGCGAGGAAAGTTGGGCTTTGCCGACCAGTCGGCGACTTGCCGATCGTTCTTGTCCAACGCTCCTTTATTTTTCATATTTTCCTCATTCAGACACTGTAACTTTAGGCGATCTAGATTAGGATCGCTGATCACTTCCGTGATGCGCCCTTTAGTCCTTTAGCTCGCCAATTCAATCTCATCTTGGTCTTGATCAGTGCATTTGGCTGTACAATCTTCCTTTTCTGCAGTCGATGACTCGCTAATAGAGAATATAGTTTGCCTAAGTTTTTCCCATTTCAAGCTCAGTGTTCTGTAAAATTAGGTGGTCTAGGGGTAACTCGGCGATTCGCCGAGTTCTCTTGGCGATCGTCAGGCTTGCTTTTCTCCCCTTTTTCAGCTTGTGCTGTTCTTTTTTGTCTATTAGTGTCCTTGCTTTGTTTCTCAATTCATATACCTGAAAATGAAGGATTTAACATCAGTTTATGGCACCAATTAGGCATTTGAGGACATTAAATCTATATAAACAAATCCCCAAATGAGTCCAAATCTCGAACTCATCAACACCCCTAACTTAATCTTTTGGTTGTCCTCAAGTAAAACTTAAGTTCAGCAGTTCAAAAAGGATGTCTCAAACAGTGCTGCATAAGACTCGACATGAATGCACACAATAAGATTCAACTTACTCATGCAATGATCAATTGCGCACTCAAAGATTCAACTTGTGGCTCACCATTATCAAAGATGCTCAAGTTCACAATACTTGCTTCAAATGCAAGTTCAAGCTCAACAAAGGTACTCAAATGCCTTCACAACAAAGATGATTCCCTATTCACACCAAGTTCTTCAACAATTTATAGTTCCAAAATCACATACGACTCTCACCCTCACAAAGATGAACACATGCATGACTTCACCCATAGGTTTGCCCTTATTTTCCAATCAATATTCGCTTTATCTCACTCAAGATCACAAAGGTTTTTTCAAGGCTTGTAATGGGGTTGAGTGTAAGGGTATGACCATTTAGCTTTAGTGGTTGCTACCCTCATGAAGTGTGGTTTGAACATCACTTTCTTTATCATTTTGATCATGCTTATAATTCACTCCATTATTTACTTTCAAATGGACTACCGGATACCCTATTTCTTTTGCAACTTCAACTACCTTATTTCACAACTTTTTCATTCTTTTTCTTTTTCTTTTCATCTTTTCTCTATTTTTTTTTACATGGAGGGGTTCCATCTTTTATCAAAGTCATTGCTCAAAGGGGAATTTCTCATACTTATTGATTTTCCTTCTCTTTTCACCACACCCCCAACTTAGGATTTTGGCCTAAGTTGGCTATTCAAACCAACTACCCTTTATGAGAGTTAAGGGTGAAAGGATAAAGAAGGGTCACAATGGTTCAAGTTTCTTCCAATAAAAAGGTAAGGCTCAAGGGGGTTCAAACAAGGTTCACACATCTCACAATGTTGGCCATAAAAGATGTCTAATGTCAATTTGTTGCACTCTCCAAAATTGTTGCCTAAGATCATTTCAAGAGCTTGCATCACTTAGTCAACCGGACCAACGGGGCAAATTCTATGTGTCCTCACACGCAATGTTCAAAGTAATCTCATCACACACGACATTGACACCAAAATCAAACAAGATTCCACACTTTCTAGCTAGTGTGCAATGTTCATCACAAGTGACTCATTCGATAACTGGCTAATCACAACGAGGTGCAAAAAGTCCACACATTATCTATGTAACTTCTTTTGGCCTCATCGTAGCCGCACATTCATTTCGTTCAATTAAGAGAACTATTCAAGTCATCGATATTGATCATGACTGATACTCGAATAACTTTTGAGAGAACAGAAGACTTAACAACCAGACTCTTACCACCCCCACCAAAAGCATCTAACATTATCCCCAATGTGAGTAGAGAAAAAACATTAACAAAAATAAAGATAAAATACTAGCACTCAAACAAACAGAGTAGGGAGATAAGGAATCTTCACTAGGCCCCTATTTGGCGAAAGCTTGCTGCAATCGCGGAACCATTCAGTGATTCACTAAATTGGATGGAGTTCGCCAAATTTTCCAGTATGCAACCATTCCATTTTGGGGCAGGAAGACGGACAAGAGTGAGTCCGCCGAATAACATTAGTACATCACCTAATGAATGTGAAACCTCACTGAAAGATCCAAAACTCCAGGCTATCAGGGCTAGTGCAAAAAGACGGTGAAAGTCGGGTCACCCAATCACCTCGGCGAATCACCGAGTGGTGCATGTATTTCGCCTAATGTTCCAAAATCTCAGCCAACTATTGACGCCATGAGGGCAATCAACTTTGTGATCGTCGAACTTACTCGACGAGTCGCCGAAGGAATTTTAGTCTCGCAAAATCACCTACACCTGCACATTTAACACACATTATTTAATGTCATGGCATGACGTGCAAATGCTTTCAAGCATTTTTCGGGTACACCAACTCAATCACAGAAATTTCTTGGCATTCTCCAAAATATAACTTCAAGCGTTGCCCATTTACTTTGAAGTTAGGTCCTTCTTTACCTTCTACTTTAATGACTCAATTTGTAAACACCTGCATTACTCTAAATGGGCCTGACTGTCACGACCCAAGCCTAGGGCTTAGACGTGACCGGCGAATGGGGAACCCGAGGGAACCCCAAACAAGCCTCATAGCATATCAGTACACATCCTTGGTCGCGGAAGCAATTAAAATGACCATAAGCAATAAGCATAATCAAGGGAAAATCGGGACTAAGGGAACAAGAAAAAAAAGAGGAGAATAATACATAAATACCATAGATGAGTTAAGCTCAAGTAAAATACACAACTTGTCCAACACCACCTCTAAACATGGATACTTAGCGGGGGCCGAGACAAACTACCGGGCTCACCCTCATAGTCAATACATAATTAAAAAGGAAAAGTCTTATACATAGCAAGAGATCATAAGCAACGTCCCCGGAATGGAGGACTCACCAATAAACTCGATAGAAAATCGATTTAGCCACGCGGAGGAGGATGGTCAGACGGTGCTCCGGTCCCTACATGGTGACATCGTGTAGACATAGAGTATGCATTAGTACGTTTGAATGTACTAAGTATATGGGATGCAATGCAATGCAACAATGGATGGACATCATAGGCAAAATGCATAATCGTACCCGATAGATAGCATATTAATGAGATGATATGTATAATGATGCTTCTATAAAAAATCATATTTCGTAGGGCATAGTATATGTGTAGTGAGTGACCATCAATATAGTATTTCCAAGGCCTACCACCCCATTGGAGAGGCGAAAGAGGTACAAACCCCTCAATGTGGTTACCCGGGCCTACCACCCCCCGAGCTAGGGACCATGGTACAAACCCTTCGATATGGTTATACGGGCCTACTACCCCCCGTACTAGGCAACTAAGGTACAAACCCCTCGATATGGTTATACGGGCCTACTACCCCCCGTACTAGGCAACCAAGGTACAAACCCCTCGATACGGTTATACGGGCCTACTACCCCCCGTACTAGGCAACCAAGGTATCAACCCCTTGATACGGTTACCCGGGCCTACAACCCCCCGAGCTAGGCTTGGTCGACTCACACACTATATAGAGAAAATCATATACATGTATCCATTTCATCATTATTTCAATACTTATATAATCATCCAACTCATAGGACGTTTATTGGACCTTCCATTTCATAAGAATTCTATAAATGACATATTATCAAACATATGGTGGGCTACTTGTTCATGTAAATAAAATTATTTGTTTCAAGAGTGCTAAGTCCAACCAATTTCAAAATCCATATAAAACAGCCCACCAACAACATACATATATATATATATATATATATATATATAACAACCTTCATAATTTGTTCATGGAGGCATGAAAACCATAAACATCACATAATAATACAATTTCATGATAATATGCAAGATAGACCTTAATAGGGTGTGTAGTAGTGATTCCATACTCAAGAGTTCATAAATAAACATAAGGACCCATAAACTTGAAGTAGTAATAGAGGATAAATGGTTGGACTTGTGGAAAGAAAGGTTTCCACAATCAAACCCACATACCTTGAGTTTTTATGAAGGTCTTGAGAGTGTCTTCAATGGAAGCTTGGAACTTGGAGCAAAATCTCTTCAATCTTGATGAAGTTTTTGGATTAGGGTTCTTGAGAGAACTTGAGAGAAAATGTGTCTAAGTATGGGAGAGGTGTTTTGGGAAATGTTTTAGAGATGAGAATTGAATTAATGTTATATAGGAAATAACAAATGCCCTTTGGAAAAACGGAACCAACACTTAGAAAAAAAAATGAGGCGGGTGAACAGTAATTTCGGTCACTGGAAATTGCATTTCCTGCAGGACAGATTTTACGATAATGGGCATAACTCCTTCGTCCGAACTCCGAATAAGGTGAAACAAATTGCGTTGGAAAGCTAAATCACAGAGCTTTAATTTTGATAGTTTGAGCTCCTTCCAGTTCCTTGTGTGCTAAGAGATATGCCCCTTTAAAGTTGACCCTCAAAATCGCATTTTTTGCGATTTTCGAATTTTGAAACGGTTGCTCTAAAATTTGGGTTAGACCCATTTCCCACTCAATTTGACCTCCTGAATAAGAATATGAAGTTGAATTTCTGAAATGATGCACGGATTTTGAGATATATGGAAATTACAATTTTAGGTGTTTCCGAAGCACATTTTCGGACATTTTTGGGGTTGTTTCAATATCTCCTCCTTGGGAACATTCGTCCCCGAATGTCAAAGAAACGTACATGAGAGACACAAACATGGAAAATTCAGCCCACATAAGGATGCAACAATGCACTTACACTTCATTTCAAAAACTTCAACATAGTTGTAAAACCACAATGAACTTGTTAACTTAAACATGAATGTATGCAATGACATGGTGGCTGAACTTAAGACCTGAGATTTTATAAAGGGCTTAGATCAATACCTTAAGCTTGAGTGGAGTGGAAAAGATAAGGATATCGCCTTTGCATGTCCGCTTCGGCCTCCAAAGTAGCACTTTCAACTTGTTGATTTCTCCAAAGGACCTTAACGGAAGCCACATCTTTGTTTCTCAACCTCTTCACTTGTCTATCTAAAATTTGGACCGAAACCTCTTCATAGGTCAAATTATCTTCAACAACACCCACAACATCAAGAGGCACAATGGCATTCGGATCACCCACATACTTCCTCAACATAGACACATGAAATACCAGATGAACCAAATCCATTTTGCTAGGCAATTCCAACTCATAAGCTACCTTGCCAATTCTCCTCATCACCTTATAAGGATCCACGTATCTTGGGCTCAACTTACCCTTCTTACCAAAACGAATCACACCCTTCATGGGTGACACCTTCAAATAGACCCAATCACCAGCTCGAAATTCAAGAGCCCTTCTCCTCACATTGGCATAGAACTTTTGGCGACTTTGGGCCGTCTTCAACCTTTCTCTAATCATCCTAACCTTCTTAAGAGCCTCCATAACTAGATCCGGTCCTAACAAGGCCACCTCACCAACCTCAAACCACCCAACCGGTGATCTACAATGCCTTCCATAGAGAGCCTCAAAAAGAGCCATACCGATGCTAGAATGATAACTATTGTTATAGGCAAACTCAATCAATGGAAGATGATCATCCCTACTACCCTTAAGTTCCAATACACAAGCCCTAAGCATATCCTCAAGTGTTTGGATAGTCCTTTCGGCTTGTCCATCCGTTTGCGGGTGAAAGGCCGTAGTAAGCTTAACTCTCGTACCTAGACCCCTTTGAAAGGACTTCCAAAAGTGTGAAGTAAATTGAGTACCACGGTCCGATATGATGGATAGAGGAATCCCATGCAACCTTACCAAGTCATGAATATATAACCTTGCATAATCTTCCGCCCCATATATTGTCTTTACCGGTAGAAAATGAGCCGATTTCGTCATCCTATCAACCACCACCCAAATAGAATCAAAACCTTTTCTAGTCTTGGGTAAACCAACTACAAAATCCATATTAATTTCTTCCCACTTCCAAGTAGGAATCTCTATGTCTTGGGTTAGGCCACCCGGCCTTTGATGTTCGGCCTTGACTTGTTGGCAACTATGACAATCGGAGACGAATTTGGCAATGTCCTTCTTCATGCCTCCCCACCAATACACATCTCTTAAATCTCTATACATTTTGGTGGAACCGGGATGGATGGAGTAGGAAGAATTATGAGCCTTCTCAAGAATTTTCTCCCTCAAACCATCAACACAAGGCACACACAACCTACCTTGGTACCTAAGGGTACCATCTCCCCCTTGGGAGAAAACTTCCACCTTGCCCTCTTTCACCAAGGCCTTCAATTCTAACAAGGAAGAGTCAAGATCTTGTGTTTCTATCACCTCATCAACCAAGGAAGACCTAGCACCATCAACAATGACCACACCACCATTACCAACCTCTTCCAACCTAACCCCAACCTAGCCAACCGATGCACCTCCCTAGCCATTTCTCTATCACCAATATCAGCATGAGCTAGGCTACCCATAGACACCCTACTCAAAGCATCCGCTACCACATTAGCTTTACCGGGATGATAATGCATACTCATATCATAATCTTTAAGAAATTCTAGCCACCTTCTTTGTCTCAAGTTGAGATATTTTTGGGTGAAGACATATTGGAGGCTCTTATGATCGGTAAACACATCAACATGTACCCCATACAAGTAATGACGCCAAATCTTTAAAGTAAACACCACCGCGGCTAATTCAAGATCATGCGTAGGATAGTTCTTTTCATGCACTTTGAGTTGTCTAGAAGCATAGGCTATCACCTTACCATTTTGCATTAGAACACAACCCAAACCAACTCTAGAAGCATCACAATACACAACAAATCCCTCAAGCCCATCCGGTAGTGACAATATAGGAGCGGACACAAGTTTATCTTTCAAGGTTTGAAAACTCCTTTCGCACTCATCGGTCCACTCAAACTTAGCCTTCTTTTGTGTCAACTTAGTCATGGGAGAAGCAATAGAAGAAAACCCATTCACAAATCTCCGGTAGTAACCCGCTAAGCCCAAGAAGCTCCTAATATCCGATGGGGTCAATGGCCTAGGCCAATTTCTAATCACATCGGTCTTCTTAGGGTCCACCTTATTGCCATCCCCCGACACCACATGACCTAGGAAGGAAACTTCCCTCAACCAAAATTCACACTTTTCATACTTGGCATACAACTTCTCCTCTCTCAATCTTTGCAACACAACCCTCAAGTGACCTATATGTTCTTTCTTACTATGCGAATAGATTAAAATATCATCAAAGAAGACCACAACAAAGGAATCAAGGTAGGGTTTAAAGACCCTATTCATTAGGTCCATAAAGATAGCCAGTGCATTGGTCAACCCAAAGGACATGACCACAAATTCATAATGCCCATACCTAGTCCGGAAGGCTGTCTTAGGAATGTCACACTCCCTCACCTTCACTTGATGATACCCGGATTGAAGATCAATCTTAGAGAAGTGGCTAGCCCCTTGCAATTGGTCGAACAAGTCATCAATCTTAGGAAGAGGATATTTATTCTTGACGGTGACCTTATTGAGTTGCCGGTAATCAATACACATCCTAAGGGACCCATCTTTCTTCTTCACAAATAACACCGGTGCACCCCGTGGTGATTGGCTAGGCCTAATAAAACCCTTTTCCAACAAGTCCCTCAATTGTTCTTTCAACTCATTTAACTCCGCCGGGGCCATACGGTAAGGGGGAATAGAAATAGGTTGAGTATCGGGGAGGAGGTCTATGCCAAAATCTATTTCCCTTTCGAGAGAAACACCGGGAAGGTCATTAGGAAAGACATCAAGAAATTCATTTACGACCGGAACTGACTCTATAGGAAGGGTTTTGGACTCCACATCCCTAACCCTCACAAGGTGATAGAGACACCCCTTAGAGATCAACTTACGGGCTTTAATGCAAGAGATGAACCTACCCTTGACTACCACATTTTGGCTCTCCCACTCAAGAATGGGTTCACTTGGGAATTGGAACTTGACCCTACGAGTTCTACAATCAATGGAAGCATAGTATACATGCAACCAATCCATCCCAAGAACAACATCAAAATCGACCATGTTCAACTCAACAAGATCACAAGGCAATATTTTATGCAAGATGCAAATAGGACAATTTCTACAGACCTTCCTAGCAATCATATATGCACCAATAGGAGTAGACACCTTATATGACTCATGCAACAAGTCGGGCTCAACATGAAATTTTTTGGCAACAAAGGGGGTGACAAAAGAAAGAGAGGCACCCGGATCAATTAATGCATATACATCAAAGTCAAAGATTTTCAACATATCGGTAACGACGTCGAGGACTTCCTCGACCCCTTGCCTCCCATGTAAAGCATAAAATCGATTGTGCCTTGGGGCATCACCTTGTCGGCCCCCTCTCTCCAAAGGAACCGCATTGGCACCTTGTGGACGGACCTCCTTACCCTTGTTACGATTCCGAGGATAATCTATTGCCTTGTGCCCTATTTCCCCACAACTATAGCAAGCACCGGTATTTCTCAAGCACGGGCCATCATGAACCTTACCACACTTCGGGCATACATCAATAAGACCCATACCACCAACGCCTTGGGCCCTTGGAATGTCATTGGCAAACCCCCTATGGGGTGCATGAGAAGACCCTTGGCCTTGATGAAACCGGTCTCCCCTTCGACTTTGGAACTTGCCCTCAAAACGGGCCCTCTTGGCCTCATGACCCCTCCTCTTCCTCAACTTCTCCTCCTCCATTTGCTCGGCATAGACCATCAAGCGGGACAAGTCCATGCCACTAATCAACATTGCGGACCAGCATTCTTCACTCACTAGGTCGGACATACCCATCACGAATTTGTTCATTCTAGACCGTGAGTCAGCAACCAAGTGTGGAGCATATCTTGAAAGTTGGTTAAACTTGAGGGCATACTCCCTCACACTCATAGACCCTTGTTTTAAATTCATGAACTCCACCAATTTGGCTTCCCTAAGGTCAAGAGGAAAGAATCGATTAAGGAAAGACGTTTTGAACTCTTCCCAATGCACCACATAGTTTACCCCCTTCTCTTCCTTTTATTGGTTGTACCATATTTGGGCCACCCCTTTTAGTTGGTAGGCCGCCAACTCCGCCTTATCTTCTGACCTCACGCCCATGATAGCTAATATCTTGTGGACTACATCAATGAACTCTTGAGGGTCTTCATCTAACTTAGACCCATAGAATTCCGGGGGATTCATCCGCACGAAGTCTCTCACCCGAGATACCGGGGTAGGAGCCTGAGGGGTTTGAGCCCCGTGGTTAGCTTGATTGGCCATAGCTTGTGCAAATAAAGTAAAGGCATCCCGAAGATCCCCATTGGTCGGTTATTCCTCGGGTGCGCGGGCTCGTCTTCCTCTTGTATTAGGCATGATTTAGCATAGCAAAGAACAACCGTTAGGGAAAAAAAGAACTTAATTCAACTCTACCGCACGACTTAGAACATGAAAAAGGGAAACATTTCCTAAAACGTCTCATAGCCTCCTACTCATAATTGTGGTGCACAACACAACCATGAATCGGACTCTAATCAACGCGGTGTGTTGGACTCCGAGGATCTATCAACCTAGTGCTCTGATACCAAGTTTGTCACGACCCAAGCCTAGGGCTTAGACGTGATCGGCGAATGGGGAACCCGAGGGAACCCCAAACAAGCCGCATAGCATATCATTACACATCCTTGGTCGCGAAAGCAATTAAAATGACCATAAGCAATAAGCATAATCAAGGGAAAATCGGGACTAAGGGAACAAGAAAAAAAAAAGGAGAATAATACATAAATACCATAGATGAGTTAAGCTTAAGTAAAATACACAACTTGTCCAACACCACCTCTAAACATGGATACTTAGGGGGGGCCGAGACAAACTACCGGGCTCACCCTCATAGTCAATACATAATTAAAAAGGAAAAGTCTTATACATAGCAAGAGATCATAAGCAACGTCCCCGAATGGAGGACTCACCAATAAACTCGATAGAAAATCGATTTAGCCACGCGGAGGAGGATGGTCAGACGGTGCTCCGGTCCCTACATGGTGACATCGTGTAGACATAGAGTATGCATTAGTACGTTTGAATGTACTAAGTATATGGGATGCAATGCAATGCAACAATGGATGGACATCATAGGCAAAATGCATAATCGTACCCGATAGATAGCATATTAATGAGATGATATGTATAATGATGCTTATATAAAAAATCATATTTAGTAGGGTATAGTATATGTGTAGTGAGTGACCATCAATATAGTATTTCCAAGGCCTACCACCCCCTTGGAGAGGCGAAAGAGGTACAAACCCCTCAATGTGGTTACCCGGGCCTACCACCCCCCGAGCTAGGGACCAAGGTACAAATCCTTCGATATGGTTATATGGGCCTATTACCCCCCGTACTAGGCAACTAAGGTACAAACCCATCGATACGGTTATACGGGCCTACTACCCCCGTACTAGGCAACCAAGGTACAAACCCCTCGATACGGTTATACGGGCCTACTACCCCCCGTACTAGGCAACCAAGGTACAAACCCCTCGATATGGTTATACGGGCCTACTACCCCCGTACTAGGCAACCAAGGTACCAACCCCTTGATACGGTTACCCGGGCCTACAACCCCCCGAGCTAGGCTTGGTCGACTCACACACTATATAGAGAAAATCATATACATGTATCCATTTCATCATCATTTCAATACTCATATAATCATCCAACTCATAGGACGTACATTGGACCTTTCATTTCATAAGAATTCTATAAATGACATTTTATCAAACATATGGTGGGCTACTTGTTCATGTAAATAAAATCATTTGTTTCAAGAGTACTAAGTTCAACCAATTTCAAAATCCATATAAAACAGCCCACCAACAACATATATATATATATATATATATATATATATATATATATATATATATATAACAACCTTCATAATTTGTTCATGGAGGCATGAAAACCATAAACATCACATAATAATACCATTTTATGATAATATGCAAGATAGACCTTAATAGGGTGTGTAGTAGTGATTCCATACTCAAGAGTTCATAAATAAACATAAGGACCCATAAACTTGAAGTAGTAATAGAGGATAAATGGTTAGACTTGTGGAAAGAAAGGTTTCCACAATCAAACCCACATACCTTGAGTTTTTATGAAGGTCTTGAGAGTGTCTTCAATGGAAGCTTGGAACTTGGAGCAAAATCTCTTCAATCTTGATGAAGTTTTTGGATTAGGGTTCTTGAGAGAACTTGAGAGAAAATGTGTCTAAGTATGGGAGAGGTGTTTTGAGAAATGTTTTAGAGATGAGAATTGAATTAATGTTATATAGGAAATAACAAATGCCCTTTGGAAAAATGGAACCAACACTTAGAAAGAAAAATGAGGCGGGTGAACAGTAATTTCGGTCACTGGAAATTGCATTTCCTGCCGTACAGATTTTACGAAAATGGGCATAACGCCTTTGTCCGAACTCCGAATGAGGTGAAACAAATTGCGTTGGAAAGCTAAATCACAGAGCTTTAATTTTGATAGTTTGAGCTCCTTCCAGTTCCTTGTGTGCTAAGAGATATGCCCCTTTAAAGTTGACCCTCAAAATCGCATTTTTTGCGATTTTCGAATTTTGATACGGTTTCTCTAAAATTCGGGTTAGATCCATTTCCCACTCAATTTGACCCCCTGAATAAGAATATGAAGTTGAATTTCTGAAATGATGCACGAATTTTGAGATATATGGAAATTACAATTTTAGGTGTTTCCGATGCACATTTTCGGGCATTTTTGGGGTCGTTTCACTGACCATTTGGATTTGAGCTTTCCCGAAAAGAGTCTTAGTCGAGAATTATATAGCAACACCCAATTTTCAATTCAAAACTCTCTCCAAAGTATTTTAGAATCATGCCACTTCTTCATTTTTTTCTTATAGAGGGTTGAACTTTCATATGCCCTAAACCTAAATTCATCCAATTCATTTAGTTGATCTACTCTTTCTTTTGAAGTCTTGGCCCAGTCTAGATTTAGAGCCTTTAACGCCCATAATGTTTTATGTTCTAGTTCAATCGGTAAATGATACGATTTCCCAAAAACTAGTTGATATGAAGACATACCAATTGGTGTCTTGTAGGAAGTGTGATATACCCACTTATTAGTATCTAACTTTCGAGACTAATCAGTCCTGTTTGCATTTACAGTCTTAGCCAAGATACTCTTGATTTTCTAAGTCGAAACTTCCACTTGACCACTCGTTTGAGGATGATACGGCGTTGCTACTTTATGTCTCACTCCGTATTTGCTCAATGCAGATGGAAAAAGCCTATTGCAAAAATGGGATCCGCCATCACTAATAATAACCCAAGGAGTAGTGCCGAACCTAGCAAAGATGTAGTGTTTTAGGAACTGAACAACACTTTTCCCTTCATTATTTGGTAGTGCTACAGCTTCTACTCATTTAGAAACATAATCAACTGCCACCTAAATGTACTTATTACCAAACGAACTCACAAATAGACTAATGAAATCTATTCCCCAAATATCAAATAACTCAACTTCCAGAATAGGTTTGAGAGGCAGCTCATGTCTTCTGGACACTCCACCTTGTTTTTGACATTGGGCACATTTCTTAACAAATTCATGAGAATCTTTGTAAAGAAATGGCCAGTAGTAACCACTTTGAAGGATTTTAGCAGTTGTACGCACTTTACCATGTTGACCACCGATTGGTGAAGCATGACAGGCATGGAGAATTTCATTGAATTCCTCTTCCAGCACATATCTCCTAATGATATGGTCAGCGCACTCTCTGAATAAGTATGGTTCATCCCAAAAGTATTTCTTGACATCGAACAAAAACCTCTTTTGTTGATAGAAATTCAATTCTTCCGGTATCAATCCACATACTACATAGTTAGCAAAATCAACATACCAAGGAGTTTGTTGTACAATTATTGTGAATACCTATTCACCGGGAAAGGAATCATTTATGTCCACCTCCATCTCATCATTTTCCTTTCCTTCTAATCTTGATAGGTGGTCAGCCATCTGATTTTCACAACCTCTTCTGTCTTTGACTTCAAAGTCAAATTCTTGCAACAATAGCACCCACCTTATCAATTTTGGCTTGGCATCTTTCTTTACCATAAAAAAATATAGAGCAGCATGATCGGTGTGTACAACCACTTTGGTGCCTAGCAAGTATGCCCGAAATTTTTCAAATGCATATATCACCGCAAGTAATTCTTTCTCCGTAACTATATAGTTACGCTGGGCACCATTCAGAGTTTTGCTTGCGTAGTAAATTGGATGGAATAGCTTTTTGCATTTTTCCCCAACACGACACCTAATGTCGTACCACTTGCATCACACATCACTTCAAAGGGTGCTGACCAATCGAGACTAATCATAACTGGGGTGAAAATTAATTTCTCTTTCAAACACTTAAAGGCTGCCATACATGCGTCATCAAAGTTGAATTTTTGTTCCTTCTCCAAGAGCTTGCACAAAGGGTGTGCAATTTTTGATCTTTGATAAACCTCTGGTTAAAGCCAGCACACCTTAAAAAACTATGAATACCTATTACCGAGATTGGTGGTGGTAGCTTCTCAATTACTTCGATCTTTGCTTTATCAACTTCTAGCCCTTTTTGTGACACTTGTGACCAAGTACTATACCTTCTCTAACCATGAAGTGACATTTCTCCTAATTTAAGACCAAGTTTGTCGCCACACATCTTTGAAGGACCTGCCCCAAATGTGCCAACACATGCTTTAAAAGTAACACCCACAACTGAGAAGTCATCCATGAAGACTTTTATCAAATCTTCTACCATATCAGAAAAAATAAATAACATGCAACGTTGAAATGTTGCTCGAGCATTACATAACCCAATCGACATTCTTTTGAAATCAAACATCCCATATGGACAAGTGAATGTGGTTTTCACCTGATCTTCCAGAGCTATAGAGATTTGATTATATCCGGAGTACCCATCCAAAAAGAAATACCATCCTCTTTCTGAAAGCCGATCAGGTATTTGATCCATAAAAGGCATGGGAAAGTGATTTTTTTGGTCCACAAGTTTAACTTCTGGTAATCCATGCAAACTCACCATTCGGTTACCAGTCTCATAGAAACAAGCTCTCTTTTTTCATTTGGGACTACCATGATGCCTCCCTTTTTTTGATACACATTGTGCCGAACTATCCCATTTGCTATCCGCAATATGGTAGATCACCCCTGCATTCAACCACTTTATTATCTCCTTTTTCACCACCTCTTGCATCGTTGGATTCAATTTCCTTCGATGCTCAACACTCGGTTTACACTCGCTATCAAGCTGAATTTTTGTGAGTGCAAATGCCAGGTGGAATGCTTACAATGTCAGCGATAGTCCATCCAATAACTTTGACGTATCTTCTCAACACTTTAATGAGAAACTTTACTTTCCATTCAAGCAAGTCAGCTACAATGATTACGGGTAGGGTGTTATTTTCTCCTAAGAATGCATATCGAAGATGGGAGGGGAGCACTTTCAACTCAAGCTTTGGTGGTTCCTTCATTGATTGCTTCACGGGAGGATTTTCTGGATTGTTTAGATCAATATCCAGCTTTAATAGAGTCTTTGAATATTTCCCCAAACCCGAAAGGGCAGCTACTACCTCATCATAACCTTGGAATTCAGACTCATCATAGTTTGCTAGCACAGCCTCAAGTGGTTCACTCATACACATCAAATGGTTCACACTAGCCACTGCTTCATCAATTACATCAATAGTCGAAACCACATGAATATTGCTTGGGTGCTTCATTGACTTACACACATTAAAGGTGACTATCTTCGTTCACCCAGAACTTTAATTCTCCACTTTAAACATCCACCAACGCTTTCCCGATTGCTAAGAATGGTCTTGCCAAGATAATGGGGATTTTAACATCAATCTCGCAATCAAGGACGAAAAAATCAGCCAGAAAGATGAAACAGTCAACCTTTACCAATATATCATAGAGTATTCCCACGGGGTGCTTGATCAATTGATTTACCATCAAAAGCCTTATTGTTGTGGATTTCGGTTCACCCAACCCAAGTTGTTTATAGATTGCCTATGGTATTAGATTTATACTTGCTCCCAAATCACATTTGAACTTGGTAAATTGGAGCATACCGATAGTGCAAGGAATGATGAAGGCTCCGAGATCTTCTTTCTTTTAATCATCTCATTAGTCATAATTACACTAAAACTATGAGAGACTTCAATTGTTTTGAAGTCCAAACTTCTTTTCTTTGTGACTAACTCCTTCATAAACTTGGCATAACCCGACATCTCCAACAATGCCTCCACTAGAAGGAGATTAATCGATAATGTCTTGAACAATGATAAGAACTTCTTAAACTTTTCATCCTTATGTTTCTTCTTCAGATGTTGGGGAAATGGATGAGGTATTTTGGGGAGAGGTTGCACCAATTTTGATATTGAAGTTGTTTTTCCTGCATTTTTTGTAATTCTTTGGCAACACTTTTTTGGATGGGTATCTCTTCTTCCTCAATACCTTTGTCTTCTTCATGAGCTTGTGCTTCATCATCACTCTTCATATCACCTACCTCTACCTTTCTACTACGATTAACCACGTTCATATCTCTATCACTATCCTCCACCAAAGTTGTTGTGTGTATGGTCTAGCCGTCCCCCATTATTTTTGGTTCCAATTGTGCCGAAAGTTGACTCAAATGATCTTCAAGTAGCTTGATTGCATCAGCATGAGAGTTCATTTTATTGTTTAATAACGAGAAATTGGTTTTTTTCCCTTTTAGTAAGTCATCTGATCCCTCAACTTTGTCAAGGATGCGAGAAAAGAAATTGTCCACTCGGAGACTAGTTGCACTCCCCTTTAACTTTGGGCTCTCACTCGATTGAGTGTGA
Source organism: Solanum commersonii (assembly GCA_029007595.1). Taxonomy (NCBI): domain Eukaryota; kingdom Viridiplantae; phylum Streptophyta; class Magnoliopsida; order Solanales; family Solanaceae; genus Solanum; species Solanum commersonii. The sequence continues at coordinate 12,150,497 of JAJTWQ010000003.1, read as the reverse complement.
TCCTCTTCATGATCATCCTTTCTTTTCCAAGGATCACTTTGCTTAGCCCATTCTTGATAGTATCTTCTCCGCTCTTCTTCTTTGTGAGAGTTCCAACCTTGATTCCTACCCAAGTGCAAGTAGCGTGGGTGGAAACCCTACTTATATATGTGAGAATTCTAACCTTGGTTCTTCACTGGCTTTAAACAACTCGAAGAAGAACCCTCCTCAACTCTGAACACTCCCCTTACTCCTTTAGGCTTTTCCACATTTTCTAACACTTGTGCTTGTAGCCGCTCCATTTGGGATAACATCTTGTTGATGTTCTCATCCCTTTTTCTTTCTTTATCACGTTGCTCTTGAGTCATTCTAAACAAAAAAAAGGCAAAACTTGATCTTCTTGAGTGTACCATGCTTGACAACATTATTCCATCTTAAACAAATTAATCGGCTACTCTTTTATATACCGAATCAAGACTTCGGTAGAAGTATTGGAGTAGCACATTGTTTGGAAGTCCGTGAGTTGGGCATTGAAGTAGTAGCTTCTTGAACCTCAACCACATTTCATGGATAGGTTCACCTTCCAATCGCCTGAAACCATGAATGTTGTCTCTGAGTTTTATCATCCTCGATGGGGGAAATAACCTCACACTGAATATCGTGGTAAGCTCATCCTAATATGTGATGGAATTCTTCGGTAACTCAGCCAGCCATATGCTAGGTTACCCCATCAGAGATAATGGGAATAATCTGAGACTGACTGATTCTTGTGATACATTCCTGAATGAGAACGGACCACAAACCTCTATAAAATTCCACATATGCTCATGTGGGTCTTTGTGAGTTAACCCTCTGTAGAGTCCCTTCATTTGCAGGAGTTGGACAGTTGTGCTAGTGACATGGAATATAACATTCTCTTTGGTTGATGGAAGACAGATTGCACCAATTCCACTCAATTAGATTCGGTTTTGCACACTATTGAGATCATCAATATCACCTTGGTAGCCCACTTGGCTACCGTTAATCTCTGCCTCACTCATTTCCTCTTATGTTCAACACAACCAACACAAACACAAAACAAATCAAATCGTTCCACTTCAGCTAACAAAATCACAAATCAAACTCCGATAAGAGAATTCTAAACAACACCACTCCCCGGTAGCGGTGCCATTTTGATTAATGTATCAACAACACCTTATTCGATACTAGGTGTAGATGATCGTTAAGTAGTATAAACCCAACAGAAGAGTTGGGGTTGATCTCACATAGAGTAGTTATATTTTGAATTCAAATATGAAGTTACAATAGTGATTTTTGTAGCTAAAGGACTAGTGATTTTCAGAAACTATTAATGAAATCTGAAAGGTGACAACAATGTCAAGGTGAAGGGTTTTTTAGATCAGAAAATAGCCTCAACAAGTAACTGGGAACAACCACATAGAAGAAAAGTACTTGGGGGATTGACCAACTAATTGCTAAATTCAACTCAATGGGTGAAAATTGCTAACCAAAAGTTTTAACTCTTCATAGGTAAGATGAACTTTAGGTGAGGCACTTTTCTCTCGAACAACTACCTCGTTTCAATTGAGTTCTCTCAAACCTCAATGCTTTAAACATAAAAACCAGTCCACAACCTCACAACATCCACTCTCTTGAGCTGAATACATAGCATGAGTCTTAGGGTTCACTCTCTCGAGCTGAGTCCATCGTAACCCACTAACTATGAGTGCCACTTTATCACTTTAGGTTTACATTTCTTTCTCAAGAAAGCATAAAAAACTAAATTATATTGAAATAATGTGAAATAAAGTAGTTAAACCACAACTATAAGTAAGACCCACTAACTATGAGTGCCACCTTATCACTTTAGGTTTACACTTATTTCTCAAGCAAGCATAAAATACTAAATTATATTGAAATAAATGTGAAATAGAGTAGTTAAACCACAACGATAAGTAAGACCCACTTTGAATTAGCACTAAAATTGATAATAACTAACACCCATCAAGCCAAATTCAGCAATTAATCACATTGTCAAACCTCCAAGATTGGAGTTTTAGCTAATCATCATAAAAGAAAGAAATTCAGTATCTACTACATGGTCCATAGCTGGGTATCGAAAATCAAAGTTCTAAGATTAATAATATCTTTTCTATTACAATACCCAATTGAAATCTCTTACTCAAATTGCTTAAAATCAACAAGAATAGTGTTTTTGTTCTTTTTATTTTGTTCCACACTGACTGAATGCTTTCTTTCTCTTCCAAAAGTCAATTTATACTGATCTAAAATATGGCTTTTTGGGGTTGATCGGTGAGAAAAGTCGTGCTTCGCCAACCAATCAGCGACTCGCCGATCGTTCTTATCAATCGCTCCTTTTTTGTTCATAGTTTGGTCATTCTGACTCTGTAACTTTAGGCGATCTAGATCGGGATCACTGATGACTTTCGCAATGCGCCTTTTAGTTCTTTAGCTCGCCAATTCAATCTCATTTTGGTCTTGATTAGTGCGTTCGACGGTACAATCTTCCTTCGCTGATGCAGTTGGCGACTCGCCAATAGAGAACGCAGTTCGCCTAAGTTTTTCCTGTTTTAGGCTCAGTGTTTTGTAAAATTAAGCGGTCAGGGGGTAACTCTGCAATTTGCCGAGTTCTCTTGGCGATCGTCAGGCTTGCTTTTCTCCCCCTTTTTAGCTTGTGTTGTTCCTTTTTACCTCTTAGTGTCATTGCTCTGTTCCTCAATCCATGTACCTAAAAATCAAGGATTTAACATCAGTTTGTGGCACCAATTAGGCATTTAGGACACTAAATCTATATAAACAAATCCCCCAATGAGTCCAAATCTAGGACTCATCAGCAAGCCTGTAATGAAATCCATATTAATCTTATCCTCTTCCATTTTGGAAGTGCTATGTTCTGAGCCACACTACTTGGCCTTTGATGTTCTACCTTGACTTGTTGGCAATTTAGGCACTTAGCAACGAAGTTCGCAATGCAGCTTTTGATGCTACTCTACCAATAGACTTCTCTCAAGTCATGGTACATTTTTGTGGAACTGGGATATATCAAATATTTGAAACTATGAGCTTCTGCCATGATCATTTCTTGAAGTTCATCCACCTTTGGTATACACAATCTACCTTGATATCTCAACACCCCATATCCCCCTTGTTAAAAAGCCATTACCTTTTTCTTATGCATATTTTCCTTTAGTTCTAGTAAAAGAGGGTCTTTGTCTTGTTTTCCTTCACTTCAGACACTAGTGATGATTCAAACTCATTTATCACTACAACTCCACCTTCACTGGAATCTGACATACGAACTCCCAAATGGGCAAGTCTATGAACTTCCTTAGCCAACTCTTTCTTTCCTTCCTCAACATGAGCAATACTTCCCATGGACAACTCAAAGTATTAACAATAACATTAGCCTTGCCTAGGTGATAAATGATACTCATGTCATAATCCTTGAGTAACTCCAACCACCTCATCTGTCTTAGATTAAGCTCTTTCTGACTGAAAATATACTCGAGACTTGTGGTCGGTGAACACATCCACATGAACACCATAGAGATAGTGATGCCATATTTTGATAGCAAACACTACTTCTGCCAACTCGAGATCATGATTCGGGTAAGTCTTCTCGTGAATCGTAAGTTGTCTAGAGGCATAGGCTATAACCTTACCATTTTGCATTAATACACAACCAAGTCCAACTCCAAATGCATCACAATAAATAATAAAGTCTTTTGTACCCTTTGGTAGGGTCAACGCTGGAGCAGTAGTTAACCGAGTTTTCAATTCTTGAAAGCTTTTCTCACAAGCTTCAGACCATTGTAACTTAGTGGTTTTCGGAGTCAACTTAGTCAATGGGGACAAAATAGATGAAAACCTCTTGGCGAACCTTCTGTAGTAACAAACCAACCCCAAGAAACTCTTTATATCGGTTGGAGATGTAGGTCTGGGGCAGTTCTGTACTACTTAAATCTTCTGAGTGTCAACTCGAATCCCTTCATTGGATACAATATGGCCTAAGAATGCCACAGATTCAAGCCAAAACTCGCACTTAGGAAATTTGGAATACAATTCTAAATCCTTGAGAGTTTGGAGGACTATTATGAGATGGCTATCATGATTCTCCTCATTCCTCGAATAAATCAATATGTCATCAATAAATACAACAACAAATATGTCAAGATACGGCTTAAACACTTTGTTCATAAGATCCATGAATACTGCAGGAGCATTGGTCAAGCCAAAAGACATCACAAGGAACTCATAATGATTATAACGGGTCCTAAACGATGTCTTTAGGATGTCACTTTCTCTCACTTTCAACTGATGATATCCCGATCTGAGGTCTACCTTAGAGAAACAAGTGGCACCTTGAAGTTGGTCGAAAAGATCATTAATTCTTGGAAGGGGATACTTATTCTTTATGGTGACTTTGTTCAACTGGCGGTATACGATATACGTCCTAAGAAAACTATCTTTTTCCTCACAAATAAGATCGGAGCACCCCAAGGTGAGACACTATGTCAGATGAAACCCATATCAAGAAGATCTCTCATTTACTCTTTTAACTATTTTAACTCAGTTGGAGACATTCTATATAGCGGAATATAGATAGGTTAAGTGTTAGGAAAAATGTCTATTATGAAGTTTATTTCTCTCCCAAGAAAGACTTTGGGAAGATCATCTGGAAAGACCTCTGGAAACTCACTCACAACTGGAATTGACTGAATAGGTGGTGTCTCAACATTAGAGTCATTAACTTGGACTAAGTGATAGATGCACCCCTTAGAGACTAAATTTGTGGCCTTTAAGGTATTAAATGAAATGAACCTTAGTCACTTCTGAACTACTTCTCCACTCTAAAACTGGCTCATTAGGAAATTGAAACTTGACTACTCGAGTTTTACAATTAGCTAAGGCATAACAAGCATGAAACCAGTCCATACCTAGAATAACATTAAAGTCCATCATGTCTACCTCGATTAAGTCTGCCATGGTGTCCTTGTGATTGACGGAGATAATACAATCATGATAAACTCTTTCTACTAGAATAGACTCACCAACATGTGTGGAAACACTGAAGGGATCAAGAAGTCGTTCAGGGAAAATAACGAACCTCATGGCTACATAAGGAGTCACAAAATAAGGACTCACACATGGATCAAGTAATGCATAAATATCAAAAGTAAATACTTGCTCCTCCACATGTCCTTGAAGTAGCTCCCCTCGGAGCAGCTTTATCTACCAGAGCCGTTGAATAAGATTGGGCTCTGTTGCCCTCATTACCCTGCATGTTCTTTGGGCACTCTCTCATAAAGTGATCCGTTAGACCACACTTGAAGCAGCCATTGGAGCCATCACAACAGGCTACTGGGTGGTTCCTACCACACTTAGCACATTGAGGGTCCAAGTAGCCCTTGTGCCACACTACCCTGAGACAGTAGGTCGAGCTTTGAAATTTAGGGTATTCTGGTTCCTAAAATCAAACATGTTCTTTGGTGCAGGTGCACTAGCTGACGATGGAGCAAGTCCGGATGACCTTGGCTGAAACAACAATCGATTTACATTCCCGGTCTTCTGCTAGCCGTACTCATAATTTATTGTCTTATCCTTCTTATTGTGAACTCTTCTCTGTCTCTCAACTTATGTTCCTCAACTTGATGCATGTGAATCATGTGCCTGGCTATGTCCATATCTCCTATCAACATAGTCTTTTTACCTTCCTTACTTGATAAGTGGGATAACCCATACACAAATAAACTCATCCTGCTCCTCATATCCGCCACCTCTCTGGAGCATAGCCGGATAGCTAAGTAGACTTAAGGATGCACTCTTGCGCACTCATAGACTCCTTCTTCAGATTTAGAAACTCTCTTACCTATGCTTCCCTTAGCTCGCGAGGAAATAAATGCCCCAAGAAGACATCTTTAAACATCGCCAAACTCAAAAGTGGTGCCCCCTCCTCCTCATTCTTCTTCCATTGTTCATGCATATTCTAGCAACACCTTTGAGCTGATATGAAGCTAACTCCACATACTCTCCATCGGCAACACACAAAAATTTAAACACTTTCTAAAGTTCTTCCACAAAGTTCTATGGATCCTCAGGGATATTCAACCCTATGAGGTCTTGGGATTCATTCTCATGAACTCATAGATTCTGGCTGTATCAGCCACATCCTAATGAACCACACTTTGTTGACCTTCCTGATTTGCCACAACCTAAGTCAACATCTGAATAACATTCCTGAACTCAACATTGGTGACATCTCCCTGAGGGGGTTGCACTTCTAGTGCATTAGGAATTTCTTGACCTTGAAAATTCATATTCCTCCTAGAAGGACGTCCTTGAATAGCTCTTAGTGCAGGCATGATCTAAAAAGGTACGCGTAATCATGAGTTAGAAGAAACTTTCATAGAGTTGAACTCTATTGCACGAAAAGGAATAAGAAGAAAGTTAAATGTTTCCTAAATGTCGTAGCCTCCTAATTATAGATGTGACACAATTCACACCAATAAAAATGACTCTACAGACACGTCTTCATAGACACACTAGGACTGTTGAGCTCTGTGCTCTAATACCAAGTTTGTCACGCCCCAAGCCTACACCCTGGACATAATCGACACTTGAGAACCATCGATGGTCCAAAGCAAACCATTGGTATGATTGACTACTTAGCAAAAGACTTACTGAAGCAAAAGAAGATTAGAACTAGAATTATAAACGTTTAAGCTCAACAATTTCTCAATTCAACTTTCTAAAAATATTTAAGTTCAGAAATAGTAATACTCTGTAAAGTAGTCTCAAAACATCTCAACAAAAGGGAAAGTAGTGAGAGAATCCTCAACTCTAACTATCTCTAAAGCCTCTAAATACTAAGATAGATTTCGAAACAGGACCCTCGACAACTTAACAAAACTGGAAATAACTGTGAAGCCCTCCCGAAAGTAAGGAGGATCACCAAAGCTAGCAGAGTGAAAATGGTATCAATGAAGTGGCCGTTAATGACCATAAATATCTGTATATGCATCATAAATAAGATGCAGGTTGAATAACATAAGTACATTGAATGTACGAGCATGCAAGGGGAAACTGAAAGTATATACAACTGAAATGATAATACTGGAAGACATACTCACCTCAACTCAACTCCAATAGAAAATCAATAATAAGAGATGCATTATTTAAAGCTTTATAATACATAAATATTAAGTTAAGATGCATAAAAGTATAATAAGTTATTTTTTACTCTTATTTGGGAGATTCTCTAACCGGCAACCATAATTATGAGTAATGTGATGATACACGTCCCACCTATGCTGCCAACACTATCTTATACCTTTCCGGGGTATAGAACACTTCAACTAAGTGGATCCACTAAGCTATGATTAAAAGCGATAAGGAATCGTTTAAAAAGTACAACCGTTTACCTATGTTAGCTACATGGTTTATGAGGAATGTGAGTTGTGTGAACTCATCCCCATATTGTTGCTCAATACTACTCCCAATAATATATAAACTCGTGCTCAAATGTATAAAACATACTCTTTCTCAATTTGAGATAACTATTCAAAAGATCCTCTTAAAAGAGGTAATACTCTGAAATATCTCTATACTCATTTAGAAATCAACGTTTTTCTCATTAAATGTAAAAGTGTTACATTTGGAAATACTTAGTTCCCTTGTACTATTTTTCAATCATGAATACAACTCTTCTCATTACTCATATTTACTTTCTCAAGACTTAGTTGAAAAGTATTGTTGATTACAAAAGAATCCTCAAAATGACTCAAAAGACCTCTTGAACTTTCCTCTTAAAATCACTTTAGTTTGGAATGTAATTTAAGACATGTGATTAGGACATGTAGGATCTCTCAAGGATGAATATAGCCTTTAGGAGCTAATACGAAGAAGTGAACGTAGTCACGATTCAAAGGAACATGTCCAAAATGAATCACAAAAAAAGAAAAAAACAGGTGACCCTGACACACTGGTGGCGGGGAGCGCCAGTCCCCAAACTACTGACCAAATTTTGGGGTGCACTGATAGCTTGGGGATCCAGGCCCCAAACTACTGGGCAATAATCCTGGTGCATTGGTGGCGCGCTGCCCCACCCCCGTACCCAGAAATCTAACAAATTTTTATACTCAATCTAGGGTCCTAACTCATTTAGAATGGGGGAAATGCTCCTAAACTCTTCTCGATTCTCAAACCGAACACGAATACATGAGGAATTCAACACAATCCCTCTGGGAAACACAACTATTACTAAAGATCCACAACACACAAGAACGAACAAGTCCAACACTGTGAGAAACCTTACATACCTGGAAAGAATAATGTTCTTGGCAAAAATCAATGGGATCTTGACGAACGCTCAAAACATAGCTCTTTCTCCTCTTGAACTCTTCTCTTATTTTGCTAAGTGTTTAGGAACGTGAAAGAATGGTTTAGCATTTGATTAGACCCTTAATTGGGTGAGAAAAAAGATGGCTAGTCTTAGTAGGAAAAGAAAAAGACCAAAATACCCTTCTCCAAATGAATGAGATTCATTAAATAGAGGGGCTTTACTGAAATGGGCATAACCTTTTACTCTGAGCTTGAAATTAAGAAACCTTTGTGGCATTGGAAAGAGGACTCAAAGACTTTCGATTTCATAGCTCATGGGCCACCTAATTACATATGCGTTAAAAATATGGTTGTTTGAAGTTGACCCAAAACTAAAAACTAATAGGTGACATGTACGAACCTCTATTTACCTCTTTCGAAGTCCGAGGTGTTACAACAATAAAGGAAGAAATGCATGGCTGGTATAGCCAAAACAGATACACGTTGAAACAAAATGGTAACTATTCCATCACAAGAAGCTACTTGGCAATTATAGGACACATAGACCACACTTGAGAACTACCGACTTAGTCTGGATTGCTATAGCCCTACCAAAGCACATATTCATGGTATGGTTAGTTGTTCAAGGTCAATTTCTCACACACGAGAAGAAGCTGAGACTGCACATTCAGGTTGATGACAATGAATGTTGCGTATGTGATAAGAAGGTAATGGAGACCATGAGGCATCTATTTGAGGAATGCAACTGGACTAAAATTGTATGGCAAGAGATGACTCTACATAACTTTAATAATTAATGGGATCAAATAAATTCTGGACAGAATAAAGGTGAAACATTGGAAGCAGTTTCAAAAAGAGGTCATTGTGGCTATTAGTGGAGCAGTACTATATCACACTTGGCATGCTAGAAATTGGAAAAAGTTCAAAGGAAAGAATGTACATACAAATGAGGCAGTCATACATATCAAAAAGGAGATAATAGAGAGAGTAAGATTCCTTAGTAATTCAAAGAAAGCTCAGAAATGTAGATGTTTCATTCAACACTTACTTTGTAATTAGTTTTTCTTGTTTGGTTGGAGGCCCAGCTTCTGTTACCAGAAAAAAGGACTCTCTATTTGTAATTATTTCTTGATGATTATGGTAATAGTTTACAGTGGTTACAAAAAAGAAGAAGCTAGTATTCTCACGTAACATTAAGATGGTTTATATATAAAGTTTAAAAAAAATGCATTCTGTAACCAATTCTATCTCTATTTTACTAGTCATCATATTATCAATTATAATTCAGCATATCTTTCTTTTCGAATTCGATTCACGATGTAAAAATCGGCACTCTTTGATTAATTTTATAATCTTCCTCCATATTTCATCCATAAAAATATCAATTTTATGATCTTTTCAAAGTTGATTGTTTTGTTTTCACAATATTTCAGCTTTGCTTGTTAGAATTCAAATCTTGTCGATGGATATAACGTGTTTAAGTCGATATTACTTGTACTTTTCATCTATCGATTGAAAACTAAGAGATAAAATTAACGCCAAAGATCCATATATCACATGTACTATTCAAAATTGTTTGATTTTTTAATCTTCAACAAACTCCTAGAACTTGATACTTTCTCCAATTACCATGACCCTTTTTCACATTAGCCTTATCATAACAAAGAAATCTCCATTTGCTTTTCCATTTACTATAAAAGTATTTTCGTACTCATGCGATACGCGATCCATAACAAAATAATTAATTATGGAAAATTTTATATATCAAAGTATCAATTATCAAATATGAAAACATATAGTTGAGTCTTCAAACCCGACTAGTCCCATGCATGCATGTGTTTAATTGATAGTTCTAATGATTTTTTTTAGCAATGTTATAGCTAAAATATTTCCACTTATATTTGATAAACAGATGTATTGATGTAAATAGTTTTTAATTTATTTAATTATTAAATCAATTTTATTCATCCAAAATAACTGTGGTATTATTTGATAAGTTTAGTTGATTCGTTCCCTGATATTAGTTTCTTGACATCCTTGAATAATCTATCTATCTATCTATCTATCTATCTATCTATCTATCTATCTATATATATATATATATATATATATATATATATATATATATATATATATATATATATATATATATATATAATAGGAGAGGTGATAACGCCTACGTGTCAACGCCATAATTAATCTCACACTTTTTACTTTTAAAATATCAATTAATAATTATTAATTTTAACATTTAAAATAACAATTAATTAAAACAGTTTTTAACAATTAATTGAGAAGTTTGCGTGTCTACTTCTCAATTTTCAAAAATCTTTTTATATATATATATTACAATTTAATACAGCTACATTGCATAATATAGAATGACGTGTTCGCTTCTGAAGTTCCAAATAGCAATATCTGTCAGCATCTGAATTAACCTCTAATTTTGTATAAAAAAATCAAAAGCACCTTATACTGCAGTTCCATAACACATAATAAAAATACATTCCTAAAAGTAGAAAAATATCGCAAATTTTACAGTTCCGTAACACATAATAAAAAGACAGTTCTATTACTACACAAATACCACAAATTTATATATATATATATATATATATATATATATATATATTTTCAATTAAGAACAATTTTAAATTAAGAGCAGTTTTTAGTAAAAATGTTCTGTAACTCTCCACTACCCATCCATGATTCATAAACTTCCGGAGAAACTGCTTCTCAAATCACGTACTATGTACATATATTGATAGATACCTTTTTGTGACAGACTAAACATGTTTCTATCGAGTTTCAAAATACAAAATATGGCTTTACAATATAACACAATATCTGAAATTACCAATAACTCAATGAACTGGAATTTAAAAGTTCGCGTTGTTCATTTCTGGGCAGTGCCCTATAAATACAAGCCAACTATTCCATTTTCTATGGAGCTGATTTTGCAAGATGAAAATGTATGATTTAAATAAAATTTGTGTTTTTAATGTTATTCTCTAATTCTATTATTACACATATTAATGTTTAATGATTATACAAAATTTTGTTTGCATATAGGGTAATCAAATATATGCATCTATTAAAAAGTACACAATAAAGTATTTCAGAGACAAGATTTATGATCATGGTGTATATCAGATGAAATATTTTGTGATAGCCTCTTATCAGTCGAAATTTAAATCTAATTCTCATAAACACAAGCTTACATTCACTTAGAATACTATTTTGACTAAAATTGAAGATTCCTCTTTTCATATGGATGTTTTCAAGCTATGCACTTTTAAAGAAGTGGCAATTCAACACAACATCGACGAGAATCAACTAATTGGTAAATAGTAATATTATATACTTCTTTTCATTATATTGTAAATATTATAACCAAAAAATTCAATTATTTTTTAAGATGTTGTTGGACATGTTGTCTCATATGAACCAATTCAATTGTCAAAGCAAGGAGATAACAATAGTTCTTTCATGAATATTGTTGTAGAAGATGAAAAGCAAGTATTCTTAAATAATTTACATTTAAATAGGGTATATATTATTATATTAGATATAAAATAATAATAATTAGATTTATCATTTTCACAACATTATTCACGCAGGAGAAACAAGGTTCCTGCCACTTTATGGGATGATATTGCCTTTCAAATGCAATCACATTTATCTGGATCAACAGATGAACCACTAATTGTTGTTCTTCAATTAATGAAGACACACAAATTTAGAGGTATGAATTTTAAAATTATTGTTTTGTTAAACAGTTGTTTATCATTATTATAAATATATTTATCCAGCTTAATAAATCTTATAAATTATTTTACAGCTACCTATTCTATTCGTAGTTGTTGGTACCAGACCAAACTATGGATTAATGAAGATCTATCACAATCTTCTGATTTTAAAAACAAGTTTGACAACTCGTCTATATTATTAAGTAATTCCAATAAATTAAAATTAACAAATTATATAACTACACTTTTATGATAAATTTACAGGTTAATTGCATCAGGTAAATATGAGAAGGTTTCACAAACAAGTTCACAATAACATATTTTAATTTTTGAGGAGTTGTCTACATGAATAGTCTCTTTTAAATTTATCAAAGATTTCCTTCAATGCACTGAAATGAGTTGAATATTATATTACTAATTATAATATATTTTTTTATAGTACATATAATTGTCTAAACATTATTATTAACTCACAGGAGTCTAGCTATTGGATTGTTGTAAAGATTGTTTGTTTGGAACTTGGTCAGAAATGGTCATACTTGCCTTGAAAGAAGTGTATCACAAAGGTGGATCCATTGGGAGACAAATATTATTTCTTAAAATGCAATGCTGAAGTTATATATGTTATTCACAGGTTGGATCAAACAATACAAATATTTTAAATTTAATTAAAATTTATATACCACTCTATTTTATGCCTTTTAGGTATTGACTTCAAATTCATGCTACTGACGTAATTGAATTTATATCATTATTGTTATGGAATAAAGAGGTTCTACAACTAATTGGAAAGACTGCTAAGGGGTTGAAGGAAGAATTAATAGGAGATGCTGACATTGGTTATCCAATAGAACTTGATGTTTTGATTGAGAAAAAACTCATGTTTAAAGTCTAGATTAAGGATTCAAACATTAACAAGAATGATAATGTTTATAAAGTAGTTAAGTTCACTAATGATGAAGCATTACTAAAGGAATAATGCCATCTTTCACTTATACACAATTTGAATGGAAGTGTCTAAATTATTAAAATTTAACTCTAATTTTAATATAAATAAATTAACTATAATTTTTGAAACAGGAGGCATTTCTTGATTGTGAACAAAGTTATGATGAAGATAAACTAATTGAGGTATATAATTTAATTCAATAGATATTTCATTTATTTTTTTAACTTTTCAGATTTTAAAACATAGCACATTATTTTACATTATGTGTTTAACTATGCAACACATATAAATTTTTGATTATGTATGTATTTAAATTATTTACAATGCTTTATTTTAATTAATCAGTCGGATTCCCCTTGTCTGTACCAGTTCTGAGTTGGTTGTTCGACGCTCGGAGAAGGCCCCCGAAGGAACTGTTCCCAGTCCATCCCCCAGCCGGCATACGGTGACACCTATCAAGAATAGCATTTCAGATTGTGGTTCTTCACAAATAGAAGATTTGATTGATTTGACTGGAAAATTATATCCCAATAGTGACAAACATGTTGGAGTTCGACTAACACATGAAAATGATGAGAGATTAAAGTCAAACTATCCGAATACAAGTTACGCAAAGTTATAAAGAAGGAGAATAAGACATAAGTTTTTCAGAATGGGAGATACGTTTTAATTATTTAAGTTAGTTTATTTTAGAATATTAAACTATCCAATTCTATTTTAAGAATGTATTTCATTGTGTTAGTACTGATTGTTGTTGCTAAAAATAGTAACTACACACTGACCTTAAGTAGTCCATATAAATCAATTATATGTGCCAACAATACACTTGTAGGAAATATTTATTCCATTAAACAACCTCTAAGCAATCTACAAAACATTAGAGATAATTAGTTAAAAAAGAAAGTTAAAAATAACTGTTCTCACCTAAAATGAATTATGCCAAAAAGTGTAGTATGAAAATGTACAAAATAGTCGCATATATCCATCAATATCATAAACTTTGCAAATTAATATATTTAATACTTTTAAACTTTGAGAAATCCATAACATGTTCAGATAAATGGGTAGCAATTAATCGCAGTTGTCAATAGACAACTCACAACCAATAGTATAAGCAGAATACTTGATAAATTTGTATCCATGATAAAACATCACACAAAAATAAATTGGGACATAAGCGCAAATACCAATCACATCATGATTTATACAAACTAGCTAACACAAAATTCGAATACTACAATAATATAGTTCTTCATCCATGGAGTACCTGTTTACAATTTTACATCTATGGAAGTCCTTTTTCGCGGGACAGATGGAGTTTTTTCCCTTTTCAAGAAACAAAAATAAAAATATGTATCTACTCTGTCTACACATTGCAAGCAAATCCCCAACCTTCCTAGTAACCCCATTGCTTCCAAACAAAACTGCTTATTTTTCTTAGTTTCAACTATACATCATATATTTGTCCATAATGAACAAAAACACAACTAAGTTCAACTCATACCTCTCCACACCCTATATCACACAGTTGAACAAGAAAAAATAACTATCTAAAATAAATAAATAGATTGAAAAAGGTAAAGATTAACCAAGAAAACCACATTGTAAAATAAAAAAACTTCTAAGATTCAATCTTTTCAAAAGAACAACAAAAATATTAGCCAAATCCAAAAAACTTTTTTGCATTAGATATAAAGAGTTGAAAACAAACTTTGTAATCTTGAGAAATCTTATAAAGAGCTCCAACAAATTCTTAAAACCAACTAAGTTGTCATATTTTCTTATTAATGTTCTCTGTGTACACTGTAGCTTGCTTTTAATTTTACATGCAAAAACATAAATGGTGTCTCTTACAGTGGCACTGGGATATTGGTTAGTTGTATAGAAGGAGGGCAGACTTTTCAAATAGTGAAAATGGATTTGTACCTGGCTCGTTGGCTTGGTCTACTCGGCCCGTAGGCACGGTATAACAATCAATCCGTGTGCTGAATAACCCTAATATTAGTGTTTGTTGAGGCTAGAACAAGCCCATAGGTGGCAACAAGACAATAAAACATCACAATAATAACAACTAATCATAATTTATCAAACACAATCATAACATGCTTTCTCAAGCCACTAAGCAAAGAGTAGAGTGTCGGCGATAGACATTATCTTAAATAGTCATAGCCAATTCACTAAGACAAGGCTATAGGTCGGATAATGATAGTACAATGGCCATAACAAGCTTAGGCTGTAACACCCCAAAATTTTTTTGAACTAAGACTCGAACCATCCTTCGTTGTGAGTAGGATTTTACCAAGGAATTTAAAATTTCTTAAGTATTAAGGTCAGGTCACTAGATGTATCACCTTGAATTCCAAAAAGAACCAAATTGGAAATAGAAAAACTCTGAAATTTTGCAAGTTATGCTTAAGTATGAGTTTTGGGTCAACTTCAAATGACCATAACTCCTAGCACATGATGAGTTAGGTGTGCTACAAGATACCATAGAAAATATCTTTGAATTATCTTTCCAACACCATCAAGTTTTCCTAGTTTCGAGTTTGTATGAGGAGATATGTCCATTCGAAGTTGGGTTGTCTAGATAAGGAAAGTTACCCGAAAATAGTAAGAAGTATTTTGGTCTTTTCCTTATCCAATCAGATTTAATTCATTTTTAGTAAGATTTTAAGGGTATAATCCTATTAGGTTCAGTTTTATAATCCTAATTTACGCCTAGGGTTTTAGTTGAGTGTTCAAGAGAAGAAAAGAGGAGAGGATCAAGCGATCGTCGAGAGTCTTGCGTTTTGTTGTGGATTTTCGCCATGGGTTCAATCCCTAAGAGGTATGTAAGCTTCCATAGTGTTGAGTTTGTTCGCCCACCCATCAAACATGTTATTTTCAGCGTAATTTTACTCTCAAAAGTTGAAGGATTTAACTTCTTGATAGGTGTTCTTGAAGTTCATTTTAAATCTTGTTTAGTTGGGTTTCGATGATTTCTTGAGAAGAAAGTGATTGTTTTGAGTGGATTAGTGTGTACTTAGGTTGGGTAATTGAATCTAAGGAAATCTTGAGAAAAGAAATCGATTAAAAGCAATTTAAGATTAAAAAAAATGAGAGGCGAAATACGTTGAACTTGGCCTGGGGAGAGGCTGGGGGGCGTGCCCCAGATGCGCCCAAGGGGCTGGGGGGCCCTGTAGTGCACCCATATGCAGCTTCTGAAGTTTGGGGATGGCACCTCACGCGCCAGGGTCGCCTGCTCCCACTTTTGTTTTCGTCGGTTGTCCCATTTGAGTCCCTTTTAAGTGTACCTTCACTCCCTTTGATTTTAATCACTCTAAGCTACTTATAAACACTTAGAAATCATTCATAACTTGAATCATAACCTTGAATTAATAATTCAAATTCAAGGTAAAGTTAAGAGTTAAGTCTTGAGATTTCTTTCGAACATTTTGAGAGAGGCCCTTTGAGTCCTTTTGAGGAGTCTTCTACATTTTCTAATAAATGGTTTCAAGGCACAAGTAAGTGTGCATGAGAGTGAGGAGAATGTATTCACGAGTCTACACTATCACCGATATCCTTCATATCATGAACCATAACTCTTGAATTCATAATTCACTTTCAAGAGAGAGTTAAAAGTAGAGTTCAAGAAAGTCTTTGAGTTTAATTGTGAATCCTTTGAGATCCACCATCGATTTGAGTTAAGTTTTGAGTAAGTAAGTATAAGAATGAGAAGATTCGTATACATGAGTTCCTTATTGATATTTTGACCCTTGAGTTGAGTCGTTCATGCGCATAACTTCCGCATGAACTCCATTAGTTGAGTATCTTTGAGATGAGTAGTATCTTCAAGTTCTAAGTCTTGAGTATCGAGTTCATAACCCTTCCAAGATTATAATCCTAATCATGGGACTATTACCTATTAAGTCCATGAGTTGAGTTGTTCATGCCTATAATTCTGCATGAACCCTATAAGTCGAACAGTCTTAAGATGGAATTATCGTTGAGTCCTTGAGTTGAGTAGTTCATGCTCATAATTCCGCATGAACCCTCTGAGTTGAGCATTCTTGAAATGAGTAGTATCATTGAAGTTCTTGATTTCCAAGTATTGAGTTCTATCTATGATTATTGAAAACCTTGCATTGAGTCATTTACATCTATACTTTGGCATGAACCATATTTTAAGAAGTCTTTTACAAACATTTTAAATTTTTTTAAGACTTAAGCTTTGAGTTGAGTAAAGAGTAAGAGTAAAGTTCATTTCATCAAAGATTATACGGGAACTAAGTATTCCCAAGAGTTAAAAATGTTTTCACATTTGAGCAAGAAAGGAAACACCGATTTCCAAGAAAGCTTTTAAAGCTAAGTTTTGAGAAATTATCTCAAACGAAAGAAAGAAATTTTATTTTAAAACATATGAGCTAAGTATATTTTTGGGAGTAGTATTGAACACCGATACGACGATGCGAGTTCATATCAACTCAAGTCTCCATAAACCATGTTGCCATCATTGGTAGTAAAGGATCATACTTTTTAGATCACTCCTTAAGTGCTTTTTAGCATACAATAGTGGATCCACTTAGTTAAGGCGTTTTATATGATGGCAAAGTATAGGACAATTCTGGCAGCGTGGGCAAGACGATGTATCATCAATTTGGCTCATATTGATGGTTGTCGGTTAGAGAAACTCCCACAATATTACATTACTTATATGAAATTGAGTTGTTATTGTATTTTTCAATACATTGAGTTGGTATCTACAGTTTTACAACTTTCCATATAGATTGCATCTTTTACTATTGCTTTATCCTTGAGTATCATGAGTTGAGTCTTTCGAGTTGAGTATCTTGAGTTGATCTATGATTCATTGTGTCTAGTACCTTATTGTTGAGTTTCACTTAGTTGAGAACCTTATTACTAAGTTTCATATCTTATCCTTGAGTACTTATGAGTTGAGTAAGTTTGAGTAGTTTTGAGTATCCTTGAGTATTCCTTGAATTGAGTAAGTTTGAGAAGAGGTAAGTATATTCCCCTTTTTATCAAGATTCAAGTTTATGTTATGCTCTAGAATTTCCCTTACATGCTCGTACATTCCATATACTGAGCCATTTGGCCTGTATCCTTTCATGATGTAGATTCAAGTATTCGGGGATCATCAACAGGAGCTTTGTTGATACCACATGGAGTTCTAGTTAGCTATGGTGAGCCTCCTTGCTTTCGGAGGATTTCATTTACTTTTCACTTATATCAGTTGTTAGGATGTCGTGGGTCTTGTCTCGACTTCCATCTTTGTCAGTTAGAGGCTTCATAGATAGATAGTAGAGTTTGAGAAGTCTATTTCATTTATCTTATTAAATGTATGAAAGACTTGAGTTGCCTATTGTTGGCTAGTTGAATATTTTATTTTTTATTCAGATTTATTCATTTGAGTTAAATATTTGTAAGTTTCATGAATTATATTTACTTATTAAGCTTTTGCATGCTTAAGTTAGTCTTCTGCTTGTAGTCAGCTAAGATGAGGGTTAGCTTGGGGACCATCAATGGTTCTTGAGTGTCGACCACATTCAGGGTGTAGGCTCGGGTCACGACATAGGCCATTAGGATCATGCCATAAGAGAAATAATAGACTTAACATACCTACAAACCAAAGCCCAAGAAGTGTCTCTATGAAGCTTTCCCAACAAAAGTAGTGCAACAATGCAGAAATTAGCGAGGCTACAAGAACAAGCCATGACTAATCAATAAGATGTTATTGCCACACTCGTGATCAGCCAAGTCCAACCCACAAAGTGAGGCAGATAACAACAACAATCAGAAGCTAACTTCATTGAAGGCATTCCAACCACATCTCAAAGGAGCGACAAGCTCCCAAGGCAACATAACTAGGTGTATTTTATGTTGTTCAATCCAACAACCATTGTATGTGACTCTAATAAAAATCACACTAATCCACTAATTACCTTAAGAACTTTAACACCATCACTAAACAATAATAACAACTAATTGAACAAGAAAAAGAGGCTATCCACAACCACACCATCAAAAATACCACCACAAAGCTCAAAAATCTATAAGAATGATACTAGGATATGGAATTACGAATGAGGAGAGTAAAAATAAGATTACCTCAACCAAAAGTTTGAAATAATACTATGAAAATTCTGCCTCCTTGCAACAACAATGAACGAAGCTAAATGGACAAGAACATTATACCATAACGATGAGCTTGCAACATAAAGCAACTTCCGTTAAACATCCGAGTTAAGAATCCAAGCATCGAAAGAGTATTAGAAGAAGGTTTTTATCATTTTTTCTAGGTTTTCATCAGTTTTTTTTTAAAAAAATGACGAAGGCGGTGTTCTTTTAAAAAGACCACCGACTTAGAGTTAGGGGGGCTCGCTTAGAGTTGCCTACTTTGCAGTCTCACCGAAAATGTGCATAACTGTCTACTCTGATGTTGTTTGGATGAGAGGTTTAGTGCGTTGAAAACTAGACTCGTATACCTTTGATTTAATAGGTAATGAGAATTCTAAGTCTTTATATTCTAGGAGAAAATTGTAGAAATATTTGACCAAAACTTTAGAGAAATTCCTTAAAAGCATTTATAATAACCTTTGTCGACTTTTATTTAGCAACTCTCTTGATTTTAACACTTCACACTAAAACTTTTACAATTAAAAGCAAATCATAAATTATCCTTCCTTATGTGTTAAGAAATCTTACTCTTATTACAAAAGTACAAGTTAATACCAACTTTCAAATGGACGGGGTGTCATATCCTCCCCCCTTATAGGGACATTCGTCCTCGAATGATGATTGTATTTTTTATATCATAAGAAACAATGTTGGAACTCATACAAAACATAAGTAACATATCTCATATACTCAAATGCTGGTCTAGTCATTTGAAGGAATGAACAAGTGGGAATTTTTAGATTTCATGTCCTCCTCAACTTCCCACGTGAGCTCCTCAACATTACGGCTTTGCCACAATACTTTTACTAAAGCTATATCCTTATTCCACAACCTTCTTATTTGACGATCTACTATGGAAACATGAACTTCTTCATAAGAAAGATCCTCTAAAATCTGAACATCGATTGTCGACACTATACGTGTTGGGTCTCCAATACACTTCCGTAACATAAAAAATGAAAAACTGGGTGTACTGCTTCAAACTCTTGAGGTAACTCTAACTCATAGGTAAATCGACCTATGCATTGCAAGATACGATAAGGCCCAATGTATCTAAGGATCAACTTTCCTTTTTTGCTGAATCTCATAACCCCCTTCATAGGTGAAACTCTCATAAAGATCCATTAATCAATATCAAACTCTAATTCCCGTCGCCTAACATCTGCGTATGATTTTTGGTGGCTTTGGGCTGTCAACAACCACTCTCTAATTAACTTAACATGTTCTATGGCTTGCTGCACTGAGTCTGGTCCACATAATTTTGATTCTCTAACCTCGAACCAACCAAAAGAGATCTACATTTTCTTTCATATGAAGCCTCATACGGAGCCATACCAATGCTAGAATGATAGATATTATTATAAGCAAACTTGATAAGTGGCAAGTGATCATCCCAATTACCTTTGAAATGTAACACACATGCCCTTAACATATCCTCGAATGTATGGATCATACGCTCATCTTGGCCATCACTCTGAGGATGAAATGCAGTACTAAGGTTTACATGCATCCCCAGACCCTTTTGGAATGATTTCAAAAAATGGGTTGTAAATTGTGCCCCTCTACCTGAAATAATTGATATAGGGACACCATGCAATCTATAAATCTCTTTAATATATAGCCCGCATAATCCTCAGCTGTTAATGTGGTCCTGACCAGCAAAAAATGCACTAATTTAGTTAGCCTGCCAATAATTGCTCAAATAGAATCAAACATTCGCAGCGAGCGAGGCAAACATGTAACAAAGTCCATGTTTATTGCTTCCCATACCATAATGGAAGGGGTCTCTTGAATCATCCCACTAGGTTTTTGGTGCTCAATTTTCACCTACTGATAGTTAGGACACTGTGCTATGACATCAACAATATCTTTCTTCATCCCAGGCCACCTGTAAATATCTGTAATATCATGATACATCTTCATAGAACCTGGGTGAATCAAATATCAAGAATAGTGTGCTTCTACCATAATTTGTTGTCAAAGACTGATACGCTTAAATTACACCTCCCTAAAGAAGTTTCAGCGATCGTTAACAAGAACCCAACTTGGATGTTGGGGTCGATCCCACAAGGATTATGGTTTAGACTTAAGCTTAACTTATGATTATATTCTTTTAGTCAACGTATTTCCAAAACAAGTAAGTAAAAGGGGGGGGGGGGGTTGTGAAATAAATGATTGATTGTTGTCAAGTAACAAGTGAAGAGGATTCAAACTTTGTTGTTATTAGTGAGAGAAAGTAACTAGGGTGTACATGTTCCCCATAAACTCATAACTCGGAAATCCTAGTAATAGTAATTATTTCCTAGTGTATTACATGCAAAGTGATAAATTAGGTATCTCTAATTCCTTTTTTCGACACCTAGAGAATTTCACCCCGCACCTTGGTCCAGCTATGTGTGTATAATTTACTAACCCTTACCTTTACCTCATATTAGACATCACATCAATGTATGACTTATTTTTCACCCTCGCACCAATTGACATTAGACTATAGATAGTATCACACTAAATCTATGTTGATAATTTTTTTCTTATTAACTACCTCCTTGGTCCTGCAAGTAGCAACAAGGCGAGTTCTAACATTTGCAACCGCTAAAAAGACTTCTAAACGAAAGAATTATCAATGCATGCAATAACTCTATTCAAGAATTACTTAGTTACTATTCATACTTTGTTAATCGCTCATGGTTCCCACAACCCTAGTTGTGGATTTAGTTACCCATAATAGCAAGAACACAAGTTGTGGATTTAGTTACCCATAATAGCAAGAACACAATTCATAGTTTTAGATGAATAAATCATGAACTTACGTAATGAGAAGAATAAACCCAGAATCTTAACTTGAATTTTGAAGTAAAAATCTTCAAAACCAACTTAGGAAATCAAAAATTGCTAAAATTGCAAGTTAATCTCCAAAGCCAAAAACTAGCACAAAAGTAATAAGGTCTAACCCAAATAAGAAGAAGAAAAGAACCCTAAAACGTATTTCTATAAATGATCTCACCCTCAAAAATAATTATTTCTATGTATTATTTATAGATATAGGAAACCCTAAATAAAATAATTGAGTCCAAATAAAATAAGGAATCTAAAATCAAAACGGAATTGAATTTCTTGCGGCACGCGTGAACACTAGCCGCTTCGGTTGGAGATGCCTTCCATGCTGCCACGTGGCAGTAAGGCCTTCATTCGCTATTTGCAAATTGCAAATTTGCAATTTGCTACACTTTCTATATTAAATATTATTATATTAAATTTAATCCATTAAATTAGGGGTGTGCACTATTCGGATTAAACCAAATAACCAAACTAAATCAAATTGAATTTTTATTTGGATTAGTATTTTGGTTTTTTGGATTGGTTTTGGATTAATAAATTACTTTGTTTGATTGTTTGGTTTGGTTTCGGATTTTAAAAAATAAAAACCAAAAAAAACCGAATTATATATATATATATATATATATATATATATATATAAGATTTAGGCTTAGAATTAAGTTGGGGTTAACCACTTTTGTCCCTTTTTGGTTGTTGCCTTTCATGATGATTACGTTTATATCTTATGTTTGAATTACATCTATAATAGGTATACTTATAAGTATTGTGTTTTAAGTTTTACTTATGATTTATATTAGAAAGTATATTCAAGGGATTAAATATTATTACTTTGGTTATATATGTTATTAATTATGGACATAACCAAATAACCAAACTGAAAAAAGTCGAACCGAATAGAGGAAAACCAAACCAAACAAAATTTATTTTGGATCGGATTGGGTTACACTTTTACAAAATCAAAAGCCAAAAATCCAAACCGAATAGTGTAAAATCAAACCGAAAAACCGAATGCACACCCCTACATTAAGTTGTTTGCTTGATTTCCTTCTTCAACCTTCCATCTTTAATTCGTTTTAGCTCCAAACTTCTTCATTTTTCCACCAATTTAATTCTACAAATAAAATATACTATTTAGCACAATTCATAAAATTTACTCTAAAAAAGGACAAATATAAATAATAAATGTAAGAGAAATAATGATTAAAAATATGTATTTCGGCCTCACATCAACACCCCACACTTAAACTTTTGTTCGTCCTCGAGCAAACATTTTGCTCATCTCAAAAAATCAAAATAGGAATGTCATCACTTTGGTTAATACAAATAATTAGGCCATATACCAATTTCAAAACATCAAGTAGACTTCTCAATCATTATGCAAGACATCCAAATAAACAACAAACCTCTAACCTCCTAACCTCAAGTAAGGACTTTGAACTCATCAAATTTAAGCTTGCTTACCTACTCTCATCAAAGAAAGCTAATAAAATCACCTATCTATCATGAAATAAGTCCCCTCACGAAAAGAAATAGTCCACACACTCAATTCAAAAGATTGAATATAAATTAAGGACTTAATATCAAGAACAACTCTCACACTCACAAATAAAACTCACATGTATGCACAAAGAACCATAGGCTTGCCCATTATGTACATCTCCACTAATTAAGCATGCTTGAATGATATCAAATAGGACTTTAATGAGTTGTAATGTAGGCTTAATGTAGGCTAGGGGACGGGTAGGAAAACTATATAATAGTGATTTACACTCCCTTAAGCACTTAGCAATTTTACACTTCATCACCCATTACTTTCTTCTCTTTATTTTCAACCCTCTCTTCAACAAATATTTCACAAGTAATTCTCATCATCTCAATAATGCTTCAGTCTTCTTTTTTTTTCTTTTAAGTTTTCCTTCATATGAGCCACCCTCAACCTAAGTATTTTACATGCGTTAAGGTGCTTGATGTCCTTGGAAAGACCAAAGTCATCATCAAGGTAACTTTTTTTTTTCACATTCTTTAAAAGAGGGCTTTTTAAGCACTTTGTAGCTATCATTGATTACCTTTTCACTCAACCATCCCTTTTTCTTAGAATTGATAATTAGAATAAGTCTATGCTATAATGCTCAGGGAAGCAAGGTGCAAAAACTAGGGATTCGACAAAATAGTCAAGGGCAAAATATGGCTACCAACAAAAGGCTACAGGGTCAAAAAGGCTAACTAGTGATATAATATCTAAAAAGGCTATCAGACAAACCAAAGAAAACCTATTATCATCTCCTAAACAAAGCAACACTTTTTATTTCGCTTCAATAACATGCAGGGCAAGTTCTAGACTAAGATGCAAAACATGAAATAAACAAATTATCACCACACATGACACACGTATCAATCAAGATGGATCAATTCCACTTCTAAGAGAGACATGATCATAACAAACTACAAAATAAAATAAGTTATATACAAAGTCACAATCATGAGCTTAAGTGTCAAAGAGTAAGCAATTTCCTTATTAATCAAGCATTCACAAGAAAGTACTACTAAAAAAATTACGCCAAAATAGCAAGTATCACCACTCAAAAAGGTCTTTTCTTTTCTCTTAGAAAAAAAAACTTATTCCTAAAAAAATAAAAGACACTCGGTTCAAAGGGACTATCCTTAGGAAAAGAACCAAAAACAAATTCCAAGGAACCCATCCTAAAAAAAGACTCAATAAAATAGTAAAAACTAAGAATTCATTCCTCCATCCCACACTTAAAAAGATGTTATGTCCCCAAAGCATCAAATAAATTTAAAACAAGAATTAGAAAAACTCTCTGAGGCCTCTAGGCCTAGCTAGTAGCATATTCTCTTTATTTTCATCAAGAGTTTTTACTCCACACTTAAGCTTAAACATGCTCTTTTGCTTTAATTATTTTTGGTACTCAAACTTCCCATAATCTGCAAAAACAAGACAAAAAAAAAGTGACACTAATAAAATAAATATAAAATAAAATAAGAAGTTACACTACTAATTGGGTTGCCTCCCAATAAGCGCTTAATTTAACGTCGTGACACGACACAGACACCTTAGTTACCAGATTCCATCTCCTTGACCCTCTCCGATTGGATTATTACGTACTCCTTGATTAGCCATTTTCCTCAAAGCTTTTCTTAATTCACGATCGTAGAGGGTCAAGAATTCGCCTCGACTTTGTGTACTTGGCATACACTGGAGTTGAAACCTGTAGAAAACAAAACTAAAAGAAAAAACAAAAAATCTGGAAACACTTGACTAAAGTTCAATAATGTAGTTAAACTTAATCTAAAAGCCAAATTCCCCGGCAGCGGCGCCAAAATTTGATACGCTCAAATTACACCTCACTAAAGAAGTATAAGCGATCGTTATCAAGTAAAGAACCCAACTTGGAGGTTGGGGTCGATCCCACGAGGAATATAGTTTAGACTTAAACTTAACTTACAATTATATTCTTTTAGTCAACATATTTCCAAAACAAGCAAGTAAAAGGGGGGGGGGGTGTGTGAAACAAATGATTGATTGTTGTCAAGTAACAACTGAGCATGATTCAAACTTTGTTGTTACCACTGAGAGAAAATAACTAGGGTGTACGTGTTCCCCATAAACTCATAACTCGAAAATCCTAGTAATACTAATCCTTTCCTAGTGTATTACATGCAAAGTGATAAGTTAGGTATCTCTAATTCCTTTGTCCGACACCTAGAGAATTTCACCCTGCACCTTGGTCTAGCTACGTTTGTATAATTTACTAATACTTACCTTTACCTCATATTAGACATCACATCAATGTATGACTTAGTTTTCACCCTCACACCAATTGACATTAGACTATTAGATAGTATCACACTAAATCTATGTTAATACTTTTTTTCTTATTAACTACCTCCTTGGTCCGGTAAGTAGCAACAAGGCGAGTTCTAACATTTGCAACCTCCAAAAAGACTTCTAAACGAAAGAATTATCAATGCATGTAATAACACTACTCAAAAATTGCTAAAATTGCAAGTTATTCTCCAAAGCTAAAAACTAGAGCAAAAGTTATAAGGTCTAACCCAAACAAGAAGAAAAAAAGAATCCTAAAAAGTATTCCTATAAATGATCTTCCACTCCAAAATAATTATTTCTATGGACTATTTATAGCTATAGAAAATCCTAAATAAAATAATTAAGTCCAAATAAAATAAGGAATTCAAAACCAAAACGGAATTGAATTTCTTGCTGCACGCGTGAACAATAGCTGCTTCGGTTGGAGATGCCTTCCATGCTGCCACGTGGCAGTATGGCCTTCATTCGCTATTTGCAAATTTGCAATTTGCAATCTGCTGCACTTTCTATATTAAATATTATTATATTAAAGTTAAATCATTAAGCTGCCTGCTTGATTTCCTTCTTCAACCTTTTATCTTTAATTCGTTTTAGCTTCAAACTTCTTCATTTTTTCACCAATTTAATTCTACAAATAAAATATACTATTTAACACAATTCATAAAATTCACGCTAAAGAATGACAAATATAAGTAATAAATGTGAGAGAAATAATGATTAAAAATATGTATTTTGTCCTCACATCAAAGACTTGCAATATCTCGAACACACAATCAATGTCCATATCTAAGGATTCCATCTTTTGCTGTATTGATGGCTAATGAGTCTTTCTGTTGAGCTTTACCCCTAAACTTCTTGAAGATGGGATCCTTATGTTGTCGTGACTTTACTTCCACGACAAGAGATGATACCGATGTAATGACATGTTCCTATCATTAAATAAAAGTCAACGGAGAAAATTTTTTGATCGAAAAACTTTTTGATAGTAACTTGAAATTTCCTAGCCTAGTCCAAATTTGGACAAAATCGGAGTCAGTGAGATCTAGGGAAATCTCATAATAATTGGATGATCTAATTATGATTTTGTTCACATGAGTAGATAACTAAACCGTTAAGGAACCCATACGACTTTACAGAATTGAATTCAGGTGAGTAGAACTCTCGAAATTGATCTTAGCGTGAACGGGTAAATCTAAGTGTCGTGGAATGAGGGTGTGTTGTGAAATGGGGGTTTGAGACTCTACTTACGACGTTCGATCTCCACGCAAGCTGCCAGGGCGGGATTTATTCTGCCAGGGCGAGGCCTTTGTAGTGGGGTGAGGACCGTTGTGGCAACCTAGTTGCGAATAAGTCAAAAATAATCGCCAAAATCGTTTTATTCTGCAAGTGTCTACTTTGAGAGCTAGGAGACGACCCTAGGTGTTTTCTTGACAGTTTTCCACCATTCTTAAAGCTAAAGGTAAGGTTTTCACTCTTCAAATCCATTTTTCGATCCGTAGAACTTGGTTTCTTGGGTGATTATTGTTGTGAAAGGGTTTTGGAACTATTTGGATGGTGGGAAAAGCCCTAATCTGGGTATGGGGATCACGGGTTTGACCTAGGATTGATATTATTGTTTATAATACGGGTACTTAGGTGTTGTTTATGGATCCTCACATTATTATGATTGTTTGTAGACCAAGAACAAGCGAAAAGAATTCGGAAAGGAAAGAATCAAGTTTCTTAAGGAATTCAAGCTTTGTTTGAGGTAGGTGATAGTTGTGATTTCATGTTGTGTGATATATGTTTATACTTGTTTCATTATAGTGCATGTATGTATGTGGATGTTGCATTATTGATCACACTAATTGTGAATGAGGATAATTGAATAATTGAATGCCATGAATCATGACTTAATTGTATGATTATGAAAATGTACGACTTAATTGTATGATTATGAGAATGTACTTGTGATTATGATTATGGCTTGTTGTTCCGACACACTAACTGAGATCGGTTGCCACGTACCCACATAAAATTTAAATGGGTGTCATGATCCGACACACTAACTTGGATCGATTTCCATGTACCAGCATAAACATTGGAACGGGTGTCACGATCCAACACACTAACAATTTAGGTATGGGTTCCATGAGAGGACCATTGAATGATGTTGCGTAGCTACTTGTGATGATTATGTTCATATCTAATGGTGATTGAGGTTGAAAGGCTATTTTTTACTCTAAAAATGATAACCAATGTGTATTATTGAGAACGTGGAATGCTACATTGATCCTGAAAAGATGACTAATATTGTATATTTTTGATATATGCCTATTTTATAATGTTGTGGTTACTTGCATGTGTTTCACTTATTGGGATAGTCGCGTGATCCTACCAGTACACTGTGGTTGTGTACTGATATTGCACTTGCTCTTTCTTTGTTGAGTACAGGGCATCTTCAGATGTCTATTGATAGACTTTAGCTAGGTGACTATTGAGCGTGACCGGATTCAAGGGTGAGCTCGTTCTTTTAGGCTTCCATGGATCTCTCTTATTTAAGTTCACTCTTTTCGGACTCAGACTATTTATTTAAGATGTTTGTTAAGTTTCGTGGTTGTACTTCTTGTTCTTAGACTTGTCGTTAGTAGAGTTTTGGTACAAGTACTTTCAGGTTTTAGGGGCTGTTCTTCTGCATTAGTTTGGTTAAGTTATTTGTTTAAACCTTGGAGTTTCTGGAAACTCCATATAATTTCTGCATTTAAACCTACTTCCGTATCTTTAAATGCCTAATTTTTTGTTAAGTTGCTTAGTTGGGTTGTAGTAATGGTTCTCCCGCCGGAGGGTTAGTATGGGTGCCAATCACGATGGTCTGGGTCATGAAAAAGTTGGTATCAGATCCCTAGGTTCGTTGATTTCATTGTATCAAAATGAGTCTAGTAGAGTCTTGTGTAACGGTACGAAGACGTCCATACTTTTCTTCTAGAGGCTATAGGGCTTTAAGAAAAACTCACTTCTTTCTACTCTTTCGTTGTATGACTTAAATCCAATTAGTATCTGGGTGATACAAATTGATATCTTTCCTCCTTCACTCTATGGTCTGAATTAGAGAAACAAAAGTGGTAACACCATCACTAGTAAGAGAGAATGTGTATAGACTACCGACAGTTGAATAGTGTCACCATTCGGAACAAGTATCCGCTGCCTTAGATAAATGATCTTTTGACCAATTGCAGAGTGCATCAGTTTTCTCTAAGATTGATCAAAGGTCTGGTTACCATCAGTTAAAAATTAGGCCTAAGGATGTGCCCAAGACGGCGTTTAGAACCCGCTATGGATACTATGAGTTTCTAGTTATGTCATTTGGGTTAACAAATGTGCCTGAAGCTGTCATGAGTTTGATGAATGGTGTGTTCAAACCATTTCTTGATTTATTTGTTATAGTATTTATTGATGATATTCTGGTGTATTCAAAAAGTGAGGAAGAGCATGCCGACCATCTTTGTATTATTCTATGTGTTCTTGGGAAACAAAAGTTGTATGCGAAATTTTCTAAGTGTGAATTTTGGTTGACTTCAGTTACCTTTTTGGGGCATGTAGTTTCAAGGAAAGGGGTAATGGTAGATCCCCAAAGGATTGAAGAAGTCAGGAATTGGGTCTGACCTAGTTCTATGACTGAAATTAAGAGTTTTGTGGGGCTCACTAGCTTCTATCATCGCTTGTGAAGGGATAATGGTCAGATTTATAGATTCAAGTTTATAGGTGACAACATTCAAGAAGTTTTGGTAAGGGTCGGCAAGATAATGAATAACATTACTTTGGAAAATGCAATTAGTATTTTGTCATAACATGTATGGGTTGTTTAGCGAATGATGAAATTAAGTTATGTCAATTGAGGTTAGAAGCTATACTATGATTTTCTAGATTGATTGTATATCAAATAGAGTCATGATACGACTACAACAATAGTAACAATGCTTACTTGGTTAAGTTATTAAGTGTGTTAAAATTGCAGAGAACCTGGACATATGAGGAGGAAATCAGCGAGGCCGTGGAGGCCGGGGAAATGGTAATGTGGGTAAAAGAGTAGTGCAGCCAGGCAAGGAGGTTGCTCGTCAAGATGACAGGGCTCAATTTTATTCCTTTTCGGGCAAGACCGAGGCTTAGGGTCTGATGCAGTGATCACAAGTACTATTATTGTTTGTGATCAGATGGCTAATGTGTTATTTGATCTAGGTTCTACTTATTCTTATGTATCTGTATGATTTGCCTCAAAATTTGCTATGATTTGTGATATACTTGATCCCCCCATCCATGTTTCTACCCCAGTTGGAGAGTCTGTTATAGTCACCCATGTATATCATGTTGTCTTGTTGTGTTATGGATTTTCAAATTTGGGTTGATTTGGTTATGTTGGATATGACTGACTTGATATAATCTTAGGCATGACTTGGTTGTCCTACTATTATGATGTGCTTAATGGTAATGCTAAGTCGATAACTCTAGAGATCCCGGGTAGGGAAAGGTTAGAGTGGGAAGGGGGTACAAGCCTAAGTCAACTAAAGACATATCTTTCGTGCGGGGTAGGAAACTTGTGGGGCAGGATTGTTTGGAATAATTGGCTCATATTCGGGATGTTGAAGTTGAGTCTCCCTCTATTGAGTCTATTTCATGTGGTGTCAGAATTTAGAGAAGTGTTTCCTATTGAATTGTTTGGTATGCCTCCGGATAAGAGATATAGATTTCTACATTGACTTGGAAACTAGAACTCGCCCTTCTCCATTCCTCCTTATCGCATGGCTCTGGCAGAATTGAGAGAGCTTAAAGCTCAAATCCAGGAGCTTCTTGATAAATGTTTCATCAGTCCTAGTGCTTCTCCATAGGGTACTCCTTTCTTGTTTATTAAGAAGAAGAATGGTAGTATGAGGACTGGTGATTTTATCTTAAGCCATAAAGGAGTTGATTGATACTGGAATGACAAGCTTATGGATAAAGAAAGTCCCATTGAGTATACTTGGGTGAAGAAATTTGAAGATTTTAGTAAGAAAGTGCGTATAGAAATTGGGATAGTCCTTTGAATTTGATGAGTATACCTAAGTTTGAGGTGTCATATTGATGAAAAGGTTGACTACATAGTGATAGTGAAGGCTGACTGAGCGTAATGGTAATAAGAGTTCGTGATGGATTGTGACGGGATGTAAATATATAATAAGATTGTTGGTTAAGCAAAATTTGTACAGTAATTACAACTTGCGAGTATCTAAGGTTATGGTTTTTGTATTATTTGGTGAGTAACGTGGTTGTATGAAAAGTTTTAAGAGATGGTGGGACACCACTCCAATAAAATTTTAAAGAGCTAGAGTCATAATGAAGAAAAATAGTGGAATGTAGTACAACCTTTAAAGAGAGGTGAGAGCAAAAATATTTTATTTGATTGCAAAGGCTAAAGAGATATCTTTAGAGGGGTAGATAATTGGGTTCAGAGATGCGTGATTTCATTCCCTTTGTTGTGGCTATGGTAATAGTGTCATGGATCCATCAGATTAGTTAAAAACTATGGGAAAAGACTTGAGAAAGGAGTGTACATACATTAGCTTGAGTGTGATGATAAGTGCTTGGTTTTTGTTTTTGAGTTTAGTAATGAGTACAATTGAATTGTTAGCAAAAGATATTGTAAGATCGATGGAGATGCGATCAATGATAAACGAAGATCTATGCATTCATGAAAATCTTCAAGGTATAAGCGAATGTGGATAGATAAGGGGATTGTGTATATGGTTGAATTTACAATTCACATTTTTCATTGTAAATCTACATTCGTGGTGATATATTTTGTCAAGGTATGAATTGTCAAGGTGAGAAATGATCAATTGTATCAGGTATTGAGTATGTGAAAGGACTTACACCTGGGTTGAGACGTAAAGTTTATTACTATTGATTGTTAAGTACCTAAGAAATGTTTCATTTAAAAAGTGTTGGTTTTTAATAAGGTAAATGGTTGGAGTGTTTATGATGGTTGTTAGTGTTGTGAGTATGATTCACTAGCTATGCTCTTGTATATTTTCACTTTTGTGGGTGGATCCCTAGTGGCGGATCAGGTGTACCGATCCTACGATGTTCTCTTGGTTGAGTAGGATGATTGGGAAGATTTGGTTATTATAAAGGACATATTTGGTGTCGTCTTGGAGTTGTTAAGTATTTCAATGGTTCTACATATACCACTTGCTTATGAGAATTCATAGAAGAGCTACCATGTGTATTTATGGTTGTCCGATAATCTTAATATTCATCTAGTCATCGAGGTCAAGTATTGGTTGTGTGTGGTTTAATATGGGGATCATTGGGTCTAATTCTACTGTTCTTAAGGGTAATCTACAATCATAATTGCTAAATCTAGCATTCGATAGTGTGGTTAGAGGGTTTGTATGCTTGGACATATCCCTCGATGAGTATATGATGTCTAAATATCAAATTTTATAACTTAAGCTCATGGAAATATATGTTGTGGGGTGGATATGTTGTTAAGAACTATGATTGTTTGGGTATTATGAGTGTGCGTTGACTGGTTCAGGTTTGCTTCTATTTGTAGCAAGTATTGACTTGGAATTTTATCATGCTTAAGTGCTAAAGTATTCGTCCGAATGATTGTGTCAGATCCTTGATAACATGTTGTAGACGTGTGTACAATCAACTTTGGTGGTTGTTGGAAATCGTTTTTGTTGTTAGTTAAATTTACATACAACAACATTTATCACTCGAGTGTTAAGATATCTTCATTGAGGCATTGTAAGGGAGGATGTGTAGGTATTCAATTGGTTGGTTTGAGTTTGAAGATGTGAAACCCTTAGGGGGTAATGAGATTCGGTAAGAGTGTTGAGATGACTTCATTGAGGCATTGTAAGGGAGGATGTGTAGGTATTCAATTGTTGGTTTGAGTTTGGAGATGTGAAACCATTAGGGGGTAATGAGATTCTGTAAGAAGGGCATGCGAGAAAAATATCCCCAACTGTTCAACGATTCAGATACTACTCGGAGATGAGTGATGGGTAAATTGGTATCTATTGTAACGACCTATTCCCGTCGTTATAGAAAAACCAAAGGGGAAAATTTTGGGAACGGAAAACATTTTAGTAGTAACTTGAAATTTCCTAGCCTAGTCTAGATTTGGATGAAATCAGACTCAGTGAGATCTAGGGAAATCTGGTAACAATTGGGTTATCTAATTATGGTTTTGATTAATGAGTAGATAGCTAAGATGTTAAGGAACCCGTAGGACTTTACGGAAAATTCGGGTGAGTAGAACTCCCGGAATTGATCTTAGCGTGAACAGGTATTTCTGAGTGTCGTGGGATGAAGGTGTGTTGTGAAATAGGGTTTTAGACTCTAATTAGGACGTTCTGTCTCTGCGCAAGCCACCAGGGTGGGATTTATTCCGCCAGGGAGGGGCCGTTGTAGCGGGGTGAGGACCGCTGTGGCGGGCTAGTAGCGAATTAGTCGGAAATAAACCCCAAAATCATTTTATTCTGCAAGTTTCGACTTTGAGAGTTAGGAGATGACCCCATGTGTTTTCTTGACAGATTTCCACCATTCTTAAGGCCAAAGGTAAGGTTTTCACTCCCGAATCCATTTTTCGATCCGTAGAACTTGGTTTCTTGAGCTATTATTGTTGGGGAGGTTTTGGATCTGTTTGGATAGTGGGAAAAGCCCTAATATGGGTAGGGGATCAAGGGTTTGACCTAGAATTGATATTAATGTTTATAATCCAGGTAATTAGGTGTTGTTTATTGATCTTCGCATTATTATGATTGTTTGTAGACCAAGAACAAGCGAAAAGAATTCGGAAAGGGAAGAATCAAGTTTCTTAGGGGATTTAAGCTTTGTTTGAGGTAGGTGATAGTTGTGATTTCATGTTGTGTCATATATGTTTGTACTTGCCTCATTCTAATTCATGTATGTATGAGAATGTTGCATTACTGATCACACTAACCGTGAATGAGGATAATTGAATAGTTAAATGCCATGAATCATGAATTGATTGTATGATTATGAGAATGTACTTGTGATTGTGGCTTGTTGAATGGATCAGGTGTTACATTCTGACACACTAACTGGGATCGGTTTCCACCTACCGGCATAAACATTGGAACGGGTGTCACGATCCAACACACTAACTTGGATCCGTTTCCACGTACCGGCATAAACATTGGAATGAGTGTCACGATTCGGTACACTAACAGTTTGGGTATGGGTTCCATGATGATGCTTTGCGTAATCAACGACACGTCTTATAGTTCGGGTGTCTACGATCGTGCAATAGCACAGTAACCCAACCAAGGGTTGGGGATGTGTCCCAAGGGAGCAGTGGTGAGAATTAATAGAAAAATAGAATTTCATTCTAACTAGTTGTAGCTAAAGACATTAACGATTAAAAGCATAGTAAATTAAGGGGGTGACACAAAAGTGTCAAATATCAAATGGGGGTTTGGTCACAAGTAAGCTAAAATAACAAGATTAATAAGAAAATCTAACAATGACAGGGGGATTCTTGGGATGTGACCGGAATACGGATTATCTAGATTATTTGGTACATGCTTTCGATAGAAGATTTATAGAACAATAGTGACTAGGCTAAGCTTTATGTGGGAATAAGTTATCTCTCGAGCAACTTACCCCGTTTCAAATGCGTTCTTCTCGGACACCCACATGCCGCATGAAGACCAACCTACGCCTTACCCTACTCACTCTCTCGAGCTGAGTGTTAGGATATGGGACTAGGGCTTACCCTCTTGGGCTGAGCCTCATGTTCACCCACTCCTTAGGCCATCAATCTGGTGGTCTTGGTTTCACGACTTCTCTCTCGAGCAAGCCGAAAATACGTGAGTGAACTTGTATTTGAAACTACAAATCCATTAGATTCAACCCCAACTACTAGACGAAATCACCATTAAACTACATTTAAACTATCAGCAAGCAAGACCCAACAATTATCTTAACCCATATTCACTAGATCACACCCCAAGAATTGGGGGTTTTAGCCACACACCAAGAGATAAAAATTTATATCTAAATGAGCTTGCATTCAAATAGGTGTGAAGATTTAAGTCTTGTTACATGCCAAAAATGAAGAATCCAAGAGACCCAAGTCCAAATTCTTGGAGATGAAACTCTCTTCTTCTTCAAGTCTTCGAAACCCTCTCAAACTCAAAGCAAAAATATGAAAAACTAATATTCTATATGAAAATTATAATGCTTGTTCCACTCTAAGTGAAAATTATAATAATTGTTCCAAACCTAAAACTACAACTTTAACTAGTATTTATAGTTTTCACAGATTTGTGCTGCAGCGAATCATTCGGCGTCGTTAGTCGGAATCGCCGATCAACTCGGCGATTCGCCCTTTGGTGTAATACATTGCCGTCTTGCACCAGCCCTCAATATCATCGTGTTCTGGGTCATTGGGCGACATGGTATTGCTTCGCGGAACTTCTCGGTGATAGACCGACTGCTCCCTTTTTCCACCAACTTGATCCTTTCCTTGAAGGCTCAGTACACTAGAACAAAAGGCGAAGTAAGACCCTTCGCGACTCACCAAATGGATTTGGCGATCCTCAGGCCTTCATTTATTCGTTCTTTTCAGCCTTTTCATTCCTTTTTGCGACGTAGTGTCCATGCTTTCCTTAAAACTTCAAATACCTGAAACTTAAGAGTTTTCATGAGATATTGAGATATAATAAGAATTTAAGGACACAATTTCTATTAAAGTATATCCCTAAATTAGTTCAATTTATGGACTCATCAACACCCCCAACTTAAACTACTCAAGCAAACTCAAGTTCAGCCGTTCAAAAAGGGTGTCTCAAACAGTGCTACACAAGACTCAATCATGAATGCACACAACAATATTCAATTTACTTATGCAAAGATCAAATGTGCACTCAAAGATTCAAGTTGTGACTCACCAATATCAACGAATCTCATGCTCACAATACTTGCTTCAAATACAAGTGCAAGCTCAACTATAGTGTTCAAATTCCCTCACACAAAGAATGATTCCATATTCACACAATGGTTTCACAGTTTAAAGATTCGGAATCTGATGCAACGCTCACACTCACAAAGAAGAATATAATGCATAATTTCACCCATAGGTTTGCCCATATTTTCCAATCAACATTTGTTTCGACTCTCTCAAGATCACGAAGGTCTTAACAAGGTTTGTAATGGGGCTGAGTACAAAGGTATGGTCATTTAGGCTCAGTGACTTTCATCCTCATGAAATATGGTGCTCACAACACTTCCTTTCCTTTTCCTTCATCATTCTCTTTAGTGCTCATAAGTCATCCTATTATTCACTTTTCATGGATTGTTTGGGAACCCCATCTCTTTTGTACTTTATTCCACAACTTTCTTTTTCATTCTTTTTCTTTTTCTTTCTCTTCTCTTTTTTTTCATATGGAGGGGTTCCATTTTTCTCAACACCATGGGTTAAAGGAGACTTTCCTTGCACTTCTTGACCTTCCCTTTTTCTGTTTCACCACACCCCCAACTTAGGCTTTTGGTCTAAGTTGGCTATTCAATTAACCACAATTCAACAGGATTATAGGTAATGGATTAAAAAAGTCCTAGTTTTCATCAAGTTTCTTCCAAAGAAGGGTAAGGCTCAAAGGGTGTTCAAGAGAGAATCACACGCTCACAAGGTAGGTCACAAAAGAGGTGTATGTTAAATTGGCTTACACTCGTAGAAGTTTCCTAAGATCATATCAAGAGATAACATCACTTAGTTGACCGGACCAACGGAGAAAATTCTAGGATCTATCATGTATAATTCACAGGTAATCTCATCACACTATGCATTGACACTATAAGTTAAACAATACTCCACACTTGCGCTTGCGTGCAATAATCATCACAAGAGAATCAATTTGATACAAGGCTAGTCATAACGAGATGCAAAGAGTTCACATATTATCTATGCAACTTCATTTGGCCTCATCGTAGCCGCGCATTCATGTTCGTTCGATTATAAGCACTATTTAAGTCATCGGTACTGATCGAAACCGAGACTCAAATTTGCTAATGAATAACCACATTTAAAGTGCATACGAGGGGTGGCAAAAATGTGCAAAAAATTATAAATGTTTTTGGAAGGGTCAATCATTTTACAATTTAAAACTAAAAAAGGAGTCATAAGTTCAAACATCCACAGAAAGCAGTGTATAATAACACAATTTAAACAGAACAACCCAAATATACACAGCACACAAATATCAAATAGCACAAAAAGGTGGGCCTCACCCCACCACAGATAAAAACAATTTGTCCTCAAATGCAAATAAGATTATCCCATATTTAGAATAAAGAAAGAGAGAAAGGGAGGTAAAGAAGGGGTCTTGTCTAATTGGTCGCTCCATCCGTCTGGGCTTCAGTGCCCGGAGTGACCCCCAGAAGGACCAGCTCCATTAGATCCAGCAATAGGGGCTAAGAAAGCTTGCACAACAACATCTATTATAATTGCTTCCGTCTCGGTCAAGTCTTCATCTGCAGCTCCTTCAATCTCCTCAAGCATCTTTTCATCAGTTTCTGCTTCTGACTCAAGGTCGGCTGTCTGTCCGCTCTATCCCCATGTCCAGTGGTGGTCTGAGGCATCTCAGGCGCGTCTGGAATCTCCACTATTCCAAAGACCATGGACACATCGGTGGACTTCAGGTGGTCTACATCTTTTTGCAGTTCAGCAATTACAGCTTTTAAAGTTGTCACCTCCTCTGTGGACCCTTGGTAGTGCTCAGACACCGCTATCCTAGCTGCTAGGGCATCAATGGTAGTGCTCAGAGGTGTCACAACATCAGTTAGGGCAATAGGGATCATGCCTGGAACATAGGACTCTAGACTAGTAGCCCGAATATCAACAGAAAGGGCCAGTTGTCCCATTTGGAGTAAGGAAGCCTGGGTGAGTGGAAGCCAATATACAACAGCAGCAGTAGTGGATCTTGGAAATCGAGCAGCAGCAGAAGAACCTAGAGTATTAGCGGGAGTAGCAGTGACACTGGGTATACCTGAACGTCCACGGGCCAGAGTAGGCAGCGATGTCTCTGCAGGCGATGATTTTGTGTTTACTAACTCCACTGATGATGCATTTTTCCTTTTTGCTTAATACTTAAGGTACTCGGCTTCGATCCTTCGAATATCAGTAGAGGCAGTGGGTATCACTTCCACATCTTTCTTGGCATCTCTAGGCACCCGGGCTCATTTGCATAATTCTATGATCAAGATAGGGAATGAAAGTGAGGTTCAGCTCTGTCTTGCACGCATGAGTATCTCTAAAGCAATGATTGTACTTAAGTTTATCTGAGTCTCCTCTATGATGCAACCCAGGCAAGCTGCCTTGGCAAGGTGAAGAATCAACTCATATTTGAATGGCATAATTGTGTTACTGATAAAACCAAACCAGAACCTTGCAACTATGTTTAGTTCTTTTTTTTCAATCGAAACTCCATTCGACGACCACTTTGGAGTCTCATATGAAATTAGTGGGGCTAACCACTTTTTCATCCCATCTATCTTCTTTGATCTGATCAAGTACTAGCAATGATCCCTAATATTCATGGACATGCCTAAGATTGCGTTGATTTCTTCACTATCACAGTTCACCCTCCTACCTCTGACAACTGCATCGTCAACTTCTTTGAAGGCTGCTGCTAGCTGCTTTTGTTGGGGTATTAGTGCACTGTATGCACTGTAGAACTCTCTTACCCAATTTGGAATATAAGGGCCATAGGGTTTGGTGAAGATTTGGAAATTGTGGTATCTCAGACACTCAATTATCTCTGAGTGCCTGTCTATAACCCAGTCTATGGACATACGCTTTTCCTCCAGAATTCTCTTCAGCCCCTCAGCCTTTACTCAATTCATTGATTTAGGCGGAAGACCTTGTACTGGAGGTGTTAATACCATTGCCTGCTCTGGAACTGGAGGTGTAGTAGTGGTAGGATGGGGAGTCTTAGCCCTGGATAGATCATTCAACTTCTTAGTTCGCAGCTCAGCCGTTTGTGTTATTAACAGACCATCCTTATCAGAACCCACTCATTCGCTTTCAGATTGGTTGGGGTCATTTCTATAAAAGCCATTACTGTCAGTGATTGCATCTAATAATTCAAGGGTCTTGTGTTTGCCCTTGCCCTTTGCACTAGTTGTGGAAAGTTTAACAACCTTGCTTCTGAATGCATATGCATCCTCATTAATTGTAATCCCTTTTGTTTTACCTTGGGGTGGCCTGCTTCTTCCTGCAACTTTAGATCCAGCCATTTTTTCAAAGAATTCGGAGGAAGTTAAAACAACTAAATCAAATTCGAAAGGGCACAATTGCAGAAAAACTCGCCGAATTCGCCAAGTTACTTTGGTGAGTAGGATTTTATCCGCCGAAGGATACAGTGCAAAAAGGTTCAGGGGTGCAAAAAAAAGGGAGACCAAAGAGACTTTCGGCAAGTCTTCGAATGCTTTTGGCGATCAAAGATTTCTGGCTGAAAGTTGCAGAACCGTTATCACAAGTAGCATGAAATTAAAGGTGAGATGGGGTAATTTGGCAAACCGCCAAGTGATTCGATAAGCTCGCTTCATAATGTAGAACAGTCTAAATTTATCAGAAAGGCACAACACATGACATAGGATAAAATTACTTGTAATGAGAGTATAAATATCACAATTAAATGCAGGGTTTAGAGAACAAACCTTTTAGGCATATTAAGTCAAGACTGTGATACTAGGCAGCAGGTTAGTACAGATCCAAGTACTACTAAAGAACCTAAAATACTTACGAGGTGCGAAAACACTAAGTAGGTGCGATTTTGCAAAAATCGAGACTGAGAGAATATGAAAAAGGTTGAAAGTCAAGACCCATGGCTTTATAAAAACCCTCCAGATCTCACCCATTCGACGACATTAGTTGAATTTGCTCTGCTACTCAATGATCCACCGAGAGTTTATTTACCTCGCTGAGTTTTATAGGACCCTCAGTCAAAGTAAGGATCCAAACGGTGGTTTTTGTCGGGGTCGCCGATCTAGTTGGTGATTCACTAATTGAACTTGTGCAATTCATCCTATACTTTTCACAAACTTTTCATGCCCAATCCTATAAAATCAAAACACCTTTATTTCAAAGATAACATAATTAAAGCAGTTAAGTGTTTTGGGTTGCCTCCCAAACAACTCCTTAGTTAATGTTGTGGCACGACGTGGGTTAACACCTGAACTTCACTTTTGGGGCTAGCCAAAACATCATTTGGCAACCCCCTGCTTTGTGCCTGATAAAGATGAGGCATCACATGACCCGTAAGGTTCTCGAGCAGCTGAATGAATCTAAAATGAGAACCAATCATTTGATTCATTAATTTGATGTTCTCCTTCACTTCTTCCAGCACTCTATCATGCTCACTTACCTTGTTGAGATTGATTGATAGCATTCCCTCAACATGTTTACCCTCATTTTCCTTGGGCTTTCTTCGCTCATAAGGGGGAACATATTTGTCCTTTTGTTTGCATTGGACTTCAATCTCCACTATCTTTTTGGCCAACTCATCCATCTAAGTCATCAGTGCATCCATCATGAAGTCCTTCTCTACTTCTTGGTTCGCTTCAACCACTTGATCAAGCAGGTGGGTTGCCATTATATAGGGTTGATGTGTAATACCACCCGGAATGAGTTAGTCAACCAATGCTTTGTTTTCGGGACCAAGACTGTTGTAGAAGCAGTCCATGAGGACTATATCTGGAATTTCATGAGTGGGTCATAAAATTAGAAATGATTTAAACCTTGCCCATACCTCATGAATCCATTCACCTTCCAATTGTTTGGAAATTAGAATACAATCCCTGAACATCATTACTTTTAATGAAGGGAACTCCCTTTGCTCACGAGTACTGCTTGACATACTCA
Source organism: Solanum commersonii (assembly GCA_029007595.1). NCBI lineage: Eukaryota > Viridiplantae > Streptophyta > Magnoliopsida > Solanales > Solanaceae > Solanum > Solanum commersonii. Next base: position 12,109,689 of record JAJTWQ010000003.1, on the reverse strand, counting down.
TCTCCTCTGTTTCAAAACTCTAACAATCAAAACAAAATTAAGAATTAAGTTAGTAAAACTACAGCTAAAAAGAACAATTTTTTTTATTAATCTAAGAATTCTCAAATAACACCACTCCCCGGCAGCAAAGCCATTTTGATGTTTTGCGTAATCAACAACACATCTTACAGTTCGGGTGTCTACGATCGTGCAATAGTATAGTAACCCAACCAAGGGTTGGGGTCGTGTCCCAAAGGAGCGGTGGTGAGAATTAATAGAAAATTAGAATTTCATTCTAACTAGTCATAGCTAAAGACATTAACGATTAAAAATATAGTAAATTAAGAGGGTGACACAAAAGTGTCAAATATCAAATGGGGGTTTTGTCACAAGTAAGCTAAAATATCAAGATTAATAAGAAAATCTAACAATGAGAGGGGGATTCTTGGGATGTGACTGGAATACGAATTAATCTAGATTATTGGGTACATGCTTTCGATAGAAAATTTATAAAACAATAGTGATTAGGCTGAGCTTTATGTGGGAATAAGTTCTCTCTGAGCAACTTACCCCGTTTCAAATGCGTTCCTCTCGGACACCCACTTGCCACATGAAGACCAGCCTACGCCTTACCCACTCACTCTCTCAAGCTGAGTGTTAGGATATGGGACTAGGGCTCACCCTCTTAGGCTGAGCCTCATGTCCACCCTCTCCTTAGGCCATCAATCTAGTGGTCTTGGTTTCGCGACTTCTCTCTCGAGCAAGCCGAAAATACGTGAGTAAACTTGTATATGCAACTATAAATCGATTAGATTCATCCACAACTACTAGATGAAATCACCATTAAACTACATTAAAACTATCAGCAAGCAAGACCCAACAATTATCTTAAACCATATTCGCTAAATCACACCCCATGAATTGGGGTTTTTACCCGCACATCAAGAGATAAAAATTTATACCTAAATGAGGTTGCATTCAAATAGGTATGAAGATTTAAGTCTTGTTACAGGCCAAAAATGAAGAATCCAAGAGACCTTGGAGATGAAACCCTCTTCTTCTTCAAGTCTTCCAAACCCTCTCAAACTTAGAGCAAAAAAATGAAAATCAAATATTCTATATTAAAATTATAATGATTGTCCCACTCTAAGTGAAAATTATAATAATTTTTCCACACCTAAAACTACAACTCTAACTAGTATATATAGTTTTCACAGATTTGTGCTGCAGCGGATCATTCGACGTCGTTAGTCGAAATCGCTGATCAACTCGTCAATTCGCCCTTTGGTGTAGTTATTCACTGTGTTACACCAGTCCTCAATATCATCGTTCTCTGGGTCATTCGGCAACATGGTACTGCTTCGCAGAACTTCACGGCGATGCACTGACTGCTCTTTTTTTTTGCCGATTTGATCCTTTCCTTCAGGGCTCAGCACACTGGAACAAAAGGTAAAAAGACCCTTCGATGACTCACCAATTGGACTCGACGATCCTCAGGCTTTCATTTCTTCATTCTTTTCAGCCTTTTCGTTCCTTTTTGAGACGTAGTGTCCATGCTTTCCTTAAAACTTCAAATACCTGAAACTTAAGGGTTTTCATCAGATCTTGAGATAAAATAAGCATTTTATGACATAATTTCTATTAAAATATAGCCCTAAATGAGTCCAAATTATGGACTCATCAAGGACCATTGAATTGGGTTCCGTGAGAGGACCATTGATTTGTGTTATGTATCTACTTGTGATGATTACGTTCATATCTAATGGTGATTGAGGTTGAAAGGATATTTTTTTCTCTAAAAATGATAACCAATGTGTATTATTGATAATGTGGAATGCTACTTTGATCCTGAAAAGATGATTAATATTGTATATGTTCGGTATATGCCTGTTTTATAATGTTGTGGTTACTTGCATGTGTTTCACTTATTGGGATAGCCGCATGATCCTACCAGTACACTGTGGTTGTGTACTGATGCTGCTGTAACTAGAAAGAAGCCAATAATTGGAAATAGTCATTTTTGGAATGAATGAAAAAATCTGGAAAAAAATTATTTAAGTTAGGAAAAATGAGTTTTTGGTCAACTTCAAATGATCATAACTCCTATATTAGGAGGATTTAGGTGTAGTTTTAGAGATGTTTGTAAAGATCTTGGAATGATCTTTCCAACGCCTCCAAGTTTGCGCAATTCCGAGTTTGTATGAGTGAGTTATGCCCTTTGGAAGTTGGTTGTTGGATTAAGGAAATGTCTAATCCAAAATTTTAAGGGGCATTTTAGTCTTTTCATTGCCCTATTAATTTAACCAATTTTTAGGAGTTTAATATGGGTCAAATCATATTTTAGTCATTTTTAGAATTTGGGATTTCACACAAGGGTTAAGGAGAAAGGAGAAGAGAAAAAAAGAAGGAGAAAACGGCAAATTCATCAATATCGATCAAGGAAGTTGGTGTTTCACCAAGGATTTACTACTATCAGGTATGTGAGGCTCTCATAACATTGGGATCGTTCTCCCACGTGCCAAGCATATTAATTTCAGTTTGGATTGGTCCTAAAAGTATTTGAGTATTAATGATCTTGATATCTATTCTTGAATTCATATAATGTTCTTGAATTTGACTAAGTTGGAAAGTTTCTAAGTTCGTTACGTCGTATCATAGAGTCGTTTTGAGTTAAGTTCTTAGGTACATGTGTTGGGTATTCGTATCTAAAAGTAATTTGAGAAAAAGAATCGAGTTTGGGTGAATTGGGGTTGGAAAACGAAGAAGAAATTTCGTCAGACAAAATTAGAGAGTGGTCGTACGTCACGCGCCTAGTGCCTAATTTTTAAAAATTCTGCTCCGCGTCGCAGAGTTGACACGAGGTGTTCTGCCTCAAAAGATATTTCTGAAACCAAAATTTAATTATGCCTCTGCATCGCGGACCCACCTTCATAGTTTGATTTTTGGTCTCTTCTCATGTTTAGCTTTCTAAAATCATTCCTCAAGATCTTTCCAATCACAAATCAAAATCCTTGAATCCATAATTCAATTCGAGAATCAGTTAAGAGTCAAGTCAAGAGCAGTTAAGGTCAAAGTCAAGAGAAGTCAAGAGTCAAGTTAAGATAAGTTCTTAAAGTTTTCAAAAGTCTTTCACAAATGTTTTAACTTTGTTTTAAGACTTAAGTTTTGAGTTCAGTAAAGATGTAAAGTTGAAGATTTTCTCTTCAAAGAAGTATATGGGGACTATGTATTCCTAAAGATATTTTAAAATGTTTTCACATTTTAATAAGAACGGAAACTGAGATTTCCAAAGAGCCTTCGGGCTAGTTTTTAGAAAAGAGTAATAGTTTTCTAAATGAAGCAAGGGAAATTGAGATTTCCAAGATAGCCTTTGAGCTAAGTTTTGAGCACTAATCTCAAATCACAGAAGAAGTATGATTTTAAAAACATAAGAGCTAGTATATTTTGGGAGTAGTATTGAGCACCGAATTGGGGGCGGGCATGAGTTTAGATAACTCACGTCTCTATAAAACCATGTATCCACCATGGGTAGAAACGGGTCATACTTTTTAGATGAACCCTTTTCACTATAGACTAATGGATCCACTTAGTAGTTCAGGTCCTATACATTTGGTCGGGTATAGGTTGCGTTGGCAGCGTGAGGTAGATCGTTCTATCATCACTATAGCTCTTATGTGATGGTTGTTGGTTAGAGAAATTCCCACAGAAGTTATTGTATTTTTATATATATCAGTTTATTGTATTTTTACATACATTTCAGAGTTATGTTGTATCCTTGTATATATAAAGAGTTGACATCACGTTTTAAACAACTTTTCTTTATATTGCACTTGTTTTAAACTGGTTTATATTGAAATGAGTTCATTTAAGTATTCATGAGCTGATAAGAGCCAAGGTAAGTGTTTCGTTCAGATTCCCTTTCAAGCCTATGTTATTTGTAGCACTCCAACTCACATACTCGTACATTCAATGTACTGATGCCAGTTGGCCTGCATCGTCTTATAATGCAGACACAGGTAACTAGGATCGGCATTCTAGTGCACCATTGATCCAGTGAGCAGCTCAGATTCAGTCGGTGAGCCTCCTTGCATTTCGAAGGATCTATTTTCATTGCTTTCTAGTTAGTTCATTAGGATGTTGTGGGGTTTGTCCCAACATCCATATCAATTGTTTTAGAGCCTTTATAGACATTCAGATGTTAGTCCTTTGAGTCTTTTCATTATCATTTCTTATTGTTAAGACTTGGGTTGCCACTTTTGGCCAAATTAAATGTTTAACCTTTAACATTCTTAGTTATCTTATTATTCAGTTCAGTTAAGTGTTATTGATCACTATAAGTATAAATATTGTCTTTTGGTGAGTTAAGTAAGCCAGACCAAGAGTTATCGGTGTGAAGCGCGCCATATCTATGATTAGGAGGTTGCAATATTTAGGAATTCATTCACTTCTTTCACACTCATTTCATATGTTAGAGTTTATCTCTAAAAATTTTCGTGCCTGCGCGTGTTTCAGATAATCATGCCTCCACGAAAAGCAATCAGAGGTTGTCCAGCTAGGAGGAATGTTGAGGAACAAGAGTTACCCAATGCACCTGAAGTGCAACCGCAAGGAGAAGTTACTAATGCTGAGTTCAGAGAGGCTATAAGGATGCTCAGTCAAGTTATGACTAAGCAAGCTGGGCAGCAGAGAGGAGCTCAACAAGAAGAGGGTGACATTTCAAGGATTCGTGAGTTCTTAAGGATAAATCCCCCAAGTTTCACTGGTTCGAGCACTGCAGAGGATCCAGAGAACTACATTAAGGAATTGAACAAGGTGTTTGATGTGATGCATGTTACTGATACTGTGAGAGTTGAGATAGCTGCATATCAGATGAAAAATGTTGCTAAGACTTGGTTTGATCAGTGGAAAGGGGGTTGAGCTGAGGACGCACCACCTGCGAGTTGGGCATGTTTTAAAGGGGCTTTCTTGGGGTGTTTCTTTCCTCGAGAACTCAAGGAGGCTAAGGTACGTGAGTTCCTCACACTTAAGTAGGATTCTATCAGCGTTCATGAATATGGGTTGAAGTTCACCCAACTATCCTGATATGCTCTAGAAATGGTTGTGGACATGAGGAGTAGGATGAGTTTGTTTGTTGCTGGGTTGTTCCGTCTATCAAGAAAAGAGGGTTGGGCAGCAATACTTATTTAGGACATGGACATTTCGAGTTTGATGGTCTATGCGCAGCAAGTAGAGGAAGAGAAGTTGGGGGATGGAGAGGAATTTAAGAACAAAAGGACTAAGACAGGGAATGAGTTCGGGCAGCAGAAGAGTAATATCAACCGGTCATCCTTCCAACAAAAATAGAAGGGACTTGCTCTATCATCTGCTAGTGCACCTGCACCTAGGAACAAAGGTGAGTACAATGGTCAGATTTCCAAAGCTAAGCTTGCCTATTCTCAAGGTAGTGTGGCGAAAGGGGGTATAAGCCTCCTGCATGCACCAAGTGTGGTAGGAACCACTCTGGTATTTGTCGTAAGGGATCCACTGGTTGTTTCAAGTGTGGTTAGACTGGGCATTTCATGCTAGAGTGTCCAAAGAACAAGCTGTGAAGTGGTAATGGGGGTAATAGGGCCCATTCTTCATCAGTTGCTCCACCAAATAGAGCTACACCTAGAGGGGCTACTTCCGGTACTGGCAAAGAAACAAACCGCTTGTATGCTATCAACAATCGCCAAGAGCAAGAGGATTCACCAGATGTTGTCACTGATATGATTCAAGTCTTTGACTTTACTATTTATACCTTTCTAGATCCAGGAGCACGTTTATCTTTTGTAACTCCTTATGTTGCTATGAACTTTGATGTTATTCCTGAGCAACTTAGTGAACCATTTAGTGTCTTTACGCTTGTTGGTGAGTCTATTCTAGCAAAGAGAGTCTATCGTGATTGTCCCATTTCCGTCAATCACAAGAGTACCATGGCTGATTTAATCGAATTAGACATGGTAGAATTTGATGTCATTCTTGGTATGGACTGGTTTCACACTTGTTATGCCTCAGTTGATTGTAGAACTTGAGTAGTCAAGTTTCAGTTTCCAAATGAGCCAGTCTTAGAGTGGAAAAGCAGTTCAGCAGTGCCTAAGGGTCGTTTCATTTCGTACCTTAAGGCAATAAAGTTAGTTTCTAAGGGGTATGTCTATCACTTAGTCCAAGTTAATGACTCAAGTGTTGAGGTACCTTCTATTCAGTCAGTTCTAGTAGTAAAAGAGTTCCTAGAAGTCTTTCTTGATGATCTTCTTGGAGTCCCTCCTGAGAGAGAGATAGACTTTGGTATAAATCTTCTTTCAGATACTCTTCCTATATCTATTTCGCCATACAGAATAGCACCAGCAAAGTTAAAAAAGCAGTTAAAGGATCTTTTAGATAAGGGCTTTATTCGACCAAGTGTCTTACCTTGGGGTGCTCCGGTCTTATTTGTGAGAAATAAAGATGGTTCCCTTAAGATGTGTATAGATTAGTGTCGGTGGCATAATGTTACCATCAAGAATAAGTATCCTCTTTCGAGAATTAATGATCTTTTCGATCAGCTTCAGGGTGCTTCCTATTTCTCAAAAATTGACCTCAGATCAGGCTATCATCAGCTAATAGTAAGGGAATGTGATATCCCAAAGATAGCTTTCAAAACCCGATATGGTCATTATGAGTTTTTAGTCATGTCCTTTGGTTTGACTAATGCACCAGCAGCATTCATGGATCTTATGAATAGAGTCTTCAAACCTTATTTAGATATGGAATTTGACATTTTCAGAGGAACATGGAATCCCTTAGCGCACCTGAGCCCTGAAATGGTATACATCTCAGCAAACGAGACAATGGCCTAGCTGGAATGCTCTAGCTAAGAACTTTATCAAATGATTCGCTTATAATGTAGAGATCATTCCTTGGAAAAGATGAAGCAGAAATCAACTGAAAGTTACAAGGAATTCATGTACAGATGGAGAAAAGAGGCAATTAGGGTCTGGCCTCTTATGTTTGAGAAAGAAATTGTTGAAGTATTTGTGCGGGTCCAAGAGCCCGAATATTATGATAGGATCATGTTTCTCGTTGGAGCAAAGTTTGCCGAGATATTCAAGGTAGGTGAGACTATCGAAGAAAGACTAAGAAATAGGAAGATTACCCGTGTTGCTGCCTCTCCCGGATATTCGAGATTGTTAAAGAAGAAAAGAAAAGACTTGTCCTTTATCTCTTAGGCATCTAAGGGGAAGAATCCCCCACGAAAATTCTCATCATACCAAGATCGTTCTTGACCTTCGCAGAGCTTTTATCCATCTTGTTATGTACAGGCTGATTACCAAAATATCCCTCCCCTAATTACCAAAACACTCCTCCCTTAATTACCAAAATACCCCTCCTCCTGTCTACCAAACTCCTCCTCCTATTTACCAAACTCCCCCTCTAGTTTACCAAACTCAATACCAAAGTTCAGCCCCTAACTGTGCCAACGTTCAAACAAATTACTAAACTCCTCCTCCAGTGTATCAAACCCTAGCTCCATTTTACCAAAATATCTCCCCCCGAACTACCAAGCTCCACAGCCAAATTACCAAACCAATTCATACCAAAGATATCAAACCCTCTGTTCAAACACTCTAAATTATCATCAAATCCCTCCCCCTCAATAAGGAAATTACAATCCTCCCTATCCGAGATTTGAGAAGAAACCCACTAGAAATTTCACTTCGCTTATTGAAAGCCGAACAAAGCTATTCGAGCGATTAATTGTAGCAGGATTTAGTCATCCAGTGTGGCTCAAGCTGGTTGACACTAGCTCAAGATTTTACAGACCTGATCAAAGGTGCGCATATCACTCCAATTGTGTGGGACATGATACCGAGAACTGTATCAACCTAAACCACAAGATCCAGGGCCTGATTGACCAGAAAGTGGTCACTCTCCAAATAGTCCCGCCCAATGTTAATAGTAATCCTTTGCCAAATCATGGGGGCATCACTATCAATATAATAGAGATGGATGACGAATGGTGCGTGACAAAGGCGATAGTTCCAATCGCTCCTGATGAACTTGAAAGAGTGTAGCTTCGTTGTGCATAAGAGAGAAGAAGGAATTTGTGATTCTGACACCCGAGAAAGTTGTTGTCTTGGTGCCAAGAGAAATTCCCGCCCAACAAAAGTTTGTGATTGAAACGGCTGCTACCCAAGGTATGAGTAGTTCCGATAGATGTTACGCACTAGAAGAGTTAGCCTAGGGAGTTCAGAAGAAGGATTAGTTTAAAAGGCCAATTAGTGAAGCTGAAGTAGAAGAGTTTTGGAGAAACATGCAACCAAAAGATTAATCGATCGCGAAGCATTTGGAGAAAACACCAGCTCAAATTTCTCTGTGGGCCTTGCTGAGGAGCTCACAACTGCACAGGAAAACTTTGATGAAGGCTTTGGATGGCACTTATGTGCCCGTGGGTACTACCAGTGATAATCTGGCGGCTAGGATAAGCTAAGTCGTTCGAGGACACTGCATTAATTTTTGTGACGAAGAGCTACCCTTTGAAGGCAAGATGCACAACAAAGCTATGCACGCCACCATTAAATGTCGAGATAAGATTATAAATCATGTTTTGGTCGATGAAGGATCTGGTCTCAATATTTGTCCACTTTTGACTCTGAGGTAGCTGAACTTCGACTTGGGAAAGGTTCACCAGAACCAAGTCAATGTGAGGGTTTTGGATGGACACCAACGAGACACGTTGGGTGCAGTGAACTTAGGTATTTAGATGGGTCCTGCAGAATTTAGTGTGGAATTTCAGGTACTAGATATCAATACCAGTTATAATTTGCTTCTAGGAAGATCGTGGATCCACATGGTCGGGGCTGTGCCTTCTACCCTCCACGAGTTGATGAAGTTTGTTTGGAAGGATCAGGAGTTGGTCATTCACGGTGAAGGGAGCCATTCTAATGGATATGCATCGATTATAGATGAGGTTTCCCGAGGTTGTGATTTCTACATGGTGGAACTGGTAAATGTCATCGTTAATGATTTTGCTCCACAGCCCCCTATGCCTTCTGTGTACAAGATGATAGCTATTGTGATGCTCCGAAGCATTTTTGAACTAGGTTTCAGATTGGGAAAGAACTTTCAAGGAATTGCCGAGCCTATTACAATTCCTGTTAGAGGAGAAAAATTTGGTTTGGGGTATGTCCCCACAGATGATGATGAAATAGAGGTGATGAACAAGAGTGTTGATCGAGCATTGGCTAGGCCAATACCTCATTTGTACCAGTCATTCCCAGTGCGATAATATGTCAATGATGGTGGTTTCAGGGAAGGAATCTGGGGCCTTTTTGAGGATATTTATACGATCATCAAAGAAGAGGTTGGAACATCGAGCATCCACAATGCTGAACCAGGGAAGCAATTATCAAATTGGACCCCCACGCCACTTCTGATTCCCCGCTTATCTTGGTAGAAAGGACATGTGTTTATGTTTGTTTTAAAAATTTGTGGTAGTCCGAAAGAGGCCCGAGACCCACCCTTTATACAAGTTTTTACCTGTTTAAGATTTTTAGTTCCCTCGTATTATTTTAAGGAGGCTAAATGACCTTTGATCATGGCCAAAGTTTGTACCTTATTTTTTAGTTTAAATGAAAAGCCTCTCTTATTGAAAATTTGTTTCTTTACTTATTTGTTTATATTTTACTTTTCAAACTTTGTTTGTTTATGATTTTAGTAATAGTAATTTAAAACCTTCCAATGTCATGTCATATCACGAGCCGAACGAACAAAATGAGGCAGGTGATGGTGAATGCGAGGAATATGAAAAAGAAAATGCGGTACCCGAATATGTTGCCAAGTTGTTTCGATAATTTGAGAATCAACATAAGGCAAATTTGGAAGAAATTGAGACTGTGAATCTCGGAGATGATGAGTGTGTCGAAGAAGTGAGAATCAGTGTCCATCTGACTGAAACTCAAAGAAGAGACCTGGTTCATTTGCTTAGAGAATACATCAACGTATTAGCCTAGTCTTATAGGGATATGCCGGGGCTAAGTACAAACATGGTGTCTTACAAGTTGTCGATCAACCCTGATTTCAGTCCGATAAAGCAGAAAACTCGTAAATTCAAGCCAGAGTTGGGTTTGCAGATCAATGAGGATATTACCAACCCGATCAAGTCTCAAGTAGTGAAAGTGATGCAATATCCGACTTGTTTAGCCAATATTTTTCCGATTGCCAAGAAAGACGAAAATATCAAAATTTGTGTTGACTATAGAGATCACAACAAGGCTACCTCAAAAGATAACTTTCCATTGCCAAACATTTACATTCTCATTGATAATTGTGCCAAGCACGAGATGTAGTCATTTGTGGATTATTTTGTGGGTTATCACCAAATCCTAATGGATGAAGAGAATGTAGAAAAAATAGCCTTCATTACGCCCTGGGGTGTATATCATTACCGAGTGATGCATTTTGGTCTCAAGAATGTCGGCGCTACTTATATGAGGGCTATGACAACCATCTTTCATGATATAACTCACAAGGAGATTGAGGTGTATGTAGATAATGCCATACTCAAATCCCTCGAGAGTTCGGATCACTTGACTCAGTTGAGGAAGTTCTTTGATCGCCTGCATCGGTATAATTTGAAGCTAAATCCTGCTAAGTCCCACTAAATATTCTTTTGGGGTGCCAGCTAGCAAACAGTTGGGATTTATAGCCAGTAGAAGGGGCATTGAGTTTAACCCTTCCAAGATCAAAGCGATTCAAGAGTTCCCTTCTCCGAAGACCAAGAAAAAGGTGATGAGTTTCCTGGGAAACTTGAACTATATTAGTCGGTTCATAGCTTAATCCACTGTGGTGTGTGAGCCCATCTTCAAGTTGTTGAAAAAAGATGCCCTGACTAAGTGGACCGAAGAATGTCAAACTGCCTTTGATGCCATCAAGAATTATTTGTCCAATCCACCGGCATTGGTTCCTCTGCGAGAATGAAGTCATTTGTTGTTGTATCTATCTATCTTGGATAATGCATTTGGATGCGTGCTTGGCCAACATGATGAAACATGGAAAAAGGAGAGATTCATCTACTACTTGAGAAAGAAATTCACTCTATATGAGGCTCGTTACACACTCTTGGAGAGGACATGTTGTGCTCTAACATGGATTGCTCAAAAGGCGAGACATTATTTGTCTTCATCTACCACATGCCTAATTTCCAGAACAGACCCGTTGAAGTATACTTTCCAGAAAGCGATGCCGACCGGGAAGTTAGTGTCAGCATATGGTCAGCACTATCCTATGGCAACTAAACTCCGATTTGATTGCACGAACAATATGGTTGAATATGAAGCTTGCTTCCTCAGATTTACTAATTCACCAAGTTCAAGAAGAATGGGCCGTGAAGAACCCAAAGATCACATCATATATGTAGTATATACAGAAGTTGTGTAAGGGATTTCGTAAGATTGAATTCAGACACACTCCTAGGAAACAGAATGATTTGGCTGATGCTCTTGCCACCATTGCCTCAATGATTAAACATCCAGATACAAGTTATATTTATCCTTTGGATATAGAGGTAAAAGAGCAGCATGTCCATTGTTCACATGTTGAAGCAGAACCAGGTGGTTTGCCTTGGCATTTTGACATGAAGAAGTATTTGGAGATCGAGACCTATTTTGAGAAGGCAACGTTCAACCAGAAGAAGTCAATACGTCGTATGGCTAACAATTTATTTCTAAGTGGGGAAATCCTTTATAAGAGGACTCCAGATTTAGGCCTTCTCAGATGTGTTGATGCTAGTGAAGCTACGAAGCTTCTGGAATATATACATGTTGGAGTTTGTGGTACTCATATGAATGGGCTCACCTTGTCAAGGAAGATTCTCCGAGCCGATTATTTTGGGATGACTATGGGGCATGATTGTTGCAAATTTGTGCAAAAATGTCATAAGTGTCAAGTGCATGGTGATTTGATTCGAGTGCCACCTCATGAACTTAATGCTATGAATTCACCTTGGCCGTTTGTAGCTTAGGGCATGGATGTCATTGGTCCAATAGATTTAGCCGCCTCTAATGGACAAAATTCATTTTGGTTGCCATTGACTACTTCACCAAGTTAGTGAAAACAGCTTCATATAGTCGGTGACCAAGAAAGTTGTATCTGATTTTGTACGCAACAATTTGATATGTAGGTTTGGAGTACCAAAATCCATCATTACTGATAATGGAGCGAATCTCAACAGTCATTTGACAAGAAAGATATGTAAACAATTCAAGATTACTCACCGAAACTCAACCGCTTATCATCCCCAAATAAATGGAGTTGTAGAAGCCGCCAACAAGAAAATCAAGATGATTCTGAGGAAAATGATCGATAATCACAGAGGTTGGCATATGATGCTACCGTATGCTTTGTTGGGTTACAAAATGACTGTCAGAATGTCAATTGGAGCTACTCCATACTTGTTAGTATATGGAACAGAAGCAACAATACCTGCCAAGGTTGAAATACCTTCATTGAGAATCATCCAGGAAGCTGAGTTGAATGATGCTGATTGGGTTCGCAAGCGAATTGATCAGTTAACATTGATCGATAAGAGAAGAAAGATTATTGTTTTTCATGGTCAACTTTATCAACAGAGAATGATTCATGCTTTTCACAAGAGAGTAAGAGCCAGAATGTTCGAAATTGGTCAGTTGGTTCTCAAACGCCTTTTCCCTGATCAAGATGAGTACAAAGGGAAATTTGCACCAAATTGGCAAGGACCCTACATGGTTCGTAAAGTGTTATCTGGAGGTACCTTAGTCTTTTCAGAGATGGATGGCACCTAATGGCCAAAACTGATCAACTCAAATACTGTAAAGAGATATTATGTGTGAAGTTTCAGTTTGTATTTATGTCATTCCCTTGTAATCGTTCTATTCGTTTGTAATTGCTTTGTTTAGAATTTTATCACTTTTGTAAATGAACTATGTCTGACCTGAATTCTCAAGAATGAGATACTAGGCGGCCTATGTCACCCTTGGTCACCCCTTTATCCTTTTTAAAAAAATTTCCCTTGTACTTGAGCTACGTTCGACCTGAATTCTCAAGAATGAGAAACGTAGGCTGCCAATGTCGGCCTCGATTGGTTCCTTGTTTAAATTTTCCTATTTCTTCTTATCTCTGAGGGAGAAATATGGTTGACCTGATTCCTGCCTCAACGGGATACGTAGGCGCCACAACGGATCGGTCATATCTCCCGTAAGATTTCTATTTTTCGTTACAATAGAAACTGAGACAGAATTTTTGAGAGGGACTCAAAAATTCTTGAGAAGAAGATCTCTCTAATAAGTCAAGACTGAAGTTACTTTGAGATTTACAACAAGAACGGAAGTTTTGAGAAGATCTCAAAAACTCCATGATTTGTCCATCAATAGTTCAGTATGCACCAAGATGGTTAACTGGGACAAAAAAATTTCAGGATGACCTCAAAAATTTCAATAGGGTTCATCGGAAGTTTAGAACAACTTTGAATACTTTACAGCAAATAATCAGATAGATCTCGAAGCATTAGTTTCAAAGGCGTTCGCTAAGATTGACAAGACATAACATGACACTTGGCAGTGACCTTTCCAAATATTACTTTTGAAAAAACTATTTTTCTTAAAGCTTTCCTTTCATGATTCAATTATTTTGTATAAAAATATTTTGTCTTATCTACCAAGAAACGGGAGATCAGAGAAATCAACCGGAGATAGCAAGGCAAGGAGCAGACAACCGAACAGATCGACACAGATCAGTTCACTTTAAACTAACAATTTTTCTGTGGATGTAGAAAATATCGTATGCTTCTTATATCAAAGAATTGGGAATATGAATAGCATCATTTCATTCAATTCTCAGCAGAGCAAAGTCCATAATGAACATGCCACTATGTTTGGAGATGGAACAAATGAAAACCCCGAAGAAAGCTATTTTACTGTTTTCCATCAACTAAAGATACCTGGAGGACGTTATTTGCATTATATTATCAGACATGATAATATTACTATCCGGAGAGTCCTTTATATTGTATTGTCGAATGAGATGATACCACTACCCGGAGAGTCATTTACATCGTATTGTCAAATGAGATGATACCACTAATTTGAGGGTCAGTTATATTGTATTGTCAAATGAGATGATTCATCCACCGGAAAGTCATCTGGATTGCTCGGTCAAGCATTACCTTCGTTCGATACCAAGAATAGAAGATTTATGCATCGCCGGAAAAGAGTCATGCATCTCATGAAATGATTAATGCATTACAGGAGAAGGATTCATGCATTTCAGGAGAAGGATCCATGCATCGCAGGAAATGATTCATGCATTGCAGGAGAAGGATCCATGCATCGTAGGAAAGGATTCATGCAGCGCAGAAAAAGAGTCATGCATCGCAAGAAATGATTCATGCATCGCAGGAAAAAGTCATGTATCGCAGGAAAATATGCATGCATCGCAGGAAAAAGACATAAATAGCGGGAAAAAAGTCATGTATTGTGGGAAAAGTCACCATCACTACGATTTTTCAAGGAAGCATCACCTGTATTTTTCAAGGAAGCATTATCTTCATGCATTGCGGGAAAATTCATGCATCACAATAAAATCGACATCAACTACATTATTTTCATTTGCAAGAACAACATCAAGAGAACCATCAACAACGACACCAAGAGAACTATCAACATATTACATCAGCCTATTTTATTACTTCGATATCAAAGAAAGAGTGCATTGAAGATTATATTGCAAATAGAAAATACAAGTTTTATTTGTTTTACGTCAAACTGGAGGAAGCTGGCGTCAAATGTTCAAGGAGAGCAATTATGTGTCAACAAGGTAAAAGACAATATCTCCCCATTTGAATCGCATTTTTTATGCTAATGAGTTTTATCTCAATCTTTTTCGAGAGCATCTGAGAGGATTAATTCTCAAAACAAACCAGAGGTGCGAACGACATCAAAAAGGATGCATCACAACGTGAAACATTTTCTTAGCAGTGAACTGGGACATAGTCCAAAGAGAAATACCAAACTCTTAGGATGCGAGCTAAGGAGAGACTTCCACCACAATCGTACCACACTCTTATAGAAGGCATATGGGTTTATCGATTTCAGTATCGCATCCAAAAAAATTTGGTTTTCACAAAAAGCAGCTTTCCAATCCAAGTGACAATGTGCCAAGAGATTTGAAAATTATGTCAGTGTAAGTTTATAACTATGGGTGTGAAGCACATCACATTCATGGCTAAGAGGTTGCAAGCCTCTTTTTCATACTCGACTCACTTTATCACTCCTCCTAAACCAAAGGTTATCTTAGCATAGGAGATTTCCTTTTCAACTGATCGAGTTGAACTACAAGCAGCCTAATTTCCTAAATTAAGGGATATGTAGGCGGGGCCAATATTGAAAACTTGATTATATTCCAACATTCTATCTTAAATCTTATTCCCGAACATTCAAATTTCTTCATAATTTGATATCGAGATGAGTTTAGAATTCTTTCAAAATGGTGCATTGAATCAAGCATATCAAACTACAAGTTGCCTGAATTCTCATATAGCCTGAAATATGTAGGAAACCCACTTTTGGGGTTCAGCCATAATTCCTAAAGTCCGTACCAAAATCTCTTTCCTTAAAAAGATGTGATCAGTCAAAATTGGATTCATCAATTTTATTTGCCTCGAATTTCTTTCATCAATCCAAGTCAAATGAGGGCTAGTTGTTGACACCCAATTTTGACCCTCCACGATAATAATTAATTTCCAAGCTTCTTAATTTTCAAACTATTTAGAATAATTAGCCTTATAAAATTCAAATAGTTTCAAGGTTATTTTAAGTAATTTCAGTCGATTTTTATAGTATTTTGAATAATAAACATATTTCATATAATTATACATGCAATTAGTATATTTTATAAATATTTGAAAATCATATCAAAATATTTCTACATTGTTAAAATAAATATTTCATTAATTTAGTTTTAGTTTTAGTTTGAATTATAGTTTTTAATTTTGAATTAATTAGTTTGTATTTAGATTTATTATTTTATAATTAAGTTAATCATTTTATTTCATTAAGATTAAGAAGCTCATTAATTGATACTAATTCGTCTTGTTTTGTTTGCCGAATTCGCCAATTTAATTTAATTTGGCTAAAATTTCAACTTAAATTGGTTACAATTGTAATTAGATAATTATTTTCTAAATGAAAATATAGTCATTTCCTATCTTAACCTCCAATTCTTTAAGACCCAAAAAATTGGGCCATTTAATTTCAGCCCAAATTACCTTTTATTCTCCAATAGTCCATCCTCAACTCTCAGCAAGACCCAAATTTCCCATTCTAATTTCAGTTTATTTCTTCTAGCCCACCAAATGATCCATAACCCGACCCATTTTCTTCTTTAGCAAAAGACCCAGAACATCATCAACACGTCTGCAACAAATGACAACGACAACAGAACCCAACAGTGTCAAATTCCAAGCGACGTTTTCACGTTCAATCAAAACGACAACACCAACAACAATAAAATGTTCACGAACAGTAGCAACAGGTACACGGCATCTTCACAGCTTTATAATTCCATCAAATAGACGGAAAGTAGTAGCGGCATCTATGCATACAAGCAGTACTCTACTTTTCCTTGTCATTTTCTCCAACGTCCCTCTCCAGCAATACGACTCCATCAGCAAAAAGCACGTGTTTCTATCCTCATCAGCACGAGATTGAGCTACGTTGCTCGTCAAGGGCAGTCGATCAATCCTAGCCCTCCACCTCTCTTCAATCCCTTCAAAATCATGAGAATCATTGGGGATATTCTCGGTTTTGCATAGAATTTGAGATTTTAAATTACAAAACTCGTGGGCCTTGTGTTTATCCACTTTCAGCCCCTTTCCCCCCAAAACAACCCTAGAATTCATCTATAAATAGTTTCCTCTTCTTCTTTGTTAATGTTTGGAAAAAAGTTGGAAAAAATAGAGTTTGAAAAATATATCTATAGGCAAGAATACACATAGAAAGAGTCATTAGCTAAAAGATAAGAGATACTTCTTTTTTACTTACTGCTTTCAAAGTTCGTCAGAACCTCATGTGGTAGTGAAAGCTCTTTCATAATCAACTTGTTCCTATCCCATTCTGCTGCCCTCGAAAAGGTAACACTCATTTTGATTTAGGTATATTTTACTTTAATATGATGACTGTTTGATATTGGGTTGCATAAAGTGTTCGAAATGTTGAAATTTTGAAAGTATTTTGACTTGTCGTCGACTGCAAATCAATGTCTTAACTGATTTGTTGTTCGATTGTTGTTATTTGTTTTAGTTTGCTTTGAAGGTTTATTAATTCCGTTTGGTCGTGACTTCTTTTCTCTTTACTGACTGTCTCGTTTGGTTAGCCGAGAAAGTTGGAGATTCAACATGAAGTTCGAAATCACCTTCTATAAGTGATCTCGGCTATGGTGTATGTTGATTATTTTACTGCTTTATCCTCTCTTAGGTGTTATCTGTTCCTAAAGCTAAAGGGTCAGAGTCTATATTAGTTATTATATTTCTAAAATCTTAGCCTTAATAGTGTAAGGTTGCTTATGCTTTGTCATCCTACATCTCGAGTTAGTTTACTCCAAGTTTCTTTCTAACTGAGGTGAGCTTTTCTTTTGTGGAGATTTTTCTTGTCGTGTTTCTTTTGCTCTAGAAAGATTATTGTTTGCATATCTTTGTTTTTTTTTCATTTTAAAGCATGCTAAAACTGATTTTAATGTGTATATCTAAGTCAGTTTTGATATAATGGTATTTGGCAATTTTATGTTTCCTTTCTCTGTGATATTTTGGGGTCTGTTTTCTCA
Source organism: Solanum commersonii (assembly GCA_029007595.1). Classification (NCBI taxonomy): domain Eukaryota; kingdom Viridiplantae; phylum Streptophyta; class Magnoliopsida; order Solanales; family Solanaceae; genus Solanum; species Solanum commersonii. Next base: position 12,091,860 of record JAJTWQ010000003.1, on the reverse strand, counting down.
CCACCTTAAGTAATCTTTCGCTCATCTCCGCCCTCTTTGGCTTAGTAGTTGATGTTTAAATGGATTATTGCTTGAGAGTTGATTCAACATAAGATTCGAATTTCTTGTTTTATTTGAATAGATTTTAATCTTGTTAGAGGTGGGTTTAAGGTTATTTGTCTATTCCTCTTGGTTATATTCCTTGCCTTATTTCTTTAAGTTGAGTAGGTGGTTTTAATATTGGTTAGTTTTCTAGGAAGAATCCTCAAATATGTGTGCTTATTGCAAGCATGTCTTAATTCCATTCATGTATAGGTTTATTCCTAGAATTGTCTTTGTTTGAATGCTCTCTGTACCAATTTTGTTAATGTTGAAATGGGTTATTTTCTATTCATAGCAGCAGGTGAGATTTGCCTACATTACTTTTCCTTTTTGCTTGCTACATTATCCTCTCTCGTATATATATATATATATATATATATATATATATATATATATATATATATATATATATATATATATATATATATATATATATATATGTGTGTGTGTGTGTGTGTGTGTGTGTGTGTAGTTAGCGATATATATAGGTTTCCTAAGCCTATATTTAATTTTCATTATAAAAAAAAATGTTGTTTATTATAGACTTCAGTGATTTAAGCTTATTACTTGTCTTTGTTGATTTCTTTTAAATTCGAATCATATGATAAATGCATGTATATCTCATTTCTTCCTTTGCAAAATGTGGCATGGTCTTTTCTTTATCTGTTTTTATCGGATCGTATGCTAATTTCTTGTCATTTTGTTGCATGTGAAATATGCCCGAGTCCTCATGCATTTCTTTCCTCTCCTTATTGGGCCATTGGGGCCTAACAATTTTTTATTGAGTCAACCGGGTCAATGAAATCGACGAACAGGGATGGAGAACGATAAATATGGGATGGAAATTGAATTTTTGATGTCAGAAAAGCCTGAAAAAGGGCTGATATACCTGTTGTATACACTGGTATACAGTCAAAAATATAGTGTTCATGTTCTAAACTTGGAAATACAGGTTGAAAAAGAAAATACAGAAATTCAAAGCTCAAATAAAATGGAGTCGAAGAACGATTGTATAAATAGTGTATATATCAGTTATACACTTGATGTATACATGACACTTAAGAATGAAAAGGGCCCCAAAAGCCCAAGAAAAACAATTAGCAGCATTTTGGATTGAAATGGGCCAAAGCCCCCAAAATTAGCACAACAGGTTCAACAGAAAATTGTGCCAAAGCCCTTCATTTGGGGCAGTTTGTTTAGAGCTAGGACAGGTGGGCCAAAAGCTCAATTTAATTAGATTTGGGCCAAAGACCCAAGTCTAATTATTTATTTTCCTCTATTATTATTTATATTGTATTGATCAACTAACTTTAACTTGTTTTATTTGTGGTTTAATTTAATTAAGTTCCCCGAGATGACCTTTTCTTATTTTGAATTGTCTATTATTTACTTATTTATATTATTAGTTACATATGAATTATTTCCTTTGAAAAGTCCCTTTTAAATTTATTTACCTCCAATAAAAAATGGTTTTTGTTACTTAATTATTTCAAGTTAGTCAAATGTTTTAGTCAAATCGTTGGTCAACCGCAAATTAGCGGACATTCCGAGGGTCTAACACCTTCTCGGCCAACCAATGCCCAAAAAGTGTCTCTATGAAGCTTGCCCAACAAAAGTAATACAACAATGCAAAAATCATCAAGGCTACAAGAACAAGCCATGACAAATCAATAAGACGCTATTGCCACACTCATGACCAGCCAAGTCCAACCTACAAAGTGAGGTAAATAAAAACAACAATTAGCAGCTAACTTCATTGAAGGCATTCCAACCATATCTCAAAGGAGCGACAAGCTCCCAAGACAACATAACTAGGTGTATTTCTCGTCGTTCAATCCAACAACTATCATGTGTGACTCTAATTGTAACAACTCGTATCCAAAAAAGGGAGGCTTAGAGAATTTAGAAATCACATGTGTCATCCACGAGGGCCAACCACGGCCAGTGGTTTGATCCATGCCCCGTGGATTAGCCCCCTAGGTAGACACCATAGACACTGCGTAAGGCAGAACCATGGCTAGACCTACGCCCCGTGGATGAGTCCACAACCTATGGTTAAGGGTGTCATACGTCCCCAAGAAAATCTCTAAACCAAACCACGTTTGACCAGGAGGGACCGTAGGTCCATCCACGGCCCGTCAACGTGGTCTCAAGGTTAGTGACTGAACGACTAAGTTGAGGACACAAGGGTCCTTTCCAGATTTAACTAGACTTTAGTGGTGTTATTTTACCCTAGACTAGACCACATATATAAGTAATTTAGACCCATAAATTAAGTCATTTAATTCATTCTCTCAAACTCACCAAAAGAATTGGGTTTCTCTCAAATAATTCTCTCTCTAGAAAAGTGAAGAAAAAGAAGAAAAGGGTTCAAGCTAGGTCAGGTCAAGTGTCCAATATTCCAAGATTTTAGGCTTTGTAATCAAGGTATGATGGTTTATTCATCCATGGAATACTTTCATCCATGGAGTCCACATGATTTCCCCAATTTAGAAGAAGAATTGCCCAATTCTAGTTAGGGTTTCTTCTAATGTAATGGGCTATGATCCAATTGAGTGGATTATGATTGTTTATGATTGAATTGAATGATTGTAGAATAAATTTACATGTACCCGTGCCTAACCCTTGTTTCTACCCTAGAATTGATGAAATTGGGTTTTATGCGAAGAAAGGAGAAATTGAGGATTTAGATGTAATCTTCTAGATTTAATGAGATACTTTGTAGATTGCTTAAGATTGAAGCATATATACATGGATTGATTAATATTAAAGAATATAGACATGAATTGATTAAGATCAAGTATGTATGATGAATTATGATTAGTAAGGCTTGAAATAAGGATTGTCTTGAGACTAAGGCATGTATGATGAATAATGATTGTTAGAGATTTTAGAATAAAAGCTAAGATGATGAGATATGACTAGTAGGGCTTTGAGAGTAAAGCTTAATTTATGAATTATGATGATTAGGGCTTTGAGAGTAAAGCTTATGTATGTTGTTTTGTATATAGTATTGTCGTGGAAGGATTTACCCACATGATCTATATCATGTATGAATTAATGTATAATGTGAAAGGTTTTCTCACAAAGGATGATTATAGGTTGAAAGGTTTGCTCACCTAAATTGAATTAAAGGCTAAAAAGCCATCATAAATAGATCATGGATGGTGATAGTTTCTCATGTACGATCTAAAGAGTTAAACTAATGATCTACCTTGAATCAGTAGGCCAAGGTCACCCTTTCATGAGTAATGAGCATGTATGAACTATGTTAGCTTGAAGTAGTAATGTCATATCCCTTCATGAATATCTTGACTTGGTAAGACAAGACCATGCATGGTAGCTTGAGATAGTATAACTCATGAATAACCTTGGATTAAGAAATTGTACCATTCCAATATAGCTTCAACTAGCATGAGAGGATGCTTGCATGATAGCTAGACTTCGTGAGGCCACACCACTTCTTGATAGATTGGATTGACTAATATTACCCTTCCTCGAGTAGATTGGACTTTCATGAGAGTATGTTTTCCATGATAGCTTGGTCTAACATAATGAGGTGATTTCCTTGGTAGCCTTGAGTTGGTAAATTGTAACCATTCATGAGTGATGATTTATCTTGGATTAGTAAAGAGTTACTCTTCCATGATTAGTAAGAATTAGCTAAAGAGGGACAAGTCCCTCACATAGTAGCTTGTTTATGATGAAACAAGATTACTTCAAGAAAGTATTGTAGGTATGTTTTGATATGAGCTTGATTATATGATGATAGCTTAGCTTGGATTGTTGCTTGAGATTCCTTCCTTGATATGTATGACTATAGGTGGATAACTTATGTGTTGAGTAAGAACAAGTTGAGGTTACTTGAGAAGTGTTGTTCCTCTTATAGTATGATGATTTATGTGTATTGAATATGCTTATGACTTATGTGGTTATCTCTTTTTCTTATGGTATATGTCTTATGTTGACTAATGTCTATGTTATACTTATAAGCTAATGAATTATGCTAGCCATCATATTCGGTACATTTTTGTACTAACACATACTCTTGCCTACATTTTTATCAAATGTAGGGTCCGGCGATATTGACTTCCATCCCCGTAGTTAGGTTCATAATAGAGCAAGGAGTGAAGATTTTGTGAGTCCTCATAACATCGAGGATTTGACCACCTTTCCTTTATGTCTTTCATTTTTATGTTAGAACTATTGTATGGAATGTGTCACTAAGACTATTCATGTTGTAGATGGTTTCAGACAAGTGTTAAAGACTTCCGCTTCGTTTTATGAAAGACTTTGATATTATTGAAAAATATTTTAATTTCGGCACCAATTTCTATTATCTTATGTTATGATGTGCTAAGGGGCTTGTATGAGGCCTCTTAGAGTCTTGTACCCCTTGTTATATCTAGGGGGTACCCCTGGGTCATGACAAACTTAGTAATAAGATGTCCCGATATCCTCATCCTTTTTTCCTTCTATTTTTCCTCTAGCTTGAGATGATGAGTTCCTCTTGGTTTGTTCTTTTTGTGAAGTCATATGTGTTGTAGATGTTTCCATGATTTCCTCATGTTGTGCATGTTCATGAAAAGCTTGTGTTTAGAAAGAAAATGAGTTTTCATGATTGATTTTCCTCATGTTGTAGTGCATTGATAAGTTGCCTATAGACTTCATCAGATGAGTTGTGAAACATGTCTTAACTTGGAGTTGAGAGATTCCTCCTTGGATATATGTTATAAGAATAAATTGCATATAGGCTACATGAGTTTGTGTTGAGCATGCTTTTAGCTCGGAGATGATAGTTCCTCCTTGGACATGAGAAATGTTAAGATTTCATGCATTTTGGATTGTTAGATGTAATTCCTACCTTCCATGTGATGCATTGAGCATGTTTAGCTTAGAGTTGATGACTCATCCTTGGTTGTGTGCATAATGGGTTGCTAGTCTTGAGTCATCTCCTTTCAGAAATGCCTAGAATGCCATTTGAGGACGAATGTTCCCAAGGGGGAGATATTGTAACAACTCGTATCCAAAAGAGGGAGGCTTAGATGATCTTAGAACTCCCAGGTGTCATCCACGAGGGCCACCAGGGCCAGTGATTTGATCCACGCCACGTGGATCAGCCTCGTAGGTGGACACCACATACACTGCCTAAGGCAAAACCATGGCTAGACCCACGATTCGTGGATGGGCCCATGCCCCTTGGTTAGGTGTTTTGTAGGTCCCTAAGAAAATCTCTGAACCAAACCACGTTTGACCAGGACAAACCGTAGGTCCATCCACAACCCGTCAACATGGTCTCATGGTTGGTGACTGGACGACTAAGTTGAGGAAACAAGGGTCCTTTTTGGATTTAATTAGACTTAAGTGGTATCGTTTAACCCGAGCCTAGACCACCTATATAAGTACTTTAGACCCTTAAATTAAGTCATTTAAGTCATTCTCTCAAACTCACCAAAAGAATTGCGTTCCTCTCAAATAATTCCCTCTCTAGAAAATGAAGAAAAAGAAGAAGAAGAGGGTTCAAGCTAGGTCAAGTCAAGTCTACAATCTTCCAAGATATGTAGGATTTGTAATCAAGGTATGATGGTTTATTAATCCATGGAGTCCCCTTGATTTCCCCAATTTAGAAGAAGAATTCCCCAATTCTAGTTAGGGTTTCTTCTAATGTTATGGGTTATGATCCAATTGAGTGGATTATGATTGTTTATGATTGAATTGCATGATTATAGATTGAATTTACATGTAACCATGCCTAACCCTTATTTCTAACCTAGAATTGATGAAAATTGGTTATATGTCAAGAAAGGGGAAATTGAGGATTTAGACGTAAATCTTTTAGGATTGATGAGATACTTTTTAGATTGCTTGAGATTGAAGCATATAGACATGAATTGATTAAGAGTAAAGCATATAGACATGAATTGATTAAGATCAAGTATGTATAATGAATTATGATTAGTAAGGCTTGATATTAAGATTGTCTTGAGACTAGGCGTGTATGATGAATGATGATTGTTAGGGCTTTTAGAGTAAAAGCTAAGATGATGAGCTATGACTAGTAGGGCTTTGAGAGTAAAGCTTAATTGATGAATAATGATGATTAGATCTTTGAGAGTAAAGCCTATGTATGTTGTTTTGTATATAGTATTATTTTGGAAGGATTTACCCATATGATCTATATTATGTATGAATTAATGTATAATGTGAAAGGTTTTCTCACATAGAATGATTCTAGGTTAAAAGGTTTTATCACCTAAATTTAATCAAAGGCTAAAGAGCCATCATAAATAGATCATGGATGGTGATAGTTTCTCACGCACGGTCTAAAGAGTTAAACTAATGATCTACCTTGAATCGATAGGCCAAGGTCACCCTTTCATGAGTAATGAGCATGTATGAACTATATTATCTTTAAGTAGTGATATGATATCCCTTCATGAATAGCTTGACTTGGTAAGACAAGACCATGCATGGAACCTTGAGATAGTAGAACTCATGGATAGCCTTGGATTGAGAAATCGTACCCTTCCCATGTAGTTTGAACTAGCATGATAGCATGACTTGGTGAGGCCACACCACTTCATGATAGCTTGGATTGAACAATAGTACCCTTCCTTGAGTAGCTTGGACTTTCATGAAAGTATGCTTTCCAAGATAGCTTCGTCTAGCATAATGAGGTTCTTTCCTTGGTAGCCTTGAGTTGGTAAATCGTAACCATTCATGAGTGTTGACGTTTCTTGGATTAGTAAAGAATTACTCTTCCATGATTAGTAAGAATTAGCTAAAGAGGGACAAGTCTCTAATCAAAGTTGCATATTTATGATGAAACAAGATTACTTCAAGAAAGCATTGTAAGTATGTTTTGGTATGAGCTTGATTGTATGATGATAGCTTAGCTTGGATTGTTGCTTGAGTTGCCTTCCTTTATATGTATGACTATAGGTGGATGACTTATGTGTTAAGTAAGAACAATTTGAGGTTACTTGAGAAGTGTTCCTCTTATATTATGATGATTTAAGTGCACTGAATATGCTTATGACTTATGTAGTTATCTCTTATGCTTATGGTATATGTCTTATGTTGACTAATGCCTATGTTATGCTTATAAGTTGATGATTTATTCTAGCCATCATATTTAGTACATTTTTGTACTAACGCATACTCTTGCCTACATTCTTATTCCATCCATATGGCTAGGTTTCTAGTAGAGCAAGGAGTAAAGATTTGGTGAGTCCTCATCGCATCGAGGATTTGACCACCTTTCCTTTATGTCTTTCATTTTTATGTTAGAACAATTGTATGGGTTATGCCCCTAAGACTATTCATGTTTTAGATGGTTTGAGACAAGTGTTAAAGACTTCCGCTTCGTTTTATGAAAGACTTTGATATTATTGAAAAATGTTTTAATTTCTACACCATTTTCTATTATCTTATGTTATGACCTACTAAGGGGATTGTATGAGGCCTCTCGGGGTCTTGTACGCCTTGTTACATTTAGGGGGTACCCCTGGATCGTGACACTAATAAGAATCAAATGAACCCCCTAATTACCTACAACACTTTAACGCCATCACTAAACCATAATAACAACCAATTAAACAAGACAAAGGGGCTACCCACAACCACACCATTAAATACACCACCACGAAGCTCAAAATTTTATGAAATGATTCTAGGATATGGAATTACAAAGGAGCATAGTAAAAATAAGATTACATCAACCAAAAAGATTGAAATAATACTATTAAAATTCTGCCTCCTTGTAGCAACAATAAATGAATCCTAAATTGTCAAGAAAATTATACCACAATGATGAGCTCGCAACGTAGAGCAACTTTTGTTAAACATCCGAGTTGAGAATCCAAGCATCCAAGGAGTATTGGAAGAAGGTTTTATCATTTTTTTGGGTCTTTCTTCTGTTTTTTTTAAAAAAAAACATTTCGAAGGTGGTGATCTTTTAAAAAGACTACCAACTTAGAGTTAGGGTGGGGGGTGGGGGGTGCTTAGAGTTGCCTGCTTGCGCACTCTCACAAAAATGTGCATAAGTGTCTAATCTAATGTCGTATGGATGAGAGGTTTAGTGTGATGGAATCTAGAATTTTATACCTTCAATTTGATAGGTAATGTGAATTCTAACTCTTTATATGCTAGGAGAAAATTGTAGAAACATTTAACCGAAATTTCAGAGAAATTCCTTATCAACATTTACAATAACCTTGCTGACTTTTATTTAGCAACTCTCTTGACTTTAACACTTTACACTAAAACTTTTTGCAATTAAAAATAACTCATAAAACATCCTTCCTTATGTATTAAGAAGCTTTAATCTTATTACAAAAGTACAAGTTAATCCCAACTTTCAAATGGACGGGGTGTCACATGAATTATTCTTGAACCTTCCTGAAACCCCAAGAACCCTCCTTGAAAATATTCTACTTTCATGATTCCTTCTTTACCCATGAATTTTTCTAAGATTTTCTACATAAAATTACAAATGCTTATTAAAATAAGAAATTATTATCTTGAGAACTACTTTAATGACTATTCTATGACTTCTTGATAAATTTGATTATTTTTATAAATTCTTATGTTATGAACCCTGGAGTTATGAGTCATGAAAGTTTTCAAACGTGAGACCTTATGATTCTATCTTGTGATTCTCTAAGTTTATTATTATGATATGATATGATATATGTCTCTCATGAATGCAAAGTTGTGAATATTTTCTCTGATTTTCGGGTCAATTGGAATCAAGGGAGATCTTTGATTCCTAGTATCAGTCATAAACTATGGAAACATTCAGGCATTAATACCTACCTAATGAATTTTAAAAGGAAAATAATACCTACCTAATGAATTTCTAAAAATTATAAAACTCTAAACTACACTCCCTGGAAACAATGTTAAAATTTTGATTGTTGCCCAAATCATAACATTTTTACAAGATTAAAATAGGCGATGCAAAATACACTAACTCAACTAGTTTGAGGTCGAATCCCAGCGTTTGCTTATACTTTGCTTTTGAGATTCACGAAATTAACTATAATTGGAATATTGGGGGGAGGGGGGAAGGAGGGAGTTTGATTATAATCTACTAACTACTTAAACTTCTTAGATTTTTATCAAGAAGACGAACTAGAGTTACAATTCTTCAGATATCGAAATCCCAATAAACACTTTAATATTCATTCATTCAGGTATGTTCATTGTGTAAAAATGATGGATCTATAAGTCTCCTAAAGCCGCTTAGCCAAATTAAGAGAATATCAACCTAAGTCCTTCTCAGACACTTAGGTATCAAATTAATGTATTCATCTGTCAAAAGTCTCAAGTTATCTATTTTATCTCTATCTCAAGTTATCAGATGATGATTAGTAGCACCATATCCTTGCCAAGCAGGTCAAAATACATGAGTGTTTCTTTAGTAATGGTTATCAATCATCTTTACATAAAATGTTAACTATCAAAAGAACTTAATACACAACGATCACCCATTTATGAACGAATATTTTATTGTAGGACATTTATTATCATCATCAGTAACTTTAGTTCTATAATCGTAGTTATGAATTTAGCTACTCAAAATAGCAATTACAATAATTTGAACTACTGAAAAATATGCATTTAAAAGAAATAAGAGAAACATTTAATTAAAGAAGCACTTGCAAACGAATCTTGTTTGTTCCAAAATAATAATCTAAAACTGTAAAGTAAACCCAAGAAACTAAGAACAATAAATTCTACTCTCTAATTCTAAGTCCTAAAATATAATCTAATATTCTTACCCTTTAAAAACATCATCAAAAGATAGATATATATATAATGTTGAAATCCTAATCATGGTTGGACTTTGGACTGACCAAGTCAAATCCAATCCTGTAGACCAGAGGGTCGCGACACGAAGGGCATCGCGAGGATCCGAACCTTGCATTGGGGAGCCCATCTCAAGTTTGGCATTATTTTTTTGAGTCTCTTAAGTTTAGTTTCAAGACAGGTGCAACGCGAGATTTATCTCATTGCCCTTTCTAGAGCTATTTTTCCTTTACTTCGCTTTGCATTTCAATCCATCACATGGGTTTTTTCTTGTTGTGTTTAGCCTAAAATAAATCTAACAAAGCTAAAATACATGTAAAATATGTTGTTTGAATGCATAAATACACCTTAGATCAAGTAGTAACTGAAAAAATACATGTACAGAGAGTGAAAGCCAGCCTTATAGGTTGTAACAAATAAATTCCCCTTCTCAATGCTGGTAAAGTCATCAACCTTCCAATCTTGCATAGCATAAGAAACATATTTCTCAAAATATATGGAGTAGAACCGTGTCTAGGTCAATGAAAGAACACTAATGGGCCTACACTCAACAAATGTCTGTCACCATAACTTAGCATCTCATAGCAGCTAGAAGGTGAAAAACTCCACCTCATATCGCTCCACTTCTCCCATCTTATGGACCCTCTCATGGCTGTCAATAATGAACTCATAAGTGCCTCCATAGAAACCTGGAGACTTCATTTAAGTAAATCTTTAGAATAAAACATTCTCCTCTACAATCATTATCGGCCCAATAACTAACCTTGAGAATATCCCATTCTTTCAAATCTCATCCATCCATGGAACCACAACTACAACATGCTAGACCCCTAGATATTGTCATGTGGGAACTGTGTGTGTCGCCTCATTCCCTACCAAACTTCGTGTAGACAAGTTTAGAATGTTCATGATGTAAACCTGATAAATATTTTAATTTTATTAGATATTACATTTTTATTAAATAAAATTTTGTGAAAGGAATCTCTTTCTTCATCAATTTAAGGCATTGAGTATCACTTCCACCTCGGATCTAGGCTCGAGACATGATAAATTTGGTATTGGAGTACTAGGTTCAATTTTTCTAGGAAGTCTATGAATTCATGTCTAGAAGAGTCTTGATTATGGGTGTAAAGCACACTACATCTATAATTAAGAGGCTACGATATATTAGGATTGTTACTCTTCTTTGAAACTTTTTTATCGTTCTATAGAGTTGAGCCTTATGATAAGGATCACAACACGTGTGTTTTTCTATTTCTATCAACTATGCCGCGTCTTTGATATGATGATGAAAAATCTATATCTAAATCCTTATCGACATGTTGCTTTCATATGGAGTTATTATTGATGGAAGAATTTTCACATGGACTCAAGGCTAGAATGAGTTGATAACTTTGTGCATTTCAGTCTCATGTTTTGAGGATATACACTTTTATTTCAAGGCTAGAATGGATTGATAACTTCGTACATTTGAGTCTCATGTTTTGAGGATATACACTTTTATTTCTCCTCCTAGTGATAATACTACTATTCTGAAAAGGGTAGGTTCTGAAGAAAAATGACAAAAGAGGATCGATTATGTCAATCAACTACTTGTGGGAAGCATTACCCATGTGATTATTACATGGAGTAGGGAATATGCTATTATTGTGATAATGGAATGCCTCAACAACAATTCTATATGGGAAAAGCATTTGTACTATATGAAGTGGGAATGTAATGATCCTTTCGGTCATTATGATAAATCAATAGCAAAAGAAATTAGGTAAGAAACATTTTGGAATAAAGAGTTAAAAATTTTGGGTTGGGCCAGTCTTAGACAAAATCTTAGGAAGGTGAGGTCTAGAGGAATATGGGCAAAAAATGGGTAAAATGCCTAAGCTTGAGTTGGTTTTTCTATTATCTAGGAAATTAAGTAGTCTGTAGGGATCTTTTGAAATCGAATTTGAGTGAGTAGAACTCTCGATATCAAACTTGGTGTGAATGAGTTAGTTTAGAACATCAAGATTATATTCAAAGGTGTGTTGCGAAATAGGGACTTTTGGAAGGATTCCTAGTTTCTTTCCCATGCAAGCTGCCATAACGGGTGTCACACCACAATAGCTAGTGAATTAATTTCCTCTATAGCTGGTGATCCCGCTATGGTCATGTTGTTATAGTGGGTTGGGGCTGCTACAGTTGGGTAATTCACAATTTATGATGAAATTTCCCCTAAACTACTCGGTCTTTCTGCAAACACATTTTGGGAAGAGAAAGGGCAACATGGGTGAATTTTCTCTATTTTTCACTGTGATCATCGTAAAGGTAAGTTAATTAATCCTTTAGTTTGGTAATTTGATTCTTAGGTCGTAGAATATATGGTAATTGCCTTACGAGAGGGTTTTGGTTGAATAAATGGTGGAGAAACCCTGGTTTGGGGTGATATGATCATGAGAATGGTCTGGGTTAGGATTAAGTTATAATTTTGGAATAATTAGGACATGTTAGTTTAATTATATGTTATGTTGTTATTCATAGACCTAGAACAAGCAATGATTCATAACAAGGGTATCAGAGCTATGAATGTAAAGAAATATAAGAAGAAACATACTAGTAGAAAGTTAAGAAAAATAAGAAGAAAATTAAATAAATTATATCCAAAATAAAAACAACTCAATATCACAAAAATTGATAACGACAAATTAGATCAATTAATAGATAATATATCTAAAATAGAATATAAATATATTCAATATTTAAAAATACAATGAATAACGAGAATAACGAATAAAGACAAAAACTTACCGAAATAATTATAGCGAAAAGACTAGAATTAGCACATAGGCAAAGTAGACTTAACAGTAATATATTCGCAGGAACTTGTAAAAAATCTATAGTAGCACAGAGTAAAACTATTTTATATCTACAAATACAAATAGAAAGTTTAGAATATAAACTTCAATACAATCTATAAATGATAAGGAAGAATATGTCATAGACGAAAAAATATATGAAAACTATGACAGATTAAAAATAAAGATAATATTTTCTAATCTAGGAAGAAGATACAAAAAAATAGGTGACAATATAAGTTTAATGTTAGAAAAAAAAACTGTACAAACTAGAAGATAGATTAACTGCTATGATAAGAATAACAAAAGAAAATGAAGAAATAGATAGAAAAACGAAAATTGAAAAAATAAAACAACAAGTAAAAAAGGAAGTACAACAATTAGAAGAAGTAAAATATACTAAAATAATAGAACTAGAAAAGAGCTGGCAATGTTAAAAGAAATGTATGAAATGAAACAAAATGAAAAAAAACAATAAACAAAATTAGCAAATGAGATAATTAAATTTAAAGAAAAATAGCAATTAGAAGATGAATTAGAAGGAAAAGAAGAAAATAACCAAGATAATTTACCTGAAATAAGAATTGATGAAATAAATGACGACGATCTAGATGAACAACATTCAGAAACAAGCGAAACATATACGTAACTTTTAACAAATATAGATAATACAAAAAAATTAGAAGTAAATACAGAAGACATAGACATGGATGAAAAACCTAGTACATTAGGAATAAAAAACCCAAAAAATTTAAAATATTATAATATAAACTATGAACAATATGATAAAGAAAAAACTATATGGGATAAAAGATTGAATAAAAAATGGACACCTAAACCAATAACTGAAAAACATGATTTTTTATATTTAGACTGTGTAGCAGATATAAATAAAATAATCCAATTATGGATGGATATATATCAAAACAATTAATAAATAACAAAATAGGAATGACAGAAACAGCAGGATATATAGAAAGAATACTTATAGAAACAGTAAAATTATGGCCACAAAATTTATCAGAAGAAAGTTTAAAAACTCTAAGAAGTAATAAAAAATCTAATAGTGAATTAGCTACTACAACTATGGAAATATTACATAAGTACGAAGTAGCTATAAGAAATGAATTTAGTAATATGACAATAGAAGTAGAAGAACAAAATAAACAAAAAATCATAAATCGGAATCTAATGACAAAATTAGCAATATGTAACATATGTTATATAGATGAATATACATGTGCATTTAGAGAATACTATTATAAAGGGACATATAGCATAGAAGAAAGTAAAGAAATAAGAAAATTATATTTTACAAAATTATCAGAACCTTTTAATTCAAAAGTAATAAAAAGTTGGAATGAAGCAGGATTAACAGATATCTTAGGAGCTAGAATAAAATTCTTACAACAATGGTTTATAGAACTATGTGAAAGACATAAAGAAGAAATAAAAATGGAAAAAATACTAGTAAAAAACTTAGCATGTTGCAAAAATAAAACGGCACCCCAATTTGGTTGTACAGACAAATACTATAAAAAGAGATATAACAAAAAATATAGATCAAAATATAAATATAAAAAACTGAGAAGAAGATACTATGTAAAAAACTACAAAACTAAAAGACCATATAGACCAAAAAGAAAACTAATGGAATGTACCTGTTATAATTGTGGAAAATTAGGACATATAACTAGAGATTGTAAATTACCTAAAAATCCAAAGAAAAAACAAATATCAGAAATAATAATAGACAATGAAAAATATACACAAATAGAATACGTAGATTATGAATTAGAAAGTGAAGATAGCATATATGAATTATCAGAAAACGAAATAGACGAAATGGAAAATAATTCAGTAATAGAATCAGATAATGAACACTATACAAATGACTGAAACAGATATACAAATAATAACTAAAGAAAAATATCAAGATGAAGAATTGGCAGAACAAAAAATAATATTTGATAATAATATATTTAAACAAATAAAAGAAAAAGAATTAGACTTAAGCGTAGAAAAAATATTCAAAATACCAACAATAAGAAACTGGTTTAAACGACAAAAAAAAGAATATTATGTAGTAAGTCAAAGAGAACATATCATAGATTGCAAATACACCAAAGGAAATGCTAAAATACCAATAATAAATAAACGAATAATAAATAAAGAAATATAAGATATTAAGGCTAAAAATCTAATTAAATATGTATATTTATGAGGAACAGAAATACTAATAAAAGCATGTTTTAGAGAAGGAATAGATACAACCATAGAAATATACTTAGCGGATGATAAAATTATATAACTCATAGAAAAAAGTATAATAAGTGCGGTAAAAGGTAACCTCATATACCAAAAATTTAAATTTATAATAAGTGCTAACTACTCAGTAGCAATAAATGACAGAAACATAGATAAATCACTAGTATTATATTGGAAAATGTCAGGGATAGAACTAGCCCCGGAAAGTAAAATATTTACAGCTAGATGTAAAAACTTATATGTTTTAACAACAAAACATAAAATAACAACAAAAAATAAAATAAAAAAAATAAAAATAGAAGATCCTTTTGAAAGGATAGTTACAGTCATAGATAATAATGATTATAGTTATAATGAGATTGATATAGAAGAAGATTTAGAAATAGTAAAAGAAAGACTAAGTACATCAAAAAGAATAAACTATGAAATACCCCAAATATCATCAAAAATGACTACCTCAAGAAGAATAGATAAAACTCCACAAAAATCAATAAAAGAAGAAATAGAACCATATCATTACTACATAACGGGAGTAATGAAACAACGAAAATATCTAATATTAATAAATACAGGACAAAAAGAAAACTATATTACAAGAGAACTAGTAACAGAAGATGAGATAATTACTACTGAACAATCATGCCCTGAACTACCAAAGGCATTAATATATACCGAAGAAACTACAGAAAAGGAAATAATCATTGGAGGAATACCGATAGTAATGAAGTTTAAAATATATCAAGGAGATAAAAATATCACTTTAGGAATAAAATGGTTAGAACAAGTAAAACCATATAATTAGAGGATAAACAGTTAACAATAAATTATATAATAAGAAGATAATAATAAAAAGAACTTTCTTATGATAAAAACATGAAAATATATATACTTGCAAAGATAATAATAGAAGGATATTACAAATACACCAAAGAAAATGGTAAAATACCAATAATAAATAAACGAATAATAACTAAAGAAATACAAGATATTAAGGCTAAAAATCTAATTAAATATGTACATTTAGGAGGAACAGAAATACTAATAAAAGCATGTTTTAGAGAAGGAATAGATACACCCATAAAAATAGACTTAGCGGATGATAGAATTATACAACCCACAGAAAAAAGTATAATAAGTGAAGTAAAAGGTAACCTCATATACCAAAAAATTAAATTTATAATAAGTGCTAACTACTTATTAGCAATAAATGACAAAAACATAGACAAATCACTAGTATTATATTAAAAAAAGTCAAGAATAGAACTAGCCCCGAAAAGTAAAATATTTACAGCTAGATGTAAAAACTTATATGTTTTAACAACAAAACATAAAATAACATCAAAAAATAAAATAAATAAAATAAAAATAGAAAATCCTTTTGAAAGGATAGTTACAGTCATAGATAATAATGATTACAGTTATAATGAGATTGATATAGAAGAAGATTTAAAAATAGTAAAAGAAAGATTAAGCACAACAAAAAGAATAAACTGTGAAATACCACAAATTTCATCAAAAATAAGTACCTCAAGAAGAATAGATAAAACTCCACAAAAATCAATGGAAGAAGAAATAAAATCACATCATTACTACATAATAAGAGTAATGGAACAACGGAAATATTTAATATCAATAAATACAGGACAAGAAGAAAACTATATTACAAGAGAATTAGTGACGGAAGATGAAATAATAACTACTGAACAATTATGCCCCGAACTACCAAAAGCATTAATGTATACCGATGAAACTACAGAAAAGGAAATAATCATTGGAGGAGTACCAATAGTAATAAAATTTAAAATATATCAAGGGAATGAAAATATCACTTTAGGAATAAAATGGCTAGAACAAGTAAAACCATATAATTTAGAAGACAAACAGTTGACAATAAATTATGAAAATAAAATAATAATAATAAAAATAACTTTAGTATGATAAAAATATGAAAATATATATACTTGCAAAGATAATAATAGAGGGATATTACAAAAGATATTATACACCAATGATAGATATGGGAGCAGAAGCTAATATATGTAAATACAATTGTTTACCAGAAGATAAGTGGAAAAAATTAAAAACACCGATAGTAGTAACAGGATTTAATAATGAAGAAAGCATGATCACATATAAGGCAAAAAATATAAAAATACAAATATGGGATAGGATATTAACTATAGAGGAAATATATAACTTTGAATTGACTACAAAAGATATGCTATTAGGAATGTCATTTTTAGAAAAATTATACGCACATATAATAACAAAAACACACTGGTGATTCACAACACCGTGTAAACAAAAAATAGAAGCAAAAAGAGTAAATAACAAAAAACGAAAAACAATAGAATGGATAAAAGGAAGTGAAAAAATTACACAAAAATTAGAAAATATAACAGAAGACCCTAAAATAGAATTAATTATATTTTCTATAGATAAAGTAAAAAAAAACCAAGATAAGTTAGAATTATTATATAGTGAAGATCCTTTACAAGGATGGAAAAAACATAAAACAAAAATAAAAATTGAGCTAATTGATAATAATAGTATAATAACCCAAAAACCATTAAATTATAATTTTAATGATTTAACAGTATTTAAGATACATATAAGTGAATTACTAGAAAAAGGGTACATACAAGAAAGCAATAGCAAGGATACAAGCCCATCATTTATAGTAAATAAACATAGCGAACAAAAAAGTGAAAAAAGTAGAATGGTTATTGATTATAGAAATTTAAATGCAAAAACTAAAACATATAATTACCCAATACCAAATAAAATATTAAAAATAAGACAAATACAAGGATATAATTACTTTAGTAAATTTGACTGCAAGTCGGGATTTTACCACTTAATGTTAGAAGAAGAATCTAAAGAACTTACAGCATTTACAGTACCACAAGGATTTTATGAATGGAATGTATTACCATTTGGATATAAAAATGCACCAGATAGATACCAACACTTTATGGATAACTATTTTAAACAGTTAGAAAATTGTGTAGTATATATTGATGATATATTACTATATTCCAAAACACAAGATAAACATATAAGATTATTAGAAAAATTTATACATATTATAGAATATTCAGGCATAAGTCTAAGCAAAAAGAAAGAAGACATAATGAAAAAGCAAATAGAATTTTTAGGAATATAAATAGATAAAAATGGAATAAAAATGCAAACGCATATAGTACAAAAAATAATTAACTCAAATGAACAACTAGATACAAAAAAGAAATTGCAATCATTTCTAGGACTAGTAAATCAAGTAAGAGAATACATACCAAAATTAGCAGAGAATTTAAAACCATTACAACAAAAATTAAAGAAAGACATAGAATACCAGTTTGATAAAAAAGACCAAACACAAATATAAAAAGTAAAACTATTATGTAAGAACCAACCTAAACTATATTTTCTGGATGAAAAAAAAATTTACTTATATAGTAGAATTAGACGTCAGTGAAAAAAGTTATGGAGGAATCTTAAAATATGAGTATGATGGAGAAAAAAATAGAACATCGTTGTAGATATTATTCAGGAATATTTACTAATACAAAAATAAAATGGGAAATAAACAGAAAAGAATTATATTTAGTATATAAATTTTTATTATCATTTGAACCATATATCGTATATAACATATTTATTATAAGGACAGATAACACACAAGTAAAATGGTGGCTAACAAGAAAAATACAAGATTCAGTAATGACAAAAGAAATAAGGAGATTGACATTAAATATATTAAATTTTACATTTACTATTGAAGTAATAAAAACTGATAAGAATGTTATTGCAGATTACTTATCAAGACAAAGCTACTTAGACTGAGAAAGAAAATACAATTAAAGATATACTCAAAGCCATTACTACACTTTGTATCAAAGTGGATAATATGGACAATGAGATACAAAAACTAAAGTCTAAAGCTATAAGTCAGTCGCATGACTATAAACATGCAGAGATATGTCAATCGAAAGACACTAAACATCCAGAGCTAGAAGGAGACGTTGGGATACTCCAAAAAATCCATAATGATTGTTTCAATGCAGCTGCAGGTACAAGCAAAACAGTTAGGAAACAATATACAAGCACTAATCTAAACAAAATGTTTGAAAAACCATTTACACCAAAAATACCAAAAAACCCATTGATTATATCACCGCAAACCTCAGCGTATGCAGAGAGCCTAAACAAAGACAAAAAAATTTATAACCATATCACACAAACCTATATTAGTAATATACATAAAATCCAAACATATTTGAATCTTAATCCCAGATCTACCACCACTAAAGAATCAACCCAAGATTATTTAACCCAAAAATTACAAAGGTATAATAAGTTGATAGCTCAACCAAAAACTAAAGCAAATTTAGTCAAAACCTGTTACAATTATGGATTATTAAGTACAGTTTATACATACGATGGGGAAGAACTAAGTGGTATACCAGAGATACACAGAGCATTCATAACCTATAAAAGAGTAACAAAAGGCAATCTATTTTATGTAAAGTTTTATGCGGCCCCGACAGAGATACTATATGATGAGATAAAATCAATAATACAAGTTGTAAAGATAGGATTAACTAGAGATATGATAATTTCAGAAGATATCGGACAACAACCAGAGATACAAGAAATTGAGATACCAAGTTTCTATGCTAATAAAAGAATAATTGGTATGTAAACAATTATCCAAGAACTATCAAATAATTATCTAAATAGGAATGCAATATGGAGTTATTATTCACGAGACCAACTTATGATATGTTCAAACTCAAGAGAGCTAAGGCAAGCAGATATGGATGAAGTACAAAAATGGATATTATCTCTACTCAAACCAGAAGAACAACATATTACCAGAGCATTAAAGAAGGGATTTATCTCAAATGAACTATTAACCAGATATTATACGCTAATTGGACAAAAATATCCAGATCATTTATGTTCAAAATGCAATGAAGAAGATAATGTGATTCCCGATGTCCAGCTGGAATGATTAAATGAGATAGAGACAGAAGAAGATACAGACAAAAATAAAAAGACACGTGAAGAAAAATGTGCAAAGAAAGTCGTAGATAAAGAGATAAGGAAGAAGACATATGGCCAAAAGCAAAGTAAATAGTCATGTAAAAAAAATCATAAAGTAAATAGTACTATGTAATAAAGTCATGAAGTAGGTGCATGATTGTGCATTATAGGTGCATTATTGTGCATTATTATTAAGACAAGTATAAAGTGGTATGTATGGAAGGTGGTGTGCATTATTAATAAGGATGACAAGTGTATGAATGGTAGGGGGTGTGCATGCATTATTGTAAAGTAAGTAGTACGAGTGTGTAGATAAGTGTGAGTGTAGTAGAATTTCCTTTCTATATAAAGGAATGTATATGTAATATAATGGGCAAGCTTTGAATAAAACGAAGCAAGTTTCCTTAAAACACTCTCTCAAATATTTAATACTTAATAGATAATGGAACAAACTTCAAATATCATGGATAAGCAAGAGGCAAAGGTATATTGTTCAAAATATATGCAGAGCTAATTTCATATATTCCTGAATATCATATATATGATTGAATAAGTTTATGTTAGTTATTATGTATTAGAATTATTTGAATCATGATTTCTAGTTTATTAGCATACTGGAAACATGGAGAAAACTTCTGTACTATGCCATCCTAATGTTGAAACTGGTAGGCGAGGAAAGTCGTTTAGGGGAGTAAACAAAGTTGAGGTGCTGATAAGAAGGAAGTATCCGCTAAAGTACGATGCTAGTAGTGACAGGAGAACATGATCAACAGATAATCTAGTTCATAATGATCTAATATGAATTTAATCAATTATGAATATGATAGGAAGGAATAATTGAAAATAAAAACCTGCATGATAAAGAACATGACTACATACATGCATGATAAAATGATAAAAAACTCTGAAACTTTAATCTTATATATACTTAAAGATATAGAAATAATTGAATCAAGAAGAATAATATGGAAAAAAATATTTAATGATAACGGATCGAAAGATATATTAAACCAACAATGGTATGAAATAGACCTACATGATTTAGACCTCGAAAGAATAGAATGGTATGATTTAGAAATAAATTCAGACTGAAATGAACTACGAATATTTACAATATTAGACAGAATCTATGGAAAATATAAAACTATTAGAACAATTAATGGAAAATTTTTTATATATGTACCTAAGAATCCAAGATATGTTATATCTAGAATATATTATAAATAATATCAAAGAGATATCAAGGTTAAGACCCTTGAAAAAAATTATAATAAAATCTTTAAGATAAAATCCTCACCTACCACACTACCACCTACCACACTACCAAAAATATGAATTCATCAACTATCAATTCTGCACCCTCGAAAAATGGTATCAGACTTGATTCGGGGTAGGTGATTGTTGTTGTTTTTTCCAAGTTTATGTATGTATGCATGCTACCTATCTCTATAATGAAACTTGTATGACGCATGTTGGGAAAAACATAAGGGTTGAATGTGAAATGATAAATTATTAACAATCTCATGCAACGAATGTGTTTTGTTTACTTGTATTTACAAGTGTTGTTGTATTTCATAATGATTGTAATTGTGTTAGTGTGACTAATGGTTGGCTCAGGTACCTTACTTTAGTACATTATTTTCCCATGGTTGGCTCGGGTACCACGTCTAGTACGTATAACGATTGGCTCAGGTATCATACGTGGTATGGTGTCATGCCAGTACAAATTACTAATGGTTGGCTCGGGTATTACACATGGTACATGTTTGGCTGTTCTATTGTATGTTAGTTCCTTGAGTGAACCAGCACGTTTATGATCATGTGGGACATGCTTCATGTAATTGTTAAATCGGGATTGGTGGCTGAGAGACTTGGTTTATTGATGACTTAGTTGATGTATATGTTGTCTTGATTGTACTATGATTTAGTTTTGTGTTTAAATTCATACATTTGGAGCTAGCCGGCAATCCTACCATTACACAGTGGTTATATACTAATACTACACTTTCTCTTTCTTTGTTATGTATTGATTTAGGAAGCTACTTTGCGACCTCAACTATGATTCCAATGCTAACCGAGTCCAAAGGTAAGCTATTTTTCCCAGGCTTTCATGGATTCATCTTTATCTCTTAGTCTTTCCGTTCAAACTCAGACTCTTTAGATTTTCTTTTTTTGTTTTGGGGTTGTATCCTCTTACTCTAGACTATGCATAGTTTGGTACATGACTTTCAATTTCTAATGGGTTTTTCTACGGTTGTTTTAAGACTTTGATTTTATTTCTATGAAGATGATTTTGGTATTAAAAATATTTATTTTTATTGTTTAATAGACTACATGTTAGTAATTAGTTGGTTTTCCTACTGGGGATAAGTTTCAATGTCATTCACATTGGGTCAGGATCGTGACAAAGTTGGTATCATATCCCTAGATTTGTTGATCTCGTTGTTCCAAAATAGGTCTAGTAGAGTTTTGCAAAATGATACGAAGGCATTTGTACAGTTCTTCAAGAGACTACATGAATTTAGGAAATTTCTCTTCTCTTTTCTTTATTTCGTGTTATAATTTGATTCCAATTAGTATCTCGTGATCTAAATTGGTATCCAACCTTATTCACTCTTCTGAAGATGGTTTATACAAGAGGCAATGGATTTAGGGTACCAGTTCCAGTGGTGGACGAGGAAGTGAAAAGGTGAGGCAAAGAAAGGGGCAGATAGAGGGAAACACTAGCTAGGGGTGGAGCTCGGGAAGTGGCTAGGCCAAGGCAGGTGACCCCACCCCACCCTAGAATCATGTTGAGAAAAAGGTTGTGGTAGAGATTGAAGAGGATGTTGGGTCAGAGGTGGAATCACAAGTTGAGGGTACAAGTATTTCCAAGAAGAGAAGGTCTATTTTGAAAAATGGAATTTTCAAATCTCTGAAATTTGCATAGTCCGCTATGGAAGGAGGTATCCACTATAGTGGGCATATTATGACAGCTATAGCGGGGTAAGTTTTGCTATAGCGGGGAAAAACAGGATTGTATGTCAAAACAGCTCCAAAACCTCATATTTTCTACACTTTTGTTCTTGGACTTGGAAGGGGGGATTTAGAGTTGTTTGCACTCAATTTCCATGGGAATTCATCGGTAAGGTAAGAATGTTACTCCCAAGCCTTGTACATTGATTTTTAAGCCTTAGAATCAAAGATATTACTCTTGGGGGAGGGTTTTGACATGATTTCAAGGTGGAAAATGTCCTAAGTTGAGGAGTATGATCATGAATTTGCCTAGGGTTAAGATTTTGTTATAATTCGGGTATTAATAGACCATTGTTGATTAATTATTGAACTTATTTATTGGTTTAGACAAGGAACAAGCCAATGCACTTCAGAAAGGGAAAGCTCGAGTTCTTCAGAATTTCTAAAAGGCTTGATTCGGAATAGGTGATGGTTGTATGTTTCCTGGATTATGTATCTATACATGTCTACTGCTTTATAGTATAATTTTTACAATGCATGTTAGTGAAGACATAAGGAAGCATATGTACTGACAACATGTTGATAATCTCATTTAATGAACTGATTATGTGATTTTTGGTTTCAAGTGTTGTTGTTCATGATGTTTGTGATTGTGCATGATTTTATGTATTTGAAGGTTGGCTTGGGTACCACGCCTGGTACAAAATATTCCTATGGTTGGCTCATATACCACGCCTGGTATATACTAACGGTAGCTCGATCGGTACCATGCTTGGTATGGATATATTCATATATGGCCTAGTCGGGTACCACACTGATAGGATGGATCGGGTACCATGACGGTACACTAATAGATTGAGTTTGATTTTCATGAGAGGACTAAGTATATGGTTTTGGTTCCATGAGAGGACCGGTAATTTGCATTTGTGATCACTTGGGACATACATCCATATATTCGTTGTTTTATGATGGATGACTGGGAGTCTATATGAATTGATAATTGTTATGTCTTTTTTTGTATTACTATATTGTGGTAAATTGCTTACAATCATATTTTCAACTGGCCGTGTGATCCTACCATTACACTATGGTTTGTGTACTGATATTACACATGTTCTTTCTTTGTTGAGTACATAACATCTTCCGGTGGCTGAGCCAAGACCTCGGTTAAGGGACGTCTAACTTCGAATTCAAGGGTGAGTTATTCTTCTAGGCTACCGCGGATTCCTATACTTTTCTTGTCCATCTTCTCTAGATTAAGACACTGTTAGACTATTCTTTATTCTTTAAGCTTTGGGGTTGCATCCCTTTATTTTAGACATTAGAGTTTTGGAACCATGTTCTTAGCGGTTTATTTAGGCGCAATTGTTTTAACTATCGAGTTGAGTTTATGGGGATTCAATTCTTTAGTTGTCTAAATTGTCTTGACTATTGATTGAGTTAATGGTAACTCAATTCTAGTTGTTTCTAAATTATATTTCTATTTATCATGATGAACTTGTTTTATAAAAATGGTGTTAGGTTAAGATTTGTGTTGGTAGTTGGTTCTCCCACTGGAGGGTAAGTGTGGGTTCCACTCACGATGGTCTAGGTCATGACACAGTATTCATGAGCTATTCAATATCACCATTATTATCAATATTATCAAACTATCAACATAAACTCGGTCAGGAGATTTACTTAGCACCAAGCTAATTTTAGGGATGAAGGCTCACAATCAACATCTATTGAAATCTTTAGTAGCAATCCCTAATTCCCAGAACTACATATCACTGTAGGTCCATGTAGCACTTGTTAGTACATATTATCAGCTTAGCACGTCAGATCATATCAACCCTTTATACCATGGCAAGGTATATTGAGCCCTTTTCGATGGGAATTATACATCAAACTTCATATTTAGCTCACATGATTATATGTTGCTTAATAATATTTCCCACGTTTCAAGTTCATATCTTGTAGTCACATTGTATTCAATTTATTTTAGTTTAAGATTGATCAAGTTAATATCTTGTAGTCACATTGTATTCAATTTATTTTAGTTCAATATTGATCAGTTGCATGTTTCTTACTTGGTCATTGCATTAGTTTATATATATACATATATCAGTTTTATATTCACTTCAGTATCTAACATATATTGATCATGTTCAACATATCAGTTTATAGTGCATATCTCACATACTCAGTACATACAAAGTATCAATCGCATACTTCCTCTACCTATATTTTTCATGTGATGCAGATCTAAGACTATGAGGATCCTAGTTAATCGAATCTCAGCTTCCAGCCAGCAGGTGATGAGTTCTCTTATTTTGAGGACTCAAGTCAGTCCATTGTTCCAGTATTTTTTTTGTGTTCACAAGTATTGATTAAGGGAAGCAAGGGGGTCATGTCCCGACTACCTAATAGTCAATATTAGTAGAGACTTCATAGTTAGTCAGTTAGGGGTCGTTTGGTTGGGAACAATTTATCCCAGGAATAATTATCCCGAGATTAGGTATCTTGGGATAACTTATCTCATCACTATAGTATATATGGTGGGATAAGTTTATCTAAAACATGGCAAGCAAACAAGACACCAAAACTTTATCATGGACTATTTTTTTTTATTCCAAATCTATTTATTTTTATCCCTCACACCAAACAACCCCTTAGAGTTGTTGTATTCACTCTACTTAGTTCCAGTCTCTTTTCAGATTAAAGTTGTTGTATACAGAAATTTGTTCAGTAATGTATTGAACTAGCTTATTTCATATAATTAATTATATATGCTTCCACTTAGAGGACGTTTAGATTGAATTAAAAGTTGGTCAAACCTACTTTGAAGTCAGTTTTTTACTTATGGAAGTATTTGACAAATATAAAATAACTTAAAATAAGTTAGAGAGTGTTTGACAAAGTTAAAAAAATATTTAAAATAACTTTAAAATGACTTTAAAAAAATTATAAACCAAATGTAGGTCTCTCCCTACTTTTTTTTTTTTGACTTAAAAATTATTTAAGTTTGACTTTTTATTTTTTGACTTAAAAACTACCTTTTTTAAGCAATTCAAACGGGCATTTAGTCATTTTAGCTCTTTTTCATGTTTATATGTAGTTGCTCATGACTTATGTCAATATCAAAGATTAGATTGGGGTTATTTGTAACTCTAAACATTGTGTTATGACTAGGAGGTAGTCTAGGGTCATTACACATGCATCCGTTCGGTGATTTTGAGAAATATGGTCCCTCTTCTCTAAAAGACCTTTTATGTAGCCTTAATATGTGATTTATGATATCAGAGATGAGTGATACAGTTTCCGAGACAATCAAATAAGTATTGGAGAACAAATTTAAATTTTAAAATTTTAAATTTGATCAAAATCTACGCATTGGGTAAATGAGCTTGAAATTAATTTTCAGCAATTTCATTAGGTATAGAGAGAAGGTAATAGATGACGAATTGGACTGCTCACCAAAATCAACTTACTGCGCCATGTAGATCCTACTACAAGTGGAGTTGCGAGAAGTATCTTCTCTCATTTTGAGATGGCGTTTCAGTTTGTACCAGGTGAGCCAATCACAATTCAGTCTGTGTGACTTTTTTTTTAGTTGGTCCTAAATAGAATACTCCCTCCGTTCTATTTTATGTGAGGTAGTTTGACTCGATGAGGAGTTTAAGAAAGAATGGAAGACTTTTAAAACTCGTGGTCCAAAATGAATGATAAAAATTTGTGTAGCGGTAAATCATTTCATTAAGGGTAAAATAGACATTTTATAGTTGAATTGTTACTTAATATAGAAAATAAGTCACATAAATTGGGACAGAGGGAGTATCATCTAATTATAAGTGGAAATAATTTAAGTTTAAAATTCTCATTTTTACTTTTAATGAAATAATTTACAATTGTACAAATATCTAAGAATTGTTTAAGCCACAAATTTTCAAAAATCTTCCTTTTTTTTTCCTTGGACATTATAGTAAGTCAAACGATATAACATAAAATGAACGAAAAAAATATTATTTTACAAAATAAACACTTTTGAGTTCCTAGAAACCAGCACCAATAGCAACACCTAAACCGGCAGCGGCACCTATAACAGCAGCATCATTGACTGCATTGATAGCATCAAGCATTACTATTAATGAGACGATGAAGGCTTGATCAATATTTGGATACATTGTCACCATAAAATTGTCTTTTCCAATCAATAAACTTTTAGCAGTAATTTTCTTATGCATCTGCAATAAGTCATTCACAACAACATACAATATAGTGTGAGTATAATATAATATGTTTATTAATTCACCATTTTCAATCAAGAATGAAAATTGTGTGATAAGTTAAAAGAATTACTATGTATGATTCTATTTACAAATCGAATCGGTGAAATTTTGAGTACGAGAGTCAAAATATTTCTTTTTTCGTGTGAGTTTGAATATCAATTTTATAGAAATTTAATTTCATGTCTTTGAAATTCAAAATTCATGTGTTGATGAATTATTAACACTCGTCTCTAAGGGGTCGTTTGATAGAGTATATTAGAAAAAATAATACATACAATATTAACTTTGTCTATTATTAGTACCTTATTTGGTATACTTTTAGATAATGTATAAATAATACTTGTATTAGTTATACAATACTCTATTATGTATTGAGGTGTATATTACTAGCTAATACCATGAAATTTTATATATTAGTAATACAAAAGGTTTCAACACATGCATTAAATTGATTAATGATATAACTATCTCTCAAATCCCTCTCAAAACATTTTCCATTTCTCAAAGCTAATGAGTGTAGAAGATATTTTTGTAAACAAGTATTTTTTTATAGAACTTATGCAAGACTTGTTATTTTTAATATATTAAATCAAACAGAATATAAGAAATAATGTCAACATTAGTATTCCACACATTACTAATACACATTATTCAACATTATTCTCAAAATAATATTAGTTTTACTCACTTAATTTTAAAAAATAAATATGATGAAAAAATTTCATTTTACTATATCAAAAATGAAATTATGTGTCTTATTTTTCTTTTTGGCTTCAAAATAGTGTTTTTTTTTTAATATTTGGTAAGTTTTTTTAATTTCGGCATTCTATATGATAAACTTAAGACTACAAGACTTAGAGGACTACACACGTTTTTATTTTAACACCGTAATATTCAAAAATCTCCCATTATTTCTTAAATTTAATGTCAAATCAAACTAAGATAAGAGGGAGTAACAAATAGAAAGTAAAATCAACGATAGCTAACCTGAGCAACTATGGTAGAAGAATCTCCAGCATATATTACACATGATCTATCACTCCAATTTCCCTTAATCAGATAATCACAATTCTTCTCCTTAGAATTGTTATTTGCTAAGAAAACAGCCAATTTGGTCTTCCATTGAAATATGGATGTTGTCTTTATAGTAAATAAAAAGTCTTTCTCATCTGTGCTTTCTCCTTTAAATGCATTCCATCTCGAATGCTCAGTCAACATCTATGCAAAAATTAATTGACAGCACTTGTGAAGTTATTATAAGTAATGGAAAATATTTTTAGCTAGAAAATTTGGCCAGAATTTGGTTAGAATGATATTTTATTTATGTTATTTTACCTTTTTAAACATTTTTATCCTTTTAATTTTAATACCTTTTAACTATAAAATGGAAAGAACATTAGTTTATTTTAAAATAAAAAAAATATTATAGTTTTTTAAATTTTCTGGCCAAATTTTCTAGTCATTTAGCACTTAAAATATTTTGATAAGTATTACTCCCTTTGTCCCTAATTATTTATCCATTTTTGAATTGACACACCTAGTAAGAAAACAATTATTAAGGGTATAATAGGTAAAAAAAAAAGTAATTGTCCTTTCTTGATTTGTCAAAAAGGACAAGTAATTAAAAGCAACTAAAAAAAAAGTTAACAAGTAATTAGGGACAGATGGAGTAGATAATGACTAATTTGGTATTACAAATTGAAATTTATTTATAATGCAAGATATCTAGTTCTTAAACCTTTAGATGTTTAAGTTATACAGACGGATAATGCAACAAAGAATTCACACCATTAGTATAATTAAAGTATTAAACAATTTATACTTGGTTATTAATTACTTTAAATTTCAGGTTATCATACAAGTTTGACATGAAGAGTATTTATCACGTTAGTGCGTGGCACGTACAAGGCTATGATTAGATATAACTTATTACGATCGATATATATAGAATGAAAAAAAATTAAAAATAATTTTAGATATATCTTCCTTAAGGTTTGACTTGTAGTTTTAACTAACATAAGTTGTGGAGCTGAAATTGCTCCATCCTTAATTAGATGTCTCGAATTTGAGCCATGAATATGAAGAAAATTTTGTCGAGAGTGTCATCCCAAATGAATTCGACAGTGAGCAATCTGAATTTAGTTGAAACTCTATTACAAATTGCAGACACGGGTGGGCAAAAAAACTTATAACATGAACTTTCCCTCCCTTATTATGATTTCTTTATAACATTTTTTTTGTAACCTATCTATTATTAATTTTAAAAATTATAATAAGGAGAGATATCTCAAATTAACCTTCTAGAAAAACAATTACTATGTACCTTTTGTTTGAGAGTGATCAAGGGATTGTCTGCAGCATCAAGAATAACTCTCTTATCATGCCATCCAAAAGATGTTCCTTTAACTTTGAACACAAAGTTTCCATTCATATCTGAAACAATAAATTCTCCATATCTAAGTGTTTTCACCTTCCTAGATATAACAACATCAACCTGGTTCGGCGTGCAATATTGAGATCCGATTACAGCAATTGGATAATTAGCTATAGTTGCATAACTTGATTCCGCCATGAACAATGATCAGTAACTTTTACTTGTTCGTTATGCAAAAAATTAGAGAAATTGCCGTGATAATACTCTTTTTTTCCTTATGACATATTTTGGGTAGAGTATATTTTTGTTTGCAGTTTAAATGTTTGTTTATAACTATATATATATATATATATATATAGCAAATTTATTTGGCACAAGTGTTATGCTAGTAATAACCGTACTGGGAATATAAGAAAAGTCATGAACGGTTTGAATTAGTCTACTAAGAAATGATATAGTAATAATCAAATGACATCGTATTTATGAATTTTCTTTATTCTACTTTCTTTTCTTTTTTTTTGGTTTGCAGACGAATTTGTCTGATTTTAGAGACGTGTATATGTGATTTATTATTAGTCAAGTATTATT
The DNA here is from genome assembly GCA_029007595.1 of Solanum commersonii. Lineage (NCBI taxonomy): Eukaryota > Viridiplantae > Streptophyta > Magnoliopsida > Solanales > Solanaceae > Solanum > Solanum commersonii. Next base: position 12,061,630 of record JAJTWQ010000003.1, on the reverse strand, counting down.
CTAACCTACAAAGGAAAAAAAGAAGGTATTATTCTAATCTGTCCTTTTAGTTAAAATTTCAACTTTGATTTTTCACCAAAAGGATATCCAGAATTGTTGCTTGGTCTTAGTAGTCTCTTTTTCTTTGATCTTTGTAGGAAATACGTGATAATTGTGGTGGATTAAAAAGTCATGATTTGGTTGAGTCAGATAATCCAGGATTCGTAATTGGTTATTAGTCGCACGTAATTGACATTTTCTTTCCGGAAGTAATAGACAAAAATCAATAGGGACAAGAGAGAGTTATTTGTATGGTAATCCTACCTTACTTTCAATTTTAAGGTTGTGAGTAGGGATGTATAGTCAGGAGCGGAGCCAACATACATTCTGGGGGTTCGGATGACCCCCTTCGATGGAAAATATTACTCTCTCCGTCCCATTTTATGTGGCACCATTTCCTTTTTGGTCAGTCTCAAAAAGAATGTCACATTTCCTTATATGATAAGTATTTAAAGGTACAATTCCTCTTTTATCCTTGTTGGTCCCATTTAATCTTAAAAATAATATTCCAATACATTTATGAGGAGAGAGAAAAGTGAATCTATTTTTTAATATGACTATTATTTGAAGAGGTAATTTGGTAAACATTTCAATGTCTTCATTTATTTCTTAAACTCCGTGCCCGGTCAAATGTTGTCACATAAAATGAGACGAAGGGAGTACTATTTATACATGGTTAAATTTTTATTTTATGTATATATAGTAGATGTTGAACCCCCTTCGGTTATTGCATGTGTTTACTTCTTTAGATTTTGAACCCCTTGTTAAAATTCTAGCTCCGCCACTATGTATAGTGACCGGGTTGGTTCAATTTTTTCAAATACCAAATCAAATCACTTGTGTTGAATTTTTAAATCTATAAACCAAATCAAACAAATAAAAAAAAATCATTCTTTTTTTTAAAAAAAACACAAATTTATACCACTAGGCAGAGCGTCTAGCAGCCTTTTATTAATAATAAAATAAAATCAAATACATTACACATGATCTATCATACCATCTTCCCTTAATCAAATAATCCCAATCCTTCCCCTTGGATTGTTATTTGCTAAGAAAACAGCCAATTTGGTCTTCCATTGAAACATGGATGTTGTCTTTATAGTAATAAAAATAAAAGGTTTTGTCATCATTTGGTTTCTCCTCTAAATACGTTCCATCTCGAATGCTCACTCATTATCAATACAAAAATTAATTGACAGCAAGAAGTTTAGTTGTAACGTGAAATTATTTATACGGTCATCACTTATAAGGTAATTAATTACAAGTAAATTATTATGATAAATATTAAATAATAACTAATAAGCTAAAATTTAGTGTAGTAATAAAAGAAAATAACCTTTTTTTAATGTGGATACCTTACTATAAAACCACTCACTATTTTTCTTCACTAAATAATTTCTAACATTATTTCTGAACTACTTGTAACTCTCTTTACATTCTTACTTTTTTGGCATGTGTTCAAGTAAGAAGCTTATGGTCCCTTTTCATAGGAAAAGTCAAAAGAGACAATACAAAATCAAAATTAGTAGTAACTTTTTTTTGTATCAATCATAGAGATCTTGGATGATCATCATCCTCTTCGGCCATTCACTTTAACTCTCTTGAGAAGAGGAGATGCAACATTTGCTGAAAAGGAGGTGATGTTACATCATGGTCGTTTTGTTCGCTTTAATCTATTCCTCTAGTTTGATCCTTTTTGTAACTTCACTATAACTTGCAAAAATAGTTGGCAAAAATATATCCAAGGTGATAGTATAAGGATTGAGCGAGATTTTCACTTTTAAAGGTTTAAAATTTAAGAGGGTTGACCATGAGATATAAATCATTTATATCACATTTTAGTTAACACGGTTAGTGAGTCAGAGTTAGTTACGAAAGTTGTTAGTGAGTCAGAGTTAGTTAGGAAAGTTGTTAGTTAGTTAATAGCTTAAAGTGTGTGTATATAATGATCATTTTGTAATGTCCAGCTCTCTCAATTCTCACATTCAATGAAATATAATTTTGATGCAACTCTTCTAGATTTTTCTTTCTTTCTTCTTCTCTCATGTGAATTCAAGCTCTATCAATGGAGGAGCTTGATTGATCAGTAACAAGCTGTGCTGATTTTATCATGGTATCAGAGCTTTGGACATAGATCCTGCTCCTTTTTCCACATCCACATCTGTGATTCTTATTTTCTCTTTAGAAGAGGTTGCACTGTGAATATTGATGTCGAGTTCATGCTTTGAATTTGAGTTCCTCTTCCTGTTCTAGTTTTTTTTGTTTTCAAGGTTTTTCGTTCTCAATTTTGAGTTTCAATTTTTGAGTTTCTGTTGTTACTCAAATTGTATCTGTTCCTTATTCCTATTTTGAATCCCATCGCGATCTGATTTCACCATGGCTGATAATCAAGTTGATCCAATTTCGACTGGTTCTACATCCACTGCTAGGATGAATTTTACCAGTCCTTTCTATTTGCATCCTTCTGAGAATGCAGGTTCATCTCTAGTTCCTGGAGTTTTTGATGGCACTGGTTATAGATCATGGAGGAGAGCTGTTCTTAGAGCCCTGTCTGTTAAGAGTAAAACAGGTTTTATCAATGGAAAAGTAGTAAAGCCAGATCTAGCTGATCCTAGTTTCCAACAGTGGGAGAGGTGTGATGACATGGTAACCTCTTGGATTCTGAATTCCTTATCACCTAATCTAAGAGATAGTCCACAGTATGTCAACAATGCATATGAATTATGGGCTGAATTGGAGGAAAATATGACCAGACCAATGGTTGTAAATTGTATCAGCTTCAGAAAGAAATTAATGATCTTGTTCAAGGCACTTTGGATGTCACTGGGTATTACACGAAGATGAAAAAGCTCTGGGAAGAAATGAGCACAATTGATATGAGCTCTCAGTGCAATTGTGTGTGCACTTGTGGGGGTAAAGTCAAATTAATCAAGGCTGAGCAAGATAGAAGACTCATACACTTTCTAATGGGGCTAAATGAGATGTATACTGCCATCAGAGGCAACATTCTCATGATGAACCCTTTACCTAGCATGGCTCAAGCTTTTGCCATATTGTCCCAAGAAGAAAAGCAGAGAGAAGTGAAGCCTCACAACCACACTGCTTTGGATTCCACTTCCCTAAATGTTTTTGCTTCAACTCACAACAATGCGGAGTGAAAGGTCTCGTAACCAACTATAGTTCTTCTAAGGGACATACAGGCAACTCTGGAAACCTGAATAACACCAGCATGATTAGAGGGAACTCTAGTACCAGCAGGTCTACTTTGTTTTGTGACTTTTGTAGGAGATCAGGCCACACCAGGGAAAGATGTTACAAGCTTCATGGATATCCACCCAACTTTAAATTTTCTAAAGGCAAAAGTTTCAATTCTGCAATGGCAAATGTGTGCAGTAGTGAGATTGATGGAAACCACTGTGAGGAAGATCCTGAGTTGAGGAAACAAATGCCATTTAATCTGTCCAAAGACCAGTATGAACAACTATTGAACCTTTTGGGATCTCTACAAGCTGGACATGAAGCTTCCAACTCAAACAATATGCTAAGTGGAGCTGTGAACCTGGCAGGTATACTTGCTTGTTATTCTTCCATTACTGAGATAGGTGACCTTTCTTGTAGATGTACTAGATTAACTGTTGGTTCTTGGATCATAGACTCAGGGGCATCACATCACATGACATATAACAAAGCCATTCTGACAAATATTAGACCCCTACCATATCCTTTTCTCATCTCCCTACCTAATGGTTACAAAGTTAAAGTGACTGAAATTGGTGATGTATGTTTAAATCAAGTCCTAACATTGCAGAAAGTTCTATTTGTACCTAGTTTCAAATTCAATCTCATCTCAGTTCATTGTCTAGCATTACAACTTAAAGGTATAGTCGGTTTTGATAGTGTTTCTTGCTTGTTGCAGGGCCCTTCTCTGAAGAGCCCTCTGGAACTTGGTAGAGCACAGAATGGCCTCTACTTCTTGTGTACAAAATGCCACAACTGTGGTTCTTCTCCTGATGGCACCAAGGACCCTCATGTCATTTCCAGTCATTTTACTCCTTTAGCTAAATGTACTAATAGTCTAGTTCCAAACATTCATTACTCTACTGTAAAAAGTCTTTCTTATATCAATAAAGAGGGTTGTTCTACTTTTAATTCTTCTTCCAACTCTACTGCAAAGTGTTCTTCTTTTGTTGTTAATTCTGATAGCACTTATACTAATGATCTCTTGTGGCATACTAGACTAGGCCATGTACCTTTTGTGAAAATGAAGGGCATCTCCACTATCCCTTGTCATTTCTCTCCCAAACAACCTTTCACCTGTACCATCTGTCCTATGGCTAGGCAGACAAGAATGCCATTCCCAGAAAGCCATCGTCCGATAATGGCCTGGAATTTACCTCTAATGAAGCCACCCATTTTTTCCAAGAAAAAGGTATAATTCATCAAAAATCTTGCCCTTACACACCTCAACAAAATGGTGTAGTTGAAAGGAAACACAAGTATCTTCTTGAAGTTGCAAGAGCACTCCTATTTCAGTCTAAATTGCCCATGAGATACTGGGGAGAGTGTGTTCTAATAGCCACATACCTTGTTAACAGATTACCTTCCAAGATTCTACAGAACAAATCCCCTTATGAAATGTTGTACTAAACCCAACCTACATACTCTCACCTTAGAAGTTTTGGATGTTTATGTTTTCCCACTACCTTGAAAACTCACAAAGATAAGTTTGAGCCAAGGGCAACACCACACATCTTTGTTGGATACCCCTTCAATACAAAAGATTACAAGGTTTTGGACTTAGTTACCAAGAGAGTTCATGTATGCAGAGATGTTTCTTTTCATGAGTCTGTCTTCCCTTTTGTCATTGCTCCTGATAATTCTAGTTTTGCATCTGTTTTAAAGTGTCTTGTCCATCATCCCAAAACTCTAACTTGCATGCCTGGTACAACTAGCACTTTCTCTAATGATGACTTCCTAAATATTAACATACCACATGAAGTCACTACTAATGAAGTCACTGCAGTTGATACAACATCTAATACTGTTCCTGATATCCAAACATCTACTAATGTAAATGAACACACATCAAGTCCTACCATGCAAACCACACCAGTTTCACCACGTGATGCTCCACCTGCTCTTAGGAGAACAACCAGGTCACTTCATACACCCAACTACCTCAAAGAATATAAATACACTTTACCCAACTTGCATTCCTCCACACCTGCACCTGATCCTCACCTTTCTCTTACATCATTTCTCACCAACCATGATATCATTTGCTTTACCACTTTGTGTTCTGATAGCCAGCAGTTAGTTGAAACCATCTCTCATGATTGTGAGCCTTCCTCATATGAAGAAGCAATCTTGCATCCTACCTGGCAAATGGCTATGACACAAGAATTTGAAGCTCTATATGCAAATAATACTTGGGACTTAGTACCTCTGCCCAAGGATAAGAAGGTCATTGGTTGTAAGTGGGTGTACAAAATCAAGCACAAGGCTGATGGTAGTGTATAAAGGTTTAAGGCTAGACTGGTAGTTAAAGGGTACACTCAACAGGCTGGTATAGATTACAATGAAACCTTCTCTCCTGTAGTAAAGATGACTACTGTTAGGAGTTTGATTACACTGGCTGTTAAGAAAGGATGGGGCTTGTATCAGTTAGATGTCAACAATGCCTTCCTTCATGGTGATTTGACTGAGGAAGTATACATGACATTACCACCAGGTCTAGCAGTGGACTGTCCAAACATGGTGTGCAAATTAAAGAAATCATTGTATGGTTTAAAGCAGACTAGTAGACAATGGTATGATAAGTTGTCCAGCAGTCTTTGTTCTAGGGGGTACACACATTCACATAGTGATTACTCACTGTTTCACAAAAAGAAGGGAAGTTCTTTGGTATTTGTTGCTGTGTATGTTGATGATGTGATTTTGACTGGGACTGATCTGGAGGAGATCAAATCTCTAAAGTCTTTTCTGAATGATCAGTTTAAAATAAAGGATTTAGGTAGACTTCATTATTTCCTGGGCTTGGAGATATTATACAGGCATGATGGGGTTCTCATTTCTCAAAGAAAGTTCACTACTGATTTCTTAAAGGAATTTGATTCCCTGAACTGCAAACCTGTTGCTTCACCACTTGACTATACTGAAAAATTGAATCACATTCAATGAAATATAATTTTGATGCAACTCTTCTAGATTTTTCTTTCTTTCTTCTTCTCTCATGTGAATTCAAGCTCCATCAATGGAGGAGTTTGATTGATCAGTAACAAGCTGTGCTGATTTTATCAGACCAAAGTTAACATTCTAGGATAACAATCTCGAATTTAATTTTTTCAGTTTTGTTTAATTAGTACGAAAGGTTATTTTTTACTTGACTTGATTGGATGATTTGTATGGGTCCCGAAGCATTCAGGGGTGTTTTGGACCTTTGGATGACATTTTTCTAATTTTCATAAAGCTTAAAGTTGACCACGACTAACTTTCTATATAGACGACCTCAAATTAGTGAATTGATGATTTCAACGGGCTTGAAACATGCTTTATGATCAATTTGCACTATTGATTTGCATCCAGAGGATATCAAATGAGTTTTAGATGTTAGTATGGAGTTTGGTGTTTTGACGTATTTAAACTTTAATGGCACAAGCTAAAGTAAATGATCTCTAAATGATATTTGATTGAACTGTTAGACTTATATAGGGTATATTTACATATTCAAACACCATGTTTTTAGCTAATTTTCGAATATAATCCTATGAATATCCTTGTGTTTATTGAATATAAATTGTGATAAGCTGATATATATGATTAGGATGATTTCAGGAAAATATACTAAGACCAGACCCAAAGAATGGATTGAAACATAAAGCGAAGTGTTACGAAATAAAATTCAACCCAAGTAAAGGCTGAGGTTGAGTCTGTGGTGTGAGATGGCCTTTTCTGAGATGCGCCTTGTAAATGAGATTCAGAGACTTAATTTTCATGCAATGATTTTGCAACCAATGAAGAAGGAGATCAGATTCTGAGATGGATCTCGTGTCGCGACCCTCAGTTCCCCGAGGTGGTCCTCACACATCACATCCTCTATATGTTTACCAAACTAAAGTTAAGAAGTTGAAATATAGTTCAAGAGGAATTAAGATTCCAACCCTGTTACTATATATGTGTCCTTTTAGACGACATTTTTAGTTTGACGAATTATTCCTAAGGATCACTAATTAGGTTTAGAGTTTACAATTCATTGTTCTTAGTTTGTAGGGCTTAATTAATTATAGTTTTCTTAGTAGATTATAGTCGAACGAATAAGATTCTCTTACAAGAATTGCATCAAATGTGCTGGTAACTTTGTTTTACATTAATGTTCTTTAGTTGTTTAAATTATAATAGTTATTGTTTATAACCAGTTATGAGTAGTTAAACTCATAAGTAGGGTTACAAAACTTGAATTAGGGATAGTGATAATAGATTCATTACATTAAAATCTTCTCATGAAGGGGTGATCTTTGTGTAGTAATTAAGGTACTTTCATAGATATTGCTTCTTTAATTGTTACAAATATTAAGAACTCATTTGTATTTTGACTTTTTTGAAGGGGTTAAGATTAAGAAAAAAATTATTAATAGGGATTTGGGGCTACCAACCTCCATCTTAGAGCTTGAACTCAAGAGATGATAGCTAACCTAAGGCTTTTGATGAATGAACTAACTAATTGACACCCAATTGACGACAAGGACTAAGGGTGATATTCTCTTAATAGGGTCGAAAGGCTTTAGTAGACAAATAGACTCATTAGTTTTGCACAATGAACATGCTTGAATGAGTTGATAGTAAATTATATATTTTATTTTCGATATCTAAGATATGTAACCCTAGTTCATCTTTATTATTGATTGAAATCAAAGTAGTTATAGGGTAGTTATAATTTCCCATAACAACTTCAATTTCCAATAGTAGTTGTTAATTAGAATTTCAACAACTAATTATAAAAATATCTAACAACTCTCTCTGTGGAATTCAGCGTCAACTCAGTTGGGTTACTGTATTTCGTAATCAATCGTTTTAATCCCGTCAAAGGGTGTAGTTTGGGCGACATGAAACTTTTGGCGTCATTGCCAGAAGAGTGTAATTTATAGTTTTATAGTTTGTAGAAATTCAGTAAGTAGCTAATATTTTTTGCAAATCACACTGATTGTTGTTTTCCATTCTGAGATTTTTACAGTTTATGTCTGATATTAGAAGTCAAGGTTAATTATCTCTTGACTAAAAGAATAATCAGGTGACGAAGGTTAGATTGAACAATCATAGATTGGTAACTAAGGTTGCCGCTTTAGTAGTTTTTGCAGACCATGCTGAGGCTATTAGACCTCCACCATTGATTGAAAATGCAATTTTCAACATCACCAGCATAATGTAGCATTTACTGGGCATGACATGCTTGTTTGGTGGTCTACCTTTTAATTACCCAAACAAACATCGATCTTAAAGACCTTGTTAGGGTATGTCTAGCTTACAACATCCCGGGTATGTCTCAAGTTCCCATTCTCTCCGACTGGTGAAACAACTACATGGCTAGGAGAATTACCAAAAGCAACCATCACTACCTGGACAGAGTTCACATGTGCATTTTGAAGACATTCTTTCCTCCAAATAGACGACGTATCCATATTAAGGTGTAGATCAACAACTTCATATAAGTGCCAAGTGAAGCACTATATGAAGCTTGCTCTTATTTATAAAGAAGGTAGTTCAGAGTTCGAATCACAAGCTACCAAATGAAGTATTGCTAGAAAGCTTCTACAGATCTCTAGATGCAGTCAATAACTCTGTGGATAACAATATTGTCGAAGGTTCACTGATGGACCATACTTATGAGAAGATCAGTGCTATTTTTGACCGAATGATTAATTTAGACGAACACGACTTGGTACACTATAAAAGATGAGATGGTTAGTAGCTAGTGCATCACCTATGAAATTGTCTTGCTTCAAGAGATACTCAAAGAAGAGGCTAAAGAAGAAAATATGACATGATTGATGAGACATATAGAAGTATTGACTAGGCATGTCATATGGGTATTATATTCCAACACATAAAATGTAAATTACGGCTACTAATGATCAAGGGTACAAACCTAAGGATGCTTTCCAGACTTATGAGAAAGAGACATACTACGTTACTAATTAGATGGGGAGTCCTATCCAAACTACCAGGGTTCCAATGAGGAGCTTCTAAATGAGAACAGACAAAAAAAAAAATAAGTGACACAATAAACTGACACAACTTCCACTTGAGGATGAAGTAGATGGGAGATGATGAATGACTGTCGTCTCACACTTCAAGCTACCGAAACAAAACTACACCTACTAGAGGTGTAGCAAGAATAATATCAGTACACCACGTGTATTTAGTAGGCATCATAGGCCGATCTAAATTAATTTCACATAAACACATCACAAAATCAACAGTAACAATAAGTATAAATATCTCTCATTTATTTTCTCCTAAATTCACACATTACCTTCCTGTCTTAGTCATTCATAGAATAATAGAATTTCATTATTACTTTCTTAGCTCATTCGCTAGCCTTGTCATTAGCATCATCTTTCATATATATTAATATATATATATATAGCTATAACGTTAATCAACTCATATACTATAATAAAATATCATTATTATTTACACCATCTATTTCTCAACTTACTAATAATTTAGTTATCAGAATTATTATATTCATAACCCTTATCAATTGTCACCTACCATTTCCACGACCCTAATAAAATTTAATACAATGATATTTTGACTAACCAAAAATTCTCAGACAGTCATAGTAATCGAGACGCACACAAAAGTCAAAATAGACAATTTAATAGTTTTACATAGTTATTATTCATACAAATATCATTAACTCAAATCAAATAAAATTCAGACTATATCTGAATTCCAATCAATATGTTTGAAGGTATTGCAAATTGAGGCAACCCTTTATTGTTAACATAATTAAATTGTAAATATATTGAATAATAGGAAAACTTGAAAATTCAATATTTTCTTGTTTTGGAATAATGTAAGAAAGAAATATATTTTTAAACTATCTTACTAGTTTGCCGGCATTTTAAAGCCAAAATATAAATGTAAAGATATTTTAAAATTGAAAATGTAATAGAGGGTAAAAATAGAGTAAATTTTAGGTTTAGGAAACATAAAAATTACATTTGTATGTTATAGCTACAGTTTGCATAATTGCGCTCCATAGCAAATTTTATGTTTGATATGGTGCATCAGATTTGTATAAATCGCAGGCAGCATATCGTTTTGTATAAAAGCGCAGCGATTGTATATGTATATCGGTTAGATAATTGTATATATATGTAACTACAATATATATGTATCAATGATTGAGTTTGTATATCTGCATAAAATTTGAATTTGTATACAATTGAATCGAAATAAAACATGTATATATCAAATCTCTCTCTCTCTCTCTCTCTCTCGCTTTATACAACACAATTATACATTGTAATTTGTATAATTTGTGGTTGTATAAAATGAGAAAGAGAGAAAGGCAAAAGAGAACTAGTAGGGAAAAATCTGCATTTGTATAATTATAAGTGTATTGGACTCAAATATATGTTTTTGTATTTGTATATACAGTTTTCTCTCGCTTTATACAAACAGAAACATAGTTTATACATTTGTGTTTGTATAAAGTGACAGAGGCGAGGGAGAGTGGCGAGCGAGATTTATGCGGAGAGAGGTGATGGCAAAGTGTTTGCTACAGATTAGAATTAAATGAAAACTGTGGTTATAGCATTTAATTTGAATTAATAGTTTGTTATTTTATATACGTTTCCCGTAAAACTAATTCAGTTTGCGTAACTTAAGTATTTGGAGGACCAATTTGAACGACTTGTTAATTGTTGATAAAATATTGGAACACTGCGAGAATGTCACGATCCAAAAATTGAGGCCACTCACCCCAATCTCAACCTGGTGTGTAAGTCGAAGAATTTCACTCAAAAGTTATCTCAAATGTTGCAAAAAAAGGTAAATACACATATGAGAGATATAGAATGAAGTCATGCCATAAAAGAAAGAAAAAAACTGAGATCCAACAAAGAATTCACAAAACTTGATATCATAAGCATTAAAGAGCATTCTAATACAATAGCTGAATTTAAAATTCAACACTTGTCTTTGAAATATGCATAAAAACTGAAGCTTGAATGATGACCCGAACAAAGATCTCACCACAACTTCGAAGCTCAATAATTGCATGATCAATTCACTCATCTCAATAAATACTCATACTAAGGGCTGCAATAAAGGTTATAAAAATAGGGGTGAGTACAATCCACATGTACTCACTAGGCTTGACCAACTAAGTATAAAGTAATTAATTAAACTTACGATATTAACTACAAAATGTTTCTCCTGCATACAGAAAAGTCTCATTCTAGCATCAATGTCATCAATTTCTATATGAATGACACGAGTAAAGTAAACGCGTAAGGCTATAAACAATTCATCATATCAGAAGGCAAATTACACAACAAACAAAGCAGGCCGATGCAATGCAATGATGAAATGATGTGATGAAACCAAGTTTGTCGCACAACATGTCGTATACACCTTGTTGAACTTTAGCTTCCAGAGAAGGACCCATGGGAATCTCGCAATCCATATACCAAATCAAATGAACTCAGAATCTCATCCACTTGCCATATAGCTCATGGTTAGGGGTGTACAAAATCGAACCAAAAATCGAACCAAACTGCAAATTGAGTCAAACCAAAAAAAAACCCAACTAGTGGTTTGGTTTGACTTGGTTTGGTATTGGAAAAAAAATCCGAGTATATTTGGGTTGGTTTGGTTTCAACTAAAAAAAAACAACCCGAGACCAAGCCAATCCGACATTAAATATATAATTTTAAAATTTTATTTTATACGTAAAAATATTTACTTTGATATAATTTTTAAATATTTCTTATATTTTTTCATAGTTTTTGTCACGCCCCGAGCCTACACCCTAGGCGGGACCGGCACTCGAAGACCATTGCTAGCCCCAAGCGAACCCTTGGCCTGGCTTACTTAACTCAGCGGAAACTTAACTCAACAGAAATAACTTCATGCAATGAAAGGTCATAAAACAACCCAACTGATAAAATCTTGGCCAGAAAGGCAACTCGAGTCTCAAAATAGAATATTTACATATATACATAGATGAGAGACTCAATACTAACTGACTGATTGTCTATAAAGCCTCTATAACACTGAGATGAATGTTGGGACAGACCCCACAACATCCTAATAAAGTAATATTAGGAACACAAAAGAACAGAGTCCTCCGGAAGGCAAGGAGGCTCACCACTGACTCTGGAGTGCTCAGCTGGATCAACGGCGTGCTGGATGCTAATCCTGGGTACCTGCGTCTGCATCACCATAAGATGCAGGCCAACTGGCATCAGTACATTGAATGTACGAGTAAGCGAGCTGGAAAGCTAAGCAACATAGGCTAGAAGGAAATCTAGAAGAAACTGAATAACTTACCTTGCTCAACTCAACTCAACCTGACTGACTCATTTCAAAATAAGGCAATTTAAAACAAGTGCAATATAAAGAAAAGATGTTTAGAACATGCTATAAACTCTGTGTGTATATAAAGATACAATAAGTCTGAGATGTATGTATAAATACAAATGGACTGATGTATATAAAAAGATACAATAATTGTTGTGGGAGTTTCTCTAACCGACAACCATCACATAAGAGCTATAGTAATGATACATCGATCAACCTCACGCTGTCAAAGCATCTTATACCCAGCCAAAGGTATAGAACCTGAACTGCCTAATGGATCCACTAGTCTAATTTGAAAAGGATTCATCTAAAAAGTATGAACCTCTTCTACCCATGATGGCTACATGGCTCTATGGGGGCTGTGGGTTCTTTGAACGCTCCCCCAATTCGGTGCTCAATACTATTCCCAAAAATGTACTGGCTCTTATATTTTTAAAATGTATTTCTTACTGCTGATTTGAGATAATTACTCAAAAATTTAGCTCAAAGGCTATCTTGGAAATCTCACTTTCCTCTCTTGCTTCTTTTGGAAAGCGATTACTCTTTTTTGGAAAACTAGCCCGAAAGCTCTTTGGAAATCTCAGTTCCCAATCTTGTTTAAATGTGGAAACATTTCTTTAAAACTTCTTTGGAATATTTAGTTCCCTAATAACCTTTGAGGAAAGAACTCAACTTTATACTCTTGGCTTAACTTAAAACTTGAGCCTTAAAAATGAAGTTAAAACGTTTAATAAAGACTCGACAAACTTTAAGAAACTTGCCTTGACTTACTTCTTAACTTCTAAGCTTGACTCTAACTTCACTTGACTTTGGTCCAAACTTTCCTCGAATTGGATTATGAATTCAAGGGTAATGATCTCATGTTTATGGATGAGTTCTTGATGTTTAGACGTACCTTGGAGTGTTGAAAACAACTATAAAACATAGGTACATTACCAAGGAACATGTATGAAAAAGTGGGAAGGAATGGGAAGGATTGACGTCCTTGGCGCTCTGAGAGGCGCGGGGCGCCAGCCTTCAGACTTCAGAGGGGCCTGCTGGGTGCTCTGCAAGGCGTCCCACCCCAAGGGTGGAAGCTCGAACCCCTTTTGGGGCACGCTGGCTAGCGCAACGCCCCAGCCTTTTCCCCCCAAAATTTGACTTTTCTCCTTTGTTTTCCAACTCTAAACCTTCTTAACTTCAAAGGTTCCAGCCCCATACACTTAGAATCATAAAACCCCTTAATATACAATAGATTCAACTCGAAATCACAACCGGAAATATGCACCAAACCAACAAGAAACTTCAACAACACAACCACAACTTCAACAAACGCAACCACAAACTTCAACAAACACAACCAATCTTTTCTCGGAATTAAAACGACTTTGGCGTGTGGGGGAATGAACCAATCCAACACTATGATCTCACATACCTTAATAGGGATCACCCCCGACGAAATCCATGACAATCTTGACGAACTTTGCTTCTTCTTCACTTTATCCTCTTCTTTCTCTCTTCACTCACAACCCTAACTCTAACTTTTAAAAGGGAAAACTGAATTAAAATCAGTATAGACCCTTAATATAACCAAAAGAAATGGTTAGGGAAAAGACCAAAATACCCTTACAAATTCGGACTAAACTTTCATGTGCCAACAGCCCAACTTCCAAAGGGCATAACTCACTCATACGAACTCAGAATCGAGCAAACTCGGTGGCGTTGGAAAGATCATTCCAAGGGATTTCCAAACATAACTGGAAATTCACCTAAATCATCTTTATCTAGGAGTTATGACTGCTCAAAGTTGACCAAAAACTCTTTTTTTCCCCATACTTGAGCAAATTTTCAGATTTGAATTCTTTCCAAAAATGACTATTTCCAATTTTCAGCTTCTTCATAGTTATTTCAACTTACACGATGTTATAGTTTTTATCTTTTAATATATTATTTCATGATTGAAAGTTAGAATTCTTAATGACCAAATAAAGATTATAGTCCATAGATATTGATAATTATAATAAAGCTTAAATCAAAATCAAATTAATACTAATGCAAAAAGAAAAACAATTCGACATTAAGAATAACAATAATATTGAATATTTGTTCTTTAGTTTTACATAGGTTAAGACAATTAAAATACATAATCTAATTTTAATTTCCTTTAATATTTAGTCATGTAAGTAATACTTATTAAACTTATTTTAGCATGATTTAATACTTAAATTATGATCATTTTCATTATGATTTATTAATTTGCAATATTTGTTTTATACGATTTCATTATTATTATTATTTTTGGATATTTTAGTGTCATTAATCATATCATATTGTGTGTTATTTTCTTAAGAAACACTTAGATAGTTGTATTTTGATAGGACTAAATAAATATTTGAAGTACAAGTAAATTATACGTTTGTACGAATACTTTACTGGAAAAACCCAAAAAAACCTGAAAATCCAAAAAACTCGGAAAAATCCAAAAAAACCAGAGGTTGAAAAACCCGAGTTTTATCGGTTTAGTTTGGTTTACAAATTCAAAAATCCGACACAAATTATTTGGTTTGATATTTGAATAACTCGAATCAACCCGACCATGTACATCCCTACATCATGGTCAAGGATATATAAGGTGTCTTTTTCTTATTTTTCAAAAATAGTACTTCCACAGTCTCAAACTCCCATGAACATTAGTACGATGAATGGGGATGAATGCATGAAAATAGATGACTACCTTTTTATTTGTTTTCTTATTTGAAATTTATGATATCTTTATAATTGGAGTTGATACAGATATTGCCTTGACTATATATTAAAGATTTTTAACACATTTGATACTTTATTATATTTTTATACTTTCCTTGTATTGAGAATATAATATAGTTTTAAATAACCTTTGAGTACTTATAATTTGAGAATATAATATAGTTTTAAATATCTTTTGAGTACTTATAATTTGATAATTAAAGTGGATTTACGCGCAAGGCGTTCACTAAATCTTAAAATTTGGGTCATAAAAATATCCACATGGTAACATATCGTAGTCATTTTATTTTGCTCATGAGCACTTCTATAGTTCGCTAAATTATGTCATGAAGTTCGTAACTAATGTAAGTTTATTAGAAATTTATGGGACTTCACATCTTGCTTATTTTTTTTATTTTCTTTTAAAAAGTAAAAGCTACCTGTTGGACTAAACTAGCTTTCATAATTAAAATATGATACTACAATAATAATAACAAGAGATTTGTCATTGCCAACCACCTCAACTCTATAAAATAAACACTTTTGACTTCGTAAAAACCAGTGGCAATAGCAGCACCTAAACCGGCAGAAATAAACACTTTTGACTTCGTAAAAACCAGTGGCAATAGCAGCACCTAAACCGGCAGCCGCGGTACCTAAACCAGCAGCGGCACCTATGGAAGCACCATCGTTGACTGTATTGATAGCATCAAGCATTACTATTAATTAATGAGATAATGAAGGCTTGATCAATGTTTAGATACACTGTCACCATAAAGTTGTCTTTTCCAATCAATAAACTTTTAGCAGTAATTTTCTTATGCATCTGCAATAAGTCATTCACAACAATATAGTGTAAGTATAATATAATGTTCATTAATTCACCATTTTCAATCAAGAATGAAAATTGTGCGATCACGGAGGATATTTTTGTAAATAAGTATGTTTTTAATAGAAGTTATGCAAGATTTGTTATTTTTAATATATCAAATCAAACAATGTTTTAGAAATAATGTAGTATAACTAATATCAACATTACTAATACATTTTATTTAGTATTATTCTTAGATACTTTATCAAACGATAACGATTAAAGAGAGGAAGTATCAATTCATGACCTAAATCAAGAAAAGACAATCCAAAACCGTGTGTGATATAATATATCTAGTGTTGAACGCAGGACTCCCTTGACCGGCTCTATAAAAAGTAGGGGAAAGGGCCAAAAGTAATATAAAACTATTTATAAAAATAGGCTAAATTTATTCTTACTAATTCTAAGAATGATGACATGATTAAAAACAAAAATTCAATTATATCTTGACATGCTTTATCACTCTTTTTATTTTTTAACTTTAAGTCATCCTAAATGTCAATCAAGAGCCAGTATAATAGTTTTGAAAAGAAACAATATATACAACAAATATTTTATTGAATTTCAAAATAATTTAATTAATCTCCAATTATTTTTTTTACTAAATTCTTAAAATTGATGGCAAATTATTCCATTTCAAATAGTTAATGGAAAAAATTGGTCCAGTTTTTCTCGTTTTGGAACAATCGTTTGAAAGAAGGGTATTGTTGATTCATTTGGATAATTGGAGTTATTTTTTAGACAAAAATTTAATGGGGAGGATATTTGAACTGAAAATATAATGAGGGATAAATTTGATCTATTTTATATACTTCAACACTATTTTTTTCCTTTTTCTCTAAAAAGTACTATAAAATCATAAAATATTTAAAAAAAATTGCAGTAATAATAGCATTACTCTCAAAATAATAATAGTGTCACTCATTTAATTTTAAAATTAAACAAAAATGAAATTATGTGTCTTATTTTTCTTTTTGGCTTTTTCAAAATAGTATTTTTTTTTATATTTAAGAAGATTTTCAATTTCGGCATTCTACGTAACAAACTTAAGAACACAAGATTTAGAGGACTACACATACCTTTAATTTAATATCAACAAGCACATATCAGAGGCGAGTCCAGGATTTAAAGATGATGGATACACCACAAATGATTTTTAGGGTTCTCAGATGAAAACGAAAAAAAAAAAACAAAAAGCACTGAATGGGAGTCAAACCCTGAGTTTAAACCGATGCACCAATTAGTTTTGGTGTTTATATAGTGCCTAATGAAATATATTTCATATCGCAATCTATATATACACTTATATACGTAATTTTTTTCGAAGTTAACGAATGCACATACATCCTCATAACGTGGGTCTCCCTCTGACTAAGATGCTTAAAGAGAGAGTAACAAATAGAAAGTAAAATAGCTAACCTGAGCAACTATGGTAGAAGAATCTCGAGTCCGGAGCTAAAAGGGCAAAAAAAATTGTCAAAAATTCCAAAAGGGCACATCAAATTTTTTTAAAACCAAAAGGGCAAAATCGCTCCTGAAGAAGCGATTTCCCTCTGACACAATGACGAAAAATCGCTGCCCTAGCAGCAATTTTTCCTAAAAACTTATTTTCTTTTTTTTTAATTAAAAATCGCTGCCCTGGCAGCGATTTTGTAATTTTTTTTTATTATTATACATCACTGCAACTTTTTGTCATTATGTCAGAGGGAAATCGCTTCTTAAGGAGCGATTTTTCTCTTTTGGTTTAAAAAAAATTTGATGTGTCCTTTTGAATTTTTTGACAATTTTTTTTACCCTTTTGGCTCCGGACTTGAAGAATCTCCAGCATATATTACACATGATCTATCAGACCAATTTCCCTTAATCAAATAATCACACCTTCTCCTTAGAATTGTTAATTGCTAAGAAAACAGCCAATTCGGTCTTCCACTGAAATATGGTTGTTGTCTTTATAGTAAATAAAAAGTCTTTCTCATCTGTGTTTTCTCCTTTAAATGCATTCCATCTCAAATGCTGTCTTTATATCTATACAAAAAATAATGAATTAACAACAATAACTTTAATTTTAACGTGAAAAATATTTATACAATCGTTACTTGTATAGTTATTATAAGTAAACAATTATGATAAGTATTAAATAATAACTAATTTGGGAACGTCACATATTAAAATTAATTTACTGATAATACAAGATATCTTTTAACTATCAATGTTTATTAACTTTCCCTCCCTTATTATGATTTCTTTATAACATTTTTTTGTAACCTATCTATTATTAATTTTAAAAATCATAATATGGAGTGATGTATCAAATAGCCTCCTAGAAAAATCAATTACTATGTACCTTTTGTTTGAGAGTGATCAAGGGATTGTCTGCAGCATCAAGAATAACTCTGTTATCATGCCATCCAAAAGATGTGCCTTTAACTTTGAACACAAAGTTTCCATTCATATCTGAAACAACAAATTCTTCATATCTAAGTGTCTTCACCTTCCTCGATATAGCAACATCAACCTGGTTTGGCGTGCAATATTCAGATCCAATTACAGCAATTGGATGGTTAGCCGAGAAGAATTGGTATTGGGGACACCTTTATAACTTAATTTACTCTATACCCACTTAATTTATTTTTGCTTTATTTTCTAGGGTTGAGACTTTTGTGGGGTCATAGATCTCTTTGGCCTTTTTAAAACTTGGGTATATTAGTGAATGTGGGATCATGGGCTTGTTTATTGTTTTTAAAACTTGGGAAAAAGCTATAACATTACAAAAATATATTATAATCCCAATACATTTTAAAAAATATTATATTTTGATAAAATATTATTTATTGATGAAAATCGAGGCACCTTTTCTGAATATTTGTTTCGACGTTTCTTCTTCTCCAAGTGCAAGGGCTTTTCATCTTCCCCATACACTTCTCTTCCAGTGTAATCATACGTTTCTCTTCCATTAACTTATACAAACTTTTCTCACTTTTTATCGTCCTAAACCCTCTCAAATCATCATCTGTTTTTTTCAATCTTCTTCTCCAAGTTCAAATTGAAGCCCTCATCTTTGGTAAGTTGAACCTTATGTAATGGTGTTCTTCGATAATTATTGTCCATATTTGATTGTTTATTTTGTTATGGTAGTGTAATGATTTAATGGCCCCTTTTTTCTGGATTGTTTTTGTTGATGTTCTTGTTTGGGATAATGTTTTTTCGTTGTATTCAGTGTTGTTGTCTCTAATGTCGTTTTTGTTTGTATCTAAATATTTAGCCCTATTTGGTTGCTTATTTTTAAAATTATTTTTATGTTTGTTTCACCTATTGATTTTAAAATATTTACTAAATTTTGATCGACTTTAGTGGCATTTCTGTCAATCGCATTGTTGATTTCTGTTGGATCTGCAATTTATTTTGCATGTTTTATTTGAGGTTTACTTTGTTTATGTTAATAAACTAGTGATCGATAAATGTGTTTTTGCTTGTAGATTATAAAGTATGGCTAAAACTAGAGGTGGAAGAACTAAACCATTTGCTCCTATTGCTTCTAGCATTAAAAAACAAAAGGCTGAAAAAGATTTGAAAAGTTGTAAAAAGAAAAAAATTGCAGTCGAAAAACCCGAGTCTGATTCAGAAACGAAAACAATGGTGGAGATTAACAAGTACCAGGACAGTAGTCCTGATGAAAGTGTTAATGTTGAGAGTAGTGAAGGGAAACGTGATAGCGAGGAGAGTAGTAAAGATACTAGTCGAGATGAGGAAGATCCTCTATCCTTTTCCATTTGTGCAAGAGATATCTCTGGTGAGTTGTATGACCTAGCAACGTGGCTAGATGAGGTAGGATCGTTTCCAGCCAAGATCTCTGTAAGATCAAGGATGACAATTTATCTTGACTTTAGAAAAATTCTGGTTGAACAAAATCTTTATAATGAATTTAAGGGTACTTGCTTTGGACATTTGAGGCATATTTCAAATTATTTTAAGTTCAATGGACAGATTGTCCATAATATGTTGCTGCGACGAGTGAGAAATGAAATTTTTTTTGCATGAAATTTGGTTTTGTGTGAATGATAAGCCTGCATATTTGACTTAAAAGAGTTTGCATTGATTACGGGGCTGAATTGCTCAACATACCCCCGTAAATCAAAACTGAACAAAGTCCTTAGGAAAGGTGAGAATTTTCATTTCAAAGTGACAAGGAACAAGAACATCACTGGTGCAAAGTTGATGAGAATAATCAAGAGTAACAAATTAAATAAGGAGCAAAAATTGAAGTGCTCGTTAGTTTGGTTCGTCCACTCGATGTTGCTTGCCCATGATCGGTCTAAGATTGTGGATTCAAACCACATCAAGATGGCAGATGATTTGGATTTCTTCAACAGTTATCCATGGGGAAAAGAGTCATTTGATTTAGCATTGACCTATCTGAAGAATCGAATTAATTTGAAGAAGCAAGGAAAAATGTATAATGAAAAGAAGAATGCATGTTATGCTCTGTACGGCTTTCCCTGGGCAGTTCTAGTACTTATTATCAATTATTTAGTCGATATATGATATACTCGTATTTATTTGCATAGTACTTCATAGACTCTATTTATTTTGTTGTTCTATGAATTTCAGGTTTGGATATATAAGGCTTTTTCATATCTTGGAAAGTATGCCGGGAAGTCCTTGGATACTCCACTGCCTATTTCCCGTTTACTCATATGGTACACATCAAAGAGCGATAATATAGTTGAAGGTGATCCATTTAAGTACAAAGGAAGAAGTACGAAGATATACATTTATTTGTTATTATCTAACAATATTTTTAAATAAGTGAACATTGTGTAATATATATATATTTAGTTTGTGCACCCATACCTTACCCCTACTGTTCGTGAGATGGAGCAGAATTATATGGCAACATTTAAGCCATATAAAGATGAAGTGAAAGACGCGATCATTGATGTCTTGAAGGCCCAATTGAAAGGTGTGACCGTCATCACTTTAGGAGTAGAGAGCACAAACGATAAATATTTGGGTGATCACAATATTGTCCAACCTTGTATGAATTTTGTTTCTAGTAAATAAAAAAATGCACCGAGTACTTCTAATAATGGGAATTTAGAAAATCTGAGCGAACGTGTTCTATCCCTTGAGCAATTAATGGTGAAAGTTGTTGCTTATGTACGGGAAGAAAGATTGAGGAGAATTGAAAAGAATAAAAAAACACAACAAAAGAAAGGTAAATTAGTATATACATTGTTAGTGTCAAGTAATTTATTCCTATAATATTTTTTAAAAGTAATACAGTACATGTGAACTTTGCAGCAATTGATAAAGACCTTGCAATAGTTGATGAAGACTTTGCTGCAATCGATGAATACCTTATAGATGAAGTTAATGATATGGCAGTTGTTGTTCTTGATAAAGTGACAGATGATCATGCTAATGAAGTGGCAGTTGATGTTGTGGCAGTTGATGTTGTGGCAGTTTGATGCAATGACAGTTGATTTAGTTGATGAAGTAGGAGTTGTTGTGGTTGATGAAGTGGTAGGTGATATTATCGATGAAATGACAGTTGATGAAGTGGCAGGTGCAGTTGATCCAGTGGCAGTTAATATTGTTGATGAAGTGGCAATTGATGAAGTGGTATTTGATCTAGTGACAGTTAATGTTGTTAATGAAGTGGTAAGTGTAGTTGATCTAGTGAAAGATAATGTTATTGATGAAATGACAGGTATAGTTGATCCAGTGGCAGCTGATGTTATTGATGAAGTGGCAAGTGGCAGGTGCAGTTGATGAAGTGGCAGGTGAAGCGATTGATGATGTGGCAGAAGAGAAGAAGGAAGAAGAAAAAGTAAAAAAGAAGTCAGTAGATGAATGAGAAGAGAAAGAAGAAGATGACAGTGAAAATTCAGTGGATGTGATGAGTATCATTATGGAACTCAATGGTGACGAAAAAAAATAATTGAAGTGATTTTTGAAGTATTGACATTTTAAGACAATGATTTTGAAAGTATTTGACATTTTTAAGACAATGATTGAATTGGTTTGTTGTTTTGTTCTTTTGAGGAGAAAAATATACATCTGAAAGATTATAGATACTTTTGTATATAGTTAATGGTAGTTTTGAGAAACAATTTAACATATTTTATTATGAATGGGTTTTATGAATCTATATTTTAATAGTATGTGATTTTTGCTTAACTTTAGTTTCTTACCATTATAGAGTAAAATTATTTAGCAGTCAATTATCGACAATAAAGTTGTACATTTAATACTATAGATTGCTATCACTGTTGATTTGTAACATTATCGATAAAAAATGAAAGATATAAGAGTGCAATAAATAGAGAGAAATACTTTCATTTATTAAGACTACATTCCTGTTACACATTTCCAAAAAGCAAACACCAAAAATAAACCACACAATACAGTTTTTAGGCGTTTTTCTTTTTCTTCTGCCAAAATTTTCTTTTAGTTGATCTATCTCTTTCAGCATCTTTTAGCAACACTTTCAAGTGATTCCTCTGCTCTTCAGCTTCTTTTAAGAAAGTCATTAGCAGATCCTTATTTTCTTCGAATTTTCGTAGCTTTGTTAATAATTTAAATTTGACAACGCCTTGAAAATTTGATGGGCTACTCGTTGATGATTCATTTTCAAGCCACCTAAAAATGAGCATATGCCAACTGCACAATTAAAGAATTATCGACCTGGATTTGTATCGGTGTGTGACGTCCTCAACGTAGCTGGATTACCACAATGACAATTGTAAGACTTTTTTGCTTTAGATGTTTGAGATGCTTGAGACATTGTAAAAACAGAGGTGTTTGAGTTGTTTATGAGGGATTGCCTTCCTTTTATACTAAAAAATAACCAGATGTTACCGTTGAAAGAGTGAAATTTGAACTTTTGTTACCGTTGTAAAATTTGTATATGTAAATATTTACTAGCTATCAAAATATATAGACCCTTTATATAATCGAGGCATCTCTATGTGCTTAGTGTATGTATGACCAATGAGATTTACACTCTGACATTAGTAAGGTATATTCGGATTTATATCTATTTTAAAGCATTGTCGATACTTCACCTACTAGAATTTGACATTTATATGTAGACCAAAACTAGTAGAATTTAAAAATACAACAATTAATTAATAATAAATTATATTTTTGAAATTTATCCAATTAAATGAGTTTAGACAACTCATATGATCAGGTAAGATTCCACATAAATTGGGTGTGGTGATTAGAGATGTATGAGGAAGAGTTGTAGTTATACAACCAACAATATCCTTATAACAACATTTGAGAAAGCATAATTATGATGTAAGGATGTAACTTGTTATGTGTGGTTATACAATCAACATCTTTAGAACATAAGAATGTGATCATGTATGAGTCTACATAAATTGGGGTGGCAATCAACAATGTGTGGTTAAACAAGTGATTTCCTCACAACATACTTATGTTTTCTCAAACATTGTTCTAAGGATGTTGATTGTATAACCACAACTCTTCCTCATACATCTCTAATCACCACACCCAATTTATGTGGACTCTTACATGATCATATGAGTTGTTTAAACTCATTTAATTAGATAAATTTCAAAAATATAATTTATTATTAATTAATTGTTGTGTTTTCTAAATTCTACTAATTTTGGTCTACATATAAGTGTCAGATTCTAGTAGGTGAAGTATCGACAATGCTTTAAAATAGATATAAACCCGAACATACCTTACTAATGTCAGAGTGTAAATCTCATTAGTCATACATACACCAAGCACATAGAGATGCATCGATTGTATAAAGGGTCTATATATTTTGATAACCAGTAAATATTTACATATACAAATTTTACAACGGTAAAAAAAGTTCAAATTGCTACTTTTTCAATGGTAACATTTGATTTTTTGACAATTCTTTAAGAATTCAGTTGATAGAGTGTATATGCAAATAATGCTTGTATTAGTTATACTTAGATCATTGCATTAAATCATATTCTAATTCATACATTAAAATCATTGCATTACGAATATCATGAATTTTCATATATTAATAATACACAACTTAATGCACAATGAGTGGATTCGATAATAAACATTAATAGACAATGTGCAAAATGTATGTCATCTTTTGATTGATCTATACTAGATCATGAGTAATTACGATAATAGCAATTGACCAAAATGCTGGAAGCCAAAAATACAATAGCTTGATTACAAAAACGATTACAAAAACAAATTCAATCAACAGATTCAACCAAGCTTAATTAAGATTTGTTGTTGTTCACACATGTGGTTCTCTTGAGTCCGGTTCTCTTGTAAATTGAACATTTGTTCCTTCTCTTGCTTTTGAAATTCTCACCGACACCTTTGTCACGTTTTCTTCCAAGCTTGATATCAACAAAAGGTGGAAGAATCTTCACATTAAGCAATTCTTCTGGCACACACCATTCCGACTCGAGAGGGACAACATTAATAGAATATAAGTATGCAAGAAGGTACAATTAAACTTTATACAAAGGTGAAGAGTACTCATAAATGCTCATACCATACTCATTGTCATGCTTCGATCGCAAAGCGGCCATTACATGAGCACAAGGTATCTTGATCAAGTCATATTCCCTACAAGAACATGACTTTTCCAGTAGGTCCACATAGCAGTAACACCTGCACTGAACATGATAAATTGATTGCCGTCCCCGATTACATTCTCCACATATAAGGAGTCGCCCTCGATCATTTTCTTTCTTGCGATTTTTTTGGCAGGAGGCACCATTTGATTACCCATTGATTTAAGGATATATGCATGCCTCTTCCTAAATATTTCTTCAAACCTCTTAGCAAATGAATTAAATATTAATGCCACGGGATACTTCCTTTCGTCTATTAACATAGCATTGAGTGACTCGGTGATATTTGTGGTCATCACGTCATATCTATTTCCAGTAAAATATGCCCTGCTCCACTTCTCAAAACCTATATCATACTCAAGGACGATGGCTACCGCGGGACATTTGTTCTTGAATTCGACAAAATAATTGTCAAACTCTTCCAAAAAATAAGCCTTTGCTGCATTATAGTAAAGATAAAGGTAATCTCCACAATGATGATTTATGCGGAGATTTTCACCGAGGTGTCTCATACAATATCCGTGGTGAGCATGATTGTAAATGTTCACAATGTCGTTGGCGATGCTCTTGTGTCTATCGGAGATAAAGTACAAATTTGGTTCATCGACCACAATCTCCTTCAATTTCTCAAAGAAAAATGTCCAAGATGCATCATTCTCTTTGTCCACGACACAAAAAGCAATTGGATAAACATGATTTACCGTATCTTATGCAATAACGCTCAACAACACCCCCTCGTATTTACCATGTAAATGTGTGCCATCAATCGCAATTACCTTTTTCATGTGGGCAAATCCCTTAATGCAAGCACCGAAGGCCAAGAAATAATACATAAACCTATGACTATCATTGTTTACCATGATAGAATATCTAGAACCAACATTAAATGTCTCGAACATGTAGGAAAAAGCCGGTAAGAATGAATATCCATTCTCCGTTATCCCTCAGACCATTTCTTTGGCAACCACACCTCCCTTCCAATATTTCCAATAACTTGGACTACAATAAAAAGAATTAAACATAGTCCTTTGAATCTCTTTAACATTTGGACCCTTGCCATCACAATACATATTTACACAAAGTGAAGCAATGACATTGATTGAGATTTTTCTATGGCTACTGTTGGCATGTTCAACGCCACAACTATGCTCGCCAATGTACTTGTAGATACAAAATCTATCTGAACACTCATATTTCCTCGCCCGCAACATCCATGCACAATTCTGAAATACACATTTCACCTTTAAATATTTAGTATAACTCCTCAAAGTAGCAAAATCAAAAGACATCTTTGTCACCGCATCGGCTAATAACAATTGAGACTCATTCTTGTTATTGAAAGTTTGATTTATGTATAAATTAGTTTCATCGGAGAAGGAATGGTTGGATTGTGATCTCAATTCTTGTTCTCCCTGTATTTTTTCATAACATTCGTGTTCGGGATCTTCCGCATCTATTGATTGATTTTCCACATTAGTTGGATCATCATGTATATTCATTGAATGATCACCCAAACTCTCATTTGAATGATCAACCAAGCTCTCCTTTGAATGATCACCCAATCTTTCATTTCCAATAGAATTATTGTCGTCGTCAAATGAATTTGTTGGTTCAATTGGAGGCCTCACATTGACGTGTATCCTCAATGTAGGCCTAGAGCCATCAATACCAATATCTAACATGTACAAGCTAACGTGTCGATCATTTTTTATGAATATGAGATGTATTTTCCCCCTCCCATTCATTTGATAGCTAATCACCAAGTCATTTGGCTCACAAGTTAACTCACCGGCTTCAATTACACTTGCAATCATATCGTCATATGAACCGTTGCAACACAATACAATGGGGACTGTCGTCTTACTAAAATTCTAGCTTTTGGGAGTCTCCTCCCATACTCCTATATAATCTCCACCAGCAACAACAAATTCAGTTACTGCTATTGTAGACTATAAATATCGATAATAGATTACAGTATCAGTCTATGAGGTACACAATCCATACAAAAATGCGACTGAATGAGATCGGTGTTCAAAATTCAGCTCTTGCAATGGCGAAACAAATTTTTAATGCTTTTAAACTACTAAAATGTATCTATAATGAGTTATCAAGTGATTATTACGGAAGATTCCTCACATTTCTAAAATGGTGGAAAACTAATTTTGAAGCTTGGTTTTTGAAAGAAAATGGAGTAAACATGAATATGGAGTACGAGATGATGATGATTTTACCTTGGAAATGGATATTACGGCCGAAAAACTCGCCAAAATCGACAAATTAACAGCAGCAAAAACGAGTTGCTCTTGTTTCCGTTTGGAAACTTTTTTCTTTTTTCTAATATAAATTTTAACAATTGCAAATAAATATATTATTCCAAATTAGTTGAAAAAAAAGGGGGAGACCAAAGTGGAGATATGAAAACTTAGTGGGGTCTTTTGTATGTGTCAATTAGGACATGTGGATGATATCATTAATAGTAGGTATTCCACAAATTATTCAAGACTTGTGACTTAATGTCACATTAAGTCTTTAAGGTGACTATTTTGCCAACTCTCCCTAGTTAGTCATAGTTGCATAACTTGACTCCGCCATGAACGATAATCAATCACTTTTACTTGTTCGTGTAGAAATGAAGGAATAGTTAGTTGATAACCATGTATAGATTAGTTAGTTAAGAAGTTTGTTATTAAGTTTCCAATTAGAGGTTGACAAGTGGATAGTTAGTTAGTAACTAACTTTGTAAATGCTTTTGTAAATGAACTGTATATAAGTGGATCCATGATTGCAAGGATCAGTTCAGAAGTGTGTGAATAATAAAAATCTCAACACAACACAATTGCTCTCTATTAGCTTTCTTCCCTTTCTTCTATAGAGCTCATCGATGGTAGCCTGAGTGCAAATTTTATCATGGTATCAGAGCACGGTGTCAGTGCGTTCCATAACTAATGAGCTCCTCCATCGTCTTCCTAATTTTCCCCCTTTTCTTTCTTTCTTGAAATTCTTGTTCTTCTTTACTGATTATTTGATTCAAAGTTCTTTTCAACAATAGAAGACAATTCGACATCTGTTAGTACTAGAGTAACAGGTCCAAGATCAATTCCTCAACTGGATCACAATGACCCGCTGTATATGCAACATTCAAATACGCCAGGTATCTCTCTCGTTCCTAAGTTGTTGACAGGAACTGATAATTACTTAGAATGGAGTAGATCGATGTTGTTATCTCTGCTAGTAAAGAATAAAGTAGGGTTTATTGATAGATCTTGCAAAAGAGAAACGTATCTGCATAATGAGTTCAAGTTACATCAGTGGGATAGGTGTAATGCGATTGTACAGTCATGGATCATGAGTTCTGTGACTCAAGAATTGAGAAAAGGCATTGTATATTCTGAAAGTGCTCACAAGGTTTGGAAAGCATTTAAAGAAAGATTTGATAAAGTGAATGCAACCAAGATTTTCCAGCTTCACAAGGAGATCTGTATGATTGATCAAGGGATTCAAAACATCTCTATTTACTTCTCCAAGTTGAATGATTTGTGGGATGAGCTTGAGTCTATAATCCCTTTTCCAGCGTGTGATTGTGATAAATCTAAGAATTTCACAGCTTATTTGCATCAACAGAAGTTTATGAAATTCTTGATGGGCCTGAATGAGACTTATGCTCCACAAAGAAGTCAAATTCTTATGATGACACCTACTCCTACTTTGGATCAACCGTATTCTATGATGATTCATGAAGGGATCCAAAGAGGGAGTAATGGATTCTTGGGCATTTCACCAGTAGAAGGGACTCACAGCTCTCTGATTGTTGCAAACATCTCTAATATGAGACCTAGAAGGAATCCAAACACAGAATTAAAGTGTGATTACTGCAAGTTAAAGGGTCATACTAGAGAAACATGAACAAGTTGATTGGATATCCTCCAGGGTTCAAGTTTAACAATAATAGAAGGAAGACCTCTTATGATCAACTATCAGCACATAATGTGATCAATCAGGAAGAGCATATTTCAAGGAATGGTGATAGGGTTCACGCGACTGGTGGTATGGGTTCTGTCTTCCAAGGTCTCAACAATGATCAGTACTTGCAACTTGTGCAAATGATGGAATATTTGAAGAAGAAGAAGAATAAAGGAGAGGACAATGAAGATTCACCAGTAGATGTAGCCAATATGGCAGGTATGGTATCCACTAAATCAGACTGTTGGATTATTGATTCTGGAGCCTCAAATCATATGACTTCTTTCTTGAGTTCACTGATAAATCCAATTCCTTCATCTAAACCTACTTATGTTCATCTTCCTACTGGGCATAGCACTGAGATTACACATACAGGGTCTTGCAGTTTGTTACATTCTAAAACTCTTCACAATGTTCTGTGTATACCTAAATTTAACACCAATTTATTGTTTGTGGCTAGGTATACAAAAAAGCTTAATAATTCAGTACATTTTTACCCTGATTTTTGTCTCTTTCAGGACCTCTCAAGTGGCAAGGTAAAGGGGATTGGTATACAAGAGGGTGTCCTATACATCCTTAGTCCTTCAACACATGCTACAAGCTTTCCTTTCAAATGCATGACTACTGCAATATCTACTTCTGTGTCACATTTATGGCATCAAAGGCTAGGCCATGCTCCTATTTCTGTTTTGAGAAAAATACCTGTAATAACTAGGTTACTAGATGATGTTTCCCATTGTCACTGTCCTATTTTTCCCTTAGCTAGGCATACAAGGTTTCCTTTTCCTATTAGTATTTCTAAAACTTCAGATGTATTTGATCTTGTTCATGCTGACATTTGGGGATCTTACAGGTTCCACTTATAATGGATTCAAGTATTTTCTTACTCTTATTGATGATTTTTTGAGAATGACTTGGACTTTTTTACTAAGGCTTAAGAGTGATGTGTTTGTGTTGCTTAAAGATTTTATTCTTCTTGTTGAGAACCAGTTTTCTACCACAGTTAAAATCTTGAGGTCAGACAATGGTACTGAGTTTTTTAACACTTTATGCACTAATTTCTTGAAAACTAAGGGGATTATCCACCAAAGTAGTTGTGTTCATACTCCACAACAAAATGGAGTTGTGGAGAGAAAACATAGGCATCTCCTAGAAGTAGCAAAGGCTATTAGGTTCCAGGCTAGTATACCTATCAAGTTCTGGGGTGACTGTATACTTACAACCACTTATATTATCAATAGGCTTCCTAGTACTGTTCTAAATGGCATTTCACCTTATGAAGTTTTTCATTGTACACCACCCATTTTGTCTCAATTGAGAATTTTTGGGTGTCTTTGTTATGCTACTATTCCTATTTTCCATGACAAATTTTCTTCCAAGGTTATTATAGGAGTGTTTATGGGGTATTCTGTTGCTCAGAAAGGGTGTATGACATTACTGCAGAAAGGTTTACAATCAGTAGAGATGTTACATTTCATGAAAATATGTTTCCTTTCTCTCATCTTAAGTCACAGTTTCTTTCTGGCTCTAAGGACTCTTTTACTACTTATGTGCCAGATTCTCCTCATGTACGTTCACTAGATGTTCCTGATGAGCATCCTGACTGTCCTAATCTTTCTTCCTCCTTACCTGTTATTTCTTCCCATGATGCTACTTCTCTTGTTCCTCTAAGAAAGTCCAATAGACTTACCAAGCCTCCTATATGGCTCACAGATTATGTTCATCCTTCTTTGCCCTCTACTACCTCTTCTACTTCTGCTAGTTCTTGTTCTTTTTATCCTATTCAGTCATATCTTTCATATTCTCATCTTTCTTGTCCATTCCAGGCTTTTCTTGCCTCATTTCTTCTATTTCTGAGCCTACTTCTTATTCCCAAGATGTTAAGGATCCTAGGTGGATTCAAGTTATGAAGCTTGAACTTGAGGCTTTAGATCATAATCATACTTGGAAGGTGCTGGATTTACCATCTGGGAAGGTTCCTATTGGTTCTAAATGAGTTTACAAGGTAAAGTATCATGTTAATGGGACTATAGAAAGGTTTAAAGCAAGGTTAGTAGCTAAGGGGTATACTCAGAAGGAAGGCATTGACTTTCATGATACTTTCTCCCCTGTAGCAAAAATGACCACAGTTAGGACTGTGATTGCATTGGCTGCCCTTAGGCATTGGCCTATCTTCCAAATGGATGTCCACAATGCATTCCTTAATGGTGATCTTTCTGACGAAGTGTACATGGCTTTGCCACAAGGTTTTAGTAGCCAGGGGGAGTCCAAGGTATGCAGGCTACTCAAATCCCTATATGGTCTGAAACAGGCTTCTAGACAGTGGAACCTGAAATTGACACAAGCTCTTACAAGTTTTGGATTCACACAGAGCAAGCATGATTATTTTTTTTTCACAAAAACAGCTAATAACAAGCTAGTGTTGATTCTTGTTTATGTAGATGACTTGCTTATCACAGGGTCTGCTCTACAAGAAATCAATAGAGCTAAGCTAGATTTGCATAAAAACTTCAAGATTAAGGACCTAGGAGAACTAAGGTATTTTCTGGGAATTGAACTTTCCAGGTCAAGTGAGGGAATCCTCCTATCACAAAGGAAGTATGCTCTGGAAATGATCTTAGAGACTGGATTGAGTGGCTCAAAACCTAATTGGACATCAATGGAGCAGAACATGAAACTAACCAGCAGTGAGTATGATCTTAAATTCTCTAAAAAATCTGAGGATGTTCTTTTAGAAGACAAGAGTGTCTATCAGAGACGGGTGGGAAAGCTCTTGCATCGTACAATCACAAGGCCTGATATATCTTATGTTGTTCAGTCCTAAAGTCAATTTATGCATGCCCCTAAAAGGTCTCATTATGAAGCTACTTTGCATGTGGTGAAGTATATCAAGAGTCAACCTGGGCTTGGTCTCTTAATGTCTAGTAAAGGGGATGAGAAGATAGAAGCATATTGTGACTCTGACTGGGCTGTTTGTCCTAGATCTCTGGTTTTTGTATCAAATTGGGAACATCTCTCATCTCTTGGAAAGCTAAGAAACAAAACACTATCTCTACAAGTTCTGTTGAGGCAGAATATAGGTGCATGGCTCAAACAGTAGCTGAATTAACTTGGTTAAAAGGGTTGTTACAAGAGTTGCAGGTGAAGGTGCAATTGCCAATTGATCTATATTGTGTTAATAAAGCTGCCTTACAAATAGCAGCCAATCCCATGTATCATGAAAGAACAAAACACATTGAGATTGACTGCCATTTTATAAGGGAAAAATTGCAGGAAGGTTTGGTAAGAACTAACTATGCTGCAAGCAAGGAACAACCAGCAGATGTGTTTACCAAAGCTTTGGGTCGTCAACAACATGCTGCATTACTGGTCAAGTTAGGAATGAAAAACATTTTCCATTCTCAACTTGAGGGGGAGTGTAGAAATGAAGGAATAATTAGTTGATAACCGTGTATAGATTAGTTAGTTAAGAAGTTTGTTATTAAGTTTCCAATTAGAGGTTGACAAGTGGATAGTTAGTTAGTAACTAACTTTGTAAATGCTTTTGTAAATGCACTGTATATAAGTGGATCCATGATTGTAAGGATCAGTTTAGAATTGTGTGAATAATAAAAATCTCAATACAACACAATTGCTCTCTATTAGCTTTCTTCCCTTTCTTCTATAGAGCTCATCAATGGTGGCCTGAGTGCAGATTTTATCAGTTCATTATGCAAAAAATTAGAAAAATTGACGTGATAATACTCTTTTTTTCTTATGATATGTTTTGTATTGAGTATATTTTTGTTTGTAATTTAAATGTACATTTATATATATAGCAAATTTATTTAGCGCAGTGCTATGCTAGTTACAACCGCACGTACGTAGTGTGAATATAAGAAGAGTCATGAACGATTTGAATTAGTCTAATAAGAAAAGATATAATAATCAAATGACAGTCTTTCTAATAAGGTTCCATTTGCATCAAAAACTAAAATTAAAATAAACAATAAAGACACATCTTGATGAGGACCATACAACTATATTTATGAATTTTTTTATTCTACTTGTGTTTTTATTTTATTTTCAGACGAATTGATCTGATTTTAGAGACGTGTATATGTGATTTATTATTAGTCAAATATTATTCTAACCTAACCGAAAAAAAGTATTATTCTAACCTACCGGGGAAATAAAAAAGGTATTATTATAGCCTGTCCTTTTAGTTTGAACTTTTTCCGAAAGGATGTCCAGATTTGTTAAGCTTGGTCTTAGTGGTCTCTTTTTGATCATTTATGTTAGTAAAATATTCAAGGATTCGTAATTGGTTAGTAGTCGCACGTAATTGACCTTTTCTTTCCAGAATTGGTAGTAGACAAAAATCAATAGGTTGACCTTTTCTTCGCAGAATTGATACTAGACTCTAGATAAAAATCAATAGGTCCATAGACCGTAAATGAATTCCTTCACTATCCCTATCATTTGAGAACCTTTTATGGCTTGTTGAGTTGAGAAATTTGATACTTATTATCCTTATGAAAACGTTCTTTCACAAACTTCAGGTATTTCCTGACACTTTCTGTTTGTGAAATAGTACTCTTAGGACTCGTTTGGTGTAATGGATAAGGGAAGTTAATCCCGGGATAAATTTTAAGAACCCTTTATTTCCTTGTTTGGTTGGAAACCTTGGGATAACTTATCCCGGGATTATGAATTAGTACCGGGATAAGTTATCCCTCACATTGGGTGGTATAGTAATCCCGGGATAGCTTATCCCGGGATAAAATAGGTAAATGACAAAAATGTCTCTTTCAACCCTTTTGTTATATCACTTTTTGCATTAATGAAGGGCATTTTTGTAAACAAATAAATTGTTCTTAAAATTTATTATTTTGAATACAACAAACCAAACACTCAATAAAAAATAATCCCAACACAACTTATCCCATCATAACTAATCCCAACATAACTTATCCCAACATAACTTATCCCATCATAACTCATTTTCAAACCAAACGACCCCTTAATGTTATTAGCAACAGTCATTCGCATGAACATAAGGCTCAATCTGTTAGAGCTCTCCCATGATTTATGAAAAGACTTCTCATCCTCACTGCTCTTATCAGCAATGGCATTAGGTTTATCATTCAGCGGAGCCAAGTCAAGATCCATCACACTTCACACCTAAATGGAACTGGACTTGTTCATGCCATTCAGAGAAGTTCAACCATTGAACATGGTAACAGACGAAGCATGCGAATGAAGAGGAATAACTGCAAAATAGATATACATGCTCACAAATCAGAAAATAATGTGAATTCAGTAAAACAATAAAAAACATATCGTGATTCTCCTTTGGGTAGATACTACGACACATTATCATAATTAAATGCCATTTTTGTTAGTCAGACGTATACGATATCTTTGGATATATAATATATGTTTGATTGAAAATATTAATTTACCTCATAATGTTCACTATTCGTAGAATGATTGATTTGTCTTTGGGAAAATTCTTAAGTTCTAGCATGAATGCATATTTTTTCTTAATCATACTAGTTTGATCACTTTGATGACTAACAAACTATATAAATACAAATGTACACATAATATCATAAAATTTTGTGCATGAAAATAATTTTATACATTTTAGTTTGGCCACTTTGATGACTAGCAAACTATAGAAACATAATGCATGCACCAAGTGGTCAATAATATTGTAGACATTGATTTCTCTAGTTAATTTGATCAGTTTGATGACTAACAAACTATTTTGCACTAAGTACACATATTATTTATTGCTTAATATAACGATCACTTTAATTCATTACACAATCTAAAACAAAACACAATTATTACATTACGGGAACCTAAACCATAAGAACCTAAGAACCATCATCGTCTTCAAGGTTGTTCACACGTTCACACTCGTCAATCCATTCACTGTATATGTCAATGGCCTCTGTCAGTGCTGTAACAGTAGTGCTGAAGCTCTCTTGACAAATCATGCAATTTGCCTCCCCAATCAAGTTCTTCATATCAATGCGACATTCGACACTGCTGCCATGGCTACAGAATGGACAGGTGAAGGTAGTGTCAAGTTTGTCCATTCTTTTTTTTGGTGGCGGCTTTGATTTCGACTTTCTCTTTCCCATAGCTCAAGATATTTTGTTTATATACTTAAATCTCAATTCAAGTTCTCTCGATTTTGTATATTTCTGTGTATTGAAAATAATAATAACATCCTATTTATAAAAGTAAAAACCAAATTATATTAGGATTAGGAACCACTCTAAATAACAAATCCTAAATATCATAAATAACAAATCCTAATCAACTTAGATTTTCTAGTCTAACTTTAAATTATTATTTCCAACGTAAAAAAAATATTGTTTTACGAAATAAACACTTTTAACTTCCTAGAAAGCAACACCAACAACAGGATTACTATTAATGAGACGATGAAGGCTTGACCGATATTTGGATACATTGTCACCATAAAATTGTCTTTTCCAATTAATAAACTCTTAGCAGTAATTTTCTTATGCATCTGCCATAAATCATTCACAAAAATATAGTGTAGTATAATATAACGTTCATTAATTCATCAGTTTCAATCAAGAAAGAAAATCGTGTGATAGGTGAAAGAATTATTAAATTGGTGTGAATTTGAATATTAATTTTGTTGAAATTTAATTTCTTTTACAAAGCAAATCGGCGAAATTCTGAATATGAGAGTCAAAACATATCTTCTTCTTCTTTTTTTTTGTGTGAATTTGAATATTTATTTTTTTGAAATTTTAATTCATGTCTTAGAAATTCAAAATCCTTGTTTTGATAAATTATTAACACTCGTTATAAGGGATCATTTGGTAGAGTCTATTAGAAAATATAATACATCCATTACCTTTGATTTCCTTACCTGATTGCTTTTGGTATATTATGATACTTGCTCATTTAGTCTATAGCCTTTCATACTCTGTACATTATTTCGTACTGACGCACCATTGTTTGGGGGGTTGCTGCATACATGCATGCAGGTCCCGACAGACGACCCAGTAGACCTCCTCAGCAGTAGGATTAACTTCTATCCGATTGGCTAACCCCTTTCCTCTAAAGCTACCAGAGTTGGGAGGTTTGTTAGCTTTTGATGTATATATTTTTATGGGTAGGCTGGGGCCCTATCCCGCCAATTTTTACTACTCTTAGAGGCTTGAAGACTAGTGTGTGGGGTGTATAGCTACGTTATGGCCATGCTGGCCTAGTTTGTTGGTTTGTTAAAACTTGTGAGTTGTTTGATGTTTGTCTTGATATATACCTGCTTTCAGTTTTGGTATAGAGATCATGGTGACCTCGACAGCCCAGTCAGGACTTCTGTGCTAGTTGGCTATTTCTTTATATGAGCTCTTGAGAGTAGCTGTTTCTTTTATAAATCTG
Source organism: Solanum commersonii (assembly GCA_029007595.1). Lineage (NCBI taxonomy): Eukaryota > Viridiplantae > Streptophyta > Magnoliopsida > Solanales > Solanaceae > Solanum > Solanum commersonii. Next base: position 12,025,414 of record JAJTWQ010000003.1, on the reverse strand, counting down.
TTGACAGGGGCCTTGCCGGTCAAAGACTTAGTTTTAAGCCGAGATATACTTGTTTGTTTTCTTGATTGCGTGTGGCTGCTATGCGCTAGTAGCAAATGGTTCAACAGAGTTGGCTCAGGCCTGAGTTTTGGCATTAGGAGCCAGTTGCGCCCCTTGAGTTTGGGGCGTGACAAGAATCTTCTTGGCAAAATATGAATGGAGTCTCATACAAGTTTTGTCTGCCACATAATACTTATATCTCAAACATAATAAAATTTTTCCTAAAAGCAATATAGAACTATTCAAAATAGGTTAAATTTATTCTGTATTATATTTTTTATTAAAACAAATAATTCTTGTTATTATATTTTTGGTTCGAAAATATCCTTCAATCATCAAAATTCAAAATAGACTAAAATACCTTTCTTCTAATAGGAAACGGTTATTCCAAACAAGAAAAAGTATGTTAACTTAGTTGAATGTGAGAAATATAATTATAAAATAAGAAAATAAACATAATAAATATTTTTCATTTTAAAAGAAGATGGCATATAGATTCCTTTTTCTTTCTTAACACATTAGGTATGAGTTATATTTTTTCTTAAACATGATATCATGTACTTTTTTTAACTAATTTTAAGAACACTGATATGGTTAAAAATAATGATTTCAGTTATATTTTGATGTGCTATATTACTCTCTTTATTTTTAGCTTAAGTTATACTAAATGTCAGTCAAGAGGTAGTATCATAGTTTTTTTAAAAGAAAAAAATAGAATAAAATTTTTGTTGAATTTCAAAATAGTTCAATTTATCTCCAAAATAGATTGTTACTAAATTCTTGAAATTAATGGCAAATTATTTCATTTCAAGTAGTAATGGAAAAAGTTGATCCAGTTTTTCTTGTTTTGAAACAATCGTTAGATAGAAAGGTATTATTGATTCATTTCAGTAATTGGAGGTATTTAAGATAAATATTTAATGGGGAGGATATTTGAACTGAAAATATAATGAAGGACAAATTTGATGTGTTTTAAATACAAGAGTATTTTTTTACTTTTTCTCTAAACAATTACTACTATAAAATCATAGAATATTTGCAAATATCAGAGTAATAATATCATGGAAAAAGGTTCAAAAATGCCCTCAACCTATTGAAAATGGTTTGAAAATGCCCTTCTTTCACTTATTGGTTTAAAGATTCCCTTAACGTTTTCTTAAGGTTCAAAAATGTCCTTTAGCTAACAGAAATATGACATGAAATTTAACTAAACAAATGACCGATTTTCATTGGTCAACATAGTTATTTTATCAAATATTAAAAAAAAAAACACCCAGCCCCATTGCAAACCAAACACCCAAATCCATTTCAAACCTGACACCCAAACCCATTTCAAATTAATATAACCCAACTTTTGTCTCTCTTCTTTCTTTCTTCCCCTTTCCCTTTTCCTCATCTACTCATTTTATTTAATTTGTGTTTTCTTTCTTCCTATTTAATGTATAAAAGATTAGTTTCTTAGTCAAGATTAATCGTGTAATAGCTATTGAAGATTGATTGTAAATCATTTCGCAAAGTGGATGCGAATGAATATTGTATGTAAATTCCCACCTTGCGGCATCAGTGATTATTATTATTATGCATTTTAGTTGCTATTTATTGGGTTAAAATGTTGTTTTGGGGGTTTACAATCTACATTTAGATGTTATTTTTTGGGTTTCATGCTTTCATTTTAAGTGTTGTTTGTTGGGTTGAAAGTAACTCTTTTTTGGGCTTAAAAGCTGCAATTTAACTACTTTTTTATCAAGTTAATTGATGCAACTTTAGTTACTTTGAGGATGAAAGTTGTTGTTTTTTAAAGAAAGAATAGAGGAAGAAGAAAAGACAAAGGTCGCATGAAATGCCAGTTGAAAACGGGTTTGGGTGAGGTTTTTTTATTTGATAAAATAATTTTGTTGACCAATGAAAATTGACCATTTGTTTAGTTAAATTTCATGTCATATTTCTATTAGCTAAAGGGCATATTTGAACCTAAAGAAAACGTTAAGGGCATTTTTAAATCAATAGGTGCAAGGGGGCATTTTTTAACTATTTCTAATAGGTTAAGGGCATTTTTAAGCCTTTTCCCTAATATCATTACTCTCAAAATAATAAAAGTGTTACTCATTTAATTTTAAAAAAAAATAAATATGACAGAAAATTTTCATTTTACTATTAACAAAAATGAAATTATGTGTCTTATTATTTTATTTTTTTTGGCTTTTCTAAAATAGTGTTTTTTTCTATACTTAGTAAGTTTTTCAATTTCAGCATTCTACGACTTTAAAAACTTATGATTTTTCTCGTAAAAAATACATCAAAGTTTTTCGAAAATAATCATCTGTAAAAGGTAATGAAATATCTTTTTCCTCTATTAAAAATTGGTCTAATTGGACCACAAATATCTGAATGCATTCTAAAATATCCTCTGCTCTCCATGACTTCCCTTTTTGGAAATTGAAAACGATCAATGTTGTTTGCCAACAATACATTCTTCACAAACTTAGGAGGGGATGAGAATTTTGAAAATGCCTATCACCATGTTTTTCTGTTGAAGAGTTTTTAATCCACCAAAACTCAAGAGACCATATCTAAAATGTCACAACCAGGAAGGATCTTTCACTTCCGACTTCAACAAAGATTTAATACTCTCAATGTTCAAGGGAAATAACTTGTTTGAATTTATTTTCACAATAACAATAGATCCTCTAGTAGGACTATAAATCTCACAAACACGTTTTCTCGTGTGAATAAAATACCTCTGCTCTTGCAACTGTCTGATACTCAATAAATTACTTTTTAGAGCAGGAACATATAACAAATTTGATATTATTCTAAATCATTCTTTGGCTTTAATTTTAATATTACATTTTCCCATTACACCCATAGTAGAGCAATCACCAAAACTAACTTTAGAACGAAAGACTTCATTCAAATAAGAAAAATAAGACTTACTCCCACTCATGTAATTACTGCAGCCTGTGTCCAGATACCAAACATCTTGCAAAGGTTCTTCATAGGATTGTGTTGGTATCAACAAGGTCTCAATTTCATTGTTTCCAATAAAATTTGACTTCTCGTCCTTATCATTAGGCAACCTAGTATAGAAATCAGACTGATAATAACCAAATTTATGACATCAATAACATTCGACATTTAATTTGTCAAAATTCTTTCCCCCGCTTTTTTTGCAATCATTGGCTCTAAAATTTCTGCTACCATCTTTGTTGCCTCCATCTTTATTTCCTCTATCTCATCTTCCTCTTCCTCTTTCTCTTCCTCTTCCTCTATAGGGATTGCAATGGGGCGGGGCAGGTTGACTTTAACTCGCAAAATTTTTAATCCGCCCCACATAACATTGTTTTTTCATTTTCACCCCGCCCGCATAGATTCGCTCCGCATGAACCTGCCCCACATAATTTTTTTAATATTTTCTTTTTCTACTTAAGTTTGATACTAAAAATAAAATTCATAAAAATAAATTCATTTTTCATTAACTTGTATTAATTTAATAGGATTGTGACTTAAAATTTTATTTTTTAGAGGGCAATTGGGAAACACATAAGAAATTGAATTATTTTTATTGAATCATTTTCATTTACTATTTTGGATATTTTAGCAGTTTTAAAGAAATTATCTTAATAACTAATGTTCTATCACTCTTATAACATGTAAAAAAAAATTAAAATTAAGTTTAAACCCACATAAAATCACATATACCTGCCCCCCTGCATTAGTTTTAAAAAAATTCACTTCAACCCACCCCACGTTACACCTGCCCCGCACAACCTTAAACCCCGCCCCACAACTTTAAACGCACCCCACCGGCTCCCTCATCAGCCCCGCCCCATTGACATCCCTATTCCTCTACCTCTTCCTCTTTCTCTAGAATTGGAAAAAATAAAACCAGAAGCCTTCAAGGCCTGCTCCTAAGAAATTAAACTGCAATTCATCTTCTATTCATGCAACAATAAGGAGTTTGCAATTCGTCCAGCAACAACTCATCTACATATTTTGACTCTTCAATGGAGCACACAACATAATCGTATTTTGACGTCAAAGAGCGCAATATTTTCTCAACAACTGTGACATCATCCATCTTCTTTCCATGGAATCACATTTTATTATCGATTTCCATTGTTCTAGCGGAGTAACTCGTTATAGACTCTCCTTCCTTCATTTCTGAAGTCTCGAAATTCCTTCTCAAGGCCTAAAGTTATGCACGCTTCACTCTGGCAGTGCCTTAATATTTTTTTCTTTATCGAATCTAAAATACTCTTTGAAGTTTCTTTGCAAAGAATAGGACGCTCAATAGTCTGAAAGAAGTAAATTTTTGCCTTTAAATATTTCAATTTTCTTGCTCCGAACTCTGTCTTTTGGGCATCCATTAAAACTTCACCTTTTGTTGGAGCACCGATGCCATCCTCGACAATTGGCCAATACTTCTTCAACCCTAAAAGTTTTCCATCAGCATACTCCAATGGTCATAATGACCATCAAAGCAAGGAATTATTGTTTGTACATATTTACTACCTGATGTCATGAGTGATACAGAAAAGAGGAGAGAGGTATAACTCCAGGATCTCCCAATCTAATGTTGTTTGCCTATCGCTATTTTTTTCACTTTAGGATCTCACGCTCTCTTTGATGCCACTTTAAACATAAGCAAGATATTGAAATGTGCAGTAAACAAAAATAGAGAAAAAGAGTTGACACGATGAGAAGAAACGGAACTACTTTGCTGCTCTTATTAGTGCTCTGCAATAACCGGAGATTTTATATGAAAAATACATAATGTTTGAAGCTAAAAAATGGATCCACTACTTTCCAAAAAATAGGAAGTAGATCCATGATAAACTACTCCCCTAAAGACTAGGACAAAGCTGAAACTGTTAGGATATACTATTAACCATGCGTTTTGATATAGTATCATTATTAAACAATTGTTTATTCATTTATTCAATTCAATAAAGTGTTACGTTAAATAGATCAATTGTCATATATGTGTCCTTAGCTTATATAGTAGATGATTTGATATATAGAGTTTAAGCTTATATACAGAAGATTAAATCATCGGTTCTTATAAGTTAAAAGTCATAGTTCACAATCGTAGATGGAAATTTTGGACAAAACCATCAGAAAGATTGTAGCACGAGATTAAATGTAATTTATCTTGATTATGAAAATGGTATAGTTCTAACTTCTCGTGCTAGTACATTTTGTATGTATTGAACGGGACCAAGCAGAGATAGATGTTTTAGACTGACTGATAAAAACATATTCTTTAAACTGTTAAATGTACTTATATTCTTAATCTTGATATAACGATTATGATCTGTATATATTAATTATCGTTTTGATTTATTAAAATGTGAGATTCTGAGATGGGTCAATATGCCTGGTAAATTGGATGATAATAATATATATTGGTAAAATAATTAGTTAGTTGATGGAATCCATGTCTCAGTATAGAGATTGATGATACACTTTTTTATGAGAAACTTATAAGTTTTCATGTGTAAACCCGACCGGTAGATTTAAGAATCTGGCACATGAAATAAGTTAAGTGTTGTTCTAAAAGAAATTAATCATTGAATTAAATTCGTCAATAATTTAATTTATTGATTAGTATCTGTAATCTTAACATGGGGAATTACATAAGTGTTTAATGGTGGATTTCGAAATATATATAGAGGAGTGCAATTATGAATTTTAGTGAAATGATTTGTAATTTATTATGGTAAGAATAATTCAAATTAATTATTTGAAATTATTTCCATAATAGGAAGCCTCAATAATAAATTATGTGGTCCCTCTAGTACCCAATTTAACTAGAACTCAGAATCTTATTTTCTAGTAGAAGAAGGAAAAGTAACGTGTATATTTTCCTCCAAGAAAGAAACGTGAGTTTTGGGGCTTTCTTGAAGAATAAAGATTTATACTTTCTTCTCCTTTTTGGACTAGGAAGACATCTCAATAAGTAGGGATTCTTCTAACCTAGAAAGACAATTCAGTATTCTATACGATACTTGCCCACCCAAGTATTGAGAGAGTTCAATTGTTATTTGGGATCACTGTAAAAGACTGTAGAGCTAGAGTTGGATTTGATTCAAGATATCTGCACACGCTTCAAGAGGTAATCCTGAGTTAATTTTCAGCATACCTTGTATGTGATACGTATTTATGATTGTTGTCTATACTCATGCAAGATGCATGATTCTGGAATGCTTCCGCTGTGTATGCTATTTTCTAACAATTGGTATTAGAGCCATACTTGCATCTTTATAGATAACCTAAAATATGTGTATGTGAAATTGTATGCATGAATCGTGGTTGGTGAATTTTATTTTATCACGATAAAGGCAGAATTGATTAAACTAGACTGGTTTGTTTTGTTGAGTGCATACGATAATCAGACATGTAAATTCATTGGTAAAAGTTGTGGTCAATCTGCATTGATTAATTTTAAAAGATTATTGTGATAGCACAAGAGTTCTGACAACGGTAGCTCGGTGGAATTTTTTTTCTAATCGTGTATATTTCAAGAGGTTGTATGCCCGTAGTTCACATGAATAGGTATCAGCTTCTTTATGAAATTTTGTTTCATGGTGGACTTGCATGTTTTCCTTTTTTGATTAACACAAATTAAAAACTTTTCAATTGATTGAACAGTACTAGTTAAAAGTTGAGTGAATTATTTGTGTTAAGGCGGCAGTGAACAAGTGCACTGGAATATTGTTTATGTTATATGTCATTGTATGGTATATTTAAACAAATTGAACTGGTCATGTTTATGCTTTATTTTCTGGAAATTTTTATATAAAATTTGAAGAAATAAAATGGTGATGAGGATTCTTTCTTTAATTACCAAGATTAAATAGTAATGAAGTATAAATTTATGTGTTGGCTTAGACCTTCCTCCCCATCAGATGAATTTAATACTAGTCACTACGTATTTAATCGCTAGTTTGATAATCTTTATTAACTCTCCTAAACTGAGTAATATATGATTGGATCAATGTAACTAGAGGATTTTTACTTGACTTAAACTAACAGTAGACTCTCCATCTGAGTTAGGTCTGAACAAGTTTATGGAGTGAATAATCGGTCATTAGATATTTATATTGTATGAGTAGTTCTCCAATCCCATCGATTGGCTATTCAAGATGCATGAATGTATATGTATATGATGAGTTTGAATGTAAATATTCAATGTTTATATGACAGTTTTGATTGATCTATTGTAACTTTTTCTTTAATCTCAGATTAAACATGTCTCTTTTTAATCCCATTAGTACTATTTTTGGTCAGAATAAACTAGAGGGTTCTAACTTTGTTGACTGAAGGAGAAATCTCGACATCGTGTTGACTGCTGAAGAAAATAAGTTTGTACTTCATGAGGAATGTCCATTGAAACCTAATGAACAGTCTAGTGATAGGGATAAGCTAGCTTATCAGAAATGGCGCAAAGTTGATGAGATGGCGCGATGTTACATTATGGCTTCAATGTCAAATGTGTTGCAACATCAACATCAAGCTATGCTGTCTGCTTTTGAAATTCTGGAGAATCTAAAACAAATGTTTGGAGACCAGGGTCGATCAGCTAAGCAGAATGCCATGAGAACTCTCATGAACACTAAGATGGTTGAAGGCACTCCTGTAAGAGACCATGTTCTAAAAATGATAGGTCTTCTGAATGAACTAGAGGTCACAGTTTTCAACAATTTTGCCTAAATTATAATATGAATAAGATGAGTCTATCTTTGGCACAATTGTTGAATGAGCTGCAGGCGGCAGAGACACTTGTCAAAAAGGCACCATCTATGGCACTAAATGTCGAGAAAGGTTTTACTTCTAAACAGCAAGATGGACAGAAGAAGAAAAAGGCTCACAAAGCTAAGGCATTTGCACCTCCAACTAGGGGCGTGAAAAAGCCTAAGGGCAAGTGTTTTCATTGCAAGATGCCAGGCCATTGGAAGGCACATTGTCCAGATTTCTTGGCCAAGAAGAAAAACAATCCAGGTAACTCACTTTCACTTGTCATTGAAACATTTTTAGCGGCTATTTCTACCACTTCATGGTGTGTAGATTCAGGAGCCACTGATCATATCTGCACGACTTTGCAAGGGTTTCAAGAAACGCGCAAGCTGATTAGAGGTGAAGTTAGCATTTTTCAAGCGGATGGTTCAGCAGCTCCAGTTTTAGCATTAGGAAATATTACTTTTTTGTTTGATAGTGGTAGAGTTTTAATTTTAAAAGACGTTCTATATGCACATGCTGTTAGAAGAAATTTAATTTCAGCTTCTAAAGTTTTGAGAAATGGTTATGATGTTAATTTTTCTGATAACAGTTGTGTTATTAGCTATAATAAACATCTTATCTCTGCTGGTACATTGATTGATGGTCTTTTTATTATTAATGTCTCTCCAAAATTACAACAAACTGTAGAACTGAATAATGTTAACCTTTCAAGTAAAAGAAAACGTTCTTCTGATTTTAATGAGACTTATCTATGACACTTGCGTCTATGTCATATAAATCTAGATAGGATTTCAAGGTTGGTTCAAGATGGACCTTTAGGTTCATTAAAAGTGGAGGCACTACCAACATGTGAATCTTGTTTAGAGGGAAAAATGACTAAGAAACCTTTCCCCTCAAAAGGAAATAGAGTCAATGATAAACTAGAGTTAATTCATTATGATTTGTGTGGCCCGATGAACATTCAAACGAGAGGTGGGTATGAGTACTTCGTGACTTTCATTGATGACTACTCAAAATATGGATATATTTATTTGTTGCGCCGTAAGTCTGAATGTTTGGAGAAATTCAAAGAATTTAAGGCTGAAACGGAGAAACGACATGGAATATATATCAAGTCATTGCGATCTGATCGTGGTGGTGAATACCTCTTTAATAAGTTCATTAGTTACTTATCAGAATAAGAAATTACATCTCAAGTGTCTGCACGTAGAACGCCACAACAGAATGGTGTAGCAGAAAGAAGAAACATAACTATTTTAGAAATGGTTAGATCAATGATGAGTTACTCTGATTTGCCTTATTCGTTTTGGGGATATGCCTTAGAAACTGCAAATTACATTCTAAACTTAGTTCCTTCTAAATCTGTTCCTTTGACACCTATTGAATTGTGGACTGGGCACAAACCTAGTTTGAAACATATTCAAGTTTGGGGATGTCCAGCACATGTGCTGAAAGGGAAGGCAAATAAATTAGAACCTAAAACAGAAGTATGTGTTTTTATTGAATACCCTAAAGGAACGAAAGGTGGTATGTTTTATAATCCTAAAGAAAAGGTCATTGTGACTACCAATGCCAAGTTTCTGGAAAAGGATTTTTTAGCAAACCATATTCCTAGAAGTAAACTAGTTTTACAGGAATTAAGCAAATAGATAACAAACCAGTCTACTGAAAATAATGGAAACCAAATTCAAACCCCATATGTTGGAGTTAACATACCATTGCATTGTAGTAGTAGGATAGATGTTAATAAATGTATAATTCCACAAGTACAAGTTCCTGAAAATTCATTGCATCAAGGTAGTGGGAGTAATAATGAGCAGATTGTATTAGAGAAAGAAGTTGTTGATATCTCTGCATCGCAATGTGCTGAAGATAACATGGATACTCAAGATCTTACAAATGATATGGTTCCACCACAAGATCATAATAATGTAAATCTCTCTGAATCTACTACTGCAACTGTAGTGTCTCATCGTAGTGGGAGAGTGATAAGAAAACCACTTCGGTATTCACTCTTGGGAGAGTCTTTTGACAGAATCCCTGAAGAGTCGAATACCGAACCTGTGAATTACGACAAAGCACTACAAGATGAAGATGCAGAAAAATGGATCGTTGCTATGAAATCAGAAATGGAGTTCATGTACTCTAATAAAGTATGGGATCTTGTAGAACCACCTGTAGATGGAGTCAAACCCATTGGATGCAAGTAGATCTATAAGAAAAAGAGAGGAGTAGATGGAAAAGTGTAAACTTACAAAGCTAGACTTGTTGCAAAAGGGTTTACTAAAAAAGAAGGGATTGATTATGAGGAAACTTTTTCTCCAGTAGTCATGCTTAAGTCTATTAGAATTCTTTTATCCATTGCTGCTTATTATGATTATGAAATTTGGCAAATGGATGTCAAGACAGCTTTCCTTAATGGAAGTCTTGATGAAAGCATATTTATGCGACAACCAGATGGTTTCATAGAAAAAGGAAAAGAACACATGTTGTGCAAGCTTAAAAGATCCATTTATGGATTAAAGGAAGCTTCTAGGGCATGGAACACTTGCTTTGACAATGCAGTCAAGACTTTTGGTTTTAAGCAATGTCTTGATGAGTCTTGTGTGTACAAAAAGTGGAATGGGGATAAAGTGGTGTTTTTGGTATTATATGTAAATGATATCTTGCTCATAGGAAACAATGTGGGCTTGATGAATTCAGTTAAGGAATGGTTGTCCACTAATTTTGATATGAAAGATTTGGGAGAAGCTGCTTACATCCTTGGGATTAAGGTTCTACGTGATCGCAAGAAAAGAATGTTAGGTTTATCTCAAGCTCTTTATATTGATACAATTCTTACCAGGTTTAGCATGCATGATTCCAAGAAAGGATTTCTTCCTTTCAGACATGGAATTTCTCTTTCTAAGGATCAATGTCCTAAGACAGATGAGGAAACAGAAAGCATGAATACAATTCCTTATGCGTAAGCTGTAGGAAGTCTCATGTATGCAATGTTGTGCACTAAACCTGATATCTGTTTTGCCGTAAGCATGGTTAGCAGATAACAGTCTAATCCTAGACGAGAATACTGGACATCAGTTAAGCATATAATCAAGTACCTGAAAAAGACTAGGGATTACATGCTAGTCTATCATTCAGATGAGTTGGTGCCCATAGGGTACACAGACTCAGATTTTCAGTCTGATATGGACTCTAGAAAGTCGACCTCAGGAAATGTGTTTACTTTGGGAGGTGGAGCCATTGTTTGGAAAAGCATCAAGCAAACATGTGTTGCTAATTCTACCATGGAAGCCGAATATGTAGCAGCCTCTGAGGCAGCTAAGGAGGCAATGTGGCTCAAAAACTTTCTGAAAGACTTGGCGATTGTTCCTGCGATAGAAACGCCACTCATAATGTTTTGTGATAATAGTGGAGCGGTTGCAAATACAAAGGAACCACAAAGTCATAAGAAGGCAAAACACATTGAGCGAAAGTACCATTTGATTCGAGACATAGTACAGAGAGGAGATGTGATGGTTCCGAAGATTGCGTCAGAGAACAACCTGACATACCCTGTCACAAAAGCTTTACCGCAAAAGTCTTTTGATACACATGTTGAAGGAATGTGTGTTAGAGTTGTAGGTGCATGGTTATGAGTCTAAGTGGGAGATTGTTAGGATATACTATTAACCATGCATTTTAATATAGTATCATTATTGAACAATTGTTTATTCATTTATTCAATTCAATAAAGTGTTACATTAAATAGATCAATTGTCATATATGTGTCCTTAGCTTATATAGTAGATGACTTGGTGTATAGAGTTTAAGCTTATACACAAAAGATTAAATCATCGGTTCTTATAAGTTAAAAGTCATAGTTCACAATCGTAGATGGAAATTTTGGACAAAACCATCAGAAAGATTGTAGCACGAGATTAAATGTAATTTATCTTGATTATGAAAATGGTATAGTTCTAACTTCTCGTGCTAGTGCATTTTGTATGTATTGAACGGGACCAAGCAGAGATAGATGTTTTAGACTGACTGATAAAAACATATTCTTTAAACTGTTAAATGTACTTATATTATTAATCTTGATATAATGATTATGATCTGTATATATTAATTATCGTTTTGATTTATTAAAATGTGAGATTCTGAGATGGGTCAATATGCCTGGTAGATTGAATGATAATAACATATATTGGTGAAATAATTAGTTAGTTGATGGAATTCATGTCTCAGTATAGAGATTGATGATACACCTTTTTATGAGAAACTTATAAGTTTTCATGTGTAAATCCGACCGGTAGATTTAAGAATCTGGCACATGAAATAAGTTAAGTGTTGCTCTAAAAGAAATTAATCATTGAATTAAATTCGTCAGTAATTTAATTTATTGATTAGTATCTGGATTCTTAACATGGGGAATTACATAAGTGTTTAATGGTGAATTTCGAAATATATATAGAGGAGTGCAATTACGAATTTTAGTGGAATGATTTGTAATTTATTATGGTAAGAATAATTCAAATTAATTATTTGGAATTATTTCCATAATAGGAAGCCTTAATAATAAATTATGTGGTCCCTCCAGTGCCCAATTTAACTAGAACTCAGAATCCTATTTTCTAGCTAGTAGAAGAAGGAAAAGTAACGTGTATATTTTCCTCCAAGAAAGAAACGTGAGTTTTGGGGCTTTCTTGAAGAATAAGGATTTATACTTTCTTCTCCTTTTTGGACTAGGAAGACATCTCAATAAGTAGGGATTCTTCTAACCTAGAAAGACAATTCAGTATTCTATACGATACTTGCCCACCCAAGTATTGAGAGAGTTCAATTGTTATTTGGGATCACTGTAGAAGACTGTAGAGCTGGAGTTGGATTTGCTTCAAGATATCTGCACACGCTTCAAGAGATAAGTCTGAGTTAATTTTCAACATACCTTGTATGTGATACGTATTTATGATTGTTGTCTATACTCATGCAAGATGTATGATTCTGGAATGCTTCCGCTATGTATGCTATTTTCTAACAAAAACAACTTGACTTTATTTGCTAATACAACTCTAAGCAAAGAACTATTCCACTAACAATATTTATCCCTGTGATGTTTAATCTTCATGTCATCAATATATTTGCTCTTGTACTCTAAAAAAGGGTGATATTTGTCATTATACTCTCTAAAAGGGTCATATGACCAATTTTTAAAATACAAAGCAAAAATTACCCCTTTTTAGAGTTCAAGGACAAAATATGTCACTTTTTTTTAGAGTATTAGGACAAATATATTGATGGGGAGTTAATGTCGTAGGGATAAATATGACCCTTATTGAGAGTACAAGAGCAAACATGATCCTTAAGTTGGTTGGAAAGGACAAATATGTTGAAAAAGTATAATAAAGGGCAAATATGACACAAAACTAAAGTAAAGAGATCCCAAATAAGTGGTAAGTCACCACATATATATCAATGACTCCTATTGCCATAAATCATGTTTTGCCACGTACTGAACATATACTATGAGTATGAACCTTTGAATTAACCTTTATCATATAAAGTATTTCAATTACGATGTATGAATAACATTCTTAATTAAGAGAAATCCTTTTTCAAATACGATCATCGTTTGTACATATCCTATATAAGAAATCCTAGATACTCTCATTGGTCATGTACTTTTAAGGTCAAAAGTAAATGAAATAATGAATAACATTCCTAATAATTAAGTGAAATCCTTTGAATTTTGACCAATGTATATGAGCTTGAAATTGAGATTCCACAATCTCATTAGGTTCAAAAGATAATTAATGTATGATTAACCTTTTACCAGTTGGACTAAAATAACTTTCATAATCAAAATATGAAACTACAATAACAAGAAATTTGGCCAAACCTCAACTGTCTAAAATAAACATTCTCTTCGTCTTATTTCATGTGCAACCTTTTCTTTTTAGTCTCTCACAAAAAAATATCATCCTACTATAATTGGAAATAATTTAATTTTAAAATTCTCATTTTACCCTTAGTGAAATGATTTATAATTACATAAATATTTAAGAATTGTTTTTAACCACAAATTTTAAAAGTTTTTTCTTCTTAAACACCGTGCCAAATTAAACAATACCACATATCAGGACAGAAGAAGTATTATTTTGCAGAATAGATACTTTTAATTTGCTAGAAACCAACACCAATAGCGGCACCTACATCGGCAGCGGCACCTATGACAGCAGCATCGGCTTCATTGATAGCATCAAGAATTACTATTAAGGAGACGATGAAGGCTTGATCAATGTTTGGATACATTGTCACCATAAAATTGTCTTTTCCAATTAATAAACTCTTGTCAGTAATTTTCTTATGCATCTGCAATAAGTCATAATATAATGTTCATTAATTCATCAGTTTCAACTAAGAAATGAATTTGTGTGATCAATTATTAACACTCGTTCCAAGGGGTTGTTTGGTAGAGTTTATTAGAAAAAATAATGCATGTACTCTACTTTTAAATTGGTACATCTATTAAGAAAACAATAATTGATATAGTGAGTTTACCATTTTACCCCTATTAATTATGAAGTGGATGAATTAAAAACTTAAGATTTTCAAAAAGTTTTATATTTTTTAAAGTAATAAATTGAGGGTATAATAGAGAAAAAGAATTTGTCCTTTCTTGATTTGTCAAAATGGATAAGTAATTAGGGACAATTAAAAAAGGAAAAATGAACAAGTAATTAGGGACAGAGAGAGTATTAGTTTTGCGTATTAGAAAAATAGTAGTATCTTGCTTGATATATTTTTTTAGCCAATGGATATAATATAATTAATACTTGTATTAGTTTCACAGTCTATTGTGTATTGAAGTGTCGTGTGTATTATTATAATACCATAGATTTTCATCTATTCGTAATACAAAGGATTTCAATACATGCATTAAATTGATTAGTGACATAACTATTCTTCAAATCTCTATCAGCACAATTTTTTTTATTTTCCAAAGCTAATGAGCATGGAGGATATTTTTGTAAACAAGTATTTGTTATAGAAGTTATGCAAGACTTGTTATTTTTATTACATCAAATCAAATAGTATATGAGAAATAATATCAATATTACTAGCTAATGCATACATTACTAATACATTTTATTCAATATTATTATTATACACTCGGTCAAACGACAACTTTTAAGAAAGAAAGTACCATGACCTAAATCAAGAAAACACAAGCCAAAATACTGTGTAATATAATGAATATATCTAGTGCTGAAATTTTTTATGGTGAGTAAGGTATACCATGTTATAATTATATAAGAGAGTTTTATAATAAATAAAAATACATTTTATGGCTCCATACATTTATAACTTTATCTTTTTTCTTCTCACTCCTACCCCTCACCTTCCATTTACTCCTCCCTCTAACATAAAGTACATTGTCTTTTTTTAAAGAAAAAAATTATTCAAATTTATTTTTATTACACAAATTAAAAAGGCACCGTGAGCAAAAGTAATTTTTGAAAATTGATATTAAGTTCTTATTTTCTCTCTCTCTTTAACATCACTTCTCTAATTCTCCTCTAATGTAGTTTATTTTACTTTTTCCTTCTTTATGTCTACTTAAAAAAGAATTAAACTAAACATGTGTTCTTAACATCATAAAAATTCAATTGTAATGTTCTAGGATAAACATAAATTTAAAATTTGGTCAATTAACAAATTTTAAACATAATTAATTATTTTCCCCCAATTTTATCGTAATAACTAATTCTTCTTTAAAAGTGTAATTTTCTTTTTGTAAAGTTGCAAAAAAAATTCTTGTGGAGTGAATTATTAAAACACTTACATATATACTCTTTCTCCGTTATGAATTTATACGATATCCTTTCGTTCTCAAAATCCAAGCTATAAAATGTATTTTTTTTTCATAAAAAAATCTTCTCACTAAGTTACAATTTTTCTCATATTAGAATAATTACAAATTTATAGCTGCAATTTTGAGAATAAAAGAATATTGTATAAATTGATAGAGAGTGTATGTATATATGTAGGTGTTTATGGATGCTTTTTGATTTTGGGTTCCATGAAAATAGTGTCAAATTAAAACTTATGTAATTATTTGTCATGATCATTGATGCTCTTTCCGTTATATTTTATTGTTGGAGAATATTTGATGGATTTAAGTGTTTAGAAATTATGAAATTGTTGAGAGAAGAACAAGAGAACAAATTAAATGTATACCCCTATTGCTTTTTAATTAGTAGTTCGCTTTTCCTTTTACACGTCCTTTAAAAAATTATAAATAAAAATAATAATTTTGTTAGTTGCCAAGTAATTTTGAATAACTATTTTTAGTAATCTAAGTAAAAAAATAATATCAAAATGTTACAATAAGATAAATTCGGCTATAAATATTAAATTCCACATTTTTCGGGAATAAAAATTATTAAAATTTAAAAAAAAAGTAGCAAAATTAAAAATAATTATACATAGAAAGAGAAGGAAAAGTTGAACTAAAAAGGAAGATAGAGGAGAGATTTTGACACTTTTTTTTTTTCTTCTGAAAATGAGATCCAAAAATCCACTTGGCAAAATATGAATAGAGCGTCATACAAGTTTTGTCTGCCACAGTTTTACCTCAACCATAAGAAATTTTTTCCCAAAAGTAATACAAAATTATTCAAAATAGATTAAATTTATTCTTTATTATATTTTTGATAAAAATAATATTCTTCTTGTTATATTTTTTGTTCGAAAATATCCTTCAACCATCAAAATAGACTAAAATACCTTTCCTTTTAGTAGGAAAATGTTATTCCAAATCAAGAAAAATTAGGTTAATTTAGTTGAATGTGAGAAATATAATTATAAAATAAGAAAATAAGTAGAATAAATATTTTTCGTTTGGAAAGAAGATGGCATATAGATTCTTTTTTCTTTTTAACACATTAGGTATGAGTTATATTTTTTCTTAAACATGATATTATGTGCCTTTCCTTACTAATTCTAAGAATATTGATATTGTTAAAAATAATAGTTTCAGTTATATCTTGATGTGCTTTATTACTTTCTTTATTTTTAGCTCAAGTCATCCTAAATGTCAGTCAAGAGCCAGAACAATAATTTTGACAAAAAATAGAATGAAAGTTTTCTTGAATTTCAAAATAGTTAAATTTATCTTCAAAATAGATTTTTACTAAATTCTTGAAATTGATGGCAAATTATTTCATTTCAAGTAGTAATGGAAAAAGTTGGTCCAGTTTTTCTTGTGTTGAAATAGTCAGGTATTATTGATTCATTTGAGTAATTGGAAGTATTTTTTTAAAGATAAATATTTAATGGGGAGGACATCTGAACTGAAAATATAATGAAGGACGAAATTAATCTACTTTATATACAAGGATATTTTTTACCCTTTTCTCTAAATAAAGTACTATAAAATCATAAATTATTTGAAAATATCGTACTAATAATATCATTACTCTCAAAATAATAAGTGTTACTAATTTAATTTTTAAGAAAATTAGTATGACGGAAAATTTTCATTTTACTATTACCAAAAATAAATTATTTGTCTTATTTATTTATTTTTTTGGATTTTCCAAAATAGTGTTTTTTCTATACTGGGTAAGTGTTTCAATTTCAATATTCTACATGACAAACTTAAGACTATAAGATTTAGAAAATTACATACGTCTTTAATTTACAAAATTCAAAAGCCTTCCTTTATTTCTTAAATTCATTGTCAAGTCAAACTAATATGCTTCAAGAAAGAATAACAAATAGAAAGTAAGATCAACTATAACTAACCTGAGCAACTATGGTAGAAGAATCTCCCGCATATATTGCACATGATCTATCAGACCAACTTCCCTTAATCAGATAATCATAATTCTTCTCCTTAGAATTATTATTTGCTAAGAAAACTGCCAATTTGGTCTTCCATTGAAATATGGATGTTGTCTTTATAGTAAATAAAAAGTCTTTGTTATCTGTGCTTTCTCCTTTAAATGCATTCCATCTCGAATGCTCAGTCAATATCTATACAAAAATTAATTGATAGCAAGAACTACTTTAGTTCTAACGTAATAATATTTATATGATAGTCACTTGTAAAGTTATTACTAGTAAATTATTATGATAAGTATTAATGATAATTAATTTGGTATCACAAATTAAAATTTACTGATAATGCAAGATATCTTTAATTATCAATGTTTATAAACTTATTTATCATGTTATCATGTTACTATGTTAGTGAGTAGCACAGATATTCCTTAAGATTTGGCTTGTAACATTAGCTAACATGAGTTATGGTGCAATGGCTGAGACTGCTTCACCCTTAATTAGAAGTATCGGATGACAGTCTTGAATTTGGAATTTTTTTTTGTTAGAAACGTCACCCTTAAATGAGCCATGCAGTGAGTGATCCAAATATATATATATATATATATATATATATATATATATATATATATAATATTTACTTTCCTTCCCTTATTTTAATTTCTTTATAACAAATTTTTGTAACCTATTCATTATTAATTTAAAAATTCATAATATGAGGAGATCTCTAAAAATTAACCTAAAATAATTAAAAAAAACAATCATGTACCTTTTGCTTGAGAGTGATGAGGGGATTGTCTGCAGCATCAAGAATAACTCTTTTATCATGCCATCCAAAAGTTGTGCCTTTAACTTTGAACATGAAGTTTCCATTCATATCTGAAACAACAAATTCTCCATATCTAAGTGTCTTCACCTTCCTAGATATAACAACATCAACCTGGTTCGGCGTGCAATATTGAGATCCGATTACATAAATTGGATAATTAGCCATAGTTGCATAACTTGATTCCACCATGAACAATGATCAGTCAATTTTACTTGTTCGTTATGCAAAAAATTAGAGATATTGACAATACTCTTTTTTTTATGATATTTCTTTTGAGTAGAGTATATTTTTGGTTGTAGTTTAAATGTTCGTTTATATATATAGCAGATTCATTTGGCACAAGTGTTATGTTAGTGACAACCGCGTACGTACTGGGAATATAAGAAAAGTCATGAACAGTTTGAATTAGTCTACTAAGAAAAGATATAATAATCAAATGACATCTATATTTATGAATTTTCTTAATTTCACTTTTTTTTTTGGTTTTCAGACCAACTGGTCTGATTTTAGAGACGTGTAAATGTGATTTATTATTAGTCAAGTTGCATAACTTGATTCTGCCATAAACAGTGATCAGTGCCTTTTACTTGTTAGTTATGCAAAAATTTAGAGAACTTGACAATACTCTTTTTTTTCTTAAAGATATTTTTGTTTGTAGTATATATATATATATATATATATATATATATATATATAACCCCGTACTGTGAATATACCAACTTGGGGATAAGCAATAAAGACACATCTTATTCAATACAACTGTATTTTATGAATTTTCTTATTTTATTTATGACTTTGATCTGATTTTAGAGACGTGTATATTGAGTTATTATTAGTCGCAAGTATTATTCTAACCTATCGAGAACGAAGAGGAATTATTCTAACATGTCCATTTAGTTGAAACTAGATAATTTTTGCCCGGGCCCAATATTGACCTTATTATTGTCTGTTTCTTCATAGAATAGTGACACGGTTCAAAATGAACATGATGACATTTGTCTATTTCCATCAAGACAAATTAGCCTCAACCCAACGAAACAAAGGAATGCGAAAAGATAAAACAAGAACAAGAGGAAGCGAAAAAACTTATTCATTCTATTAACACCTCAAAATCTGGTTGTCACGTGTACAAGTCTCTAATACAAAAAATGTTGAAATGAAATAATTAGATAGTCTCAATGTCTTTGTTTATCAAATAGAATAAAGCTTAACATAAAGAAAAAGAGGGCCTGCCAGGAAGACAAGCAGCTATTTCTCAATAGTTCTTTGACAAGCCTCGAAAAGTAGGAGAAGAAGAAGAGTGATCACACCGTACTGGGCTCGGAACCTACACAAGTGTAGAAGCAAGTAGTGATTTCCAACATGTATAAGAACAAGAGGCATAGAACAATAAAGAACTGATACTAACTCCTTTGTATATTATTTCTCTCTATGTGTCTCGTATATATATATATATAAAGAGTTTTTGAGCAGTTTGAGTACAATCTCTTTTAAGAGATAGATTTTTGAGTAATTATCTCAAACCAAGAAAGAGTTATGTTTTTAAACATATGAGCTGAGTATATTTTTGGGAGTAGTATTGAGCACCGATATGGGGATGAGTTCAAATAACTCAAGTTTTCATAAATCATGTAGCTAACGTGGGTAGACAGGGTCATACTTTTTAGATGAATCATTATTGCTTAGTGGATCCACTTAGTTGACTTAGTTGAGAGGTCTTATGCCCTGGCAAAGTATATGACAATTTTGACAGCGTGGGCGAGACGATGTACATCACATAGCTCATACTGATGGTTGTCGGTTAGAGAATCTCCACAGAGTTATATTATATTTTATTATATACAAATTGAGTTGTTATTGTATTCTTAAATACATTGAGTTGCTATTTACTGTTTTAAAAGCTTTCCATATATTGCATTGTTGTTTTATCTAGAGTTGAGTATCTTGAGTTGAGTACCTTTGAGTTGAGTTGAGTATCTTATTCTTGAGTTGAGTTTAGTTGAATGAGTTGAGAAGAGGTAAGTATGGTTCCTTTTTATCAAGTTCAAGCTTATGTTATGCTTTAAAATTCCCCTTACATGCTCGTACATTCCATGTACTGAGCCATTTGGACTACATCGTTTCATGATGCAGATATAGAAATTCAGAATCATCAACAGGAGCTTCGTTGATACCACATGAAGTTCGAGTTAGCTATATATGTTGAGCCTCCTTTTTTCTAGAGAATTTCATTTATTTTTCAGTTTTGTCAGGATGTCATGGGTGTTGTCCCAACTTCCATCTTTGTCATTTAGAGGCTTCATAGATAGACAATAGAGTTTGAGAAGTCTGTTTCATTTATCTTTTTAAATGTTTTAAAGACTTGAGTTGCCTATTGGCTAATTGAATATTCTATTTATATTTGGAGTAAATCATTTGAGTTAAAGCTCTGTATTTAAGTTTCATGAATTCTATTTAATTTTTAAGCTTTTGTATGTTTGAGTTAGTCTTCCGCTTGTAGCCAGTCAGGATGAGGGTTCGCTTGGAGATCAACAATAGTTCTCGAGTGTCGGCCACGTCCACGGTGTAGGCTCAGGTCGTGACAAATCAAGTATAGCTAAAATATAGTTGAGCATAAATAAGTTATAACATTAGCAGGAGGTACTGAACATTTTTTTTTTTTTGGTTAGCATTGTCTTTGTTCTGTGCTATTTAGTCTGATCCCCTGAAGTTACTCAGTCGGTATCGTAGGAAATTTCTTGTCCATATCTACTTTGTTACTTGTCTCCTCATGTGTTTATTGGAGACCAATGTATAGTGGTGGCCTGAAGGATTCTTTGTTGCATATTTTGTTACGTTGGTATACCCCCCATCAAATATACAAATCAAATAACAGCTTTGTTAGATCGAGAAAGATTTTGATAATTGACAAATAGAGAAACAGATGAAAGGAACTGGTTGCACCGACATGTTCCTTTCAGATCGAATTTGATTGGGATAAGGAGAATGTCAACCACACGAATTAGAAGTTATAAAGCGGTTGAAGGGTTGCTTTTTCGACAAGAAACCAGTGCATAAAATTAGTTTACAAGAATTTTCATAAAAAGAATTCCTTCAAGGAAGAGGAAGCGTGCATAAAATTAGTTTACAAGAATTTTCAAATTTCACACGCATAAGGAAACCGAGTTAAAGTAGGAAAAGAATTCTTGGTCTACTTAGTCTATAAATAGAGCAAGAATCTTCCAACGAAATTTGCGCACTTAAACAGAGAGTTACAAACAGAATACAATCAAATAGAGGGAGTTCATATTTGAGTGATTTCTGATTACGAAGTGTAGCCAACACAAGGAAACAAGAATTGAAGAACTGATTCTTAGGCTTATGTTTTGTAGTTCTTAAGTCAAGTTTACTTGTATTGAATTTTTATCGAGTTGTATCTTTAATTCTTTCTAGATCCAGTGAAGTATAAACTGGAGTAGGAATAGAATCTTCAAGTTGGGGCGACTTAAAGACTTGGGAACATAAACCTTGGGGAGTTTGTGTTGAAATTTTGGAATTAGAGTTAGTTCCTAGGATTTCATTAAGTTCCCTATTTTCCATTCTTTGTATGTAAAAGAAACAAGACTAACGACAAGCAGCCTATGTTCACATATTAATCAATAGCTTGCAGTTACGTAGAAACTATTCACGGACAATGTATGACATAACTTTAAATAAATAGGGCAGTTGTATATAACAAACACATTTGCTTACTCAAGTGATCTTGGTCGTGTCCTCGATTTAGAGCTTCAACCCTACTCCTTTTTCCTTTAGTCTTGGCACCCTTTAATGAATGCGAAGAGGAAGTAGGACGACCGGGACCCAACCTTACCTAAGGTCAAGCAGCTTGTCGCAAGCAAGCAAGTAAACTTGTATCAAGTTGAAACAAGTAGACGTCACAGACATGTCCTATGTGGCATGCCACATCCTTCGTGGTGTCTTACATATATATTATATCATATAATTAACTACAGTTAGTTTCTAGCTATAACTTTATATATTTATCCTTATTCCAACTGAACAAGTATATTACAGTGAATTAGTAATGATTGTTTGCGGAATAGTGTATTCAACCTCTTTGCATAAATAAATAAGAACTGACCAGATGTTAGAGCCCAACCATCCAGGATGGCGGACGCCATCTGGGTAGTCTTTTACTCTTCTTCCCATGTTGTCTCTGCTGTGGAGCAACGACGAATCTCTGCTAATTAATGAGACTGAAATTGAGTATAAATGTCTGGACACACTTGATGATGCTTCATCTGATTTAGTAGCTTCTTAGCCTGTTCCCAAAGCCCAAAAGTATAAAAAACCTTGAATAATTGTAGTGTATAAAACAACATCATGAGGAATGCCTTCGTCAATCAGTTCAGTGAAAAATTTGTGGCTCTCTTCTACCATTCTATCTTTACATGAAATATCAATTATGGTGCCATAAGACCGAACGTTAGGTCTTTCCATGCTTCTCAGTAAATTAACTGTTGTTTGGGTATTCCCCGACTTGCATAGCCCGTCAACAAGAGTCAGAAAGTCTGAAATTTCATCAATTTTAAATTTATCGATAAAAAAAGAAGAAAGATATGTTGATACCAATATTTATACCCACTGGCCCCTCTTAATCACCATCGAGAATAAATATGTTGTGCCGAATGACATGAGTCCTCCGAGGTACTAAAATATAGACATTAGTTAATTTCATTACAATTTCGAACATCTTTAATGACATTTTCTTTATATATTTAAAAGTACATTTTTCCAATTGCACAAAACACCAAAACTTTGTTCATCACAAATTAGAAAGAGCAGACAACTTTAAAAATTTATAAAAATACATAGTTAGATGCCATGTAAATCGACATCTTAACAGTAAAACATAAGAATAAATAAGTGTGCCTCATCACAATTAAAATGTTTATGAATATTCGGCAGCTTGTTTTTTTTTTTTTTTCAAAATAAATTCAGAAAACAGAGGAGAATGAAAACTCACTTTTTACATTTAATTGAGTTAGTTTTGTAAGCATTGAGTGAAGGACAATAGAGATGAAGGTTTAAAATTTGGTATAAATAATTTGAATGAGAAGTAGATGATTACCACAGCTGGGTCATAATTTTTTTTACATATAAGCAAACATGTGAATCCAAGAATAACAAGCAATCAACATAATCAAAGCAAAAATATTGATAATTACTCCGAAGTTAACCACAATAACACGGACTGAAACCTACCAGAAAACAATAAGAATGATAGGAACATTAATAGTAACAAAATTGATTGAGAAATACAGTAAATTTTCATCTCAATGTTTGCCCTAATTCAAATTCTCTTCAGATTTTAACCAACATAAAGATCAAATTTTATAAACAAAAAAATTAGAGCAGGAAAGATATATAAATATGAACTCTCATCAATATGCAAAAACAAAATTCGAAGAAAAATTGAAGACGAACAGGGAAAAAAAATACATTAATGTTGTTTTCATGCTTGCTTCTGCTAAAGAACTTCTCATCTTCAACATAAATGAAAGCATATTATAGTTATAGAGACAAAGGCCAGGCATGGAAGCCACGTATAAAGAAGGATGACTACACAGACACGTGGAAACAAAATAGAGCCTAGAGATGAAACAGGTATGTTGAAATCAAGCCTTTTCTAATATAGTAGTAAAGTAATAAATAATTGCAATGATTTCTAGATATATTAGCCAATGAGGATCCACTTACGTCAAATATCCTTTCACATCCTAAGTTCTGCATCCGATCAACATGAAGAGGAACTGTTGCCATCGAAATTTGCAAACAAAGTCAAATGATTCATTCATGGATCGAGAGTAACAACTGAATCAACCGTAATTATTTTATACCTAGTAAAATCAGTAGCAAATCATTAATGTGTCCAAAACTCAAGCAGTAAATAGGAAAACATTATTCATGTCCAAATGTACTTGCTATTTGCACCAAATAGTAACTTTCCCCTCACATTCCATCATACGCTAAAGCAGCTAAAAGCTTAGGAGTTCGATTCAATGCTAACAATTTAGAAAACAACAGATTCTTCATAAAGTACAACTTAACCTCGTCAATATACTCAACGAAAACACAAAATAATTCCAACAAACAATTATCAACAAGATTCTGCTTTCGAGATCTACTCTTCTATTACTTGTAAGGCTTAGAGACATCGGTAATATTGTTGGCTGTGATAAATTTTGCCAACACAATATAAAGCAAAATCAGGTAATTTGCAAGTTCTCAAGCATAGATATAAAATACATTTCAATTCTCTATTTCCTGTAATCATCAACAGAGAAAGAAGATAATATGTTTATGACAAGACGAGCCATCATATCAATCAAAAGTAGATGAATATATCATAACAGAAGATTTAAAAAACTCGTTATTTAAAATAAACTAAGTCGAACGACACAAGTGTTAAACTTGATGCATCATTTTAGACCAAAGTAAGTCTTTTTATGACACAAATGTTAAACATAATGCGTCATTTTAGACCATTGAGATTATAAACTAAACTCATTTAGTAAAGAACAAAGGGAATACTGTCACAAATGGCCTACTGTTATGTTTGTTGTTGTACTTACCTTGGCTGTCACAAAATACAAGGAAATATGTACACACATACTTTGCAATATTCTAAACCATCTGTCACTTTCATCAGATCTGTTAACTTTTCATTTCATCGATTTCTCCGTTTTAAGAAAAATGCTTTTGTTGCTGATATCGTCCCTTCTAAGTTTTTGTTTCCTTTGTGTTCTTATGATCCTTCTTTGCCTTTAAGAAAATGTATTATTAGTGTTTTTTATATAAAGAAATGTAAAAATGAAGATATGCAGAACAAACTGGCACATATTGTATCATTCTTATGAACAGTTTTGAGAGGAGTTTTAAGCAAAAATTCACAGTTACAAGGAATCCAAATGGCTTTATAACATGTTTTCCACTGTTCTTTAATATATATGTTAGAACTAATACCAGAAAACAACCGAGATGGAAAAGCTGCATCCATATTTAGCAGAAGCACGAAAATCTTGTCATTCTAGGACAATCAAACTGAGAAAAGGAGCATAGTACTAGCACCAGTATTCAATGTAAAATAACTCTAATCGTGCATACAACATATTGCAGGCAATTTAAGAGACAAAAATATGTGCCCAGCATATGATTCTCCTGTAATGTAGTATTCATTCTTAACATACTCTGCAAATTGCAAAGGCATTGTGTTAAAATGAGATTCTCACAAACAGAAATTATAACAATTTCTCAAAATGAACAAGAATGAGACTAGCAAATAGTTGAATGTCTAAATTTAGTAGTCTAACGTACATTAGACACGTGTTAAATGTAAAATCCAATTCTAAAACCACTTGCCTAATATTGAGTGTCAAAATATCTAGTGGAAAATATTCTTACAAGAATTGAGAATCCCTATATCCCCATGGCAAGAAGTTACAAAACTTAGAATGTTAGAAAATATTGTAAAGCTCGAGGGATTTTTATCAGTAACAATTTCATGTCCTATGGCGACAAGCATTTCAATAAGTTGCAGTCCTATTATGTACAAACATTTCAACAAGTGCTTACTTTATTAACAAGAACTCTAAAGGAGAGTGACATATCCAAGTTAATGGTAATACCACGAGAAAATGACCAAAATGGTCCTTGATGTCTGGGGCTTGAATATTCTTGGTCTTTTATATATATTACCTTACTAAAATAGTCCTTAATGTATATAAAAATATGACCATTTTGATCTTTAACCTTAAAACTAACTATACAAGTGATACTTTTTGTTAAACTTAACTGTGGGTCCCATAAAATTGCCACATGGCAAACCCCTTCTCCCTCAATCTTCTTTCTTCTACTGCAATTTTCAATTGATTTATTCTTCTCTCCATTACCTCCTTCTTCTTTGTTAAACCAAATTTTACCAGAAAAAAAAAACTGATACACAAAAATCTCTTCAAATCTCAAAGAAAATTTTAAGATTCTATTTTTCACCTTTATCTATTCCGTTTTCACCCTTCAATGTCAACAACAAAATAAAAAATTAATACATAAAAAAGTTATTAATTAATCTTAAAAATGACAAAACAAGAAAAAGCTATATTCTTCTCATAAATCCCTTCAACAAGAGAGAATAGTTGTTTAAAACTTGAAAAGAGTTTACTTATGGAGATCTCGTAAAAGAGAAATAGAGTGTTTTATCTAATTTACTTAGTTCATACTATTTATTTTAATGAATCGCTTTTTTTGTCTGTCTAAAAATGGGAGTTGCTGGGGATTATTATTTCTGAGGGAAACTAACAAATGAGTGTAGTGATATATATATATATATATATATATATATAACAAGTGGGTGAACTGAAAATGGAGCATCACCTCTAATGGTGGTGAAAGAAGGAAGACCAAAATAGTCATTTGTTAAGTTTAATAGAAATTTTCACTTCTATGGTTGGTTTTAGATTAAGGACCAAAATAGTCACCTTTTTTCTATACATCAAGGACTATTTCAATAAGATGATATATATAAAGGACCAAAAAGCTCCAACCCTCATATATCAAGGACCATTTTGGTCGTTCATAATACCACCTTCCTAGCCAACCAACATATTTTACTTTGCCTCATTCTATACTTTTTTCTACTTGAATAAAGCTCCAATTTAATCTATCAAATAGCAATGCTAAAAACAGAGTAAAATCATCCCTGACAATGCTTGTATTAAATAAATTTTAGATAAATGAACTAAATTTAAGCATCTAGAATACCTGATTGTATGGAACTAGTGATACATGTGCATAGAACTCATCATAAATCGCATCCATTTCTAATCAAATACACGAAAATCGACAGGTAAATGAACAAATATTCAAAATTTGCTACCAACAAACCTACACAGGCAAATATATTAATCAATCTGTACCAAATGTTCAACAAAATTGACTCTAAGAAGAGGACAACTATGGACGGGTAATTAGAGGTGTTCTAAGTGACCTTGAGGTATGTATACTTACTTTCTTCAGCAACGAAATTATTGGTCCAGCACGCTCAATACATATTGATGTCATCGCCAATGGAGTGGACGATGTATCGGACTTCCAGGCTGGTGATTCCAGTTGACACCGACGCCATTGTTTCTTCTCCAACAATCACTATCCAGGAACCCTAAAATAATAATTAGGGAAATTGGAGAGAAGAGGAGAAAATGTCTCTTGCCTTAATATTATTAAGGGATAAGAGTTTGAAAAATACTCCAACTTTGGTCGAATTTGCTGTTGCGACACTAAACCTTTCATGAGGATCTATTACCTCCCTAGACTATTTAATATCGTATTTTAAACATATATATTTACCCACGTGGACATAAAAAATAATACAAAATTATAAATAGTAATGTGTCCACGTGGACACATATATACCTTTAAAATACACTATTAAATAGTTCAGGGATAAAAAATACGGTATTAAATAGTTTAGAAAAGTAATAGGTCCTCATGAAAGTTTAGTATCGCAACAACAAATCCGACTAAAGTTGGAGTATTTTTCAGACCCTTATCCCTATTATTAATAATGAAATTTTAATTTGAGGGTTACCACAGTTAATGACCCTGACAAATTGCTTAGAAATTGCAAGGGTTACTAAACCTCCATAATTAGATGCAATTTATGGGGGTTATATTAACCCCCATAATAAAACCCCAACAATTTAAGGGTTTTTTTGTAGTTAAGGATCCATTTGTGTATTGATGTTAAAGTTCACCATCTTTTGTTATGTCATTTTGATAATTAAAAAAAGCTTCAAGTTTAAGGGTAAAGAAACTAAGGAAGATTATGTAAGAACTTTAAGTCTCGAACCTAACTTCGGTAATGAAACAAATCACAACTGTAAGTAATCAACTCATTGACGGTAAGCTGTAATAATCAACCAACTTAAATGTACTGTAACCAGCTTAAAAGGTTCTGTATTTTCTGCATTTTCATTCAAATATAAATTTTTTTTCCTAGTCTTTAATGCTCTCTCTTTACCTCTACTTATTACTGGAAACATATGAACACTACAAAAAAAATGAAATATTACGGCGGTTATATTTCAACGGTTCTAATGAACCGCCAAAAATATAACATATTACGATCTTTTTTAATTCGCCATATTAAATATTTCAATTACGACGGTTTATATTTTAGTTACGACGCTTTCAACTGTCACTAACATTTTCTAAATTTTAAAAATTTTCCTAATAAATTTAATAATTTCTTAAAATATAAACTATTAAATATAAATATTTATATACACAGATATGATTTCTTTTCCTTAATTAATTGAAAACTTTTCTCTTTCTTCCTTCATTAAAAAACAAATCACGTTTCTCTCTCTTTGTTAAATAAATTCCAAATATATTTTTCCCTTTTATCTCTACCAGCTAAGATTTCCAAAGTGAACAAAATGAACTTAACTAGCTACCAGTTAAGATTTCCAGAGAATTCAAATTCTTTGCCAAAATATGAGCTCCCAATTTAGAACTTTCTACGGAATTAGCTCTCAATATACCCAAATTTCTTCGAATCTCTCTCATAATTAGCTCCCAATATTTCCCCAAATTTCTTTGGTAATTAGCTCCCAATATTTCCCCAAATTTCTTCGGTAATTAGCTCTTGTTTCTTCATAAATTGCACAGAGAAGGAGATTGTTCTCATTATTCTCTCATAAATCGCACATGGAAGGAGATACGGTAAACTCTCAATCTTCTCTCCCAAATATTGTTGAGAAATTCTACACTTACTGTGAATCGTGAATCGATTGTAAGTGTCACGCCCCGAGCCTACACCATGGACGTGGCCGGCACTCGAGAACCATTGTTGGTTCCAAGTGAATCCTTGGCCTGACTTACTTACTTAGCGGAAGACTTTAAGCATTAAGAAAAGAACTCAAATGCAAGATAACTTAACTGTCTCAAACTAAACTCATAATGTTTTAGAAATAAACATTTAACTTAGCCAAAGTGGCAACTTAAAACTGAACATAAGTCAATAACAAGATAAACACAAATGAACTAATTGACTGTCTATCTATGAGGCCTCTAATAACTGAGATGGATGTCGGGACAAGATCCACGACATCCTAATGAACTAGGTACTGAAAAGCAATAAAAAGGGATCCTTCGGAAGCAAGGAGGCTCACCAACAAACTCTGAATGCTCAAACTGGATCAATGAGGCACTGGATGCTGATCCTAGTTACCTGCGTTTGTATTATAATACGATGCAGGCCAACTGGCATCAGTACATTGAATGTACGAGTAATGTGAGTTGGAAAGCTAAACAATACGAAGGCTTGAAAAGATTTTGAAAGAAACACTTACCTTGACTCTTTTCAACTCATGAATAACTCAACTCTAATAAAGTAATAAGACGCATGCAATATATGAAAAGCTTTATAAAATGATAAAAGAAACTTAGTTCGCTAAAGAAAATGTAATAACAAACTCAACTTTACTCATATAATAAAGTAATATAGTTTCTGTGGGAGATTCTCTAACCGACAACCACCACTATGAGCCTAAGTGGTGATACAACGTCTTGCCCACGCTGCTAGAACTATCCTATATTTTGCCGTCATATAGAACGCTTAACTTAGTGGATCCACTAGTCTATGCTAAAAGTATATTAAAGAGTCATCTAAAAAGTATGATCATTTACTACCCATGTGGTTACATGGTTTATGGAGACTTGAGTTAATATGAACTCGCATCCCCATATCAGTGCTCAATACTACTCCAAAAATATACTTAGCTCATATGATTTAAAATCAAATCTTCTTTCTTTTGTTTGAGATAATTACTCAAAACTTTAACTTAAAAGCTCTCTTGGAAATCGATGTTTTCCTTTCTTGTTCAAATATGAAAACATGTAAAACTATTGGGAATACTTAGTTCCCTTATAGCTTTTTGAGAAATGAACTCAACTCTTTACTCTTTGCTTAACTTGAAACTTGAGTCTTAAAACAAGGTTAAAATGTTTGTTAAATACTTTGGAAAACTTTATAAACTTCTCTTGACTTGCTTCTTAACTTCTAGACTTGACTTTTAACTTTTCTTGACTTTGATCTTAACTTTCCTTGAATTGGATTATGGATTCAAGGTTCATGATCTCATGTTTATGGATGATTTCATGATGTTTAGATGTATCTAAGAGTGTTGGAATCAACTAAGAAACATAAGTACATTGATAAGGAACAAGTAGGAAAAGATGGGGAAACGAATGGGGAGAACTGGCGTCCCTAGCGCTCTGAGAGGCGCGGGGCACCAGCCCTTAACATTCAGGGACTGATCTAGGGCACGCTGGCTGGCGCGGCTCTCCAAGGGTGAACATTCAGGGACCCTTTTGGGCGCGCTGGCTGGCACAATGCCCCACCCCTATACTCAGGTGTTTGATGACCTTTCTTCTCCGTTTTTCATTTCTAAACCCTCTAAACTTCAATGGTTCCTTCCCCAAACACTTAGAATCATTTATACCCTTAATATATGATAGATTCAAACCGAAATTACACCCGAAAACATGAATCAAATCGCAAGAAACTCCAACAACACAACCCACAAGAAATTCAAACGAAACTTTCAACAATGTTCATCATGAACTCAATTTCTAAACTTTCAAAGACATAATTCTCTGAATTTAATCATGGTTGGTGCATGGGTGAACTAACCCAATGCTATGTGATCTCACATACCATTTAAGGATCACCCCTGATGAAATCCACAGGCTATCCTTGACGAAATCGACGAATTTTGAACGTTCTTCTCCTTTCTCTTCTTTTCTCCTCTTCTCCAAGACCTAGCGTGAAATTCACTTTTCTAAAACTGACTAAATATGAATTTACCCCAATTAAACTCCTAAAATTGAATTAGAATAATTAGGTAAGGAAAAGACTAAATTATCCTTCAAAAATCTGGATTAGACTTTCCTCAATCTAACAATCCAACTTCCAAAGAGCATAACTTACTCATACGATCTCAGAATCGCGCAAACTCAGCGGCGTTGGAAAGATCATTCGAAGAGATTTCCAACCATATCTGGAAGTATGCCTAACTCATTCTGAGCTAGGAGTTATGGCCATTTGAAGTTGACCAAAACTCAATTTTTCCTAACTTAAACAAATTTCCAGATTTTCATTCTTTCCAAAAATGACTATTTCCAATTATTGGCTTCTTCCTAGTTTTTTCAAATTTTGAGATGTTACAATATGTCCCCCTTGGGAACGTTCTTCTTCGAATGAGATTACTCTTATTAGGCTAAGGGTGTAACATCAAGTTCAAACACCTAACAAGCAATTGCAAACAAACAACATGCTCACTCATAATTTAAAGAGTACTAAGAAGAGATGTGGATATCTCTTCTTCATATCCTCTTCAGCTTTTCAAGTAGCTTCTTCAACAAATTGGTTCCTCCAAAGGACTTTGATTGATGCTACCTCTTTTGTTCTCAACTT
The DNA here is from genome assembly GCA_029007595.1 of Solanum commersonii. Lineage (NCBI taxonomy): Eukaryota > Viridiplantae > Streptophyta > Magnoliopsida > Solanales > Solanaceae > Solanum > Solanum commersonii. Next base: position 11,993,462 of record JAJTWQ010000003.1, on the reverse strand, counting down.
GCGAACTTGACGATCTAGAATCTGAACCGAAATCTCTTCATAAGATAGGCTATTATTGATCCCAATATCTTCAGTTAGTATGATCAATGACGGATCGCCCATGCACTTTTTCAACATAGAGATGTGAAACACCAGATGAATCGCGACTAACTCTTGTGGTAGCTCCAACTCATAAGCTACTTTGCCAATCCTCTTGGATATTAGGTAAGGTCCAATATACCGGGGACTAAGCTTTCTCTCCTTACCAAATCTCATAACACCCTTCATGGTAAAACTTTAATATATACCTAATCGTCTACTTCAAACTCTAACTCCCTTCTTCTAACATCAGTATAGGATTTCTGACGACTTTGTGCTATTTTCAACCTTTCTTGTATCATTTTCACCTTCTCCATAGCTTGATGAACTAAATCAGGTCCTATCAATCCAGCTTCACCAACTTCAAACCATCTAATAGGAGATCTGTATCTTCTCCCATAAAAAGCTTCATATGGAGCCATTTGGATGCTAGAGTGGTAACTATTGTTATAAGCAAAGTCAATAAGAGGTAGGTGATCATCCCAATTACCCTTGAAATCAGTCACGCAAGCCCTTAACATAGCCTCTAAGGTCTGAATAGTGTGCTCTGCTTGCCCATCAGTCTGAGGATGAAAAGCATTACTCAAGTTCACCTTTGAACCCAAGCCTTTCTGGAATGACTTCCAAAACTGTGCAGTCAATTGCACATCTCTGTCTGAAATAATGGAGATTGGAACTCCATGAAGTCTAACCACTTCCTGAAGATACAACTTGGCATAATCCTCTATTGTATGGATAGTCTTTACCAGTAAAAAGTGGGGTGATTTTGTCATTCTATCAACAATCACCCATATCGAATCATGCTGCCTGCGAGACCTTGGCAAATCTGTGATGAAATCCGTATTAATCATCTCCTACTTCCATTCTGGAAGTTCGATAATCTGAGCCAAACCACCGGGCCTTTAGTGCTCTACTTTAACTTGTTGGCAATTTGGGCACTTAGCAACAAACTCTGCAATGCCCTTCTTCATACTGTTCCACCAATATACCTCTTTCAAATCACGATACATCTTTGTGGAACCCGGATGGATGGAATATCTGGAGCTATGACCTTCCTCCATGATCCTCTCTTGGAGTCCATCCACCATTGTACACACAATCTACCTTGATATCTCAGTACGCCATCTCCTCCTTGTTCAAAAGCTAATACTTTTTGCTTATGAACACTTGCCTTTAATTCAAGCAATAAAGGATCTTGGTCTTGCTTTTCTTTCACTTCTAACACTAATGATGATTCAGTCCCATTTATCACAACTACTCCTCCTTCTGTGAAATCCATTAGTCGAACTCTTTGCCATGCAAGTCTATGCACCTCTTGTGCTAACTCTTTCTTATCTTCCTCGAAATGGGCGGTACTACCCATACATAACCTTCTCAAGGCACCAGCAATAACATTAGCCTTACCTGGGTGAGAAAGAATACTCATGTCATAATTTTTGAGTAATTCTAACCACCTCCTTTGTTTGAGATTGAGCTCTTTCTGAGTAAACACATACTGAAGGCTCTTGTGATTGGTGAACACATCCACATGAACACCATAAAGATAATGACGCCATATTTTCAAAGAAAATACTACAGTAGCTAACTCCAAATCATGGGTTGGGTAGTTCTTCTCATAAACTTTCAACTGTCTGGAGACATAAGCTATAATTTTGCCATTCTGCATTAACACACAACCCAAGCCAACTCTAGACACATCAAAATAGACAACAAAGCCTTGAGTACCTTCTGGTAAGGTCAACACTGAGGCAATAGTCAACCTCTTCTTCAGTTCCTGAAAGCTTTTCACACAAGCTTCAGACCATTGAAACTTCACTGTTTTCTGAGTCACCTTGGTCAAAGGAGATGAAATAGATAAAAACTCCTCGACAGACCTTCTATAATATCCAGCCAACCCCAAGAAACTCCTAATATCAGTTGGAGATGTGGGTCTAGGCAAAGCACCATCTCTATCTTCTGAGCATCAACTCTAATTCCATCACCAAAAACTATGTAGCCCAAGAATGCCATAGACTCTAGACAAAACTCACATTTAGAGAACTTAGCATATAACTCCTTATCTTTCAAAGTCTGACAAACTATTCTGAGATGACTAGCATGATCTTTTTCGTTCCTTGAATATATTAGTATGTCATCAATGAAGACGATAACAAACATATCTAAATAAGGTTTGAAAACTCTATTCATAAGGTCCATGAATGCTGTAGGAGCATTGGTCAAACCAAAGGACATGATCAAAAACTCATAATGACAATAATGGGTCATGAATGTTGTCTTTGGAATATCACATTCTCTTACTTTCAACTGATGGTAGCCTGATCTGAGTTCTATCTTACTTAAACTAGTAGCACCCTGAAACTGATCGAAAAGATCATTAATCCTTGGGAGAGGATATTATTCTTGATGTTAACCTTAATCAACTGACAGTAATTTATACACATCCTAAAGGAACCATCTTTCTTTCTCACAAATGGGACCAGAGTGCCTCAAGGTGAGAAACTTGATCGAATGAAACCTTTCTCTAAAAGATCTTTCAACTGCTCTTTTAAGATCTTTCAACTCTGCTGCTGCCATTCTATATGGTGGAATAGAGATAGGACGAGTATCTAGAAAAACATCTATACCGAAGTCTATCTCTCTCTCTCAGGAGGGACTCCAGGTAAATCATCTGGAAAGACTTCTGGAAACTCTTTTACTACTGGAGTTGACTGAATCAGAGGTATCTCAACACTAGAGTCATTAACTCAGACTAAGTGATAGATACACCCCTTAGAAACTAACAACTCAGACTAAGTGATAGATACACCCCTTAGAAACTAACTTTCTTATCTTAAGATATGAAATGAAACGACCCATTGGCACTGCTGAACTATTTTTCAACTCTATAACTGCTACACTGGAAACTAAAACTTGACTACTCGAGTTCTACAATCTATTGATGCATAACAATTATGAAGCCAGTCCATACCTAGAATGACATCAAAATCTACCATGTCTAACTCAACTAAATTAGCCATGGTACTCTTGTGATTGATGGAAATGAGACAATCATGATAGACTCTCTCTCTGCTAGAATAGACTCACCAAAAGGTGTAGAAACACTAAAGGGCTCAAGAAGTTGCCTAGGAAGAACATCAAAATTGAAGACTTGGACCATACCAGTAACAACATCTGGTGAATTCTCTTGCTCTCGACGACTAGCGATAGCATAAAGATAGTTTCCTTCTTCGTCTGCCCTTGAAGTAGCTCATGTAGATGCAATTTTATCTGGTGGAGCAACTGAAGAAGATTGTGCACTATTGCCCCTATTACCATTACTCTGTTTGCTCTTAGGACACTCTCTCATAAAATGATCGTTCTGGCCACACTTGAAGAAACTAGTGGAGTTATCACGACACATCCCTAAGTGGCTCCCACCACACTTAGCACATGCAGGAGTCTTAGTACACCTTTGTGCCTTACTATATTGCGAATGCGCAGGTCTAGCTCTAAAGTTCTGAAAATTTGACTATTCCACTCACATTTGTTCCTTGGTGCAGGTGCACTAGCAGATGATGGAGCAGATCCTTTCTTCTTATGTTGGAAAGAAAACTGGTTCACATTACTTTTTTGATGCCCAGATTTATTCCCTGATGTCTTAGCCCTCTTATTATCAAACTCTTCTCTATCATTTAGCTGGTCCTTCTCAACTTGTTGCACATGGATCATAAGCCTTGCTATGCCTATGTAACCTATTAGCATGGCTGCCTTACTTTCCTTACTTGACAGACGAGTCAACCTAACTACGAATAAACTCATCCTGCTCCTTATGTCAGCAACCATCTCTTCGTTTCTCTTAGCTTACGAGGAAAGAAACACCTCATGAAAGCACTCTCAAAACAGTCCAACTCACAATTGGTTACGCGTAAGCATGAGCAAAAAGAAACTTTATAGAGATTAACTCTATCGCACAAAATGAATATGAAAGAAGTGAAGGAATTCCTAAATGTTGCAGCCTTCTAATTATAGATGTGGCGCGCTTCACATCGATAGCTAGGACTCTACAAACACGGCTTCATATACTCCGTAGGATTCTTGAGTTCTATGCTCTGATACCAAGTTTGTCACGTCCGAGCCTACACCATGGACGTGGCCGGCACTCGAGAACCATTACTGGTCCCAAGTGAACCCTTGGCCTGACATACTTATTCAGCGGAAGACTTTAAGCATTAAGAAAAGAACTCAAATGCAAGATAACTTAATTGTCTCAAACTAAACTCATAATGTTTTAGAAATAAATATTTAACTTAGCTGAAATAGCAAATCAAAATTAAACATAAGTCCATAACAAGATAAAGACAAATGAACTAACTGACTTCCTATCTATGAAACCTCTAATAACTAACATGGATGTCGGGACAAGATCCACGACATCCTAATGAACTAAATACTGAAAAGCAATAAAAGGGGATCCACCGAAAGCAAGGAGGCTCACCAAAAAACTACGAATGCTCAAACTGGATCAACGAGGCACTGGATACTGATCCTGGTTACCTGCTTATGCATCATAATGTCAACTGGCATTAGTACATTGAATGTACGAGTATGTGAGTTTGAAAGCTAAACAATACAAAGGCTTGAAAAGATTCTGAAAGAAACACTTACCTTGGCTCTTCTCAACTCATCAATAACTCAACTCATAATAAAGCAATAAGACACATGCAATAAATGAAAATATTTATAAACCAATAAAAACAACTTAGTTCATTAAAGAAAATGCAATAAAAAACTCAACTTTACTCATATAATAAAGTAATATAGTTTCTGTGGGAGATTCTCTAACCGACAACCACCACTATGAGCCTAAGTGGTGATACATCGTCTTGCCCACAGTGCCAGAACTTTCCTATATTTTGCCGTCATATAGAATGCTTAACTTAGTGGCTCCACTAGTCTATGCTAAAAGCATCTTAAAGAGTCATCTAAAAAGTATGATCTTTTACTACCCATGATGGCTACATGGTTTATGGAGACTTGAGTTAATATGAACTCGCATCCCCATATCGGTGCTCAATACTACTCCAAAAATATACTTAGCTCATATGATTTAAAATCAAAACTTCTTTCTTTTGTTTGAGATAATTACTCAAAACTTTAGCTTAAAAGCTCTCTTGGAAATCGATATTTCTCTTTGTTATTCAAATGTGAAAACATTTAAAACCCTTGGAAATACTTAGTTCCCTTATAGCTTTTTGAGAAATGAACTCAACTCTTTACTCTTTGCTTAACTTGAATCTTGATTCTTAAAACAAGGTTAAAACGTTTGGTAAAGACCTTGGAAAACTTTATAAACTTCTCTTGACTTGCTTCTTAACTTCTAAACTTGACTCTTAACTTTTCTTGACTCTGTTCCTAATTTTCCTTGAATTGGATTATTGATTCAAGGTTCATGATCTCATGTTTATGGATGATTTCATGATGTTTAGATGTACCTAAGAGTGTTGAAATTAACTAAGAAACATAGGTACATTGCTAAGGAACAAGTAGTAAAAGATGGGAAAACGAATAGAGAGAACTGGCGTCCCTGGCGCTCTGAGAGGCGTGGGGCACTAGCCCTCAACATTCAGGGACTGGTCTGGGGCTCGCTGGCTGGCCTGTTCCCCAAGGCGGAACATTTAGGGACCCTTTTGGGGCGCCTTGGCTGGTGCGACTCCCCACCCCTATACCCAGGTGTTTGACGATCTTTCTTTTCCGTTTTTCATCTCTAAACCCTCTAAACTTCAATGGTTCCTTCCCCAAACACTTAGAATCATTTATACCCTTAATATATGATAGATTCAAACCGAAATTACACCCGAAATCATGAATCAAATCTCAAGAAACTCCAACAAAACAACCCACAAGAAATTCAAATGAAACTTTCAAAGAGCATAACTTACTCATACGATCTCGAAATCACGCAAACTCAGCGGCGTTGGAAAGATCATTCAAAGAGATTTACAACCATATCTGGAAGTTCGCCTAACTCATTTTGAGCTAGGAGTTATGTCTATTTGAAGTTGACCAAAACTCAATTTTTCCTAACTTAAACAAATTTCCAGATTTTCATTCTTTCCAAAAATGACTATTTCCAATTATTGGCTTCTTCCTAGTTATTTCAAATTGTGAGATATTACAGTAAGCTTGTTGTCTATTTTTTCCAATCTCATTTCATGCATGTTTGAGTTCAAGCTTTTTGTTAGGGTTTACAATCGTGAATCAATTGTAAGCTTTTTTTCTATCTTTCTATTCAACTTAGTTTGTGGGTTTGATAGGTTGTTGAGGCATCCAAATCTGCTGGTAACGGTAAATCATTTGATAGGTATCTCTAATCAGTATAAATTTATTCTCTACGACTATATTATCGCTACATTGATCTAGTTGATTGATTGATTTTGTTGTTTTCTGATCCCATTTTTCTTCCTTTTTATGTTTTGGTTGAGTTGGTGTTTGTAGGCTCTATTTATGTGTACCTTTTGATAGTTTTCTAGTGGATGTTTAAAATGTAAAAGTGATTTACATTGAGTTGAACCTTCATTTTGGCTAATTGAAATGTATCTAGAATTCCCAACACACAGGGCCTAAGGCTTTAGTTCAATGGCACAAGAAATTTGTGGTAGGTGCACTTCACAAGCTTGAAACATAGTTGTTGAACCAAGTATGATATCTTAATGGACATGTGTGTATCAGTCAATACATTTTCCAACATGTTTTGATGCTAAAACAATGAATTTCTCTATTCTTTTTCTTTTCTGAAAAAAGGAATTCTCAGTTATCCATCGAGAAGAAAGAAAAAAAAAATGTGTGAATATTTTTAATAATAGTGTCAAGTGTAAATGAAGAAATAGGTGAAAATCAATTGAATGTAGAATGTTGGGATTTGGAATATTAATGAAGCATTGCACAATGAGTGCTTTGCTCAGTCCTCCAATTTAGATGATATTAGATCTGTGAAAGAGCTTAAGCTTTATTTTTTTAGAAGAGAGAGAGGGTACATGACTTACAAAAGGTTTGATCACAATCTCTTAACGCTAAAAAGGCTTCAACGGGATAAAAGAAGAAGAGAGCATCCCATCTACCTTAATTGAGTATATTTGCTCACATGTTGAAAATCAAAGAGAAAATTCCTTTAGTAAAAGTCAAATTATATGAGTAACGTCTTTGTATAATAAATTGTTGTATTAATATTTTGTTCATTTTAGTAACATTTTCTATTAGAAAGTGACATGTTGTAAATAAGTAAACCTTTGGCTTTGATAAGGTGAGATAATTTGTTGTGCCTGTAATGATGTAAATAAGTAAACCTTTGGCTTTGAGAGGATATCTAATTATTCAAAAACTCTCTAGTTCAGCTTTGATTTTCAATTTATCTGTTATATAATGTGTTTAAGTCAAATAGACTTTGTTTTCAGATAATTAGTTCATGTATGTTATAAGAAGTGATAAATTGTTATTGTAAGTAACTTCATTAATGTGTTTCCAGTTTTACATACATAAATAAGATGAGATCAGTATGTGCCTAAAACTTAGATTCAAAGTTAAGGTAAATTGTTACTAGCATAAATAGACATGCTATTCTTATCTTTTATTTTGAAATTGTGATATTATTGAACTATAAGTTGAATGGTTATGTTGTCCTTTCTAGCCATGCCAATTTATAAATGTTGGATTGGCAAACCACAAAACACTTTTGAATATGCAAATGGGGTAAAAAAGTTTCTTGATTTTGCCTTTGAGAATGGGTTAATTGACGGAGATGTAATTAAATGTCCATGTTCAAGATGCAGTTTTAATAAGTGGCAAAGAAGAGGTGTAGTTCAAGAACACCTAACATTAAAGCCTTTTCTAGTAAATTACTAAATTTGATATTTGCAGGGTGAAGGGTTAAATACAACTATACCACAAACATTTTAAAGTTCACGGGTCACAACAGAAACTTTGCAGTCTAGTGATGCAATGGAATCTATGACTAATAACGCATTTGGATTCACTGGGAACAATATGAATGAACTTGATGTACCTATGAATGGAGAAGAAATATTTAATGAAGAGCATACTGAAAAGCCTAATGAAGATTATGCAAAGTTCTATGAATTGATCGAAGATGGCAAGCAACCATTATATGAAGGGTGTACGAAGAATTCCAAATTATCCTTTCTACTCCAATTATATCATATAAAGTGTTTGTGTTGAATGACTGATAAAGCAATGGGTATGGTGCTGAAATTGTTAAAAGATGCCTTTGAAGATGTCAAGATTCCTGTTTCCTTTTATGAGGCCAAAAAAATCATCAACAAACTTGGTCTTAATTATATCAAAATACATGTGTGTCCAAATGACTGTATGTTATATTTTGGAGAACACGATGAAGGCTTGCAAGAATGCAAAAAATCCAAGACATCTAGGTAGAAGGATAATAAAAAAAGCAACCTGCAAAGATTTTGCGCTACTTTTCATTAAAATCGAGGCATCAAAGATTGTTCATGTGCTCTAAAACTACCGAGTCTATGAGATGACATTCTTTAGAGGGTAACCAAGATGGATTGATGAGGCATCCTAGGGATTATGTGGATGATGAGTTGGATAAAGGCTGGAGTACAATTATTCACTTGAAGCCAAGATATGATATGGGAGAGGAAGGAGAAAATAAAGTTCTTGAGAATGAATTTCATGTGCAAGACTTAGATCAATTCTTTGGTGAAGTCAATGATCTAATCTTATGTTCATTTACAGCAAAGAGAGAATTAGGCATTAATTAATGACCGAAAATTTAGATGAAACAAGAAATGAAAATTTAAATACACAGACTTGGTAGTCCATTTGATGAGCATGGATGAAGTAGCTTTGTTTATTTGCATCAGTTTTTTCCAATTTGTTTTTGGACAACATTTTACTGGGTAAAAAAATATCATAATGTTGTTACTATCTTTACAGTAGGTTGCCCCTGTTATAAAATAATTAGTGGGTTGTATAAATACTTATAGTTATTCTTTGATACATATATTTTTGGAGTATATGATTATCAACTTGCCTGTCAATTAATATATATATATATATATATATTTTTTTTATTTTTTATTTTTTTTTTTTGCATCAGATATAGAAAGTGGTGCTCATCAGTCACCAATCGGACCAACCATCAATTAGAATCTTCAAATGAAAGTAAAAATGATGGAGGACTAAGTATAAACTAGAAATCATTTTTAGTATCTCTTTTGGATATTCTCTTTGAATGACACTTGAAATTGGTATTTTGATGATGTAATTTTGAAGTTTTGAATAACACTTGAAATTGGTAATTTGATGATGTAATTTTGGAGCTTTAATTTTGGAGCACTTTTGTTTAATATGATGAATATTTTGCTCATTTGATCTTTTATCTTGTGTTAAAATTACTAATTATAGAAATTTAAATATATAGGGTGCAAAAAATAGGATGTAAATATGAATTGCCAAAATTAGAATATATGATTATTTACGGCTCCAGGAACTGATTATTACGCCGTTTTCAAACCATCGTGATATATAATTGATTTTTTTTACAATTACGATGATTGTAAATCGCCGCTCTATACAACAAAAAAATGTCGCATTAACAAAGGAATATTATGAAGATTTATATATATATATATATATATATATATATATATTACGTTTGTGACAAACGAGATTACGACATTTTCATAAAACGTCGTTATAGTGCATTGTGACGATTTGAAACCGTTGTATTACCTATAAAAAACTGTCGTAATAACCCCAGTTTTTTTGTTGGAAGAAATCTTACGAGAAAAAAATGGTATCTCAATCTGATATTGATCAATCTGAAGCATATTACCAAGCTGCGGGGGAGGGGGGGTGGGAGAAAAGAAGAGAAGAATATACAATCTTGGATCTAAAGCGAAAAATTACTACAAGCATAAGCTTTGTGCCTCATCATCTGTATGACTTTCAGTTTCTCAATCAACATCAACAACAAATATGGATGAATTTGTAAAGCAAATGATTCCTGCACTTACTAATCATTTTCCTCCTGTTATTATGGAGCGAGTACAAGAAGTGATTGCTTCCGTTGACAATCCATCACCTTTGACCCCCATAGTGCCTCCTCCTGCTACTACTAATGAGAAAGAGGTTGATCCCTTAGTTTCAAGTGACGACGATGCTATCCCATAGTCCCTGCAAGTTTAATTTTTGATATTGTCTGTTGTTTTGGAAATTACAAATTGTGCAGTAACAATAGTTTATGAATGTAGCTGCTTTTAAAAATAGTTGATTCATTGCTTTTGATGTTTTGCACTAAAAATATGTGATTTGAATTTTGCTATCTACATATTTTGAACAGTCTAAGTATTATTTCATATGAATGCTGGTTATTTTAGGGGTATTTAATAATTGTCATTTAATTCATTTCAGCATTGTAGATTTAAAATGAATAAATTAAATTATTTTAAAAGAATTTTTTTAGCAACAAATTTACTGATGATTTGGTCGTTTCTATAAAAAAATAATACCGGCTACGGACTAGCGACAAACTTTTAAGTGGCAAATGTGCTCACTCAAATGACAGAATAGTTTGCGACAGATTTGTGACCGAAACTCCATCGTGAAGTTATCCAAAATGACGAAATAAATTATGAAATTCACAACGACCTATATAAGTATAACGACAAATTAATCCGTCACTAAAATGTGGCGACAACTATCGTTCGTCTCTAAGATGTCGCTAATCTTGTGACGACACTCATTTTTTCGTCACTAAGAGATTATTAACGAGGGAAATAGGAACAACTGACAATCCATCGCTAATCCTTCACTAATCCGATATAACAATAGAGTATCATAGATTAGCGATGGATTTCATCTATCGCTAAATGCTAATTTTTTTGTAGTGTAATATGCCTGGTAGATTGGATAATAATATATATTGGTGAAATAATAAGTTAGTTGATGGAATCCATGTATCATTATAGAGATTGATTGATATGCCTTTTTTGAGAAACTTATAAGTTTTCATCGTGTCAAACCTTACAAGTGGATTAATGAATCCGACACATGAAATAAGTTAAGTAGTGTTCTAAAGGAAATTAATCATTAAATTAAATTCATCAGTAATTTAATTTATTGATTAGTTATCTGTAATCTTAACATGGGGAATTATATAAGTATATAATGGGGAATTTCAAAATATAAATAGAGGAGTGCAATTTCAAATTTCTAGTGAAATGATTTGTAATTTATTATGGTAAGAATAATTCAAATTAATTATTTGGAATTATTTCCATAATAGGAAGCCTCAGTAATTAATTATGTGGTCCCTACAGTGCCCATATTTAACTAGAACTCGAAATCCTATTTCTAAGGGGAAAAGAGGAGACTAGCGTGAGTTTTTCTTTTAAAAAGAAAACAGTTGTGTATTTTTCTTTTTTGAAGAAAATAGATTGTGTTTTGTTGTCCTCTTTGGACTAGAATAAATCTCTATAATTAAGGATTCTTCTAACCCTAGAAAGATTCTATTCATATATGTTCACCCAAGTATTGAGAGAGTTTGGATGTGAACTTGGGATCACTGTAAAAGATTATAGTTGTTGTTTATCTTGTGGATTCGCTTGAGGGGTTTGTCTGACTTGTGGATTTGCTTGAAGGTATCTGCTCACGCTTTAAGGGCTAATTCTTGAATTAAATTTTAGTAAGTTTATGTGTTTTAGCATATTATATGTGTTCTAACATAAATGATTTGGTTATCTATTATTCACGTAAGCAGTATGATTCAGATATGCTTTCATTGCGCATATAGTTTTCCAACAATGCATATTGAAGAGGATCTTAAAAGTTTGTTTTTTAATTATCCTCCATGTACATGTCCTTTCAAAGAAGTGTGTCTCTTATGTATAGTGAAACATAGAAATATCAACAGAACTAACATCAAAGCTTTAAGTCAGCTTTAGATCATCTCAGGCTAGAGTAAATATCTGAAAAGGTCATTCAATTTTCAGAAATTATGTTGTAAAGTCATTCAACTTTGTTTTGTATCAATAAAATCATTAAACATTGAATATTTCTTTTATAAAATCACTCAATCAAATTTACCATTAAAAACATTTTTACAAAATAAAATCATTATTTTTTAAATGTATTTACACAACTGAAGCACATTGTCACTAGACCCTAAGAACCATCATCGTCTTCAAGGTTGTTCACACGTTCACACTCGTGAATCCATTCACTGTATATGTCAATGGCCTTTGTTAGTGCTGTAACAGTAGTGTTGAAGCTCTCTTGACAAATCATGCAATTTGTCTCCCCCAACAACATTACAAGGAATTCATAAGAGCCATATCTAGTTACACAAGTAGTCTTAGGCTCATCGCCTTCATCTATTCTAACCTGCCAATAGCCTGCCCTAAGATCAACCTTAGTGAACCAACATGCTTTGCTCAACCTGTCCATCAAATCCTATACCAACAGAACCACAGAACCAGATACTTATTCTTTACAGTTGCCTTGTTCAACGCACTGTAGTCTACACACATTCTCATCATCCCATCCTGCTTCTTTTGGAATAAAACAGGTGCACCATACGGAGCCTTAGATGGTTGAATAAGTCCAGCATCCAACAGATCGTTCAATTGTTTACACAATTCAGCTAAATCCTTGGGAGCCATACGATAAGGAGCTTGTGCAAGAGCAACTGTACCTGGCAACAACTCAATTTTATGATCAATATCCCTCTTTGGCGGCAGATTCTTTGGCAATTTAGGTGGCATCGCATCAGCAAACTATTTCATCAACTCAGCCACACAACCAGACACCTCTACCATAACATCAGGCTTCAATTTGACTAAGGCAGCAAGTATAGTTTCATCACCTTTCTTCAACCCTTTGTCGATTGACATAGCAGACAACAACACCTCTTTATCCTTCTTCTTTGCAACTTTGTTGACCTTCATAAACGGATAAACACCTTTCACAAACCCAGCATTGCCCTCATTTATAATCATCATCCCATCTAAGTGTGGAAAAGGAACAAACTGGAATTTTCTCAGAAAATCGATACCAAGTATGATCTCAAAATCTCCTAACGGCATCACCATCAGGTTATGTTTTCCTACCCAATTCTCAGTTGACATAGACACCCCATAAGCCATGCCCACAATTGCTTGTGCCTTAGCATTAACTGTTTTGATGTAGGAAGGACTTTTAGTCAACTTAAACCCCAATTTTACAGCAATAATAACATCAATAAATGTATGAGTAGACCCTGTATCAGCCATAGCCATCACATTTTTCTTAAATTTTCATTTCTATATGAATCAATGAAGCATGTTGATTTGAAGTCTTAGACGTCCCTTCAACATTATTAACCAACATAATATGATTGAAAGACCAACCTAATGGATTTACCATAGCAGCCATGACTTCCTCTTTTGTTTTCATTCTGATTCAATTTTCCAGCAAGCAAAGCGTTCACCCTTTTCCGATTTGGACAAGACTTAGCCAAATGAGGACCACCACAAGTCCAACAGCCCTTCGAATTTCCATCCTTGTTCTTTGGTCTGTTTTCTTTATTTCCTTCTTTCATTGGTGCCTTCCCTTTATCATTAGCATAGTCTTTATGATTCTCCCTTTTTCAGTCCCCTTTCTTCTCACCTTTTTTCTTAGATTTTGAAGTAGAAGGAACATTAGCAGCAGGTCGAGTCATCTGGAAATCCACTAACGAATCAACAACAGCAATTGCCCCTGGCAAGTCCTTAACATTCTGCCTCCGAAGTTCGTTTGGAGCGCTGCCTTGCATACCCGAAATGAAATTATGTAATTTATCCTTATTAGACATATACTGTATGTCTAACATCACAGAGGTAAATTCTTTAATGTTATCCCGCACCGAACCAGTTTGCCTTAGTCTCTTCAACTTGTCCCTTGCAAGCCATGAGGCGTTGCTAGGAAGAAATTGATCACGCATTTTTTTCATTAACTTGGACCACGTATTAATTCTGGGTCGTCCAGCACTCACATCGTCTGCATTTTGAGTCCTCCACCAAATTTTAGCATCACTAGTCAAGTGCATCGTAGTGATATTCAACTTGTCCGCCTTAGGTACCCTTGCAGCAGTAAAATAATGTTTCATATCCCAGATGAAGTTTTCTAGTTCTTTAGCACTCCTTGCGCCAACAAAGACTTTTGGTTCCGGAATTTTAACCTTAGACGATTCCCCACGTGTTGAACCTAACGCTGCCACAGCTCGACACTATACAACGATCTCTGCGCGAAGGTTTTCATTATCCTTCTGCAGTCCCTCCAATTGTAGTGTATCTTCTGCAGTTTCCTCCAATTGTAGTGAAAACCTTCACGCAGAGATCGTTGTATTGTGTCGGGACCTTCGCACAGAGATCGTTACTTTGCTGTTCTTATTAGTGCTCTGCAACTGGAGATTTTATATGAAAAAACACATAATGTCAAGTTTGTCCATTCTTTTTTTTGGAGGAGGCTTTGATTTCGACACTACTGCCATGGCTACAGAATGGACAGGTGAAGGTAGTGTTAAGTTTGTCCATTCTTTTTTTTGGAGGTGGCTTTGATTTCGACTTCCTCTTTCCCATAGCTCAAGATATTTTATTTATAGACTTAAATCTCAATTCGAGATCTCTCAATTTTGTATATTTCTGTGTATTGAAAATAATAATAACATTCCTATTTATAAAAGTAAAAATCAAATTATATTAGGATTAGGAACCACTCTAAATAACAAATCTTAATTAAATATAAATAAGTAAATAACAAATCCTAACCAACTTAGATTTTTTAGTCCAACTTTAAATTATAATTTTCAACGTAAAAGAAATATTATTTTACGAAATAAACACTTTTATCTCCGGCTGAATACTTGATAGCATCAAGGATTACTATTAATGAGAAGATGAAGGCTTGATCAATATTTGGATACATTGTCACCCTAAAATTGTCTTTTCCAATTAATAAACTCTTAGCAGTAATTTTCTTATGCATCTGCCATAAATCATTCACAAAAATATAGTGTAAGTATAATATAACGTTCATTAATTCATCATTTTCAATCAAGAAAGAAAATCGTGTGATAGGTTAAAGAATTACTAAATTGATGTGAATTTGAATATTAATTTTGTTGAAATTTAATTTCTTTTACAAAGCAAATCGGCGAAATTCTGAATATGAGAATCAAAACAATTTTTATTTTTTTTTGTGAATTTGAATATTTATTTTGTTGAAATTTAATTTCATGTCTTAGAAATTCACAATCCATAAATTATTAACGCTCGTTATAAGGGGTCGTTTGGTAGAGTGTATTAGAAAATATAATACATCCATTACCTTTGTGTATTAGAAAAAATAATGCATGCATTAGTTTTGTGTATTAGAAAAATAATAGTATTTTGTTTGATATTTTTTTAAGCCTATGTATATAACTAATACTTGTATTAGTTTCACAATCTATTGTGTATTGAAGTGTGTATTATTATAATACCATGGATTTTCATCTATTCGTAAAACAAAGGATTTCAATACATGCATTAAATTGATTAATGACATAACTACCCCTTAAATCTCTCTCAAAACATTTTTCATTTTCCAAAGTTAATGAGCGTGGAGGATACTTTTGTAAACAAATATTTGTTATAGAAGTTATGCAAGACTTGTTATTTTTATTACATCTAATCAAACAATATATGAGAAATAATGTCAGTATAACTAATATTGACATTACTAATCATACATTACTAATACACTTTATTCAACATTATTATTACACACTTAGTCAAACGATAATTTTAAGAGAGAAAGTACCATGACCTAAATCAAGAAAACACAAGCCAAAACCCTGTGTACTATAATATATCTAGTGCTGAATTTTTTTATGGTTAGTAGGTCAACCATGTCATAGTTGTATGAGGAAGTTTTATAATAAATAAAAATTCATTTTTATGGATCACATGTCTTTATAACTTATCTTTTTTCTTCTCACTCCTACACCCACACCTTCCATTTACCCCTCCCTGTAACATAAAGTACATTGCCTTTTTTTATAAAAAAAAATTATTTAAATTTATTTTTACTCCACAAATTAAAAAGGCACTGTGAGCAAAAGTAAGTTTTGAAAATTGATATTACGTTCTTATTTTTTTGTGTCTCTTTAACATTACTTCTCCGATTCTCCTCTAATGTAGTTTATTTTCCTTTTTCCTAATAGTTCTTTATGTCTATTTATCGAAAATTAAATAGATTAATGTTACTTCAAATTTAAATTCAAACCACTATGTATTTAAAAAAGAATTAAATTAAACATGTGTTCTTAACATCCTAAAAATTCAATTGTACTATTTTAGGGTAAACATAAATAGTTATTTAAAATTAATTGTCAATTAATTTTTTTTTAAATATAATTACTTATTTTCCCCATGTGTAATGATAATTTTACTAATTGACAAGTAATTTTTAATAATTATTTTTAGTAATGTAAGTTAAAAAATAATATCAAAATGCTAAAATAAGATAAACACGGTTAGAAATATTAAATTCCACATTTTTGGGAATAAAAATATTAAGATTAATAAAAGGTAGCAAGATTTAAAATAACTACACAAAAAAAGAGAAGCAAAAATTGAACTAAAAGGAAAAAAGTTAAAAGGAAGAGAGAGAAGGGATTTTGGCACATTTATTTTAAAATGGGACCAAAATCCACTTGGCAAAATATAAATGGCGCCTCATACAAGTTTTATCTGCTACATTATACTTATACCTCAAACATAATAATAATTTTCCTAAAAGTAATATAGATCTATTCAAAATAGGTTAAATTTATTCTTTATTATATTTTTGATTAAAAAAAATTCTTGTTCTTATATTTTCGGTTCGAAAATATCCTTCACTCATCAAAATAGACTAAGATACCTTTCCTTCTAAAAGGAAACAGTTATTCCAAAACAAAAAAAGCTAGGTTAACTTAACTGAATCTGAGAAATATAATTATAAAATAAGAAAATAAGTAGAATAAATATTTTTCATTTTAAAAGAAGATGGCATATAGATTCCTTTTTCTTTCTTAACACATTGGGTATGCGTTATGTTTTTTCTTAAACATGATATCATGTACCTTCTTTTACTAATTTTAAGAACACTGATGTGGTTAAAAATAATAATTTCAGTTATATTTTGATGTGCTATATTACTCTCTTTATTTTTAACTTAAGTCATCCTAAATGTCAGTCAAGAGGTAATATAATATTTTTGAAAAAAAATAGAATAAATTTTTTGTTGAATTTCAAAATAGTTCAATCTATCTCCAAAATAGATTTTTACTAAATTCTTGAAATTGATGGCAAATTATTTCATTTCAAGTAGTAATGGAAAAAGTTGGTCCAGTTTTTCTTTGTTTTGAAACAATCGTTAGATACAAAGGTATTATTGATTCATTTGAGTAATTGGAGGTATTTTTAAGATGAATACTTAATTGGGAGGACATTTGAACTGAAAATATAATGAAGGACAAATTTGATCTATTTTATATATAAGAGTATTTTTTTGCCCTTTTCTCTAAAAAAGTACTATAAAGTCATAAAATATTTGAAACTATCATAGTAATAATATCATTACTCTCAAAATAATAAAAGTGTCACTCATTTAATTTTATTAAAAATAAATATGACGGAAAATTTTCATTGTACTATTACTAAACATGAAATTATGTGTCTTTATTTTTTTGGCTTTTCCAAAATAAAGTCTTTTCAATACTTAGTAAGTTTTTCAATTTCAGCATTCTACATGACAAACTTAAAATCATAAAATTTAGAAAAATACAGACATATTTAATTTACAAAATTCAAAAGTCTCCCTTTATTTCTTAAACTCATTGTCAAGTCAAACTAATATGCTTAAAGAAAAAATAACAAATAGAAAGTAAAACCAACCATAATTAACCTGAGCAACTATGGTAGAAGAATATCCAACATATATTACACATGATCTATCAGTCTAATTTCGCTTAATGAGATAATCACAATTCTTCTCCTTGGAATTGTTATTTGCTAAGAAAACAACCAATTTGGTCTTCCATTGAAACATAGATGTTGTCTTTACCGTAAATAAAAAGTCTTTGTCACCGACAAGGATTGTGATGGTGTGGTAAGTACTCATTCATCCTTAACCAAAAAGTTTTGGGTTCAAACCCTCTGGGGTACGGAGTCGCCCTTGTTGGGGAGCGCTTTACCCTCAATGTGGGACTTTCGGGCGCGAATTCGAATTTAGTCGGACTCTAATGTGGGTACCGGATATCGAGTGGAAAACCAAAAAAGAAAAATAAAAAGCTTTTGTCATCCGTGACACTTGAACTTGTCCCGAATTTTTAAAAAGACACCTTAACTATGTGGGCGTTCTATTACCTCACTAAACAATCTTGAACTAATATTATTACATCATTTGTTGTCCATCTTACATAGAGAGAGTGCACTCTCTCAAAGAGAGTGAGCAACCTATAATAAAAAATATAATTTTATTATAAAATATATATTCTTATTATTTTAACATCTTTTCCTTATTAATTTTTTTCTTTCTTCTTTCTTCTTCAATAATTCATTGTCATCTCCATTGAAACTTCTCACTTTCAATGTCACAATTTTTACCACAACTTCACCTTCCTTTTTTTTTTTTTTACTACTATTAGTTTTACTCTCTTTAATTTTAAAACTTTATCTAAATATTTTCTTACATTTCGAATAATTCGATAAACCCATTAGATTTCAAAATGATTAAGAGGTATCATATAGTTTTTTTATCCAATTTCAGTCAAGTTCTTTCAATTTTTGGGGAATTCATTGATTCTTTTAAAATTATCATTTCTAATTTTTAAGTTATATGGAAAACAGTAATTGATGATAACTTCAAAATTTTAAATTTTCTTAGAAACACTTACCTATGAGCTATGAGAAAATAGGTTTCTGGAATAGGTAGTGGGTAAATAATTAGTTTCGTTGTCAATAATTCAATAAGGTCTAGAAAATAGTATGATTTATTTTTTATAAAAATATCACTGAAATAAAGAATTTGATTGCAGAAGAAAAAGAAAAAAAGGGAGAAGGGTTCAACTTGACGTGGGGGGTGGGGTGAGGGTGAGAGGTGAAGAAAAAGAAAGAAAATTGAGGGATGGATCGACTTGAATGTGGGGAGTGAAAGATGAAGTGAAATTTAAGATAAAATCAAAATTAAAATAAGTTAAAAATTAAGAGAGAGTAAAAATTAAAATGAATATACTCTTGATTCTGTCATGAACAATGATCAGTCACTTTTACTTGTTAGTTATGTAAAAATTAAAAGAACTTGACTATACTCTTTTTTTCAAAGATATTTTTTGTTTGTGGTATATATATAACCCTGTACTGTGAATATAAGATAAGGTTCCGACTGGGGATAATCAATAAAGACACATCTTATTTATTCTATACAACTGTATTTATGAATTTTCTTATTCTACTTATGACTTTGATATGATTTTAGAGACGTGTCTATTTAGTTATTATTAGTCACAAGTATTATTCTAACCTACCGATAAAGAAGAGGTATTATTCTAACCTCATCAAGGTGTTCAACAATCAAATGCACATGAGCAATTTCACACCATAACGAAAATACGACAACTCAAGCAATTCAAATCCACTCTTATGCCATCAAGCATTTTATCAATCAATCAAATAGGAGCCACAACAAGGCAATTTACAAGTCATCAATATGAACATGTTGCCTTTTCATTTATCCCCTTTTTATTCGTTAAGATTTATCAAGTGGAAGCAATAACCCTTCACCTCATTCCCCTTGCTCCCCAACACATTTACAATGAAGAGAAATAGACAATTCTTCTAGATTACAATGCTTTAGAGATGACTTGTCTTAATGCAATCAATTAATCAACCCAAGGCTTGCGTTTTCCCCTTCTGAACCACTTCTAAAGTCACACAATCTATATAAATCAAGTATTCACAATAAATTTTAATCATCTAGCTCAAGCAAGAATACTCTGAACACATAAGACCTTGTAGAAAAAGACAACCCTCTCACGAACCTGCAAACTCTCTTCGCCTCATCTGGAACAATAGTCATGGCGTGCCTGGAAAGCTCACAAAAACGGGCCTCATACTCAATAACAGTCAAACTGCTTTGTCTCAAATCCTGAAACCTCAGTCGGCTTTCCTCCCTCACGCTCCAAGGAATGAAGCGGTCCTGGAAAGTACTAGAGAACATATCCCACTCCGTCGGAGGAGATCCAAGTGGTCTAGACCTCAAAAAAGTCCTCCACCACTCTCTGGTGCGTCCATGAAGCTGAAGTGTAACAAATCGGACACCACGAGCATCCATCATACCCACTACCTCAAGTATCTCATGGCAGAAAGTCAAAAACTCATGGGCATTCTCACTCTTACCACCCTGAAACTAGGTAGTTTCATCATCTAAACCTTTCGTAACATTGTTGATCAGCCGCTGTCAAAATAACCTCATGAGAAAAATGTGCACCAAATGTTGGTGCAGGAACCACTAGTGGTTGACCCACCTAATCAATGATGATCAGAGCCTGATGCTGCTGACCTGGGGTATATGCACCTATGTTTGTTTGAGAAACTTGTGGTGTCTCTGTCGCATCACCTTAGGAGAAGTTCTCTAACACACCAAGCATTCTCAACTGAGTCTCCTAAAACAAAGGAGCTGCAAACTCGGGAGGAACTTGATCCTTAGCAACCCCAACATATGGCTTAGGAGAGACTCTATAGCTCGGCCTCGGGTTAGTGCCACTCCACCGACACGACCTTTAGCCGATGCTACTTCATGAGTAGGACCTCTAGCTCAAGTCCTACCTCTACCCCTAGCTGGAGTCTCAGCAAAAGCCTTAGGAACTGCCTCCCCTCTACCACTGGAAACAAAAGTTCTGGTCCTCGGCATCTGTCAAAACAAAACGCAGCAACTCAACACAAGTGAGGGTAACCATGCACGATAAGAATGAGTGAACAAAGGAAGTTTCCTAATAGTCTTCATAGCCTCTTGAATATAAGTACATACGTCTCCGTACTAATCCTCAAGACTCTACTTAGACTTGGCTTGTACACACGTGATACCTATGAACCTAGGGCTCTGATACCATTTGTCACGATCAAAAAATGGATGTGATGACACTTGTCTATTCCCACCAAGATAAGTCAGCCTCAAGCTAATGAAATCAATGAAATGTGAAAATATAAAACAAGAACAAGATAAATATTAAAAACTTATTCATTCTATTAACATTCCAAAACCTGGTTGTCACGTGTACAAGTCTCTAATACAAAAAGTGTATAAATGAAATAATTACATAGTCTCAATGTCTTTGTTTCTCAAATAGAATAAAGTAGAACATAAAGGAAAAGAGGGCTCACCAAGATGACAAGCAACTAGCTCTCTATAGTCCTTTGACAAGCCTCGAAAAGTAGGAGAAGAAAAAGAGCAACCACACAATATCGTGCAAGAAACCTACACAAGTGTAGAAGAAAAGAGTGAGTACCAACAACACGGTACCCAACAAGCAACCTAATAAATAAGGCAACCTAGCTAGAAATCGAATACTCATTTCATCTCAATTGAACCTCCTTAAACTACAACCCACATAGAAATCAGTCCTACCTAACAGTTCTACCATACACGGCTTACAATGCCCGATATTCACAGTCCAATAGTCACAATTCAACAACCAACATGTATCAAGTAAATCAATCTCAAGTATCACACAGTTTAATCACAAGTATCAAATGCATCAATCATAATTAACAAGTAGGTCAATCAAAAGCATCAAAATAAATCAAACCACAATAGTCAAATCAGCGCTAGAACCATTTTCCATCGGCTTTAGGTCATATCACTAGTCAAAACTATTTTCCATCGACTTTATATCACTAACAATAATCATTTTTCATCAGACTTATATTACTAGCTGAACCATTTCCCATCAACTTTTTGTCAAATCACTAGCCGAAACTATTTTCCATTGGCTTTATATCATATCACTAGTCGAAACCATTTTCCATCGGCTTTATATCATATCACTAGCCAAAACCATTTTCCTTCGACTTTATATCATATCACTAGCAAAAAGTATTTCCATCCGCTTTATCTCACATGTCTCATCATGGTGTAGTGGCCTAGTCCCGCTATGGCGGCCTCGACAGGTTTAGCCTAGAAAATTCAAAATTTCGCAATGTCTCCCATACCCACACTTATTACATTTCCTGGAATATAACTTAAGTTGATAAAATAATTCCCTAGATCGTTCTCATGTATAATATATGCCTTGCATCATAGCATTTGAACATGACCATGTATAATCACAAACTTTATGACTTGAACTACACCCAAGAGATACTCATTTAAACACATAGCAATCTATCATTCACTTATCAATTATAAACAAGTTACAATTTCCCTTGTATAATCTCACAGAAATTCATGAAGCTATAATCCAGAAGCTGAAAATTATTCAAGTAATGCAATGCATATATTGACAATTAACAATGATATCACTCAAATTAATCATGTTCATTATATTCTATTCGCATCAAGAATGACTACTAACTGACCATTCATGCATCTACGTGACCTTTAATGCAAGATACCAATTGGAACCTACTCAATTCCAATATTTCATTTCTGATGCCCCTGCAGCCGCAACCACAATATCTAGTTTTCTTTGTTAAGATACCAAGTGAAATTCAGAGATATCAATTAGATTCAATCCATACCACAAGTGTCGGACAATATGAAAATAGCAAATAATGGAACAATTTCCTAGAATGTTCCATAGCTCCATAAAGATTAAGTGTGGACGTCAAAACACTAATCCTCAAGACTTTATTCAACATTTATTCTTGTACTAGAGAGCAGTAACTTGAGCTCTGATATTAAATTGTCACGATACAAACCCACTAGGTTGTGTGGACACCTAATCTAACATCTAGATAGAAGAACTCTTACCACCTAACTTTAAAAATGGGTAATGTGTAATTAAATAAAACATAATAAAGCTATTTAATAATTGAAGTAGTCATGAAAACTCAAGATTAAAGAACCATCTAGTACAATTAATCGAAAACCTGTTACGACCAAGGGTACCCCCTAGATGTAACAAGTTGTACAGGATCCCGAGAGGCCTCTTACAAACCTCTTAGCATATCATAACATAAGATAATAGAAATGAGCAAAAATTTAAAACATTTTTCATAACATCAAAGTTTCATAAAACGAAACATAAGTCTATTACACTTGTTTCAAACCATCTAAAACATGAATATCTTTATGACGCAGCCCATACAATAGTTCTAAACATAGAATTAAAAACATAAGGACATAGTGGTCAAGCCCTCAAATGTTATGAGGACTCACCAAAACTTCTCTTCTTGCTGTACTATGAACCTAGCCACGAGGATGGAAGTCGATATCGCCAGACCCTACATTTGATAAGAATATAGGCAAACGTATGTGTTAGTACAAACATGTACTAAACATGATGACTAGCATAAATCATCAACATAAGCATATCATAGGTATTAGTCAACATAAGACATAAGCTATAAACATAAGAGATATCAACATAAGTCATAAGCATATTCAATGCACATAAATCATCATTCAATAAGAGGAACACTTCTCAAATAACCTCAAATTGTTCTTTCTCAATACATATGTCATCACCTCTAGTCATGCATATCATGGAAGACAACTTAAGCAACTATCCAAGCTAATCAAACATCATGACAAGACATTCTCATAATAGAACATACTTACAATACTTCCTTGAAGTAATCTTGTTTCATCATAACACGCTACTTTGATTAGGGATTAGTCCCTCATTAGCTAGTCTTACTATTCATGGAAGAGTACTTCTTTACTAGTCCAAGACAAGTCATTACTCATGAATGGTTATGATTTACCAATCCAAGGCTACCAAGAAAAATCACCTCATTATGCTAGACCAAGCTATCATGGAAATCACCTTACTTATGCAAGTCCAAGATATTCAAGGAAGGGTAATATTGCTCAATACAAGCTATCATGACATGATGGGGCCTCACCAAGTCAAGCTACCATGCAAAACGCTTTATTGTGCTTAGTTCAAGCTAACCATTGGAAGGGTACTATTGCTCAATCCAAGGCTATCCATGAGGACTCCTAACTCAAGCTATTAAGCACGGTCTTATCTTACCAAGTCAAGCTATTCACGAAGGGATATCATATCACTACTTCAAGCTATCATACTTAAACATACTTTGATTCATTTTAGGTGAGCAAGCCTTTCAACCTAGAATCATTCTATGTGAGAAAACCTTTCATATTAATGTTCATATGTGTTCATAAGAGTGTCCTTTCAATCAACACAACAACACTATTATAATCATTGACACTTCACTCTCAAATTGTCCTTATAACATTTACATAGAGTTCATAACAAAATGCATACATCCATAATATAGACTATGTGGTTGCATCCTTCCATAACAATCCTATCTACAATCTACATTCATCATATAAACTTTACTCTCAAAGCCTTAATAATCATTCTTCATCATATTAGCCTTAGTTTAAAAGCCCTACTAATTATAATTCATAACACATGCCTTAGTCTCAAGACAATTCTAATCATTAAAGCCTTCAAGTCAAATTCATCATCTATACTTGATTTCATTCAATTCACATCTATGTGCTTCAATTCTAAGCAATTAAATCACATTTCATCATATTACCCCCAATCTCTATCTCTAAAAATCATGGTTCATCATGCATACATCAATATCAATCAATTCATGTCTATATGCTTATCTCTCAAGCAATCTACAATGTAGTTCATCAATTCTAGAAGATTACCTCTAAATCCTTAATTTCCCCTTTCATGGAATAAAACCCAATTACATCAATTTCATCTTTCTAGACATGGGTATATGTAAATTCATCCTAAAAACATGTAATTTTATAAGTTCAAACATAAACAATCATAATCCACTCAATTGGTTCAATACTGATAACATTAGAAGAAACCCTAACTAGAATTGAGGAATTCTTCTAAATTGGGGAAATCATGAAGGCTCCATGGATGAAAGGATTCCATCAATGAATAAGCCATCATACCTTGATTACAAAGCCCACAATTTCTTAAGGAATGAAGACTTGATCGTGACCCTAGCTTCAACTTTTTCTTCTTCTTCAAGTTCTAGAGAGAAATATTTGAGAGGATGAACTTTGGGATTCTTTTGGGGTTTAGGAAATAATGTCTTGAATGGTGAGTTTAAAGGGTTAAAATATATTTTATAGGTTTACTAGACTTATACAAAATGACCTCACTTCATTCTAACTTAAGTTGGAATATCCCAAAATGGGCCTCACTAGGCAACCTACTGCCCAGGCCTCACGAGAGGCACCACGAGCTGTGGTCCTCACCAGTGGTCGTGGTCCTGCTTGTGGTCCTTGGACCAGTATCTAGGCCACCTTGGCTTGGTCTCCATGAGTTGAAGGCATCACCACGAGCCTTGCCAGGAGTCGTGGTCTTCACCACTGGTCGTGAAATGGCTCGTGAAGGTGAGCCCAACTTGAGGCAGCCTTGGTAAGCTACTACCTCTCCACCACGGGGAGTGGTGGCCACCACAAGACGTCTAGGCTGTTGTGGTGAAGGGCAGTGTCTTGGCAAGCTTGGGGAAGTCTTGGCCCTTGTCCTTTTGCCTTAACTTTTGCCTTCTGGTCTTGGCTTGTTGCCCTCATGCTTAGCCTTAGTTGGCCTACTAAACTATGGGGTATTACAAAACCCTTTCGAGAAACTAGTCTAAACAGATACAAGAGCTATTAAACAAACACAAGGATTAAAGAATATACGACATAACTCCCACCATAAGGTAAGAGAAGTAAAAGCTGACGAGATCTTCATCGTCTACGCCTATGAAACATCACCAAATCCTGTAGCCAAACTATGTCAAATGACATAGAAAATTAGTAACACTACAAACAACACATACCTATAGGCATCATCGGTCGATCCGAATCCACCACATAGTAAGATGCAAAATAACCAAAGAAAGCATGCACCTTAAACATAAAACTAGGGCCTCGATCTACCCATTCATCAATACAAGCATCATTATTTTGACATTTGATACACCATATTGCCTTTTGCTGCCAACTCCACTCACATCAAATCATAGCCTAATTATTCTTGTAACACCTAAAAAATTTCTAAACTAAGACCCGAACCATTCTTTATTTGCATGTAAAATTGTATTGGGTGATTCTTAAATTGCTCTTATGTGTAAAGATCATTTCTTTGGTGTTTGAATGAATTTGGATATGACTTAAGGTCACAAGAACTCCTAGCACAAAGTTTAGTTGAAAGCTTCATTACCCATTAAGTTTTGACATAAGATTCAACTTAGGTAAACTTCAAACGATCAGATCTCCCAGCACATAATGAATTAGGTGCCCATGACCTATCAAATTGAAGGTCTCTGAGTCCTTTCTACAACGCCACTAAGTTTGCCTTATTTCGAATCTGAGTAAAAAATTGGCCATTTCATGACCAGAGACTGTCATATCAGATTTTTTCTGAGTCTGTGAACGGCGGATCCAACCTATGGGTCATAGATTGAATTACAACCCATGCTGTCAAGTCGTCGGTAGAGTACTAGAGTCAAATTTTAGGACCCAATTCTTACAGATCCATTTTACGGGCCGTAAGATCTACCACAACCCATCGTTTGGACCCATAAATGGACTTTTGAGTCTTAAAAATTCCATATAAATTCCACGGATGGGATCTATAGTGCGGAGATCAAACCACAAATCGTAGAGGGACCCGTAGAAAGTTTTTATCAGTTCTAAGAAGGGTAGTTTAGTCTTTTCCCACTTCTTTTAAGCCTAAACCACGACCCTCTTTCACCTAATTAAGGGTCTAAACAGTATTAAACTATTATTTTATATTCTTTAACACTTCAAAGACTTTGAGCAAGGATTCAAGAGGATAAAAGTCAGAGTTTTCTATCGTTCTTCAAATTTTGTCAATTCACAAAGAATTTTTGTCACGACCCGAGTCTATACCTTGGACGTGACCGACACTCGAAAACCATTGCAAATCCCCAAAAGAACCCTTGGCCTGACTCATTACTCTGCGGAAGACTTACTCAAGTGAAATAGAAACCTTAAATGCAAAACTCAACTCATAATGTATCATTAATGAAAATAGTTTAACTCAAAGCTAATATGAAGTGTTCAAATGAACATAATTGTTCAACTCAAAGTCTTTAAAACATCATAAAGTAAATAGTAAAAGACTCTACTACCATTGTCTATGATGCCTCTAAAATACTATAATGGAAGTTGGGACAAGACCCACGACATCCTAACAACACAAACCATAAATGTGAAGCCCTCCGAAAAGCAAGGAGGCTCACCAAAGCAAGCTAGAAAGCGATAGGATCAATGAAGTGCTGATTGATGATCCTAAATATCTGTATTTGCATCATAAAATGATGCAGGCCAAATAACGTCAATACATTGAATGTACGAGCATGTAAGGGGAACTCTGAAACATATATATAGGCTTGAACTGATAAAAAAGGAAAACACACTCACCTTGTCTCAACTCAATATGGCTCAAGAATACTCAACTCAACTCAAGAATAATCAACTAAATATGAAAGCAATGAGAATAAGATGCAATATATACAACTTTGTAAACAGTAGACAAAAACTCAAAATGTATAAAACTACAAAAATAAACTCTTTACTCTTCTTTGGGAGATTCTCTAACCGACAACCATCACTATGAGCAATGTGATGATACAACGTCTCACCCATGTTGCCAGAACTGCCTCATAACTTGCCGGGGTATAGGACATCCTCAACTAAGTGGCCACTGAGCTCTATCCGAAGGCACTTAGGATTTATCTAATAAAATATGATCTTGTACCCATGTTGACATACATGGTTTATGAGGAATGTGAGTTATCTGAACTCAACCTCATATCAGTGCTCATACTAATACCAATAATATATACCTCATGCTCATATGTTTAAAAACATAACTCTTCCTCTGGTTTGAGATACTTTCTTAAACTACCTTCTTAAAAGATGTAACTGCTCTTAAAATATCTTTGAACTCATAACTCATTTATAAATCAAAGTTTTTCTTTTCTCAAAATAATATTTTTTTTCTTCATGTAAAAATGAAACAATTGGGAAATACATAGTTCCCTTATACTCTTTCTCAAACTCCTCTTTACTTCCTCAAAACTCATTTTAATACTCAACTATTGTCTTTAAAAATAGCTTCTCAAAATTTATAACTCAATTCATAGGGTTCATGCGGAATTATGGGCATGAACGACTCAACTCAAGGATCTCAATAGAAATATGGAAACTCAGTACTCAGAACTCAAGAACTCAAGAGCTCGGAACTCAAAACTCAATGATACTACTCCTCTCAAGAATGCTCAACTTATAGGGTTCATGAGGAATTATGGACATGAACGACTTGACTCAAGGATCTCAATGACAATATAGAAACTCATAAATGCAAATCTTCTCATTATCATACTTACTTCCTCAAGACTTAACTCAGAACTATAGTTGATTACAAAAGAATTCTCAATTTGACTCAAAGGTCCTCTTGGACTTCCTCTTTACTTTACTTTACTTTAATTTGAAATGTGAATTTAAGAGCTATGATTAGGATATAGGATATTTCAATGATTAATGAAAGCTTAGATAGTTAGTAATAAGAAGAGAGCGATGACACGAATTGGAAAGCACTGGCGCGACATGGAGAAGGATTTTATTTTTTGTCACAAAATAATTTTTGAGATAGAGGACTCCGTATCCTGATGCGGAGAGGGGGTGATCAAATGGATACTAAAAATCTTAAGCACCTTCGCGACGTAGACTTGGGCGCAAATATTTGCGCAATCTTTTCTTCCTCTCCCAAACTCGATTCAATTCATACTAAATACAATTTCATTGCCCAATTTCACAAATTTCATGAACCCAGAACATTTTCAATGAAACCCACACAAAGTTCATCAAGGATAACACTCATTAGCAAGACCCCTCACCTCAATAACTCAACAAGACTCCATTATTAAGAATGAAGCTAAAACCTTAAGAACTTCATCAAGAATCTCAATCAATAAACTTTAAGAATGAATTTATGGATGAAATTCACATGATTGGCACGAGGGTGAACACACCCAACACAAGGTAAGCTTACATTCCTGGAAGAACAATGTTCTAGAAGAAACTTGAAGGAAAATCTTGGAAGATGAACCCTAGCCTTAGCGTTTCTTGAGCGTAGAAATTTAGGAGTGGATGAGAGGGTTTGATTATGAAAACTGATTTTTCTACACGTTAAGGGTAATTTAGATGACTTCCTAAGAGGTTTAGGACTAAAATACCCCTAAAGAAATAAATAAAACGAGTTGAAAGTCAAAATATTTTTCCAGAGGACAGTGAGGTCTGTATTCACTCTATAATGCGGAGCCATCGCAGAGCTGCTGCCAAGTTAGAGCGTCTTTAGTAAATCAGTCATAAAATTTTACTCAAAACTCTAATTGAGGAAAACTTGGTGGTGTTGGAAAGAGGAGTCGAAGACCTCTAATTTGATAGGTCATGGGCCACCTAATTCTTTATGTGGGAAAAGTTATGGTCATTTGAAGTTGACCCAAAACTTAAGATAACGGATGGGTGACTTGAACGAATTTCTCTTTAGTTGTTTTGAAACTCGAGGTGTTACATCTAGTGAACTTAACACCTAAGATAAATTAAAATCTCTTAGAAAAATCTCGTGCACAATCGAAGAGTGGTTTGAGTCCTAACTTAAAAAAATTTGGGGTGTTATAATTTTGTGCTTCCCGAGTATATAAGAATATCATAGTGATGGATTGAGTTCGTCCTCACACCCTACATCTACTGTCTATCAGTAAAGAATAATCTAGGGTTACATCCTTAGTTTTGATAATTCTTGGGATGAGTTTGCTGTTTAATTTTGAGTTGCTATTTCTAAATTTTGAGTTGCTATATATTATGCATTGATATTCTTGAGTTGATTGTTCATGTCTATTTTTCTTTCAACACGAACCCTATTATTTGAGTATTCATTGAGTTATTTATGAGAATCTTTTTAATCGAACAATTATCTTAAATTGATTTATGAGAAATTAAAGATAAGTTTTGAGGAACATTTAAAGAGACATTTTGAGTAAAGTTTAAGAGAACTATTGATTTTCAAATTTATCATTTTACATTGAGAAAAGAGAAACTTTGATTTCTAAACGAGTAATGACTTCTAAGTTAATTCAGACCAGTTGCCTATTTAAAGATGATAGTTTGAGCAATTAACTCAAATTGAGAAAGAGTATGTTTTACACATTTGAGCGTGAGTATACATATATTGGGAGTAGTATGGAGCACCGATATGAGGATTAGTTCAAACAACTCACATTCCTCATAAACCATGTAGCCAACATAGGTAAAGGATCATACTTTTTAGATGACTCCTTATTGCTTTAGAGCAGAGTTTTAGTTGATCCACTTAGTTGAGGTGTTCTATACCCCGGCAAGGTATAGGTCAGTTCTAGTAGTGTGGGTGAGACGTTGAATCATCACATACCTCATAGTGATGGTTGTCGATTAGAGAATCTCCCAAATAAGAGTAAAGAGTAATTTATTGTATTTTTATATACATCCTTGAGTTAGCATCTTTTATTAATGAAGCTTTAAATAGTTTCCTCTCTTATTATTGCTTTGTATTGAGTGGACTTGAGGTGAGTATTCTTCCAGCCTTATCAGTTCAGTTATGTATTCATTCAGCTTTATTACATACTCGTATATTTAATGTACTGATGTCATTCGATCTGCATCTTTCTATGATGCAGATACAGGTGTTCGGGATCATCAGCAGGCGCTCCGTTGAGATCATCTGGCACTCCAATTAGCTTTTGGTGATCCTCCTTGCATTTCGGAGGACTCCCCCTTTCTTTTCAGTTTAGTTAGTTTAGGGTGTCGTGGGTCTTATCCCGATATCCATATTGAAATATAAAGGCTTCATATATAGATAGAGTTGAGGAGTCTCTCAGTACTTTCTTTTCCTTTGAGATGTTTCGCAAAGTATTACTATTGGATTTAGTATTGTTTTCAGACAGTATGAGTTGAACAATTTATCGTTTTAATGATTTACTTATGTTTTAAGCCTTTAAATGCTTGAGTCAGTCTTCCACTAAGTAGTCAGACAGGCCAAGGGTTCGCTTGGGGACCAACAATAGTTCTCGAATGCCGTCCACGTCCAGGGTGTAGGCTCGAGGTGTGACAATTCTATCACATAATAATTTACCAAACACCAAATGGCTAATATGCCACTCCCTGTCGTACATGCTCCTATTATACTACGTATGAACAAGTAGCCCCAAATTAGCAACAAATATATTTGCAATTCTAACCATTGTTATGAAGTAGTCTAGACTTCCCAATATTCTCAATCACCACCTACAACGTTTAACAGGTTATCTAGACTTACACAAAAATCACCCCAGCATTTAAACACACAATCCGAGCACTCAGGGACCAACATGTAATACTTATAACAGAACAGACCAACTTGGTTCTCTCATGGAACACATAATGTTACACTCAAGTAAATCCATTCAAGCCTCACCCCGTCTTCCCTCAACCCGAAGCATCCCTTTTATAAAATTGGTAGATATATTTTTTTAGAAGATTATTATTGAATATACTACTATTTGTTTTTCTACATTTTGGCATGAAAGCAACATTAGGGCGTTGACATTCCAAAGTCAAATTATGATCTAGTAAGGCATGAAGTGTGCCGTTCAAATTCCAACTACGTACTTTGTGTTCTTTAAAATTGCTATACCTTCATTATATTTGATATTTTAAAGGTAAGCTACGACTTCTTCTTCTTTTCAGGCTCCATATGAACAAGAGGGAGTACAAGCTAGACAAATGAGATCGATCGTGCAGCCTATTTACAGATTTCTTTTATCACATCAACACCATCTATATATAACTAAAGAATTGTTGGCATATTCCTCATTGAATTCAAATCTAAATATTTGTTCATCCCAAATTTAAGCTATTGATGGTGATTCAAATTTCATCCAAGAAGATATCTAGCCAAATTTAATCTTTATGTGGTATAAAATCTATCAACATTGATTTACTCATTTATTATTATTTAATTAATGAAGGAAAGTTTATTGACTCTAGAGAGTAGAGAGTTAATTGGAATTAAGTGCATATAAATTCATTCGGATTGGAAGCTCATTAAACAAGAAATACTGATATTTATATAATTCTACTGTATTACTCCCTATGTCCCTAATTACTTGTCCATCTTTGAATTGGCACACCTATTAAGAAATTAATTATTGATATAGTGAGTTTATCATTTTACCCCTATTAATTATGAAGTGGATGAATTAAAAACTTAAGATTTTCAAGAAGTTCTACATTTTTTAAAGTAATTAATTGAGGTATAATAGGTAAAAATATTTTGTCCTTTCTTGATTTGTCAAAATGGACAAGTAATTAAGGACAACTAAAAAAAGAAAAATGGACATGTAATTAGGGACAGAGAGAGTAGTTAACATCAAATTTCAAAATCCTATATATAAAATACTTACATGACTATTAAATTTTCAAAATCTTAATATAAGGACTTAGAAACATTGAGATGGACTAAAAGAGAAAAATGTATGTTACATAAATTGAAGCCGAAAAAGTATAAAAATAAAATTCTTTCCTTTTTAATTAAAGATTTTAAATTCGAATTTCTAGAATAGAGAAACTCCTACTGTAAGCCTAATTAGACGTGTCATGGAGGTAATTACTGAATTACAAATATACAAATGATTGAAGTGTCTCGTTGGCCATGGATAATTTTCACGTTTTTTGCGAAATTTATATCACAATTCGAAAATTTTTAAAAGTTGTTTTCACATTTTTAACTGCAGAATCACTCACAAAATTTTTAAAACTATTTCAATTTATATTTCTGTTCAAACGCAACTCCAATTTTTAATCATCATATTCTACTGAAAATAAATACTACTTCCTCTGTCTAATAATAGTTGTCCATTATTGATTTTGCACACTTTTTAATAAACTATAAATAGAAGGGTAATTTTACTATATCATCCTAATACAGAGCGTAGCTAAAGCTATCCTGAGTGTCCAATTAGACACCCTTCGTCGGAAAATTACATTATATATATGTCAAATTCTACATTTAAAGTATATATATATTTAAAGTTGGACATCCTTGACAAAAATTATGCCTTTAACGTAGTGGTAATAGGTGTTCAATTGAATGAAAGAGTTCTAGGTTTGAACCCAAATAACACTATTGTTTTGTTTTATTTTAACAGCTACACTATTGTTCTTGGACACCCTTGATAAAATTTCTGTCTCCTTCATTGTCCTATAAATACAATGTCTTGAAAAATGTAATAGGGAAATGACTATAATTAATTATAAGGATAAAATAGAAACTAAGTGTAAAATTATCTATTGATTTCATAAAGTGAATAAGTATTATTGAATATCCTAAAATAGTATAGTGTACAATTATTATTGGGCTGAGGGAGTAGTATTTTTGTCAAACACCACTTAATTATTATTTTTAAAAAAAATGAAGAAGATAAGAAGTACAATACAACAATAAGAAAGAAGTATAGTCAACCCAATTAAGCAGTACAGAATAGTAGTAGTAGTACTACCCAAATTTGGCCCCTATTTTCTATATATAACAAGTACCCTCCAATATTCAATATACCAAAGGCTAATTCAATCTTCACAAGCCATCCTGTATTATTATACCTTATTAATACAAAAATTACTAGGAGAGAGGGCTTAAACTTGGAAAGCCATATGGATCATGACATGCCAGGAATGGGAGGAATGCCACCACCATCACCACCACAAGATCACATGATGGTGGGCATGGGGTTGACACACATGACCTTTTTCTGGAGTAAAAATGCTGAAATTCTTTTCTCAGGCTGGCCAGGAACACGAACGGGCATGTACGTCCTCGCTTTGATCATTGTATTTGTGGTCTCCTTGTTTGTGGAATGGATCTCTAACTCCAATTACTTTAAAGACAAGATGTCAAATTATAATGGTCTTGTTAAGACATTTGCGCATGGTCTAAAAATAGCCCTTGCTTATCTTCTTATGCTTGCTGTTATGTCTTTTAATGTTGGTGTTTTTATAGTTGTCGTGGCTGGACATACTTTTGGTTATTTCCTATTTGGTAGGCGTAATAATTCTGAGAATAATGCCTGCCAAGCTTGATCCATTTTCACCGTTGATGCAGTAGAAGCTCTTAATGAAATATATGATGGTGAAGACATCAGAGTTGCTGGTCAATTGTGCGTAATTCTTGATATATATGTCAGCTTATTATTTTCTAAATTTCCATTTTCCAACTTTAATTTCCCGAGGTGAGATGTATTTGGTTGTGATACTGTAAATTAATTGGGATTTATGTTATTCGTCACATTTGTCTAATTAATTTGATGATCTTTTTAGTTGAATATTATTCGTTTCATTTCATTTCATTTGTCCATTTTTTTTTTGTTATCAATTCCATAAGGTATATATATATATCTGCAAACTTCTGACCATAGAAAAATTATAGGACTATAGTAATTTTAGGAGCACAAATTCTACTGCTAACTTTGTAGTACAAGTTTCAGGTTACGGAACCGGTATTTGTACAAAATTTTAAATAGGGAAAAAGTAAAAAATATCCTTAATTTTTATTTATTAGTTAAGTTTATTCTTCAACATACTATTTATATCTTTATCATCACAAATCTTATCACATATATCTCTACATTAACGATTTTCCTCCAATCTGTTCAAAATTACTCATTTAGAACGAATTCTCAAATAAATCCAACCCGCAACCCATTAAATTAAAACTCAAATCAAATTATATATATAAAAAAACCACCATTATAAAAACAAAAACCAAATATAATTTTCAATTTCATCAAAACAAACCAAATGCTAGTTTCAATTACTCTTGTTGAGTCCACCCAAAGAAGTCACATATTCTAAGAAGTCAATAGTCTCGTGACATGCCAGGTAAATCAGTATAAAACACCTCTAAGAAATCACATACTATTGAAACTAACCCTAATACTGAAAAACTGACCCAATAGAAGGGACCTAGCTCTATGCTAGTATCTTGAAAATGAGCTAGGAATGCTAAACACACTCTCTCTACTAACTTGTTAGCATGAATATAGGATATGCCTTTTTTTTTTTAGAGAAAGGACAACAATTCTCCTTTCCCACTAGTTTAGACATCCCAGACATATATAGATATAGAAACAGTCTTAGCATTACAATTTAAAATGACATGATACAGAGATAAAAAAAAAAAAACCATATCCATGATAACATCAAAATCTATCCTGTCTAAAATTACCTAATCTACATAGATCTTATAGCCCATAAAAATTACCACAGGTGAATGATAGATTAAATCAACCATCACAGAATCTCTCCTAGGAGTAAAAACATACACAAGAACATTAAGAGACTCACAAATCATGCCCAGACAAACACCAAATTAAGTAGAAGCATAAGAAAAAGTAAAACCAGGATCAAATAACGATGTATCCATTCGGTGACAAATACGAATGGTACATGTGATCATTGTGTTGGATGCCTCACATCTCGTATCTACCTGAGAAGTGATGCCTACCTCGTGTCTGTGAGTTTCCCCTGGTAGGCTGAGTATTGTCTCTACCTGCTTGACCACCACCTATATATGTTAGGCTAAGTGCCATCTCTACCTCTTATATGGCTACCCACACCCAACAACTGAAGACGATTTATGCTAAATGAAGTCTCTCTTATACCTGCTTGAACTATAGCATGTTGTTGCTATCCAATTTGGCTAAATTTAGGACACCATTTATGAATACCCAACACTCATAGAAACTTGATCCATAGTTGGACTCTACGTTGAAGTATCCCCTCGACCCTGATGTCCACTGATTGACCCTTAATGGACCCCTAGCTTGCATAACAGATTGAGTAGGGCATCCAAAATATCCTTAAGTAACTAGTTAATTCCTTAGGAAAGGACCCATTGAAGTTATCACCCTTTTGATCCTGGCGTAAAATAATTGCTTCACATTCTTAACATGTTCAACCACACCTCCAGAACTATCTTATCAGGTGATACCATATGCAAAGCCTCTAGCTGAAGTTCCACATTCAGATCCTTCAAACCACTTTGGGTGGTAGCTATATTGAATACTTGAACAAAGAGTAAAAATCTGGTAACTCAAGTACCTCCTCTGTCAGTTGCAAATGACTTTGATTCTTTCATTGTGTGCGTACACTAAAACAAAAACAACGTTTGGCCACAATATAGACACATTAATTAATAAAAGGTGATAAAATCTTTATCGGCATTATTGAGTGTCATTAGATCCAATGTCGCAAAAGATTTTAGGGACATATATATATATATATATATATATATATATATAAAGAGTGCTAATTGCCGCCAAAAAATACATATCTCAATTGCCGTTAATTAATTGCCACTAAAAATCATTTTTGATGTAGTGATAGAAGTATTGCAATTCAATTCTTCCAATAAATTTGCTAATGACCTAAAGAAATTTAAATTCGTTGTCAATTACAAATACCATTAGCTCCTTATTCAGACCTTGTAAGGACATACTTCTTTTATAAATGCTTCTCAATCATCTAAATTAGTTTCAACTAAAATCAACAATTTTTATTATTTTTACTTTAAAGACCACGCACCAAAAATACATGAAAAACACATGAGTTGAGCAACAAAACAATTTAAATAGGAAATGTTCAAGAGTAAGAAGAACATCAAATTCTGTCGATTATTACCGGGATACATAAACAAGTACACCTGACATTAATTGGCCACTCAAATTTATTATGACAAATAAAAGAGAAGCACTAGTTCTTATTCTAAAGTGCGTAAGGGAAAAAATACAATTCATGTTGAAGTTGTGGTCGTTCTGAGTTTGTGTTTCTGAACAAAATTAGCATGCGTGATCCATCACCTTCCTCCAGGAAATGGTAAAGTTACATGGCTCGGTATACTATCAACATGTATATTGTGTTCACTATATTCGTATCCAAATCTCAACGGCTGCAACTTCCTTCATTGTAGGTCGATCATCCTCTTTAACATTTAAGCACCTCTGTGCAAGCATAGCAATATTTTTCAATTGCCCTGCATATCCCTCATCACAGATTATATTATCGTCTAGAATATCGAGCAAATTACCCTTGTCCACTGAAGATATAAAATATTGAGCTAGACTTCTCTCTTCTTCTGGTCTTTCGAAACATAGAGCCTTTCTACCGGTTAGGAGCTCTACAAGCACTACTCCAAAACTGTATACATCACTTTTTTCATTAAGTTGATTTGTTTGGAAGTATTCAGGATCTAGATATCCTAGAGTTCCTTGAACCAATGTAGATAGCTCTATTTGATCAGCAGGAACAAACCTGGATGCTCCGAAATCAGACACTTTAGCTGTGTAGTTTTTGTCAAGAAGAATGTTGACTGACTTAATAATATCTCTAT
This sequence comes from Solanum commersonii, assembly GCA_029007595.1. NCBI lineage: Eukaryota > Viridiplantae > Streptophyta > Magnoliopsida > Solanales > Solanaceae > Solanum > Solanum commersonii. The sequence continues at coordinate 11,955,679 of JAJTWQ010000003.1, read as the reverse complement.
GAATGATAGGAGTGTAAGCATTTGAGTGCAAATAGGAAAGTTCTGCAGCAACTTTCAGACAAATATCCAAAGAAAGAGTAGAGGCCTTTACTTTATCATGAATTCATACACTAATAGTGGAACTTCTGTCTCAAGGCAACAACCTAAGAGCTTAACCACATTTCTATATATGGTTGATTTGGGAAAGGACAAAGACTTCATTTATAAATTGTTCAATCTGATTGCGATCAATTACCTTAGATTTTTTTATAGCAACGATGCAATTGTTGGTCATCTTCTATTCCTAAGATATTTAGAACAAAACTTTGAAGAACTTGATAAGACACAATAAAGATTAAGAACATTTTCACAAGTAGAAAATTAAAACTAGTAAAGAAACTAGAATCAGAAATAGATTTGAAAAAATTATACGAAATATTTTTTCTTAAAGAAGAATTGTTGTCAATCTGTGTTTAAAGAATCTTACTGATTCCAACAAACTTTGCAGAAAACACGAAGTTAACAAAGTTTAATGAACCAATGAAGAACAGAAGAACAGAAGAACATAAATTAATTCACAAATTTAAAATCTATAACACATACCAGAATCTGGAAAAACAAAAAGAAGATCAAGCCCATTGAATGCACAGTGTCCCCTTAAAGAAATTATTCCCCTCTAGTATCCGAGGTTTAATTTGGAATACGTCTTACCAGGATAGAATGATCTCAATCACCAGTGTATTGATACCCAAAATGCTGGTGTCAGCGAGCCACTCAACGACAGTAAAGTACACTTAGAATACTAGATTTAGTAGTAGAAGAAGAAGTCTAGAAATTGGTTCTTTTAAAATGAGAGGAAATCCCTCAATTTATAGAAAACAGAGAGTAGTGTGAAAAGATTCTTTTTGTGCCTTACCGGAAAGGTCACAATCTTTCAGAAAGCTCACCACCTTTCATAAAAGTCGCAACTTTTGATAAAAGTCACAACTCTTCATAATAGTCACAACTTTTCATCAAAATCACAACTCTTCATAAAAGTCGCAACTCTTCATTTTCCATTCACACATTATAAAACCCAACAATCCCCCGCATGAATGGGGAATGACTCCAAGACAAAGAAACTGACAAGTATGTGTACTTTACAAGAAAGAATTAATTGCATCTGGATAAGTAGGCTTCCCCTTGGACTTTTTGTAGTGAACATATGTCAAATATGTAGACACGTAATTTTTGACAGAACTTGATGTTTTACACAAATTTTAGTGGTTAAATATTTCTTTTACTTTTAAATTAAATATTTTGATTTTATCATATTTTAGTAAGTTTAGTGTAAAAATATTCGAAAACCACAAAAATAGAGTTATGTTTTAAGTTAAGTTTTGTTTTCAATTTATTCAAAAGAGAAGAAAATGTTCAAAAATATATGTTTTCTTTTAATGTATATTTAATAAATAAACTAGTGTTTCTTAATTTTTTAATTAGCTATTTAACTTTTCTTAAATTTATAGTAATTTAAAATAATTAGTTAGTAATTTTAATTATTATATTTATATATACTACACACTACTCCACTACCCCACTTCCTCACTCCACATCTACACACTTCCCACACACAACACTCCCTCACACGTACATCCACACACCCATTCCCACAACACACCACCCCCTATCTACATATACCACCCATTCCAAAAAAAAAAAAAAAAACGCACACAACAACATGAACGGACAGAAAAAAAAGAAACAAGAAAAAACACAATCTGCACATACAAAAAACCAAAAAATACACATCCTTGTTTTATTCTTCTTTTAAAAATTCACCAACACATTCACATCTTTTCTTCCTTACCCATTTTTTTTCATATCAACACAAACACATATACCATCACAAACAACCTACAAAAGTTGTGGGTGTTCTAATCGAGCTTCGGTTAAGATTTTGCGGTATTCAACTTTACTTTATCTTCTTATTTAATTTGTTCATGGAATTTGATGTAATTATTATGATAAGTTTTCTTACACTTTTATTTTATTCATAATTTGATTAAAATGAAGAATGTGTTAAGTGTTATATCTCTTTAATGAATGAAAGTAACTTTATTGGTGGTTATTTTTATTTATCTATTTTTGTTCATTAGTTGTGATGTCTTAAAATGAATGGGTCATGATGTTGTTCTTTTCTTGATTTCGATGCTAATAATGATAAAGTAGGAATTATTGGGTTCACAAAATTATTGTTGTTTTATTTATTAGATAAAGAATGAGATTTATTTTAGCAATCCGTCATTGTTTTGTTGGATTAATAAAAAGTACAATATGAATATGCCTAATTTCGCCATTAACTTCAAGATAAAAAAATAAAATAAAAATATAATATGTGTAGGCCTAATTCTAACATTAACTTTAAGGGTGAATAAAAATAAAACAATATAAGATAATCCAAAATTTATATTGTATCCTAGAAGTTTAGATTTGTTTTATTTCATGTGATTTTATTTAATATTTTCTTATAACATTAGATGGGTTTTAGGCATGTAAACAAAAAATAATATTTGTTTCAATTAAGAATGTGGTTACACATCTTTTTTGAAACACTTAAAAGAAATTCAAGGATGTGGTGACACACCTTGATAAAATTATTCTAATATATATTTTAACATGTGAATTAATTTAATTAAAAGTATCATCAATAAATATAATAATGAAATGAGAAGATTAGTTCTCTAGAATTCAGAAAAATAAGAGTAAGTACTTTTAATATTAGATGAGTTTTATGCACGTTAAAAATATCTGTAAAAAATTAAGAATGCGATTGCGTATCTTTTTTGAGACATTGAAAAACTCTCAAGGATGCGGTGACGCACCTTGTCCAAAAATATAATAACTTTCATTAATTTAAAATAAGATCACTTATAGATAAAATTAGGTGATGCACTCGAGAGAAGAAAAAATTATGTTCATAAGCTATTTATATGTCAGTAGTCGAGAATGCAGTTATGCATCCGATTTGAGACCAAATAAAAGTTCAACAATAAAAATGCAAACAAGTCATGACCTGAAAATAATATATCTACAAATGATTTAAAGTAGGTAGAAGTCAATAAAAGCGACCGTGCTAGAACCACGGGACTCGAGGGATGCCTAATACCTTCCCTTCGGTCAACAGAATTCTTTACTCGAATTTCTAGTTCGCAGACCATATAAAGAGTTATTTCCTTTTGATTAGGGATTAAACAAAAAGGTGACTTGGAACACCATAACTCAATTCCAAGTGGCGACTCTGAAACGAAAAATAAAATAATCCCTAAATCAATACCATCACTTAAATTGGAAAAACCCTTCTGCCCCCGTGCGCAAAAAGGGGTGTGACAAGATATACTCGGTCAATCGGTAGATGTGATATCTTTGAACCGTCGAGCTTTGGTGTATACCTAGACAACCATATGTCACATAATTAACCCTTTACCATTTATGGTTCTTACGATTGTGTTCGTTTCAGCCATGAACACCTCTTGGTTTCATGAGTGTATAGAGAAAGGCTTTTGACAATAATTCTCTTTGAAGCGGCTTACACTTCACACCCACATAGGTGATTTCTAACTGTGTTATCGCGTAGATACACTATTTGGTCAAATCTGCCAAATTTAGCAAATCATTAAAAACATTAAGCTTTAGTAACTCATTAACAAGCCTTAATGTTGTATCCTTATTCCTGAACATTGTCTTCATCATGAGAATGAATTGAGTTTGTTGACAATGCCAAACCGTCAGTCACAACTTTGTTTTTATCTTTGAATCTAGCTCTTGGAATCTCAAGTCTGCTAGATAGAGTTACCGTTATGATGACTTGTCCTAAGCCGTAAACTCATTCCCTTAGATGATCTTTAAACTTTCTCTCTAGTTAGGCCTTTTTGTAAGTGGATCCAACACATTATCCTTTGACTTTGCATAGTCAATTCTGATAATTCCACTAGAGAGTAGTTTTCTAACGGTATCTTGTCTATGTCCTATACGACGATACTTTTCGTTATACATCATTCTCCATGCCCTACCTACTGCATCTTGACTATCAAAGTGTATGCATACTAATGCCAATGGTTTGGGCCAAAATAGAATATCTATCAAGAAATTCCAAAGTCTTTCAACTTATTCACGGACCTTATCTAGAGCACCTAGCTCAGAGATCATTGTAGAGCTAGCGATACATGTCTTTTTTTTTGGAATATTTCCAAGAGACTGCTCCTCTACCAAGAGAAAATACATATCCACTTGTGGATTTCAGTTCATTTGTCCGGTGATCCAATTCGCATCATTATATCCTTTTAATACTGCTGGATATTGTTATAATGCAAGACATAGTTTTAAGTATTTCTTAAATACTCCAAAACTCTTTTCATTGTCATATAATGAGTTCGATGGGATCACTCGTGAACCGACTCATTTCATTAATAGAAAATACTATATCTGATCGCGCACACTTCGTGATATACATCATACTTCCCAATACTCTAGCACAATCCAATTGTGAGTCACTTTTGCCTTCACTATTTTGAAATGCAAAGCTCACATTTATTGGAGACTTGACAATATTGAAATCCAAATAGTTGAACTAGTCAAGTACCGTTTCAATGCAATCAGACCGCGAATATACTAAACATTATGGAGTTCTAAGAATTCTTATACCTAAGATCGTATCAGCTACTCCAAGATTTTTCATTCCAAACTTGCTTTCTAGCATACGTTTAGTAGCATTTATGTCATTAGTGTCTCCATTGATGATCAACTTATCACCAATTATACAAACAAACAATGAACTAGTGATTTTAATTTAAACACATTTATCACTTCCATCATTCTTAAATTCATTTACCAACATAGTTTTGTCAAATATCTTATGTCATATAAAGTGAGTTAACAAGTTCGCACACTTTCTTTTCTTTACCAGGAACCACAAAACCGTCAGGTTGTTCCATGTAAATTTCTTCCTCCAATTCTCCATTTAAGAGAGTTGTTTTCACATTCATTTGATGAATTTGGAGGTCATATACCACAGCTAACACAATTAACATCCAAATGAATGTAAATATAGTGACAAGTGAGTATGTGTTGAAAAGATCAAGACCTTGTTTTTGTCTTTCTTTATATCTGTCAATAGTTCCATCGACTTTCATTTTCCTTTTGAGGATTCACTTTGAACCAAAAAGTTTATTTCCTGGGGAAAGATCAACCAACTTCCAATAGGATTGCTCAAGATTGAACCAATCTCACTATTAACACCATCTGTCCAAAAGGATGAGTCTGCAAAAGACACAAGAAATGTTACAAAATCATATTCGAAGAAAGTAGATGTCCTTTGACATTTACTACACCTCGGAATCTCTTTATTAAGTACATTCTCCTTTTGTTCTTTCCAAGGTCATTTAGACCTTTTACTAGACTACTCAAGTTTAATATTACAGTCCACTGTCTTAGGCCCTAGTTTAATCATTTTAGGAATAGGAACTTGGACTTTGGCTAGACACCCCACACTTTGAAATATTTCAAGTTGGATTTCCTTCATTTCCATTTCTCATATGGAATAGATTGTGTCCTAGAAAAACAGAACTTTTTATTGCTTTCTTTATGAAAAGGCAAAACTTTTTGTTGTTCCCTTTTGCAGTAAGGATAGTTCCTCCACACAAGTTTTGTGGTAAACCAGAACTTATATGTAATACATTGATCATTTCCTTCAAAGTTCAGTCTTTTTCCCCTTTAGATTGAGGTGAATAGGATAGCAGTTTGATGGATAATTTCACTTTTCAAACATGATTCTGCAAAATGAGATTTATACTCTCCATCCTTATCACTTATCTTTTTCTCAACTGATTTTCAACTTCAATATTATATTGTCTAGATGTTTATATTGCTTCATTCTTACCATTCAGCAAATTGACATAGTCGTTTCTAATGCAATTGTCAATGAAAGTTACATAATACTTTTTTTCCACCACGAGATGGTGTTGACTTCATATCACAAATGTCAGTGTAAATCAATTCTAATGGATTAGAATTCCTTTCAATAGATTTATAAGAATGCTCAGCATACTTAGATTTCACACAAACTTGACATTTTTTTTATTTATTGCACGAAAAGTTAGACAAAACTTCTAAGTTGATCAATTTTCCTTACAAGGTTTTGTAATTGACATGTCTCAAGTGTTCATGTCACAAACAGTTTGACTCAAGCAAGTAAGAAGAAATAAAAATATTGAGTTTGAAAAGATCTCCGCGAGGTAGCTTTTTCTCACAGATATTTGTTCCTATTTCTTACAATTTTGTATGACACAAACATTGTTTAGAGTCATCAACATGTCAAATGTCCTTTTCAGCAAGACCTTTCCATAACTTTCAATTTGATTGTTATAGAACTACCTATGAACAAAGTTTCATCAGGTCCAATAAAGGCAATATAGTCCCAGCGTTTCTTTTACAAAACATAACGAATAACTATTCACCAATATTCATGTCTATGCAAATACTTTTATTATAATAGACATATCTTTTCATGAAAAATCACAAAATTTTGGGTGTGTTTGGTATGAAGGAAAACATTTTTCGAAAAATATTTTCCAATTTTCTCATGTTTGGTTGGGTTAAATGTTTGGGAAAATGTTTTCCAAATCAACTCATTTTCCTCAAGTTTAAGGAAAATGACTTCCCTTCAAAAAACTTAAGGAAAACATTTTCCAAAACTCTCTTCTAACTTCAAACTACAATTACTTTTTTGTTGAAAAAATCAATTTATTTTGTCCCTACCCTCAAACCCGCGCCCCAACCAACCCCCCCCCCCCCCCCAAAAAAAAAATTTAAAACTTGTTTTTAGATTCAATTTTTTTACCCACCCTCACCCCTACCCCTACCCCCACCCCCTCCCAAAAATATATAAAAAATTATTTTTAAAAGATATTTCTAATTTCAATTTTTTATGTTTTACCCCCACCCACTACCCCCCCCCCCCCCCTATCAGTTTTTTTTTATTGTTTTTTAAAAATATTTTCAACATCAATTTTTTATTTTTTCATCTCGATCCTCAATCACCCACTCCCCCCCCCCCCCCCCAAAAAAATTGAGTTTGTTTTTAAAAAATATTTTCAACTTCAAAATTTTATTTTTTCACCCCTACACTAGTTCCCCCCCCCCAACCCACCCACCCCCTAATCGCCACCCCTACCCCAAAAAAAATAATCTAAGTTTATTTTTAAAAAATATTTTCAATTTCAAAATTTCATTTTTTCACCCGACCTTGACCTCCCCCTCACGCACCTCCTACCCACCCCCACCCACCCCACCCTTACCGGCCCCCCCCCCCCAAAAAAATTAAGTTTGTTTTTAAAAAATATTTTCAACTTAAAAATTTCATTTTTTCACCCTACCCTTGACCCCCTTCCCCCCCCCACCTCCTTCCTAGTCCCCCACCCCCCAAAAAAAATTTAAGTTTGTTTTTAAAAATATTTTTAATATCAAAATTTCATTTTTTCACCCCTACCCTCGACTCTTGACCCCCACCCACCCACCCACCCAAAAAAATTAAGTTTATTTTTAAAAAATATTTTTAATATCAAAATTTCATTTTTTCACCCCCTACCAGCCCCCCCCCCCCCCACCACCCCAAAAATAATTTTAAGTTTGTTTTTCAAAAATATTTTAAATTTCAAAATTTCATTTATTTCACCTCTACCCAGCCCCCCACCCCCCCCCACCCCACAAAAAATTAAGTTTTTTTTAAAATAAAATATTTTCAACTTCAAAAATTTATTTTTTCACCCAAACCCTCGACCCCCCCCACCCACCCCCTACCAGCCCCATCCCCCAAAAAAAAAATCTAAGTTTGTTTTTAAAAAATATTTTCAACTTCAAAATTTCAATTTTTCACCACTACCCTCAACCTACCCCTACCCCACCCCCAAAAAAATTTAAGTTTGTTTTTAAAATATATTTTCAATTTCAAAAATTATTTTCTACCCAAGTAAAAATAAAAGATATTTCACAAAAAAAAAATCATTCATAAATCTAACACTTAAATTCTTTTTCGAAAAATATTTTCTACTCACCAACCAAACATGAGAAAATAAGTCAAAAATCAATTTGTTTTCCAGGAAAACATTTTCCTTCATACCAAACACACCCTTTAAGTGACACTTTTTCATAAAAGAACACAATTATTTTGAACAAGTGTATATATAATTTGGTAGTTTCATACTAGTCACATCATATACTAGTAATAGAGAAACTCAACCACCACAATACCGAATATATTCCAAGAATTTTGTGGGTCTAACATAATACAAAAGTATCACTGTATTTCATATCCTTTGCTCCAAATTTAAATTAGACACCAAGTCTAATTTTATCTTTATAATAAGCAAAGAACCCCCACATTTTAAATGTGATCTCAAAAATATTTTTCAAGTATTTGAAAATAATTTTTCCACATATTTTCCCAAACTATCAAAATGTCATTAGCAGTATGAAACCACTTTTGGAAATATTATTCTACAAAAGAATTATATTGCTTCAATTCTCTTTGACAATCTTTACATACTGTCAAAGTTCATTCCATAGAGGCACAAAATCACAAACTCTAAGTCACTGGTACTTTTTCCTCTATCACAAATAGAAATGCCACTTCATATTTAGAATACTAACAATAAAGATAAAAAAATTTGTACAATTTGTTTCTATATAATAGTGAAGTTTATAGAAAGTCAAAAGTACAACATTGACTTATTATGTGAAATTTACATATTTTTCAAATCAATTGCATAGTCTGATTTATCCAGAGTAGAAACTACAAAAAATTTTAATCTACAAAAATCAGACACAATCAAATTTCACATGGAGTACAAAACTACAAAAGTTTTTTTCGTCTCCAAGCAGAATTAAACATATTCTTTATCACATAGAAATGTTTTTATTTCCAATAGCCTTCCAACTATAACATTTTGACATACTATTTTATCAACTAAAAATATAAATCTCTCATTTTGCAAACTAAAGAATTTTAAAGGCAACACTATTTGCTAAGCAAAATTCATTCCACAATATATGATCTGTAGATCTTTTTTCAAAGATACACATGATAAAAAATCTAAGTTGTTAACTCTTAGAAACTACTTTCCACCCTAGACAAAATAATAAGAAGGTTACCTGGTGTAATCTTTAACCGGAATACCACCACTTTTTCTGTACATTCTCACTTCGATCTTGCTAAACAAAGCACCAAATTCTAGAGAAGTAATGCATTAATCTTCTACTTCCATGATAAGTTTATCTCAATTAGTAGAAAACAAGAAATACCAACAGTATAATAATTTCCTTAAGATTGTTGTTCATCTTGTATACCTAAGATACTTAGAACAAAACTTTGAAGAACTTGGTAAGACACATTAAAGTTTAAGAACATTTTCACAACTAGAAAATTAAAACTAGTAGAGAAGCTAGAATCAGAAACAAATTAAAAAAAATATACGAAATATTTTTTCTTAAAGAAGAACTGTTGTCAATCCGTGTTAAAAGAATCTTATTGATTCCAACAAACTTTGTAGAAACATGAACTTACCAAAGTTTAATGAACCAGTGAAGAACAGAAGAACATAAATTAATTCACAAATCTAAAATCCATAACACATACCAGAATCTGGCAAAACAGAAAGAAAATCATGCCCACTGAATGCACAGTGTCCTCTTAAGGAAATTATTCCCCTCTAGTATATCTGAGATTTGATTTGGATTATGTCCTCCCAGGATAGGATGATCTCAATCACTAGTGTATTAATACCTAAAACGCTGGTGTCAACGAGCCACTCAGCAACAATAAAGTACACTTAAAATACTAGATTTAGTAGTAGAAGAAGAAGTCTAGAAATTGGTTCTTTTAAAATGAGAGGAAATCTCTCAATTTATAGAAAACAGGGGGTAGTATAAAAAGGTTTTTATTGTGCCTTACCGGAAAGGTCACAAACCTTTGAAAAGTCACAATCTTTCGAAAAGGTCACCACCTTTCATAAAAGTCGCAACTTTTGATAAAAGTCACAACTCTTCATAATAATCGCAACTTTTCATCAAAGGCACAACTCTTCATAAAAGTCGCAACTCTTCATTTTCCATTCACACCTTTTAAAACCCAACAATCCCCCGCATAAATGGGGAATGATTCCAAGACAAAGAAACTGACAAGTATGTGTACTTTACAAGCAAGAATTAATTGCATCTGGATAGGTAGGTTTCCCTTTGGACTTTCCGTAGTGAACATATGTCGGATATACTCGGTCAATCGGTAGATGCGATGTCTTTGAACCGTCGAGCTTTGGTGTATACGTAGACAACCATATGTCACATAATTAACCCTTTACCATTTATGGTTCTTACGATTGTGTTCGTTTCAGCCATGAACACCTCCTGGTTTCATGAGTGTATAGAGAATAGGCTTTTGACAATAATTCTCTTTGAAGCGACTTACACTTCACACCCATAATTGATTTCTAACCGTGTTATCGCGTAAATACACTATTTGATCAACTCTACGAAACTTAGCAAATCATTAAAAACATTACGCTTTAGTGACTCATTAACAAGCCTTAATGTTGTATCCTTGTTCCTGAGCATTGTCTTCGTCATGAGAATGAATTGAGTTTGTTGACAATGTCGAACTGTCAGTGACAACTTTGTTTTTCTCCTTGAATCTAGCTCTTGGGATCTCCAGTCTGCTAGATAGAGTTACTGCCATGATGACTTGTCCTAAGCCGTAAACCCAGTCCCTTAGATGATCTTTAAACTTTTTCTCTAGTTAGGCCTTTTTGTAAGTGGATTCCACACATTATCCTTTGACTTTACATAGTCAATTCTGATAATTCCACTAGAGAGTAGTTTTCTAACGGTATCTTGTCTATGTCCTATACGACGAGACTTTCTGTTATACATCATTCTCCATGCCCTACCTATTGCATCTTGACTATCAAAGTGTATGCATACTAATGCCAATGGTTTGGGCCAAAATAGAATATCTATCAAGAAATTCCAAAGTCTTTCAACTTATTCACGGACCTTATCTAGAGCACCTAGCTCAGAGATCATTGTAGAGCTAGCGTTACATGTCTTTTTTTTTAATATTTCCAAGAGACTGCTCCTCTACCAAGAGTAAATACATATCCACTCGTGGATTTCACTTTATTTGTCCGGTGATCCAATTTGCATCACTATATCGTTTTAGTACTGCTAGATATTGTTATAATACAAGACATAGGTTTAAGTATTTCTTAAATACTCCAAAACTCTTTTCATTGTCATATAATGAATTCGATTGGGATCACTCTTGAACCGACTCAGTTCATTAATAGCAAATACTATATCTGATCACGCACACTTCGTGATATACATCATACTTCCCAATACTCTAGCACAACCCAATTGTGAGTTACTTTAGCCTTCACTATTTTGAAATGCAAAGCTTACATTTATTGGAGACCTAACAATATTGAAATTCAAATATTTGAACTAGTCAAGTTCCGTTTCAATGCAATGAGACCGCGAATATGCTAAACATTATGAAGTTCTAAGAATTCTTATACCTAAGATTACATCAGCTACTCTAAGATTTTTCATTCCAAACTTGCATTCTAGCATACGTTTAGTAGCATTTATGTCATTAGTGTCTCTATTGATGATCAACATATCACCAATTATACAAACAAACAATGAACTAGTGATTTTAATGTAAACACATTTATCACTTCCATCATTCTTAAATTCATTTACCAACATAGTTTGGTCAAATATCTTATGTCATTGTTTGGGCGCTTGTTTTAGTCCATAAAGCAACTTAACAAGTTCACACACTTTTTTTTTCTTTACCAGGAACCACACAACCTTCGAGTTGTTCCATGTAAATTTCTTCCTCCAATTCTCCATTTAAGAGAGTTGTTTTCACATTTATTTGATGAATTTGGAGGTCATATACCACAGTTAACACAATTAACATCCAAATAAATGTAATTCTAGTTACAGACGAGTATGTGTCGAAAAGATCAAGACCTTGATTTTGTCTTGCTTTATATCTTTCAACAATTCCATCGACTTTCATTTTCCTTTTGAGGATTTACTTTGAACCCAAAAGTTTATTTCTTAGGGGAAGATCAACCAACTTTCAATAGGATTGCTTAAGATTGAACCAATCTCACTATTAACACCATTTGTCCAACATGATGAGTCTGCAGAAGACACAAGAAATGTTACAAAATCATATTCGAAGAAAGTAGATGTCCTTTGACATTTACTACACCTCGGAATCTCTTTATTAAGTACATTCTCCTTTTGTTCTTTCCAAGGTCGTTTAGACCTTTCACTAGACTACTCAAGTTTAATATTACAGTCCAATGTCTTAGGTCTTATTTTAATCATTTTAGGAATTGGAACTTGGACTTTGGCTAGACACCCTCACACTTTGAAATATTTCAAGTTGGATTTCCTTCATTTTCATTTCTCATATGGAATAGATTGTGTCCTGGAAAAACAAAACTTTTTATTGCTTTCTTTATGAAAAGGCAAAACTTTTTGTTGTTCCCTTTTGCAGTAAGGATAATTCCTCCACACAAGTTTTGTGGTAAACCAGAACTTATAAGTAATGCATTGATCATTTCCTTCAAAGTTCAGTTTTTTACCCATTAGATTTAGGTGAATAGGGCAGTAGTTTGATGGATAGTTTCACTTTTCAATCATGATTCTGCAAAATGATATTTATACTCGCCATCCCTATCACTTCTTATCTTTTTCCCAACTTATGTTCAACTTCAATATTATATTGTCTAGACGTTTCTACCGCTTCATCCTTACCATTCAGCAAACAGACATAGTCGTTTCTAATACAATTGCCAATGAAAGTTATAGAATATTTTTTTCCACCACGAGATGGTGTTGACTTTATATCACAAATGTCAGTGTAAATCAATTCTAATGTATTAGAATTCCTTTCAACAGATTTATGAGAATGCTCAGCATACTTAGATTTCACACAAACTTGAAAGTTAGACAAAACTTCTAAGTTGATCAGTTTTCTTTACAAGGTTTTGTAATTGACATGTCCTAAGAGTTCATGTCACAAACAGTTTGACTCAAGTAAGTAAGAACAAATAAAAATATTGAGTTTGAAAAGATCTCCGCATCGGTAGCTTTTTCTCACAGATATTTGTTCCTATTTCTTACAATTTTGTATGACACAAACATTGTTTAGAGTCATCACCTTGTCAAATGTCCTTTTCAGCAGGACCTTTCCACAACTTTCAATTTGATTGTTATAGAACTATCCATGAACAAAGTTTCATCAGGTCTAATAGAGGCAATATAGTCCAAATGTTTCTTTAACAAAACATAACAAATAACTATTCACCAATGATTGTGTCTATGCAAATACTCTTATTGTAATAGACATTTCTTTTCATGAAAAATCTCAACATTTTAAGTGACACTTTTTTCATAAAAGAACACAATTATTTTGAACAAGTGTATATATAATTTGGTAGTTTCATATTAGTCACATCATATACTAGTAATAGAGAAACTCAACAACCACAATACTGAATATACTCCAAGAATTTTGTGGGTCTAACATAATACAAAAGTATCAATGAATTTCATATCCTTTGCTCCAAAATTAAATTAGAAACCAAGTCTAATTTTATCTTTATCATAAGCAATGAACCCCCACATTTTAAATGTGATCTCAAAAATATTTTTCAAGTATTTGAAAATAAGTTTTCCACATATTTTATCAAACTATCAAAATGTCATTGGCAGTATGAAACCTCTTTTGGAAATATTATTCTACAAAAGAATTATATTGCTTCAATTCTCTTTGACAATCTTTACATACTGTCAAAGTTCATTTCATAGAGGCACAAAATTACAAACTCTAAGTCACTGGTACTTTTTCCCTCTATCACAAATAGACATACCACTTCGTATTTAGAATACTAACAATAAAGACAAAAAAATTTGTACAATTTATTTCTATATAACAGTGAAGTTTATAGAAAGTCAAAAGTACAACATTGACTTATTATGTGAAGTTTTCATATATTTCAAACCAATTGCATAGTCTGATTTCTCCAGAGTAGAAACTACAAAAAATTTTAGCCTACAAAAATCAGACACAATTAAATTTCACATGAAGTACAAAACTACAAAAGTTTTTTTCGTCTCTAAGCAGAATTAAACATATTCTTTATCACATAAAAATATTTTTATTTTCAATAGCCTTCCAACTATAACATTTTGACATACTATTTTATCAAATAAAAATATGCATCTCTCATTTTGCAAACTAAAGAATTTTAAAGGCAACACTATTTGCCAAGCAAAATTCATTTCACAATATATGGTTTGCAGATCTCTTTTCAAAGATACACATGATAAAAAATCAAAGTTGTTAACTCGTAGAAACTATTCTCCTCCTTAGACAAAATAATAAGAAGGTTACCTGGTGTAATCTTTAACCGGAATACCACCACTTTTTCTATACATTCTCACTTCGACCTTGCTAAACAAAGCATCGAATTCTGGAGAAGTAATTCATTAATCTTCTACTTCTATGATTTGTTTCTCTCAATCAGTAGAATACAAGAAATACCAACAATATAATAATTTCCTTAAGATTGTTGTTCAGCTTGTATTCCTAAGATATTTAGAACAAAACTTTGAAGAACTTGGTAAGAGACAATAAAGTTTAAGAACATTTTCACAACTAGAAAATTAAAACTAGTAGAGAAGCTAGAATCAGAAACAGATTAGGAAAAATATACGTAATATTTTTTCTTAAAGAAGAATTGTTGTCAATCTGTGTTTAAAGAATCTTATTGATTTCAACAAACTTTGCAGAAACACGAACTTACCAAAATTTAATGAACCAGTGAAGAACAGAAGAACATAAATTAATTCACAAATCTAAAATCTATAACACATACCAGAATCTGGAAAAACAGAAAGAAGATCAAGCCCACTGAATGCACAGTGTCCCCTTAAGGAAATTATTTCCCTCTAGTATCCGAGGTTTGATTTGGAATATGTCCTCCCAGGATAGAATGATCTCAATCACTAGTGTATTGATACCCAAAACGCTGGTGTCAGCGAGCCACTCAACGACAGTAAAGTACACTTAGAATACTAGATTTAATAGTAGAAGAAGAAGTCTAGAAATTGGTTCTTTTAAAATGAGAGGAAATCCCTCAATTTATAGAAAACAGAGGGTAGTGTGAAAAGGTTATTATTGTGCCTTACCGAAAAGGTCACAAACCTTTGAAAAGTCACAATCTTTCGGAAAGGTCGCCACCTTTCATAAAAGTCACAATTTTTCATAAAAGTCGCAACTTTTGATAAAAGTCACAACTCTTCATAATAGTCGCAACTTTTCATCAAAGTCACAACTTTTCATCAAAGTCACAACTTTTCATAAAAGTCGCAACTCTTCAATTTCCATTCACACCTTTTAAAACTCAACAACAATTATCTTTCAGATATCCTTTGTACATATTTCCATAATCTCCTTGACCAATAACTCTTTGTCAAAGTCATTTGTTGCCTTTTCTAGCTCTTCCGCTGCGAAAATCTTTACCGTGTTAGTATTACTTGATCCCTCTTCCCCTTTGAGTCGTTGTAGTAGAACTAATCCACCATTTTCTTGGAAAAACTTGTTCTTCATCATTAACATCTTTCTCCTTTGGAATGCAGTGTATGACCTGCAGCCAAAAACAATAATAACCATAAAAGCAACCCCTATAATAAAAATATATAAACATTGATCATAACAATTTGCCCATTTCGAAATCTGTTATTGTTTAAAACATTCGATTGACCATTTGTGTGACTATTTAATTTAGGTAAAAAGTAGTAGTATTTTGAAAGAGGTTAAGAAAGGTACCTACCTATAAGAAGATCAACATTATGAGTTAATATTCCCTGAGGATTAATTGTCACAATTGCATACAATACCATTACCATTAAACTGTGGAAGGCAGGTGCATGTATAGTTAGTTCCCTTGTGTATTCTGGCAAATGGAATCTTTGGCACATCTATAATCAGGTTTTCGATCTACACAGTCATCGACATCTGCAGATCTGCAGAGCGCACTCAAATGTATGATAACGTAAAATATTCAAAATAAAATAAAATTGATCTATACTTGTTCTCAAACTCATGATTAAATGATGTGTTCAATTGATAGAAGCTCTTATAAGATATAATAAATGATTAGTTTGTTGGCAAGTGATCATTTAGTTGAGTAGAAAATACATTTGTTCTGTTGAATTCATAGTCCATCATCAACATGTGGGTAGTCATGAATGATCCTTAGTGAAGTGGTTGAGCTTTTACGAAAATCGAGAAATTAATTAGAAATAACAATGGCTGAGAGCTAGAAATAACAATTGTTAAACTGAAAAAGTTTTTCATCATTGCAGAGTAGTTTTCCGATGAATAAGCTGAATCTCTAGTCGGAAAAGGGATCTAAAAGGGGAGAAATAAGGAGCTTTTGGTCTAAAAAATTTGTCCACTTTTAATTGTCATGTTGAGTTTTTCGAAAGTCAATTTAACTAATTCTCAAAGTTAAATTAAATTACATTAATTTGATATTTCAAACAAAGTATAGATACTCAAAAACTATATGAAAAGTACTATAAATTACAATTTTTAGCATATCAATATAATGAAAAAATACATCGTAAAATATTAGTCAAAGTTTTTATAATTTGACTCGAAAACTATGACAATTAAAAGTGAACGGATGGAGTATTATTCTAAATCGAGAACTTTGTGGAATGAGGGACTATTTTGTATTTTTTAAGACTTTGGGACTGACATGTATGCCATTATAGAGACTATCTTGTACTCCTTCTGTCCAACAATATAGTTGTTCACTATATATTGATTTGATACACACCTTAAGAAACAATAAATAATAGGGGTAATATTACTCCGTTACCCTTTCAATATTTGGGAAATATATTAGATATTGAATAATATTTAATAATAAGGGAAAAAAGTCACAAAAAGGTAAATTATATCTTGTTCTAAACTGAACAAGTATAGTTGGACAATCATTTTTAATATAGTAAACAAGTAAAGATGGACGGAGGGAGTATTATTAAGAATAAGGTGGCAGGGTTGACAACTTCTTAACTTCAAATGATGACTTCATTAATAGTGTCTCTTTTACCAATAACTAGATGTTGGAATTGGCCGTGCGCGCACGGGCACAATATTTTCATTCGACTTTAGTGGAATGCAAATTTATAAGTCATGGAAACTTATTTAATGGGTAGGATAGCATACTGTTGAGCGGTTTACACACATTATTTATAAAAATACTATCTAGGTAAGCAGATTGTTTGGATTGTTGGCATGTACATATATACATTCACAATGCAATGCATACATAAGTACACTATTTACATATTTACATATTTACAGTAGTATCAAAATGAAAGGTAAAATAATAACACAGCCAGCTGCTATGCCGTTGGCAATCGTGCCGTTGACAGTCGTTTGGTTCTTCATGTTATCGTTGTAGTTGTATAAGATAAGATAGATATAAGGTATATCAATAATGCTTTATTTTTGTACTTAATAAACATGAACTGCAGTAAAATGATAAACATGACAAATACATATAAATTGATAAAAAATGTTTATTATAGTTCATCAAATCAGTATGATGTGTTCTAGAAATTGTAATGTCGTATTCTTGGATGAACATCTTTAGATGTCCATAGGTAGTAACTGATCAGTCGTAGAAGTGGTTTTTTTTCACTCACACTTCCCTTGCATATTTAGTAGCTTCTTTGTTTCGAAGGAGAACCTAATTCAATGACTAATTGAATTATTGGCGAGGTAGAAAAGTAACAACTGCAATGGCTATGAACTTATATAGAGTCAAGGAAAGACCACATATTGTAACATCAAACTTGAACAACAGAAACATCGGGAAGGATAACATATTGAACCTTAATTTTCTCTGAGTAAGCTTATCAATACAGGGTTAAAATAATATTAGTGAATATAATTCTTCGTTATTTGAAGTAAAAGATGAAACACCTCATCTGACCTTCCCTCATACAAAAATCAAATCATGGAGTAAAACTTGACTCAGATTTCTCATATCTCAATTATCCATTGTTCACTTATATTGTCGATTGAAAAATAAAATTTGGTTATATCATATGAAACTCGCAAAACAAATGATAGTGTACGTGTAAATACTACCACTAACTCTTAAAGAATTAGAGTTAAAGGACAAGTTAAAGCAATGGATCTTGATGAAGAAACAGATTATAGAGCCTCAGTTTGGACTTTTCATGAAAGCAACATAACTCATCCTCTAGGTAAAACGTTGAAAGGGACAACATTGTACATTCTATGATTGAAGTATTAGTTACTGCCTATTCAAGCTTTGAAGCTGTTGCAGAAGCCGAGTATATATAGAGTGATAAAATCACAGAAGCTATATCTAAAGGTAGCTAATAAAGAGTAAATGAGACAGCAATAAAAGCAACACCAGAAATTAACGAGGTTCGGCAAAATATTGTTTTCTTTTGACTACTCCTCAGACACAACCAACCAATATTTATTTCACTCCAAAAGAGTACAAGTGAAATACTATAAGAGAGAAATAAGAACAATTGTCTTTGAAGATGAGAAGGCAATTGAGAGGTGTATTACAAATGAATTAGAAGCTACCTATTTATAGGAGTGAATTCTTCCTATTGATGTCATCCATGACATCACAATGTGTCAAAATGTCAAGATTTACCTTGTAAAACCATTTTATGGTTTACCTATTTTTCACCTACAAAGTTGCTATCTTGACTTTTGTACCAATGAAGAATTATCTTCCTAGCTACCAAATCTTCACATTAATTCATCTTTGGATCTTGTCATATTCAACAAATCTCCACCTTGGCAAGATTCTCCATTTTCAACTTTCTCTCAACAACAATTTTTTATTGTGTCTTCAACCTCAATCTTCAATGTTTAACAATGTTGATCAAGTTCAAACAATGTTGAAACTTGAATGCAGTCACCACTTTCGTTCTCATATCGGTAGGATTATCCATAGTATGAATTTTCTGCACTATAACTCCACCATCTTCTATGATGTCTTGTATGAAATGATGTCGGACATCAATGTGCTTCGTCCTTGCATGATAAACTTGGTTCTTCACTAATTGAATAACACTTTGACTATCACAAAATATTGTGATTCCTTCTTGTTCAATACCAAGATCTCTAAGCAATCCTTGAAACCAACTTGCCTCTTTTGCAGCCTCTGTAATTGCCATATACTCTACCTCAGTGGTAGACAAAACAACTGTTGACTGCAAAGTAAACTTCCAACTAACTGGTGCATTTGCAATAGTGAAAACATAACCAGTAGTTGATCTCCGTTTGTCTAAATCACCTGCATATTTTGAGTCACAATATCCAACAAGATATTACTATCTTTCTGCTCGAAAACTAAGCCAATATCTACAGTATTATGAATATACCGTAGAATCCATTTTACAGCCTACCAATGATCCTTTCAAGGATTATGCATGTACCTGCTTACAACTCCAACATTATGTGAAATATCTGACCTTGTGCAAACCATTGCATACATCAAGCTACCAACAACATTCACGTATGGTACTCTCGACATATATTCTCGTTCAACTTCATTCTTTGGTGACATAGCATCACTAAGCTTAAAATGAAAAGCAAGTGGAGTGCTAACCAACTTCGTTTTCTCATTCATACCGAATCGGTTTAGTACCCTCTTCAAGTATTCTTTTTGAGATAAAAAGTGCTTCTTTGAATGTCGATCTCTTTTTATCTCCATGCCAAGAATCTTCTTTGCCTCATCCAAATTCTTCATCTCAAACTCATTTCTTAGTTGAATCTTTATCTATTTCCTCTTGGCTTTTAGAAGCTATCAACATATCATCAACATATAAGAGAAGATATATAAAGGAATTGTCATCAAGCATGCGCAAATACACACAATGATCGTAATTTCTTCTTATGTACCTTTGCTGTAACATAAACTTGTCAAATCGTTTGTACCATTGTTGTCACGCCCTGAGCCTACACCCTGGGCGGGACCGGCACTCGAAGACCATTGCTGGCCCCAAGCGAGCCCTTGGCCTGGCTTTCTTAACTTAGCGAAAACTTAACTCAACAGCTTAACTCAAATCAATGAAAGGTTATAAAATAACCAACTGAGAAAATCTGGCCGGAAAGGCAATTCAAGCCTCAAAATAGAATATTATATATATATATATATATATATACACACAGAAGAAAGACTCAAAACTAACTAACTGACTGTCTATGAAGCCTCTAAAATACTGAGATGGATGTTGGGACAGGCCCCACAACATCCTAATAAAACAAAACTAAGAACGTAAAACAATCGAGTCCTCCGGAAAGCAAAGAGGCTCACCACTGACTCTGGAGTGCTCAGCTGGATCAACGGCGTGCTGGATGCTGATCCTGGGTACCTACGTCTGCATCATAATAAGATGCAGGCCAACTGGCATCAGTGCATGAAATGTATGAGTATGCAAGCGGGAAAGCTAAACCACCACTTAAGCTTGACAGGAGTACAAGAGAACACTTACCTCAGCTCTGTACGACTCAGGAATAACTGAACTCAATATATAAAGCAATAAGACACATGCAATATATAAAGCTTGAAAAAAACAGAATAAACAACTTAGCTTGTTAATTATAAAACAATAACAACTCAACTTTACTTATATAAAAGTAATATAACTTTCGTAGGAGGTTCTTTAACCGACAACCACCACTATGAGCCCTAGTGATGATACAACATTTTACCTCGCGTTGTCCAAGGACCATCCTATACCTTGCCGTGATATAGAAAGCTAACTTTACTAAGTGGATCCACTAGCTTAACTTTCGTGATCATCTAAAAAGTATGACCCGAGAAATCCCATGTTGGCGAATGGTTCTTATGGAGAGCTGAGTTAATATGAACTCGCATCTCCAATTCGGTGCTTAATACTACTCCCAAAAATACTTTGGCTCATAAGTGTCTTTAAACGCATCTTTCTTTAGTTTGAGATAATTACTCAAAACTTAGCACAAAGGCTCTTTTGGAATCGATGTTCCTTTCTTACTCAAATGTAAAAACATTTAGAAACTTCTTTGGGAAATCCATAGTTCCCTAATAACGTTTGAGAAATGGACTCGACTTTATGCTCTTGACTTAACTTGAAACTTGAGACTCTTACTCGACTTGAAACTCTATATCCTTTTTCTTGACTTGAAACTTGAGTCTTGAATGAAGTTAAAACGTTCACTAAAGACTCTTGAAAACTTTGAAGACTCGCCTTAACTTACTTCTTAACTTCTAAGCTCGGCTTTAACTTCACTTGACTTCTAACTTCGCTTGACTTGGAAACTAACTTTCCTCGAATTGAAATTATGAATTCAAGGTGTTTGATCACATGTTATGGAGGGATTTTTGATGTTTAGACGTACTTTGGAGTGTCGGAAACAACTATGAAACATAGGTATAATACCTAGGAACATGCATGAGAAAGTAAGAAAAGAATAGGGGAACTTGGCTGTAACATTCCATATCCGAAAATAGAGACTTTAGTTTCCTGGTGACACAGGTGGCACTTACAGACGCCATCCATGGACCGTAGATGGACTTACGGTCCGTCCTGCAGGTCCGTAGTTCATGACAGAAACTTCCCCAGAACTCAGTCAGAATTTTTTTGGCTAAGTGTTGACCTACGGCCGAAACTTACGGTCCGTAGGTCAGGTTACGGACCGTAGTTTGTGTCCGTAGATCGATGCCCCAAAGTACCCAGCTTCAGTCCCGATTGACGGTTGACCAGTACGGGCCGTCAATCGATCTACGGTCTGTAGGTCTTGGTTGTAGATGGGAAACAACTGCCAATTAGCTTAAAATTTCGGATGAATCAATTTCAAATGGTCATAACTTTTTAGAACAAAAGGAATTTGGTGCCCCATGACCTATGATATGATAGGTAATAGAATTATCTTCCCAACTCTACCAACAACACAACCCAACCACTTCAACAACATAAACCAACAATACCAACAACACAACCCAATAACTATATCAACATGACCAATCTTTTCTCAAAATAAAATGAGTTTGGTGTGTGGGGGAAAGGATCAACCAATCACTAAGAACTCACATACCTTGTTAGGGATCGCCCCCGACGAAAAGCACGACGATCTCCTTGCTTGATCTTCCCTTTCTTCTCTTCTTTCTCTCTTACCTCCCAAGCCCTAACTCTCACTCTTTGAAAAAAATGGGAACAAACTGATCAAAACCAGTCTAACACAACAATATAGCAAAAAAGAATTGATTAGGGAAAAGACCAAAATGCCCTTAAAAAAATTCGGACAGACTTCCCTGCCAACTGCCCAATTTCCAAAGGGCATAACTCACTCATACGAACTTGGAATCGAGTAAAATCGGTGGCGTTGGAAAGATAATTCCACGAGCTTCATAAACATAACTGGAACTACTCCTAACTCATCTTGAGCTAGGAGTTATGACTGCTCAAAGCTGGCCAAAAACTCACTTTTTCCCACACTTACCCAAATTTCCAGATTTTAGATTCTTTCCAAAAATGACTATTTCCAATTTCAAACTTTTTTCATATTCATTTTAAATTGTTGGATGTTACAATATCTCCCCCTTGGGAACATTCATCCTCGAATGAGATTACTCTTACAAAGCTAAGGGTGTAACATCAACTTAAACACCCAACAAGAAATCATGCAAACATCAACAATAATAACATGCCCACTATAATTTAAAGAGCATTAAGAAGGAAATTAATACCTTGATCTGCGGATTGAAAGAGATATGGATATCTCTTCTTCATGTCTTCTTCAGCTTTCCAAGTAGCTTCCTCAACAAATTGGTTCCTCCAAAGGACCTTGACTGAGGCTACATCCTTTGTTCTCAACCTACAAACTTGCCGATCTAAAATATTAACAGGAATCTCCTCATAAGATAAGTTATCCTTGAGTTTAATACTTTCAGTCGGTAGGATCAATGAAGGATCGCCTATGCATTTCTTCAACATGGAGATGTGAAATACTCGATGAACCGCTGCTAGTTCCCGTGGTAGCTCCAACTCATAAGCAACATTGCCAATCCTCTTGGCAATGCGGAAAGGTCCAATATATCGGGGACTAAGTTTTCCTTTCTTACCAAACCTCATAACCCCTTCATGGGTGAAACTTTCAAATATACCCAATCATCTACTTCAAACTCTAATGCCCTTCTCCTAACATCAGTGTAGGATTTCTGGCGACTCTGTGCCGTTTTCAACCTCTCTTGAATCACTTTCACTTTTTCCATAGCTTAGTGAACTAAATCTGGTCCTATCAACCCTGCTTCACCAACTTCAAACCATCCAATAAGAGATCTACATCTTCTCCCATAAAGAGCTTCGTATGAAGCCATCTGGATGCTGGAATGATAACTGTTATTGTAGGCAAACTCAATGAGAGGTAGGTGATCATCCCAATTATCTTTGAAATCGATCACACAAGCCCTCAACATATCTTCTAAAGTCTGAATAGTACGTTCTGCTTGCCCATCAGTTTGAGGATGAAAGGCAATACTTAAGTTCACCTTCAAACCCAAGCCTTTTTGAAATAATTTCCAAAATTGTGCACCTCTATCTGAAATAATGGAGATTGGGACTCCATGAAGTCTCACTATCTCTCGAATATACAACTTGGCATAATCTTCTGCTGAAAGGGTAGTCTTTACCAGTAGAAAATGAGGTGACTTTGTCATTCTATCGACAATCATCCAAATAGAATCATGCTGTCTGCGAGACCTTGACAACTCTGTGATGAAATCCATATTGATCATCTCCCACTTCCATTCCGGAAGTTCTATTCTCTGAGCCAAACCACCGGGCCTTTGGTGCTCGACTTTCACTTGTTGGCAATTTAGACACTTAGCAACACTGCAATGCCCTTCTTCATGCCATTCCACCAATAAACTTCTTGCAAGTCATGATACATCTTGGTGGAACCCGAATGAATAGAATATCTGGAGCTGTGAGCTTCCTCCATAATCTTCTCTTGGAGTCCATCTACCATAGGTACACATAATCTACCTTGATATCTCAAAGCACCATCTCCCCCTTGTTCAAAAGCGAAAATTCTTTGCTTCTGAACATTTTCCTTCAACTCAATCAAAATGGGATCTTGATCTTGCTTCGCTTTCACTTCTGACATTAATGACGACTCGGCCCCATTCGTCACCGCTATTTCTCCTTCTGTGGAATCTATAAGTTTGACTCCCAGGCATGCCAGTCTGTGTACATCTTTTGCTAACTCTCTCCTTCCTTCTTCAATCTGGGCGGTGCTACCCATAGACAACCTACTCAAAGAATTAGCAATAACATTAGCCTTACCTGGGTGATAAAGAATACTCAGGTCATAATCCTTGAGTAATTCTAACCACCTCCTCTGTCTGAAATTAAGCTCTTTCTGAGTAAACACATATTGAAGGCTCTTGTGATCAGTGAATACATCGACATGCACACCATACAAGTGATGACGCCATATCTTCAAAGAAAATACTACAGCAGCCAACTCTAAGTCATGGGTTGGGTAGTTCTTCTCATGAACCTTCAATTGTCTGGAGGCATAAGCTATAACGTTGCCATTTTGCATTAAGAC
Source organism: Solanum commersonii (assembly GCA_029007595.1). NCBI lineage: Eukaryota > Viridiplantae > Streptophyta > Magnoliopsida > Solanales > Solanaceae > Solanum > Solanum commersonii. The sequence goes on along the minus strand of JAJTWQ010000003.1, from coordinate 11,930,919 downwards.
ACAACCCAAACCAACTCTAGATGCATCACAATACACCACAAAACCTTGAGTACCTTCTGGTAACGTCAAAACTGGAGCTGTAATCAACCTCCTTTTCAATTCCTGAAAGCTTTTCTCACAAGCTTCAGACCATTGAAATTTCACTGTCTTCTGAGTCAACTTGGTCAAAGGAAACGCAATAGACGAGAACCCCTTTACAAACCTTATATAATAGCCAGCTAAACCTAAGAAACTCCTAATTTCAGTTGGAGATGTGGGTCTAGGCCAATTCTGCATTGCCTCAATTTTCCGAGTATCAACTTTAATTCCATCACCGGATACAATGTGGCCTAGGAACGCCACAGACTTAAGCCAAAACTCACACTTAGAGAACTTGGCATACAACTCCTTGTCTTTCAAGGTCTGAAGAACTGTTCTGAGATGACTAACATGATCTTTTTCATTCCTTGAATAGATTAGTACATCATCAATAAAGACAATAACAAACATATCTAAATAAGGTTTGAAGACTCTATTCATCAAATCCATGAAAGCTGCCGGTGCATTGGTCAAACCAAAGGACATGACCAAAAACTCATAATGACCATACCTGGTTCTAAAAGTTGTCCTTGGAATATCACATTCCCTTACTCTTAACTGATGGTAGCCTGATCGAAGGTCAATCTTCGAAAAACAAGTAGCACCCTGAAGCTGATCGAAAAGATCATCAATCCTTGGAAGAGGGTACTTATTCTTGATGGTAACCTTATGCAACTGGCGGTAGTCTATACACATTCTGAAGGAACCATCTTTCTTTCTCACAAACAATACCGGAGCACCCCAAGGCGAGACACTTGGTCGAATGAAACCCTTATCTAGGAGATCTTTCAACTGCTCTTTCAATTCTTTCAACTCTGTTGGTGCCATTTTATAAGGAGGAATAGAGATAGGACGAGTATCAGGAATGAGATCTATGTCGAACTCTATTTCTCTCTCAGGAGGAATTTCGGGTAGATCATTAGGAAAAACTTATGGAAACTTTCTTACTATAGGGACTGACTGTAAAGAAGGCATCTCAACACTAGAGTCATGAAATCGGACTAAGTGATAGATACAACCCTTCGAAACTAACTTTCTTGCCTTAAGGTACGAAATGAAACGACCCTTAGGCACTGCTGAACTACTACTCCACTCTATGATTGACTCATTCGGAAACTGAAGCTTAACTGTTCGAGTTCTACAATCTATCGATGCATAACAAGCATGAAGCCAATCCATACCTAAAATGACATCGAAATCTACCATGTCTAACTTAACCAAATCAGCCTTGGTGCTCTTGTGACTGATGGAAACAGAACAATCACGATAGACTCTTTTTGCTAGAATAAATTCCCCAACAGGTATAGAAACACAAAAGGGTTCACATAGTCTTTCAGGAAGAACCTCAAATTGATTTGCAACATAAGGAGTTACAAACAATAAAATTGCTCCTGGGTCTAGCAAAGCATACACATCAAAAGCAAAGACTTTGATCATACCAGTGACAACATTTGGAGAATCCTCTTGCTCATGGCGACTGGTGATTGCATAAAGGCGGTTTGCTCCTCCACCGGTACTAGAAGTAGCTCCTCTAGATGCCATCCTGTTTGGGGGAGAAACTAAAGAAAATTGGGCCCTACTGCCTAAATTTTCACTACCTTGCTTATTCATAGGGCACTCCTTCATGAAGTGACCCTCTTGACCACACTTAAAGCAACCTGTCTGGCCTTGACGACATTTCCCTGGATGAACTCAACCACACTTAAGACATGCAGGAAACACACTACCTCCCCGTGCCACACTACCTGAAGACTGTGCTGGCGTAACCTTGAAGTCCTTCGAATTTTGGCCATTATGTTCCCCTCTGTATTTGGGTGCGGGTGCTCTAGTAGATGATGGAGCAGGTCCCTTTTGCCTTTGCTGAAAGGAGGAATGGTTTGAATTACCTCTCTGCTGCCCGAACTCGTTCCCGGTCTTAGCTCTCTTATTTCTGAACTCTTCTCTATCCCTCAGCTTCTCTTCCTCAACCTGCTGCACATAAACCATCAACCTTGATATGTCCATGTCCCCAATAAGCATTGCGGCCCTACCTTCTTTACTTGACAACCGAGACAGCCCAACAACAAACAAACTCATTCTATTTCTCATGTCCGCTACCATCTCTGGAGCATAGCGGGATAGTTGTGTGAACTTCATACTATACTCATGAACACTTAAAGACTCCTGCTTAACTGTGAGGAACTCACGTACTTTGGCCTCTTTCAATTCTCGAGGAAAGAAATGCCCTAAGAAAGCTGCCTCAAAACAGGCCCAATTCGCAGGTGGTGCATTCTCAACTCTACCCCCTTTCCATTGGTCGAACCATGTTCTAGCAACATCCTTCAATTGATACACAGCTAGTTCAACCCGCTCAGTATCTGTCACATGCATCACATCAAAAATCTTCTTCAACTCATCAATGAAGTTTTGTGGATCCTTAGTAGTGCTAGAACCCGTGAAACTGGGAGGATTCATCCCCAAGAACTCACGAATCCTTGAAGTGTCAGCTCCATCATGTCGAGCTCCCCTTTGCTGACCGATCTGATTAGTTATAGCTTGACTCAGAATTCTAATTGCCTCTCTTAACTTGGCATTAGAAACTTCCCCTTGATTTTGCACACCCGGGGCATAAGGTAACTCTTACTCATCAACATAACGTCTAGGAAGACGCCCTCTGCCAACTCTTCGTGGAGGCATGATTATCTGAAAACACACGCAAGCACAGATTAGAAAGAAACTCTTTAGAGATAAACTCTAACGCACAAGTTGAGTATAAAAGAAGTGAGAAATCTTCCTAAATGTCGTAGCCTCCCAATTATAGATGTGGCGTGCTTCACACTGATAACTAGGACTCTACAGACACGGCTCCATAGACTCCCTAGGACTTTTGAACTCTGTGCTCTGATACCAAGTTTGTCACGCCCCGAGCCCACACCCTGAGCGAGACTGGCACTCGGAGACCATTGCTGGCCCCAAGCGAGCCCTTGGCCTGGCTTTCTTAACTTAGCGGAAACTTAACTCAACAGCTTAACTAAAAGCAATGAAAGGTTATAAAATAACCAACTGAGAAAATCTGGCGAAAAAGGAAATTCAAGCCTCAAAATAGAATATTATATATATATATATATATATAGAAGAGAGACTCAAAACTAACTGACTCACTGTCTATAAAGCCTCTAAAATACTGAGATGGATGTTGGGACAGGGCCCACAATATCCTAATAAAACAAAACTAAGAAGGCAAAATAATCGAGTCCTTCGAAAAGCAAGGAGGCTCACCACTGACTCTGGAGTGCTCAGCTGGATCAACGGCGTGCTGAATGCTAATCCTGGGTACCTGCGTCTGCATCATAATAAGATGCAGGCCAACTGGCATCAGTACATGGAATGTACGAGTATGCGAGCGGGAAAGCTAAACCACCACTTAAGCTTGAAAGGAGTACAAGAGAACACTTACCTCGGCTCTGTACGACTCAGGAATAACTAAACTCAATATATAAAGCAATAAGACACATGCAATATATAAAGCTTGAAAAAAATAGTATAAACAACTTAGCTTGTTAATTATAAAACAATAACAACTCAACTTTACTTGTATAAAAGTAATATAACTTTAGTGGGAGGTTCTTTAATCGACAACCATCACTATGAGCCCTAGTGATGATACAACGTTTTACCTCGCGTTGCCCAAGGATCATCCTATACCTTGCCGTGATATAGGATGCTAACTTTACTAAGTGGATCCACTAGCTTAACTTTCGTGATCATCTAAAAAGTATGACCCGAGAAATCCCATATTGGAGCATGGTTCTTATGGAGAGCTGAGTTAATATGAACTCGCGTCTCCAATTCGGTGCTCAATACTACTCCCAAAAATACTTTAGCTCAAAAGTGTCTTTAAACACATCTTTCTTTAGTTTGAGATAATTACTCAAAACTTAGCACAAAGGCTCTTTTGGAATCGATGTTCCTTTTTTACTCAAATGTAAAAACATTTAGAAACTTCTTTGGGAAATACATAGTTCCCTAATAACATTTGAGAAATGGACTCGACTTTATGCTCTTGACTTTACTTGAAATTCGAGACTCTTACTCGACTTGAAACTCTATATCCTTTTTCTTGACTTGAAACTTGAGTCTTGAATGAAGTTAAAACGTTCACTAAAGACTCTTGAAAACTTTGAAGACTCGCCTTAACTTACTTCTTAACTTCTAAGCTCGACTCTAACTTTACTTGACTTCTAACTTCGCTTGACTTGAAAACTAACTTTCCTTGAATTGGAATTATGAATTCAAGGTATTTGATGACATGTTATGGAGGGATTCTTGATGTTTAGATGTACTTTGGAGTGTCGAAAACAACTATGAAACATAGGTATATTACTTAGGAACATGCATGAGAAAGTGAGAAAAGAATGGAGGAACTTGGCTGTAACATTCCATATCCGAAAATAGAGACTTCAATTTCCTGGTGACACATGTGGCACTTACGGACGCCATCCACGGACCGTAGATGGACTTATGGTCTGTCCTGCAGGTCCGTAGTTCATGACAGAAACTTCCACAGAACTCAGTTAGTAAAATTTTGGCTAAGTATTGACCTACGACCGGAACTTACGGTCCGTAGGTCAGGTTACAGACCGTAGTTCGTGTCCATAGATCGATTCCCTAAAGTACCCAGCTTCAGTCCCGATTGACAGTTGACCAGTACGGGCCGTCAATCGATCTACGGTCCATAGGTGTTGGCCGTATATGGGAAACAACTGCCAATTAACTTAAAATTTCTAATGAATCAACTTCAAATGGTCATAAATTTTTAGAACAAAAGGAATTTGGTACCCCATGACCTATGATATGATAGGTAATGGAATAATCTTCCCAACTCTACCAACAACACAACCCAACCACTTCAACAACATAAACCAACAATACCAACAACACAACCCAATAACTATATCAACATGACCAATCTTTTCTCAAAATAAAATGAGTTTGGTGTGTGGGGGAAAGGATCAACCAATCACTAAGAACTCACATACCTTGTTAGGGATCGCCCCCGACGAAAAGCACGACGATCTCCTTGCTTGATCTTCCCTTTCTTCTCTTCTTTCTCTCTTTCCTCCCAAGCCCTAACTCTCACTCTTTGAAAAAAATGGGAACAAACTGATCAAAACCAGTCTAACACAACAATATAGCAAAAAAGAATTGATTAGGGAAAAGACCAAAATGCCCTTAAAAAAAATTCGGACAGACTTCCTCGCCAAACTGCCCAATTTCCAAAGGGCATAACTCACTCATACGAACTTGGAATCGAGTAAAATCGGTGGCGTTGGAAAGATAATTCCACGAGCTTCATAAACATAACTGGAACTACTCCTAACTCATCTTGAGCTAGGAGTTATGACTGCTCAAAGCTGGCCAAAACTCACTTTTTCCCACACTTACCCAAATTTCCAGATTTTAGATTCTTTCCAAAAATGACTATTTCCAATTTCAAACTTTTTTCATATTCATTTTAAATCGTCGGATGTTACAATTGTCTAGAAGATTGTTTCAATCCATACAATGATTTTTCAAGTTTGCACACCATATTTTCTTTCCGATCAACTTTGAATCCTTCTGGCTGAGTCTTGTAGATTTCCTCTTCCAAGTCTCCATGTAAAAATGCAGTTTTTACATCCAACTGAACTAGTTTCAAATTCAACTGTGCTACCAAAGCCAACAAAACTCTAATGGAAGAGTGTTTCACAACTGGAGAAAATACCTCATTATAATCAATTCCCTCCTTTTGAGTGTATCGTTTGGCCACCAATCTTGCTTTGTAGCGAACATCTTCTTGGTTGGAAAATCCTTCTTTCTTTGCAAATACCCATTTGCACCCAATTGCTTTCTTTCCCTCTGGGAGATTGGCCAATTTCCATGTATGATTCTGATGAAAGGACTGCATTTCTTCATCCATGGAAATCCTCCACTTATCTTTTTCTGAACTTTGGACTGCGTCTTTATAAGTGGTAGGAATGTCATCAATTGCAATTGAGTTAGCACAAGCCACCATATCTATGAGTCGAGCAGGTTTTCTTGTTGTCTTTTTTGGCTTGCTGGTTGCTATTGATTCAAGTTGTGGTTGAGGTTTTTTAGATGAAACCTCCCTTTAAACTGGCTCTTCTTCTAGAGGAAAATCTTCTGTTGTTTCCTCATTTTATCCCTGTGTTGGGAAAGATATTTTTCCCTCAAACTCCACCTGCTTTGAAGCACCATTAGTTTGTTTAACTTCTTCAATTGTTACCTTTTTTGTCAAGGCAGATTCCTCAAAGGTAACATCTCTGCTGAAAATAATTTTTCTTGTCTCTGGACACCATAAACGATATCCTTTGGCTTCAAAAGTAATCCCCATAAATAAAGCTTTCTTTGCTCTTGGGTCTAATTTTGACTCTCTTACATGATAATAAGCAATTGAGCCAAATACATGCAAAGAATCATAATCTTCAACAGGTTTTCCATACCATTTTTCAAATGGTGTTTTTCCACCAATAGTAGCAGATGGTAGACGATTAATAAGGTGACATGCATATGTTATTGCCTCAGCCCAAAATTCTTTACCCAATCCAGCATTGGACAACATATATCGAACATTCTCCAGCAAAGTCCGGTTCATGCTTTCTGCCACTCCATTATGTTGTGGTGTATTTCTAACAGTGAAATGTCTGACGATGCCATTTTCGTCACAAATTTTCTGAAAAATATCATTTTTGTATTCTCCACCATTGTCTGTGCAAAGAAACTTGATCTTCTGCCACTGTTAGTTTCTATCATCGCCTTCTATTTGAGAAAAATTCTCAATATTTCATCTTTTGTTTTCATCATATACACCCACAGTCTTCAGGAAAAGTCATCAACAAAGGTTACAAAATAGTGTTTCCCACCTAATGAAGGTGTTTTGGAAGCACCCCAAATATTTGAATGAACATAATCCAAAATACCTTTAGTATTATGGATAGTTGTTCCAAATTTAACCCTTGTTTGCTTTCCCTTGACACAATGCTCACAAAACTCTAAGTCGCAAGTTTTTACTCATTTTAGCAACCCTTGATCTGATAAAGTTTTCAAGGATTTTCCTCTAGCATGTCCCAAGCGCATATGCCATAGCCTGGTCATTTCTGCCTCTTTGTCGTCATTGGATGTTGTTGCCGCTGTCCCAATAACTGTACTACCTTGATAGTGGTACGTGTTATTATTTCTTCGAATTGCCTTCATTACCACCAGTGCATCGGAGCATATTCTCATTACTCCATTATTTGCAATGACTTTGAATCCCCTTGACTCTAGGGATCCTACATAAATGAGATTTTTCTTCAAATCCAGTACATATCGAACATCTGTTAATGTTCTGGTCAATCCATCACGATTCCTTAATCGAATTGAACCAACACCATATGCGGTAAGAAGATTATTGTTTGTGGTGTGAATAACTCCATATTCTCCTTCTTGTAAATCAACAAACCAGTCCCGATTGGGACACGTATGATAGCTACAAGCTGAGTCCATCAACCATACATCAGATGATTTAGATGGATCTGTTGTAACTAGTGAGTAATCTGAGTCATCACAATCAGCCACATTTGAATCCATGACAACCTTCCGTTTTTTTTTGGTTTGGCTCTGCTTTTCAACTTTGGGCAGTCTTTCTTCCAGTGCCATTTTTCTTGGCAAAAGGCACATTCATCTTTGCTGAGTCTGGATCTTGACTTGGATCTCCCATTTTTCGTTCTCATATGATTTTGAGAATGACCTTTCACAATCAATGCTTCTGCGTCTCCGTCTTTTTATTTTTCTCTCTTTCTTTGTTCATAGCTATATAAGGCAGAACAAACTTCTTTGAGAGATACTTTATCATTCCCATAAAGTAGAGTAGTTTCAAGATGCCCGAACTCATCGGGAAGTGAACTTAACAACATTAAGGCCATATCTCCATCCATAAAAGTCACGTCCATATTCAGCAAATATGTTGCCAACTTATTAAAGTTGGTGATATGATCATTCATTGTGCTACCAGGAATATAAGTGAAGCGTAACAGTCTTCTTTTCATGTAAAGTTTATTTTGACTGTTTTTCTTCAAGAATTTCTCCTCCAATGAATTTCATAATTTATTTGCAGATGTTTCTTTTGTGTATGGATACTTTTGTTTCTTGCAAGGTAAGATCGAATGGTACCGCAAGCAACATGGTTGATAATCTTCCAATCTTCTTCTCCCACACTGTCTGGTTTCTTTTCTTCTATGGTAATATCTAGTTCTTGTTGAAAAAGAACATCAAGGACTTCGCCTTGCCACATTCCGAAATGTCCTGATCTGTCAAAAAATTCAACTGTAAATTTTGCATTTGACATAATTCTTATCATAAGCGAAGATGTCAATGATGACGTATTATTGACACTCGATGTGGACTCATCATTTTTATTGTCTCCCATTTTTGCTACAAATACTATTTACTAGCTAACAATGCAAAGATCAAAGTAAATATTTTCTGATGTGGAAGTTCAGACTGTGCTGCAACCACAGAGCATACTCAAATAATATCTTGGCTCTGATACCAATTATTGCGGAAACTGAATATATAGTGAGTGATGAAATCACAACTATTATATTTAAATGTAGCTAATAAATAGTAAATGAGACAACAATAAAAATAACACCTGGAATTAACGAGGTTCGACAAAACTTTGTTTTCTTTTGCCTACTCCTCAGACACAAACAACCAATATTTATTTCACTTCAAAATAGTACAAGTGAAATACTACAAGAGAGAAAGTGTAACTCCCCTCAAAATGAAGTAGGATAAAGAAGAGCCTCACATGGGTTTTATGCATTAATAACTTGTTAAAATAATGAGGAATAGCCTTTTTAGTCAGTTTTAAAGAGTTTGGAAGTCAAACGCCAAGGGATGACCAAGACGCTCGAAAACTAGTCTTTTACGTGTTGGTGTGTTCTAGTATAGTGTACATGTTTTTTTGTGTTGTTTGGAGTCTAAAATCAGTGGAGGTAACCCTAGTGTCTTAATAAATGTATTTAGGGTCAAAGCGTTTGGGTACGACTCCCTGGGACCACCCTAAGGGTCCCCGAGGAGGACCCCAACCCTTGGCCAAACAAGATGCCAAGGCAGCTTGGAATTTGCTCATGGAGGGAGCATGTCCACATCGCGGACTAGCTCCACCAAGGGTGAAAAGTTTGGTCCGCATCGCAGACGTGTCGCGGACTCTTCTGCCTCGAAATTTAATTTTCAGAATTTTGTGGGAACACCTCCACGTCGCGTACTTGTTTCCCGACGAAATCTGTGAAAATAAAACTCAAGTTTGACATGTTTAAAAGGTTCAACTAAGTGAGGGGTAGTTTGGGTACTTTGGGGAATTATTATAAACAATTATTCTACCTATCTTAGGGTATTTTAAGTGGTTAAAACCCCAAAACCTAGAATTAGACCTCATTATCCAAATTGAACCTTCCATCTCAAATAAATTCTCTCTCTAGAACTCCATGGAAGACATTGATGAAGCTTCAAGCTAGGGGATGGGTTCCTACTGATTTCTACTTTAAATACCTAGGAAATTAATCATAAAGGTATGGGGATTTTATCTTTGATTCTCCTTTCAATCAAAGAACCAAATCAAAGTGATTTCAATGTTTTTCAAAAACACTAATGACCCCAATTTCAATTCTAAGCTTGGGCTCTTGCATGAAAGTATTTGAAATGATGATTTATGTTAATATTGATGGTTTTGAGATCAAAAACTCCATGAACCCTTGAATATCATGAAATCCTAATATATCGCTTGATCTTTATTGTACCTGACATATCTCTCGTGAAATTATCGTCTTTTAAATCTAAGTTGATTGATGACCTACTCATTAAAGATAATAATTTTTAAAATAGTTATTTGTATATATGACTTTGAATTTTATTTTGTTACAAGGTACACCCTCAGTCCTATTTATGTGACATAGTTGACTTTGCATGAAATTTAAGAAAAAAAGAAAGGTATAATAAGTTAGAAATGTTTATTTGACTATAAATGTTTACAAGTCAGAGATATTAAAAAATAGACATTTTAAAATTAAAATGTTACTTAATATAAAAATGTATAATTCTTTTTGTGATTGACTAAAAGGAACGTAACTCATATAAATTGGAACAAAGGGATTGGTAAATCAAATCCTTTTCGATTCTCACCTCCAATTTAGTGTAGTTCATATCTCTTGGCTAATCATTTATGCCTGCAAATATGACTTTCTATTGTGGTAATCTAAAGGGTACTGAAGTTACACCCAGCTGATGATTTGATGACTTGTAATGTAATTAACTTTAATTCGGAGTTGTTTCAGTTGTACGATGTTATTGGGCTGTTGTATCCCGGAGGGGACTAGTCAAGAGTGATACTACTGAATCGGTGTAGCTTATGCCGCAGTAGGTTTGAATCTCCTTAAAGAGAGCGAAATATTCGTGCCTAGTGAGATTTTTTTTTCATTTTATTTTTAACTGTAATTTATTGTATTTATGGTATATTACGTCAACACTTTAAACATAACCACTTGGTCAATCATTAATCACTCTTGGCCTTTTATTCACTTTTGATTTATAATCAACTCCCTTCTTAATTGATCGACCATCAATCGTTCTTGAATTATTACCCATTATTAATCGCTAAATAAACTCTCTTCTTGGCTGAATTATCAACCATTGATGGCACAACTAAAATTATAGCAAAATAATGTTCATAAAATAATTGTAAGTTACCCGTTCTTAATATAATAATAAGAAGAAGAAGTTACCTTTACTAGTTCTTGGTGAAATAATAAGTCGTCAACTACTTTTTCTCAACATATTGTTAACTCGTCAGTTAATTATTATTTAACAATAAGTTATCATGTTCTCAATATAATAACATGCTACAAATGACTTTTCTTTAACATAATAATAAGTTACAAGTTACTAGTTCTTAACACAATAGCAAGTCATGATCATTTACTTGTTCTTAGCAATCTGTTATGTCACTAATTACTTGTTCTCGACCAAATAACACAACACAATCTACTTGTTCTTAATAATAATAATAATAATAATAATAAGTTATCATTTGCTTGTTTTAAAGTAATAGGAAGTCACCAATTACTTGTTCTCAACATATTGTCAAGTCATGAATTTACTTGTTCTTATGTTATCTCAAAAATTACTTGTTTTCTATATAATAATAAATAACATGTCAGAAATTACTTGTTTTCAACACATTGTTCAGTCATCAATTAATATTTTTTTTAACAAACTGTTATTTCACCAATCAGTTGTTCTCAACATAGTAACATGTCACAAATTACTAGTTCTAAATGATGTTTGATAAAAAAATATCTATATCGTGTTGAAGTGCATAGAGAATGCTCACTTTCTTAAAGAAATGTGAAAGGCAAAGATTAAATTAAAATTAATTAATATGGACGTGTATTGTTTTTAAATCGAACACTTTATAATTAATTCATCTATATATATATATATATATATAAAATTAATTAATTAATTAACATTAAAACATAAATTTTAGGGAGTTGTCAGTTTGAAATTATTGGCAGCCAATAACGTCAAGATCATCGAAGCAAGAGGCAATGCTTTCTCAATTGGTTTCTGAAAAAATTAAAAACTATTTTTGTAGAATGAAGTATTCACATATATAGTGCTTCTTTTGCATTTATGGTGAGAACCTAGAAGATTGCATTATCATTATTTTAATGAGATGGTGGTAATGTTAAAATAATGAAGCTAAACTGAAGAATCCATGGAGGATTCCATAATCTGCAACAATGTGATAGGAAGAGGAGATTGAAAATTTACTATTTCATTGAAGAAGGTGTTAGCTTACAAGATATCCTATCTACTACTATATTTATACAATTACGTAATTGAATGCTGAAAGTATCTCGTAACTAACTTTACTACAACACTAACTAAGAGGCAGCTCACACACATATTAACCCACTCAGCTCAATTTGTTAGTTGGCATTCTAACTAACTATTGAGATCGACTCAAGTTATTCCAATCTCAACACTCCCCCTCAAACTGGTAGGTGTAAAAATGTTTAGCACTCTTAGTTTGGATACTAAATGTTCATGTTGCATCCTCAATAGTGCCTTGGTTAGAATATCTGCCTGCTGCTCCTTAGAAATGATGTGGTGTGTCTGTATCAATCTCTTCTGATTTTTTTCCTTATAAAGTTACAGTCTATCTCTATGTGCTTTGTCCTATCATGATATACCAGATTTACTGCTTTCTGCAAAGCTTCCTTACTACCATAATAAAGATTAATAGTCTTCTTTATGTCTATTCCCAACTCTTTGAACAATCCAATTAACCATACTAATTCTGAACATGTTGGAGTCATGCTTTTGTACTCTGATTCAGCAGAGCTGCTTCAGACAAAATTTTGTTTCTTTGACTTCCAGGATATGAGAGATTTTCCTTGATTCACCAAGAATCTTGTTACTAACTTTCTGGTGTTAGGACATGATGTCCAATCAACATCGCAATATGTTGTCAACATATCATCCACACAGACTAGGATTACAATAATGTCTTCTCCAAGCATTTTTGTGAATAAAGAGTAGTCCAAAGTGTTGTAGTCAACTTCTCATTCCATTCCCTATTTGCTTGTTTCAATCCATACAAGGATTTGACAAGCCTACAAACCATGTCAGGTTTCTTCCCCTAGCTTGAAAATCCTTCTGGTAGGTGCATTCACACTTCATCATGAAAATCACCCTACAAGAAAGCATTATGGATATCCATATGCTCAATAGGCCAGCCAGCAGAAGCAACTATATACATAATAGTCCTAACAGTGACAATTTTCACCACTGGGGATAAAGTCGCATGATAGTCTAGACCTTCAAGTTGAGTATAAGCTTTAGTGACCAACCTCACCTTATATATTTCCACCTCACCATTTTCATGATATATAACTTAAATGACCCACTTGAAACCAATTGGAACCTTCCATAAGGCAAGTGAACTGCTCTCATATGTTATTGTCTTGGAGGGCTTTGGTCTCTGATTGCATGGCTTCAATCCATAGAGGATCAGTAGACGCCTTATGTAATGTCTTAGGCTCAAGAAAAAAGGTGAAAGTTTCAAGAGAAGATCTGTGGGAGGGCTGCCGAAATTCATAAGACAATGAAGAGTGGATAGGATAGGCAGAGAAATGTGATGCTTGAATAGGAAATGTGGATGATGTAGTGATGAAAGTCATCCATGTAGGTAGCTTCCTCATTCTGTCTGATTACATCAAGACCTCAAATGGTGGTGTATTAAATGGCACTGATAGTTTAGGAAAATTTGTAGCATCAGAGGCATCACGATCAGTAGGAGGGACTATAGCGGGAGAATAACTTGAATGGTGTTTCAGCTCAAAAGGATCAACAAAGTCATGATGTTTGTAACACCTCGGATTTTGGAAAAGGAAGAAAGGACTTTTTGAGCTGCAGTCTTGTTCTACGGGTCCTGTCTATGGACCGTAGAAGCTTCTACGAGCAGTAGATGAAAACCTAAGAAAGAGGGAAAACAATTTTTCTAAAATCAAGTCCCAATACTTCTTTAATGGTTCACTAGTATGGTCCGTCAAGTGATCTACATGTCGTAGATAGGTCCGTGCCTTAGTGAGTTTTGAAGGAAAAAAGTTGATTCCTATGGTTAGAGTCTATAGACCGTAAAATGTCCTACGGATCATAGAAGGGTCTTGTCAAAAGTTAAGTGATTTCATGGTTCTAGCACTTGGTTTACGGTTGACTTGTACGAACCAATCTACCTCTAGATGAAAACTACCATACCTTGATGATGAATCTTGAAAGAATTTGATGAACAACCCTTGATTTCTTCCAGCCCAAGCTTCAATTTTACTCTTCCTCTTCTTCGGTTTTTAGAGAGAGAAATATTGTGAGGAAGATGAGCTTTTGATTTTGAAGTGGGTGTTTATCGGAATCCGTGTGATGGTTCAAAAGTCGTTTCAAATATTCTGCGCATCCCCAGAGAGATAGATTGTTGCCATTGTGCCTTGGTCGTCAAAAGAAAGGGGCCAAAAATGAAAGCAATCGAAGGAAGGGGTAGAGCATGTTCTATTTTTCCGAATCTTTCAAGATGAAAATAGAGGGTGTTTATGAAAATGATTTATTTTGGGTGTTTAATGACTTAAAATACTTTATATAGTTATTTAAAAATAATATAAAATATACTCATTTAATTTGGACTTAAAAATAAAAATTATGAAACTACCCTTTTATGCCCCCCACATGGACTGCCTAAAATAAACCAAGGCAAAGTCCAATGAGGGCTTCACGGGCAGTGGACTGCTCCACCAGCCGTGTACCCTCACGTGGACTATTTCCTTTAGCTTTCTGAAGCTAAGGCATTGTCCACGAGGGGCTTCGCGTGTAGTGAAAGCTTCCACTAGCTGTGGACCCTAGAGTGGAGTGTGCTACTGCCCACGCAACTAAGGCATTCACAACGAGAGGCGCTCCATGGGCAGTGAAGTACTTCACGCCTTGAGGACCCTTGCTTGAATTGTCTCTATGCCAAAGTGGCTAACGTATTTGTTCACGAAGGGCCTCCAAGGGCAGTGTAGTCTTTCACGCTCCTTGAACCCTCAAGTGAACTTGCCTCCTTGCCTAAAAATGGCTAAGTCAAAGATCACGAGAGCTTCTAAGGACAAGGAAGGTTTTCACGTGCCTTGAAGCCTCTCTTGAACAATGTCTTTTGCCCATACGGCTAAGGCAAAGTTCAAGGGTGCTTCTAAAGGCAGTGATGCCTTTCGCCTTCCTTGAACCCTCTCTTGAAAATATACTTGGTCAATTTTTTGGGGATTTTTTTCAACTTTAAATGATGTATAAAATTTTAAGACTCAAATGTTAGGCTCTAGTTTCCCCTATTAATTTTTCGGGTGCTGCTCAAGTTTGGTTCACTCAATGGAAAGAAGAGAGGGTAGTTGGTGCAGGTCCTCTTGATTGGGAAAAGTTTATGGGTGCTTTCCTTGATAGGTTCTTTCCTCTTAAGATCAGGGAGGCAAAGGTGCTTGAGTTCATTAACCTTTGTCAAGGGAATATGAGTGTGAAGAAGTATGCCATGAAATATACACCATTGTCTAGGTATGCTCCTACTATTGTTGCCTATCCTAGGGCAAATATGAACAAGTTTGTTTCGGGTGTCTCTAAAATGGTGGTTAAGGAATGTCGCACTGTCATGCTCATTAAAGAAATGGACATTTCTCGTCTAATGATTAATGCTCAAAAAATTGAAGAGGAGAAGCTCAAGGAAAGCTCTAGGGAATCAAAGAGGGCAACGACCGACGATGGTGATTTTTCACATTCAAGGTCCGATGGACATTCTCATTCTAGGTTTAGATCAAAGTTTTTCGGTAAAGGTTCCTCCAATGCTCCAGCTCCTAATTTCAACAAAGAAAGAATGTCTAACACTAAGCCTCAAGGAGGAAATGGTGGCGGAAATGGATCTTCGGTTCCCACATGCCAAAAGTGTGGCAAAAGTTGTCTTGGAAAATGCTTGATGCGTATGGATAATTTTTTTTGTTTTGGTAAAAGTGGTTACCGCTAGAGATATTGTCCGTCTAGAATTGACAAGGGAAAAGATGGTAGGCAAGCTCCACTTAGTGGTTCGGGTTCAAGTGCTCCAAAGCAAAACCAATTTTATCCACTTAAAACTCGACATGATCAAGAGGGTTCTCCTGATATGGTTATCGGTATGTTGAAAGGTTTTCATCTTGATTATGCCTTGCTTGATCCTGGTGCTACTTTGTCTTTTGTGACGCCATATGTGGCTATGAGATTTAATGTTCTTTTGAGTGTGTTGATAGACCCTTTTTTCTATCTCTACACCTATTAATCTATTGTGGCTAAGAGAGTCTATAAATATTGTCTCACCTCCTTAACCTATAGAGTCACTCATTTTGATCTAGTGAACATGATATGTTAGATTTTGATGTTATTTTTTTTGTATATATTGGCTCCATTATTGTTATGCTTTTGTTGATTATAGGACTCGAGTGGTCAAATTTCAATTCCCAAATAAGCCCGTCCTAGAGTGGAAAGGGAGAAATTCTATGCCTAAGGGTTAGTTTTTTTTTTTTGTATTAAAGCTAGAAAAATGATTTCTGAGGGTTGCAATATCGTATTGTTTGGGTTAGGGATATGGATTCTAAAACCCCTATCTTTAAGTCAGTCCCCGTTGTAAATGAGTTTTCGGAAGTGTTTTCTGATGATCTACCCTGTGTTCCTCCTAAAAGGGAAATAGACTTTGGCATTGAATTTCTCCTAGGTAGGCAATCTATCTCTATTCCTCCATACCGTATGGCTCCGACAAAACTGAAGAAATTAAAAGAGCAATTGAAAGACTTGTTGGATAAGGATTTTATCCGACCAAGTGAGTGCTCCAATTTTATTTGTTCGGTTCGGAAGAAAGATGGTAAATTTCACATGTGTATTGACTACTAGCAATTGAAAAAGGTTACCATTAAGAATAAATATCCTCTTCCAAGGATAGATTATTTTTTTGATCAACTCCAATGAGCGAGATACTTCTCTAAGATTGACCTCTGGTTGGGTTATCACCAATTAAGGGCGAAGGAAGATGACATTTGGAAGATAGCTTTTCGAACTTGATATGGTCATTATGAGTTTTTGGTAATGTCATTTGGTTTGACTAATGCTCCGACCACATTTACGGACTTGATGAATAAAGTGTTAAGATAATATCTTGACATGTTTGTGATTGTATTTATCGATGACATCTTGATTTACTCAAGGAGTGAGGATGAGCATGCCGATCATTTGATAATTTTGTAGCAAGTCCTCAAGGACCAACAACTCTTTGCAAAGTTTAGTAAATACGAGTTTTGCTTGAGATCCATGGATTTTCTTGGTCACATTGTTTTCGGTAAAGGTATTGAGGTAGATCCTAAAAAGAAGAATGTGGTTAATAGTTGGCCTATACCTCTATCCCCTTCACATATTCAAAGTTTCTTGGGTTTGGTTGGTTATTATAGAAGATTTGTGGTAGGAATTTCTTCAATTGCCTCTCCATTGACGGAATTGACCCAAAAGAAAGTTAAGTTCTTATGGTCGGAAGCGTGTGCGAAGAATTTCCAAGAGTTGATAGATAAACTTACCTTTGCTCTGACTTTACAGGAAGAATTCGATGGGTTTGTGGTTTATTGTGACGCTTCAAGGATTGGACTTGGGTGTGTTCTTACGCAAAATGGAAAGGTTATTTATTATGCATTAAAGGAAACTCAAATTCCATGAAATGAACTATCCTACCCACGATTTAGAGCTATCGACAGTTGTTTTTGTCTTTAAATTTTGGAGGCATTACTTATACAGTTACCATGTTGATGTTTTTACCGACCATAAAAAGTTTATAATATGTGTTCAAGAAAATTGATCAAAATCTTTGCCAAAAAGGTAGCGTGAGTTGCTAAAAGATTATGACATGAATGTTATCTAAAATGTAGTGGCGAATGTTCTTAGGCGAATATCAACGGGTAGTGTTGCTCATGTAGAATAAGATAAAAAAGAGTTGGCTAGTGATGTTCATAGATTGGCCCGATTGGGTGTTCGATTTATTGACTCTAATGAAGGTGGTGTTATTGTTCATAATGGTTAACAATCACCCTTTATGTCGGATGTGAAAGCCAAGCAAGGCCTTAATCTAATTTTGGTTGAATTACAAGAAGCGGTGCTTAAAAAGTCCATTGAGGCTTTCTCCCAGGGGAAAATAGTGTGCTTTGATATCAAAGTCATTTGTGTGTTCCAAATATCGATGACGTCAGAGACCAAATATTATCATAGACCCATAGTTCTCAATATTTTATCCACCGAGAGCTACTAAGTTGTATCGTAACTTGCAGGAGGTCTATTGGTGGAATGAGATGAAGAAGAATATTACAGAAGTTATGGCTAGGTATCCTAATTATCATAAAATAAAAGTTGAATATCAAAAATTGGGTGGTCTGTCCCAAGATATTAGTAATTCTACTTTGTAGTGGGAAGATTTGAATATGAACTTCATTATTGCTTACCCCGTAGTCGGCGTCAGCACGACTCAATTTGGGTTATTGTAGATCGTATAACAAAGTTGGCTCATATCATTCCCATTAAGGTTTCTTATTCGGTGGAGGACTATGCTAAGTTGTATCTAAGGCAGATTGTTAGGTTTCATGGAGTTCCCCTATCTATTATCTCCGATCGTGGTACCCAATTTACGTCTCAATTTCGGAAGTCTTTCCAAATGGGTTTGGTACTCGTGTCAAGCTAAGTATGGTCTTCATCCTCAAACCGATGGGCAAGTAAAGTGTATTATCCAACCTTTAAAAGATATGTTGAGAGATTATGTGATTGACTTCAAGGGTAATTGGGATGATGATTTGCCTTTGATTAAGTTTGCTTACAATAATAGCTATTGTTTAAACATTGGCATGAATCCATTTGAGTTTCTTTATGGTATGACATGTAGGTCTCCTTTAGGGTGGTTTGAAATCGGTGAGGTTGCGTTGATAGGTCCCAAAATGGTACATGAGGCTATGGATAAAGTTTGGCTTATTAGAGAAAGGCTGAAAATTGCTTAAAGTCGATAAAAGTCCTATGTTGATGTTAGGAGAGGGGATCTTGAGTTTGGTGTAGATGATTGGGTCTACTTGAAAATTTCACCCATGAAAGGTGTGATGACATATAGAAGAAAGGGAAGCTTAGCACATGTTATGTGGGCCTATATCAAATTTTGAGGTGTATTGGTAAAGTTGCTTATGAACTTAATTTTTCTAAGGACTTAGCATCGGTGCATCCGGTTTTCCATTTCTCTTTATTGAAGAAATGTATTGGTGATCCGACATCTTAGCGCTCGTTTCAGTTGAGATTTTGGACTAACAAGTTAAGAAATTGAGAAATAAGGAAGTTGCATCCGTACAGGTCTTATGGAGGAATCAAAGGGTTGAGAGTGCTACATAGAAGGCCGAAGGCAATATGATATCCCGTTATCTCTATCTTTTTCTCTCCGATCCAACTCTATCTTGAGGTATTTATCTCCCCATGGTTGATCCTTTTAATTTCATGTGTCTTAGTTGTTTTCATGATTCCTTATACGTGCATGCTCATGAAAATTTGATGTTTGAGAAAATGAGTTAACTTGATTGATTACTTCATGATTATGTGCATTTGAGTGTGATTTGCATGTATGTCGTATGAAATGATGTTTTGAATATGTTTTAGCTTGGAGTTGATATTCCTACTTGGTTATGTGCTTTTGTGATGAAGTTGCATTCTTATTGGGTTGTTAGATCTCTTCCCTTACCCTTCTTATGTTGCTTTGAGTCCCATTCGAGGATGAATATTCCCAAGAGAGAAATATTGTAATAGTTCAGATTTTGGAAATGAAAGAAAGGACTTTTTGGGCTACAGTCTGGTTCTATGGGTCCTATCTATAGGCCGTTGATGGCAACCGTAGGAAAAGGGAAAATAATTTTTCTAAAATCAAGTCCCAGTATATCTTTCATGGTTCACTAGTACGGTCCATCAAGTGATCTACGTGTCGTAGATAGGACTCTTACATAGGTTTATGACTTCATGAAATTTTAAGGCCAAAAGTTGGGTCCTACAGCTAGGGTCTACGAACCGTAGGAAGCCATACGGATTGTAGAAGGGTCCCATCAAAAGTTAAGTAATTTCAAGGTCCAGTACTTGGTCTATGGTTGACCAGTACAAACTGTAGAACGTTTTACGGTAGGTCGAAATCGTAGGCTGAGTTCGATAGTTATTTTAACGGGCTTTTGAGTCTTTTCTCTAATTGTTTTAAATCAAAACTAAGTCGTTTTGACCTTTATCCTAAGGCCTATATAAGACTTTCTGAGTCCTAAATTACCCACTCAAATCCAATTCTCCTAAATCCCCAAAACCTAACCAAATTCATCCTCCCCAAATTCTCTCAAGACTAAGGAAGATGAAGAAGCTAGGTTTCATTCAAGTTTATCAATCCTCCAATCTTTTTGGGTTTAAAGTAGAAAAGTATGTGGGTATTCAACCATGTAATCCATTCCTCCATGGGGTCCCAAAAGTTACCAACTTCTCAATCTCAAATTCAATTGTTAAAGTTAGGGTTTTCAATCCAGTGTCTATGTGTATCATTCAATTGTGATTGATTATTGTTAATTAAGTCTTCTAATGCATTATTCAATGTTAATACATGATATTCAATTGAAATTATATTGACTCATGCCTAAATTATGATTTTCAACTATGAACCTATGATGAACCCATGACCTACGAACTATGAATTTGTGAAGATATGCATGTTTTTCTATAAATTATTGTAAATGATTTGGGGATGCTTGAAAGGAAAGTATCAATATTATGGTGAAAGGTTCTCTCACATGCTATTATGTCACAACCCAGACCGTCGTGATTGGCACCCACACTAACCTTCCGATGGGAGAACCATTAATACTAATTAGATATCCAACTTTATCAAAATACTAAGGCATTTAAGTTACGGAAGCAAGTTAAATGCTAAGAAAAGAAATAGGGAGTTCCCATAAACTCCAAACAAAGTCTAACAACTAAACGATGCGGAAGAAAATAACCTAGAACCTGAAAGTCAATGTACCAAAACAGCTAACAATGAACCAAAGTCTAAACAAGATGGGTTACAACCCCAAACTAAAGTAATAACATCTAACTAGAAAATCTAAGTCCAAAATGTGGATATAGACAGAAAGAGAACTCGTGGCAGCCCGAAAGAATTGGCTCACCCTTGAATTTGAAATGATCACTGATCTTCTAGACGAGGTTTGTCAATAGCCGCCTGAAGATGTCCTGTACTCAACAAAAATAAGAGCAAGTGCAGTATCAGTACACAACCGCAGTGTACTGGTAGGATCACAAGGCTATCCCATTAAGTGTAAGATACATAAATCAATACGACAATATAATCACATGCATATATCAAACATATACAATATTATCAATATTTATGAACAACAAACAACTTCACATTTCTCAAGATACATAATAATGACAAGTCATTGGTCCTTTCATGGAGCCAAACCCAAACAATTAGCATATCGGAACGTGGTACCCGATCCAATAGTTGTGTCAAAACATGGCAACTGATCCCAATTAGTTATACTGGAATGTGGCAACCAATCCCAATTAGTTATGTCGGAACGTGCCGATTCATTCAACACACCACAATCACAAACACAAGTACATTCTCATAATCATACAATCGAGTCATTATTCAATGACATTCGACAATCATATATCCTCATTTACAACAAGGGTGATCAATAATGAAACATTCACATACATATATGTATCATAATGAAGCAAGACAAACATACATCACACAATCATAGAATCACAACCATCACCTACCTCGAAACAAGCTTGAAACCCTAAGAAACTTGATCCTTCCCTTTCTGGATTTGTTCTGCTTGTTCTTGGTCTACAAACAATCAATATAACACGGGGATCAATAAACCATCACTAATTACCCAGATTACTAACAATTTTATGAACCATAGATCAAACTCATGATCCCAAGTATCCAAATTAGGGTTGTTTCCACCATGATTTCTAGATCACAACCCCCACCCCATCAATATTTACCCATTAGATTACGCTTTACGTATTAAAAAATGGATTCAGGGAGTTAAAATCTTACCTTTACCCTCAAGAATGGTGAAAAACTATCAAGAATCTCCTGGGGTTCGTTCCTTAGCTCTAAAAAATGAGAAGTACAGAATAAAGTCATTTTGGGGTTTATTTATGACTTTAAGTTGCGTCTGGCCCGCCATAGTGACCCTCACCCCTCTATAGCGGCCCCGTTAGAGCTAACAGAACCACCGCCAAAACGGCTTGCATGAAATAGTGAGCTATTTTAATAATTCTAAAGCCCCCATTTCACAACACACCTTCAACCAACGACACTTAGAAATATCCGTTCACACCAAAGTCAATTTCGGGAGTTCTACTTGCCCGAATTCAATTTCGTAAAGTTGTATGGATTCCTTAACGTGTTAGTTATCTACTCATGTAATAAAAATCATAGTTAGATAACCCAATTGCTACCAGATTTTCCTACACTTTAATAACTTCGATTTCGTCCAAATCTGGACTAGATTGGAAAATTTCAAGTTACTACAAAAAAGTTTTCTGACCCAAAAAAATTTCCCGTTGGTTTTTCTATAACGACGTTAAAACGGTCGTTACATATTATGATCATGATTGAGAAAGGTATTTCTCACATATGGATTCATATTAGTGAAATATTTTCTCATCTATATTGAGTTATGTTTATGGAGCTATTTTATGTTTTGATCTTGAAAGATGTGGATTGGTATTGATTATTGACTTTCCTATGTTATATTGATATTTAAATTTTATCTATTCCGTTGGGATTTAGACTTAGCACCGAGAGGGCTTTAGGTGGAGGCTCAAATAGGGTAGTCTCTAGTAGTAACCACTAGTCCCAAACTATGTGCCCCCGTAGGATTGTCTTAAATGACCTAGCTAGTGGATCCACTTTAGCAAAATATGATATGTACAGATTCTACCACGGCAAGTAGATTCCCTCTCTTTCGATATGAGAGATATATCAGATTCCATGATATAGCTCGGATGGTCTTATTGTCGGTTATGAGAATGAAGAGAATGTATTCATGAGTCTACATTATCATTGAGATCCTTGATTCAAGTCATTCATGCCCATAAATTCTGCATGAACTCCATAATTTGAGTATCTTTGAGAGGAGTAGTATCTTTAAGTTCTAAGTCTTGAGTATGGAGTTTATCATTTTGGGATTATATCCCTAATCATGGGACAATGGCATGTTATCTGTGAAAGTCCTTGAGTTGAGTAGTTCATGCCCATAATTTCGCATGAACCCTATGAGTCGAGCAGTCTTGAGATGAGAGGTATCATTAAGTCTTTGAGTTGAGTAGTTCATGCCCATAATTCTGCATGAACCCTCTGAGTTGAGCATTTTTTAGATGAGTAGTATCATTGATTCCTTGAGTTCTAGAGTTTGTTGAGTTCCAAGTATTGAGTTCTATGCATGGTTATTGAAAACCTTAAATTGAGTCGTTCAGGTCCATAATTTGGTATGACCCTATTTTAAGAAGTCTTTTTACAAATTGTTTTAAAGACTTTAGCATTGAGTTGAGGATGAGTAGAGTTGAGTTCATTTTCTTTAAAATAATATAAGGGAACTAAGTATTCCCAAGAGTAAATGTTTTTACATTTAAGATGAGAGGATACACCAATTTCTAAAAGAGTTCATGAGCAGTTTTGAATACTATCTCTTTTAAGAGAAACCTTTTGAGTAATAATCTCAAAGAATGAGGAAGATGAAATGTTTTCTTTAAACCATAATGAGCTAATTTATATTTTGAGAATAGTATTGAGCACCGATATGAGGGAAAATTCTAACAACTCACAACCCCCATAAACTATGTAGCCAACCTGGGTAGAAAGGGTTTTACTTTTTAGATTATTCCTTATTGGTTTTAGCATAGACTAGTGGATCCACTTAGTTAGTAGGTTCCATACCCCAACAAAGTATATGATAATTCTGGCAGTATGGGCTAGATGTTGTATCATCACATAACTTATAGTGATGGTTACCGATTAGAGAATCTCTGAAACAAAGTTATTTTGTATCTTCACATACAAATAAGAGTTATTAATATACTTTCATACAATTGAATTATTATTATATCTTTGCATACAACTGAGTTATTGTCTATTATTTTAACAGCTTTTCAGGTATTGCATCCTTTATTTTTTCTTTTATCTTGAGTCAGAGTTGAATACCTTATTGTTGAGTTGAGTCGTATTTCTTTGAGTTGAGTTGAACTATGTTTCACAGAGTTGAGTATCCTATTATTGAGTTGAGTCCTCTTTAGCTGAGTTGAGTTGAACTATGTTTCACATAATTGAGTATATTTTTGTTGAGTTGAGCCCTATTTCTCTTAGTTGAGTTGAACTATGTTTCACAAAGTTGAGTATCTTATTATTGAGTTGAGCCAAATTTCTTTGAGTTGAGTTGAACTATGCTTCACAGAGTTGAGTATCATATTGTTGAGTTGAACCCTATTTCTCTAAGTTGAGTTTAACTATGTTTCACAGAGTCGAATATATTATTATTGAGTTGATCCCTATTTCTCTGAGTTGAGTTGAACTATGTTTCATAGAGTTGAGTACCTTATTGTTGAGTTGAGCCCTATTTCTCTGAGTTGAGTTGAACTATGTTTCACAGAGTTGAGTATCTTATTATTGAGTTGAGCTCTATTTCTCTAAGTTGAGTTGAACTGTTTTTCACAGAGTTGAGTACCTTATTGTTGAGTTGAGCTCCATTCCTCTAGGTTGAGTAGAACTAGGTTTCATAGAGTTGAGCCCTATTTCTCTTAGTTAGTTGAACAATGTTTCATTGAGTTGTGTTGAGTTGAGTTGAGTGAGTGGTGAAGAGGTAAGTATATTTTTTTCCATCAGTTCACACTTATGTTTATACTTTAAAATTCCCCTTACATGCTCTTACATTCAATGTACTGACACCATTTGGCCTACATCATTTTATGATGTAGATACAACTATTAAGGGTCATCAACAGAAGCTTCGTTGATACCACTTGAAGTTCTAGTCAGCTTTGGTGAGCCTTCTTATATTTCGAAGGACTTCACCTTTACCTTTCAGTTTGTTGGTTTTGAGATGTCGTGGGTTTTGTCCCGATAACTTTCTATAATAGTAGAGGCTTTAAAGATAGACAAAGTTGAGTAGTTTCAATACGTATCTTCTTTGAGTTGCTTTTACAAACTCTGAGTTCATCTATTGAGTATTATTCAGATTATTTTAAAGTTAGTATTTGAGTTATTGAATTTATTTTAGTTGTAAGCTCTTGTATGCTTGAGTTAGTCTTCCGCTTGTAGTCAGTCAGGATGAGGGTTCGCTTGGGGACCAACAATCATTCTCGAGTGCTGGCCACGTCTAGGGTGTAGACTCGGGTCGTCACAGTTCCTCCCATAAAAAACCTCATAAGGACTTCTATAATTTAACCCCATAGATGTCAATCTATTGATGAGATATGAAACACTTAGAACACAGTGACCCCAAAAAATTATAGTAATGCTCCCTTGAATCTCATACTCCTAGCCACCCCTAGAAGATGTCTATGTTTCCTCTCGATCAAACCATTTTGTTGAGGTGTATAAACACAAGTTCTTTGATGGAGAATACTAAAAGAGTGAAAAAGATTGGAACACTTTGTATTAACAAATTCACTGCCATTATCTAATCGAATCATCTTAACCTTAGCATTGAACTGAGTATAAATCATTTGGAGAAATTTTCTCAGCACAACAACAATATTGGATTTTAACTTGAGTAAAAACAACCAAGTAATTCTGGAATGGTCATCAATAATAGAGAGAAACATTTTAATGCCATCAAAAGTTGGTACATGATAAGAACCCCGCACATCAATGTGCAAAAAATCAAAGACAATTGTGGCTTTAGTGGTACTTTTATGAAAGGCAAACTAGTGTGTTTAGCTAATGGATAAACAGAAAAATTATTTGAACATTGCAAGCTATGAAGAGGAGGCAAACTAAGGATTTGTCTAATTATTCTGCTAGGAGTATGTTCCGGCCTTCTATGCCATAAACAAACATCTATCAGATCTGATTTGGTGTGTAATCCTTTGCTGGATAGTATTGTGCATGTGTGAGGACTTCGGGAGAGCTTGTAAAACCATCTCGTTCTTTACCAATCCCCCTGAATTTTCTGGAACACACAAAACTTAGGAAGAAATAGGATATAGCAATGTAACTCCTTAGTGAGCTTAGAAACTTATAATAAATTGTATTTTAAGTGTGGTGTATATTTATCACATTATTGATAACTCCATCAATATCTATCTAGCAAGAACCAACATGTAAAGTTGTTGTCACCTTACCATTGGGTAGGTGGACCTTCCAGGACATATTAGGAAGGAGTGCAGATGTGTGTGTTAACAAATCTAAGTAATAGGTCATGTGATTGGTAGCTCTAGTGTCCACAATCTACTCTTGCGTGTTAGTATTAATTGAACAAGCATGTGCAATATCTGCCATATTTGCTAAGCATGCTGGTGTGGTGTCCTTGTCCAATATCTTTAAGAGATGATCATATTGAGATGGAGTAAGGTGTGGCATCTGTGTGTTGGATCCTCATCCTTTGTTAAGACCTTTTCCATAAGTGTCACAACCCAGGGGTACCCCCTAGATGTAACATGGCATACAAGACCCCGAGAGGCCTCATATAAGCCACTTAACTTTCATAGTCAAGATAATAGAAATTCGGTAAGAATTAAAACATTTTCAACAATATCAAAGTTTCATAAAAAGAAGCGAAAGTCTCATACAACTTGTCTAAAAAAACAGCTAGTACAATAGAATCTTGGGACACAGCCTATACAACAATATTCAAAACATAAAATGAAAGAACATAAGGGAAATGGTGGCCAAATCCTCGAATGGTATGAGGACTCACCAATCTTCAATCTTGCCTCTACTATGGATCCTAACCACGGGGATGAGAGTCGGGAACGTCAGACCCTACATTAGGATAAGAAATGTAGGCAATAGTATGTGTTAGTAAAAGAATATACTAAATATGATAACTTGCATAAGCTTCAACATAAACATAAGAGTTAGACAACATAAGTCATAAAGAATAATCAATGCACATAATAAAACATATCAACATATAAGGAATACTTCTTTAAGTAATCTCAAAGCATACTTAGCCAAGACATGGGTAATCCTCCACTAGTCTTACTCTTCATGGATGGAAACTCAAGCAACAATCCAAGCTCATCACCTATCATACATATTTAGCTTATCTTTTAGAGACATGGGGAATCTAATATTGCCTTCATATAAAGGCTAATGGGTAGTCGTCTCTTGCCTTACATAAAGGATCATAGGCACTCGCCTCCATGTCCAACCTATGGGATCATGGGTACTCATCTATATGGGGAATATCACATGACACGGGTACTCGCCTTCATATCATTCTACAAGTAATCATGGGTACTCGCCTCCATGTGCAATAATCATAATAGGAACGACGGGAATCAACTCTTGTTTAACATGAAGGAATAAGGGTAGTCGCCTCTTATTCAATTCTAAGGAATATAGGTAATCGCCTCATATCCTTCTCATTTAGAGGTCAAGGGTATCACCTCTAGCCTCATCATTTTCATAGTTTTTAGCTTAGATTCATTTTAGGTGAGCAATCTTTTAAACCTAGAATCATTCAATGTGAGAAAGACTTTCACATTCATACTTAAGCAATTCAAGTGGGAACTATCCCTTCCACAACAATCACATCAATAATCAACTATTCATAACATATATGCTTCACTCTTAAAGCAATCTATAACATAATCATCATGCATGCTTCACTGTCAAAGCAATGCATATCACAATCATCATATATGCTTCAATCTCAAAGAATTCATAATGTATTTCATTCATCCTACAAAAATACATCTAACCCATAAATTCTCCTTTCATGGACCTAATCCATTTATATCAAATTCATCTTAGAAACATGGGTACATGTAAATTCCTCCTAAAAACATATATTTCACTCAATTCATGCATAAAAAATCATTACATAATCAATTGGATCAACATCCATCAATACCCACAACTTAGAAGAAAACCCTAACTCAAATTGAGAAATTTTACCTCTCAATTGGGGATTCTTAAGGGCTCCATGGATGAATGAAGTTATCATACCTTGATATCAAATCCCACGAGAAATTAAGAATGGAGACTTGACCTTGAGCCCTATCTTCACCTTTCTTCTTCTTCAAGTTCTAGAGAGAGAAATATTTTGAGAGGAAGAACTTGATCTTCTTTTAGGGGTTTGAAAGAATCCTCTTAAATTTGGGGAAACACACTTTTATAGGTGTTTAGGTGAAGGGTACAACGACATAGTATTGAATTAAAATAATCTGAAAAAGACCCAGAAGTCTGTGACATAAAAACTGAGATTAGAACCCGCTGGAGCTTGCCAAGGGCCACTCGGCAACTCGCCGAGTGAGCCTTTAGCTCAACGAAAATTACAGTGAGCCAGATCTTGGACCAAGTCAATTAGGCGATGGGGGTGTACCAACTTTTACAGTGAGCCAGCTCATTTGGCGATTCGCTGAATGGAACGGTGAGTTCGATCCACCTCGCCTAAAGTTACAGAACACTGGACTCATAAATCAAGCCAAAAAGGCAAGGTGGGTCTACTCGATAGATCACCAAGTCACTCGGTGTCCACGATCTACTTCACCAAATGGCTGCGTAATGAACATATTTCTTTTTTTCTGAATCCGAGGTGTTACAATAAGTCAAATCACCTATCTCCATCATCCAGTTGCCTGGTACACCAGCATTGTAAGCAGTTGATGGATCAATCTTCCTCTTGAACCTGGAACTAAAATTAGCAGGATGTCCTACAATTTTATAGAATTCAGCTTTAGTGTGCCCTTTCTTCTTACAAAAATCACATAGTAGGTTCCATTTATTCTCTGGCTTCAAAGAGGAAGCAAATACATCAGTCATCAACACAGTCATTCTTGTCATCTCAGTAGTGGGAATAGTACTAGCAATGGCCTAGGGGTGTACATGACCGGGTTGGTTTGGGTGTTTCAAATATCAAACCAAACTTTTTGTATTAAAATTTTCAATTTATAAAATCAAATCAAACTAATAAAACTCAGATTTTTCGAGTTTTTCAACTTCGGGTTGGTCCGGGTTTTTCATTCTCCAACAATTAACTTAATATCATACTCCAACAATTAACTTAACATAAACCAAACCAAACTAAGTTAATTGTTGGAGTATGATATACCCCTTAAAAATAGGGTTTTTTCATTCAATAATTAACTTAATATAAACCAAACTAATAAAACTCCTATTCCATTTATGAACAAGACTTACAAACAAGCTCATGCTCAAATTTTGATGATGACTAATTCCAATTCATATTAAGTTAATTGTTGGAGTATGATATACCACGTAAAAAAAATATGCCAACCAATAATGTCAAGCATATCAAAGCATGATGCGATGCTTTTTCAAATGATTTTGAAAATAATTAAAATTATAAATTTGTTTAATTTGTTTGCAAAACATTTTTTTTTACAATTATTCTTTTTGGGGAAGTTGTGAGCTCAATTTTTTTTGTATGAAGTGCTATCTAAATCACTATTTTAATTTTTTAAATTTCTATTTGAGATCTATAATTATCTGATTATATTTAAATTTGCGTTAAAAAGATTTTACACTAAATAAAATGCTTCCTAATAAAAATAACTTTACGTTCAAGACTCGAAACTTGTAACGTATAATTAATGAAAATATGATATATTATAATTCAATTACTATCATACCCGGAGCCTACACCCTGGATGTGACCGGCACTTAAAAACCATTGTTGGTCCCCAAGCGAACCTTTGGCCTAGCTCAATACTCAGCGGAAGACTTACTCAACAACATAGGAACTCAAATGCAAGTATTAACTCATAAGATCTCATCAATAAAGTAGTTTAACTCAAAACTATCTGAAATACTCAAATAAACATAAATGTTCAACTCAAAGTCTTTAAAACATCAACAAGGGAAACGGAAAAAAAGACTCCTTAACTACTACTATCTATGAAACCTTTAAATATTGGGATGGAAGTCGGAACAAGACCCACGACATCCTAACAAACTGAAGTCTAGGTGTGGAACCCTACGAAAGTAAGGAGGCTCACCAAACTATCTGGAATACAAGTGGTATCAACAGAGCGCTAGCTTGTTGATGACCCAAAATACATGTATCTGCATCATGAAAAGATGCAAGTCGAATGACATCAGTACATTGAATGTACGAGCATGTAAGGGAAAAACTAAAACATGCATATATAGCTGAACAAATAGAAAGAGAAGACATACTCACCTCAACTCAATATCAAAGCATTGATAATAAGATGTAATGTATAAAACTTTAAAGTAGTAAGTATCAACTAAATATGTATAAAAATACAATAATAAACTCTTTACTCTTATTTAGGAGATTCTCTAACCGACAACCATCACTATGAGCTATGTGATGATACAACGTCTTACCCACACTGCCAGAACTGTCATATACATTGTCGAGGTTGTCATGACCCAGGACGTAACACGACGTACTTGACCCCGAAGGGGTCTCATACAAGCCCTTAGCATAATCGTACACATAAAGTCATAGAAATGATGCTGAAAATTTAAAATTTTTACAATCGAAGTCAACTTCTTTTTTATAAACGAATATAAGAATCTAGACCTTGTCTCATTCACCATCTAGAACAACAAAGAATACAATTAGGTCAAAGACCTTTACATCAATAAAGTCTCGAAAATAGAAAGTACAATAGAAGCTAGAAAAGAATAACATCTTGTCCTCGAACCATGAGGACTCATCAAGCCTAGGGAATAGTCAACCCAAGTTCCACTTGAAAGAAGAAATATGTCTCAACGACCGGAACCTACACTCATAGTAAATGTAAAAATATGGGTTAGCACAAATAATGTACTAAGTATGGAAGCCATGCATAAAAATCCTTGAAACATGCATAAAAGGGACATTTAGTTGAAATCATGTGTTTATCAAGTTTGAAACCCATTATGCACCTTTATGAAGAAACATAAGTCAAACCAACATATAAGTAACCCAAGGCCATACTAGTGCAATGCAAAGGTAAGATCCCATAACCCTACCAAATGCTAAGTATCACATTTAGGTCACTAACAACATACATATCTTACTTTTGCCTCATCCTTAGCCAACATACATAAGTAAGGAGTTATTCATGTTCATAACTTGCAACAAGTAAAGTCAACCTTAACATCCAAACATGTCTTACATACATAATCCATAAGTCTTCATAACATAAGAGAATCTCATCATAACCCCTCTCAAAGTCTACTTGTCCAATGCACAAGTGGAGTCCCATACCCCCACTCATACTAAGTAGTACCTCTTAAGAAGTCATAATTAAAGTTTGTGTTCTTATCATAGTTCATGTTCGTATCATATAGTGAAATTAGCATTAACCAACATAAACCATGTGAGCTACATGGAATACGGTGTTCTACCCCACACCGAAAAGAGGTGTCCTACTTGCCTAATATAGAAC
The DNA here is from genome assembly GCA_029007595.1 of Solanum commersonii. NCBI lineage: Eukaryota > Viridiplantae > Streptophyta > Magnoliopsida > Solanales > Solanaceae > Solanum > Solanum commersonii. The sequence continues at coordinate 11,899,570 of JAJTWQ010000003.1, read as the reverse complement.
TAACATATTTAGCTTTTAGGTGGATCCACTAGCTAAAGACCTATGTGGGCACATAGTTATGGGATAAGGAGATTGCTACTAGTAACTCGGCCTACTAACGTAAAAGGTTTCCATCTCATGAGATAACTTACATTGGGAAGCTGGACTTTCTAAGGTAAAAGCTTCCATCTTATTTTTGTATCCACTCGGTGCTAAGCATAATTCCCTTTAAAAGTCACATTAAGTCTTTACTTAAGTTCGTGTTCATGAAAGAATGCACTTAAACATTCAAGTCAACATGGTATCATAATAGCTCATGGATTCATTAGGTGAGAATGTCCTTTCAACCTTAGAATCATCAACATGTGAGTAAACCTTTCACATCATATTCATAGTGTGTTCATGAGAATGACCTTTCAATCAACACAACAAGCTTATCATAAACATACATACATACTTCATGCATAATCAAGTGTAAGGGTAGAGGGAAGAAGGATCCTGCATCAATACCATAATTACACAATAATCATAGGATCATTACTATTTAAGTGAATCACAAGTTCATATACAATCCTCATCACTGTGTAAAAACCCTAACAAGTTACCCTTCAAGGGTATGAATCAAGATCAATCCTAAATTATAGAATTACCACTTTAGATAGAGGGATATCATGATTCAACAACTTAATCAATGTAAACATAATCAATTACCAAGCTCCCATCATCAATCAAGCCATACCATAGTTCACAATTTAGGAAGAAGGGCGAATCATGGGTCCAAGGGACATTTTCATCATAATTCAACAATACTTCAACATTCCAAGCATAAATCATCATAATCAACCATAACAGACCATAATTAAACAATGGAAAATGTTTTGGAAGAAGACCCATGACATAGATTGAAAACCCTAGGTTTGGGGAATTTGGAATCTTAAAAACATAGTTTGAAGGGGTTCTTTGGGTGATAGCTACCCAAAGATAAGAAGCATCCATACCTTAGGTTGAATTCCACACGAAATTGGAGGAGAAAGACTGTTTCTTGAAACCCTAGCTTGACCTTGTTTTTACTCTTCAATGGAGTCTTAAAGAGATAATTTTTGGAGAGGAGAGGTAGTTTCTAGTTTGAGTCTAGTGAGTTATGAGGTGTTAAAGAGGTAGTTAATAGTTAATAACTACTTATATATGAGTAAACAACTAATATAAACCGTCCCCACCCTTGAATAATAAAAATAGAATTTACCTTAAATACCCTACCTTAGGCCGAGCTTATGACAGCTTTTTAGAGCCCATCCACGACCCCTCCACCCACGGGGCGTGGATGGACCCACGGACCGTACTGGTCAATCGTGGGTTGGGTCTGGGGCTTGTCATCTTGGCCAAGGTGCATGCCTCACTCACGAGACCCCACCCACGGGGCGTGAGTAGGTCTACAGAGCATACTGCAAGGGCGTGGTTTGGTACTAAAACTTGGAGATTTGGGGGAGGCCTAGCCTCGACTCACGACCCCCACCTACTAGGCATGAGTCCACCCACGGCTCTTGGGTTATGAGAATTTTGAGTTTTCTAAACTCCTCCCCCCATATCGGTACTCAATACTACTCCCAATTATATATAACGCATGCTCAGATGTTTTAAAACTTAACTCTTCCTCAAGTTGAGATAATTACTCAAAATATCCTCTTAAAAGAGGTAATGCTCAAGACTCATCATAACTCATTTAGAAATTAGTGTTTCTCTCTTTTAAGTGTAAAATTATTACATACTTGGGAAATACTTAGTTCCCTTGTACTTATTTTGAAACATGAAACCGAATTCTCCTCATCCTCATACTCATTTAATCGAGTCTTAAAAACAAATTGAGATAATTGCAAAAGACTTCTCAAAATGACTCGATAGGACTTTCTTGAACTTTTCTCTTAACTTTACCTTGCTTTGAAATGTGAATTTAAGAGCTATGATTAGGATATAGGATCTGTCAGTGATGGACGAAGGCTTAGATAGTTAGTAATAATAAGAGAGCAAAACTATGATTTGAAGAGGCACTAGCGCGACGCAAAGAAGGAATTTTAATTTTGGTCAAGAAAAGATTTTTGAGATAGAGGACTCCATATCCTCTATGTGACGCGAAGAGGGGTGATCATTTGTAGGTGGAAATTTAAAACGTCTCCACGGCATGGCCCTGGGCTCAATTATTTGGCCGTTGTTTTCTTCCTTTCCCAAACTCGATTCAATTCATACCAAGTACAATTCCATTGCCCAAATTCATAAAATTTCATAAAACCAATACATTATCAATGAAACCCACAAAAAAATCTATCAAGAGACTCAACTCATTCGCAAAACCCTTACTTTAAGAACTCAAAGACCTCCATTATTAGCTAAAACTCAAAAATCAATCAATCAACTTCAAGAACGAATTCATAGGTAATGTCATACCCCGAGGCTACCCCCTGTACGTAAACACGGGACCTAGGATCACGAGTGACCCCAACCTAACCCTGAGCTGGCATATCATAAACATACTAAAAGATTTTTAAATAAAATATACTATGCTGAAGCTTAAAACCATAATTAACTGAAAGTGGGAAATACCCAATACTAATCTGACTATATAAAAGACTATGAGTTTAATAACAACTAGAAGATCAAACTCAAAACTAAAGCTGAATCTAATACTATGTCTGAAAAAGCCTCTAATGACTAGAATTGCTAGGACACGCCCCCAGCTAACTCTAGCAAAACTGAAACTGAAATAAAAGATTAAATCTAGAAAACATGTCTATTGGCCTCGAAGTACGATGACTCACCACTGAAGCTGCTGAAATGCGGATCAGGAACCGATCTATGCGTGATCTGGATGCTGAGTACCTGAACCGACATCATGAAAGGATATAGCGCAGAGTATGCGTCAGTACTTGTAATGCACTGAGAATGCAACTTATAGAGTATAGCTGAATAAAATACATAACCGAACAAAGCATACTGAGCAATAACATAATGTCAACTGAATGTAAATGCTGGAATATATTGAAGACTGAACTAAATGTAATACCAAGTACTAAATTTGAACATGACATACTGAGACTGAATGCTGGAATATAACTGAAAACCTGGTCGAATGCACTAGAGTCTGACTATGGGAGCTACTATTAACCAACATAAATGTCACGACCCGGGATCACCCCCTAGTCGTAACCGGCGTACTCGACCTCGAAGAGGTCTAATACAAGCCCCTTAGCATTCATTCATCGCATAGACACTAAAACCATAAGGAATTAAAAACTTTCTTTACTAAGAAAACATTTCAAAAAAAATAATAGCAAGCGGAAGACTTTCTAGACTTTATACATGATGTCTCAAACCATCTAATACTTTGAATACAACATTGGGATTAAGCCCATACAAAACTTAAGCAATACTAAAAAGACATAAAAGAACATATGGGGTATTGTCTTCGAATATATGAGGACTCACCAAGTCTTCATCTTCAACACTTAGAAACCTATCAAATAACCAAGACATGTCACCATCTCCAAATCCCTACACTTTAGTCAAAAAGGGAAAGAAAGGGGTTAGCACAATTAAGTACTAAGTATGGAAGCCATGCAAAAACATGCTAAAAGGGACGTTTATTGGAGAAACATGCTTTTATACCATTTGGTAAAACTTCATGAAAAAAAATACAAGTATAAGAGTTACAATATCCAACCATAACTAACATACAAGTCATTAACCACTTTAGCACATACCCCACACATAACCCATTCCTTCACCTTAAATTATCCACCTCAAGTAACCCTTGGACAACACTTTGTGCAATGTATGGATAGCGTCTTATACCACCATCCACACTAAAGAATCATCCTAAGGCCACCAAATGTGAACTTACCACTTATCATGCTTCATATCACAAGCCATCATGCACAACTAGTGCCAATGTACAACACATGAACATAATTGACAAGTAAGTCTTTTCATCATTTCTTGACCTCTATCTCAAGTTACCCAAAGCCACACTTAAGTGAAACATGAAGTGACCGTCCATACAATCTCTTCATATACACCTAAGTGTTCCTAAGGGTTACCATAGATAAGGAAATTTACCATTACAATATAACATACTAAGTCAATGTTCACATATAAAACCATAGCCAACCGTATACATACTCAACATATATTCATATACAACCCATGCTTAACTTTAAAAGAACACATGTCATTTCATTACCATAGGACCTCTACCTAATATAACCTTAAGACACACTTGAGTGAGACAAGAAGTGACCGCCCATACAACCTCTTCAAGCACACTTAAGTGTTCCCTAAGATTACCTTAGGTAAGGACATTTCATTTACAACACAACATCAATAGGCCAACATTCTTTAAGAAACCATTTTGGAGACATTCAAGCACATAAGGGGACTTTCACATAATAGTCGTTAGACTTAGGGAACTCACTTTAGTATCTTCAAAGCCTACTCGTGCCATGTGTAGATAGCATCCCATACTACTACCTACACGTTGTAGAACCTATCCAATAACTAGAGTGCACATCCCACATGATGGGAATAGGCATAACCGACATAGACCATACTAGCTAGGTATGGAATCCGGAGTCTATCCTACTCCGTGGAGGTTGTTCTACTTGCCAAAGGTAGAACTAGTAAGCAACCCATGTAGGCACATGGTTTAGGGGATGTCCAAGGAAGTTCATTGTGCCTAATCTCATACTCAACTAGGCCACCTTCCTAACCACATCCACTCGATGCTAGCCTTGTTTCCCATAGAGTATTCAATCACATATGTACTTAGAGAAGGTTCCTTTTCTAGTTCAACCAACTCATAGTACCTCTTCCCAAGAAAGGCCCCATTTCTTAGTCATGGCCAATCAAGGTTCATAAGGATAGCTCATTAAATCCCCCCTGAAGGGTGCCTTAGGCCTACCGATTTTTCATTAAGGGTGCCTTAAGCCTACCGGTCCAAGGTTCATCATTTCACACATGAGAAGGGCTACCACCATTAGGTCTACCGATTTCATGGTTTTACAATTACTTAGGAAAGCTAGACTTATGAAAGGACATCATTTCTTAGTTTTGCCGATTCAAGTCTTGGCCTAGAATTCCTCTTTTAGCATTTATAGAAAGGACACCATTTCTTAGTTCTGCCCATTTCACACATTCATGCATTCAAGACTTTAAGTAACAAGGAGGGACACTTTAGTCTACCAACCAAGTCACAACATTTTCATTTAAGGATACTTCATAATCCAACATCATTTCATATATACATCATGAGAAATCATACTTTAACTCACAATGCTATCCACTTTACATAGGATCATCACAAGATCACATAAAACTCATTCACATCATACCTTCACATAAAACTCTACATATAGCTTCATATAGGACTTTATATATAGTCTCATATATATATAATAATATAACAATACAATAACACTCATATAATGCCCTTCATGGCCTCAATTCACAATAATACAATATTCCAACATTATGCAACAACTTCCCCAATGCCTTTATGGCTACAATTCACAATAATACCATATTCCAACATTATGCAACAACTTCCCCAATGCCTTCATGGCTACAATTCACAATAATACCACACAAGAACAAGATATAACACTTCCATCAAAGGTGGATTCAACCTACCAACAACAATTAACTCAATAAAGAGAGTTCAAGCTTTCTTACCATAATTCAAAGCCATAGCCAAAATCACCAAAAATCCAAGCAATCACCAATACTTCACTCATAAGGCTTACCACCCTTAATTTACCCATTATCAACAATTAATCATGAATATACATTAAACAACACAAGAGATATCAATACAATTCACTTTACACATAATTCCATCAACTTTGAATTTATAGAAATAGACCCACTTCATAAACACATTTTGGGGTTTTGTAGAATACAAGGATTCATGGAGTTTTTCATCTTAAGACATCAAATAAACATCAATAATATCATAAATTATCATTTGAAATCGTTTCATGCAAGAACCCTTGAGTTTGAGTAGAAATTAGGCTTTTTCACAAACTTTGGAAAAGTTGAAAACCATTTGAAATTGGCTCTAGGGTGATAGCTTGCCCTAGATAAAGAACTCCCATACCTTTACTAAGATTCCCCAAGAAATTTGATGAAGAAAACGTCTTGCATCCACAACCCTAGCTCCCACTTCTTCTTCTTCTTCTCTTCTTTCTCTCTTCTTCTCTTCTTCACTCAAGAACCTAACTCTTACTCTTTTAAAATGGAAAAAAAATGATCCACAATCAGCCTAACACAACAATATAACCTCAAAAGAAATGGTTTGTGAAAAGACCAAAATGCCCTTAAATTTTCGGACGGACTCCCTGCCAACTGCCCAACTTTCAAAGGGCATAATTCGCTCATACGAACTCGGAATTGAGCAAACTCGGTGGCGTTGGAAAGATCGTTCCAAGGGCTTTCCAAACATAACTGGAACTACTCCTGGATCATCCTGAGCTAGGAGTTATGACTGCTCAAAGTTGGCCAAAAACTCACTGATTTCCACACTTGGCCGAATTTCCAGATTCTAAATTTTTTTCCAAAAAATGACTACTTCCAATTTCAAGCTTCTTCACTCCAAACTCACATGTGAGGCTCTAGTTTCACTACTTCATTTTTAGGGTCATTACAATAAAACCACGTGAGCTAAACGTGGAGTCCGATGTATACACCCCATCGAGAGGACCAAATATACCTTGCCAGGGGTATAAAGACTTGACTGGCGTGATCACTAAATTTGTTGCCCAACAGAGGAGACTTATAAACCTATAGGGGCACGTAGTTCTGGGATTATGAGGGTACGCTGAACCCTATTCCAACTTGGTCTAAGCCTACTCCCAACTCGAATGTGTATAAACAACATAACTGAAATACTAGATAGCTCAATGTTCTGACATGCAGATCTAAGAATGCAACATTTAAATACTGACAATGAAACATTCTTAACTGGAGCATGTATATCTGACCTGGCTAGTGTAATTCATTAACTAAACGAATCTACACAACTAGGGTTCTGAATTTCATGCAAGGAACTAGGCAACAATGTTACAAAACCATGATAATCTAATGAAGGTTACTATAACAGCAAAATTGCAACAATCATATAAAGTTCTAGAAACTCTAGGTCTAAACAAGATAAAGGGAATCACAATCAGGTTAGACCCCTATTTGGGTGAGAGAAACGTTTTTGACCAAGTGGGGTAGGGAAAAGACCAAAATACCCCTCTTTAAAACGAATGAAATGCATTAACTAGAGAGGCTGCACTTGAACGGGCATAACTACTTCATCCAAGCTTGGAATTTAGCAAACTCGACGGCGTTAGAAAGAGGACTCAAAGACCTTCGATTTGATACCTCATGGGCCACCTAACTCTTTATGTGCTTAAAGTTATGACCATTTGAAGTTGACCTAAAACTAAAAACTGAAGTTTAACTTGAACAAATCTCTAGTTGGCTTTTCGAAGTACGAGATGCTACAATTACAATCTTTGTTGGTAATTATATCAACATCACTCTTAGATGCCAAATTATAACTTAAAAACATATTTAAAATAAAAGAAATAAACTTCTTCAATTATACACCGGGTGAGTAACCAAGAAAAAAAAAAGGAGGTAAGGTATCTTTCTTAATTGATGACTCCCAAATTTATAATAACAATTTTCAAATTTGTAGCTAGTATATTCTATAAATTGTATTCAAGAGTGTGGTTTAATGATTAATAAAATGAATGTTCAATCATAATTTTTTAAATTTAATTTTTAAGAAAATAACAATACTAGATGATTTCTTTTTATATATTCTAAGCTCAATGAGCGAAGCTATATGATAAGTGTTGTTGGTGAAAAGTGACAACTATCCAAAAAATTAATTAAGATGTAGATAGCATTACCAACAAATAATTGATTAATAAATAAATTTATAAAAAGAGAAGGTTTTCAAACTCAATAAGCAATAATAACATCTCAAAAAGAAAAACTATTTTAAATTTTATAATTCATTGTTTAATATATGAGTTCACAGAAGGTCTAACAAACACAATATTATAACATTAGAATTAAAAAAAGTGTCACTCTTTTTTTTGAATGGGTCCTTTCGAAGTGGATGCCATTCAGTGAAAGACTCTTCACAAGTGACTGAAAAAGATATGACAGAATTTACATCAGTTTTTGCTATATGAAGATCAGTTTCAACTAAATATTTAATTAAATCTTTAAGATCGAACACAGCTAAAGCATAATTATCTCGACAAATCTGAATACATTGCTTGAGAATTGGCTCCATCGGCTGCTTCAATAAAATTAGGGCTTGATTATAAATGTCATTAGCCTTGGCTAAAGACAATTGTAGCATGATAAGTGTCAAACCTTTCTTATCAGCAGCAGAAAAACTTCTAGGATCCGCTCTGAGAGAATCAACGCATAATTTATAGTTGGTGGACTTTTTACAAAAGTCATTTATCAGATCTCCACATGAATGGCCATAAAAAAGAAAGCAACGAAAAAAATCACTGTCAATGCTCTCATGAGTTTCATTTTTTCTTTATCTTTTGTGTGAAGTGTGGCTTGATGGATGAGCCATTCTTATAGAATGAAGTACTTTAGTTATGCCTCTTTTGCATTTACAGTAAAATCAAGAAGATTGTGTTACCATTATTTCATTAAAATAATGGTAAGCAAATTAAAATTTAAGTTGATATCTTTTAAATTATTTTCCTTTTATGCAATTGTGAAATAAAGTCAAATTCTATTAGCTTACTTTGACTATTGAAATTAACTTTTTTTAATAAAATTGATTTTAATTTATGCTTCATTTTTAATGTAGTTAATTTATCAGAGCAATTTAATTATTTTTTAAAAATTACTAGCCATGATAAATCTCAAGATATGAAGGGCATTAATTTTCTGCCAAACATATCACAAGTGGGATTGTTCATGATTTGATCAGAAATTTATTTAAATTAAAAATATAACTAAATCAATACTTTTTCTAATTTGGTTTGATTTGAATTTTAAGTATCATATATTTTTTTGGTCAATTTTTTTGTTTGTATTCGTGCTATCAGTTTTGAAGTGAAGTATTCCTGATTTTGATTGAAGTAGATTTAACTTACATCTATTGATGGTTATACCCTAAAAAAAAAAAATTAATTTATTATTAAAAGTTGGAGAACAAGAGATTTTGATTCAATTGTACACAGAATAAAATACAATGTTACAGAGAATTTTGGGGGGTGCGGAATTCATCTATGTTTGGCTAAAGATTTTGTTGTAATATTCTTTTGTTAAGTGTTTTAATCTCGTTATTTCCTTAATATTATTTATGATATTTTCTAGATATAACATATCTTGGGTTCTTAAGTACATATGTAAATTATTCTTCATTAATTGTTCTAATAGTTTTATATTTTCCATAACTTCCTGTCCAATATTGTAAGTATTCGTAGTTCATTTTAATCTGAATCTATTACTAAATCATATAATTCTATTCTTTCAAGGTCTAAATATAGATCATGTAGGTCTATTTCATACCATTGTTGGTTTAATATATCTTCCGATTCGTCGTCATTAAATATTTTTTCCCATATATATGATTCTTCTTAATTCAATTATCTTTATATCTTTAAGTATATATAAGATTAAAGTTTCATAGTTTTTTATCATTTCATCATGCATATATGTATTCATGTTTCTTGTTATGCAGGTTGTTTTCAATTATTCCTTCCTATCATATTCATAACTGATTAAGATCATATTAGATCATTATGAATTAGATTAACTATTTATCATGTTCTCCTGTCACTACTAGCATCATACTTTAGCAGATATTTCCTTCTTATTAGCGCCTCAACTTTGTTTACTCCCCTATAACGGCTTCCTCGCCTACCGGTTTCAACATTAGGATGGCATAGTATAGAAGTTTTCTCTATATTTTCAGTGTGCTAATAAACTAGAAATCATGATTCAAATAATTCTAATACATAATAACTAACTTAAACTTATTCAATCATATATATGATATTCAGGAATATATGAAATTAGTTCTACATATTTATTGAACAATATACCTTTGCCTCTTGATTGTTGATGATATCTGAAAGTTGCTCCGTTATCTATGAATATCTTAAGTATTTGAGTATTTGAGAGTGTTTTTATGAAAGCTTTCTTCGTTTATCAGAGCTATGGATAAAAAGAAGATTGTTAGAAGAAAATTAAGAAAAATTAGAAAGAAATTAAACAAATTATACCCAGAATACAAACAACTTAACATTACTAAAACTAATAATGATAAGTTAGAACAATTAATAGATAATATATCTAAAATAGAATATAAATATATTCATTATTTAAAATTACAATGAATAACGAATATAGACAACAACTTACTGAAACAATCGTAGTAAAAAAGACAAGAATTAAGACATAGGCAAAATAGACTTAATAATAATATATTTGCAGAAACTTGTAAAAAATCTATAGTAGCACAGAGAAAGACTATCTTATATCTACAAATACAAATAGAAAATTTAGAATATAAACTTCAACACAATCTAGAAATGAATAAGGAAGAATTTGCAATAGATGAAAAAACATATGAAAACTATGACGGATTAAAGATAAAGATAATATTTTCTAATCTAGGAAGAAAATATAAGAAAATAGGAGAAAATATAAGTTTAATGCTAGAAAAAAAAACAGTAAAATTAGAAGATAGTTTAACCACTATGATAAGAATAACAAAAGAAAACGAAGAGATAGATAGAAAAATGGAAATTGAAAAAATAAAACAACAAGCAAAAAAGGAAGTACAACAATTAGAAGAAGTAAAAAAAAACTAAAATAATAGAACTAGAAAAAGAGTTAGTAGTATTAAAAGAAATGTATGAAATTAAACAGAAAGAAACAGAACAAAAAATAAAATTAGCAAATGAGATAAATAAATTTAAAGAAAAATTACAATGAGAAGAAGAACTAGAAGAAAATAACCAAGATAATATAAGAATTGATGAAATAAATGACAATAAAGATGAACGACAGTCAGAAACAAGTGAAACATATACAGAACTCTTAGAAAACATGACAAAAAACCCAGAAGTAAACACAGGTGATGTCAAAATGGAGTATGAAAAACCCAGTACATCAGGAATTAAAAATCCAAAAAATCTAAATTCAAAATATTATAATGCTAACTATGAACAATATGATAGAAATTAAACTATATGGGATAAAAGATTGAATAAAAAATGGACACCAAAACCAATAACAGAACAACATAATTTCTTAGACTTGGATTGTGTAGAAGATATAAATAAAACAATCCAACTATGGATGGGCTACATATCAAAACAACTAGTAGATAACAAAATAGGAATGATAGAAATACCAAGATATATAGAAAGAACACTTATAGAAACAGTAAAATTATGGCTACAAAATTTATCAGATGAAAGTTTAAAAACTTTAAGAAATAATAAAAATTTTGATGGTGAATTAGCTACTACAACTATGGAAATATGATATAAATACGAAATAGATATAAGAAATGAATTTAGTAGTATGACAACAGAAGTAGAAGAACAAAATAAAGAACAAATCATAAACAGGAATCTAATAACAAAATTAGTAATATGTAATATGTGTTATATAGATAAATATACGTGTGCATTTAGAGAATATTATTATAAAGGAACGTATAGTACAGAAGAAAGTAAAGAAATACGGAAACTATATTTTACAAAATTACTCGAACCTTTCAGTTCAAAAGTAATAAGAAGTTGGAATGAAGCAGGACTAATAGATACCCTAGGAGCTAGAATGAAATTCTTACAACGATGGTTTACAAAACTATGTGAAAAACATAAAAAAGAAATAAAAATGGAAAAAAATATTAGTAAAAAACTTAGCATGTTGCAAAAATAAAATGGCACCCCAATTTGGATGTACAAATAGATATTATAAAAAGAAGTATAACAAAAAATATAGAACAAAATATAAATATAAAAAACCAAGAAGAAGATACTATGTAAAAAACTATCAAACTAAACGACCATATAGGCCAAAGAAAAAACTAACAGAATGTATTTGTTAGAATTGTGGAAAACTAGGACATATAGCTAGAGATTGTAAGATACCCAAAAATCCAAAGAAAAAACAATTATCAGAAATAATAATAAACGATAAAAAATATATGCAGATAGAGTACATAGATTATGAATTAGAAAGTGAAGACAACATATATGAAATATAAGAAAATGAAATGGATAACGATATAGAAATAGAATCAAACAATGAATTCTATAATATAACAAATGACTGAAAAAGATATACAAATAATAACTAAAGAAGAATACCAAGATGAAGAATCTTTAGAACAAAAAATAATATTTGATAATCGTATATTTAAACAAATAAAAGGAAAAGAATTAGACCTAAGTGTAAAAAAAATATTAGAAATACCAACAATAAGAAATTGATTTAAAAGGCAAAAAGAAGAATATTATGTAGTAAGTCAAAGAGAACGTATCATAGATTGTAAACACACCAAAGGAAAGGCTAAAGTACCAATAATAAATAAGTGAATAATAAATAAAGAAATACAAGATATTAAGGCTAAAAACCCAATTAAATATGTACATTTAGGAGGAACAAAAATACTAATAAAAGCATGTTTTAGAGAAGGAATAGATACACATATAGAAATATACTTAGTAGATGATAGAATTATACAACCTATAGAAAAAAGTATAATAAGTGTAGTAAAAGGTAACTTAATATACCAAAAGTCTAAATTTATAATAAGTGTCAACTACTTAGTAGCAATAAATGATAGAAACATAGATAAATCACTAGTATTATATTGGAAAATGTCAGGAATAGAATTAGCACCAGGAAGTAAAATATTTACAGCTAGATGTAAAAATTTATATGTCTTAACAACAAAACATAAAATAACAAAAAATAAATAAATAAATAAAATAAAAATAGAAAATCCTTTTGAAAGCATAGTTACAGTTATAGATAATAATGATTATAGTTATAGTGAGATTGATATAGAAGAAGACTTAGTAATAGTAAAGGAACGGTTAAGTACATCAAAAAGAATAAATTATGAAATACCACAAATATCATAAAAAATGAGTACTTCAAGAAGAATAGATAAAACTCCACAAAAACTAATAGAACAGGAAGAAATAAAACCACATCACTACTACATAACGGGAATAATGGAACAAAGAAAATACTTAATATTAATAAATACTGAACAAGAAGAAAACTATATTACAAGAGAATTAGTAACAGAAGATGAAATAATAACTATGGAACAATTATGTCCTGAACTACCAAAAGAATTAATAAATACTGAAGAAACAACAAAAAAGGAAATAATTATTGGAGGAATACCAATAATAATAAAATTTAAGATATACCAAGGAGATAAAAATATCACTTTAGGAATAAAATGGTTAGAAAAAGTAAAACCATATAACCTAGAAGATAAACAATTAACAATAAATTATGAAAAATAAAAAAGTAATAATAAAAAGGACTTTATTATAACAAAAATATATATACTTGCAAAAATAATAATAGAAGGATATTATAATAGATATTATACTCCAATGATAGACACAGGAGCAGAAGCTAATATATGTAAATATAATTGCTTACCAGAAGCTAAATGGTAAAAGTTAAAAACACCTTTAGTAGTAACAAGATTTAATAATGAAGGAAGCATGATCACATATAAGACAAAAAATATAAAAATACAAATATGAGATAAGATATTAACCATAGAAGAAATATATAACTTTGAATTTACTACAAAAAACATGTTAATAGGAATGCCTTTTTTAGAAAAGTTATACCCACACATAATAACGAGAACACACTGGTGGTTAACAACACCATGTAAACAAAAAATAGGAGCAAAAAGAATGAACAACTGATACGCTCAAATTACACTTCCCTACAGAAGTATAAACGATCGTTATCAAGTAGAGAATCCAACTTGTAGGTTGGGGTCGATCCCATGAGGAAAAATGGTTTAGACTTTACTTTAACCGATAATTATATTCAAACAGTCAAAGAACTTTCAGAAACAAGTAATTAAAAGGGGGGGGGGGGGGATTTGTTTGTATGAAACAAGTAATAAGAATTCAGTAATCAAAAAAAACTCAATTTTTGGTTGTTATCAAGATGAGAGAAATAACTAGGGCATACGCGTTCCCCACAAGCTCAAAACGCAATAATCCTAGTAACATCAATCCTTTCCTAGTGTATTACATGCAAAGTGATAAGTTAGGTATCTCTAAATCCTTGATCCGGTATGTAGAGAATTTCACCCCGCACCTTGATCTGGCTACATGCGTATAATTTACTAACCCTTACCTTTACCTCATATTAGACTTCATAATCGATGTTTGGCTTAGTTATTACTTCGCATCAATCGACACTAGTCTATTAGATAGTATCACACTAAATCTATGTTGATAATTCTTTTCTTGTTGATTACCTCCTTGATCCGGCAAGTAGCAACAAGGCGAGTTCTAACGTTGGCCACCGTTAAAAAAACTTCTAAATGAAAGAATTATCAATGCATGCAAAACACTATTCATGAATTGCTTATTTACTATTCATATTTTGTTAATCGCTCATGGTTCCCACAACCCTAGTTGTGGATTTAGTTACTCATATTAGCAAAAACACAATTCATAATTTTAGATGAAGAAATCATGAACTTACGTAAAAAGAATAATAAACCCAGAAATTCAATTTGAGTCGCAAAGCCAAAATCTTCAAAACGAACTTGTAAAATTAATAATTGCTCAAATTGTAATTCAATCTCCAAAGTTACAAAATAGAACTAGAATAATAATGTCTAACTCTCAAAAACGAGGTTTACATGCCCTATTTATAGAAAAACAAATCCTAATTTAAAAAGGAAACAATTTAAGGAAAGTATGTTCAGGTACGCGTCTTCAATCCACGAGACTGACTTTCGGACCGTCGATGGATCTACGGTCCGTAAGTCCCTTCCGTCAGCCAGGACTTACAAAATATTTTAGCATTCAAAACTCAGCCTCTCTGAAGCAAACGACGGACTTGCAGTACGGACCGTAGATCGATCTACGGTCCGTCAATCCCCTCCGTAGCTCCATACTTGGAATCTTCAAAAATCAGGTACTGGAACCCTCGCAGTCTCCTTCTACGGTTTGATCAGTACGGTCCATAGATTAATCTATGGACCGTCAATTTACACCGTGGTTCCACACTTGGTCAGATTTCCCTGATTTGTCATTTGTCCCTTGGCTGCTGATCTACGACCATAACCTACGGACCATCAATGGACCTACGGTCCATAAATAGTCTCCGTGAAAGCTCTTTTTCTGCATTTTGATCAGTTGTCTCTATACTTCTACACCTGAACGTCTTTTCTGTAAAAATACAATAAAATACATAAAAACCAATACGATAAGGCCCTAGACACACACAACTTGTAAGTTAAATGTATTAGAAATACCGTAAACTCACTGTATATCAACACCCTCAACTTAAATTCGTTGTTTGTCCTCAAGCGACGCAATACAACTCTAAACGACTCTTGTATAAAAGCAAGCATTTCAAGCCCAAGCAATCACATGGCTCTCTACCCCCCTTATTTTTTAGATGCAACTTCGTTCTTTTAGACTCGACAAACTAATCCATGCAAATCAAACTATGACACAGATCGACCAACTGACACACAACCTGCACCTTATCACTATCACCAAGATACCAACTTTCCGACAATGTAACTAGTGCCCTTACTTCAAATGAAATCCTTTTTTTTTTCACAAAAATTGAATGTCATTTATGGTGTAAGGATTTATTCAACACTTACGCTCAGAAGTAATTTCAAATACAGTTAGTGCTTTATGCCATAAGCTTGCCCTTATTTTCACTGCTTAGACTCTCCAAACTAAATTCTAGGATCACTATAGGACTTTATTGGCTTGTAACGTAGGCTCAGGGTCAGGTGTGGTGTATTTGGGTACTGATTAGTGACTTTCTGCCCTCCTTGACATTACACTTTGTCTTTTAACCTCTTTTTGCCCTATTTCTGGCATCATACAGTTTTACCTTCTTTTGCTTGTTTTTCTTCAACCAAGGATGTGACTTCAGAATTTGTAACTCTTTATTTCTCACATTCATCTTTGTTTTCTTTTCTCTTTTTTATTATTATTTTTATTATTTTTAGCTTTCAACCAATCACATCCTTTTCACACGTTTTCTCTCTTCTTCACCTCACTCTTTTCATACCCATTTTTCTCTCAGTATCTTCTTTCATAGCCACCCTCAACTTATAGATTTTTCATTAGTTGAGGTGAACAATACCCGATGTCGGGTCAGGGCCAAAATTTGAAGTTACTTTTGCATTAGCCACCCTCAACTTAGGCTTTTGGCCTAAGTCGAAGTGCACATGTCCAAGGAGAAACCAGGGCCAACGTATTAGATTATGGGAAGGTGAGTTTGGGGTTTTAGAAAGAAATGGTTTATTTTAGGCTCAAAGCTGGATCAAGGGGAACAGTTATTTCATTTGGTTGAATCCTTCTAGGCAATTTGCTGACTTTTCAGAACAATGGCCTATGATCACTTCCTAACCTCTAGATTGAATTGTCTTAGCAGGACTAATCAGGCAAGTTTGAGTTTTGCACCGAACTATTTGAACACTCAACGATTCTCACCCACTCTTGGCACATAGTTTCATTATCAGATTATTAGATTACCTAGTTTAAGTTTCAGCTCAAGTCATGCCATCAAGTTGATTTATTATGTCATACTCAGAATCAACATAATCAACTAATCGTAGCCTACAACATCTAGCATACATCCAAAAATCTGACGGGTATCATTTTTAATAAGCCATTATGCTTCATTCTGTATCATGCTTCTACGCATACAATCCTAAGACATGCCGGTTCAACAGAAATTAAACAGTCCTTTGGGGAAAAAGAACACAGGCAAGAAAATCCCAAGGGAGGATTCATGAGTTGGGTTATTCAAATTTCACCCTATCACTCACAATCCATTTGCCCCACCCCCAACAAAAATAGATGCAGTTGTCCCCAACGCATATAGAAATAGTAAAAGAAAATGGATTGGGTAAAGCAAACCTGTGGCGCAAAGCGCCGGCGAATCATCAACAAGCAGGGGGGTCCGGTTGCCCGGAAACCGCTGGAACTCCAGTGGGTGCACCCTCAGTAGTGCCCACATCAGCACCCTCAGTAGTGCCCACATCAGCACCCTCAGTAGTGCTCTTTAGCAATCTCTCTGCGTCTCCCGAAACAGGTTAGGCCGCTACAACTAGGGCAGAGCTCGATGCCCCTGCTACTCTCTCACGCTCCCTCTGCTAGTGCAACTCTTCATCTACTATCGACGGCCTCCTAGCCTCCTTCTCCTGCCTATGCTGTCGCTTGAGGGCTTTCTCCTCCTCAGTGCGGTGAGAGCGGTGCCGTTTGCCTTTGGCCTGTGTAAGTACAAGTCCCTCCTCGGCGGTCCCACTGAATAGGGCATTTAGCACTGTATCATCAACCAGTGCAGTGGGGGCAGCCTGGGACAGTGATGGTGTGATCGGGGGCGCTGAGGTCATCGCCCTGTGCTTGTCCCACTGTGTCTGCAAGGTCGGTATCCAAAGGAGGTACCTCAACCTGAGGCTCTCGGCGAGGTGCTGCTACATTCGCCTCATCTCGAATGAGACCGATGTCCAATGCGCCTGTAGGGTAGACTAGCCTGTCACAATGATAGATCGGCACTCCAGAGTCCCTGCACAATTGAAAAATAAGGCATGGAAAGGGGTAAGTAGTGGAGGTCCTGAATGCCCTCTCGTGTATCTCTGCCAGCAACATGCGAGCAAAGTTAATCTCTACTCCAACTACCAATGCCGCTACCATGACTGCTCTGTTCCACGTGACTTGATTATCAGCTTTTGTCGGTGACACCCTATTACGCACCAGTAACCAGAAGAACTTGGCCACAAAAGTTAATGTTGCCTTTCGGATGCCTAAACGTGGAGCAACGACCCATTCTGCATGCTTGCCATCTGCAGCAATGTATTAGGCCAACCAAAGTATCACAGCCTCTCGCTGTTCAGAATTCCTCTGGAAGGCACCACTCTACACAATGTCCCATCTGTAGTCAAACTCCGCTGTATTGAAGGACCGAGAGTGACCTGCAGTGGGACCATAGAGAAATCGTCTAATCGTGGCAGGGGATATGTCCACCGGGCATCCTCGAACCAATGTGGAAGTGAGTGGATCCTGAGCTAGGGGCTTCGATCGCTTAGAAATAGAGCCCCGGAGAGTGGCTGCATAGGAAGCATAGAACTCCCGCACAATCTCCTCACTGTACGTCCCTGGGTCTCGAGCCATCCAGTCACACTTGTGAAGGTTGAACAGCCGGTGAATGTCTGGAACAGTGTGCAAGCTCCCCGTGAGAACTCTCCGCTCCTCTGTGATCAGTCGGGCCATTTTCTGTTTTTCATTGACCATCTTAGCATCCCGGTAAATTTGCCATTGGCCCTCGACACACCACATATTTAGCTCGCCGGCTACAAGAATGGGAATATCATTCGGGGGTGCGGGTATGGACTCCGAACTAGTGGCCTCGTCAGATAAGGCTGCTTGGTCATTTTCTCCCGACCTGGTGGAAGATTTGGCATTGGACCCTGTAGCCTGGGCAAACTCGGATCGTGAAGAATAGGCAGACTAGGAGCCTGAAGCATGGTCAAATCCAGATCCTGATGTAGACTCCGCTGAATTGGAAGCAACCCCAATTGGTGACCCGATCAGTGTGTGCTCCTCATCAGACTGGGCGACAGTGACTACGTCGGGAAGCACCTTCCGGGGTGTGCCTCTGGCGCGAGAAGTCCTAGTGTTGAGGGGCACGTATGCTGGATCAGTGTCGATGTCTGTGTCCTTATCAATCAACCAAAAACTCGGGGCAACAGATTTGGACTTGCCCCTTTTAGAGTAAGTGACCATTTTCTTCGGTGCCATTGTACCTGCGGGAATGATGTTAGTGCCCAAAACTAACCAAAACTAAAATAAGAAAAAGTAAAAACTATAAACGAACAATCACAAAGTAAAAAAAAAAAAAATTTTTTTTTTGCAGACACAGGCTACAGTGATCATCCACGGAGGGTACCTACGGGCCGTAGACTGATCTACGGTCCGTGGGACTCTTCCGTAGATCAGGGGACCAGAAACATAGGTTGCAGATGGAAACCACGGAGGTGCAGAACGGTCCGTAGATTGATCTACGGACCGTAGTCCACGTCTGTGGTTCTACACTTGGGATAATTTTATGCGTGTGAATCTAGTGACAAACCTCATCTACGGTCCGTAGATGGGTCTACGATCCGTAGACGGGGTATCGTGGATTCCATTTGTGCCCAGTTTTTTACCCTATCTTACGAATTAGACATATATGGTCCTAAATTTCAACATTAACAAGCCTCATCATGCATTTCAACACTCAATTATGCTAGTTCTTCATTATTACGATTCCGATTGGTTATTTTAACACATAATTTAGATAATTTCTGGAACCCTAAGTCGAAACTTACATAAAGGCTTACAATCACATACAATCAAACTACACAATCACTATCTATCATTCCAAGGGTATTGTAAATTGTAGATTTATCATGTAATCACATCAAACAATAACCCTAAGTTAAGACCAAATTCCCGACTTCCTATATTCAGGCTATGAATCAAAATTCAAAGTGAAGGGAAAATTCATTACCTTGCAAGCAACGAGGAGTGGGGGATTGTGTGATGATACTTCTTAGCACGACAATTGAAACACCGCTATTGCTACTAACCCAACACCAGACCTTAAAAAGTGAAATATGGAATGGGAAGTACTAAATTGAAGGGATTTTGGTAATATATGAAAGGGTGTGTGATGTATGGGAGTTATAGAGTGCATTAGGGAGTTGCAAAGGTGGGGGAAACGGTTATGGGAGTAAATGGAGGAAATGGGAATAATTTTAAAACAAGGGGTTATTTAAATAGGGGGTCCGGGTCGGGTCAGACAGCCTTCAGGTTTGGACTCACGAGACCCCGTCTACGGTCCGTGAGTCGATCTACGGTCCGTAGATCACTGTTTCAGTTAGAAAAATTTAAGGGCTTACCTTGGATCTACGAACACCATTGACGGTCCGTGGATCAATCGATGGGCCGTCGATGGTATCCGTAGACCTCTGCACCAGACCAATTTCTGCAGATTCATTATGTGGTGTACCTGCACATGTAGCACCCAATAAGCTATTATTTTTTTTACATTTTCTTGGCACTTTTTAGACACGGACCCTATACTAATTCTATCCAACACTAAGAACTAAATTAATACAAAATGCAAGTAATCAGAGAAAACTAAACTACTAATTGGAAAATTTAACCCTATCATTGGCTAGATTGTACATCTTGGGTTGCCTCCCAAGCAGCGCTTGATTTAACGTCGCGGCACGACGCAGGTGTCTTGATTACTCAGACTTCATCAAGATTCTAGGCCTCAATCAGTTCTTGCACAGTTTCAGCATTTCCCAGATAGATCTTAATCCTTTGCCTGTTCACCACGAACCTTGTTCCATCCTTTTTCTCAAGCTCAACCGCTCCATGCGAGAGCACTTTCGTGAGCAAAAATGGCCCTGTCCACTTGGACTTGAGTTTGCCTGGAAACAAGCGCAGCCTAGAGTTGAATAACAGCACAAGATCACCAACCACAAGTTCTCACTTTTCAATTCTTTGGTCATGATACCTCTTTATCTTTTCTTTGTACAAGGCTGAACTTTCATAAGTTTGTAGGAAAAACTCATCGAGAATATTCAAGTCATTCATCCTTTGGTTAGATGCGGTGCTCCAATCCAAATTTAACTATTTCATTGCCCACATAGCCTTATGCTCTAACTCTACTGGTAGATGACAAGACTTTCCATATACAAGTTCGTGAGGAGACATACCTATGGGGTCTTATATGCAGTGCGATATGCCCATAGAGCATCGTCAAGCTTCCTTGACCAATCCGTTCTATTAGCATTCACAGTCTTTGCCAATATCTGTTTGATCTCTCTGTTGGATACTTCAACTTGACCACTAGTCTGTGGATGGTAAGGAGTGGCTACATTGTGACGGACACCATATTTCTCAAGTAGTGCCTTGAATAACTTATTACAGAAGTGAGAACCTCCATCGCTAATTATGGCCCTTGGTGTACCAAATCTGGAGAAAATATTCTTTTTCAAGAATGTGGTGACACTTTTACCTTCATTGTTGGAGAGTGCAACTGCTTCCACCCATTTCGATACATAATCAACCGCAACAAGAATATACTTCATCCCATATGAACTCACAAATGGACCCATAAAATCAATGCCCCATACATCAAACAACTCTATCACCAATATAGGATTCATTGGGAGCTCTTGCCTCTTTGAAATCCCTCCTTCTCTTTGGCAACAATCACAAGATTTGGCGAAGTCATGAGCATCTTGGTGAATGGTGGGCCAATAGTACCCACATTGCAAAATCTTATGTGCAGTCCGAATACCACTATGATGCCCACCAACAGGTGATGAATGGCATGCTTCAAGTACACTCAACATCTCAACCTCAGGCACACATCGACGAATAATCCAATCAGCACAACTACGATACAAGTAAGGTTCATCCCAAAAGAATCTCTTCACATCATGTATAAATTTTCTTCTTTGGTGAAAAGACAAATCGGGGGGCACAATGTCGCTTGCCAGAGAATTAGCAAAGTCGGTGAACCAAGAAATCAAATCATGAGAAGCAGCCAATACCTTTTCATCTGGAAAAGCATCATTGATTTCAACCCTATCTCCAAGCTTTAGCATAGCCTCTTTCTCTAATCTCGACAAGTGGTCGGCGACTTGATTTTTGGTCCCCTTTCTGTCTTTTACTACAAAATCAAACTTTTGTAGCAGTAACACCCATCTGATCAATCTCGGTTTTTCATCCTTTTTCGCCATCAAATACCGCAATGCAGAATGGTCAGTATGCATTATGAACTAAGTACCAAGCAAGTATGATTGAAATTTCTCGAATGCAAAAACCACTGCAAGAAGTTCTTGTTCAGTCACAGTATAGTTCTTCTGAGCCATATTTAGAGCTTTACTGGCATAGTAAATAGGGTGAAGAATTTTCTCTCCTCTTTGACCCAATACTACACCAAGCGCCAGTCCACTCGCATCGCACATTACCTCGAACGGTTGTCCCCAATCTGGTGAAATAATGATTGGTGCAGTAACCAACTTTTTCTTCAACTCTTCAAATGCTTTAAGACAGCCATCATCAAAATAGAACTTACACTCCTTCTCAAGTAATTTGCATAACGGATGTGCAATTTTGGAGAAGTCCTTGATGAATCTTCTATAAAAACCTGCATGCCCAAGAAAACTTCTAACACCTTTTACAGAGATAGGTGGTGGAAGCTTTTCTATTACCTCAACTTTAGCTCTATTAATCTCAATACCTTTCTCGGAAATGCGATGACCCAACACTATACCTTTTTTCACCGTGAAATGATACTTCTCCCAATTCAGCACCAAGTTGCAGTCTTCACATCTTTTAAACACCTCGGCCAGATTATCTAGACAATGGTCAAAGAAATCACCTACAACCGAAAAATCATCCATGAACACTTCAATAGCATCCTCCACCATATCTGAAAATATCGACATCATACACCGCTGGAAGGTTGCTGGAGCATTGCACAACCCAAAAGGCATCCGTTTGAAAGCAAAAGTCCCATATGGACAAGTGAAGGTGGTCTTCTCTTGGTCTTCTGGAGCTATAGAAATTTGATTGTAACCAGAATACCCATCAAGAAAGCAATACCAACCCTTTCCCCGCAAGTCTATCCAACATCCGGTCCATGAATGGCATGGGAAAGTGATCTTTTTTCATCCATGCATTCAACTTTCGATAATCCATGCAAACTCTCCATCCAAGAATGGGCCTCATTGGAACAAGCTCATTCTTTTCATTTGGAACAACAAATATACCTCCCTTTTTAGGCACGCACTGCACAGGACATACCCAACTACTATCTACAATGGGATAGATGACTCCTGCATCCAGCCACTTTATGATCTCCTTTTTAACTACCTCTTGCATAGGTGGATTTAATCTTCTTTGGTGCTCAATACTGGGCTTATGCTCTAGCATGAGTTGGATTTTGTGAGAGCAAATACCAGGGGGAATCCCAATAATATCTGCAATAGTTCATTCAATAGCTCGCTTGAACATCTTTAATACAGTCACCAAACACTCTTCTTGCCTTGAATTCAAATCTGCTGCAATGATGACCGGCAAAGTATTCTCTTCGCCTAAGTATACATACCTCAAGTGCGGTGGTAAAGCCTTAAGCTCCAATTTTGGTGCCTTCTCAATAGATGGTCTTGTGGGTGGGGACTCGCGATTCTTCATTTCTAGCTCATACTTCTTTGGTTTGGACCGGTATTCATGCTTATCAAGTGCAGCCACCAACTCATTATATTCTTCAATACCATCACTATCGAAATTTATCATGACCGCTGCGAGTGCCTCAACACCTAGTTGCTCTTCAATCTGTACTTCTGACCCACTCTCAACTCTAAGGTGATAGCAGATACTGTTTGGAGCTCACCATTCTGCTTCATGGACCTACAGATATTGAAAGTCGCTTCTTTATTGTTCAATCTGAACTTCATCTGTCCCTTTTCCATATCAACCAACGCACGCCCTGTAGCAAGAAATGGTCTCCCAAGGATGATGGGAACCTCAAAATTGACCTCACAGTCAAGAATCACAAAATCCACCGGAAAGATGAAGGACTCCACTTTCACTAGCACATCATGGAGCACACCTATGGGGCTCTTCACAGTCCGATCAGCCATTAATAACCGCATTGCAGTGGGCTTTGGATCTCCCAGACCCAACTTCTTATAAATAGATAAAGGCATGAGATTGATGCTAGCACCAAGATCACACAATGCCCTAGCAAAGTGTAGCAACCCTATAGTACATGGGATCGTGAAAGCACCAGGATCTTCCTTCTTTTGCACCAGAGATCTTGTAGCAATAGCACTACAATGCTGCAATCTATCGTCATCTTCAAAACTCACAAACCTTTTCTTTGTCACCATATCTTTCATAAACTTGGCATACCCAGGCATTTGCTCCAATGCTTCTATTAAAGGAACATTGATAGAAAGCTACTTCAACATAGTGATAAATCTGCGATATTTACCATCTTCAGCCTTCTTTACTAACCTCTGTGGAAAAGGTGGTGGCGGTCTAGGTATGGGGACCACTTTCTGAGGTATCTCAACTTCTTGTTCTGTCGCAGTCTCAGACTCCTCTCTAACTTTCACCGCATCATCTGCTTTTCTAATCTTAGTATCCACCACAGACGGCATAGGTGGATCTATGATTTGCTTACCTCCTCGAGTAGTAATTGCCATACAATGACCATCATTCTTGGGATTCTCGATGGTGTTGCTAGAAAGAGTGCCAGGTTGACGTGGGTTCACTATAGTAGATAACTGAGTCATTTGCTACTCTAGATGTTTTATAGACATTGCATGGGCATCAGCCTTTTGACCAATGCCAGATAAGTCGTTTCTCATCTCCTTCACATTCTCATCAGTTGCATCAAACCTTCTTATCATCTTCTGCATCATATCTTCAATCCGCGTCAAATTACCTCCAGCTTCCCTAGCACCAGATTCCCGATTTTGAGGGGGAACATAGGGTCCAACCCGATCATTTCTGTTGCCATAATTGTTCCTGTTATAGTTGTTGTCGCGATTGAAGTTCCCATCCCGAACATAGTGACCCTCTCGGTTGTAATTTCCATAGTTCCGACCTTGGTTTCCTTGACCTTTGCGCTAATTTTCCGTGTTGAATCCTTGGGCATTTGGTCGGAAACCCCCCGTCTGATCATTCACCTCATAAGTGTCCTCTTCATAGTAACACTCCTCAACTGGTGGTGGAGTTCTTGTTAAGTAGTTTACAGCATTTACCTTTTCTGCTCCTCCGCTCACATACTTCAGTACCAACCCCAACTCTGTCCTCATCTCAGCCATCTCCTCACGAATATCATCTGCAGAGTTGACAGTTGCATTATGAACGGCAAATGTGTTTCTCCCAGTATCTTCTCTCCTAGTGCTCCATGCTTTATTGTTGCGAGAGATCCTCTTTAATTTTTCAGAAATCTGTGCATATGTACAATCACCATATGAACCCCGAAAATAGTATCAAGGATCGCTTTATTGTTATCATCCTGTCCTCGATAGAAGTACTCCTTTAGTGACTCATCATCAATACAGTGATTTGGAACACTTTTAACGAATGCAGTGAATCTGTCCCAAGAGCTGCTCACAGACTCTCCAGGTAATGCTACAAAATTGTTGACCCTGTCTTTGTGATTGAGCTTCTTGGACACTGGATAGTACTTCGCTTTGAACACCTCTGCCAATTGGTCTTATGTAAATATTGAGTTATAAGGAAGCTCAGTGAATCATACTGCAGCGTCACCTGTGGGTGACAGAGGAAACACTCGTAAACCAATGACATCCATATCTAGGTCTGGTCTACCTACACAACTCTTGCAAACTACTCTTAGCTTGGCTAGGTGAGCATGTGGGTCCTCCGATGGCAATCCTGAGAATAAGCCTCTTGCTGTAAGCATCTGCATCAAACTGCTAGTCACTACAAATGTGTGCCCTGGAGGTAAAGGAGGTAAGACAATGGGCCATTGGAGTTTTCTATGTTCAAGTTGCCCCGATAGTTGTCATATTGTCGTGGGCCTAGTGGATCTTGCGCCCTCAGTGAATCTCCCACTCGATTTTCAGCTGGAGCCTGGTTGTCCCCACCTACTACCCTCTGCTGTTGTAATTCATCTGCATCATTCAGATCTCCTCCGATAGGATTAATTGGACCTCTTGGATTATTCATTCTTCGTAAAGTGCGGTTTAGCTCTGGATCATAAGGAGTAAGTGGTTCACCCTGACTCCGTGTACTTGACATACACTAGAGGTAGAACCTGAGAGAGACAAAAACAAAGAGAAAAAGTAAAATACGGAAATATTTGACTAACGTTCAATAATGTAGTTAAAATAAATCTAAAAGCCAAAATTTCCCCGGCAGCGGCGCCAAAATTTGATACGCTCAAATTACACTTCCCTACAGAAGTATAAGCGATCGTTATCAAGTAGAGAACCCAACTTGTAGGTTGGGGTCGATCCCACGAGGAAAAATGGTTTAGACTTTACTTTAACCGACAATTATATTCAATTAGTCAAAGAACTTCCAGAAACAAGTAATTAAAAGGGGGGTTTGTTTGTATGAAACAAGTAATAAGAATTCAGTAAGAAATCAGTAATAAAACAAAACTCAATTTTTGGTTGTTATCAAGATGAGAGAAATAACTAGGGCATACGTGTTCCCCACAAGCTCATAACACAATAATCCTAGTAACAGCAATCCTTTCCTAGTGTATTACATGCAAAGTGATAAGTTAGATATCTCTAAATCCTTGATCCGGTATCTAGAGAATTTCACCCCGCACCTTGATCCGGTTACGTGTGTATAATTTACTAACCCTTACCTTTACCTCATATTAGACTTCATAATCGATGTTTGGCTTAGTTATTACTTCGCACCAATCGACACTAGTCTATTAGATAGTATCACACTAAATCTATGTTGATAATTCTTTTCTTGTTGATTACCTCCTTGATCCGGCAAGTAGTAACAAGGCGAGTTCTAACGTTGGCCACCGTTAAAAAAACTTCTAAACGAAAGAATTATCAATGCATGCAAAACACTATTCACGAATTGCTTATTTACTATTCATATTTTGTTAATCGCTCATGGTTCCCACAACCACAGTTTGTGGATTTAGTTACTCATATTAGCAAGAACACAATTCATAATTTTAGATGAAGAAATCATGAACTTACGTAAAAAGAATAATAAACCTAGAAATTCAACTTGAGTTGCAAAGCCAAAATTTTCAAAACGAACTTGTAAAATTAATAATTGCTCAAATTGTAATTCAATCTCCAAAGTTACAAAATAGAACTAGAATAATAATGTCTAACTCTCAAAAACGAGGTTTACATGCCCTATTTATAGAAAAACAAATCCTAATTTAAAAAGGAAATAATTTAAGGAAAGTATGTTCAGGTACGCGTCTTCAATCCACGAGACTGACTTACGAACCGTCAATGGATCTACGATCCGAAGTCCCTTCCGTCAGCTAGGACTTAGAAAATATTTTAGCATCCAAAACTCAGCCTCTCTGAAGCAAACGACGGACTTGCAGTACGGACCGTAGATCGATCTACGGTCCGTCAATCCCCTCCGTAGCTCCATACTTGGAATCTTCAAAAATCAGGTACTGGAACCCTCACAGTTTCCTTCTATGGTTTGATCAGTACGGTCCATAGATCAATCTACGGACCGTCAATTTACACCATGGTTCCATACTTGGTCAGATTTCCCTGATTTGTCATCTGTCCCTTGGCTGCTGATCTACGGCCATAACCTACGAACCGTCAATGGACCTACGGTCCGTAGATAGTCTCCATGAAAGCTCTTTTTCTGCATTTTGATCAGTTGTCTCCATACTTCTACGCCTGAACGTCTTTCCTGTAAAAATACAATAAAATACATAAAAACCAATACGATAAGGCCCTAGACACACACAATTTGTAAGTTAAATGTATTAGAAATACCGTAAACTCACGGTATATCAACAACAAAAAACAGAAAACCACAGAATGGATAAAAGGAAGTGAAAAAATTACACAAAAGTTAGAAAATATAAAAGAAGAAGACCCTAAAATAGAATTAATTATATTCTCTATAGATAAAGTAAAAATAATGCAGAATAAGTTAGAATTACTATATAGTGAAGATCCTTTACAAGGATGAAAAAAACATAAAACAAAAATAAAGATTGAACTAATTGATAACAATAGTATAATAATGCAGAAACCATTAAAATATAATTTTAATGATCTAACAAAATTTAAGATTCATATAAATGAATTACTCGAAAAGGGATATATACAAGAAACTAATAGTAAACATACAAGCCCAGCATTTATAGTAAATAAACATAGTGAACAAAAAAGAGGAAATAGTAGAATGGTTATTGATTATAAAAATTTAAATGCAAAAACTAAAATATATAATTACCCAATACCAAATAAAATATTAAAAATAAGACAAATACAAGAATATAATTACTTTAATAAATTTGACTGTAAATCAGGATTTTACCACTTAAAGTTAGAAGAAGAATCTAAGAAACTTCCAGCATTTAGAGTACTACAAGGATTTTATGAATGGAATGTATTACCATTTGGATATAAAAATGCACCAGGAAGATATCAGCACTTTATGAATAACTACTTTAAACAACTAGAAAATTGTATAGTATACATTGATGATATATTACTATATTCTAAAACACAATATGAACATATAAGGTTATTAGAAAAGTTTATACATATCATAGAATATTCAGGCATAAGCCTAAGCAAGAAGAAAGCCGATATAATGAAAAACCAAATAGAATTTCTAGGAATACAAATAGATAAAAATGGAATAAAAATGCAAACACATATAGTACAAAAAATAATTAACTCAAATGAACAATTAGATACAAAAAAGAAATTACAATCATTCTTAGGACTAGTAAATCAAGTAAGAGAATACATACCGAAATTAGCAGATAATTTAAAACTATTACAACAAAAATTAAAGAAAGAATAGAATTATATGATTTAGTAATAGATTCATTTTAAAATGAACTACAAATACTTACAATATTGGACAAAAACTATATAAACTATTAGAAAAATTAATGAAGAATAATTTACATATGTACGTAAGAACCCAAGATATGTTATATCTAGAATACATCATAAATAATATTAAGAAAATAACGAAATTAAAACATTTAGCAAAAGAATATTATAAAAAAATCTTTAGCCAAACATAGATGAATTCCGCACCGCCGAACAAATACTTAATCAATTTAAAAGCAAAATTGAAGTAGTCATGATCAACAATTCAACATGAGTCATGAGTTGTGTGATTCATAGGACTGCATTATAGCCGATGAATGTCAATTATTATTTCTATTTTAATAATTTTAAAACCAATTAAATTGATTCATTTTGATTTTAACTAGAAATCGACTCAAATTAAACCGTAATGATCCTTCTATTTCAATTCATGTATCTCACTTTTCTCTTTAGCTTGTCTGAAGAAAAAAAATCACATTTTATATTTGGTAAGTTTTTAATTATTACTAGTTTTGACGCACATGTGTTGCACGTGAATAGGGGTGTTCACGAGTTGGTTTGGGTCGGTTATTGGTCAAAACCAAAACCAAACCAACTTAATCTGTTTTAAAATTATCAAAACCAAACCAAACATAATGTAATATAATATATATTTATCATTTTAGTTGTTATCGGTTTCGGTTCGATTTGATTCGGTTATTCGGTTATTAACCATATACATAAAATGAAAAGAAATAATTTATTCAAAATGTGAAAAAAATTACTATAATCCATTCAAAATGAAAAATAGTTAGAATGACTGACATTACAAATCTTTCGATCATTGAATTTACTATGAATAAAGCTTTAAAATTCACTAGTTTTGTCCTAGAAGGAAGAGACATTGACACTTTTAGTCCCACAAAAAATTGTCATAGACACTCATTTATATATCATTGTTCTTGATTTAAGAATTAGAATGAGGTAGTTATCAACGAACTTAAATTCTTCCCCTTTTTTGATTAATCAATTGGCTGAATTTCAAATGAAATTTATGCCACCATCAGATTATCATCCAAAAAGTTGAATCTAGTGTTCTTGGAAGACCTTTAGATGTATGATCTTGAGACTAGGATTATCATGTCAAGCAAGTTAGCTTAACAGTGTTGTCCTCTAGTAGCAACAAAGTTTTGATTTGGTATATATAACACTTCCAAAGCTCTCACCAGGTGCAAATACACAAATCATTAGAAATTCTTCCAACTTTGGAGCTTTAACAAGATTGCAACTATTGTTAATTATGTACTTTCTAGGAATATTCAGCTTATTTCAAGTAAAACTATGAAAACACAAAAATTAAATCACATCCGAGACTTGCCTTCTTACATGAGGTACACCTAATTTATCTAGTCGTAGAATCTTTCATCTTGCTGCTGGCATATCCTGGACTTGATTGGTTAAGAAATCACCTGCAAAATCAAAAACCATATTAGCAAAAAAAGTCAGCAAGCGTGTTTCCTTCCCGTAGGGAATGTTGTACTCTTGTTGATACAAATCTCCTCAATCTTATAATATGATTCACCTCCAGTGCCACACTCCAAGGGGGTTTCCATCTTCCTTCTAATATCTGCACCATGGCCATGGAATATGATTCAATGATGATATTAGTAAGCCTCTGATCTTTACAATATTCCAAGCATTCCTAAATTGCTCTAGCATCTGCAACCAAATTAGTAGTCTCCTGAATTTTAATACCTTTGGCCACCACCAAATTCCCAAAATGATCCCTTATACAAAAAGCAAAAGAACTTGGTCCCGGGTTACCTCTTGATGCTCCATCAATATTACACTTAAGCCCAATGATCAGGAGGAGGGGACTATCTCACAATTCTAATGATTTAACATGGACTATAACCTTCTAATTCTTCAATCATACCTGGCCAATTGCTGTCCCATCTGATCTTAAATCTGGGCATAATAAATTGACGAATAGTAGAAGTGACATCTCTAATAATCTTAGCATTAGAAAAAAAAAACCTCCATGAAGGATAGTGTTCCTTCTTTTCCATAAGAACCAAAGAATGATCATAGGCACCACGAGAATTACCTCTTTCAATCTAACATTCCCATTTGTGCTCTACCAATTAATTATATGTTGTTTCAGATAGGGTGATTGGATTATACCTACACCCCTATTGACATAAGACCATATGCTCTTTGCTACTTCTCCATTATAAAAAAGATGGTCAATAGTTTCTCTTTCTGGATTTGAACAACATCTATAATTTGGAGAAATGTCTAAGTTCTAAGAATTCATTTAGTGAGCCACTGGAACTTTACTTTGCCAAACTCTCCAAGCAAGAAAAGAAATTTTGAAAGGTAAATCCTTTCTCCATAGATTTTTTCAAATCCACATTAATATCTCATTTCACTCTCAATAAATCCCAAGCACTTTTAATACTAAAGCAACCTTACTACTTTTAGTCCACCAAGGCTTATCCTTGATATCAACAAATTGAGCACTGGCTAAATTATTTTTAACATGCTCCACTACATGATCTGGAAGCACTACAAGAAAAAGGTCTACTAGGGACGAGAAAAATGGTCCTTAAAAGTCTCATTCTAGTCCCTAAAAGTCAATAACGACGAGAAAATCCCGTCCCTATCGGCTTCGTCGCTAAAGGTCAATCGAGACGAGATTTAAGTACTGGTCCCTAAAACTCGTTTGCGATAGGTATAATTCTAGTCCCTAAAAACTTATAAGGACCACATTTTTGGTCCTCAAATAAACATTTCCAGAAAAGCTTAAGTTGTCCTTAAAGCCTTTAAGGACCAAAAATCCGGTTCTTGAAGAGTTTTAAGGACTAAAGCAATAGTGGTCCCTAGATGTGAATTTATATAGGGAAACTAAATGATACATTCTTTCCCTATCACGTTTTCCTAAGATAATATAAAATTTTAAATTTCAATAAACAAATGCATATAATAAAAATTATCAATCGTATTACTTAAAACTATAAATTAACATCCCACATGGAGTATTGTTTGCAAAAATATGGTCACATTACTATCTACACAACTCATTAGCCAAAAAAGCGAACATCTCTAAATATATAATGAAATATTTAGCGAACTATCCAAGCGAAAGGATGACCAATTTGACAAAACTTGTTCAAAGTCTTCAAACTTGCATCCTGACTTGTAAACAAAAATTTCCAAAACCTGTGAAATGTACAAAATAAACCTGCTTATAAAAAAGAATAATGCACATAATCAAATCACACCATATATTTCAATCTAGATATGAAATAAGATATTACAATCCAAAATTTTGATTCCCGGATAGTTACTCTTCAACAGGCATTGATTGAGTATATTTCAGAAAGAAAAGAAGACAATTTGATAAACTAACTGCTAATATTCGACTACCATGTATAAGATTGAAAGCGATAAAAAGATAAGGAATGACATGGAAAAGGAACAAGAAGCTTAGTGAGATGAACAAGCACCATGGGAAAACAAAAGAGGCAAGGAGAAAAAAGTTATAATTGTTCTTTTCATCACCATGACCGCCTATTGTTTCTTTCTCTAAACTTTTAGAATCTTTCTTTTAACATGGGAAATTATGACTGAAGGAAAGGAACAAGGTTAAAGAAGTATTCAAACTAAAGTTATTTAGTTTTGAGAACTCTAAACTAAACTGTTATTGATCATTAAATGAGCATAGACTAATAATATCATTCTAAGATGGGTAATGCATGTCATTCAATTTAATTACAATATAATAACCAATTCAATATATTATTATTTATTTCCAAATTAGTTTCCAATCATGAAAGTTGCATAGAAAGAAACAATACTTTATCTATGATAAGTAGCAGAGATCAAAGAAACACCCTAGAAAGAGAACAAGAGAAGAAAAATACATGGAAAAATTTGATTGGAGTAGACGTTGGAGCTTAAGACGGGAAGGATAGAAGTCCATATCAAGCAGCTATCCTTGAGCAAGAATGAACAGAAAAATGTAGGGTGATATTCCATGATATGAAAAATATGAATGCTGAATGATAGCAGTACAAAAAAAATAGCAGAAAATGAAGCAAAGATATTAATTTTGCCACAGTTTACTTTGCCAATGTTACTCTTGCATTTCTCATCATCTTAAGTTACTTTAATATGAGCAACTAGTGCATTTCTGAATTGCTTGGATGAACAAGTGGATGAGAAGACGTTTGGAAATAGAAGAATGAGAAAGAAAATGCTATTCAAGGTTTTCATACACCACCACAAGATACCCTAGTCAATTTCTATGTCTTTCTTGGTAGCTTATATAAGCTCAAGTTTAATTGAACTAGAAGCAATTGATTAAATGTATCCATGTAAAGAGGTTATGTACATTCCCAATCAGTAGATATATAAGAAATCAGAATCAACTTAATTCAAGATCTAACTGAGCATCTGATAACATATTATGTGTTAGAATGCTTATAATGTGGGAATAATTTGCAAACAAAAATCACAGAGGTTCCAAGAGACTGACGTAATGGTAATCATATAAAATTTATTTATATCAGCAAAAGTTTAAAATCACGACATTGAATATCATATGAACTGGTGCAGACAAAGCAAGTGCATTGATGGAACAAACACGGTTCCAAACACAACAAAATAGAGAAACTCTAAGTAAAGCACAACTCATGAGATATATTAATAACAAGTGCCCAGAGCACATACTTGCAGAGTTAGAATTACTGATGCACTAAACTAGTAAATTTTCAGATTACAACTAGTCTACAGACTACAAAGGTAAGGGAAATTTACTACTGTTTTCTCCATTAAGTTTCTAGCTCTTATTAGCTTTCTAATTCATTAAACTATATCTTTCAATACGTGAAGTCTTAACAACCTCTAAGTCGTTGGTTGACATTCCCCTATCAGCTTCTCCTATCACGGAGTCTTAAGAACCTCCTAATTTTTGAGCTGAGCAAGCCCAATAGTTACCCCTTAACATGGTATAATACTCTTTCTTTGGGACAAAATCTGTACTTTTTCCTAAAAGTTTTGCACCATTTAGGAGTATCACTAATGTAAGTGTAACTGCTATTTCTTATCAACTTTCTATATACAAGTTTTGCACCATTTGGGATCTTAGTTTAGTTAAGATGTGTCTTTGGGATTCCACTCATAGTCTGGGGGGTACTTGTGCCTTATCCTTTAATTAATTGACACAAAACGACAAGTTTCAAACTTAAAGACATGTTTTGAGGCATAGAACATGTAGACTATACATAAATGGAAATGTCAAGTTGATATTTCAAATAAAAAGGAACTAAAAATTAAATAAAATTCATATCTAAAGTGAGAATCTAAGAAAGTAAACAACCAACAAGCTCATGTTTAAATGACTAAAACAGAACTATATCTCAATTCGTTCTTCACACAAATATTTTGTAAGCCAGTAGGAAACATATTAGCTGTAAACTCATACTTAATCCTCAAAGAATAGATCTCTTGAAGTATAAATATCCATTTTTTACCAATCATATTGACAACAAAGAATAGATGGTAAGGCACACAATCACATATAAAAATGTTCAGCATTCTCTGTTACTTTTATTGGTGGGAACTAATACAATCCATCACCTATACAACAACATATTGAGATAAAGGAAACCATAAAAAATGAACAAAGTTATCCAAGAAAATTAGAAGCCATGAAAACATATCGTAGATCCTAACAGGGGGACGAATTGACGCTTAGAGAGTGGAATTTGTTTCACTCCCTTCTCATCTAATAATGTCACCATTCTATCATTTAACACCCATTTTCCATCAATCCATAAATTTTCGAAAAATAAAATACAATTCCCTCTGATCTATGAACACTCTGTTTCTTGTGACATGTACCAAATCTAACTGAAAAACACCCACAAAGAAAGACCCAACCACCTACTTTCCCTCTTGAGAAAAAACGGGTATTGCGTATATGTAGAAAAACAAACCGTATTATGATTAGGAAAATAGGAAGTGAATAAAATAGAACATAACGACATAAATTAGTAATGGGCGAAACAAAGCATTAGTTTAATTGACAGAACTAGTGAAAAATTGTCATTGAAATAGC
This sequence comes from Solanum commersonii, assembly GCA_029007595.1. Lineage (NCBI taxonomy): Eukaryota > Viridiplantae > Streptophyta > Magnoliopsida > Solanales > Solanaceae > Solanum > Solanum commersonii. The sequence continues at coordinate 11,864,561 of JAJTWQ010000003.1, read as the reverse complement.
ATAGATAGAGAGAAATTGAAGCTTTGGTATGAAAAAGGGGAGGTCTTAGGGTTTTGGAGAGACGATGGGACTGAATATCATAAAATAAACAAATCTTTACTTTTATATTCTTTTTAATTCTTTTAGTGGTCAAATATATTGACTCTACTTATCCCACACAATTTAGAGCACTAGGGACCAGTCGTTCATTGTTATATGGACCACATTTATTCCTTTCACTAACTAAAGATATAAAATTGAAATTTAGGGACCGGAAATAAATCTCGATGCTTTAAATATAGTTTTCAGGACCAGATTTTTATCCTGTCATTAAATACTGGTCCCTATTAAGTCATTTTCTTGTAGTGAAGCTTGTCTTGCATCACATCATAGTCCCAACCTTCTTGTGTAAGAAATTCTTTTATATCACTCATCCCGTAACAAGTCTGTAGAGTTGAATGATGCATAAATAGTGGAACAAGATTTGTCCAATTATCGTACCAGATGTTTGAGGTATCTCCTTTTTGTTCCCACCACAAGAACTATTCTATCTTCTCTCTATTTTCTAACATGAATTTACACATTTGAGATCCTCCTTTCCACTGAACAGGAGATGGAATATGCTTTTTTACAGTATTTGTTCCATAGGAAATTAGACCACAAACTTTTCTGTATTAAAAATCTCAATCAAAGCTTAGCATACATAGCTTGGGACACATCAAACATTGATCAAAATCCAAGTCCCCTTTCCTGCTACAGTAGACAAATTTTATCCCATGTTGACCAATGCTTGTTTCTGCCTACTTCCTTATTGCTTCAAAAGAACTTTGCAACAATCTTGTGAAGATCTCTAATAACATAAAGTGGAGGAACAATTGTTGATAGAACATAAATAGGGATACTCTGAAGTACACTAGTGAGAAGTACTTCCTTACCACCATATGTCAACATCTTACCCTTCCAAGCTTACAGTTTCCCTTTCATTCTCTCTATAAGAGCAACATAGTCTTCTTTTCATTTCTTTTTGTGAGTGATTGGAAAACCTAAGTACTTCATAGGAAAAGAGCCCCTTTCCATACATGTAACTACACAATCAAAGAAGATATGTTCAGTGCCACTTTTTGATGGAGATAGTAAAAACTCTTCCCCTTATTAATTTTTTGTCCAGAATGCTTCTCATATTCCTTCAATACAAAAATAATACTTTCTAGGAATTCACATCAGTGAAAAAAAATAATAGTGTCATCTGCATATGCAAGGTGGTTCAATTTAGCACTCCACTTTGGCATCCATACCCTACATATTGATTATCATCAAACAAATGATTGAGGGCTCTAGTGAGAACTTCTGTAGATAGAATAAATAGCGTAGAAGATAGAGGATCCCTTTGCTTCACTCCCCTGGTTGAATGAAAGAAACCATGTGGATGACCATTTATAAGCACAAAGTAATAATTATTGGAAATCAATCCCCATATCAAGTAAACAAAGATGTTAGAAAACCCCTCATCACCTTCATTAGGAAGAACCATGACACCCTATCATAAGCTTTAGTCATATCAAGATTAATCACCATGTTGGAATGTTTACCTCTCTTACTGATATTTGTAACCAGCTCTTGAGTAAGAAGGAAATTCTCAATAATACTTCTTACTTTGACAAAACCAGATTGATTATCTGAGATGATCTTAGGTAATAAGCTTCTAGTCTGTCATGACTGATTCTATAAAGGATCTTGTTAATAAAGTTAGTCAAAGTAATTGGTCTCATATCTGAAAAAAATTTCACATTATTCTTCTTAGGTATAAGGATCAAATTAGTATGAGTAATAGATTTAGGGAGAAAATTGCGAGTAAAAAAAATCATGAACCATTTTGATAATATCATATCCAATAGTGTCCTAACATGTTTGGTAGAATATGCATGAAAGACCATTTGGTCCACTTGAACTATCCCTTTTAAGTTTGAATACTGGATTCTTCACCTCAATACTGTCAGGAATAGCCTGTAATGCAACATTTTCCTCTACACTCACCATTTTTGGAATATGAGCTAATGGAGATAAGTCAGTTGAATCTCTATCCTGCAAAAATTGATTTTGATAAAACTGAACAACCTCATTAGCAATTTCCCCTTGATCTACTAACCAACACCAATCTTCATCAACTTCAGCTTCTGCCTTCTCCCTTTCACCAAACTATGAAAGAATATGATATTTCTATCTCCATTCACAAATCATTCATATCCTGCTTTCAGCTGCCAAAAAGATTCTTCAAGATGAAGGTATTTAGTGTATTCAACCTTAGCTTTTCGCATCACTGTCCTATTCTCCTCAGAAGGGTGATCTTCAAACAATTTCTCCTTTAGTCTGGCTATCTCTTCCCTTATTATTAATTGTTGAAAGATATCACCAAAAGTGGATCTGCTCCACACTGATAGACCGTGTTTTATATTCTTAATCTTCTTCTTAATATCTAAAAAAGGATCAGCTGAAATTTTTGCATCCCAATTAAGACTTACCACCTTCTTAAAATCTTCATGAGCAGTCCAGAATTTATGAAATCTAAAGGGTTTCTTAAACTAGAGGAGTTGTTAATACAATTAAGGAGTAGAGGAGCATGATCTGATCCATTTCTAGCAAGATTTCCAATCTTAGCGTGAGAGAAAAAATCTTGAAAATTAGAATTAATCAATATTCTATCAAGCCTTTCAAAAATACAATCAACGCCTACTCTTCCATTCCACATATGTGAAAGGGCTACCCTTAAAGAAAACTTGTGTTAACTCTAAATCTTCAATCACTCATTATCATTTATGGATTTATGTGTTCAAATTAAGCTTTGAAATGAGAAATTTGAGATTATCTTCAAGAACCCAAGAATTTAATAAATGGTGATTTTGAAGTGGTTTTGATCCCTTTTTCAAAATGGTTTTAACTAATGAGTTCCTAAAGCCTTAAACATCATTTTCAAGTATTGTTTTCCAGATTCAAATATCCATTGAAATTGGATTTTGAGTTGATTGACCCATTTTTTTACATAATTGATGTAGGAATTGTTGTTTCCGATGAGTGATTGTAAATACCTGATTATTATAGATTGTGTGGATTTGAAAGTGATTTGGAAGGGAAGACACAAATCTTAGAGTGATTGTTGATTGATTTAAGGTAAGTGGCTTCCTAAACCTTGTATTCTAGTAGAATTTGTGTACTTCCTTCATTGATTGTGTGTTGGGAGTAATGGGGATGAGGTTAAGGGTTTAAATTGTCCACTTGTTATATCTAAATGAATATAAAGGGGTTGAAATGAATATAGTTATGTGTTGAACATGATGATTTAAATTGTCTTATTATGACCCTTGTTGATTGATTGATGACATGCTTGAAAGCATGACTGTGGATTGGAATTAAATGATTTGTTGTCTGTTCTGTGTGGTGTGATATTGTTTGTGTGCATTGATTGTGAACACCGTGAAGACATGTGATGATTCATAATGCGGAGGTTTTTACCAGTGAGCGTTGTAATGCTGAGTTCATTTCTGGAGAAGTGTTTATAAAATCGATGGAAAATGGTTCCGACTAGTGATATATAGCCGATGGGAAATGGTTCGAGCTAGCGATGTAAAGCCGATGAAAAATGGTTACGACTAATTATTTGATATAAATCAGATGGAAAATATTTTCGTCTAGTGATTTGATATAAAATTGATAGGAAATGATTCTGGTTAGTGATTTTTGTGCCGATGGGAAATAGTTCCAGTGAGAGATTGGTCACTGTCCCCGAGGTAGGTGAGCTGATTAGATTGATTCTTGAGGAGGCCCATTGTTCCCAATATTTCATCCATCCAGGTACAATAAAGATGTATCATGACCTGAGCCAACACTATTGGTTGTGTGGTATGAAGAGAGATATTGAAGATTTTTTTCGAGGTGTTTGACTTGTCAACAGGTCAAGTGTGAGCACCAACGGCATGGAGGTATATCTTAGAGGATTCATATTCCTACTTGGAAGTGGGAGTGGATCACTATGGACTATGATTTAGGTCTACCTACCACTATGAGTAGTAATGACTGCATTTGGGTGGTTGTTGATCGGTTTACCAAATTGCCCATTTCATCCTGGTTCGATAAAGTATACATTGGAAAAGTTAGTCAAGCTTTATATCAGTCAGATTGTGTGATTGCATGGATTCCTAGTTTCTATTCTCTCTATTTGAGGTTTCGTTTTCACATTCCATTTCTGGAAACCTTTGCAGCATGGTTTGGGTACTCAGTTAGATATGAGTACAACTTTTCATCCTCAGAAAGATAGTTAGTCAGCCCGAGCGGACGATTTAGGTGTTGGAGGACATGTTCCGAGCTTGTGTGATTGATTTTGGTGCTAGATGGGATCAACATTTTCCCTTATCAAAGTTTGCCTATAACAATAGTTATCATTCCAATATTCAGATAGCCCCTTTTGAGGAGTTGTATGGCAGACGGTATAGATCTCTGATTCAACTGAGATTGATTTTAGATACATACTTGCTTAAAGATGTTATTGATAAAGTTTTTATAATCCAGGGTAGACCGTTGACATCCTAAAGTTGATAGAAGTGATATGCGGATTGGAGAGATTGAGCCCTAGTATTCATCAAGGGTGATCATGTTTGGCTTGGAGTGTCACATATGAAGGGTGTGATGAGGTTCAAAAGAAGGAAAGCTTAGCCCTAGATTTATTGGAACCTTTGGGATCTTGAGTCATGTGGGAGAGGTGGCCTATAAGTTGGCCTTGCCACCTAGTTTGTTAGTTGTGCATCCCACGTTTCATGCTTCCATGCTTCGAAAGTATGAGTTAAATGAGTCCCATGTACTTTCCCTTGATTCAGTTGAGTTGGGTCTAGACTTATCTTTTGAGGAGGAGCCTATAGCCATTTTGGATATGCAGGTCCGGAAGCTTAGGACCAAGGAGATCACTTCAATGAAGGTGCAATGGAAGCATCGTTCAGTTGGAGAGGTGACTTGGGAGATTAAGTCAGATATGTGTGCTAGATATCCTCTATTATTTAAGCTCTATGTACTTTCTTTTGCTTTATGTTCAAGGACGAAAATGGTTTTTAGTGGTGGATAATATATGACCCGGTTGGTCATTTTTTTAAAAATTCATGAATTTACCATTTTTAACCTCCCGATACTAACCTCGAGTCTTCTAGAATTCAATTTAAAAAGTAGGTTTTCAAATTTGAGTTAAAAGTTGGGAATTTGGTAAGTTTTGAGTTTGAAAGGCAAAGTTGTTAAGAAAGTGTTTTTCCGTGTCTTTTGGAGTTTCAAGTGTCGGAATAAGATTCTGTTGATTCCATCAGTCTCATAATGTGAAATTTGGTACGAGAGAGTTGTCAGTTTTTGATTTCAAGTCTTTTTGAGGATTTGAGGTCCTAAGTTGTGAAATTGTGGAATTTTAACCTTTGGGTTGACTTTGGCCTACATTCGGGGTTCGGATGCTTGGATCGGAATTCCAACTATTTATTGGATTCAGGGGATGATTTTAGGCCTAGGTAAGGTCCTAGTTGATTTTTGAGAGGCCCCAAGTTGGTTTTAGCCTTTTAGGCATGAGTTAGTTTCTTGTGGTTTTCACAGGTGCCGGGTCAAAGAGACCTAAGATTCCTATTTTAACGGTTTCATTGAGTCCAGAATGTCAAGTATAATTTATTTGAATATGTTGTTTGTATGCACGGTGTTCCGAACAAATCTGAGAGTCCTTTCGACGTTTAGAGTGTTGGCTGATTTTTTGATGTCTGAGTTCTGGTGCGCTCCACTTTTGCGCGAGATGGCTCACTTTTGTGAGGATCACTTTAGCAAGGTTTGAGTCTCTTTTGCACAGGGTTAACCCCTATTGACCTTTGCATTTGTGAAGAAACCATCGCTTAAGGACCTTCGCTTTTGGTCGTAGGAGAGAGGTCCGCAAAGCGAACCTCTCTCGCATTTACGACATCAAAGAGGGTTTTTGGCCTGCCATTTTGGATTATCATATTTTTACCATTTTTGAGTTTTAGGAGCTTTCGGGTGGCGATTTGGACTAGGTTTTTGGAGGAAAATCTTTTAGGTAACGATTCTTAACTCTAAATCTTCAATTACCCATTATTATTTATGGATTTATGTGTTCAAATCACGCTTTGAAATGAAAATTTTGGGGTTATCTTCAAGAACCCAAGAATTTAATAAAATGGTGATTTTGAAGTGGTTTTGATCTCCTTTTTTTAAATGGTTTTCACTAATAAATTTCTAAAGCCTTAAACATCATTTTCAATAATTATTTTCTTAATTCAAACCTCGATTTTAAAATTGGATTTTGAGTTGATTGACCCAGTTCTTTACATAATTGATGTGGGAATTTTTGTTTCTGATGAGTGATTGTTAATAATTTATTATTATAGATTGTGTGGCTTTGGAAGTGATTCAGAAGGGAAAGACTCAAGTCTTGAAGTAATTGTTGATTGATTTAAGGCAAGTGGCTTTATCAACCTCGTATTATGGTACATAAATTCATGTACTTCCTTCGTTGATTGTGTGTTGGGGGTAATGGTGATGAGGTGAAGGATTTAAATTGTCCACTTATTAAAGAACTGACAACAAGTATATAGGTATACTTTGTCACACATGTTTGATCAATACCACCTTACCACCAAAAGACAGAAGCTTACCTCTCCAAACTTGCAACTTGTTCTAAACTTTCTTAATCAGATCATTCAAGTGTGATTTCTTCATCCCGGCATGACTGATAAGGCACCCTAAGTTGATTATTGGAAATTTACCTCTCACAAAACATGTAGCTTCCTCCACTTCCCTTATCAGAGCATTGCTAGCTTTACTGAACATGTAAAAATAACTTTTATCCTTATTAATCTTCTGTCCAAACTGATTTTCATACTCCTTCAAGACATTCATTATCAGTGCAATAGTTTTCTTTTCTACAGAATCAAATATGATAGTATCATCTGCATAAGCAAGATGATTTAGCTTCTCACTCCACTTTGATATCCCATAACTTATAAAATCAGTGTTCTGGAAGACTTGATTTAGTGCTCTTGAGGGTATCTCTGTTGTAATGATAAATAAATCAGGGGATAGAGGATTCCCTTGCTTCACCCCTCTAGTTGAGTGAAAGAACCTATGTGTTTGCCCATTAAGTAGTACATAGTACCAGTTGTTAGCAATCAATCTCCAAATTTTGTCAACCACCCTGAATTAAATCACATCTGCCTCGAAACTTTCACTAAGAAGCTCCAATTCACTCTATCATACGCCTTAGCCATGTCCACCTTTATCACAACATTGGATGGTTTTCCCCCTCTTCATTATATATGAGATAATTTCCTGAGCCAACAAAATATTTTCAGAAATACTTCCATCCTTCACAAAGCCAGATTGATTCACAGATATTAATCTTGGTAGCAGGCTCTCCAATTTATCATGCATGAGCCTAGAAATCACTTTGTTTGTGAAATTACTGAAACTAATTGGTCTTAAATCTGAGAAAGTCTGAATATTTTCCTTGTTAGGCAATACTACCAAATTAGTATGCGTAATCGAATTGGGAAGTGTATTCCCCACAAAGAAAGCTTGAACAATACTCAGAATATTGATGAGTCCACAAATTGGACTCATCTAGGGCTATATTTTAATAGAAATTGTGTCCTCAAATGCCTATATTATCTCAATATCTGATGAAAACCCTTAAGTTTCAGGTATTTAAAGTTAATGAGAGCATGAACACTACGTCGCAAAAAAGGAACGAAAAGGGCTAAAAAGAATGAAGAAATGAAGGCTTGAGGATCACCGAGTCCAGTTGACGAGTCGCCGAAGGTTCTTAGTTTGCCTTTTGTTCAAGTGTGCTGAGCCTTGAAGAAAAGGATCAAGTCGGCGAAAAAAGGGAGTAGTTGGCGCATCGCCGAGCAGTTCCGCGAAGCAGTACCATACCGCCCAATGGCCCAGAGCACGATGATGTAGAAGGTTGGTACGAGATGGCAATGAACTACACCAAAGAGCGAACTCGGCGATTTCGACTAATGAAGCCGAACGATCCGCTGCAGCACAAATCTGTGATAACTATAAATACTAGTTAGAGTTTTAGTTTTAGGGTGGAACTTTTATTATAATTTTCACTTAGAGAATAGTACATTTGGATATTTTTGCTCTAAGTTTTAGAGGGTCTTGGAAACTTGAAGAAGAAGAGGGTTTCATCTCCAAAAATTTGGACTTGGGTCTCTTGGATTCTTCATTCTTGGCCTGTAACAAGACTTAAATCTTCATACCCATTTGAATACAAGCCCATTTAGGTATAAATTTCTATCTCTTGATGTGTGGCTAAAAACCCCATTCTTGGGGTGTGATTTAGCGAATATGGGTTAAGATTGTTGTTGGGTCTTGTCTGCTGATAGTTTAGATGTAGTTTAATGGTGATTTCGTCTAGTAGTTGTGGATGAATTTAACAAATTTGTAGTTGCAAATACAAGTTTATTTATGTGTTTTCGGCTTGCTTGAGAGAGAAGTCGTGAAACCAAGACTACTAGATTAATGGCCTAAGGAGTGGGTCAACATGAGGTTCAACTCGAGAGAGTGAACCCTAGTCCCATATCCTAACACTCAGCTCGAGAGAGTGAGTCAGGTAAGGCACATGCTGGTCTTTATGCGGAAAGTGGGTGTCCGAGACGAACCCATTTGAAACGGGGTAAGTTGCTCGAGAGAGAACTTATTCCCACATAAAGCTTAGCCTAGTCACTATTACTCAATAAATTTGCTATCGCAAGCATGTACCCAATAATTTAGCTTAATTCATATTCCCGTCACATCCCAAGGATTCCCTCTCATTATTTAGAAACCTTTGTTTCTTTTGTTGTTTTTACTTTCTTGTGACAAAAATCCCCCTATTGTTAATTGACACTCTTGTATCCCCTCTTTAATTTAAAATGTTTTTACACGTTAATGTCTTTAGCTACGACTAGTTAGAACTAAAATTCATTTTCATATAAACTCTCAAAACCACTCTCTTGGGACAATCCCAACCCTTGGTTGGGTTATTATACTTTTGCACAATTGTAGACACTTGCATTGGAAGTTGTGTCCTTGATTAGGCAAACATCAAAATGGCGTCGCTGCCAGGGGGTGGTGTTACATGAAAGTTTTTGGTTTAAATCAAATTTTGCTTTCAATAATCGTATTTTACTAACCTTATTTTTAGTTTTATTTTCCTTTAAATTTGTTGATGTAGGTAGATACCCTAAGCATTGCTGGGGAAAAGGTGACAACTCGGCTGAGACGAGCCAAGAAGTCAAGAGGGACTTCGAGTTAACTATACTGGTGACTCAGCTGAACGAGTTGTCCACCAAAATAACAGAGGTGGAAAACCAGTGCAGGAGTCAAGGGAGGTACATACCTCCTCACGAGAGGAAGCAATCTAGAGACAGGGAGAACAATCGTATTGAGGACACACTTCAAATCATTCTCCAAAAGATCACCGAATAAGATCGAATGTTGGAAGAAATGACGGAGAGTATTGAAGTGTTGAATCAAATGGTTGGCTCTCACTCTAGATCGATCCAGCTGATCAGGACACTCCTGAATTATGCGGTGCCTCCTATTCGCTCAAACGAACTATTGGGGTTACCTAGTAGCACTAGGGCCAACCCAACCAATGGGGAGTGAGTAAAGACTCGCGTTGTTCCACGATGTTAAATAAGGCACTTCTTGGGAGGCAACCCAAGGTTTTAAATGCTTTATTTTGCTTTTAAGAAATAATGGTGTGTTGATTATGCAGGTTTAAATGAGGGAAGTGTTTAGAAAATGCAAATTGGCAAGAAAATGGTCAGTCGACGAATCGCCAAAGAGGTCTACGAGCCCTACTCGACCCACCATTTTACTCAATTCAAGGTTGAGTCAGAGCCTTTAAAATTTGGTGGAATTACGAAGAAGTTTGGCATACCGCCGACCATGCCGGCGACCTCGATGCAGATCGCCATCTGGACCCCCAAGAAACTGAGAATTAGAATATTTACATGCCTATTTCAATTTGAAAATCTTGCCCGTAGTGCTTTGATCGTCAAATGCATGTATTTGTTGTGGTTATAATTGAATGAAATCTCATTCGGTGTGATTGCTTGTAGTTCAATTGATTGGGTGAATTCTGAGTTGCCCACATTTGCGCTAAATGTCAAAAATTTGCTCAATGATAGAGCGGGTGACACCATTCTTAAGAGCAAATATCGTCAAAATTGCCAAATTCAGAAAATTTGAGAGAAGTTTGAGTATCCCCGGGGTGATGGGTTGTATGGGTCTTGTTAGAATTCCATGAGTGCATGCTTTGATTTGATTTTCGGGGGTTGCGGGATTGAATTCGAGAAGATGGGTCGAAAATAGGCACATTGGGTCGATTGGCGAGCTAAGTCGAGCTCGCCGAAAGACTTGGCGGTTCGCCTAATGTCCCTATCTCGCCAATGATTTGGCGCCTTGATTGATATCTAATTCTATAATTTTTGGCGAGAAGTCTAAGGGCGCCGAAAGCACTCGGTGACTCGCCGAAAGTATTTTTATCGCGCTTCATCTGCACCCCTGGAACCCTCATGCACTGTAACGTTCGGCGGACAAACCCATGATTGCTGAAAGTAATCAGCGATTCGCTGAAAGGACCTTACCATCGTTGACTTGTCTTCATTGTTGAGTCAATCCCTTCGGCGAGCTCGACTCAGCTCGCCAAAGAGGTTTGGTGACTCGCCAACTGGATCTGTGAGTCTGTCTGCAAATCACTTTTCTGTACTTGCATTTGAGTTTCTTCTCGATCTTTTGCAGTTATGGTACGCACCAATCTAACTGAGCCACCTCAGAAAAAGGCAAAGGGCATTACGATAAATGAAGGAGGATCACGTCCTTCATAAAAAAGAAAGCAAAATCTCCCACCGGGAGATAATGGCAAACAGAAGAAACATATAGCCAGAAAAGGGGCAACTATTGAACCAGATTTTGATGAACCAGAGGATGAACAACCTCTGATTAACCAAAGGGATGCACTCCGGACCAAATCTTAATCCACAACCGACAGTACCCCCTCAGGTGCTACTCCTCCGACTGCAGACTCAGTGCCAGCTCAAGCACCCTTAATAACTCCTGCATTTCCTATAATACCTCCACTAAGGCTGTTAAATAGATTGGAAGGTGATGGTTTATGAACCATCATAGAGGAGAAATTACTATCCTTGGAGGGCCTAGAAAGCAAGCATCCTGAGGTGCTTGAAACTCCCCTAGACCCCTACATTCCCTCCTGGGTAAGAGAGTTTTACACTACTTATGGGGAATTGGTGCCTAAGAACAAGCAGAAGGCAAGTGAATTTCGATCGGTGAAGTCGGTCATGGTCAAAGGCAAAGAGGTGGAGTGTCACAGCGAGCATATTAATGTTGTATGAGATAGACCGCTACACTTTGCACTTCCATACAAGGGGTTGCCAATTGTTCACTCCTTGGATGACTTGAAGGGTTGGTTGGCTCCGATGATTTCTGACAACACCCCAAGATGGATGGATGTAGGAGCTCCCATTGATAAGAGGGACATAAACATCGCTTCCAGGTTCTGGTTTGGTTTCATCAGCAGCACAATCATGTCATCCCAAAACGTGTCCATTATGCACTATCCTAAGGTGGCTTGCCTTGGTTCTATCATGGCTGGGAGGCAGATTGACCTAGGACTGCTGACTTCGCAGGAGATGGCTATGAGAGCCAAGCAAAGACTTACCTCTTTGCCATTCCCGGTCTTGATCACTGAGTTATGTCGGTGTGCTGGAGTACCCCGGGATCATGTGCATGATATAAAGGTCATCCCTTCATCCTCCACGGACATCTGACGTATTGAAGCCGAGTTCACTCAAGAGGAGGTTGACAGGAGAAGAGCAGCTCCAGCAGACACTTCCCCAGAGGTCAATATTAACTCATTACCAGTAGAGTCATCTTTGCCTACTCCGGCTTCTGAGCCCTCAGGTATACCCGCTCCTTCTTCCTATTCCTCATAGGCTCCAGGTGCTTCCTCATCCTCCCAGCCTGCCAGGATTACTCAGGCCATAATCCTGAAGATGGGACAGTTAGCCTACTCAACTGATGTAAGAGCCACTCAACTGGAGATGTCTGTTCCGGAGATGATCGACAGGGTCATACTAGCAGCACTTAACCCCCTTCAGACTTCTATTGATGCCTTGACAGTGAGAGTCATTGTTTGTGAGAGAAGACAGGGGAAGGCCTCTAAGGTGATGGCTTTAAAAGCCAAGATTGCGAGTTTGAGAAAGGAAGTAGACTATCTTAAGTCTACTGACTTCACTTCATTATTAGAGAGGGAAGATGATGAGGATGCTCCTGAGACCACTGGAGATGTGTAGGGGAGTGGCGCAACACATACAGAGTCGGATGTAAAGACCGATGATGACTTGATATCAGTACATGCTAAGGAGACACAGGAGAGCAGAGATGAGGGCATATTCAGAGACTTGCCAGATCTTATAGAGACGGTTGTGCAGCCGGTGATCTAGACATTGCCGACTGAGACGTCCACAACAGCTCCTAGTGGATCTGGCATTGATATTCCATCTGAGGCTACTCCGGGCACTAATGCCCATATACAGACTGTTACACCAGCTACTAAGACCCCGACAGAGAGAGAGAGATTGCATAGACAGGATCTTTCTTTTCGTCCCTCTTTGTCTTATTATATTTTTACTATTGATACTTTTATTTGCATTTGAGGACAAATACTTTTTAATTGTGGTGGGGTGAGGCCCACACCTTTTGTGTTGATAGTTATGTTTTTGTGTATATATTTGGGTTATTCTAGTTAAATTGTTTTATCTGCTTATCGTGGATGTTTGACCTTATGGCTCCCTTTTATTTTAAATTTGCAAAATGATTTTGAACCATTCCTTTCAAAAAAATTTGAATTTTTTGCACATTTTTGCCACCCTTTATATTCTCTGGAATGTGGCTATTCTTTTGCAAAATTTAAGTCTCGGTCCCGATCAATACCGATGACTTGAATAGTTCTTACAATCGAACAAACATGAATGCGCGGCTACGATGAGGCAAAATGAAATTTCATAGACAATATGTGAACTTTTTACATCTCATTATTACTAGCCTTGTATCAAATTGATTCTCTTGTGATGATCATCGAACACTAGCGAAAGTGTGGAGTCTTGTTTAACTTATAGTGTCAATGCCTAGTGCGATCCTAGAATTTTCCTTGTTACCTGTGAACTATGCATCATAGATCCTAGAATTTTCTCCGTTGGTCCGGTCAACTATGTGATGTTATCTATTGATATGATCTTAGGCAAATTCTACGAGTGTGAGCCAATTTGACATATACCTCTTTTGTGACTTACCTTGTGAGTGTGTGAACCTCTCTTGAACACCCCTTGAACCTTAACCTTCTCTGGAAGAAACTTGATGAACGCTAAAGCTTTTTAATCCATCACCCATAATCCTCATGAAGTTATGGTTAGTTTGAACAGCCAACTTAGGCCAAAAACCTAAGTTGGGGGTGTGGTGAAAAGAGAAGGCAAATCAAGAAGTGCAAGAAAATCCCTCTTACCCATGGTTTTGAGGAAAATGGAACCCCTCCATATAAGAAAAAAGAGACAGAAAATAAAAAGAAAAAGAATGAAAAAGAAAAGTTGTGTAATAAAGTTGAAAAATGAAAGGGGGTTCCCATACAATTCATGGAAGGTGAATAAAAGGATAACTTATGAGTACTAATGAAAATGATGAAGGAGAAAGAAAAGGAAGTGTTACGAGCACCACACCTCATGAGGATGAAAGTCACTAAGCCTAAATGAACATACCTTTGCACTCAGCCCCATTACAAGCCTTGAAAAGACCCTTTTTTTTTTATCTTTAGTGAGCTAAAACAAATGTTGATTGGAAAATACGGGCAAACCTATGGGTGAAAGCATGCATTATGTTCTTCTATGTGAGTGTGAGTGTTGCATCTGATTCCAAAGCTTTAAACTGTCAAACCATTGTGTGAATATGGAATCATTCTTTGTGTGAGGGCATTTGAACACTATAGTTAAGCTTGAACTTACATTTGAAGCAAGTATTGTGAGCATGAGAATCTTTGGTAATGGTGTGTCACAATTTGAATCTTTGAGTACACAATTGATACTCGCATAAGTAAATTGAGTCTTGTTGTGTGCATTCATGATTGAGTCTTGTCTAGCACTTTTTCAGATCCCTTTTTGAATGGCTGAACTTGAGGTTTCTTGAGGACAAGCAAAAGTTTAAGTTGGGGGTGTTGATGAGTCCACAAATTGGACATATCTAGGGCTATATTTTAATAGAAATTGTGTCCTCAAATGCTTATTTTATCTCAATATCTGATGAAAACCCTTAAGTTTCAGGTATTTGAAGTTAAAGAGAGCATGGACACTACGTCGCAAAAAAGGAACGAAAAGGGCTAAAAAGAACGAACAAATGAAGGCCTGAGGATTGCCGAGTCCACTTGGTGAGTCGCCAAAGGTTCTTACTTCGCCTTTTGTTCCAATGTGCTGAGCCTTGAAGAAAAGGATCAAGTCAGCGGAAAAAAGAAGAAGTCGATGCATCACTGAGCAGTTCCGCGAAGCAATACCATACCGCCCAATGGCCCAGAGCATGACGATGCAGAAGGTTGGTACGAGATGGGGATGAACTACACCAAAGGGTGAATCGCCGAGTTGATCGGTGATTCTGACTAATGACGTCGAACGATCCGTTGCAGCACAAATCTGTGATAACTATAAATACTAGTTAGAGTTTTAGTTTTAGGGTGGAATTTTTATTATAATTTTCATTTAGAGAATAGTACATTTGGATATTTTTGCTCTAAGTTTTAGAGGGTCTTGGAAACTTGAAGAAGAAGAAAGTTTCATCTCCAAGGATTTGGACTTAGGTCTCTTGGATTCTTCATTCTTGGCCTGTAACAAGACTAAAATCTTCATACCCATTTGAATGCAAGCGCATTTAGGTATAAAGCTATCTCTTGATCTATGGCTAAAAACCCTCATTCTTAGGGTATGATTTAGCGAATATGGGTTAAGATTGCTATTGGGTCTTGTTTGCTGATAGTTTAGATGTAGTTTAATGGTGATTTCGTCTAGTAGTTGTGGTTGAATTTAACAAATTTGTAGTTGCAAATACAAGTTTATTTATGTGTTTTCGGCTTTCTCGAGAGAGAAGTAGTGAAACCAAGACTACTAGATTGATGGCCTAAGGAGTGGGTCGACATAAGGTTCAGTTCGAGAGAGTGAACCCTAGTCCCATATCCTAACACTCAGCTAAAGAGAGTGAGTGGGGTAAGGCGTAGGCTGGTCTTCATGCGGCAAGTGGGTGTCCGAGAAGAACCCATTTGAAATGGGGTAAGTTGCTCGAGAGAGAACTTATTCCCTCATAAAGCTTAGCCTAGTCACTATTACTCTATAAATTTTCTATCGCAAGCATGTACCCAATAATTTAGCTTAACCCATATTCCCATCACATCCCAAGGATTTCCTCTCATTATTTAGAAATCCTTGTTTATTTTGTTGTTTTTAGTTACTTGTGACAAAAATCCCCCTATTGTTAATTGACACTCTTGTGTCCCCCTCTTTAATTTAAAATATTTTTACTCGTTAATGTCTTTAACTATGACTAGGTAGAACTAAAATTCATTTTTCTATAAATTCTCAAAACCACTCTCTTGGGACGATCTCAATCCTTGGTTGGGCTATTATACTATTGCACGATGGTAGGCACTTGCATTGGATGTTGTGTCATTGATTACACAAACATCGATTATCAGCCCCAATAAACACCCAGCATACTTGAAAGAAATGACCTGTAAAACCATCCAGGCCACAATCACTCTCCCCATTAAGCTCAAAGATCACCTTTTTAACCTTAGTTTCATCAGGAGTCATATTCAACAATTCATTATCCTCTGTAGTCACCAGTGGCTGAATATTTTGTAGTAGAGAGTAATCTATGTTTAAGTCATTTCCAGAAAACTAATTCTGGAAAATTCTTGTAGCTTCAGCTACAACAGCAGCTTCACCTTTTGCTAATTCTCTAGCTACCTTCATAATTTTCTGTAAATTCAATCTCCTCCTCCTACCTCTTACCAAGCCATGAAAAAACTTGGTATTCTTATCCCCCTCTGAATACCACTGAATGCTTGCCTTTTGCCTCCAAAACTCTTCCTTATAATGTAGGTAATGTTTATATTCAGCATGAGCTTGGTTTAAAACAACTTTATTATCTGTAGTAGGACTGTGTTCAAATAGTTCTTCCTTCAACCCAACTATTTCTTCTCTTATTAGTAGATGCTTGAAAATGTCCCCAAACTGCTCTCTACTCCATTTAGATAGAGCCAACATTGTCTTCTTTAGTTTCAACATCCATTGTAAAAAGACATCATCAAAATACTATCCACGTCAGTTAGCCTTTACCATATCTTTAAAATCTACCCTGTCAGTCCAAAATTTTAAAAACCTAAATGCTTTTTTAAAACTTTGAGACAAACCTCCACATGTTAGTAAAAAAGGTGCATGGTCAGACCCAGTCCTTGCTAAATGCTCAATGCCACTGTTCCAAAGAGTTCATGTAGCTCAGAATTAATCATCACTATGTCTAGCCTTTTAAAAATATAAGCTTCATCAACTCTCCCATTCCACCAAGTAAAAGGACTACCAGAAAAATTTATATCAAACAGCTCACAAGAATTAACACAAAAAGATTCTTGAATGTATACGGGAAGACCCTAGTTTTTTCATCTTCTCCCAATATTACATTGAAATCTCCCCCAATTAACCATGGTCCTGCATAATTATCACTGATGAAATATAAATCATTCCAAAGTTCTATCATCTCCTCTGCAGAGCATTTGGCATAAACCAGAGAGGTAATAATTTGTTTTCCATCCTCCAGGGTGAGTTGGAGATTCATCTATTGAGCAGTATCTGAGATCACCCCAACCTGAATATGGTCCTACACAAATACCCATATCTGCCCATTTAAATTATAATTCACATACTGCATCCCCAATCTCCTTTTGAACTTTTGTATATGCCTAGTATCTTGAAATGGTTCCAGTAGAGCAATTGAAAAATATTATGAGTCTGTGTAGCATCTGAACTCTGTGGAATGCATTTTGAGAACTCACCGACCTTATGTTCGAAAAAAGTTCTTTCATTATTATTTGATTGATGACTTCACCACCCTCTCGTCTTGTATTCTTGTTGGTTGAGCATTAACCTCCTTTTTAGGTTTACCTTTTTTGCTTTTAAATATGGCTAAAGGAGAGAATCCAGCCTCTTTGTATACCTTAATTGCATTTTGGACATTGTTTCCCTCATCTTTATCTTCTATGAATTCAACACTGGTATCATTGCTCTCCACCACCTTATCTCCTTGACTTTGGTGTGATATTAATGAATGTAATGTTTCCATAAGAGCAGATTTGGCACTGCATATAACTATTGCTGACTTTTTATTTATTGTTGTATCAGGTAGTAAGACATAGTCAGCTGGATATCTTTCTTCAAATGTGGAATTTGCAATTTGAAGGGATGTTTGAAACTGCATCTCTGCTAATTCCTTCATAAGTAATCTTTCTTCCTCATATTTCTGTGTTATCCTAACCAGTGCCAAATTACTTGGCTCATTGTGATGATGTTGATTGAGGCTACTAGCCGATGGGTTGTTTTGTGCAGGTGTCTCACCCCCTCTTATCTCTCCATATTCTATCCATTATTGATGATCTCTCTATTGATCTTCATCCCTTATTTCTCCATTGTGAAGTGTTGTTATTTTATTACCATTGTCACTTTCCGAGGTGCTATTGATAGTGTTTGATTTCTCACCCTCTCTTTCTTGATAATTAGCAAATGCATTAGTTATCCATTCTTTTGTAGAAGAATGATAGAGTCCCTTATCAATTTGGCCCTCTTGACTTCACTAGCTTGATCATTTACATTGTCGTTCCCTCCGGTAGATTCCTCAAGTTGCTCTATTTCATTTTCTTCAACTAGTGTATCGAAAGCATTTTTGGTATTAATACTTGTTATTGCTATTCCTTTATCCCCTTTTTCTTGATCAGAACTACGCTTGTGAGGTTCTTTAATATTGGCTGGCTTCTAGTATCTTCGAATTATTCTTCTTCTTCTTGATGCAACTTCATTGCCACTACCTTTTTTCTCTTGATCAAACTCCTTTTCATTGTTTACATTGATATTCCTTAGTTCTGGGTGTAGATTTTTGCATGATTCATCATTATGTACATGCACTTTGCTTTGTTTGCAATATTTTGGCAGCATATCATACTGTATCTTGACCTTTTCGAGCCTAGACTTCTTTGTTGCCTCATTAATAATCTCCATTTCAACAAACTTTGGAAATTCACCCAGAATGTCTACTTACACCTTGACCCTTGCATAACTAGGTCTAGTGTTGTTGATTGTAGCCATGTCTAAATGTAAAGGTTTTCCAACAGTAGTCGCTAGTGAGAACAACGCTTCCTTCACAAAGTAAGTAGGTTTGAGACCAGGGAAGGATATCTAGGCCATAGCTTGTGTTGTGTCTTCCTCAACATTAAATTTAGCATCATATATCAGTGGCCTAATAGAATATGAGTACCCGTCCTTAGCCAGAATATAATAAATACTTTTGACATTAGATTGATGAAATCTGCCTTCTAATCCAATCTAATCAGTATATGTCGATTTCTCAACAGACCAATTTTACACTCCCCCTTGATATTACACTGATGTGGTAAGATGGTGTGGAGTTCTTCCAACTCCGGCCAGTCATAGGAAAATTTTCCAATCATAGCGTATTGAATATCTTTCAATATATTCGTTCTATCCGCTTCCTCCTCTTTCCAAACTAATCTTGGGATTCCATTATTATATGATAATTGCTTCATTGGAATAGGTTCAATTCCAGTCTTTCAACCCTGAGTTGTGTTATGATTTGTGAGAGTTTTTGCATAATCAGAAATTATCGAATGACTAACATTAGGCAGTAAAGCAGAATCGATAGGCAAATTTATTTTTTCACCCAAGTTATACTAAATCAATGGTGGAAAGCTATTGTCTTGTAATAGATTCGACTGGCAACCCCCAAGAGTAGACTGACCAGTGGCCGAAGCGACCATGAATGGTAAGGGATTAGGGTAACTACGAGGTGGCAGCACTAATTCAAATCTCAAATTCAACATATCTTCTTCATTTCTGTAATGCCAAGGAAAAATGATAATTTTTCAAAAATCACCTTCAGGGTCATTACAAGTGTAAAAGTAGACTAGTATCCATGTTGTGCACGGGCCAAACGATTAAGGATAATTTGAAAAAATATTTTAGATGTTTTAATTCCTTTTATTGTACATGTATAAGAGTCTATTTGAATGAGAAAAGGGTCAGATTTGCCCATGTACTCTTAGAAAAGGGTATATTAACCTTTGTCATCCAACTTTAGGCACATATTTGCCCTTGGATAGTTAAGTATCATGTCACCACTTTTATTATCCTCTGTGACGCATATATGGATCCTACATGAATATATATTTTTTATAATTAATATTTTACTTCCTATTTAATATTCTACTCGACCCATTTAGTAAAATCCGACCCACTTAGTACTACACCCAGTGTACTAAAAATAATGGTAAACTGTAATAAAACCCATATATTACCGTAGAAAAAATTAAATAGGAAGTAATTACTTCGTACGGTAATTACTACTAATTACTTTCTGTGGCCTCATCTTATATAATCAAACAGCGAAAAGAACAAACTAATTGAGGCTACCAAACCACTTCCAACCCCATTCAATATAGGAACAAAATCCATTAAATCAAGGGAAAATTTTCAAAATAGCAATATTTTAGCTTCTAATGGGACCCCTTAGTCATAATTTCACTATTTATTTAAAATATTAATATTTTAGTTTGTTAAGGGCTGAATTATGAATTTTTTTTATTTTGATTAATTTGAAAGAATACAATCAGTTAATAACAAAAAGGAGAAGATCATGGGAGAGAATATTTTTAAAAAGGTAAAATCATTGAAATTCCTCTCATCAGTTACATTCAAAGGAAAAAAGGAGATAGTGCTCCTCTCGCCCTTGTTTCTCGAACTTCCAACTCTCCCTTGTTCATCAAATTTTCAATATCGAGTTTTAACCCTCCATTGATAATACACAATCTATAATGAAGTGAATTCGATTGATTTTGCGATTTCTTTTTTCAAAGGGAACAAAATTTTGAAATAATTAATTAGGAATTCGTTGACAAACAATCAACAGGACACAAAATTTCCAACCACATAATTGGTGAAATATAAAATCCATTAGGTATTTGGTAACTGTTGAATCATAAATTAGTTTGAAAGTGTTCCAAAAATGGCTATTAAAAGTTTTGACATGAGTACATCTTTATTTTCTTAGATATTTGTTTTTTGGGGGGATAAAAGCAGTGAAATATTTGTATGTACTTAAAATAGTTAGTATGTTTGCTTGTTTGTAATCAATGTAGTAATTTACTTGGTATGATTGTAGAGAGATAGTGAGATACATTGCGAGGATAGAAATACAAAACTTTTGATGGCATACAGTTAGAATGAATGCAAAAAAAGAAGAAATACAAACAAAATTATGTTGTATTCTAGATAATCAACTAGAAGACACTATTATGAATTACTAATTTTGTATCCACTGCCAAGGTTGAAAATAATTTGATGACGAAAATACAAAAATAGTAGGCATACATTTAGAATAAATAAGAAATAAGAAGCAATAAAACAAAAAATATGTTGTATTCCACATTATCCCCACAAAATAATATTATGTACTACAAAAGTTGTATGTAAACAAAAATTATGTTGTATTCCACACAATCAGCTGCAAAGATACTATTATGAACTACTAACTTTGTATCCACTTCCGAGGATGAACATAATTTGATGACATAAATACAAAACTAATAGGCATACAAATAGAAGAAATACATAAATATGTTGTATCCAACAGAATCCCAACAAAATGATATTATGAACTACGAAAGTTGTATCCAATTCATAGTACGAAAACAAAATGAAGATAAGATTATAAAATTTAATGGCATACAGTTAGAATGAATACAAAATTTATGTATAAAACCAACGAAAAACTGTGATCAATACACTTTAGTTTAGTTATGAGTTGTATCCAAACATAAGTAAAAAAAATTTACAAAAGGGAATACTTATTATATTTCCAGATTATTTAAATTTGAAAGGGAACAGGGGAATTGTATTAAGTAGTAACACATATTCAGCTAGATATCTTTCTTCAAATGTGGAATTTGCAATTTGAAGGGCTGTTTGAAACTGCGTCTCTGCTAACTCCTTCATGAGTAATCTTTCTTCCTCATAATTATGTGTTATGCTCACCAGTGCCAAATTACTTGTCTCATTGTGATGATGTTGATTGAGGCTGCTAACCAATGGGCTATTTTGTGCAAGTGTCTCACCCCCTTTTATCTCTCCATCTTCTATCCATTGTTGATGATCTCTCTATTGATCTTCATCCCTTATTTCTCCATTGTGAAGTGTTGTTATTTTATTACCATTGTCACTTTCCGAGGTGCTATTGATAGTGTTTGATTTCTCACCCCCTCTTTCTTGATAATTAGCAAATGCATTAGTTATCCATTCTTTTGTAGAATAATGATGGAGTCCCTTATCAACCTGCCCTCCTTGACTTCACTAGCTTGATCATTTACATTGTCGTTCCCTCCAGTAGATTTCTCAGGCTGCTCTATTTCAGTTTCTTCAATTAGTGCATCAAAAGCATTTTTGGTATCAATACTTGTTATTGCTATGCCTTTATCCTCTTTTTCTTGATCAGAACTATGCTTGCGAGGTTCTTTAATATTGGCTGGCTTCCAGTATCTTCGAATTATTCTTCTTCTTCTTGATGCAACTTCATTGCCCTGCTCTTCATTGCCACTACCTTTTTACTCCTGACCAGACACTTTTTCATTGTTCACGTTGCTATTCCTTAGTTCTGGGTGTAGGTTTCTGCATGATTCATCATCATGCCATGCACTTTGCATCGTTTGCAATATTTTGGCAATATGTCATAATGTATCTTGACCTTTTCGAGCCTAGACTCCTTTGTTGCCTCATTAATAATCTCCATTTCAACAAACTTTAGAAATTCACCCAGAATGTCTACTTACACCTTGACCCTTGCACAACTAGGTCTAGTCTTGTTGATTGTAGCCATGTCTAAATGTAAAGGTTTTCCAACAGCAGTCGCTAGTGAGAACAACACTTCCTTCACAAAGAAAGTAGGTTTGAGATCAAGGAAGGATATCGAGGCCATAGCTTATGTTGTCTCTTCCTCAACTTTGAATTTAACATCATATATCAGTGGCCTAATAGAATATGAATACCCATCCTTAGCCAGAATATAATAAATACTTTTGACATTAGATTGATGAAATCTTCCTTCTGATCCAATCTAATGAGTATATGTCGATTTCTCAACCGACCAATTTTACACTCCCCCTTGATATCACACTGATGTGGTAAGATGGTGTGGAGTTCTTCCAACTCCGGCTAGGCCATAGGAAATTTTTCCAATCACAGCGTATTGAATATCTTTCAATATATTTGTTCTATTTGCTTCCTCCTCTGTCCAAACTAATCTTGGGATTCCATTATTATATATAATTGCTTCATTGGAATAGGTTCAATTCATGTCTTTCGACCGTGAGTTGTGTTATGATTTGTTAGAGTGTTTGCATAATTAGAAATTATCGAACGACTAACATTAGGCAGTGAAGCAGACTCGGTAGGCAAATTTATTTTTTCACCCAAGTTATACTGAATCAATGGTGGAAAGCTATTGTCTTGTAACATATTCGACTGGCAACCCCCAAGAGTAGACTGACCAGTGGTCGGAGCGACCATGAATGGTGAGGGATGAGGTTAACTACGAGGTGGCAGCGCTAATTCAAATCTCTAATTCAACACATCTTCTTCATTCCTGCAATGCCAAGGAAAAATGATAATTTTTCAAAAATGACCTTCAGGGTCATTACAAGTGTAAAAGTAAACTAGTAATCCAAGTTGTGCACGGGCCCAATGATTAAGGATAATTTGAAAAAATATTTTAGATGTTTTAATTTGTTGAATTGTACATGTATAAGAGTCTATTTGAATGAGAAAAGGGTCAAATTTGCCCATGTACTCTTAGAAAAGGTTATATTTACCCTTCGTTATACTTTTTTGATATTAACCTTTGTCATCCAACTTTAGGCACATATTTGCCCTTGGATAGTTAAGTATCATGTCACCACTTTTATTATCCTATGTGATGCATATATGGCTCCTACATGGATATTAGGGGTGTACATGGCCGGGTTGGTTCGGGTTTTTCAAATATCAAACCAAACCATTTGTGTCGGATTTTTAAATTTATAAACCAAACCAAACCAATAAAAGTCGGGTTTTTCAACCTCGGGTTTTTTCGTATTTTTTTGGGTTTTTCGATTTTTCGGGTTGTTTCAGGTTTTTCCGGTAAAGTATTCATACAAACATATAATTTACTTGAACTTCAAATATTTCTTTAGTCCTACCAAAATACAACTATCTAAGATGTTTCTTAAAAATATAACATAATATGATATGATTAATGACACTAAAATATCCAACAAAAATAATAATAATGAAATCGCGTAAAACAAATATTGCAAATTAACAAGTCATAATGAAAATGATCATAATTTAAAAGTACTAAATAATGCTAAAATTAAGTTTAATAAGTATTAGTTACATGACTAAATATTAAAGGAAATTAAAATTAGATTATGTATTTTAATTGTCTAAATCAATGTAAAACTAAAGAACAAATATTTAATATTATTGTCATTCTTAGTGTTAAATTGATTTCCTTTTTGCATTATTATTAATTTGATTTTGATTTAAGCTTTATTATACTTACCAACATTTGTGGACTATAATCTTTATTGGCTCATTCATAATTCTAAGTTTCAAACTTGAAATAATATATTAAAAGATAAAAACTATGAAAAAGTATAAGAAATATTTAAAAATTATATCAAAGTAAAGATTTTTATATATAAAATAAAAATTTAAAATTATATATATAATGTCGGGTTGGTTTGGTCTCAAGTTGGTTTGTTTTAGTTAAAACCAAACCAAGTCAAACCAAACCACTAGTCGGGTTTTTTTTTCGGGTTGACTCGATTTGCAGTTTGGTTCGGTTTTGTACACCCCTAATGGATATATATTTTTTATAATTAATATTTTATTTCCTATTTAATATTCTACTCGACCCACTTAGTACTACACCCAATGTACTAAAAAATAATGGTAAACTGTAATAAAACCCATATATTATCGCAGAAAAAATTAAATAGGGAGTAATTACTTCGTACTGTAATTACTACTAATTACTTTCTGTGGCCTCATCTTATATAATCAAACAAGGAAAAGAACAAACTAATTGAGGCTACAGAACCACTTCCAACCCCATTCAATGTAGGAAAAAAATCCATTAAATTAATTGGGTGGGTCAGGTTTCAATTCAATGCAGGAAAGTATATTCATTAAATTAACTGGGTGGGTCAGGTTTAATTAAATGGGTCGGATAGAGTATTAAATCTGAAGTAAATTTAAAATTATAACAAAAATATATCCATGTAGGGGTCATGTAGATGCCATATAGGATAACAAAAATGGTGACATGATACTTAACTGTCCAAGGGCACATATGTGCCTAAAGTTAGATCGCAATGGCAGATATGTCAAAAAAAAATGACGAAGGATAAATGTAACTGTTTACTAAAAGTACAAATGTAAATATGACTTTTTCCACTAGTTAAATTGACATATTTCAAGTGCTTTTGAATTAAAATAATTTTTCGATTATTTGGGTTGGATGTAAAAAATAAACATTATTAATTGCTTTTTTTTTAAAGTCAAATTAATAACAAAAATAGTCATAAGTAAATTCCTTAAATTATGACTTATGCACATATAATCATAAGTCATAAGCTTATTTAACGAACAAAAAAGGAGAATACATAAATTATATAAAATAATATTAGAAATCAAATTTTTTTGTAATCTCAATTTATATGGCATCTTATAAAATAACTTAACTTTGAAACTTTTGATTTTTATATCTAATAATCATTACTTTATTGTCATACAAATATTTGAAATAACTTTGACATGATTTTTTAAGGAAAAACAATTACTATTTCTTGTGCAATCAAATATGTAACTATAAAATGGAAAAGAAAGAGTATTTCAATATGATACATTTAGTTTATAAATTATTAGAGATTTAACTTTTAGGTAATACTCCAAAAGTAGCTCATTATGAATAGATTTAGAAGAAAGTATATCATATAATTTCATTTGGACTTGTTAAGTAACTGATTAAAGTGGATCATTTTAGTTTCAATTAAATGCTGCAATGGAATGTCTGGACCTTGAAAATTGATGTGGAACCAATGATAGTTGTCTGATAACTCACTCTCATTAAATAAAAAATAAATTGATGTATTTAATGTAGTATAACACTCAAATTTATTCCTAGTGTTGCACTTTGTAAATGTGTCATTGAGTAGCAGAGAGTAGAGACTATTTCGTCCACATAGATTTGTTCTGGTCCTTATGGTTACTTTTTATAATTCATCTGTACAGTTTGTTATTTTTATAAATAATACTTATAGAATTAATTATCAAAAAAGAATCATCTTTTCAATTTTATATATAATTTTAATTTAATAGCATAAGATGATTTTAGTAATTGGTACAACTAAAAAACAGAATTAGAAAAATTATCAAATTGAATTTTAATGTTAATTAATTATAAAATTTTAAATTATAGATGTTCATATTAATTATATTTCTAAATTGTTTTTGTCACCTCAACACCTAAAGCTATATTTATTTTACTTTAAATTGGTTAAGAAATGTAATAGATCCGGGAAAGAAATGGTGTGTAATTGAGGATGAGTTTGTCACGACCCGAGCCTACACCCTAGATGTGGCCGGCACTCGAGAACCATTGTTGGTCCCCAGGCGAACCTTCATCCTGGCTGACTACAAGTGGAAGACTAACTCAAGCATACAAAAGCTTAAAACAAAATAAAATTCATTGAAACTGAAATACAAAGCTTTAACTCAAATGAAAAACTCTGAATAAAATAATATATTCAACTCACAATAAAATAGGCAACTTAAGTCTTTAAAACATTTAACAAGATAAATGAAACAGACTTCTAAAACTCTATTGTCTATCTATGAAGCCTCTAAATGACAAAGATGGAAGTCGGGACAAGACCCACGACATCCTGACCAAACTGAAAAGTAAATGAAATCCTCTAAAAGCAAGGAGGCTCACCATAGCTAACTCGAACTCCATGTATTATCAACGAAACTCTTGTTGATGATCCTGAATACCTGAATCTGCATCACGAAAGGATGCAAACCAAATGTCTCAATACATGAAATGTACGAGCATGTAAGGGGAATTCTAAAGCATAACATAAGCTTGAACTTGTTAAAAAGGAAACATACTTACCTCTTCTCAAATTTACTCAACTCAAGGAATACTCAAGGATACTCAAAACTTACTCAACTCAGAAGAACTTAAGGATAAGATACTTGACTCAGAAATAACGTTCTCAACTCAGGATTTTCAACTCGAAAGACTCAACTCATGATACTCAAGGATAAAGGAATAGTAAAAGATGCAATATATATGGAAAGCTGTAAAACTGTGGATAGCAACTCACTGTATTGAAAAAAAATACAATAATACTCAATGTGTATGTAAAAATATAGTATAACTTTGTGGGAGTTTCTCTAACCGATAACCACCACTATGAGCCTAAATGATGATACAATGTCTTGCCCACACTGCCAGAACTGTCCTATACTTTGTCGTCATATAGAACACCTTAACTAATTGGATCCACCAGTTTATGCTAAAAATAACTAAGGATTCATCTAAAAAGTATGATCCTTTCTACCCATGATGGCTACTTGGTTTATGAAGACTTTGAATTATTTGAACTCAAACTCGTCCCCATATATCGGTGCTCAATACTACTCCAAAAATACTCAGCTCATATGACAAAAAAAACAAAACTCTTTCTGTGGTTTGAGATAATTACTCAAAATCTTTCTCTAAAAAGAGAAGTTACTCAACTGCTCAAAACTCTTATGGAAATCTAAGTTTTCATCTCTTTTAAATGTGAAAACATTTACTCTTAGGAATACTTAGTTTTCATATATGATTTGAAGAAAATAAACTTTACTCTACTCTTTACTCTACTCAAAGCTTAAGTATTAAAACAAAGTTAAAACGTCTGTAAAAGACTTCTCAAAATAAAGTTCATGCCGAATTATGGAAATGAATGACTCAATTCAAGGTTTTCAATAACCATAGATAGAACTCAATACTTGGAACTCAAAAACTTCAATGATACTACTCATTTCAAGAATGTTCAACTCAGAGGGTTCATGTAGAATTATGAGCATGAACTATTCAACTCAAGGACTAAAAGAAACTTCTCATCTCAAGATTGTTTGACTTATAGGGTTAATGCGGAATTATGGGCATGAACAATGCAACTCAAGGACTTCATGGGTAACATGTAACAATCCCATGATTAGAAATATAATCTCAAAGGAGATTAGGAACTCAATACTCAAGACTTAGAACTTGAAGATATTGCTCCTTTCAAAGGTACTCAACTGATGGAGTTCATGCGGAAGTTATGGGCATGAACGACTCGAATCAAGGGTCAAAATATCAATAAGGAACTCATGTATATGAATCTTCTCATTCTCATACTTACTTACTCAAAACTTAACTCAAATCGATGATGGATCTCAAAGGTTTCACAATTGAACTCAAAGGCTTCCTTGAACTCTACTCTTACTCTCTCTTGAATATGAATTATGAATTCAAGAATTATGGTTCATGATACGAAGGATCTCTTGATGATAAAGTAGAGTCATGAATACATTCTCGTCGCTCTCACACTCACTTGTTCGAGTTTTGAAACAAGTTACTAGAAGTTGTAGAAGACTCTCACAAAATGACTCAAAGGGACTTTCTTAGAATGTTTGAAAGAATTCTCAAAACTTAACTCTTAATTCTACGTTATTATTTGTGTTATGAATGATATCTTTATGTTTAGGAATGTTTTTAGATAGTTAAACATGAGAAACGATCAAGAAATCACTATCTGGGAGCAAGTCCGCGGCGTGGAGATGCATTTAAATATTTCGTCGCAAAATAAATTTTGAGGCAGAACGGTCCATGACTGCTCCGCGACATGAATAAAAAAATTTTGAAATGGGGAGGCAAGTCCATGACGCGGACTGGGTTGCTAGATTCGTTCGACTTTTTCCTTCTTCATTTTCTAACCCCAATTAACCTAAATTCGATTCTTTTGCTCAACTTCTCTTTAGATTCAAATACCCAGCACATGTACACTATAATCTAACTCAAAACAACTCTATAAATTGACGCAATAATCTCAATAACTTCTCAATCTCAGCCCAATTGAAGAACGAAAGTAAATTCAAGAACACATATCAAGAACATCAAACCTTCAACCTTCTAGAACGAATTTAACGCTTAAATTAACATGATTAGAATGTGGATGAACAAACCCAACACTATGGAAGCTTACATACTTGAAGGAACTAGGTTCTTGGCGAAATCTTGAATTTCTTGAACGAACGCTTTGATCTTCTCCTCTTTTCTCTTCTTTTCTCTTCTTGAACTCTCAACTAAAACCCTAGGCATATATTAGGATTATAAAACTGAACCTAATCAAATTAGACCCTATAAACCTTACAAAAAACGAATTAAATCTAATTGGGTAAGAAAAAGACCAAAATACCACTTACTATTTTCGGGTAACTTTCCTTAACTGGACAGCCTGACTTCAAAAGGGCATATCTCACTCATCCAACCTCAAAACTTAGCACACTCGGTGGCGTTGGAAAGATAATTCAAAGACCTTTCATTATATATCTTTTAGCCTACTTAATTCATTTTTTACTAAGAGTTATGGTTGTTTGAATTTGACCCAAAACTCATAACTTGCAAAATTTCAGATTTTGCTATTTCCAAATTTGTTCCTTTTGGAACTCAAGGTGCTACATCTAGTGACCTTAACACATAAGAAATTTTAAATTCCTCGAAAAAACTTACACACTACAAAGGATGGTTCAAGTCTTTGCTGAAAAAATTTCTGGGGTGTTACAATATTTCCTCTTTGGGATCATTCATCCTCGAATGACGATTGCTTGTCACGCCCCGAACCTACACCCTAGGTGGGACTGGCACTCGAGAACCATTGATGTCCCCAAGTGAACCCTTGGTCTGGCTTACTTACTCTGTGGAAGACTTTAATTAAGATAAATACTTTTAAAAATAGTAAACTGAACTTCTTAATAAATAACTGAGAATGTAATAAATAACATTCACTGCCAAAGTGGCAACTCAAGTCTCAACTTAAATGAAAAGGGAATGTAAAGACTCATGAACTAACATCAACTAACTATGTCTATGAAGCTTCTAAACAACTGAGATGGACGTCGAGACAAGACCCTCGACATCCAAATGAACTAAAATACTAAAAGCAATAAAAGGATCCTCCGAAAAGCTAGAAGGCTCACCAACTAACTCTGAGTGCTCAACTAGATCAAGGAGGCACTGGATGTTGATCCTGGATACTTGCGTCTGCATAATAAGACGATGCAGGCCAATTGGCATCAGTACATTAAATGTATAAGTATGCAAGTTGGAATGCTAAACATAATATAAGCTTGAAAGAAATCTGAAAGAAACACTTACCTTGGCTTTACTCAACTCTTGAATACTTAACTTAAACGCGAAATAAAAACAACAATATAAGTGCAGTTTATACAAAGCATTTAAAACAATACTTGATAACTCAACATGTTAAATAAATGCAATAACAACTCAATTACATAAAAGTAATAAAATAATAATGTGGGAGATTTTCTAACCGAGAACCACCACTATGAGCCTAAGTGGTGATACAATGTCTTACACACGCTGCCAGAACTATCCTATACTTTGCTGACATATAGAACGCCTTAACTAAGTGGATCCACTAGTCTATGCTAAAAAGCACTTAGGTGTCATCTAAAAAGTATGACCCTTACTACCCATGACGGCTACATGGTTTATGGAGAATTTAAATTATCTTAACTCTAACTCGTCTTCATATCGGTGCTCAATACTACTCCCAAAATATACTTAGCTCATATGTTTGTAAAAACAAAAACTCTTTCTTTGGTTTTAGATAATTACTCAAAAACTTAGCTTAAAAGCTCTCTTGGAAATCTCAGCTTCCCTTTCTTGTTCAAATGTGAAAACATTTTAAACTCTTGGGAATACTTAGTTCCCGTATAATCTTTGTAAAATGAACTTTACTCTTACTCTTTACTGAAAACTAGCTCAAAGGCTCTTTTAGAAATCTCAGTTTCCTATCTCGTTTAAATGTAAAAAAAAACATTTACTCTTTGAGAATACATAGTCCCGATATACTCTTTTGAAGAAAAATGACTTCAATCTTTACTCTTTACTCAACTCAAAACTTAAGTCTTAAAACAAAGTTAAATCATTTGTAAAAAACTTTTGAAAAACTCTTTGAACTCAACTTGACTTGACTCTTAACTTCTCTTGACTTTGACTCTTAACTTTCCTTGAATTGAATTATGGATTCAGGATTGTGATTTGTGATAGGAACGATCTCATGATGTTTAGGAGTATTTTTAGATAGTTAAACATGAGAAAAGATCAAGAATTCACTATCTGGAACTAGTCCGCAACACAAAGATGTACTTAAATTTTTGGTCACGAAAATAACTTTTGGGGCAGAACAGTCCATGACCACTCCGCGACGCGAAGAACTTTTTCTCAAAACTAAGGAGCAGGTCCGTGACGCGGCCCCACTGCCCAGATTTTCCCTACTTTTTCCTTCTTCATTTTCCAATCCCAATTCACCAAAACTCGACTATTTTTCTCAAATTCTATTTAGATTCAGATACCCAGCATTTGTACCCAAGAACCTAACTCAAATTAACTCTAAACTCGACGTAAAGATCTCAAAAACTTCTCTATATCAGCCCAAGTCAAGAACGACATCAAATTCAACAATACATATCAAGAACATCAAACTTTCAACCTTTTTAGAACGAATTTCGCTAAACTAAACATGCTTGGTGCGTGAGTGAACGAACCCAACGCTATGAAAGTCTCACATACCTCGTAAGGATCACCCCTTGAAGAAATCCACAAGCTATTCTTGAAGAACTTGACGATTCTTACTCATTCTCCTCTTCTTTTCTCTTCTCTCAAAACCCTAACTTAATTTTCAAAAGCATAAACTGGCCAAGTTCAGTTTAGACCCCTAAGTAATTACCAAAAAATGAAATTAATTCATGGGGCATGGAAAAGACCATAATGCCCTTTTGAAACCTAGATTAGACTTTCCTTAATTGAACAACCCAACTTCAAATAGGGATATCTCACTCATACGAACTCGGAATCATGCAAACTCAGCAGCGTTGGAAAGATTATTCGAAGATATTTCCTATGATATCTGGAAACACACATAACTCATCCTGAGCTAGGAGTTATGATCAATTGAAGTTGACAAAAAACCATATTTAACATAACTTAACCCATTTTCCAGATTTTTCATTCTTTCCAAAAATGACTCTTTCTAAATCTAACTCTTTCTAGTTCTTTCGAATAGAGAGATGTTACAGAACTGGGTATGGAATGGGGTTACTCTTACTAAGGTCTGAATCTAATAGTCTGCTCTCACTATATTCAAGCTTAACCCAAATCCTTAGGTTCAGGTTTTATACCTCTCTATAGGGAATCTCATCCCAAGACCATTACTCTTTACCACCACATTGGGCTCATATCAAGATCCACCTAATGTTTAACAACACCACATTCAAGCTGGTACTTCTAACAACTCTCTTTCTAACAGGACCTTTTAAAACATATCTCCCATACTCTCTGGAATTCATTACTATCTTACTCTCAAACACTTGACTTGATTTCTCACCTTGTCATATCCCCCTTAGGTCTAAAGCTGACACTTGAAAGCTATGGACCTATTCCATCATCTTTAACTAGTGTACATCTTCTTTTACTCTAACACTCGGGAGAAACTTATCTCATGACTACTGAACTCTTCATAAGCAGGTACTAAGACCTCTTTCAAAGGTGTTTCTCTTAACCTCTTCTGATTACATACCCTCTCGGTACACCTCTTAATGCTCTTGTTACTCTTGTGACTTAGCCACACTTCACTGTTGTTATCTAAAAGTTAGGGTCTCTCGCTTGTACTACTCATATTTGTTGCAGCTAACATCTTAATTCCTCACCTACTCTATGTAAGTCTACCAGATCAAATCCCAAGACTAACATCATCGACCTCATGTTACCATTTTTTGGACCATGACGCTTATCTCAAATTCAAGCTTAATGTTCATTACTAAACCCTAATATCAATACAATTGCTTGCCTACTATGTTATGCCTCATTACTTGATCAGCTTTATAACCTTCTGAACATCATGAACCTCTCAAATAAATCACAAGCCTAGCTTAGATCTATCACTTTATGAATACTCATGCTCTTCTATTCAACACTTACACTTGATCATTACCTACACAATGACACTTTATCACAAGCTCCTTTCTAGCTACAACACACTCTACTTCTTATGATGGAATCTTCACAATTCATCACTTCTTAGTCTACCCATAAGGGAAAACTCCTCATTATTAACTTACTAGGTGCATGACTATAGTAACATAGCTAGTCAAAACACCATATCCCTTACTTAGATTACTAAACCTCTACATACTTTCCTCTAACTTTGAGCTCTTTCACTACTACTGCTCATGATCTCGTAACTCATGCTAGATTTTTTGGATGAGAATACTACACAAGCTCTAAACATACTTCCTCATAAAGATCTCAAGTGAAACAGGGCTTAGAGAAGAGAGTACAACTCATTTTTAGCTCAAACACATGATTCATATGAACATGAGCGCATTCCTTTGAAACTCAACACTTAACTCACTCCTGGGCTCCTCTCAAGCCCCTCTGGAGTCTCATAGCTTCCTCAAGACCTTGCTAAGAACAACTCATCGATAAATGACTGACTTTTCTGTTCAACCACCTCTAATATGATGGGTAGTCGAATGAATCTCAGAAACACACGAGTATGGATAAATCTCCATGACATAGCTCTATTGCACGATTAAAAGTATGAAAGAAGAGAAACTTTTCTTAAATGTCAATAGTGACTTATTTATAGAAGTGGGGGCATCACAACCATAAATAAGATCCTACTTGACACAGCTTTATAGACACCCTAGGACACTTGAACTCTGTGCTCTAATATCAAATTTTTCACGACCCAAACCTACACCCGGGACGTGGCCGGCACTCGATAATCATTGTTGGTCCCCAAACGAACCCTCATCCTGGCTGACTACAAATGAAAGACTAACTCAAGCATACAAAAGCTTAAAACATAATTAAATTCATTGAAACTGAAATACAAAGCTTTAACTCAAATGAAAAACTCTGAATAAAATAATATATTCAACTCACCATAAATAGGCAACTTAAGTCTTTAAAACATTTAACAAGATAAATGAAACAAACTTATCAAACTCTACTGGCTATCTATGAAGCCTCTAAATGGCAAAGATAGAAGTCGGGACAAGACCCACGACATCCTGATCAAACTGAAAATTAAATGAAATCCTCCGAAAGCAAGGAAGTTCACCATAGCTAACTCGAACTCCATGTGGTATCAACGAAACTCCTATTGATGATCCCAAATACCTGAATCTGCATCATGAAAGAATGCAGGCCAAATGGCTCTCAGTACGTAGAATGTACAAGCATGTAAGGGGAATTCTAACGCATAACATAACTTGAACTTGATAAAAAGAAAACATACTTACCTCTTCTCAAATTTACTCAACTTAAGGAATGCTCAAGATTACTCAAAATTACTCAAAATTACTCAAACTTACTCAACTCAGAAGTACTTAAGAAAAAGATACTCTACTCAGTAATAAGGTTCTCAACTAAGGATTTTCAACTTGAAAGACTCAACTCATGACACTCAAGGATAAAGCAATACTAAAAGATGCAATATATATGGAAAGTTGTAAAATTGTGGATAGCAACTCAATGTATTGAAAATAATACAATAATACTCAATGTGTATGTAAACATACAATTAATGATACAACGTACGATGTTAGAACTGTCATATACTTTGTCGTCACATAGAATGCCTTAACTAAGTGGATCCACTAGTCTATGCTGAAAAGCACTAAGGATTCATCTAAAAAGTATGATCCTTTCTACCCATGATGGCTACTTGGTTTATAGAGACTTTGAATTATTTGAACTCAAACTCGTCCCCATATATTGGTGCTCAATACTACTCCAAAAATACTCAGCTCATATGTAAAAAAAAAAAAAAAAACTCTTTCTGTGGTTTGAGATAATTACTCAAAATCTTTCTCTAAAAAGATATGTTACTCAACTACTCAAAACTCTTTTGGAAATCTTAGTTTCCTTGTCTTTTAAATGTGAAAACATTTACTCTTGGGAATACTTAGTTCTCATATATCATTTGAAGAAAATGAACTTTACTCTTACTCTTTACTCAACTCAAAGATTAAGTCTTAAACCAAAGTTAAAACGTTTGTAAAAGACTTCTCAAAATAAAGTTCATGCCGAATTATAGACATGAACGACTCAATTCAAGGTTTTCAATAACCATAGATAGAACTCAATACTTGGAACTCAAGAACTTCAATGATACTACTCATTTCAAGAATGCTCAACTCAGAGGGTTCATGCGGAATTATGAGCATGAACTATTCAACTCAAGGACTCAAAGATAATTCTCATCTCAAGATTGTTCGACTTATAGGGTTCATACGGAATTATGGGCATAAACAATGCAAATCAAAGACTTCATGGGTAACATGTAATAGTCCCATGATTAGAAATATAATCTCAAATGGGATTAGGAACTCAATACTTAGAACTTGAAGATACTACTCCTCTCAAAGGTACTCAACTGATGGAGTTCATGCGGAAGTTATGGGCATGAACGACTCGACTCAAGGGTCAAATTTTCAATAAGGAACTCATGTATACGAATTTTCTCATTCTCATACTTACTTACTCAAAACTTAACTCAAATCGATGATGGATCTCAAAGGATTCACAATTGAACTCAAAGGCTTCCTTGAACTCTACTCTTACTCTCTCTTGAATGTGAATTATGAATTCAAGAGTTATGGTTCATGATATGAAGGATCTCGTGATGATAAATTAGAGTCATGAATACATTCTCCTCACTCTCATACTCACTTGTTCGAGTCTTAAAACAAGTTACTAGAAGTTGTAGAAGACTCCACTAAAGGACTCAAAGGGACTTTCTGAGAATGTTCGAAAGAATTCTCAAAACTTAACTCTTAACTTTACTATGAATGTGAATATTGAATTCAAAGATTATGATTTGTGGTAGGAACGATATCTTGATGTTTAGGAGTATTTTTAGATAGTTAAACATGAGAAATGATCAAGAAATCACTGTCTGGGAGCAGGTCCGCGATGCGGAGATGCATTTACATATTTGGCCGAGAAGAAAAATTTTGTGAAATGGGGAGGCAGGTCCGCGACGCGGACTAGGTTGTCAGATTCGCTCGACTTTATTCTTCTTCATTTTCTAACCCTAATTCGCCTAAATTCTATTCTTTTGCTCAACTTTTCTTTAGATTCAAATACTCAGCACATGTACACTAGAATCTAACTCAAAACAACTCTATAAATCGACGCAATAATCTCAAGAACTCCTAAATCTCAGCCCAATTCAAGAATGAATGTAAATTCAAGAACACTTATCAAGAACATCAAACCTTCAACTTTCTAGAACGAACTTAACGCTGAAATTAACATGATTGGCGTGTGGGTGAACAAACCCAACGGCCAACACTATAGAAGCTTACATACCTGAAAGAACTAAGTTCTTGGTGAAATCTTGAATTTCTTGATCGAACGCTTTGATCTTCTCCTCTTTTCTCTTCTTTTCTCTTCTTTTCTCTTCTTGCACTCTCAACTAAAAGCCTAGGCGTATATTAGGATTATAAAACTGAACCTAATCAGATTAGACCCTTAAAACCTTACTAAAAACGAATTAAATCTGATTGGGTAAGAAAAAGACCAAAATACCCCTTACTATTTTCGGGTAACTTTCCTTAACTGGGCAGCTTGACTTCAAAAGGGCATATCTCACTCATCCGACCTCGAAACTTAGCAAATTCGATGGTGTTGGAAAGATAATTCAAAGACCTTTCATTATCTATCTTGTAGCCCACCTAATTTATCATGTACTAAGAGTTATGGTCGTTTGAAGTTGACCCAAACTCATAACTTAATCATAACTTGCAAAATTTCAGATTTTGCTATTTCCAATTTAGTTCTTTTTGGCACTCAAGGTACTACATGTAGTGACCTTAACACTTAAGAAATTTTAAATTCCTTGAAAAAACTTACTCACTACGAAGGATGGTTCGAGACAAGCTTGGTTTAGTGACAAAAGACGTTCAAGATTTTGCAAGGTGGGCATACGTTTGCGTATTCGAGTCTAAGTACTTTTTTCCCCATATTTTACTCTTCTCTTCATGTTTACATTTAGTTAGCTCATATCAGTTTCTTTTAATTCTTATTTAATCCGATCCATTTATTTTTGGAATTAAGAGCCAACTCAGAACACATATACTATTGGGACATTCTTTTCTTTTGTATATTCCTCTCACAATTTAAGTTTACGCTTATGTGCATATTATGAAAAATGTGATATTATTTCTCATTATGCAGAAAAAATACGGATAAATCCAAAAATGAGAACTTTGGCTTTGTTAGAAAATTAATTAGTCGTAGAATTAATTTTG
Organism: Solanum commersonii; assembly: GCA_029007595.1. Taxonomy (NCBI): domain Eukaryota; kingdom Viridiplantae; phylum Streptophyta; class Magnoliopsida; order Solanales; family Solanaceae; genus Solanum; species Solanum commersonii. The sequence goes on along the minus strand of JAJTWQ010000003.1, from coordinate 11,827,476 downwards.
AAAACAACTTTTCTAGAATTTATTTATTTTTCAAATTAAAAGTAATTATTTGTCCTAGAAATCAAACCTCGCAAACAATAAACTTTTTAAGATATCTACAAAATGATAAAAGTTTTTAGACTTAAATTAAATTATGGATGGACTGAATAGTAATATTTATTTTATATTCTTAATAAACTAAATATTTTTTGAAAAAGTTGAACGTATCAACAAGAATAAATACAAGTCTCAAAAGTGGACCACAATAAATCGTCTCAAAGGCAAATGACAAGCTAACATATGTACAGAAGAGAGACAGGCTGATCCAGAAAGCCAAGTGCTGACCCTCATCTTCGATATCCCCAAGCTGAAAAAGACGGCACGAATGATCACTGCTAGTAGCTGGACTAGGACCTGCATCACGAGAAAATCCGAAATGTATCATAAGTACCAAAACAAGGTACTCAGTAGGCATCATAGGCCGATCGAGCAAGAAAGGTAAAGACAATAAAAAAAGATAGAATCTAGACACAACCAGAGGCCAAAGTGGATATGAAAAGAAGGCACGCGAGCATACCGAAAGTAAACCTAGGTACAACTAAACTAAACTAAACCTAACTGGGCCCTCAGAAGGTACACTCGTTCGCAAGTTTAAATAAAACCAGAATGGGCCCCCATAAGCCCGACAAGTACACGGAAAAGCTAAGTCTACAAGATAGAAGAGTAATCCACATCCGAATTCAGGACGTCAGTTGGCTCCCAATCCAAGTAACCAAGAACCAGTCAATTATCAGCCTAGCTAGCAAGAGTGGCAATCAACTCAATCAGTCAACTCCCAGCCCAGCTAGCAAGAGTGACTATCAACTCAATCAGTCAACTCCCAGCCCAGCTAGCAAGAGTCACTATCAACTCAATCAGTCAACTCCCAGCCCAGCTAGCAAGAGTCACTATCAACTCAGGCCGCCTAGCCACACAATACACTCCTAGGGGCATCAACCGCCCAACTAGCAAGAGTGCCTTTGGAGCGTGTCAACTCATAGAGATTCTCAGATATCCATACCGCCCAACCACCTAACCCACTCCCAGGGGCATCAGCCACCCAACTAGCAAGAGTATCTGGGGCGTATTGACTCTGAAGAGAATCTCAAGTAGGCTCCAAGCCATCGTGGATCGACGTTCACCCTCAATGATAACATAAAGGCTCCAAACCAAAAGCACTCATATCCTGAGAAAGCACATCACCTTCGGTAATGCATCGGAGCCGCAAAAATAGGGAGAGGAGACAAAAAGTTTAACAAGCAGCGTAAATGCCTCAGCTAAGGCTAATACTATCATACCCAAGTCTGTTATTCCAGTCTACAAGGACCTAGTCCATCCAAATGACGTATGATACATACCATAGTCACAAGGTGCATGGGTCTAAGGCAATACTAGTCTATCCTAGACTAAGGCCAAATCATGCTCCAAAACAAGTAACCAAACAAGTAAATCACATAGCATGCTACAACACACATACAACCCCTTACCAGCATGGTAATACCATCAAAACAGTATTAATCAACCATGATTTAGGTATACACCCTCAATTCACACTCATCATCATGAATTTACACATTCATGCCCAATCTAATTAGAAAGGTAGTAGTAGCCTACCTGTAGGTCAATCGCGCACACTTCAAATCACAAGGCTGGAGCTTTTCCCCTTTCGAACGACCTCTGAATGCTGCCACACTATCAAAAATAGGATCACGACTTCAATACATTTGTTTACACACCAAAATCACCCAAAATGGAGATGAATCAATTTTTTGATTCAAACGAGAATTGTGGGATCTCTGCCAGATAATTCTAAAATTAGTTCCGTCAAAAGGTTCTAATTTATGCCTTGAGCTTATGTCCCAAAATTGAACAAAATTAGAGGCTCAAAATTATCTAACACAACGAAAACTCAACTCCAAGAGAAGGGGAAATAGCTTACCAGAAATATTCACCTCAAACAAAGTGTCACTGACACAATCCAACAACTCCACCACATAGAACCCAACAATTACGAGCGCGAATTACTTCAAATCATCAAAACTAGAGTTAAAACAAGAAAGAAATTGCAATTCTAAAATTATAACGCAGGGTGGTCGCGACCAGCCTTAAATAGGCCTGATGGTTGACAAGTGCGAACGCAGGGAGACCGTGTGAACGCATGTGCCAGTTGTCGTTCGCGAACGCCATGCCTGCGCATGAATGCGCCTGATGCCCGCGAACGCGACCATGGGTGCGCGAATGCGTCCATGCCTTAGTTGGTAGCAAAAGGTCTTAGGACCCAAAACTTCAATGGGGTACCCCGAACTCGTTCGGAATTCGTGCGCGCGCAAATATATTATGCTACCCCATCAAAATCGATATTCCAGACTCAACATAATCATCAAAATTTCCATCCAAAGTCGTCGTGATGAAATGTGGGTCCCACACCCAATTTTTGTTTAAGCCAAATACCACAAAGGGCCATCAAATTAGCTCAGAAGCCTCGTGACCTATACAAAAGGTCGTTCTAGACTAAACTCGACATTCTGGAGCTAACTACGCTGCCGAATTCTCATTCGAACTCGTTTACTTAGACTTCAACTTGAAAGTTAAAACACCTAATCACACAGACTCACACTGAAAAATTTATTCACAAAATGATAACATTATTAAATGACATTCTTACTCCTTTTTTTCAGGTAAACTCTGTAATATTAGGTAACAAAGTTCAATAATGACACAAAAACTTAAATTAGAAAAAATAATTGTTCCAATATAGAACTTCACATTGCAATACTATAACTTATAGTTTTTTTAAAAAATCATACAAACTTAAAATGCTTAAAATGTTGAAAAAAACTCCTACATAAAAATTGGCTAAGATGTAAAGAATAATATCTGAATTGATACAAACTTATTGAATCATTTTCTAAGTAAGCATATGAACCATGATTTGTCTCAGTAAGACAATTTAATCAAGCCTTTGTTTTGAAAAAATTGTTGAAGGACTAAACAATCTCTTTCCTTACTACTTCATTAAATCAATCTAAAATCATAAATACTTTAAATTAGAAAAGATAATTTCAGAAGCTATAAGACATTATGCGTAACAATTAAATACCAACTGGACATTCCAAATATATTTTTCTTAAAATTTTTAAAAATGATTCAAAAATTAATTAAGCAAGGTAGAGAAAAATCATGCAAACAGTTAAGTTAAATACTAATTATATCTACAAGAGATCTAAGTAATGTGGAACTGTGGAGGGAATCCATTTGTCACCGTTTATGAAATTTCTAACGGTGAAATTTGATACGATCCTGGGATCATTAGTAGTTGATGCCCACTTCACACGTCTCCTTATATCTTCACCAACTCCTTTATTCTGGTATTCCAAATAGTATGGCTGAGCTCTGGACTTCCTACAAATTCTATCCACCCTCTTGGATTTATCAACATATATATGTAACTCTGCATAATTATGGTACGTGAAAAATTTCCCCACGGCCGACCTAAGTACATAGCTACATTGTCCCCCGCATCTGGAGTTGCTAATCTCAACGTGCAATTCTGCAATACGAGTCTTGTTGGTCCATTGTCATTTCTTTGTTGTGCTGTGATGGCGATGTATTGACCTTTCATTGGCTTACGTACTTCAATTAAACAACTTTGAAACACCGCAGTTGCCCAAAATTATACACTCTCTGTAGAACTGATTGCCAGCTTGTGTGTATACGGTGTCTTGAAAACCATCAAATTGACACCTATAGAAGGTGGAGGTGTTACCGGATGCCCTTAAAGCTACTGCTTGATAGTTAGCAGGTCCAGCCGTGTTCCGAAAAGTTATGTCTTGAGCCATGAAACCTACTCCATCCACCCCTTAAAAGGAAACAAACAAACAATTATCAGATCAATGATATTAATATATATACTACGTAAACTTAACAAGACTAATAACATATATTTCTATGGTCAGTTTGAGTAACATATCTATAGTACGTTCCTATTCCACCACAGCTCTTATTTTCCGATATTATTGTTTTGTCCATTCCTTCTACAATGAAAACAGTGTTCGTTTTCCATGAGTCGATTTGGACATATTCTTTGTAGATTCCTTGTTTGATTAGAATATAGTATTGTGCAATACTATTATTCGGGCACGCGGATAAAGCAGCCATTATAGTGTTATAGTTTCCCGACCCATCCTTGGCTACTATAATATTTGGAGGATGTGAAACAGATTGACATCCTCCGCATTGTAATATAGATAGTAAAAACATAACGATAGTCAGAAATTTTACGTTACGAAAATTGAATAAACTCAAAAAGGCGAAAACTTGACTTTCTTCGAGTTGACTCATTTTTAGAAGAATTGCAAAAACGATATAAGAGTATATGCTTAATTATGTTGTGCACATATGCAGTCAAGCTATCAAGATTGTTATGTATAGATAGATATTTGGAGAAGGAATTAAAGAAATGAGTTGAGATATTGTTTAGTACTACCAAATTGATCCAAATTTGATTATTTGAAACTTTTACACTCATTAGCTTTATTTAGATCAATAAATTTAAATTACCACATAAAGAAAAACAAAATCATAGAAAACTTAAGTGACTAATTAAATGAAGAAAAATACTAACATTGCAATGTTAAGGAGTAGCATAACTAGCTACCACTCAACTTATTGCATAGGGGAAAATGGAAAATAAATATGAAAAAGTGGGACCTTATGGATATTTTGTTTGTTTTTAGATTATAAAATATGTATGCTTCTTTTTGTTTTTTCACTCGGTACTCACATTAGAATTTGATTAAATTTATATTTATACATTGTAAAACTCATTTCTAAGGACACTGCTTCCAATATAATTGTTTTCATGGCATACATTTTCTTAAATGAACTCTTGTGTGAAACATAAGATAACTTTAAAATAAATTAAATAATAACTAGTTATATCTATATATTTTTTTAGTTTTAAAATTATATCTGATTAAATTTAATGTGGTAGTATAAATCAGATTGATTATGAACGATAGTAAGAAATGTTGTGTTACGAAAATTGAATAAACGCAAAAAAGCGAAAACTTGATTTTCTTCGGGTTGACTCATTTATTTTGCAAGAAATGCAAAAAAGGTCTAGGAGTATATACTTAATTGTGTTGTGCATGCAATCAAGCTATTAAGATTGTTATGTATATCTAGATATTTGGAGAAGGAATCAAAGAAGTGAGTTGAGATATTGTTTAGTACTACCAAATTGATCCAGATTTGATTATTTGAAACTTTTAAACTCATTAGCTTTATTTAGATCAATAATTTTAAATTTCTACATAAAGAAAAACAAAATCATAGCAAACTTAAGTGACTAAATGGAGAAAATACTAACATTGCAATGTTAAGGAGTAACATAACTACCAATCAACTTATTGCATGGAAAAAAAAAGGAAGATAAATATGAAAAAGTGGGACGATATGGATATTTTTTTTGTTTTTATACTATAAAAAATGTATGCTTCTTTTTTATTTTTCACTCGGTACTCATATTAGAATCTAATTAAATTTAGATTTATACATGGTAAAACTCACTTATAACTACATTGCTTCCAATGGAATTGTTTTCATGGCATACATTTTCTTAAATGAACTCTCGTGTGAAACATAAGATAACTTTAAAATAAATTAAATAATAACTAGTTTTATATATATATATTAAGTTTTAAAAGTTATATCTGATTAAATTTAATGTGGTAGTATAAATGAGATAGATTATGAACGATAGTCAAAAAATTTACTCCACCAAAATTGAATAAACGCAAAAAGGCGGAAACTTGATTTTCTTCGAGTTGACTCATTTTTTAGCAAGAAATGCAAAAACTATATAAGAGTATATGCTTAATTGTGCTGTGCATGCAGTCAAGCTATCAAGATTGTTATGTATATATTGATTGTAACATCCGGTAATTTGAAATAGCTATGAAGAAGCTTAAAATTGGAAATAGTCATTTTTGAAGAGAATTAAAAATCTGGAAATTTAGTTAAGTATGGAAAAAATGAGTTTTTTTGGTCAACTTCAGACAGTCATAATTCCTAGATTAGGATGAGTTAGGTGTATTTCCAGTATTTTTGGAAAGCTCTTGGAGTGATCTTTCCAATGCCGCCGAGTTTGCACGATTCCGAGTTTGTATGAGTGAGTTATGCCCTTTGGAAGTTGGGCTGTTGGCAGGGAAGTTCATCCGAATTTGTAAGGGTATTTTGGTCCTTTCCCTAACTTTTTTTTTTTTGTTATATTAAGGGTCTAGGCTGATTTTAAATCAGTTTTCCCTTTTAAAAAGTGAGGGTTAGGGCTTTGAGAGAGAAGAGGAGAAGGAGAAGAAGAAGCAAGGTTCGTAGAGATCGTTGTGGATTTCATTGGGGGTGATCCCTATTAAGGTATGTGAGATCATAGTGTTGGGTTGGTTCATTTCCCCACACGCCAACTTGTCTTAATTCCGAGAAAAAATTGGTTGTGTTGTTGAAGTTTGTGGTTGTGTTGTTGAAGTTTCTTGTTGGTTTGGTGCATGTTTCCGGATGGAATTCCGAGTTGAATCTATTGTATATTGAGGGTTTTAATGATTATGAGTGTTTGGGGAAAGAACCTTGGATATTAAGAGGGTTTAGAGTTGGAGAAACTAAGGAGAAAAAGTCGGATTTTCGGGGGAAAAGGCTGGGGCGTCGCGCCAGCCAGGGCGCCCTAACAGGGGTTCTGAAGTTTCCCCCTTGGGGCGGCGCGCCTTGTAGAGCGCCCAGCAAGATCCTCTGAAGTCTGAAGGCTGGCGCCCCGCGCCTCTCAAAGCGCCAAGGACGCCAATCCTTCCCATTCACTCCCCACTTTTTCATACATGTTCCTTGGTAATGTACCTATGTTTTATAGTTGTTTTCAACACTCTAAGGTAAACATCACAGAACTCATCCATAAACATAAGATCATTACCCTTGAATCCATAATACAATTCGAGGAAAGATAGGATCAAAGTCAAGTGAAGTTAGAATCAAGCTTAGAAGTTAAGAAGTAAGTCAAAGCAAGTCTTTAAAGTTTTTTCAAGAGTCTTTATTGAACGTTTTAACTTCGTTTTAAGGCTCAAGTTTCAAGTTAAGTAAAGAGTATAGAGTTTCAAGTTAAGTAAAGAGTATAGAGTCAAGTTCATTTCTCAAAAGTTATTAGGGAACTAAGTATTCCCAAGAAGTTTATAAGGGTCTGTTTGGAAAGCCATCAGGTAATTGGAATTGGTGTAATTACTAGAATAGTAATTACCAGCCTAGTAATTACATAGCCTGGTAATTACGCTGACCTGTTTGTTTGCCACAATGTAATTACAGTGTAATTCCCTTTGTCTTGTTTGGTTGGACGAATGTAATTACACAGTTAAATTTTAAAATAAATTAGATTTTAAGTAAATAATATTACTACTTAATTAATTAATGAATACAAAATTTTCTTATGGCCACAATGACAAACAAAATAAATGAAACATATCATGCGAAGAATATTATTGAACTCATTATGCTAGCATTGTAACTTCCAAATTTTATGTGCGTCATTTTCCAATAGCTGCAAGCGACGTCCTTAGAGAATAAGATGAATGAGTCACTAGAATTTGAAGAAAGCATGTGAGATATCCACGAAAATTAATTTTTCTTGACATAAATCTCAAGGTACCTCAAGTGAGTTCGAGATTGTATCGCGCTAAGCCAATAATTTGACAGGTTTGCATCTAGATAATGTAACAAGTAACACCTGAACAATCTAAGTTTTAGTTTTACAAGTAAAGGCAAAGAATTTGATATATTCGTTGTGTTGAATTTTGGATGAACAATTAACACCAAAGACGACGAAGGATAGCACCTGATATGTCAACTATATTCTGGGAACATCGCCTACCAAGAAACCCCACTAGTTGCTGGTGGTACATATGTTGTCAAGCATAACTCAAGTAATTAAAAATATATTAAAAAAGATAATATTAAAAAATTTATGTAATTACACTCAATTCCTAACCCTCCCTTTGGAATTGAAGAGTGTAATTACACCCCTTCAATTACACCCAATTCCCCTCTTACCAAGTAATTACTTGGTCTACCAAACAGGACAAAGAGAGTAATTACACCAATTCCCAATTCCATTGTGTCCTTTCAAACAGACCCTAAATGTTTTTCACATTTAAAATGAGAGGAAACTGAGATTTCCAAAAGAGTTTTGAGTAGTTTGAGTACCATCTCTTTTAAGAAAAAGATGAGTTTTGCGAAAGAGTTTCTAAAACATGATTAGTATGACAACCGAGTATGTCATTAATGTTTAAACAGTATGGTCTCTAGATATACCATCAATGTTTATGCAGTATGACTTCCCGAGTCATCAATGATCATATTAAAATATGGTTTTGATATGTTCTTTTTAGAAAGAGTTTTCAAGAGCAATTACCTCTTTTAAGAGGGTAGTTTGAACAATTATTTCAAACCAGAGAAAGAAGTTTGTTTTTAAAACATATGAGCTAAAGTATATTTTTGGGAGTAGTCTTGAGCACCAAATTGGGGACACGAGTTCATATTAACTAAACTCTCCATAGGAACCATGTAGCCAACATGGGATTTAACGGGTCATACTTTTAGATGATCACGTAAAGTTAAGCTAGTGGATCCACTAAGTTAAAGCGTTCTATATGATGGCAAAGTGTAGGACAGTTCTGGCAGCGTGAGCAAGACGTTGTAGCTCTACTTAGGCTTATAGTGGTGGTTGTCGGTTAGAGAAACTCCCACAGTAGAAATTGCATGCTCCCTCGAGGGGTTCTACTTAGTATGGATGGGGGTATGGGACTTCATTCATGCATTGCACAAGTAGACTTTAAGAGGAAGCATGATATTTTTATGATATTATAAATATGATTTTTGACGTCATGTTTTAAATAGTTTTACAAGCTTTATATATTGCATGTGTCTTATTGCTTTATATTGGGTTCAGTTACTCATGAGTTGAATAGAGCCAAGGTAAGTTCTCTTTTGTATCCCTTTCAAGCTTAAGTTGTTGTTTAGTTGTCCAGCTCGCATACTCGTACATTCCATATATTGATGTCAGTTGGCCTGCATCTTATTGTGATGCAGACGCAGGTACCTGGGATCATCATCGAGCACGTTGTTGATCCAGTTGAGCACTCCAGAGTCAGTGATGAGCCTCCTTGCATTTCGGAGGACTCTGTTATTTCGTTTTTCCTAGTTTTGTTTTATTAGGATGTTGCGGGGTCTATCCCAACATCCATCACAGTATTATAGAGGCTTCATAGACAGTCAGTTAGTTAGTATTGAGTCTCTCATCTGTGTATATATATAAATATTCTATTTTGAGACTCGAGTTGCCTTTTTTGGCCAGATTTTATCAGTTAGGTTGTTTTATGACCTTTCATTGCATGGAGTTATTCTGTTGAGTTAAGGTTTCCGCTAAGTTAAGTAAGCCAGGCCAAGGGTTCGCTTGGGGCCCAGCAATGGTCTTCGAGTGCTAGCCACATCCAGGGTGTAGGCTCGAGGCGTGACATAGATATTTGGAGAAGGAATTAAATAAGTGAGTTGAGATATTGTTTATTAGTACTACCAAATTAATCTAGATTTGATCATTTGAAATTTTTACACTCATTAGCTTTATTTAGATCAATAAATTTATATTACTACATAAAGAAGAACAAAATCATAGCAAACTTAAGTGACTAACTGAAGAAAAATACTAACATTGAAATGTTAAGGGGGAACACAACTACCACTCAACTTATTGGATGTGGAAAAAAAGGAAGATAAACATGAAAAAGTGGGATTTTATGGATATTTTGTTTGTTTATAGATTATAAAAATGTATGCTTTTTTTTTTTACTAGGTACTCACGTTATAATCTGATTAAATTTATATTTATACATTGTAAACTTCATTTTTAAGGACACTGCTTCCAATAGAATTGTTTTCATGGCATACGTTTTCTTAAATGAACTGTGAAACATAAGATAACTTTAAAATAAATTAAATAATAACTAGTTAAATCTATATTTTTTTAAGTTTTAATGTTATATCTAATTAAATTTAATATGGTAGTATAAATGAGATTGGTTATGAATATATTTTAGTACAGAGCCATCAAGATTTGATTGTTTGCGCCCTTAATATTCATTTTACTTTAGTTAGATCAACAACAAATTTAAATGTGTGTTTAATACTCGTTTTGCTTTATCTAAAGATCAACCAATTTAGAATACTATATAAAAGAAAGATAAAATCACAGCAAACACAACTAACTAAATGAAGAAAAACACTAAAATTGTAATGATAACTGAAAAACACTAAAATTGTAATGATAACTAATTAGTGTGTAAAGGAAGATAAACATGAAATGTGGGATCATACGAATTTTTTATTTATTTTGAGATTATAAAGGTCTTGGAGTTAAATCACAATTGAATAGCCACTATATATTATAATGTTGGTTCTAGGCATGCGACTTTTTACATTGGATTTCACACTATAACCAACTAATGAATTAGTTCGTGCTTCGTGTGGTAATAAAAAACTCAAATAATTTATTAAATATTATTTAAATAGAAAAGGTATTAATTATATTTATGTGTGTGTGTGTGTGTGAGAGAGAGAGAATTTTAGTTGAAAATTAAATAGTTTTTTAGAGTTTTTCTTCCATAAAAAGAATATAAAATAAAATTGTTATATTATACATTTATATAAATGTGTAGATGTATAATTTTGTTTCATAGGGAAAGAGTATTAATTTTTTTTTACATAGTTCTTAAGAACATTCTTGTAATTTATAACGATTTAAAAACAAATAATATAAATATACTATTTTATAAAGTAAAAAAAAAGGCAACAGAAGAAGAAGAAACAAAATAAATATACTTTTAAAGAATAGATGAAATATATTGTGTTTGTTAATTATAATTAATATACTTTTAGTGTAAATAAATAATGGTTACAATTAAATAGTGAGTAAAAGTTTAATCGTGAAAACTTCCACGTACCTATTTATCCATATACAATATATATTTAACTACATATACATACATCATCTTCTTATTTTGAATTTTATTGATAAATCTAACATTAATTTATAATTTAGTATAAAACAAATTAATATTAGTTAATACTTTCTATTATTCATTTGCATCGTTAAATTTGACTTTATTCATTTTGATATTGTCCTCCCTTCTCTAACCAAATATGAATCGTAATTATATTTAATGAATTAAATTTTATCGAAAAACAATAAACAATTGTTACGGAGTTATAGAAAATTGATACAACTTGACTTTATGATGATAAAGTAAGTTATACCCTTTCTTTAGAACATCAATAATAACACAATTATTTAAAATGATATAAATATTCTTCTTTGTGTATATAAATTTTTTAAGAATTTCCTCATCCCCTCTCTTTGTCCCTCTTACTTTATATTTATCTTTTAAAGTTTTCTTTTGATAGTTTTAAAAATTTACATAACAAACATCAAATAAATAATATATTTAATCATTAAAAATTATTTCTTTTAAGCAATCAATTATAAATTTTAAAATTTAATTAGTTATTACCAGATTTCAACATAATTGAGTTACTAATTTGAATCAAGAGAAAATAATCATAAATTTTAAACTTGATTTTATATATATATGCCTCTAAGGTCTAGAAAGTTATTTATCTTTTTTGTGGTTTTCTTGAAATTTTTTAATTTATCTTTCAAATTTTCTCGTTTATAATTTGAAGGTGATATTAAAAAAATATAACTTACATAAATCTCATAGTGTAAAGAGTAAATTACATCATATCCCTATTATTTATTTCTAATTACATTAATCCCTTAAAATTTGCATCTTCCGGATACATAAGTCACTATTCGGATACATGAATTCACCACCTGGGTACATTAATTCTAATACAAGAAGAATCTTTATGTTGCACTAATAAGGGAATAAAATCTAAAAATTAATTAAATCCCATAAATTACACTTACGTTTCTTCTTACTCTCAATCATATAGAGGCAAATCCTAACAGTACGAAGAAATTCAAATTTTCAATTGCTCCCCCCCCCCCCTCCCGTTTAACGAAAAAACCTTTCACATTTGATTCAAAAACTTTTGTCGAAATTTTGGGTAAGCAAGGTGTGTTATGAATGATACAAAAGTGATGTAGTTGTTGTTGGACAAATGATCTCCTTTTGAATCTTCACGTTCATTGAAAATTCTTTCAATTTTGATTCAAGATTATCAAAAAAATTGAGATTCAAGATTCTTTCTTCTCCCAGTTCATCGAAGATCTTTTCAATTTTGATTCAAAATTATTGAAAATTTTGAGATTCAAAATTCTTCTCCTAGTTTATTGAAGATCCTTTCAATTATGATTCAATATTGTCGAAAATTTTGAGAAGATACATCATGAATATCTTTGGTACTTAGCATTTTACTACTTATGTGTCTTGTTTTAATTGATAAGTATTGTATTTATACTAGATACATTAAATAAGTAATTGTTGCCCATAAGATGTTATATTTGAGATCGATACATTACTGTGTGGTAGTTGCTATGTAATTGATACATTGAGTATAAATTCAAATTTACGTATCATATCTAAAAAATTAGTGCATGATACATTATTGTTTATATATTGTCACGACCCGGGAGCACCCCCTAGTCGTAACCGGCGTACTCGACCTCGAAGAGGTCAAATACAAGCCTCTTAGCATTCATTCATCGCATAAAACTAAAAACCATAAGGAAATTAAAAACTTTCTTTACCAAGAAAACATTTCATAAAAAGTAGCAAGCGGAAGACTTTCTAGACTTTATACATGATGTCTCAAACCATCTAATACTTTAGAGTATAAAATTCGGGACTAATCCCGTACACAACTTAAACAAAACTAAAAAGACATAAAAGAACATATTGGGTATTGTCCTCGAATCTATGAGGACTCACCAAGTCTTCATCTTCAACACTTAGAAACCTATCAAGCCATGACATGTCATCTTCTCCAAATCCCTACACTTTAGTCCAAAAAGGGAAAGAAAGGGGTTAGCACAATTAAGTACTAAGTATGGAGACCATGCAAGAAAATATGCACAACGGACATTTACAAGAAATGTATGCTTTCATGTCCTTTGATAAAACCTTTCCTTTACAAATATAAGAGATATAATACAAGTCAACATTAACATATTAGACCATAGCCAACCATACATATACTTAACATAAATCCATATACAACTCATGCTTAACTTTAGAAGGACACATGTCATTTCATTACCATAGGACCTCTACCTAATATAACCTTAAGACACACTTGAGTGAGACAAGAAGTGACCGCCCACACAATCCTCTTCAAGCACACTTAAGTGTTCCCCAAGATTACCTTAGATAAGGACTTTATAGGCAAAGTGCATAATCATACCCGGTAGGTAGCATATTAATGAGATGATATGTATAATGATGCTTACATGAAATAAATCATATTTAGTGGGGCATAGTACATGTGTGGTGAGTGACCATCTATATAGTATTTCCAAGGCCTACCACCCCTTGGAGAGGCGAATGAGGTCCAAACCCCCCAATATGGTTATACGGGGGGTAGTACTAGGCAACCAAGGTACCAACCCCTCGATATGGTTATACGGGCCTACTACCCCCCGTACTAGGCAACCAAGGTACCAACCCCTCGATACGGTTATACGGGCCTACTACCCCCCGTACTAGGCAACCAAGGTACCAACCCCTCGATACGGTTATACGGGCCTACTACCCCCGAACCAGGCCACCAAGCTACCAACCCTCGATACGGTTATACGGGCCTACTACCCCCGTACTAGGCAACCAAGGTACCAACCCCTCGATACGGTTATACGGGCCTACTACCCCCGTACTAGGCTTGGTCGACTCACAACACTTATATAGAGAAAATCATATACATGTGTCCATTTCAACATCATTTCAATAATTATATAACTATTCGATTCATAGGACGTACATTGGACCTTCCATTTCCTAAGGATTCTATAAATGGGCATTTTATCAAACACATGATGGGCTATTGTTCATGTAAATGAAATCATGTACTTCAAGAGTACTAAGTCCAACCAATTTCGAAATACATATAAATCAGCCCACCAACAACATACATATATATATCAACCTTCATAATTTGATCATGGAAGCATGAAAACCATAAACATCACATAATAATTCCATTTCATGATAATATGCAAAATAGACCATAATAGGATCATCACAAGATCACATAAACTCATTCACATCATACCTTCACATATAGCTTCATATAGGACTTTACATCTAGCCTCATATGTGTATAATAATACAACAATATAATAACATTCACATAATGCCCTTCATGGCCTCAATCCACAACAATACAACAAATAACCACCTCCACCAAAGGTGGATCAAGCCAATCAATAACAATATTATTAATACTAAGAGATCAAGCCATCTCACCACCCTTTTCAAAGGCCATAAGCCACAATACTCAATTCCATGCCAATTATACAATATTTATCAAGTTTGATCAACTTACCCTCTTTCCATGGCTATCTTCATCATCCTCATCTTCCAACAATTTAACAATACAATAACAATGATAATAACAACAATCAACTATACAAGCTAAGCTAAACAATATCCAATAACCAACATAAAGTCTAAATCCCAATTTATGACCATTCAAGGCTACTACCTCACATTATACCATTCAATAACAATTTCTAGAAACTCATCATAGCTAAGATCATATAAGAACAGCCCACATCAACCACTCAATAATCCTACATCAATTACTCAAAATCATTAAACTCACTTTAGGCTAAATTTAAAGAATTTGAGAAGACATGGGTTCACAAATATTTCTTTCTTAAAACCATAAATAATCATTAATAACCACATGAAACATCATTTGAAATTATTTAATGCAAGAACTCATGCTTAGAATTCGAAATAGGATTTTTGTGTATTTGAAAAACCTTGAAAACCTTTTGATTGAGCTCCTTGAAAGAAAGAATAATCAAGGATAAAGGATCCCCATACCTTAATCTTCAAGAACCAAACGAAATTGGTGAAGAAATCAATAGCCACCATCCACCCTAGCTCCATCTTTCACCTTGAGCTTCCTTGGGGTTTTGAGAGAGTTTTTGAGAGAGGGAAATGTTTTTGGGATGGGAATGAACTAATGGTATCTAGGAATTAATATAAGTCCTTTGGAAAAAAAAAAAAGGTCCAACACTTAGAAAAAATCAGGCGGGTGAACAGTGATTTCCGTCTCTGGAAATTGCCATTTCCTACCGGACAGATTTTACGAAAATGGACATAACTTGTTCGTCCGAACTCCGAATGAGGTGAAACGAAGTGCGTTAGGTAGCTAACTCAAAGGGCTTTCCATGGATATGTTATGGGCCACCAAATTATTTGTGTGCTAGGAGATATGACCCTCCAAAGTAGACCCTCGAAAAAGGCTTCACTTGGAAATTTCGGATTTTGATACGGTTGCTCTAAAATTTGGGTTAGACCCATTTCCCACTCAATTTGACCCCTAAACAAGAATATGAAGTCGGATTTCCGAAAAACGAAACGGATCTTTTTATATATACTAAACAAGTTTCCGAAGCACATTTTAAGAACTTTTTGGGTCAAATTCATTTATAATCATTTCATTAAGTTCTCGACTCCAAACTCACATGTGAGGCTCTAGTTTCACTAGTTTCGTTTTTTAGGGTCGTTACATTATCCCCCACTTAGGAACATTCGTCCTCGAATGACACTTTAAACACATAAGGGGTAACGACTCAAGTAAACAGTCCATCAACATGCATACAACAACAATACAAATGCATAAATATAGGAGGAAATATCAACTCCACATAGAAAGTCCCACACAACTTCATGCAATTCAAGAAAGTAGGCACAACATCTACTAACTCCTTATGCATCATCTTTACCTTTTTTCATTTCTCATTTCATTTCATTGGAGGTACTTCCTTCTCCAAATCATCTCATGCACATCATAACATCAAAGGACACAATATGCAATTTTCTCATTAAAGCACATCATGCAACCTCCTCCAAAACTCAAGTAAGCATGCTCACATTATCACCTCATAAAGCAAATAGACAACTTATGCTAAATGCACATCATGCAACTTTCTCATAGAAGCACTTTAGGCAACATCATCAAAACACTTTTAAACATGCTCATAAGTCAACTCATGCAACATTTAGGCAAATCATTATAGATGCACATCAACATGAGGAACATAAATTTATGAAAACTCATTTTCTCATTTAATAAGAATTCATTTAAAACATGCATGACATAAGGAGACCATGGAAAAACTCCTTTTCACATAAGACTCCAAAACATAACCCAAGTTTCTAGGAACTCTTTGTTTTAGGCTTGAGTAAACACATATAGAAGTAGGTAAGGATATCAACACTTCCCAACAACTTCACTACTCAACATACCATCCCCCACTTAAGGGTAAACCCAACTAAGGTCAACCTTAACATCTCATAAAAATCTCAATGAAAATACCATCAATCTTACCAAAACCATTCTTACCCAACTCTTTAATTCACTAAACCTCTTGTAATGAAAACCTCCTTCAAGCCTAACTCATAAACATCAACCACACTTGAATACCTTATCATCTAACCACATATTTCCCCACTTAGGAGAAACTCTTACTAGTTCTTTCAAATTCACCTCCTTCCATCCTAAGGTCGGATCAAAACAATACTAGGTTTTTATACTCAGTACACCTAGCATTTCTAAATCACCACACATTTCACAAATTCCTTCAACACATCACAAAACTTCCTCGTGACTAAGCCGGATACTACCAACAACACACATAACCAAAGGAATCCCATTTATACTAAAGTCATCACCACAATCTTTCACCTCACACCTACTAAGTCACCAAGTCAAAGTTGGCATCACAACCAACATTCTCTCTCCCTCAACCCTTGCAACATTAAACTTCCTCAAAGGTTACACTCAAATGACCATCACCTACGGAACAAGGAAAGACATTATAGAGAGAAACTCCACGGCACGACTAAAAGAATGTAGAAGTGAAACTTTCTTAGCACCCAATAGCCTCCTATTCATAATGTGGCGCGCTTCACATTATGAACAAGACTCTACTAGATGTGGTTTTGAGACAACCTAAGACCATCCCGGAAACTTATGCTCGATACCAAGTTTGTCACGACCCGGGAGCACCCCCTATTCAGAATCAGGCGTACTCGACCTCGAAGAGGTCAAATACAAGCCTCTTAGCATTCATTCATCGCATAAAACTAAAAACCATAAGGAAATTAAAAACTTTCTTTACCAAGAAAACATTTCATAAAAAGTAGCAAGCGGAAGACTTTCTAGACTTTATACATGATGTCTCAAACCATCTAATACTTTAGAGTATAAAATTCGGGACTAATCCCGTACACAACTTAAACAAAACTAAAAAGACATAAAAGAACATATTGGGTATTGTCCTCGAATCTATGAGGACTCACCAAGTCTTCATCTTCAACACTTAGAAACCTATCAAGCCATGACATGTCATCTTCTCCAAATCCCTACACTTTAGTCCCAAAAGGGAAAGAAAGGGGTTAGCACAATTAAGTACTAAGTATGGAGACCATGCAAGAAAATATGCACAACGGACATTTACAAGAAATGTATGCTTTCATGTCCTTTGATAAAACCTTTCCTTTACAAATATAAGAGATATAATACAAGTCAACATTAACATATTAGACCATAGCCAACCATACATATACTTAACATAAATCCATATACAACTCATGCTTAACTTTAGAAGGACACATGTCATTTCATTACCATAGGACCTCTACCTAATATAACCTTAAGACACACTTGAGTGAGACAAGAAGTGACCGCCCACACAATCCTCTTCAAGCACACTTAAGTGTTCCCCAAGATTACCTTAGATAAGGACTTTATAGGCAAAGTGCATAATCATACCCGGTAGGTAGCATATTAATGAGATGATATGTATAATGATGCTTACATGAAATAAATCATATTTAGTGGGGCATAGTACATGTGTGGTGAGTGACCATCTATATAGTATTTCCAAGGCCTACCACCCCCTTGGAGAGGCGAATGAGGTACAAACCCCTCAATATGGTTATACGGGCCTACTACCCCCGTACTAGGCAACCAAGGTACCAACCCCTCGATATGGTTATACGGGCCTACTACCCCCGTACTAGGCAACCAAGGTACCAACCCCTCGATACGGTTATACGGGCCTACTACCCCCGTACTAGGCAACCAAGGTACCAACCCCTCGATACGGTTATACGGGCCTACTACCCCCGTACTAGGCAACCAAGGTACCAACCCCTCGATACGGTTATACGGGCCTACTACCCCCGTACTAGGCAACCAAGGTACCAACCCCTCGATACGGTTATACGGGCCTACTACCCCCGTACTAGGCTTGGTCGACTCACAACACTTATATAGAGAAAATCATATACATGTGTCCATTTCAACATCATTTCAATAATTATATAACTATTCGATTCATAGGACGTACATTGGACCTTCCATTTCCTAAGGATTCTATAAATGGGCATTTTATCAAACACATGATGGGCTATTGTTCATGTAAATGAAATCATGTACTTCAAGAGTACTAAGTCCAACCAATTTCGAAATACATATAAATCAGCCCACCAACAACATACATATATATATCAACCTTCATAATTTGATCATGGAAGCATGAAAACCATAAACATCACATAATAATTCCATTTCATGATAATATGCAAAATAGACCATAATAGGATCATCACAAGATCACATAAACTCATTCACATCATACCTTCACATATAGCTTCATATAGGACTTTACATCTAGCCTCATATGTGTATAATAATACAACAATATAATAACATTCACATAATGCCCTTCATGGCCTCAATCCACAACAATACAACAAATAACCACCTCCACCAAAGGTGGATCAAGCCAATCAATAACAATATTATTAATACTAAGAGATCAAGCCATCTCACCACCCTTTTCAAAGGCCATAAGCCACAATACTCAATTCCATGCCAATTATACAATATTTATCAAGTTTGATCAACTTACCCTCTTTCCATGGCTATCTTCATCATCCTCATCTTCCAACAATTTAACAATACAATAACAATGATAATAACAACAATCAACTATACAAGCTAAGCTAAACAATATCCAATAACCAACATAAAGTCTAAATCCCAATTTATGACCATTCAAGGCTACTACCTCACATTATACCATTCAATAACAATTTCTAGAAACTCATCATAGCTAAGATCATATAAGAACAGCCCACATCAACCACTCAATAATCCTACATCAATTACTCAAAATCATTAAACTCACTTTAGGCTAAATTTAAAGAATTTGAGAAGACATGGGTTCACAAATATTTCTTTCTTAAAACCATAAATAATCATTAATAACCACATGAAACATCATTTGAAATTATTTAATGCAAGAACTCATGCTTAGAATTCGAAATAGGATTTTTGTGTATTTGAAAAACCTTGAAAACCTTTTGATTGAGCTCCTTGAAAGAAAGAATAATCAAGGATAAAGGATCCCCATACCTTAATCTTCAAGAACCAAACGAAATTGGTGAAGAAATCAATAGCCACCATCCACCCTAGCTCCATCTTTCACCTTGAGCTTCCTTGGGGTTTTGAGAGAGTTTTTGAGAGAGGGAAATGTTTTTGGGATGGGAATGAACTAATGGTATCTAGGAATTAATATAAGTCCTTTGGAAAAAAAAGGTCCAACACTTAGAAAAAATCAGGCGGGTGAACAAAGATTTCCGTCTCTGGAAATTGCCATTTCCTACCGGACAGATTTTACGAAAATGGACATAACTTGTTCGTCCGAACTCCGAATGAGGTGAAACGAAGTGCGTTAGGTAGCTAACTCAAAGGGCTTTCCATGGATATGTTATGGGCCACCAAATTATTTGTGTGCTAGGAGATATGACCCTCCAAAGTAAACCCTCGAAAAAGGCTTCACTTGGAAATTTCGGATTTTGATACGGTTGCTCTAAAATTTGGGTTAGACCCATTTCCCACTCAATTTGATCCCCTAAACAAGAATATGAAGTCGGATTTCCGAAATACGAAACGGATCTTTTTATATATACTAAACAAGTTTCCGAAGCACATTTTAAGAACTTTTTGGGTCAAATTCATTTATAATCATTTCATTAAGTTCTCGACTCCAAACTCACATGTGAGGCTCTAGTTTCACTAGTTTCGTTTTTTAGGGTCGTTACATATATCTTGTTTAAATTGATAGTATTGTATTGTTATAGGATACATTAAACATGCAATTGTTGCTCATAAGTTGTTTGGTTTAGATCGATAGATGTAGTATAAATTAGTATTTATGCATTATGCTCGTATAATTTGACGTAGCTATGTATCATATACAAAAAAAAATTATGAATATGATAAACAATTATTTAGTTATAAAATAGTACTGCACATACTTAACAAACATATGATACATAGTCAATAAATTGAGTCATTTGTTCGTGTTTTCCTATAAAAGAAAAACAAATTGGAAAGAAAAATAAATCAAGAACTATCTCTTGATTAACTTTAAATCATTAACTGGAGAGAGAGAATATTTAAAATTCAAAATAAATGAGTGATGAAGGTAACTGGTGATATAGTGGAGTGATTATAGGCTTGAAAAAAAAGGAGAAAATAGCGGAGTTGGAAGATTGAAAGTTATGTATACGAAAAGGAGAGATTTTGAGAAAAAAAGAGGGATTTTTGTAATTTTTTCTAATAAGAAAGAATAACAGAAAATAGGATAAACAAGAATGTGTAATAAAGTAATTTTTCCTTTAAAAATTACCAAAATCATTATTATTATTATGGCTTAAGTCATTGACAACCCCTTAAAATTATCCTCATAATTCATTTATACACCTCAACTGAGGCTTGTACCTATTGAACACCTTGACTATTCTGAATTTGAGCCATTTAGACACTTTGTGCACATGTGGCACAAAAAGTGTAACACACACCTTGTTAGGCGCGTGAACCATTTAATCAACACCTTTTTAGTTTTTCTTTTTTCTATTTCTCATTTTTTTTTTAAAAAAAAAATAACAATCTTTCTTTCTTCTTTCTTCTTTCTCTTTCAAAATTGCAGTTGCCACTAATTATTCATAGCAACAAAATCTACCACCTTACATTTTTTTAGGCTTAAGTCATCGTCAGACACTTAAAGTTGTCCGCATAATTCACTTAGACATCTGAATTGAGGCTTGTACCTATTGAACACCTCTACCCCTTCAGATTTGAATCATTTGAACATTTTTTAGACAATCAGCTAAAAGTATAAAATGAGTGAAATACACTCGCGATGACGTGGCAATTTGACAAATTAAATAATGACATGTGTTATTTAGATAAAAAAAATTATTTTGAAAACTATTATAATGTGAAGGAAAAATAAAATTACTTACTATTCAAAAAAGTTTAAAATAATCTCTAATTCCGACCGACCCACCCACCAAAACCCTTCCCCTGCTATCCCGCTACCACATCCCTACCCATGGACATTCATTTAGATTATTATTTTACTAATTCAATGGTAAAAAGAAGAGTAATTTAGAGAAATTCACTTTGAAAAAAGCATCAAGGATAGACAAGAGAGCTCGGAAGATGAAGAAAGGTTAGAGTTAGAATAGGATTTGTAACGATTCTGTGGAACTTCATCATTTTCGTTGTCGTCGAACTTGTCGTACTGAGTTTTTGTTCTTGTTCTTCTTTCTCCTGCGAGGAGTAGCCTTGTATGAGTGAATAATTCATCGTCATCAGCTGGGAAGATCTGAATAAGCCCTTCGAGTTCCTTTTGCCCCGCCATAAGTGTTACAAAATAAGAGTTAAGTTACACATTTATAAGTTTGTTCGCTTCCATAAATCAACAATATGACAGAGATCCAAAATTAAAAGGGAAAAGAAAGAAATTCTTAATCATTCTAAATTTGAAGAAAAAAATGAACAAGTAACAGCTTTAATGGCAAAGGTGGTGGTGATTCCTCAAAAGAAGAGGAAGAAATGGGTGTGATGGAGGTGATAATGAAAAATATGAAAAAATAAAATGATATGATGACTGGATAAAAAGTGGAAGAAGAATAGTGTAACTGGTGTATGATTCCGGCAGCGACGGTAGCTACTGCTTGGTGGTAAGGTGGAGGAATAATGGCAGCAAACACAAGGAAGAAGACGTAGATTTTTTAATTTTAAAAAAAAAAGTCTAATTTAGACACTTTCACACGCTCGTTGTCTATGAATCACACTCAAACTGCCATGTAGGCAGAAAATGTTCAAATGGTTCAAATTCGAGAGGGTAGAGGTGTTTAATAGGTACAAGCCTCAATTTAGGTGTCTATGTGAATTATGCAGACAACTTTAAGTGTCTGTCGATGACTTAAGCCTTTTTTTTTTCTTATATAAATTTACTTCTTCTAAGCTTATGCTTAAATTTAATAAAAAATGGAGTCAAC
Organism: Solanum commersonii; assembly: GCA_029007595.1. Classification (NCBI taxonomy): domain Eukaryota; kingdom Viridiplantae; phylum Streptophyta; class Magnoliopsida; order Solanales; family Solanaceae; genus Solanum; species Solanum commersonii. Next base: position 11,804,818 of record JAJTWQ010000003.1, on the reverse strand, counting down.
TACCTTCATTTCCTTTGTTAGAAAAAATGGAAAACATAATCTAAGTTTTTTTGTCGAAAAAAATGGAGATCACCATTCCGAAAAATATGGAGGCCACACACACTACCTTCGATCCACACACCATCTTTCTTTGTAACGAAACAGAAACAGAAAGTAAATTTGAAATCAAAACAAAAAGAGAATGAACAAATTTTATTTTTCGATTTTGAAATAGGAACAAAAAAGAAAACATTAAGAGAAAAAGGAAGAAAATAAATTCATACTTAGTTATGTTAAAATCTCCATTTAGAAAATAACAATGGTGGACAAGAGGTGATTTTAGTGAGAGAAAGAAAAGGAAAGGTTTGAGGTGGTGTCGGGTGCAAGGTGGGTGTGAGGGTGGGGATTTTTCATTTTTTTTAGTTGAAATTCTTTTCTTTTTAGTTTTAGATTATTATTTTTTTCAAAATTCATTTATATAATTATTTTAAATTTAAATGCCACATGTCTTTATTTGATTTGTTATTTTGCCACATCAGTTGCAAGTGTATTACACGCACTTCCTCTTTTGACCAGGTCTTAGAAAAATGTTTAATAGGTATTTATTTTTTAAGGTTTGAGTGTCTAATAGGAAAAGGGATATGTTAAAGTGTCTAAGTGAATTTTGCGGACAACTTTAAGGGTCTGTAGATGACTTAAGCCTATTATTATTCAATTAAATGAACCATGAATATGTGTAGATGTTCGGTTACACTATCTTTCAGACTTTCAGCTCCAACGTTTTTCATATTCCCATATATACACATTTAATGTTCTCCTACAAATACAAATTGAGGTGTTGGGATTTTCAGTACCAATATTTTTCATTTTTCATGTTATGTATCAGAATCACCATTTAGTTATTTCTTTTAGAATATGATATTAATTATGTGCAAATTCTTTTGAGAATTTTTCATACCGCCTAACTTAGTTACAATTTTTACATATCTTATGATAATATTTAATATTTTTTATACTTTGATTATTGTATTATATATTTTGCTATAGTTATTGTTTCTTTTCTCTAGAATATTTTATCGGGCTTTTTATAGTATTTTATTGTGATTTCTTTACTTTTGATTTTTTTTTTCTCAAGCAAAAGATCTATAGACAACAACATCTCTACCTCCAAAAATAAGGTAAGGACGATACCCTTCCAATATTATTTTATATTCATGTGCTAATTATTTTAGTTTCCAATTAAAGTGAATAACTATATTAGTACGTACTAGGGGTGTGCAAAATCAAACTGAAAACCGAATTAAACTGCAAATAAAATCAAATCAGAAAAAAAACCTGACTAATAGTTTGGTTTGACTTGGTTTGGTATCGGAAAAGAAAACCCGACTATACTTGGGTTGGTTTGGTTTAAACTTAAAAAAGTCAACTCGAGTCCCAACCAACCCGACATTATATATAATTTTTAAAATTTAGTTTAAACATAAAAGTATTTACTTTGATATAATTTTTAAATATTACTTATACGTTTTCATACATTTTTTATCTTTTAACATATTTTTCAAGTTTTTTGAGAATTAGAATTTTTAATGGTCCAATAAAGGTTACAGTTCATAGATATTAGTAACTCTAATAAAGCTCAATTCAAAATTAAATCAATACTAATGCCAACAAAATAAATTAATTCAACACTAGAATGACAATAATGTTGAATATTTGTTCATTAGTTTTACATTGATTTAGACATTTAAAATACATAACCAAATTTTATTTTTTTTCTCTAATGTTTAATCATCTAATTAATACTTATTAGACTTATCGTAAAAATCTAAAAATTTGAAATTTTTTGAGATTTATTAATTTGGTTTGATTTAAAAATTTAAAAATTTGACACAAATGGTTTGATTTGGTATTTGAAAAATCTGAACAAACCTGAAAAATCCGAGGTTGAAAACCCGAAAAAAACTTGAATTTTATTAGTTTGATTTGGTTTATAAATTTAAAATTTTGACACAAATAATTTAATTCAATATTTGAAAAACTCGAACCAACCCAGTCACGTACTCTAATACTTATAAATGTATCTCCTCAATTTTTTCATTCATCTGTCACTACAATTTTTCAGTCTTCCAAGTTTCCTCTTATGCCTAATAGTAGTCTAAAATTTATAAATTTTTTTGGTTTTATTATCTCTATGTATATGGTGGAGTGGTAGTTGTCTAAATAGATTATCTTGTTCAATTATTTTGTATGAACTGACGCACATAAGTGTTCTATCTTAGTAAAGTGGTGTTATACGCTATTAATTCGTGATAGAGAAGTTAAAGACAGAAATAAAATCACAAAAACAAATTATGGTTTAATTTCTTAGTTTTTTAATTCTTAATTTTGACCCTTTTTTTTTTAGAGAATATTAATCAGGCTTGAATTTTATTATATTGTTGGTAGTACTTAACTTAAATTTGATTGACCTGTAATATGTATTCAATATTGGTATTATTTGATGGACATGAATGGATTGCTTTTTTGCTTACCATCATCAGACCTTTCTAATTCTATTCTTATAAATTTATAATTAAAACTCTTTTTATTCATGGAATTTTTTTATTATTCACGTATTTACCATATTCAGACTAATGAAATAGTTATTATTGTTGCAACCTCTTAAATTTCTTATTTATGCAAGGAAAAAGAATATAAAAAGCCTCTAAGCGATAAGAATAAAGCAACCCTTTTTTTTTTTTTCCATTTGCTTCTTTTTAACATAAATCACCCCAACAATCTTTTCAACTTCTTTAATTATATCATTTATCTGTTTTTCTTAAATATTTTTAAAAATATTTCTCATTAATCTTGATTCTTAATTAATCTCATTGATTTCTTTTTAACTATCTTTAGAATGGTGACGTTTCGAAAATGAAGGGTAGTGCAGGGAGGGTAGAGGACCATGTACCCCTATTTATTACTTCATATTAGTACGTGTAAATAACAACAAAATTCAATAAAGACCTTCATCGTCTCCACATCACGCCCTCTTATACATTGCTATATACCACATGGTGTTTTTCTTTTGTTTTTTTGGTCAAATGTTCAAGACTTTTCGATTGAAAAGTGATTATACTGTGATGTTACTTTCACTTTAACGCTTTATACCATATATTAATATTTGTAACAGTTTTCCCGTTTATAGTAATAATATAAAACAATTAAAAAGCGTTTTCTTCCAATGCATATATATTACTATATAATATAAGTGGGAATATCTACTACTTAGCACATGACAAGTGTTGGATGATATGTGCTTAGATAGTGTTGTACATTCTTCTTTTATGGTTGTACCTTTAAAATTTATATATTACTTTACTATATATAATAAGTGGGAATATCTACTACTTAGCACATGACAAGTGTTGGATGATATGTGCTAACACCATTATTATATATATATATATATATATATATATATATAATAAGCTACAATGTAAAGATTTTTAGTATTTAGTTACATTGTAACTATCTTGTTAGCTTTCAACCAAAAGGAGTACTTTTAAATAATAAATATGTCATTGTATGAACTATTTATTACTCATTTCTTTTGAATCTGTTAATCTGATTTTGATCTGACACATAGTTTACGAAAGTAAATTAGATTTTGAGAAAAAACATTAAGTGACACTTGAAGTTGTCCCAGATTTTCAAAAAGACACCTTAACTTTGCGTGCGTCCTATTAGCCCACAAAACATTCAAAATCACAATAAATACACATTTTTTACACAATATTTCCACTTTGGACAAAAATATCCTTCGAATGTGCAATTTCTTAAAAACAAAAAGTCAGACCCATTATTGATGTATTGAAGGATGCTTTGGTAATTTCCTATGATGAATTCGTTTTGTTTGTTTCTTTTAAATTTATTTTACTATACTAAATAATTCTATAACATATTATGAATCACGATAATTAATTACTTAAATATTTAAAAGATATAAAAATATATAAAAGATCTGATTGACTCTTCAAATTTTACCGGTGACACATAAATTGGGACAAATGAAATAATATATATTATTTGAAATTTTCTTAGAAAGTACTATAAATTTCAATAATTAACAGCTAGAAATATTTCAAAGACAAAAAAAATTGATTGAATCTCAAATTTTTTTTAGTACTACATAAATTGAGAAAGAAGAAATGACCTCTATTATTTGAAAATGGCGTAAAAGTATTACAAATCATACAATAAGAATTAACAATTTAAAATTTTAAAAGACTTTAATGCTTTAAACTTATTCTATTTCCACTTTGGAGAAAAATGTCCTCCCAATATGCATATTCTTTTAAACAAAAAGTGGGACCCATTATTGATGTATTGAAGGATGCTTTGGTAATTTTCCTATGATGAATTCGTTTTGTTTGTTGTTTATTTTTTAAAAAAATAATTGTATAAAATATTATAAATCACAAAAATTATTTACTTAAATATTCAAAAGATATAAAAATATGTAAAAGATCTGATTAACTCTTCAAATTTTATTGGTGACACATAAATTGGACAAATGAAATAATATTTATTATTTAAAAATTACTTAGAAGGTACAATAATTTACAGTAATTAACAATAGAATATTTTAAAGACAAAAAAAAATTAATTGAATCTCGAAATTTTGTTAGTACCACATAAATTGAGAAAGAAGAAATAACCTTTATTATTTGAAAATAGCGTAAAAGATATTACAAACATACAACAATAATTAGCAATTTAGATAATGATAAGGGGTAAACTATCCATTGATTTCATAAAGTGAACAAGTATTGTAGGACATCCAAAATAGTATAATAGACAATAATTATTAGACGGATGGAGTAGGATTAAGCCTTTTTTTCAGTACTTTTCTCACATTAATTAATTTCTCGCAGCATTCAATTAGTGAATCTTTAGTAGAATTAATTACAATACTTTTTACTTAATACAATAAAAGTTCAAATAAGACTAACATAAAGAAAAATAAAAAAAAATCCTAAAAATCTATCAATATATTAAACAACATACAACATATATAACAAAAGTTCTAATAAGATTAACAAAAAGGAAAAAAAAAACAAAATTCTTAAAAATCATCAACAAACTACATACAAAATAAAAAAGAAAGCTATTCCAACAAAAGAATACATAAAGTTAAAATGAATTTTAAGAATTCTAGCATCTTAAGCATATTGAGGCAAACATTTTAATTTAATGTCATTTCTCTCCAAAGAAAGAAAGGCATTGAATATTTTAATTTAATGTAAAATTGAATTTTTTGGGGTTATGAATATAAAAGGTTTGAAAGTTATGAATATTATTAATACTAATTAAAAGTATAATTTATGAAGATGAAGAAGTGTGAGTTATGAAAATAACTTTTAAAAATAATATAATTGAGAAAAATTCAAAAAAGGAGAAAAAAGAAAAATGACAATGAAGGTCATAGAGAGCGCCACATCACCGTTTAAGGTAGCTCTACTGATAATTGTGAAGAGAGCATATTAATGGATTAAAAATCAAAAAGAGGTAATTAAACCCTAAAATATTATAAAGACATCTATAAAATTGGTTGAAGCTCAAAATCTATTAGTGCCATATAAATTAGGATAGAGGAAATAACATATATTATTTGAAATAACATGAAACGTACTACAAATCACACAATAATTAGCAACTTCAAAATTTAAAGGACATACAAAAAATTTGATCAACTCTCAAAATTCTACTAATGTCACATAGTTTGAGATAGAAAAAGTAACATATACGTAAAATGTACTATAACTCATAATAATTAAATAGCTTCAAAATCTAAAACACATATACAAAATTTGCTTGACTTTCGAAATTCTATCAATGACACATAAATTGGGACAAAGAGAATATTGAAAATTACATATAAAGTATTGTTAACCACAATAATCAACAACTTAAAATTTAAAGAACATACAAAAAATTGTTTGACCGTTAAAATTTTATTAATGTCACATGAATTAAAATAAAAAATAAAAATATATGTTGAGCCCGTGCTAGCACGGGCTACTGTAACTAGTGTGTATATATATATATATATTTGACTGAACACCTCTCTTTGATAATAACTTCACATTTTGACTAAAATATGAAAAAGATAGAGCATATGAAGATCTTACCCTTATTTTATAAGATAAATATTTTATTTGAAATATCTAATATTTGACTCCAAATATTTAGTCACAACATTTCAGATTTTTAATGACGAGACACGAATAAAATGTTACCATTTAAAAAAAAAAACAAGTCACAATATTCTTGGGTTAGCCAACAAATAACACTACATATTATTATTATTATTATTATTATTATTATTATTATTATTATTATTATTATTATTATTATCGTTTTTGCATTGCCCTCGCTTTTTTTTCACCTTATTTTTAAAGAACAATATCCTCAACTTTTCTCATTCTTCTGAAAAATTTTATTTATTACTAGCTCAATTGGACATTCATTTGTTCCTATAGTTATTTATTTAAAATATTTAATATTTATTTTATATGATAGACAATACTTTTTTTAAAATTGGAAATTACATTTATTATTTCTTTTTCAAATTCTACCTACTAATAAAATATTTTTAAAATATATTTGATACTAATTAAAGTAAAAGTTAATGATATTATTTATGACCGTGCGAAGCGTGGCTTAGTTTACTAGTTTCAATCATAATTAAGATAAATTAGTGAGGAAGTGGTATAGCTTTATGATCTACTCTAGCATTTTAAAATACTAATTTGAACTAAGGAAATTATAGATTTACAACAATCAGAAGATCGTATAAAAATTAAACTTAAGAGGCATTATAAAGTATAACGACCTGATTCCGTCGTTGGGCAAAACCCAATGGGGAAAGAATTTGGGCCAGAAAACTTTTTGGTAGTAACTTGAAAATTCCTAGCCTAGTCCAGATTTGGACGAAATCAGAGTCAGTGAGTTCTAGGGAAATCTAGTAATGAATGAGAGATATAATTATGTTTTTGATCACATGAGTGGATAGCTAAGACGTTAAGGAAACCGTATGACTTTACGGAATCGAATTTGGGGAAGTAGAACTCCCGAAACTGACCTTAACGTGAACGGGTAGTTTCTGATTGTCATGGGTTGAAAGTGTGTTGTGAAATAGAAGTTTGGAACTCTAAATTCGACTCTCTGTCTCCGTGAAAGCCGCCAGGGCGGGGCCGCTGTAGCGGGATATGGTCCGCACAGTGGGACATACGCGACTTAAGTCGGAAATAAACCTCAAAAATGTTATTTTTCTGCAAGTTTCGTTCTTGAGAGCTAAGAGACGACCCATGGCTATTTCTTGAAGGTTTTCCACTTCTTCTAGCACTAAAGGTAAGGATTTTACTCCCCTAATCCGTTTTTCGATCCGTAGAACTTAGATTCTTGGGTAATTATTATTGGGGGTAGGTTTTGATCTGAAGTTAATGGTGGAAAAGCCCTAAGTTGGGTATTAGGATCTTGGGTTTGGCCTAGGGTTGATAATTTCGATTGTAATCCGGGTAATTAGGCCTCGCTTATTGGTCCTTGCATTAATTGTTTATTTTTAGACCACGAACAAGCGGAAGTTAATCCAGAAAGGGAGGATTCAAGTGCCTTAGAGGGATTCAAGCTTGGTTTCGAGGTAGGTGATGGATTGATTTCATGTTTGTGTGATGTATGTTAGTAATTGCTTAATTGTAATGCATGTATGTATGCGAATGTTGCACTATTGATCACACCTGATGTAAATAAGTATGAATGAACGACTGTATGACATGAATCAACACTTGATTGCATGATTTGAGAATATACATTGTGATTGTAATGGTGGTATAATGATTGGATCGGGTGTCACATTCCGACACACTAACTGGGATCGAATGTCACATACTGACATACATATTGGATCGGGTTCCACGTTCTGACGCATATATAGGATCAGGTGTCACGTCCGACACACTAACTTGGATTGAGTGTCACAGTCTGACACACTAATAGTTTGGGTATGGGTTCCATAAAAGGACCATTGAATTGGATTCTAGGAGAGGACCATTGACTTGTCATATATGAGTATTATTGAGAATGTGGAATTGTAAGTTTCTCCTGAATTGATGACGGAAATTGTATATGTTCTGTATATGCGTGTTTACTGTGTTGTAACTGCTTATATATGTTTTGCTTACTGGAATAGTCGTGTGATCCTAACATTTGTGTACTGATACTGCACTTGATTGTTTTTTGTTGAGTACAAGACCTCTTTAGGCGGCTATTGATAAACCTCAGCTAGGAGATTAGTGATCGAGACCGGTTTCAAGGGTGAGCCAGTTCTTTCGGGCTACCATGGAGTCCTTCTTATTGTTTAGTCCATTTCCTTTGGACTTCGACTATTTAGTTATTTCTTATGTTAGTTAGGGTTGTACCCCTTTTTCTTAGACTTGTTGAACTTTAAATGTTTTGGTACAATGACTTTCAGGTTCTAGGGGTTGTTCTTCCGCATCAGTTTGGTTAGTTTTATTTAAACCTTTGGAGTTGATAGGAACTCTATATAAATTCTGCATTTAAACCTGCTTCTGTATCTTTAAATATTTAAATTTTGGGTTAATTTGATTGGTTGGATTGTAGTAATAGTTCTCCCATCGGAGGGTTAGTGTGGGTGCCAATCACGACGGTCTGGGTAGTGACAAAGTTGGTATCAGAGCCCTAGGTTCGTTGATCTCATTGTACCAAAATGAATCTAGTAGAGTCTTGCGGAACGGTACGAAGACATCTGTACTTTTCTTTGGGAGGCTACATGACTTTAGGAAATCTCTTTGTTTTTACTCTTTTCGTGCTATGACTTAAATCCAATTGGTGTCTGAATTTCTTCACTCTATTCTGCATCTGGTTAGTAATTGAGTTGTAAAACTGGAAACTACAATACTAACAATAGAAAATGTGTCCTTAGAAATAGGTATGCTTCCCTGACTCACTGTGGGCATGTAATGACTAGTGACAAACATGAGGTTTTTATTATGTTATTAAGGTTGAAACCTTCATTCTTTATAGGTACTGAATCTGAAGATTCTTATGATTTTCTTGTTGATTGTCATAAGCTGCTTCATAAGATGGATAAGGTAGAGTGATTTGGTGCTGAGTTTATGATATACCAGTTCAAGGGAGACGCCAAAATGTGGTGGTGGTGGTCTCATGTTGAGTGCCAACTAGTAAATGCAGTACTCATGACTTGGGAAACATTTTATAGCTTTCTTTATGGAGAAGTAAATACCATGAACTTTGAGGGATAGGAAGAGAGATGAGTTCCTAACTATAGAGCAACATAATATATTTGTTGCAGCCTTAAGGCAAAAGTTTGTGTTTAATCCAAATATGGTACTCCACTTTGCTGCAGTCTAAAAGAGCAAATATGTCGCTTGTGAAGGGATTAAGGTAAGATTCGCAGATTCAATCTTATAGGTGACAACATTCGAGAAGTTTTGTAAGGGACGGCTAGATAATGAACACCATTATTTTGGAAAATGCATTTAGTATTGTTGTCATAACATGTGTGGGTTGCTTAGTAAATGATGAAATTATGTTGCGACCATTGAGGTTAGAATCTCTACTATGATTTCCTAGATTAAGTGTATATCAAAGAGGGTCATGATACGACTACTACAATAGCAGCAATGCTTACTTGGTTAAGTTATTAAGTGTGCTATAATTGTGGAGAACCTGGGCATATGAAGAGGAAATTAGTGAGGCCGTAGAGGCCGGGGAAATGGTAATGCAGGTAGGGGAGTAGTGCCGCCAGACAAGGAGGTTGCCCGTCAAGAGGACAGGGCTCAGTTTTATGCCTTTCCGGGAAAGACCGAGGTTGAGACGTCTGATACAGTGATCACAAGTATTATTATTGTCTGTGATCGAATGGATATTGTTTTGTTTGATCCGAGCTCTAGTTATTCATATGTTTCAGTTCAGTTTACCTTGGGATTTGATGTGTTTTGTAATGTACTTGATACCCCCATCCATGTTTCCACCCAATTGGAGAGTCTGTCATAGTCACACATGTGTATTGTGCTTGTCCTGTCCTGTTTATGGGTTTTCAGAATTGGATTGATTTGGTTATTCTGGATATGACTAACTTCGATAACTTAGACATGACTTGGTTGTCCCTCTATTATGTTGTGCTTAATTGTAATACTAAGTCTGTGACTCTAGAGATCCCAGTAGGGAAAAGTTATAGTGGTAATGGGTGTACAATCCTAAGCGAACTAAGATCATATCCTCCATTAAGGCTAGGAAACTGGTGGGGCAGGGTTGTTTGACTTTTTGGCTCATATTCAGGATATTGAGGTCAAGTCTCCATTGAGTCCATTCTTGTGGTGTGAGAATTTAGAGAAGTGTTTCCTACTGATTTGCCTGGTATGCCTCCGGATAGAGATATAGATTTCTACATTGACTTGGAACCTGGTACTCGCCCCATCTCCATTCCTTTTTATCGCATGACTTCGACAGAATTGAGAGAGCTTAAAGCTCAAATCCAAGAGTTTTTGTTATAAAGGTGTCATCTGTCTTGTTTGTTAAGAAGAAGGATGGTAGTATGAGGACTGGTGATTTTATCTGAAGTCATAAAGGATTGGATTGATACCGGAATGACAAGCTTATGGATAAAGAAAGTCCCAATGAGTATACTTGGGTGAAGGCAATTGAAGTATTTTAGTAAGAAAGTGTGTATAAAATTGGGTTAGTCCTTTGAATTTGTTGAGTATACATGAGCTTGAGGTGTCATATTGCTAAAAAAGTTGACTTCGTAGTGATAGAGAGGGCTAACTGAGCATAACGGTAATAAGAATTCGTGATGGATTGTGACGGGATGTAACTATATAATAAGATTGTTGGTTAAACAAATTTTGTAGAGTAATTACGACTAGCGAGTATCTAAGTTGTGGGTTTCTAATATTTGGTGAGTAATGTGGTTGTATGAAAAGTTTTCAGAGATGGTGGGACACCACTCGAATAGAATTTAAAAGAGCTAGAGTCATAATGAAGGAAGAATAGTGGGATGTAGTACAGTCTTTAGAGAGGTAAGAACAAAAATATTTTATTTGATTGCAAAGGCTAAAGAGGTACCTTCAGAGGGGTAGATAATTGGGTTCAGAGATGTGTGATTTCATTCGTTTTGTGGTGGCTATGGTAATAGTGTCACGAGTTCATCAGATTGGTCAAAAATATTAGAAAAGACTTGAGAAAGGAGTGTACAGACATTAGCTCGAGTGTGATGATAAGTGCTTTTGTTTTGTTTTTGAGTTTAGTAATGAGTACGATTGAATTTTTAGCGAAGATATTGTAAGATCGATGGAGAAGTGATCAATGATAAGCGAAAATCCATGAATTCATAAAAATCTTCAAGGTATAAGCTAATGTTGATAGATAAGGATATTGTGTTATACGGTTGAGTTTACAATTCAAATTTTTCATTGTAAGTCTACATTCGTGGTAATGTATTTTGTCAAGGTATGAATTTGTAAAGTGAGAAATGATCAATTGTATCAGGTATTGAGCATGTGAAAGGACTTACACATGGTTTGAGTTGTAAAGTTTATTACTGTTGATTGTTAAAGTACCTAAGAAAGGTTTTCATTTAAAAGTGTTGGTTTAGAGTAAGGTAAATGGTCGGAGTGTTCATGATGGTTGTTAGTACTGAGAGTGTGGACTTCAGTGGAATGATGTGAAGAGTATGTAGAGTCAACTTAATGGAAATGACTGGTATCGACTCTTTAGAGGAAAACCTTTAGTGCTATTCTGTAAAATTCTTATGCGGCCATCTATTTCATTTTGTACATGGTTATGAGTATGATTCACTAGTTATGCTCACATATATTTTCACTTTTGTGGGTGGATCCCTAGTGGTGGATCAGGTGTACCGATCCTGCGATGTTCTCTTGGTTGAGTGGGATGATTGAGAAGACTTGGTTATTGCAGATGACATTTGTTGTTGTCTTAGAGTTGTTAAAGTACTCCAGTGGTTCTAGATGTACCACCTTGCTTATGAGAATTTATAGAAGAGTTACCATGCGTATTTATGGTTGTTCGACAATCTTAATATTCCTCTACTTGTCAAGGTCATGTATAGATTATGTGTAGTTGAATGTAGGGACCATTGGGTCCAATTCTATTGTTCTTAAGGGTAAACTTCAATCACAATTACTAAATCTAGTGCTGTTAGAGGGTTTGTATGCTTGGACATATCCCTCGATGAGGATCTGATGTCTAAAGATCGAATTTTTATAACTTAAGATTGTGGGAATTATGTTGTGAGATGGAGATGTTGATAAGAACTATGACTGTTTGGCTATTATGAGTGTGTGTTGGTTGGTTTAGGTTCACTTCTAATTGTAGCGAGTATTGATTTAGAATTTTATCATGCTTATGTGAGAAAGGATTCATCCTGATGATGGTGTCTAGTGTGAGGTATTTACTGACCACTGTAGCCTACACTATGTATTTGCTCAAAAGGATCTAAATCTGAGACAATGAAGGTGGATGGAATTACTCAAAGATTATGATTTGACCATCCAGTATCATCCGGGTAAGGCTAACGTGGTGGCAGACGCATTAAGCTGGAAGGCGGTGAGTATGGATAGTTTATCTTGCTTGGGGGGTATCCAAGCGACCTTTGGCTAAGGAAATCCAAAGCTTGGAGTCTAAGTTCATGCAGTTGGGCATCTAAGAGAAAGGTGAGGTGTTGGCTATCATTGAGGTTAGACCCACATTCATTGAGGAGATCAAGGCCAAACAGTTTGAGGATGAGAATTTGAATAAGATTAGAAATAAGACAGTGTCTGGTAAGGTGCAAGATATGGTTCTTGATGCAGGGGTGTGTGCTCAGTTTTAAAGGAAGAATTTATGTTCCTTGAATGTTCAACGATTCAGGTACTACTCTACTCTTACTTTAGCCAATATTTCCTAGTTGATCACTCAGGGATGAGTCCTGGGTAAATTGATATCTATTGTAACGACCTGATTAAAGAATTTGGGCTAGAATTTTTTTTGGTAGTAACTTGGAAATTCCTAGCCTAGTCCAGATTTGGACGAAATCAAAGTTAGTGAGGTCTAGGGAAATACGATAATTAATTAGAGATCTAATTATGTTTTTGATCACACGAGTGCATAACTAAGACGTTAAGGAAATCGTACGACTTTACGGAATCGAATTCGGGTGAGTAGAACTCTCGAAACTGAACTTAGCGTGAACGGGTAGTTTCTGATTGTCATGTGTTGAAGGTGTGTTGTGAAATAGGGGTTTGGAACTCTAAACTCGACTAGCTGTCTCCTTGCAAGCCGCCAGGGCGAGGCTGCTATAGCGGGATAGGGTCCGCCACATCAGAATAGACGCGACTTAAGTAGGAAATAAACCCCAAAAATGTTATTTTTCTGCAAGTTTCGCTCTTGAGATCTAAAAGACGACCCAAGACTATTTATTGAAGGTTTTTCACCTCTTCTAGCATTAAAGGTAAGGATTTTTACTCCCCTAATCCATTTTTTGATCCATAGAACTTATATTCTTAGGTAATTATTATTGGGGGAAGGTTTTGATCTGAACTTAATGGTGGAAAAAGCCCTACGTTGGGTATTGTGATCTTGGGTTTGGCCTAGGGTTGATAATTTTGATTGTAATCCGAGTAAATAGGCCTCGTTTATTGATCCTTGCATTAATTGTTTATTTTTAGACCACGAACAAGCAGAAGAAATCCGAAAAGGAAAGATTTAAGTGTGTTAGAGGGATTCAAGCTTGGTTTCGAGGTAGGTGATGGTTTGATTTCATGTTTGTGTGATGTATGTTAGTAATTGTTTCATTGTAATGCATGTATGTATGTGAATGTTGCACTATTGATCACACCTACTGTAAATGAGTATGAATGAACGATTGTATGCCATGAATCAACACTTGATTGTATGATTTGAGAATGTACATCGTGATTGTGATTATGGTATGATGATTAGATCGGGTGTCACGTTTTGACACACTAACTGGGATCTGATGTCACATACTGACATACATATTGGATCGGGTGCCACGTTCTGGCGCATATATGGGATCGGGTGTAACAGCTAACACACTAACTTGGATCGAGTGTCACGATCCGGCACACTAACAGTTTGGGTATGGGTTCCATGAAAGGACTATTGAATTGGATTCCAGGAGAGGACCATTGACTTGCCATATATGAGTATTATTGAGAATGTGGAATTGTAAGTTGCTCTTAAATTGATGACAGATATTGTATATGTTCTGTATATTCGTGTTTACTATGTTATAACTTCTTATATATGTTTCTCTTATTGGAATAGTCGCGTGATCCTACTAGTACACTGTGATTGTGTACTGATACTGCACTTGCTCATTCTTTGTTGAGTACAGGGCCTCTTTAGGCGGCTATTGATAGACCTCAGTTAGGAGATCAATGATCGAGACCAAGTTTCAAGGGTGAGTCAATTCTTTCAGGCTACCATGGAATCCTTATTATTTAGTCTATTTCCTTCGGACTTAGACTATTTAGTTATTTCTTATGTTAGTTGGGGTTGTACCCCTTTTTCTTAGACTTGTTGAACTTTAGATATTTTGGTACAATGACTTTCAAGTTCTAGGGGTTGTTCTTCCACATTAGTTTGGTTAGTTTTATTTAAACCTTTGGAGTTTATTGGAACTCTATATAAATTCTACATTTAAACCTGCTTATCTTTAAATGTTTAGATTTTGGGTTAGTTTGATTGGATGGGTTGTAATAATGGTTCTCCCACCGGAGGGTTAGTGTGGGTGCCAATCATGACGGTCTAGGTTGTGACATAAAGATACACAAAAAAGAATGAAAGAAAGAAAAATAATACAATACACATATCATTATATGACTCTAATCATTAAAAATAGAAGGAAAATAATCAATACATGATTGTCGAAGATCTTGTCGATATCCACTTCACAAACCTATCAATATTCAAGAGTTTTTCTCTTCTTCTATTTGTTTTTCAAATCAAACAAAAGCAAAGAGGCATCACTCTTGTTAATATCCACTACACAAGTCTATCACTAGTCAATAGCTTTCTTCGTATAAAAATTAAACTTAAGAGGCATCATAGAGATACATAATGAAAAAAAACAGAGAAAAAAGGAAGGAAAAAAAAGTACAATACACATATCATTATGAATTTAATCATTAAAAATAGAAGAAAAAAGTGAAATCAATATATAATTATCTAAGCTCTTGTCGATATCTACTTCACAGACCTATCACTATTGAAAAACTTTCTTCTTCTTTTGCAAGCTAAACAAAAACATGAATACAATACTATAGGGAAATTGAAGGTTAACTTTGGATAGTTTCTGATGAAAGAATAAAATATGAATCTATATAGAAAATAATGGAGGAATACCATCAGCTATCTTAACTTTCATATTTAATATTTAAAGGTTATGAATATGAAAAGTTGAAAATTATGACAGTTATAAATATATGCACATTATATCTAATAAAGAAGATATATTATATAGTGGAAGGTGAAAAGTTGAGTAATTGAATATAAAGACTTTAGGAGATATTAAAAATAAAATAATAATTAAATAAAGAAAAATGGTCAAAAAAGGAGAATAAATAAATAAATATGAATGGAGACCATAGAGAAGTGCCACATCACCTTGTCTATGTTCCTCATATATATATATATATATATATATTTTATTTTTTATTTTTTTATTGTTTTTGATACTTTTATCATTTTCTTTCAAATTTAAATTTTCCTCATTGTTCATTATGCATTATAAGCATTGTCTATAGTGAGGTGATTATTAGGGTGAGCTATGGTGTACTTCGTCACAAAATTATAGTGTATATATATAGATGAAATGTTGTTTGATATAGTTGTATTATAAGGTTTGGATACTTTTGGATCAACTTGAGAGGTTGTGAAACCGTCTTTGAAGTGCCTAGACGTTCGTGCATGTAAGTTTGAATCCCGCTGGCTTTAGTTCTTTATTATTTTAAAAGTAACACACACCAACCTCACCCCTTATAATAATAATAATAATAAATTACTTTTCATATCTATTAATTAATAATAATAGTTCTGATATTTTTGAATTGTTATTTATTAAAATAATCCTTAATTAGTGATGTACAATGTATTATCTATAAGAAATAAAGAAATATATCAATAACCAATTGTATTCCAACCAAATGTGTCTTTGAGTTTTTTATTTTTATATTATTTATACTTTTCGTTAAAACTTTAAAATAAAATTTAAAAATAATTCTATAACTCTGCCAAAATTAAGAGTAAAACTGCTACACAAAGAAATTTTAAAAAAATAAGTCTGATTTTGTTCTCTGTTCTTAGAGGTTAACAAAAACTTAAAACTTAAAAATGATTTCTTTCAAGCTTGAACTTTCTTCTCTTTTTTTTTCTCCAGTCATCCACATCATATTAAATTTAATATGAACTCATCATATTTAAATATTCTGCATTTTGATTTTTAAAAATTTGGTGCATTAATTCATTAAAAAAGTCAATTTTAACATTGTGTAGTTCGATTTTAAATTTCTCTGGTGCATCCTTTTAAAAAAATAATAATTATAGTTTGGCACCCTTCATAAAATTCTTAGCTACACCTCTATCATTTCTTCACGGATTCTTAGGTTTCTTTAAAGGGAAAATTATGGAACAAAAAAATTGCAAACATATTTATGGAACATAGCTATAGTTTAAGAAAGAAAAGTTAAAATTTTATGCATCGTTGATGTACAAAATTTTCTACAACCCGAATCGTCGTTATTTAGGAAAAGCAAAATGTCAGGGAAAAACTAGGCCACTGTCCCGCCATTGCGGGCTAGGTGCCGCTAGGGCGGCAGCGCCACAGCGAGATAAGTTGCCGCCAAAGCGGGAATGGCGAGACAGAATGCAAATAACACGAAGTCTGTTTTTCTTCTTTTTCCCAAAACACCTAAAAGTTGCGTGAATCACCCCAGAAATCCTCCAAAAGCTATCCTAAGCATGGGAAGGAAGGAGAAAGATATTTCTAAAGTGGGCATGGCGATAGCTTGTAGAATTTCGGTCAGATTCACAGTCTAGTCGTCCGAAAAACCAATTTTCAAGCGGCAATCCCTCTACGAATTCTTGGCGCCAAGGTAGGCTAGGTTTTATTAATTGAGTAGTTATAAATCTGTTATTCCCTGTGTGATATATTGATCTTGACAATAGAATCAGTCTGTAGGCTTTTGTGCACCGAAAAGAGAAGGTTTGTAATTGTAGCCTAGGGGTTACATCGGAAGTATAACATATGAGGAAGTCTGAGTCAATGAACTAGGGCTAGGAGATGGGTTAATTCCTAATTGTGAGGTTGGGGTCGAATCATTGTGACATTGTTTTATTGTGATGTTGTATGCATGTGTGCATGTGAAGAATGATAAGGGGTGAAAACGAACCTAACGAACTGACGATGAATAATGCATGCCACGAACTAGTGTTTGACTAAACAAATTTAGTGTTGTACAATTATGAATGTGATTGTACTAACAAGGATCGGATGTCACGTACCGACATACATATTAGAACGGGTGTCAAGATCCGACACACTAACTTGGATCGGATGTCACGTACCAACATACATAATTGGAACGGGTGTCATGATCCGACACACTAACTTGGAACGGGTACCACGATCCGGTACACTAATAGTTTTGGTATGGGTTCCATGAGAGGACCATTGACTTGTCATATGTGTGTATTGTTGAGAATGTCAAATTGTTCATTAATCCTGAATTAATAACTTGTTGGTGAATTAAACATGGTTTTATGGGTGGGTTGCGATGTGGTAAGTTAGTGGGGTATATTTGTTTGTGTAATGAATTGTGAATGGTTAGGCCGAAATCGGGATGTGATATGATAAGTGGAGACCAAGGGTTTAGATGTCATTATGTGTACCTTAGAGAGGTGGTAATGTGCATTGTCGTGGAGGATCGGGGTGGCGTTACGTCGTAAATGTCGAATAGTAAGTATTACTCGGATATGGGATTAGTATTGAAACTGTTAATATGCCTTGATATAATGTACTATGGAGGCAAGGGGTTGAGAGGTGAAGTGGAAGACGTAAGGGCATGTCATGAGTGGTTGGCTGGGTTGGTGGTAGTATATTTGGAATCTTCGAGAGAGACATACTGGTTAAGTTATGATCAGGAACGGAATAAGCAAGGGGCTAGAGTCAAGTGTACAAGCAAGGGTTAAGTTTCCGGAGATGGTAAGGTCAGGAAAATATAAAGGTGGATGAATGAATAGTTTATTGCATGTTTTCCTAGTCAATTTCTTATATTATGCGGTGGGTACTCGGGTTGACTGATGATGCCTATCAGTACGTGTGGTTGTACTGATACTACCTTGATATTCCTTTTTGGCATAGTCTGGATGCAGGGTCGGTGATGTTTCATTCGGTGAAGACGAAGAAATCTCCAACAACTTCTATTTTTCCTTCCGTATGGTGGGAGTTGTGTCGTTTCCATTTCGTTTATATCTTGTAAATCTTAGAAGCTCTTGTACATGTTTATACTAGATCCCTGCGGGTGATAATTACTTTACAAGTCTTAACTAGAATTGTTTTAAAAACTTTTATTTATAAATCTATATGAAATAGTTTCATCTTAGTTTTTCTTGATCTTCTACATTGTTTAAATATTGGGAATTGAGGGTTCTCCTATTTAAGTGTTAGAGTGGGTGGCCGCACGGCTCGGTGGGTTGGGTCGTGACACAACACTTTCAGTTACTTTTAATGAGATTTAATCATATATAGCAACTTACCTTAACAATATAACTATAAATATGTATTTTTTTAAATCAACAATTTACTTTTAAAAAAAGAACATCATGAGGTAGTTGAATCATACTTGGATTCTAACCAAATATTTTCATAACCAAAAAAAATTCTTTCCAAAGTTAATTACAATTAATATGTTCATTGTAGGTTTTTACATCGCTCAAGTAATTCTTTATAGCATCGAACATTGTGAACTTGGTAAGAAATAATTTTGAAACTTGACAAGCATCTTCTACTTAGTGGAGAATTATTGATTCTTATAAATCATTTTCCCGCTTATTAACTTGCTAGTGTTTTATTGATTAGTGTAAATATATTCTGATTTATTTATAATTGTTATGAAGGAATTACTTATCTTATTTTGTTATTACTCTGTAGATTGTTACAAAAGCAGTCTTTTGAGTTTGCTTATTGGTAGGTTGGCAGTTCATGCAACATGTTTTTCCACCATCCCCGAATGGTTCTCATCAACTTAAGTAGTCGTGCACAAATCTCAAAAGACACTGTAAAGCATCAATGCTTTGCTGAGTTGGTATGTAGACTCAGGGGTGGACCCACGTGGATTCTATGGGGGTTCACAGTAAAAAAAAAAACATTGTATATAAAAGATAAATTTAACAAAGTGTATTCTTCATCAAATGATCATGTTTTATCGTTGGATATTCTATTAGACAATGACATTCTACTAAGTTTTTTGAAACTTGTGCACACATATTTGGGCAGCCTGTCCAATGTATCCTTACTGTCCTCGTCAGTGATACACTGATACTTGCCTTTGAACCTCTTCGGTTTTCTTCAAGGAAAGAGCTTTTGTCTCGATCAGTGTTTTAAAAGGTGAGGGCGTGAAGCGAGGCATTTTACTTAGTATAGGGCGAGGCATATGCCTCGAGACGTGGGACGTAAGCCCTATGGATCTTTAAATTTTTTATTTATATTATAGTATAATGATATAATAACACAAAATTATAAAAATAAATCAATAGTTTGAAACAATTACAAATATGATTAAATAAACTAATAGAAAATAAAAGTTCTAACATGATTATACAAATACAAATAATCTAATATCTTAACTTTCTAATAATAAAAGAATCATTATTTCTCAAAAATATATTTTTATCATACTATACGATTTACCCCCCTAAAAGAAAATAATTAATAGCCTTACTAGTATTATAATAAAAACATCACTCTATCATGAATAAAATTAAAATTACTTTCAAATATAGCTAAATAAAATATAAAATTTTTGAGACATGACAAAACCATGAAAACCAATGGTAAGTAAAAAAGTAAAATTTCACAACGTATTTATAAAACAAATGTTACATAATATATAATTACTTTCACAGTGTAACCAAATAAGAAAGATGTAATACTAAAACTTGTTATTTGAATTATTCTCAATCTTCTTTATCTCTATAGATTAAAAGTTATAATGTATCATTAAATTATTCAAGAATTATGAGGGTCAAAAATGTTAACTAAAGATTTTAACACATAATTTGTGTAAGATATGTTAGGCGAGCCTCGAGCATTGGGCGTGCGTGCTTAGGGCATACAGTCAGGCACTTAGGGCGTAAGTCTTACAGAACTAAGCCCCACACTTGAGTCTCGGGGTGTTTTTCTAGAGTCTTGCCCTAGGGCAAGCCCCGAGGAGAGTCCCGACATAGTTTTTTAAAACACTGGACTCTCAATTATGGCTCATCCACAAAATTGATTACCGGTTCAAGCGACTAAACCTTTCATGAGAAAATGTGGTCAGATGAAAATTTGCTCAAAAGAGGCCCTTTGAAGTGTACTTTAATCTTTGAGTTTTCAATGTTGGGAATAATAAGGTTTTGTTTCACAGTCAATCGGAGCTCTCCTGAACCATACTCATCAGCTAAACGCAATGGAAGATGCTTCGAAAAGAAAAAGGAGACACTTTATGCTTTCAAATGTATTAAAATTTGTGCTATTGTATGAAATGATTTTTTTATAAATATGAAAGCCTTGCTTGAGTTGTTAGAATCATGTATATAATGTAATAAAAGTTCAGAGCATTGTACTTCTCGCGGTACCATCTTGGTACTATTTATCAATAAAAAATTATTGGATTCATTTATGATTTTAGACATATATCTCTTGCTTTGCTATTTACGAATTCCTTGTAGGATTTAAGAAACAGGTAACACCCCAAATTTTTTTAAGCTAAGACCTGAATCATTCTATAACACCTCACAACTCTACTCTTAAAATTTTAATCATTCGTGTAACACCTCGAACTTCGAGAAAGGCTATAGTGAGTTAACGGGCAAGTCCACAAGCCTAAAACGGGCTAAAGACCCTTTACAATACCCTAAACGGTCTGTTTAGAGCACCATTGTCCGTTTAGGGATAGTGGCTAACCGTTTAAGGCAACCTGAATTAGGCCTCACTTGTGCAGACCCTTAGACGGTCCGTTTACAAGTGTACGAGCCGTATAGGGAGGGAAGTCCAGCTATGAAAGGCTGCTAGACTTGGGGTCCTCTACACGGTTCCCTATACGACCAGTGAGGCCTTGTACAGACCATCCAACCTTCCATATAGGTGACTCTGTCAGCTTTTAAGTTAAGTTCAATTCTTTAAATTTTTGGATATGAATTGAAGTCACTAAAATACCCTAGCACAAAGTTGAGTTGAAAGCTTTCTTACTGATTGAGTTTCAATATGAGATTTTACTTGAGTCAACTTCAAATGACCATATCTTTCAGCACAAAAAGAATTAGGTGCCAATGACCTATCAAATTAAAAATCTTTGATTCCTCTTCTAACGCCACCAAGTTTGCCTTATTTTGAGTTTGAATTAAAAAGGTATGCCTATTTTAGTAAGACCCTGTCAGATAGGTGAAGGTTCACAGATGGCTATACGGCCCATGAAGTGTTGCAGGGACCATGTTGCCTTAAGCGGTCCATAAAGCCTTCCTTGAAAGACACTCCATCAGTTTTTTAAGCTGGGGTCATTTTGGCCTTTTCCCTATGTGTTTGGTACTTAAAATACGTTGTTTTAACCCCTATTCTAAGCCCAAACCACGAATTTTACACATAGTTAAGGGCTTAGAAAGTGTTAATCAGTTATTTTACGTTCATTAACACTTCAAGCCATTAGAGCAAGGTTATAAGAAGAGAAAATGTAGGGTTTCAAGCGTTCTTCGAGTTTCGTAGATTTTGCCCAGAACTTCGTTCTTCCAGGTATGTAAGGCAATCATAGTGTTGTAGTATATAGTCTTCATGCCCTACATCTACTTTCAAATTAGTAAAAGAGTAACCTAGGGATCTATCCTTAGATTTGAGTATTCTTGAGATGAGTTGATATTGAGTTCTGAGTTCTTAAATTGCTGATTATTGAACTCCTATTTCTAATCATTGAATTATCGTACATTTGTATTGCGATTATTGATTTGATTGTTCATGTCTATTTTTCAGCACGAACCCTAATTTTGAGTATTCATTGAGTTCTTATTGGGCATAGTTTAAACAAAACAAAATTGTTTAAACTGAGTTTTTTGAAAGTAAAAAAGAGTGTGAGAAAGAGCTTTACAAGGATTTAAGCAAGAGTATAAGGGAACTAAGTATTTCCCAAATGTTTCATTTTCAAATAAAGAAAGAGAATACTTTTTTTAGAAAAGTAAAAAGAGTTTTCAGAAAGATTGAGTACCTCTTAAAAAGGCCCCTTTTGAGTAAATATCTCAACTCAGAATATATTTTTATATTGAGCAAAGAGAAACCTTATTTTCTAAATGAGTAATGAGTTTTAGAGATATTTCAGATCAGTTACCTCTTTTAAGAAGATAGTTTGAGCAATTATCTCAAACCAGAGAAAGAGTGTTTTTATACATTTGAGCAAGAGTATATATTATTGGGAGTAGTATTAAGCACCAATATGGGGGAGAGTTCAAACAACTCACATCCCCCATAAACCATGTTTTGCTAGCAAAGGTGTCACGCCCCAAGCCTACACCCTGGGCAGGACTGGCACTCGAGAACCATTGTTGGCCCCAAGCAAACCCTTGGTCTGGCTTACTTACTCAGCAGAAGACTTACTAATGATATAAATACTTTAAACGAAATTGAACTGCTCAATAATAAATATTAGAATGTATTAAAATAATCATTCTTTGGCCAAAGTGGCAACTCAAGTCTCAACCATCAAAACACGAAATAAAAAGACTCAAGAACTAACATCACTAACTGTCTATCTATGAAGCCTCTAATAACTGAAATGGATGTCGGGACAAGACCCACGACATCCTAATGAACTAGATACTGAAAAGAAATAAAAAGGGGTCCTCCGGAAGCAAGGAGGCTCACCAACAAACTCTGGAGCTCAACTAGAATCAACGATACGCTGGATGTTGATCCTGGTTACCTATATCTGCATCATT
Source organism: Solanum commersonii (assembly GCA_029007595.1). Taxonomy (NCBI): domain Eukaryota; kingdom Viridiplantae; phylum Streptophyta; class Magnoliopsida; order Solanales; family Solanaceae; genus Solanum; species Solanum commersonii. The sequence continues at coordinate 11,781,553 of JAJTWQ010000003.1, read as the reverse complement.
AAAAAATGCAGGCCAAATGGCATTAGTACATTGAATGTACGAATATGCAAGGGGAAACCTAAAACAAGACATAAGCTTGAAAGGAACTGAAAAAACAAACATGGTCTTAACTCAACTGAACTGAACTGAACTCATTTCAATACAAAGCAATGTAAATAAGTGCATTATAAAGAAAAACTTTAAAACATGGATATCAACTCTGTGTATTTAGAAATACAATAGTAACTCTGTTTGTACGCAAAGATAGAATATAAACTCTGAAATGTATATACAAATACAAAATAATAATATTATTGTGGGAGTTTCTTTAACCGACAACCACCATGTAAGAGCTATTGTGATGATACATCATTTTGCCTCACGCTGCCAGGGCCGTTTGATACCTTGTCGAGGGTATAGAACCTGACTACTAAGTGGATCCACTAGTCTATGGTAAAAGGCACTAAGGAATCATCTAAAAAGTATGAACCTTTTCTACCCCTTAATGGCTACATGGTTTATGGAGGCTGGAAGTTGTCTGAACTCTCCCCCATATCGGTGCTCAATACTACTCCCAAAATATAATACTAGCTCTTATGTTTAAAAACATACTTCTTTATGTGGTCTGAGATAATTGCTCAAAAAATAGCTCAAAGGCTCCTTTGGAAATCAAAGTTTCCTCTCTTGCTTAATTGTGAAAGCAATTACTCTTTATGGAAAACTAGCTCAAAGGCTCTTTTGGAAATCAAGGTTTCCTTTCTTGTTTAAACGTGAAAACATTTTACTCTTTGGGAATACATAGTACCCATATACTCTTTTGAAAAAATGAACTTAAATCGTTACTCTTTACTCAACTCCAAACTGAAGTCTTAAAACAAAGTTAAAACATTTGTAAAAGACTTTTGGAAAACTCTAAGAACTTCTCTTGACTTGACTCTTAGTGTTACTTGAATTGAATTATGGATTCAAGGTTCATGATCTCATGTTATTGATGATTTCATGTTGTTTAGACGTACTTTAGAGTGTAGGAATCAACTAGAAAACATAGGTACGTTACAAGGGAACTAGTACGAAAAGAAGTGGGAAAAGGTAGAAGACTTGGCGTCCCTGGCGCTTTGAGTGGCGCGGGGCGCCAGACCCAAAACTTCAGAACTAAAGTTGGGCTGTGCTGGCTGGTATGGCGTCCAGGGGCAAAAATTCAGTACCCAAAGTGGGGCGCTCTGGCTGGTGCGGCGTCCCAAACCCTACCCAGAAAACTCCAATTTTTCTTGGTTATTTTTTAACGCTAAAACCTCTAGTTTCGATTGGTTCTTTGCCCCAAACACGTAGATTCGACTACATAACCAAAATATGCAAGAATCTACTCAAAACAACACCTAATTTCATGAATTTGAATCAACAACTCCTCATCATTTTCAACGAATCAAGAACTCAATAGAACTTCAACAAAACCCATCAAGAACTTAATTTCTAAACCTTCAAGAACATAAATTCATTGAAATAAATAATGATTGGCGCGTGGGTGAACTAACCCAACGCTATGTGATCTCACATACCTCGTAGGGATCACCCCTTGATGAAATCCACAAGCAAAACCTCAAGGATGATGAACTTTGGCTCTTTCTCCTCTTTTCTCCTTTTGCGTTCTTTCTCTAAAAACCCTAGCCTGAATTCTTTGAGTGCATAAACTGACCAAATTCAGTCTAGACCCCTAAGTAATTACCAAAAACGAAATAATTTAATTGGGTAGTGAAAAGACCACAATACCGTTCTAAAATCCAGTTTTGGCTTTCCTTATCTAGATAACCCAACTTCAAATGCGCATATCTCCCTCATACAAACTAGAAATCGCGCAAACTCAATTGTGATGGAAAGATAATTCAGAGATATTTCCTAAGGTGTCTAATATCACACCTAACTCATCCTGAGCTAGGAGTTATGGTCGTTTGAAGTTGACCAAAAACCCATACTTACCATAGCTTAGACCATTTTCCAGATTTAACTTATTTCCAAAAATGGTTTCTTTCTAATTCTAAGTCTTTCTAGTAGCGGGGTGTTACAATATCTCCCCCTTGGGAACATTCATCCTCGAATGAGATTACTCTTAATAGGCTAAGGCGTAACATCTAACACCTAGCTCAAACACCCAACAAGAAAAATATAAATACAACATGCCAACTTAAAATAAAAGCCAAGAAAAGGATTAGTACCTTAATTCGGAACTTCTTCGGAATCGAAGAGATGTGGGTATCTCTTCTTCATATCCTCCTCAGCTTCCCAAGTAGTTTCCTCAACAAATTGATTTCTCCATAGAACTTTGATTGATGCTACTTCTTTAGTTCTCAACTTGCAAACTTAGCGATCTAGGATCTGAAGAGGAATCTCTTCATATGATAAGTTATCCTTGATACCAATATCTTCAGTAGGTATGATAAGTGAAGGATCGCCCATCCATTTTTTTAACATGGAGATGTGAAATACCGGATGAACCGTTGCTAACTCTTGGGGTAGCTCCAACTCATAAGCCACATTGCCAATCCTCTTGGATATTCTGTAAGGACCAATATATCATGGACTAAGTTTTCCCTTCTTACCAAACCTCATAACACCTTTCATGGATGAAACTTTCAAGTAAACCCAATCATTTACTTTGAACTCTAAGTCTCTTCTCCTAACATCTGCATAGAATTTCTAACGACTCTATGTTTTTTTCAACCTCTCTTGAATAACTTTCACCTTCTCCATAGTTTGATGGACTAAGTCTGGTCTTATCTGTTGACACCCAATTTTGGATCTTTACAATATAAATTAATCATTTCGAGTTTCTTCAATTTCAAACGATTTAAAATAATTAGTTTTATAAAATTTACAAAATAAAATAATAATAATATAGTTTGCAAGTTATTTTAAATAGTTTTGTCACTCTTTATGATTTTTAGATAATATATATGTTTTACATAATTATGTATATAATTAGTATATTTTATGATTATTCGAAAATCGTCTCAAAAAGATTTTGTTTTAATTAATATTTGGTTAATTAGTTTAGTTATATAATAGTTTATATTTTAAATTTTATAGTTATATTGGAGTTAACTATTTTATTTCGTTAAGATTAGGAAGCTCGTTGATTAATTATATTAATTTGTCCTACTTATTTGTTAGCCGAGTTTGCTTAGTAATTTCAATTTGGCTATATCTCCAATTCAATACCCATGTCACGCTATCCCAGCCAGCCCCTTTTTGCCTTCAGCAGCCCACCAAAATTAGCCCAACAGCATTCAAAAAAGACCAAATCCAATACCCAACCCATCCTTTCAACATTCAGCAAACCATTCCTAACAATACCATACAACAACAAATACATACGCGTACAGCAGTACCAATCGACCCCACCTCGTTCTTCTTCTTTTTCACGCAACAACACCAATAAAACAAAAACTCCACCAAACCCAAATTGCGAATGACACCCAAAAACCCAAATCGCAACCCAGCAAAGCGAATCGACCTAGCAACGCATCAGTATTCAGCCCAAGAGCAGCCCAGTTGCGCGTGAATATTCGAGTGAGCCAGGTGGAAGCATCTTGATGCCTCGCTCGTCCTTCTCAAGAAATCAAGCGCCTCAAATCGTTGTCCCATTGAGGAATTGTACAATTTCGGACAGAAATTCAAGCTGACAGCCTTATCTCCAGAGGGATTTCGAATTTCAAAATTTGAAATTCATCCAAAATTCTCCCAATTTCCCCCCTAAATCAGCCTAGTCCCCCTATATACAAATTCCTTTCTTTTTCAGTGTTTCAAGTTGGAAAAAATTTAGGCGGGTATACAGAGTTAGATACAACATTATAGAAGAAAAATATAAAGATTTTTGAGATAGATATAGACCCAAAAACACACGAGTGAAATAGGAGATACTCAAGTTTTTAGTTTCGTTTTGAACTCGACGTTCTTGCCATCTTCTCGTAGTCTCACTTTGGTGGTGGAATCATCTCCGGCGGCTTGAGTTCAAGTTCGCTACCCAAAAATAGGTAATTTCTTTCCTTAGTTTTGTTCTTCTTGCTCTAGTCGTTTTAAGCTCTCTATTTATATGTTCTTAAGTTATATTTTATCTTTTCATGTAGAATGGTTGATTGTTTAGTTAAATTCTCTGCTCTTGCTGAAATCTTGGCTACTGCTTTATTAAAGTATAGCTGAAAATCTCTAGTGCTTTGTTTGTTTTGGTCAACCGTTAGCATCTTTGTTGTCTTTGTTACCTTAAGTGTTGAACCTGCTTTGCTTTCTTAGTTTATCTATTTGTTATTTATCGAATTGTGTCATCTGTCACTGTTTACATCTTATCTTCATGATCGAGTATCGAAATTTGATTTGGGAGTTGTATTTTAGCTTCGATAAACTATGGTGTTCTATCTTAAGATTTTATTTTAGCCTCTTAGTATCCTGTTTTAGTTCTTTGATTTGAACTAATTACCCTTTGTATTTAATTAAGTTATGTTATGTTCCCTGATGCATAGTCAATTTGAATACGGTCTTTTATATTTTTGTTTGTTCTTCTTTCATTTTTTTTCTTTCAAAATGGTCCCTGTCTAGCCATAGCATTTCGTATAACCTTTAATCAATGTGTTTTTAGTATGATTTTCAGATTTCAGGGGTTTGGTCATTGTATTCTTTGAGAGGGTTCAAAATTAGTGAAGAGGAACTATCCAGCAATGTTAGTATTCTAGGTTGTATATAGGGTTGTATCCTTGTTTAAGTTTAAGTCGTGGCGGCTCACTTTTTCGTGTTATATTTGTTCGAAAACTCACCTATGTAAAATATTTTTTTGGCTAATTCCTACTTGCCTTACTTGATTATAATGTTGTTTTAAAGATGCACAAGGTGAATCTCTTTATCCAGTTACTTAAGTTACTTAAGTTACTGATCATAGGTTTAGCTGACAATTTTTGTGCTTCGAGATAAATATTCAATAGTCACAAGCAGTAGATGACTCATTTGCTCACCATCTCTTTAAAAATTTGATCACTTGATTTCTTACCTTTGCTATCCTAAGGACATAATGATTATCTTACTTTCATTATTTGGATGTTTTGGGTGAAGTTTGTTATGAGTGTTAGCTTGTTCGTATGTGCATATATGTCTTCTTTGCTTCGGTTAATTCGAGTAGTTGAATGATAGCTTCATTTTATTTTATATATTTTTTGTTTTTCTTTTCTCTTCCATTAAGTTTATTATTTATTCCATGTCACCTTCCTTTGGAAAATTTGTTCCCTTTTGTTTGCATGTGAAATCTGCCTGATTTCGCCATGAACTCCTCTCCTTTGTATTTCGAATTGGGCCTCGGAGGCCCAAGTTCATGGTCTTCCTCAAGTCAACCGTCAATCACCAACAACGGAACAGACGAACAGTTCCAATTTAAAGCAAAAAGGGCTGGAAAACTAAAAATGTAGGTCCCGGGAGCCGAAAACACACTGATATACAATGTGGTACATCAATATACATCAGTCTTTTACAATGTATATTACATCGGGGATGGGCTAAAGGAGCCCCAAAATTTCAGCTTTGTGTTTTTGTAATTATTGGGCCAAAGGCCCGTTTATTTTGATTATTATTTTATTAGTTTAAGAAAGGTGAAAATTGGGCATAAGGCCGAAAGGCAATTGTTTTATGTTTAGTTGTAGGACAGGTACAAAATGGGTCAAGGGCCCAAGTATCGGCTAAGGCGGACAAAAATCGGACTTGGCCCACATCTTCTCTTCTTTGTTATTTAATTGCTCTTGTATGATTATTTGTTTATTTAATTTTAATGTTTTTCCTAAAGTTGATTACCCAAAGATGAACCATTTTGAATTAATTACTTATATTTTTCTAAACATTGAATAAATACTTATTTTTCTACTTAAATTGCTTTGAAAATTTTTACTTACATATTATCCTCATAATATTTTCTCTATTTAATCAAGCATGTATTTTCTTAAAACTGTTTAGCCAAATAGTTAATTATCGGATAACCGCATGTTAGTGGGGATTTCGGGTGTTTTCAAACCCTTCCCGAAATGCTAAAATGAACCCCGAACCCCCTTTAATATTCTCATTAGATTTACTATTTTAATCTTTTTGGAAAAAATAGTTTACTTAATTTTCCTTTAAAAATTATGTGACGACTCTTGCTATACCCCATTTTAACTCGAGGTCCAAACGGTGTATAACATTTTGATGATTTCTAAATTATTAACTAACTTAAGAAGTCGCCACCTAATTACTATGGTGAATTAGGACACCTATATATTTGACTAAGTAATATTAAAATTGACTCCAATTAAGGTCTACTTAACCTATGTGATTCTAGGTAAGGTTTCTAAATTATCCTAAAGGGAAGGTGTAAGGCATTCTTTAAGATCAGTTAAAAAACTGTTAACCGGCCAAACTTAGGTTAATTAATTTTAAAAGAAAGATATGAGTGCTAAGTAACCAAGCTGGAAAACATTTTTTATTTTAAAAGCTCTTTTTACAATTGTATTAGAATGAAAAAGATTTAAGAAAGAGTAACTTCTTTAAATCAATTTAGACAAATCCATGGCTAAAAAAAGTAATTAAAAAATAGACATTTGATAATTGACTGACAAGGTGCTCGCGTTAGAAAAATGTTTTAGAAAAATAAGAGTTTAGAACAAAATATATATTATAAATTTTTGAAAGATATTGTCAAGTTTGAACAAAACTTAATAAATCTAGTGGGTTTAAAAATGGTGCAAAATGAAGTGTTTAAAAAGAATTTGCCAAATGAAGTTTATAAAAACTAATGTAACTATAAAAGTTTGTTTCTAACTAAAGGTACCCAAAGCAAACCATCTTATTAAGTCAACTATTATGAATCCAAACTAGAAATATCCAATATCACACAAGCAAATATAACATGTAAAGAAAAAAATGTTAACAAATAATGCAAAAATGTAAGTAGCCATAAGTGACTCCAAAATATGACCACTTATTTTGCTTGCAATTTCGAATGGTCAAAGAGGTAGTAAAGACTCCATGTGCGGGTGTGAGGATAATGTTGAGTCTATGAGACTCGATAAATGGTAGAGTCCCGAATCAAGACTCCATTTTTGCTCCAAAGTGTTCATGCAAATAAAGAGAGGGTAAAAAGATTAGTGAAAGAATCGACCTTAAACGATATTGAATAAATTAGAAACAAATAAAGTCACATAACAAATATACCATCGAAAAAACATCAAAAAAACATACGCATGTCGAACGAGATAATATGCCTTGCAAATTATGAGTACTCTTAATCAATTCAAAACTAGTGACTTATAACATGTTGTTTTAAACATAAAAAGAATAATCCAAAGTCCATAACCACTACATTACAAGAAGTTGCCCTAAAAAAAAGATGAAATAACCAAGACTTTGTAATGTTACACCTGCTACTATTTAAACTAAAACAAAGAAAATCCATACACGTAAATTAACTAACAAAGACACCTAGAACTTAAGCTTATACTTGATGCAAAGTCTAGAGCCTGAAACAGGGCCTAAAACACAAATTCCTTTACATTTTTATTTAAGGATGCACAAAATCTGTACAAAATTTCATACTAAGCAAACAATAATAATAATCTAATTTGAACAAATTTCTATATAAGAAAACATGACTTGCACATTTCTCATCATACAGAGACACTAAATTAACGATTAACACGGAAAGATAAACTGATTTCATTAGTAATATGGAGCAGATGTTGCAGACAGTGAGCATAGTTATTTTCTCAAAAGGAAACCAATGAGCAAACACTAATCACAATTTGTAGAATGAAAGCATGAAGTGAATTTAACTCAAAACATAAACTGATTTAAATGAATAATTACTCACAAAATGAAAACATTCCTTAAGCAAGTGACGACTAACGTGAAAGAAATATAACTTCAGATTTGTATGAGTCTCGAAAAAATCCAATTTTTAAGCGTCAGTTTTATATAATAACTAAGCAAAACTAAAATTGTTCATGAAATATGACCTTCTAAAAAATAGACAGAAACATAGAAGGAGAATAACACCTGTTGCGGGGTAGTGAATGGTGGTGCAGGTCCCGAATCATATGATTGATGGATTCCGAGTTCAAACTCGACTCGGACAATAAAGAGAATAACCGAGCAAGCAAAAATATATGTATTGGTTGTTATGAGACCAAACAAAAACTAAAAAGGATAGAGAAAAAATGTTTTTCAAAGGTTAGAAACAATTGCTAAATGATTATTTTTGGACGACGGCGGCTGCAGGACTTCTTTTAAATGGGCTTTGGTTACAAGTATTTATAGAACAAGAATTAGGGTTTGCTTGGGCTCAAAACATGGGCGGGATTTTTGAATTTTGGATTTTGAACTTGGTCAAACTCAAACATTGGGAGTAGTTGGACGTAGCATCATTCACGTGATTGAGAGGCACATGTCACAAAAATGGAATGGAAAGCTTGTCCATAGTTGGTGAAAGCTTGTTGTCTTCCTAAAAATGGCAGAAATGAGAGAGGCAGGGGTGTTCTTGCCCTAGCTTCTGAATATGATGGAATTTGGGTTGAAAATTAAGTCATGTTTGGGCTTAGCTCTTGGGCTACTACGTTTTAGAAGGCTTTGGGCAGATTTGGCAGCCCAATTGGCTGAAATACTTGGTCTTGTTCCTTTTTTAAAATAATTCTTTTGAGCTTGTAATTTAATAACTAACATAATATATAATTAATATTATTATTTTGCTAATGATTTAGAAAAATATTATTAATTTATAACTAATTAATTAAGTAGGAACTTTGAAATATGATGACGATAATAGAATGTTTAAAAAGTACGTTTATACTAATTTTGAAAGGAATGACAATCATAAAACAAATAATGTTAATAATAAAATAGTAATAGTTGTAAGTCGTAAGTATTATAGGAATTAATGGTAAACATATTTATTAACTTAGAAGGTAAAAAAATAATAATTTGAAGAAAGGAGGGTCAAAATTGGGTGTCAACAACTCTCAAAACCAGTCTAATATTATTTTTAATATAAAACATAATGGCGACTCTGCTAGGGACTTAATTAAGTTCTAACCATAATATTTGACTATTTGATTAATTGTTATTAATTTCTGAATTGTTTATTTGTGCTTAATGTGTTTAAACTGCTATAACTGTCATTACATTTCATGGCATTTTCTATTGTATGTATAGTGTATTAAAGGACGGTTTTGCAGAATCATAGCCGGACTTTTTTATACTCAACCCTTTTCTGAAATGATCGGCAATTTATTGGTTCATCATGCGTCCAATAGTTGTCGTGAATTCTAGCCTAAGTTGTCGACTTGGGTTTCCGGTCTTTCAAAAGCCATTCTTAGTCAACTAGCGTAGAGTAAAACCAAATCTCAATTTCTAGCGCACTTTGAACTAAGTCGACCTAATACCTAAGGTGTGTTGGGCCTATTAGAAGCCCTCTTTGTGTCTAAGTTGGCACATTGGTCAATAAAAGGACAATCATACTTATGTGTTTAAATTTGAAAGATGTATACGTCATTTGGCAAAACATTGTCCATTGGGTTAGGAAGTTAGATTATAGCTTTATTCTAATCGAAGAAGGAGCAAGTTATCATTTCAAACAAAAGCGTGGATATTCGGAGATGAAGAAAATTCAAGAACGAAGGATTTTTCCATGGAAGCATAGTTTAGGATTGTACCCTGCGCAGGACTGATATTTTGTATCTCATTTCCCCTATTATGTATCCTCATTCAGATTATTCGTAAAACTTGTATAAATTTGAGTTTTGGGGCAATTGAATGTTTCAAATAACATTATACATCCTTCAAATCGTTAGGCCTACCCTTGGTACAAAAGGGTCACATATCTGTTTAAAACGCACAATATTTGTCTATGTGTTATAACTGTTTGTGTGAATATATTGATTTATTTGGAGATGATATAGTTCACCTCTAGACAAATTGTGTTTAGAACCCCTAAGCACAAATGTCAAGTCACTGTCAAAAGTGTGTCCAAATACTTTTCGAGTCTTTAGTTTCCCAACAAAATTCAAACTTCATTTTCAAATCTTAGTTTCTCATGTAAAAAAAAAAGGTTAACCCTTTATCTTAAGTCGAAAAGAGATTCAAGTGGGTCGAACTACGTAGGACCTAAATTCTCCCTTGTGAAATACGTAGGCACCTTTTCAAGGCTCGGTCTCCATTTTTGAGAATTTTTTTTCTTTTCCAACTCTAGCAAAGACATTAGAGTTTCATATCGACCAAAAATCAGAAGTACAACAATGAAAGATAAAATCGACTTTGTCTCGACTCAAGTTGAAATTTTTGATTCATTAAGCTCAAAATCAAATAGACAAATTTTTGTCTGTTTATTCATTTCTCTATATTTGTGGGCTAGTTTATCTTTAAATGAAGCAACTCTTATGTGTTTACAGTAATATTTGTGATATTTTGTATTATTTGTTATTGACACGAACTAACACGTTTGTCTTTTGAGTTGTTTTTCTTTGTCAGGTACTCAAAACTAATCTGTGTTGAGAAAAATGACTGAACATCCATACTTCAAAAGGTCCAAAGACCCCAAAGATTCCTTCTCCGACCAATATTTGGCAAAGGGCAAAGAAAAAGTGGTTGAAAATGTTGAGAACACTGATTTGACTAAAATTACTGTGAATGACCATATCATTGTCATTGCGGAACAGAACAAGTTGGTTGCACAATTGTTCCAACAGATTGCTGAAATGGATAAGACCCGAGATTTGACAAATCTGGCTATCATTGCCAACACTCTTACTCCAGAAAACGAACGACCTCCACTCCATTTTCCTACTTCGAATCCAAAGCTTCTCATTATTAACTTAACCACCCCTAACTCATATCATGCTAGCTCGTCACACCAAAAGTTACCTACTCCTCAAAATCCAAATACCAAGAATCTCTAGAATTTTCTTCCCAGTCATCAAATTCCTACCCAAATTGCTCAAGACCCACATATCACTCAACCCATACCTCTAAAAAATGCATCTCATCTTCCAATATCACCTGAATTGTATCCTCCCTTTACCACACATTTTGAACCCGATCATTATGAGAAGAAGGAGAAATAGTGGAAGGTCATAAGAGCTAAGATTGAGCAAAGCATCAAAGAGGAGGTTATGAATGCAATAAAGGACGTTCAATACACCCCAGACATTGTGGGATTGAATTATGAAGATTTGTATCATCATCCACATTTGGAGCTTCTAGAAGGTTTTAAAGTACCAAAATTTGACACTTTTAGTGGAGTTGAAAATCGTTTGACTCATCTGAGGGCTTATTGTGACCAACTTGTGGTTGTAGGGAAAGATGAAGCTTTGTTAATGTGACTCTTTAGTTGAAGTCTAAAAGGAGAAGCTTTGGAATGGTTTATTTCTAAAGAAATCAAGCAGTGGCCAAGTTGGAATGTGTTGGCTAAAGACTTCATTGAAAGGTTTGGTTACAATGTAGAATTCATTCCTGATCGATACTCTTTGGAGAGAATCAAACAGAATTCTACTGAAAGTTATCGAGAGTATGCCTACCATTGGAGAAGAGAGGCTGCAAAGGTTAGGCCTCCCATGACCGAGAAAGAAATTCTTGAAGTCTTTGTGTGCAATCAAGAGCCCGAGTACTACAATAGAATGTTGCTCATTTTAGGAGGAAAGTTCAGTGAGATAGTCAAAATTGGTGAAGCTATTGAAGACGGTCACAAGATCGGAAAAATCATCCGAATGACTCCCCAAGATGAATCCTCAGGACCATTAAGAAGGAAAAGGGAAGATGTTTCCTCTATCTCATTTGAATCGAGCCAAAAATCAAAGTGGCATGCCGGTCTCATTGGTCGAAAACCTTTACCATCCAAAACCTACCCTTTAGCTCTACAAAATCCTTACCCCATCAAACCAAATTACTAAACTCCACAATTAAATTATTCAAATTACCAAGCCCCACCACAAATTATCCAAATTACCAAGCTCCATTGCCAAATTACCAAATGTTCAATCAAGTTACCAAGCATTGCCAAATTACCCAAATGCCCCTCATATCTACCAAGCTCCACAATACCAAAATTTCCAAACACCAACACCTACTCCCCAAAATCCTCTCAGTTACCGCCAAGCACCTCCATCTTCACAAAATAATTACAATCTTTTTTGTCAAGAGATTTTGAAGAAACCTTGTCGAGTCTTTACTCATTTGGTTGAAAGTCTAACCCAATTCTTTGAGAGATTGAAAATGGCTGATCTAATACAAACAATTAATCCAAAAAATGTAAATGTCAATTCTAGACTTTACAAGTCGGATCTTCATTGTGCTTACCATTTTGGGGGTGCTGGACATACCACTGTGGATTGCCTCAACTTGAAAAATAAAATTCAAGACTTAATTGATCAAAGAATTGTCACTCTTCAAGCTATCAATTCTAATGCCGATGGTAATTCACTGATGAATCGTGGAGGATTCTCTATTAATATGATTGACCCAAAGTCTCAAGCACCTCCCCGTCAATACGCCCCAAATTATCATCAAATGTCTCCCCCTCAACAAGGCAGTTTTGAATCCCCTTGTCCATGTCTTGAGAAGAAACCTGCTCGAAATTTTACTCCTCTCATTGAAAGTCGAACGAAGTTGTTTGAGCAATTGATTGCGGCAGGTATTATTCATCCGATCAAGCCCAAGCCAGTCGACACTAGATCAAGATTTTACCGAGTCAATCGAGTCGATCAAAGGTGTGCGTATCATTCCAACAGTGTTGGCCATGATATTGAAGACTATATTAATTTGAAGCACATGATCCAGGACTTGATCGATCAGAAAGTGATCAGGACCGTTGTATCCAACATCAACAGTAATCCTCTGTTGAATTATAGAGGCACCGGTATTAATATGATAAAGACGGAGAATGAGTGGTGCATGGCAAAGATGATAGTTCCGGCTGGTCCTGACAACCTTGAGAAAGTTGTGGCTTCTCCGAGCATAAGTGAGAAACTCAATTTTACGATTATGACACCCCATCAAGATTTTACTCTGGTGTTAAAAGAGGGTTAGAACAGAAAGGGGATTAATCATGTTCTACCAAAGTCTTTGTCTTATTTATGTCAGTCCTTTCTGGTAGAGACATATGCCAATGAGGACGGTCTTGGAGAAGGAATTGGGAATCTTTGTGAAAAAGGTGATGTTGCGCCCAAGAAGATGATCGAGACACCAGGCATACTAGACGCCTAGTCAATGGAGCAAGTTCTTAATTGGACTTCTACTCCGCTCTTGATTCCTCATTCATCTTGATAGACAAAGATGAATCTTAGGCTGTTTTTAAAATCAGTGGTAGTCCGAAGGAGCTCGAGACTCACTCTTTATGCAATTTTACTTGTTTAAGTTTTAATTTCCCTCGTGATGTTTTGAAAAGGCAAAATGGCCCATGGTCATGGCAAAAGTTCATATTTACTTATTTACAATGAAAGCCTCTTCTATTGCAAAAAAATGTTTTGCTTGCTTTAATTTTTCTATCTAACAATCTTTGTTTTTTTTTTTTCAATAAAAATAATGTATAAACCTGTCAATATCATGTCATGTCATAAGATGAATGAACAAAATGAGGTAGATGAAGATGAGTTTGAAGGGTATGACGAGGAGATCATAGTATTCGACCACCTTGTCAAAAATTTGAACCAATTCGAGATTCAAGATAAGTCGAATATGGATGAGACAGAAACTATAAATCTAGGAAAGAATGACTATGTCAAAGAAGCTAGAATCAGGATCCATCTAAGAGAAGCTCAGTAAAGAGATCTCAATAGTTTACTTGGAAAATACATCGATGCATTTGTTTGATCATATGTTGTGGTTACATAGACATTCACCTCAAGTTGCAAATTGACGCAGATGCTATCAAGAGCTATTATATTTGAAGATTCATAGTTTCTTTTATTTCTTTCCCTGTAATCACATCATTTGCTTGTAATCGTCTTATGTTTTAAAGTTAGAAAATTATCTCTTGTAATGAACTACGTCTGACCTGAGTTCTCAAGAATGAGATACGCAGACGGCCTATGTCAGTTTCGATCACCCCTTCCTATATTTTCAATATTTCCCTTTTGTATCTGAACTACGTTCGACCTGAAATCTCAAGAATGAGATACGCAGGCAGTGCCTCGGTCGTTTCCTTATCAAAATTTCTTATTTTTTTGTTAATCCTCGATAGGAAAACTACGTTTGACCTGATTCCTGCCTCAACGATATACGTAGGTGCCATAATGGCTTGGTCATATCTCCCATAAGATTTCTATTTTTCTTTACAATAGAATTTGGGACAGAATTTTTGAGAGGGGATCAAAAATTCTCGAGAAGAGGATCTCTACAATAAGTCAAGACTGAAGATACATTGTGAGTTGCAACTGGGACAGAATTTTTGAGAGGCTCTCAAAAATTCTACAAGTCATATATCAACAATTCGAGATACTCTAAGACATCTAACTCGACAGAAATTTTTCGAATGCCCTCAAAAATTTCTTCAAGCATCACTACAAGTTTGTAGTCAATTTTGAATATTTCGAGCATGACTAGAAGTTTAAAACTAACTTCAAATGATATCTGGCATCGTTAAAGTTCATAGTTAACTTCAACAATCTCTCGCATCGTTGGATTTCAGAGTCAACTACAAAACTCCCCGATTATGATAGATTTTTGGAGGACCATGTCAGAAATTTCCCAAGCTTTAAGGATTTTTGAGTTCTTCAGAACAAGCTATCAGACACACCAATGTTCCGAACCAATGACGATCATTTAAGCTTGACGTGACATGACACTTGGCAGTGACCTTTTCAATTACAATTTTTTTGGTTGAAAACCTCTTTCTTAAAGATTTTATCTATATGTTTTTAATGTTTTTGCATAAAATATTTTGTCTTATCTATCGAGAAGCAAGAGATCAGAGCAATCAACTGAAGATAGCAAGACAAGGAGTAAGCGATTGAAGAACTCAACACAAATCATTTTGTTTTAAAGACTAACAATTTTTTTGTGGATGCAGGTTTATAAGTTTTCCTCAAGATCACCATATTTCTCCATTCAATGAATATGGAGAAGTCAAAAGGTCGAGGAGCTCTCCAAAATTGACAACTTTTCTGTGGATGCAGGAAAGTCATTAAAGTTTTCCAGAAAAAAAAAAGTTCAGAAGACGAGCAACAACACCTCAGTCAAATTCCCAGCAAAGCATGAGTCACAATGAGTACAAATGTTCACATATGAACAAGTGAAATCATCACTCTCAAAATGTACAAGCATCTACAATGACATCAAATTACATTTTTCAGTATCAAGAATATTTGAAGAATATTCACAAATTGCTTCGATATCAGATACGCTAATGTGAAACCCCTTAAGAGGGACATTTCTATAGTATTGTCAGATGAGATAATACCACTACCTAGAGGAACATGTCTGTAGTATTATCAAATGAGATAGTACCACCACCGAGAAGGACATCATCGTCATTTTATCAATGGCATATCATCATCCTGCCAATGAATCAACATCATCCTACCAATGGATCATCAACAAAGCATCATCATCCTATCAATGAAGCATCGTCATCCATATCATAACAAGTCATAATCTATTGCGTCAAAACCAATGGAGGCTGATGTCACAACATTTATAGAAAAGAACACTTGTTGAATATGGTAAAGCATATCACTTCTCTATTTAAATTATAGTTTATACTAACAAGTTTATTTCATTCCTTATCGAGAACATCCAAGAGGATGAATACTCAAATCAAATCACAGGTGCAGACGACATCAGAAAAGATGTAGCACAATGTGGAACTTTTCCTTAGCGCAAGCTAAAGAGCGAATATTCATCGAGCCATCCACCTCGTTACATGTGGATAATCATCGAGCCATCCACCTCGTTATAGGTGGAATACTATCGAGCCATTCACCTCGTTACAGTTGGATAATTATCGAGTCATCCACCTCATTATAGTTGAACTATTATTGAGTCATTCACCTCGTTATAGTTGGATAATCATCGAGTCATCCACCTCGTTACAGTTGGAATATTATCGAGTCATCCACCTCATTACAGTTGGATAATTATCGAGCAATCCACCTCGTTACAGTTGGACTATTATCGAGTCATCCACCTCGTTATAGTTGGATAGTTATCGAGTCATCCGCCTTGTTACAGTTAGAATATTATCTAGTCATCCACCTCGTTACAGTTGGATAATAATCAAACCATCCACCTCGTTACAATTAGACTATTATCGAGTCATCTACCTCGTTACAATTGGATAATCATTAAACCATCCACCTCGTTACAGTTGGATAATTAATGAGTCATCTAGCTCGTTGCAGAGATCACTGAAGTTTTCCATATAGAAAATAAGCAACGCCATTTCCAAATCCTCAGCAAATCATGAGTTGTAATGGACATATTGTGTTCGAAAGTGGTGTCCATTATCTTTTACTCTCAATACTTCTTTATTTTCTCATCTAGTTGAAAAGATGTTTATGGTTATCCATAAAGATATACTCTTTTATTACATGAATGATCTTTCTTTATTTTTTTATATAAGCCGCAAACTAAATCGGCACTATGTCTACTAAATGTTTACTTTGAGTGTGTAGGCATATACTGAACACATCTATACGACATTTTTCAAAGCAAGAGTAATTGAAAAGCATCGTAAAAGATGCTAGCATTTTTTCCAATTACAATTTCTACAAAAAAGTTTATTTCAGTCTTTGTCGAGAGCATCCAAGAGGATGAATTCTCAAATCAAACCACAGGTGCGGACGACATCAACAAGGATGCAACACAACGTGGAACTTTTTCTTAGCAGTGAACTGGGACATAGTCTGAAGAGGAGTATCAAACTCTGAGGATGCGAGCTGAGGAGCGACATCCACTACAATCAAACCACACCTCTATCAGAAGGCATGTGGGTCTTTATTTAGGTTTATTGGTTTCAGTTTCTCATCCGAAAAGTTTTGGCTTTTGTCGGAGGCAACTTTCCAATCTGAGTGACAATGCATCAAGAGTTTTGGAAATTATGTCCGTATAAGTTCTTAATTATGGATGTGAAGAGCATCGCATTCATGGATAAGAGGTTGCAAGCCTCTTTTTCATACTCGACTTATTTTTCACTCCTCCAGAGCCAAAGGTTATCCTGCACAATAGATTTCCTTTTCAGCCGATAGAGTCGAACTACAAGCAGCCTGATTCTCTAAGTTGAGGAATATGTAGGCGGGATCAGTGTTGAAAACTTGGTTGTATTCCAACATTCTCTCTTAAAACTTATTCTCGAGCATTTCGATCTCTTCATAATTCAGTATCGGGATGACTTCTGAATTCTTTCAAAATCATGCATCGAATCAAGCGTATCGAACTACAAGTGGCTGGAATTCTCATATAGCATGAGATATGTAAGAAACCCATTTTCGGGGTTTGGCCATAATTCTTAAAGTCCATACCAAAAGCTCTTCTCTAAAAAATGAAGATGTGGTCGGTCAAAATTGGATTTGTCAATTTTATTTGCCTCGAATTTCTTTCATCAATCCAAGTCAAACGAGGGACAGTTGTTGACACCCAATTTTGGACCTCCACAATATAAATTAATCATTTCGAGCTTCTTCAATTTCAAACGATTTAAAATAATTAGTTTTATAAAATTTCTAAAATAAAATAAAATAATAATACTATATTTTGCAAGTTATTTTAAATAGTTTTGTCACTCTTTATGATTTTTAGATATTATATATGTTTTACATAATTATGTATATAATTAGTATATTTTATGATTATTCGAAAATCATCTCAAAAAGATTTTGTTTTAATTAAATATTTGGTTAATTAGTTTAGTTATATAATAGTTTATGTTTTTATTTTTTTAGTTTATATTGGAGTTAACTATTTTATTTCGTTAAGATTAGGAAGCTTGTTGATTAATTATATTAATTCGTCCTACTTATGTGTTAGTCGAGTTTGCTAAGTACTTTCAATTTGGCTATATCTCCAATTCAATACCCATGTCAACTATTCCCAACCAGCCCCTTTTTGCCTTCAGCAACCCAC
Source organism: Solanum commersonii (assembly GCA_029007595.1). Lineage (NCBI taxonomy): Eukaryota > Viridiplantae > Streptophyta > Magnoliopsida > Solanales > Solanaceae > Solanum > Solanum commersonii. The sequence continues at coordinate 11,763,469 of JAJTWQ010000003.1, read as the reverse complement.
CAAAATCAGCCCAACAACATTCAAAAAAGACCAAATCCAATACCCAACCCGTCCTCTCAACATTCAGCAACCCATTCCTAACAATACCATACAACAACAGATACATACGTGTACAACAGTACTAATGCGTATCATGACCAATGACACTAACCTACGGTACAAGTGTCTATAATCGTTGATAATATAGTAACCCAACCAAGGGTTGGGGTCGTGTCCCAAGGGAGTGGTTTTGAGAATTAATAGAAAAATATAATTTAGTTCTAATTAGTCATAGCTAAAGACATTAATGAGTAAAAACATAGTAAATTAAAGGGGGTGACACAAAAAGTGTCAATTAACAAATAGGGGTTTGTCACAAATATAGCAAAAACAGTAAAGATAACAAAGAAATCTAAGAATTAGAGGGGATTCTTGGGATGTGACCGCAATATATATTGGTATAAATGGTTGGGTACATGCTTTTGATAGGAAATTTGCAAGATAATAGTGACTAGGCTAAGCTTTAGATGGAAATAAGTTCCCTCTCGGGCAACTTACCCCGTTTCAAATGGGTTTCTCTCGGACACCCATTTGCCGCATGAAGGTCAGCCTACGCCTTACCCCACTCACTCTCTTGAGCTGAGTGTTAGGATATGGGACTAGGGCTCACCCTTTCGGGCTGAACCTCATCGATCGACTCCTTAGGTCATCAGTCTAGAGGTCTTGGTTTCGCGACCTCTCTCTCAAGCAAGCCGAAAACACATGGGTGGTTTTGTATTTGCAACTACAAACCCATTAAATTAAACCACAACCACTATGTGAAATCACCATTAAAATACATCTAACCTATCAGCAAGCAAAACCCAACAATAATCTCAACACATATATGCTAAATCACACCCCAAGAGGTAGAAATTTATACCTAAATGAGTTTGCATTCAAATGGATATGAAGATTTAAGTCTTGTTACAGGCCAAGAATGAAGAATCCAAGAGACCCAACTCCAAATCTTAAAAATGAAAACCCTATTCTCCTTTAAATCTCCAAAACCCTCTCAAGCTTAGAGAAAAAAAGTACTATTATATTGTGAAAATTATAATAATGGTTCGAATCCCTAAAATAATAAAGAGTTTAGTATTTATAGACTTCAAAAATAGTGTTGACGGATCGCTCAGCGAAGTTAGTCGGAATCGCCGATTAACCCAGCGATTCGCCGTTTGGTGTAGTTTATTGCCTTCTTACACTAGCTTTTAGCATCATCGTGTTTTATGTATTTGGGCGATATAGTACTGCTTCGTGGAACAATTCAGAGAAAAGTTGACAGCTCCTTTCATCGCCTTTTTGATCCTACTCCTTCAAGGCTTTGCGTACTGGAGCAAAGGGCGGAGTGCATCCCTTCGGCAGCTTGGCGATGCTCAAGCTTCAGCTTCTTCGTTCTTTTTCAGCCCTTTTGTTCCTTTTTGCGCCTAAGTGTCCATGCTTCCACTAAAACTTCAAATACCTGAAACTTAAGTGTTTTCATCAGAAATTTAGCTTAAATAAGCATTTGAGGACACTATTTCTATTAAAATAAAGCCTTAAATGAGCCCAATTCATGGACTCATCAAGTACCAACCGACCCCACCTCATTCTTTTTCTTTTTCACGCAGCAACGCAAGCAAAACAAAAACTCCAACGAACACAAATCGCGAACGAAACCCAGAAACCCAAATCGCAACCCAGCAAAGTGAATCGACCCATCAGTGCAGCAGCAATCGACCCAGGAGCAGCCCAATTGCGCGTGAATATTCGAGTGAGCCAAGTGGAAGAATCTTGACGCCTCGCTCATCCTTCTCAAGAAATCAAGTGCCTCAAATCGTTGTCCCGTTGAGGAATTGTACAATTTTGGACAAAAATTCAAGCTAGTAGCCTTATCTCCAGAGGGATTTCAAATTTCAAAATTTGAAATTCATTCAAAATTCTCCCAATTTTCCCCCTAAATCAGCCTAGTCCCCCACTATATAAATTCTTTTCTTTTTCAGTGTTTCAAGTTGGAAAAAAGTTGGAAAAAATTTGGGAGGGTATACAAAGTTAGATACAACATTATAGAAGAAACATATAAAGATTTTTGAGATATAAATAGACCCAAAAACACACGAGTGAAATAGGAGATACTCAAGTTTTGAGTTTCGTTTTGAACTCGACGTTCTTTCCATCTTTTCGTAGTCTCCAGCGGCTCGAGTTCAAGTTAGCTGCCCAAAAAAGAGGTAATTTGTTTCCTTAGTTCTTTTCTTCTTGCTCTAGCCGTTTTAAGCTCTCTATTTATATGTTCTTAAGTTATATTTTAGCTTTTCATGTAGAATGGTTGATTGTTTAGTTAAATTATTTGCTCTTGTTGAAATCTTGGCTACTGCTTTATTAAAGTATGGCTGAAAATCTCTAGTGCTTTGTTTGTTTTGGTCGACCGTTAGCATCTTTTTTTCTTCGTTATCTTAAGTATTGAACCTGCTTTGCTTTCTTAGTTTATCGTTTTGTTATTTATCAAATCATGTCATTTGTCGCTGCTTACATCTTATCTTCATGATCGAGTATCACAAATCTGATTTGAGAGTTGTATATTATCTTTGATAAACTGTGGTGTTCTATCTTAAGATTTTATTTTAGCCTCTTAGTAGTCTATTTTAGCTCTTTGATTTGAACTAATTATCCTTTGTATTTAATGTAGTTATGTTATGTTCCCTGATGCATAGTCAATTTGAATACGATCTTTTATATGTTTGTTTGTTCTTCTTTCATTTATTTTCTTTCAAAGTGTTCCCTGTCCAGCCGTAGCATTTCGTACGAGCTTTAATTAAAGTGTTTTTAGTATGATTTTCAGATTTCATGGGTCTGGTCATTGTATTCTTTGAGAGGGTTCAAAATTAGTGAAAAGGAACTGTCCAGCAATGTTAGTATTCTAAATTGTATTTAGGGTTGTATCCTTATTTAAGTTTAAGTCGTGGCTGCTCACTTTTTCTTGTTATATTTTTTCGAAAACTCACCTATGTAAATAAATTTTTTGGCTAATTCCTACCTGCCTTACTTGATTATAATGTTGTTTTAAAGATGCACAAGGTGAATCTCTTTTTCCAGTTACTTAAGTTACTGATTGTAGGTTTAGCTGACAAGTTTTGTGCTTTGAGATAAATATTCAGTAGTCATATTCAGTAGATGACCCATTTGCTCACTGTCTCTTTAAAAATTTGATCACTTGATTTCTTTCTTTTGCTATCCTAAGGATATAATGATTATCTTACTTTCAATGTTTGGATATTTTGGGTGAAATTTGTTATGAGTGTTAGCTTGTTCGTATGTGCATATATGTCTTCTTTGTTTCGGTTAATTCGAGAAGTTGAATGATAGCTTCATTTTATTTTATATATATATTTTTTCTTTTTCTCTTTCATTAAGTTTATTATTTATTCCATGTCACTTTCCTTTGGCTAATTTGTTCCCTTTTGTTTGCATGTGAAATCTGCCTGAGTTCGCCATGAACTCATCCCTTTGCACTTCAAATTTGGCCTTGGAGGCCCAAGTTCATTCTCTTCCTCGAGTCAACCCTCAATCACCAACAATGCAATAGACAAACAGGTCCAATTGAAAGCAAAAAGGGCTGGAAAACTAAAAATGCAGGTCCCGGGAGCCGAAAACACACTGATATACAGTGTGATACATATTATACATTAGTCTTTTATGATGTATATTACATCGAGGATGGGTTAAAGGATCCGCAAAATTTCAGCTTTGTGTTTTTGTAATTATTGGACCAAAGGCCCATTTATTTTGATTAGGGAAAATACATAAAAAAAAAACCCCTGAACTTGGCACGAAAACTTACTTTAGTACTTAAACTTTACGAGTAATTATTTACCCCCCTTAACATATTTGAAGTGAATTAATATCACCCTAAAATATAATACCAGTCTCAAGTTGGCAAGTGTATTACACACACGCCACGTCATTGACACATTAGAACCACATAAGCGCCATGTCATAGCCACATTGGAAATTCTCTAAAATTTGATTTTTGATTTTTTAAATTCATTTCTTTCTTTCCATTTCAGAATATTTAAATACTAGTTAATCTTTAGTTCTTAATTAGTTTAAGAAATATTGAAATCATTAGCAGTGATTTTTTTTCAATACTCAACGTCATTTACTGCTATGTCGATTGTTGGTGTTCTTCATTTTTTTTATTTTTATATACTAATCAAGGTCTAATTCTTAACTAATTCAAGAAAAAACACATTTAGTTGTAGTGATTTTTTTTTTTAAAAAAAAAACTCTCTACCCATTGCTTCAATCGCCATTGCCAACCATTAACATTATAGATCGGTTAACAAAACCTCATCTTCTTTTATGCCAAAGTCTTTATTTTTCAAAAAACTAAATAACTTTTTAAGAAAGTTTAAATCTCCAAAGTAAAGAGTAAAAAAAATTATGTGGGTCTTGAATGTGATTCTTTTTGTTTATGTGTTTAACGAGAAAATGTATTTTGAATGTAGAGTTTGAAGAAGGAGAAATAGGATGGGGTGGGGTGGGGATAGGGTGGTGGGGAGTTTGAGGAAGAAAAGACAAGCAGGTAGAGGGGGTAGGTGGGGTTTTGAGAAAGCGGGGTAGGTGGTTTGAAGAAGAAGAAGAATGGGGTGGGTGGGTTTCTTTTTTTTCATTATATATATATATATATATATATATATATATATATATATATATATATATATAAAGTGGGACCATTACTTTTTTTTTAAAATAACTTAACGCGTTTACAAAAAAAATTATTTTCTTTTTTTGCCACGTCATCCGTTAGGATGGTATTAAATTCACGCAAAATGATATAAGGGGGGTAAATAATTATCCGTAAATTTTAAGTACTAAAGTAAGTTTTCGTGCCAAGTTCAGGGAATTTTTTATGTATTTTCCCTTTTGATTATTATTTAGTTAGTTTAAGAGAGGTGAAAATTGGGCTGAAGGTCCAAACAGAAAGGCAATTGTTTTATGTTTAATCTTACGACAGGTATAAAATGGGTCAAGGGCCCAAAGTTGAATTTAGGCCCAAGTATCGGCCAAGGTGAACAGAAACCGAACTTGGGCCCACATCTTCTCTTCTTAGTTATTTAATTGCTTTTGCATGATTATTTTTTTATTTAATTTTAAGATTTTTCCTAAAATCGATTCCCCAAAAGATAACCATTTTGAATTAATTACTTATATTTTTCTAAACATTGAATAAATACTTATTTTTCTGCCTATATTGCTTTGAAAAGTTTTGCTGAAATATTATCCTCATAATATTTTTTCTATTTAATCAAGCATGTTTTTTTTCTCAAAACTGTTTAGCCAAATAGTTAATTATCGAATAACCACATGTTGACGGGCATTTCGGGTGCTTTCAAACCCTTCCCTAAATGCTGATATGAACCCTAAACCCCCTTTAATACTTTCATTAGATTTACTGTTTAATCTTTTTGGAAAAAATAGTTTTCTTAATTTTCCTTTAAAATTAAGTGGCGACTTTTAAAACCAGTCTAGTATTATTTTTAATATAAAACATTATCAACCTAGATTCACCAACTTCAAACCATCCAATAGGAGATCTGCATCTTCTCCTATAAAGAGTTTCATAAGGAACCATCTGAATGCTAGAATGGTAACTATTGTTGTAGGCGAACTCAATGAGAGGTAAGTGATCATCCCAATTACCTTTGAAATCAATCACACAGTCTCTCAACATATATTCTAAAGTCCGAATAGTGCGCTCTTCTTGACCATCTGTATAAGGATGAAAAGCGGTACTCAAGTTCACCTTTGAACCCAAGCCTTTGTGAAAAGATTTCCAGAACTGAGCAGTAAATTGTGCTCCTCTACCTGAAATAATTGATACTGGAACCCCATGGAGTCTAACTACTTCTTGAAGATACAACTTGGCATAATCTTTTGCTGAATGGGTAGTCTTTACCGACAAAAAGTGGGTTATTTGGTCATTCGATCCACAATCACCCAAATAGAATCATGCTGCCTTCGAGACCTTGGTAAACCTGTGATGAAATCCATATTGATCATCTCCTATTTCCATTCTGGAAGTTCTATATTCTGAACCATACCACCGGGCTTCGATGCTCTACTTTAACTTGTTGGCAATTCGGGTACTTAGCAACAAACTCTGCAATGCCCTTCTTCATACTACTCCATTAATAAACTTCTCTCAAATCACAATACATCTTTGTGGAACCCGGATGGATAGAATATCTGGAGCTATGAGCTTCCTCTATAATCCTTTCTTGAAGTTCATCCACCATTGGTACACACAATCTACCTTGAAACCTCAAAACACCATCTCCCCCTTGTTCAAAAGTCATTACTCTTTGCTTATGAACATTTGCCTTCAATTCAACCAAAATAGGATCTTGGTCTTGTTTCTCTTTCACTTCTACCATTAATGATGATTCAGCCCCATTCATCACCATTGTTCCTCCTTCTGTGAAATCCATTAGTCGAACTCATAATTGTGCAAGTCTATGCACATCTTTTGCTAACTCCTTCTTATCTTCCTCAAAATGGTGGCGCTACCCATAGACAATCTACTCAAGGCATGAGCAATTACATTAGCCTTACCTGAGTGATAAAGAATACTCATGTCATAATCCTTGAGTAACTCTAACCACCTTCGTTGTTTGAGATTAAGCTCTTTCTGACTAAACACGTATTCAAGGCTCTTGTGATCGGTGAACACATTTACATGAACACCATACAAATAATGACGTCATATTTTCAAAGCAAACACTATGGCAGCCAACTCTAAGTCATGGGTTAAGTAGTTCTTCTTGTGAACCTTCAACTGTCTGGAAGCATAAGCTATAACTTTGTCATTCTGCATTAACACACAACTCAAACCAACTCTGGACGCATCACAATATACAACAAAGCCTTGCGTACCTTCTGGTAAGGTTAATACTGGGCAGTAGTCAACCTCTTTTTTTATTCATGAAATCTTTTCTCACAAGCTTCAGACCATTGAAACTTTATTATTTTCTAAGTCAACTTGGTCAAAGGGGATGAAATAGATGAGAACCCCTCCATGAACTTTCTATAATATCCAGCCAACCCTAAGAAACTCCTGATATCAGTTGGAGATATGGGTCTAGGCCAATTCTGCGCTGCCTCTATTTTCTGAGTATCAACTCTAATTCCATTATCGGAAACAATGTGGCCTAAGAATGTCATAGACTCAAGCCAAAACTCACACTTAGAGAACTTGGCATACAACTTCCTATTCTTTAGAGTTTGGAGGACTATTCTGAGATGGCTAGCATGATCTTCTTCTTTTCTCGAATAGATTAGAATGTCATCAATGAATACAATAACAAACATATCTAAATAAGGCTTGAATACTCTATTCATAAAGTTCGTGAACGCTACAGGCGCATCAGTTAAACCAGATGACATGACCAGAAACTCATAATGACCATAACGGGTCCTAAAAGTTGTCCTGAGAATATCACATTCCCTTACTCTTAACTGATGGTAGCCAGATCTGAAGTCTATCTTAGAGAAACATGTGGCACCATGAAATTGATCGAAGAGATCATAAATTCTCGAAAGGGGATACTTATTCTTGATGATAACCTTGTTCAACTAATAGTAATCTATACCCATCCTAAGGGAACCATCCTTCTTCCTCACAAACAAGACCGGAGCTCCCCAAGGTGAGACACTTGGTTAAATCCTTATCAAGGAGATCTTTCAACTGCTCTTTTAACTCTTTTAACTTTGCTGGTGCCATCCTATATGGCGGAATAGATATAGGACGAGTATATGTAAGAAGGTCTATACTGAAGTCTATTTCTCTCTCAAGAGGGACTCCAGGAAAATCATCTAGAAAGACTTTTTGAAACTCTTTTACTACTGAAACTGACCTAATATGAGGTATCTCAACACTAGAGTCATTAACTCGGACTAAGTGATAGACACATCCCTTGGAAACTAACTTTCTTGCCTTAAGGTAAGAAATAAAATGACCCTAAGGCACTGTTGAACTACTTTTTCACTCTAAGACTGGCTCATTTGGAAATTGGAACTTGACAACTCGAGTTCTACAATCAACTAAGGCATAACATGCATGAAGCCAGTCCATACCAAAAATAACATCAAAATCTGTCTTGTCTAACTCAACTAAATCAACCATGATGCTCTTGTGATTGACGAAAATGGTACAATCACGGTAGACTCTCTCTGCTAGAATAGACTTACCAACATATGTAGAAACACTGAAGGTTTCACTAAGTTTTTCAGGAAGAATGTCAAAATTCATCACAATATAAGGAGTTACAAAAGATAAACTCGCTCTTGGATCTAGCAAGGAATAAACATTAAAGTTAAAGACTTGGATCATACCCGTGACCACATTTGACGAATCCTCTTGCCCTTGCTGACTAGTGATAGCATAAAGACAATTTCCTCCCTCGCCTACCCTGGAAGTTCCTCCTCTAAATGCAGCTTTGTCTGGTGGAGCAACTGAAGAAAACTGGGCACTATTGTCCCCATTACCATTTCCTTTATTGTTCTTTGGACACTCTTGCATAAAATTACCATTTAGGCCACACTTGAAGCAACCAGTGGAGCCATCACGACACATCCCTGATTGGATCCTACCATACTTAGCACATACATGAGGCTTACTACCCCGTTGTGTCATACTACCCTATTTAGCTCTGAAATTCTGACTATTGTACTCATTTTTGTTCTTTGGTGCAGGTGCACTAGCAGATGATGGAGCAACTCCATTTTGTTTCTGTTGGAAGGAAGACCGGTTGGCATTACTCTTCTACTGCCCAGACTCATTCCCTAATGTCTTAGCCCTCTTATTCTTAAACTCCTTTCCATCACTTAGTTTGTCCTCCTCAACTTGTTGTGCATGGATCATTAGTTTTGCTATGTCCATATTCCCTATCAGCATAGCTGCCTTGCCTTCTTTGCTTGACAGGCGAGACAACCCAGTAACGAATAAACTCATCATGCTCCTCATGTCAGCAACCATCTCTTGAGCATACCGGGAAAGTTGTGTGAACTTTAGACTATACTCATGAACGCTCAAAGAATCCTGCTTGAGAGTGAGGAACTCTCGTACCTTAGCCTCTCTCAGTTCTCGGGGAAAGAAACGCCCCAAGAAGTCCTCCTCAAAACAAGCCCAACTCGCAGGTGGTGCTCCCTCAACTCGTTTCTTCTTCCATTGGTCGAACTACATCCTAGAGACACCCTTCATTTAGTATGCAGCTAGTTCCACCCTCTTAGTATCATCAACATGCATGATTTCAAAAACCTTCCGGAGCTCTTCAACAAAATTCTTTGTATCCTCAGTAATACTTGAACCTGTGAAGCTTGGTGAATTCATCCTTAAAAATCACGGATCCTTGAAATGTCAGCCACTTCCTGTCGATTCCCTCTCTGTTGCCCAGCTTGATTGGTCACAACTTGGCTCAACATCCGGATAGCTTTATAGAATTCGACATTGGTGCCTTCTCCTTGGGATTGCACTTCTGGTGCATTATGTACCCCTTGTTCATGTGGTTCAATATTTTTTCTAGCCGGATGACCTCTGACAACTCTTCGTGGAGGCATGATCTGAAATAAACGCGCAAGCACGAGTTAGAAGAAACTTTTAGAGATAAACTCTATCGCACGAAGTGAGTATGAAAAAAGTGAGAAAATTCCTAAGTGTTGCAGCCTTCTAATTATAGATGTGGCGCGCTTCACACCGATAACTAGGACTCTACAGACACGGCTTCATAGACTCGCTAGGACTCTGATACCAAGTTTGTCACGCCCCGAGCCTACACCCTGGGCAGGACTGACACTTGAGAACCATTGCTGGCCTTAAGCAAACCCTTGGCCTGACTTATTTACTCAGCGAAAGACTTACTTATGATATAAATATTCTCACACCCCGAGCCTACACCCTGGGCGGGAGTGCCGGCCCCAAGCAAACCCTTGGCCAGACTTTCTTACTTAGTAGAAGACTTTACTCAAGATAAATACTTTTAAATATAGTACACTAAACTGCTTAATAAATAACTAAAAATGTAACAAATAGCATTCACTTGCAAAATGGCAACTCAAGTCTCAAATTAACTGAAAAGGAAAAGTAAAGACTCATGAACTAACTTCAACTAACTCTGTCTATGAAGCCTCTAAACTCTGAGGGATGTCAGGACAAGACCTCCGATCATCCTAACAACTGAAATAAGCAAGCAATAAAATAAAACATAACCAAAGGGATCCTCCGGAAAGCAAGGAGGCTCACCAATTGACTATGAGTGCTCAACTAGAATCAACGATGCACTGGATGTTGATCCTAGTTACCTGTGTCTGCATCATAAGAAGATGCAGGCCAAAAGGCATCAGTGCATTGAATGTATGAGTATGCGAGAGGAATTCTAAAACAAGACATAAGCTTGAAAGGAACTGAAGAACTTACCTGGCTCAACTCAACTCAACTCAACATAATTGAACTCATTTCAATATAAAGCAATTTAAAGCAAGTGCATTATTAGGAAAAACTATTTAAAACATGATGTCAACTCTGTGTGTATGCAACGATACATATAACTCTGAAATGTATGTAAACATACAATAAACTGTGTATATAAGAATACAATTTCTTCTGTGGGAGTTTCTCTAACCGACAACCATCACTTAAGAGCTATTGTGATGATACAACATTTTGCCTCACGTTGCCAGGGCCACCCTATACCTTGCTGAGGGTATAGAACTTGAACTACTAAGTGGATCCACTAGTCTATGCTAAAAAACACTAAAGGAATCATCTAAAAGGTATGACCCTTTTTCTACCCATGATAGCTATATGGTTTATGGGGGCTGTGAGTTGTCTAAACTCTCCCCATATCAATACTCAATACTACTCCCAAAATATGATACTAGCTCTTATGTTTAAAAATATACTTCTTTCTGTGATTTGAGATAATTGCTCAAAAACGTAGCTCAAAGGCTATCTTGGAAATCAAAGTTTTCCTTTTTGCTTAATTGTGAAAGCATTAACTCTTTTCTGAGAACTAGCTCAAAGGCTCTTTGGAAATCTCAGTTTTCGTTCTTATTTAAATGTGAAAACATTTTAAACTCTTTGGGAATACATAGTCCCCATATACTTCTTTGAAGAAATGAACTTCAATCTTTACTCTTTACTCTTTACTCAACTTGAACTTTAAGTCTTAAAATAAAGTTAAAAGAATTTGCAAAAGAATTCTTGAAAGGACTCTAAGAACTTCCTAGACTTGGGTCTTAACTCTCCTTAAATTTGAATTTATGGATTCAAGGTTATGATTCATGTTTCTGAATGATTTCTAGACGTTTAGAAGTCATTTAAAGTAGTTAGAATCAATAGGAAGTGTTAGTACACTTTAGAAGGACTTAAACGGGATAAACGATGAAAAATGGGTGGAAAACGATGATTCGGGAGCCTCCCTGGCATGCCGAGCCAGTCCCAACTTACTAGGGCTCATTTTGGGAGCACTGCAGGCATACCGCCCTAGCCCCTCTAGCCCTATGGGGGCGCGTCGCGCCAGCCCCTTCCCAGGCAAACCCGATGAACTTTTCAACTCGTTTTCTAACCTTAATTCAATTAATTTCTATTATTTTCCTCAATATCTCTTTGGATTTAGGTACCCAAAACATATACACAAGAATCTAACTCAAAGCAACTCAAATAATCAACATTAAACTCTCAAGAACTCCTTAATCTCATCCCAAATTCAAGAACGAAACTTATTCAAGAATACAACTCAAGATCATCAAATTATCAATCTTTTTAGGATGAAAATACGCTAAATTAAACATGTTTGGCACATGGGTGAACTAACCCAATGCTATGTGATCTCACATACCTCGTAGGATTGAATCCTTGGCGAAATCCACAATCAAACTTGAACGTTCTTGATGAATCTTGCCTTTTCTCTTTCTTTCTACTTTCTCCAAGCCCTAGAGTAGATTTCCATTTTTTTATAAACTGACCAAATTCAGTTTTGACCCTTAATTAATTCACTAAAATGAATAAATTGTTTGGGTAAGGAAAAGTCCAAACTACCCTTTCAAAATCCGGATTGGACTTTCCTTATTAGAACAGCCCAACTTCGAATGGGCATATCTCACTCATACGAACTCTGAATCATGCAAACTCAGCGGCGTTGGAAAGATTATTCCAAGATATTTCCTACCATATCTAGAAACACACCTAACTCATCCTGAGCTAGAAGTTATGGTTGTTTGAAGTTGACCAAAAATCTAACTTAACATACTAATAAAATTTTCCAAATTTTATATTCTTTCCAAAAATGACTATTTCCACTTTTTAACTTCTTTCTAGCTCTTTCTAGTTGCGGGGTGTTAAAAATACTTTAAACAAAACTGAACTGCTCAATAATAAACATTAGAATGTATTAAAATAATCATTCTCTGGCCAAAGTGGCAACTTAAGTCTCAACCATCAAAATAGGAAAGAGAAAGACTCGAGAACTAACATCACTAACTGTCTATCTATGAAGCCTCTAATAACTGAGATAGATGTCGGGACAAGACCCACGACATCCTAATGAACTAGATACTGAAAAGAAATTAAAAGGGGTCCTCCGAAAGCTATGAGGCTCACCAACAAAATCTGGAGCTCAACTAGAATCAATGATGCATTGGATGCTAATCCTCGTGACTTGTATCTGCATCATTAAAAGATGCAGGCCAAAGGGCATCAGTACATGAATGTACGAATATGCGAGAGGAAAACTAAAACAAGACATAAGCTTGAAAGGAATTAAAAGAACAAACCTGGTCTTAACTCAACTCTACTCAACTGAACTCATTTCAATATAAAGTAATGTAAATAAGTGCATTATAAAGAATTGTTTTAAAGAAGGGATATCAACTCTGTGTATTTAGAAATACAATAGTAACTATGTATGTATGCAAAGAAACAATATAAACTCTGAAATGTATATAAAAATACAAAATAATAATATTGTTATGGGAGTTTCTCTAACCGACAACCACCACGTAAGAGCTATAGTGATGATACCGCATTTTGCCTCAAGCTACCAAGGCCATCCTATACCTTGCCGAGGGTATAGAACCTGACTACTAAGTGGATCCACTAGTCTATGTTAAAAATCACTAAGGAATAATCTAAAAAATATGACCTTTCTCTACCCATCATTGGGTACATGGTTTATGGGGGCTGGAAGTTGTCTGAACTCTCCCTCATATAGGTGCTCAATACTACTCCCAAACTATAATACTAGCTTTTATGTTTAAAAATATACTTCTTTCTGTGGTTTGAGATAATTGTTCAAAACTTAGGTCAAAGGCTCCTCTTGGAAATCAAAGTTTCCTCTCTTGCTTAATTGTGAAAGCATTTACTCTTTCTTGAAAACTAGCTCAAAAGCTCTTTTGGAAATCAAGGTTTTCTTTCTTGTTTAAACGTTAAAACATTTTACTCTTTGGGAATACATAGTCCACATATACTCTTTTGAAGAAATGAACTTAAATCTTTACTCTTTACTCAACTCAAAACTCAAGTCTTAAAACAAAGTTAAAACGTTTGTAAAAGACTTGGAAAACTCTAAGAACTTCTCTTGACTTGACTCTTAACTTTCCTTGAATTGAATTATGAATTCAAGGTTCATGATCTCATGTTATTGATGATTTCATGTTGTTCAGACGTACCTTAGAGTGAAGGAATCAACTAGGAAACATAGGTACATTACAAGGGAACTAGTACGGAAAGAATTGGGAAAAAGTAGAAGACCTAGCGTCCATGGCCTCGGGCACAAGACCCAAAACTTCAGAACTGATGTTGGGACGTGCTGGCTGGCGTGGTGCCCCAAGGGGAAATTTCAGATCCCAAAGTGGGGCGCTCTGGCTGGAGCGGCGGCCCAAACCCCTGCACAGAAAACTCCAATTTTTCTTGGTCGTTTTTCAACTCTAAAACCTCTAGTTTCGATTGGTTCTTTCCCCAAACACTTAGATTCAACTACATAACCAAAATATCCAAGGATCCACTCAAAACAACACCTAATTTCATGAATTTGAATCAACAACTCCTCAACAATTTCAACGAATCAAGAACTCAATAGAACTTCAACAAAACCCATCAAGAACTCAATTTCTAAACCTTTAAGAACATAAATTCTCTGAAATAAATCATGATTGGCGCATCGGTGAACTAACCCAACGCTATGTGATCTCACATACCTCGTAGGGATCACCCCTTGACGAAATCCACAAGCAAAACCTCAAGGACGATGAACTTTGGCTCTTTCTCCTCTTTTTTCCTCTTGCATTCTTTCTCTAAAAACCCTAGCATTAATTCTTTGAGTGTGTAAACTGACCAAATTCAGTTTAGACCCCTAAGAAATTACAAAAAAATGAAAATAATTTAATTGGGTAATGAAAAGACCATAATACCCTTCTAAAATCTGGTTTTGACTTTTCTTATCTAGACAGCCTAACTTCAAATGAGTGTCTCTCCCTCATAAGAACTCAAAATCGTGAAAAATTGGCGGAGTTGGAAAGATAATTCAGAGATATTTCCTACGGTATCTAATATCACACCTAACTCATCCTGATCTAGGAGTTATGGTCGTTTGAAGTTGACCAAAAACCCATACTTACAATAACTTAACCAATTTTCCAGATTTAACTTATTTCCAAAAATGGTTTCTTTCTAATTCTAAGTATTTCTTGTAGCGGGGTGTTACAATGGGTATGGGATCATACTTTTTAGATGAATCCTTAGTGCCTTCAGGCAGAGCTTAGGGGATCCACTTAGTTGAGAGTTTCTATATTCCACCACGATATAGGATAGTTCTATCAACATGGACAAAACGTTGTAGTATCACGTAGCTCATAGTGATAGTTGTCGGTTAGAAAATCTCCTAATAGAGTTAATGTGTATTTTTATATATCACTTATTATGTTGAGTTTAGTAAAGTTTAAAAGATTTCAATTATTTAATTCTTTAAATTCAATTGAGTTTATGTTATATCTACTGCAATCCTTTCATTCAGTTATTTCACTTTGGCTATATTACATACTCGTACATTCAAATGTACTTATGTCATGCAACCTTCGTCATTTTATGATGAAGATACATGTGTTCATGATCATCAACAGGCACTTCGTTCAGATCACTCTACACTCTAGTTAGCTTTTGGTGAGTCTCCTTATATTTCGGAGGACCTCACAGTTACTTTATAGTTAGTAGTTTTGAGATGTCATGAGTCTTGTCTCGGAATTCTCTTAATAGTAGAGGTTTCATAGATAGACAGAGTCCACGTGTCTCTCAGCAATTACTTTCTTTTAAGTTGTTTACACACTATAAGTATTGCTATTGAGTATTTTCCAGGCTTTATGAGTTGAGTATTTGAGTTTTATGGATTTCATTATGTTTTAAGTCTATTATTGCTTGATTTAGTTTTCTGCTTGTTGTCAAGCAGGATGAGGGTTTGCTTGGAGACCAACAATGATTCTCGAGTGTCAGCCATATCCAAAATTCAGGCTCGGCTCGTGATAAAACATGAGGAAGCCAGTGGGAGCTGAGCAAGTCATCTATTTAGGAAATAAGATAAAGTTGCATGTGGAAGCTTATTGGGAAATGCAACTTAGTTCTTAGTACTGGTTTTATTTTAGAGTTAGAAAAGACCTTTTATGCTCACTCCTAGGGAGTCTACAACTCTTGTAAACTTCAGCCTTACACTCTCACGAATTTGGCTAAGTATAGAAATACTTAACTTAGTTTTTAGACAATGAATCAAAGTAAAAACACAGCCAACGTACGGGAACTCTTCCCAACCTTTATTAATATCAAAATCAATACAAGGAAAGGTTTCACGAATTTGTCTAAGGCCAGAACCTTCTCTGCTGCCTTAGACGAATTTCCACCCCTTTATAAATTTTCTGCACAAGGCAGTTACAGCAATTACGTCGGCAGTTACATCTGACATGTGTCTAACATTTGTCCTCACAGAATTCAAACTAAGTTCCAGCACTAAATATTCTTATTACTTGTGTCCACAACCCGGTGATCAAGGATCTGCTGAATATCAGTATCAAACTGTGTAGGTATTGATTGAGGAGCCCTCTTCGATCTATTTCTATCCGGATCATCTGCATCTGCAAAGTAAGGTTTTAGAAAACTCACATGGAAAGTGGGATGTATCTTCAACCTTTCTGGCAGGTTCAGTCTATAAGCAACTTCACCCACTTTCTTCACCACTTCAAATGAGCAATCATATTTAGGAATCAAACCCCGATGTCTTGTCTTGCTTACAATTTGTTTCCATATCTAAGGAGTAAGTTTCAGCAATACTTTGTCACCCACATTAAACTCTACTGAGCGACGATGTTGATCATCATATTTCTTCATGCGCCGCTGAGCCTTACGCAGGTAGTCTTGTGCCTCAGAAAACTTTTCAAGTCTATCCCTTGCAACCCTGTATGCTGCTGGACACTTCCCCTGATTTTTAGTCTTGGCAACATCTAATAGTGTCATAGGTTGTTTGCCCAAAACGATTTCAACAGGGCTCATTTCTATTGCAGACGACTTGTGCAAATTATAACAAAACTGCGCAATGTCCAACAAAGACACCCGATTCTGTTGACTTGCTATTATATAGTGCCTCAAGTATTCCTCTAGTAAATGATTAATCCTTTTCGTCTGTCCATCAGTTTGTGGGTGATTTGCAGTAGAGAATTTTAACTCAGTCCCCATCATAGTGAACAATATTGTCCAAAATTTGCATGTGAACCTTGTATCCCTATCACTCATAATATCGGCTGGAACACCAAAGTACTTGACAACATACTTATAGATTAATTCAGCATCAATCTCAGATGAACACAAATTAGGTGCAGCAATGAAAACAGAATATTTCGAAAACCTGTCTACCACAACCATAATCGATGCTTTGCCATCTACCTTAGGAAAACCAGAAATGAAATCCATACTTACCGACAACCAAGGCCTTTCAGGAATAGGCAAGGGTTGCAACAAACTAGCTTCCTTCTTATGTTCAATTTTCTCCATTTGACAAACATGACAAGTCTTCACGTACGCCTCTATATCTTCTTCCATCTTTGGCCAGAAATAAACACAAGACAACAGACCTAACATCCTTTCAATACCCGAATGACCAGCGCAGGTAGTATCATGCTCTTCCTTCATCAAGTCTTTGCGCAGTCTACCACCATTTGGTACAACGATTCTCCCCCTTTTAAAATGAAGCAGATCGTCTTCGATCCAATACCGTCTCATTGTTCCATCTTGCACTTGACCTGTCACGACCCGAGAGTACCCCCTAGTCGTAACATGGCGTATTCGACCCCGAAGTGGTCTTATACGAGCCACATAGTCATTCATTGCATTCAATAATGAAAATAGTGCGGAATAAAAAAAAAACTTATTTACATCCACACATTTAAACTTCATTAAAACAACTTTAAAAACACACAAATGGAAGTCTAAGTCTCACATGGCCATCTTAGACACAAATCAAAAACATAAGTAGGGACACGGCCCTTTACAATCAAAAGAAGTCTATTACATGAACAAAAGAACTTAAAAGTCTTATCCTCGAATCCATGAGGACATACCAAGTCTTGGAGGAAAGCAATCCAACACTTCAAACTATCTAGGAGGGATCACTTGCCGGAACCTACACTTATCGTAAAAATATGAAGAATATGGGTTAGTACACAAAATGTACTAAGTATGATGACCATGTAAAACATGCTTTAAAAGGGACATTTTGGTTAGAAATCATGCATTATGCCACTTTTTGGAGTACCATGAATAGTTGCATAAAAGACATACAATACAAGCATAAACATCAAGTAAGTCATAATATTACCTTTAAACAATTTCAACATGAAAACCTTTACCTTGGACCTTCACCTCAAGAAACCCTTATGCTATACCTCGTGCAATGTATGGATGGCGTCCCATACCACCATCCATACTAAGGCACCACATTTAGGTCACTTAAAGTAACTTATCATTCCTTTCTTTCACCTTTGGACCATATTCATACATAAGAGGTATATCATTAATTAAGACATGACAAGGGAAAAATAACTCGTAATATAACCCAAGTATAGCATGCATCTCATATTAAACATTTGAGAGCCAACATTCTTTAATAACCTCATTTAGGCCACAATTGTATCACATACATTAGGATTTAGAGAAACTCACTATGACCCTCTCCAAGCCTACTCGTGCAATGTATAGGTAGCATCCCATACTACTACCTACACTTGTAGAGCCTATCAAGAAACCATAATGAAATCTCACATGATGGGAAGTAAGCGTTTAACCGACATAGACCATGAGAGCTTGTCATGGAATCCGGTGTCATAAGTCCCCACACCGTAAAGAGGTGGTCTACTTGCCTAAGGAAGACCGGTATATAGCTTAATGGATCCACTAGCTACCTATGCGGGCACATAGTTTATGGGATAAGGTAGACGATCATTGAAACTCATGCCTAACTATTGGGGAAGTTTCCATCTAACCAAATCCACTCGGTGCTTAGCCAACATTCCCATAGAATAGTTCGTTACATTGACATTATCACATAGGAGAGGTGCCATTGGCCTACCAACTCCAAATTACATTTATTAACACGTGAAAGGATGCTTTAAGCCTACCGTTTCAAGGTTCATTTAGGAAAGCTCATTAACTCATCTTGAAAGGGTGCCATGGGCCTACCGGTTCAAGTCTCATCATTAACCTTCATGGAAAGGTGCCATAGGCCTACCGATTCCAAGGTTCATTACTATCATTAACATTCATGAGTGTCAAATTGAGAAATAATCTTTCAATAGCAACACCTTTACGTTCATAACATGATCACATTATCTTCATTGAATTCTCATTCATATAATGTCATGATAACACTCCAATTTCTCATACTATGCCTTTAAGGCCCTAAGCCTCACATACCCATTCACCAACAATACACCATAAAATAAGCATGGGTAATGACATACTTCAACAATCTAAAGACCTTTAAACAAATTTGATTCATATACATTCATTATCTAGCAACCCACTTCATAAAGGCATAAACTAGGAATAAAGAGAAATCATGGGTTCATGGAGTATTTTCATCTTAAATCATCAATACAACAACAATATAACCATAAAGTACCATTAGAAACCTTTTAAAACCATTTGGTGGAAGAACCCATGAGATTGAGTGAAAACCTAGATTTTTCATACTTTGGATTTGGCTCCTTGAATGGAAATTTAGACAAGGATCAAGACCACCATACCTTTGCTATGATCTCCCACGAAATTTGATGAAGAAAGCCTTGAATCCAAAGCCCTAGCTCCCACTTCTTCTTCTTCTTAATGGAGGATTGTAGAGAGGGAAATGTTTCAGGGAATGGGAATTGAACTAATGGTATCTAGGAAATAATATAAGTCCTTTGGAAGAATGGTCCAACACTTAGAAAAAAAATGAGGCGGGTGAACAGGTAGACCCTCGAAAAAGGCTTCACTTGGAAATTTCGGATTTTGATACGGTTGCTCTAAATTTTGGGTTAGACCCATTTCCCACTCAATTTGACCCCCTAAACAAGAATATGAAGTCGGATTTTCGAAAAATGAAACGGATCTTTTTATATACAACTAAACAAGTTTCCAGGTCGTTACATGACCCATCCACTTAATATATAATGAGTCATTTGTAGCACACAATCTGATTCTATCAAGAAAATCAGTTTCAAGTTTCAAAATTGAATATACAGCAACAAATACCTTTTTCAACTCAATGCATCAGCAACCTGGTTATGTTTCACTGGCTTATGCTCCCACATGAAGTCATATTCTGTCAGAAATTCCTGCTACCTTGCTTGTTTTAGACTCAACTTTTTCTGTGTCTTGAAAAATGTATTAGCAACATTGTCAGTCCGGACCACAAATCGAGTTCCCAACAGATAGACTATCCAAACCTGCAAGCAATGGATAACAACTACCAATTCCTTTTCATGAGTCGAATATCTTTGTTCTGTATCATTCAATTTTTGAATTTCAAAGGCCACAGGATGACCTTCCTACACTAACACGCCTCTAATAGCTTTATCAGACGCATCAGTATGTACCTCAAATGATAACTCAAAATAAGGCAGCTTAAGTATAGGTTCAAACGCAATAGCTTCCTTCAAATTTTGAAAAGCTTATTGACATCGTACTGACCACACCCACTTAACATCTTTCTTCAACAAATCAGTTAAAGTCGTTGCACTTTTCGAATAACCAGCAATGAACTTCCAGTTATAGTTAGCTAATCCAAGAAATAATCTCAAATCCTTCACGCTACGAGGTGCTTGCCAATCAACAATGGCCTGCACTTTCTTAGGATCCATCCTAACTTGGTTTTTACTAACAAGATGCCCCAAAAATTTTATCTCTTGTTGAGCAAATTCACACTTTTCCATCTTAACATACAGCGTATATTTTCTCAATCGAGACAGAACCATACTTAAGTGATTGACATGTTCATCCAATGTTCGACTATAGATTACAATATCATCAAGATAGACAACTACGAAATCATCAAGATGGTCAAACAACACATTGTTAATTAAGTTGCAAAAGGTAGCCGGAGCATTTGTTAGTCCAAATGGCATTACAAGGAATTCATAAGAACCATATCTAGTTACACAAGTAATCTTAGGCTCATCGCCTTTAGCTATTCTAACCTACTAATAGCCTGCCCTAAGATCAAGCTTTGTGAACCAGCATGCTTTGCTCAGCCTGTCCATCAAATCTTGTACCAACGAAATTGGATACTTGTTCTTCACAGTTGCCTTGTTCAATGCCCTATAGTCTACACACATTCTCATCGTCCCATCCTGCTTCTTTTGGAATAAAACAGGTGCACCATAAGGAGCCTTAGATGGCTGAATCAATCCAGCATCCAACAAATCATTCAATTGTTTATGCACTTCAGCCAACTCCTTAGGAGCCATACGATAAAGAGCTTATGTAGGAGCAACAGTACCTGGCAGCAACTCAATTTTATGATCAATATCCCTCATTGGCGGTAGATTGTTTGGCAATTCAGGTGGCATCACATCAGTAAACTATTTCAGCAACTCGGCCACACAATCAGACACTTCTACTGTAACGTCAGGCTTCAATTCGATTAAGGTAGCAAGTATAGTTTCATCACCTTTCTTCAACCCTTTGTCGATTGACATAGCAGAAAGTAGCATCCCCTTGTCTTTCTTCTTTGCAAATTTGTTGACCTTCCCAAACGGATAAACACCTTTCATAAATCCAAGATTGCCCTCATTCATAATCATCATCCCATCTAAGTGTGGAAAAGGAACAACCTGGAATTTTCTCAAGAAATCAATACAAAGTATGATCTCAAAATCTCCTAACGGCATCACCATTAAGTTATGTTTTCCTACCCAATTCTCAGTCGACATAGACAACCCATAAGCCATGCCCACAATGGCTTGTGCCATAGCATTAACTGTTTTGACGTAGGAAGGACTTTTAGTCAACTTAAGTCCCAATTTTACAGTAATATTAACATCAATAAATGTATGAGTAGCCCCTGTATCATCCATAGCTATCACACATTTTTCTTTAATTTTCATTTCTATATGAATCAATGAAGCATGTGGATTTGAAGTCTTAGACGCCTTTTCAACATTATTAACCAATGTCATATGATTGAAATACAAACCTAACGGGTTTACCATAGCAGCCACAACTTCCTCTTCCTCTTCATCCTGATTCAATTTTTGAGCAAGCAAAGCATTCACCCTTTCCCGGTTTGGATAAGACTTAGACAAATGAGGATCACCACAAGTCCAACAGCCCTTTGAATTTCCATCCTTATTCTTTGGTTCTTGTCAACGTCCAGTCTCAAATTAATAACCTGCATCAAAAGATCCACCAATGCTGGGTCGTCCATCCTTTCATCAGTGATACCAATGAAGGCTTTAATTCTGCAAATCATTTCCCAAAGTTTCGCATTTGTCACCATCGTTCAACCGCGCTCTGATACCAATTGAAAGGAGGAAATAAAGAAAACAGACCAAAGAATAAGGATGGAAATTCGAAGGTCTTGTTGGACTTGTGGTGGTCCTCATTTGGCTAAGTTTTGTCCAAATCGGGAAAGGGTGAACGCTTTGCTTGCTGGAAAATTGAATTAGGGTGAAGAGAAAGAGGAAATCGTGGCTGCTATGGTAAACCCGTTAGGTTTGTCTTTCCTCTGTTAGACGCGTAGTCTACTTGAGCTAACGACGTACAGGCATGGCAAGGATTTGAGCATTGGTCTTGGCATGTATGTGGGAAAAACAGTGTAGTTGTGCAAATATGAGTTAGTAAGCAACAAAAGAATTCAAGGTGCTTGGGTGTTGGCAAGGCAGCTTGGATGTACAAGCTTACGTGTGGGCAAAGTCGTTGGCAAGACAAGGCGGTGTGTTGG
Organism: Solanum commersonii; assembly: GCA_029007595.1. Taxonomy (NCBI): domain Eukaryota; kingdom Viridiplantae; phylum Streptophyta; class Magnoliopsida; order Solanales; family Solanaceae; genus Solanum; species Solanum commersonii. The sequence continues at coordinate 11,740,964 of JAJTWQ010000003.1, read as the reverse complement.
CTTGACTAGGCAAGGTTGTGGACTTGACGTTCGCAAGACAAAAGCTGAAATAAAACTAAGTGTTGGAAGCATGCTAAAATATTCTAAGTGTTAGAACATTGTAAATTTGGTCATGTGTCAAAATATATTTTAATTCAAAATATATTCTATCTCTTAGAATATTTAGTACTAGAACTTAGTTTGAATTTTATGAGGACAAGTGTTAGACACATGTCAGATGTAACTGCCGATATAACTGTTGTAACTGCCTTGTGTAGAAAATTTATAAAGGGGTGGAAATTATTAAGGCAGCAGAGAATGATTTGGCCTTAGACAAATTTGTGAAACATTTCCTTGTATTTTTTTTATATTAATAAAGGTTGGGAAGAGTTCCCCGTACATTGGTTGTGTTGTTACTTTGATTCATTATCTAAAAACTAAGTTAAGTATTTCTATACTTAGCCAAATTCGTGAGAGTGTAAGGCTGAAGTTTACAAGAGTTGTAGACTGCCTAGGAGTGGTGTGAAAGAAAAAAATTGACCCTCTTTCAATTGGTATCAAAGCGCAGCTGAACGATGGTGACAAATGCAGAACTTTGGGAAATGATACACAGAATTGAAGCCTTCGTTGGGATCACTAACGAAAGGATTGACAAACCAGCATTGGTGGATCTTTTGACGCATGTTACTAATTTGAGACTGGACGCTGACAAAGTTCAAGGTGAAATCGGTGTGCATTGAAAAGATATAGACGGGCACATGGCTGAAAACTCAAATTTTCGTAAGGCAACGACATTACAATTGGAGGGACTGCAGAAGGATAATGAAAACCTTCATGCAGAGATCATTGTATTATGTCGGGTTGTGGCAGCATTAGGTTCAACTCGTGGGGAATCATCTAACGTTAAAATTCCAGAACCAAAAGCCTTTGGTGGCGCAAGGAGTGCTAAAGAATTGGAAAACTTCATCTGGGATATGGAACAGTATTTTACTGCTACAAGAGTGTCTGATGCGGACAAGTTAAATATCACTACGATGTACTTGACTGGTGGTGCTAAACTTGGGTGGAAGACTCGAAATGCAGACGATGTGAATGCTGGATAATCCAGAATTGATCATATTACAATATGATTTTGATATATTTTGAGACAAAGTTTTTAAATATGAATTGAGTAAGGGTATAAGGGGACGATGTATTCCCATAGGTATCAATTTTTACATTGATAAAAGAGAAACTAAGATTTCTAAATGAGTTATGAGTTCACAAGATATTTCAAGAGCAGTTGCCTCTTTTAAAAGGGTAGTTTGAGAAATTATCTCAAACCAGAGGAAGAGTTATATTTTTAAACATATGATCATGAGTATATATTATTGGGAGTAGTATTGAGCACTGATATGGGGATGAGTTCAGATAACTCACATTCCTCATAAATCATATATGCCAACACGGGTATATGATCATACTTTTTAGATGAATCGTAAGTGCCTTCGGGCAGAGCTTAGTGGATCCACTTAGTTGAGGTGTTATATACCCCAGCAAAGCATAAGACAGTTCTTGTAGTGTAGGCGAGACATAGTATCATCATATAGCTTATAGTGATGGTTGTTGATTAGAGAATCTCCCAAATAGAGTTAAAAGTATATTTTTATTATATCACTTATAATGTTGAGTTTCAGAGGTGAGTAAGTGTTTTTGTAAAGTTTTAAACGATTTCATTCCTTCAATCCATTATATTCAATTGAGTTTATGTTTTATCTATTGCAGTCCTTTCATTCAGTTATTTGTTATTCAGTTATATTACATACTCGTACATTCAATGTATTGATGTCAATCGACCTGCATCTTTTAATGACACAGATACATATTCTTAGGATCCTTAACAAGAGTCTTTTGAGATCACTTCATCCGCTCATCAACTTTTGAGTGAGGTCTCCTTACTTCTGGAGGACTCCAGTATTTATGAGTTGTTAGTAGTAGTTCTTTTGAGGAGTAAATGGTATTATCCCAACACTTATCTTTGTATAGTAGAGGCTTCATAGATAGACAATTTTGGAGAGTTTCTCAATTTCAAATATTTTATTTAAACCTTAAGTTTCATACTTAGTATATTCAGCAAAGTTTTGAGATTCAGTTAACTATTTTTAAACGTTTCTTTCAATTTGATGTTTATATATGTTTGAGTTAGTCTTCCGCTTGTAGTTAGCAAGGATGAGGGTTCACTTGGGTACCAGCAATGGTTCTCGAGTGTCGGCCTCGTCCAAGGTATAGGCTCGGGTTGTGACATGAAGTATGGGTTACATCCCAATCACTTTTCTTATGATGTACTAGATGACTTTGAGACATATGTTAGACTTCTGCTTTTGTCAAACTCTATTGAAATATGAAATGCTTTCCTTTAAACTCTTTATTTATATTATCTGGTATAATGTATGCTAAGTGTCTTGTGTGGGGCCTCTCGGGGTCCTATACACCATGTTATGTTTAGGGTATACTTTGGGTCGTGACATCTATCTTGTGGCATTGGAGATTGGGACATATATCCATAGATATACTTAAAAGACTAATAAATAATGGAGTACTTAGTACTTTTGAGTTGTGTGGACTGCATTAAAGGCAAGCAAACCAACAAGTCAAAGAAAGGTGTCAAGAGGAGTTCAACCATATTAGAAATGATACATTCAGATATATGTTATCTAGATATAGACGCATATGGTCAGAAATACTTTATCACTTTTTTCGATGATCACTCACAATATATGTATCTCTGCATGCTTCATAATAAAAGTGAAGCATTAGAAGCCTTTTAAAGTTTTCAAGGTTGAAGTAGAGAAAAAATTCAGAAATCTAATTAAAATTGTGAGGACTGATAAAGGTGGTGAGTATTATGATAGATATACTGACGATGGACAAGCACAAGGTTCGTTGAAAAATTTCTTCAACAAAATAGGATTGTTGCTCAATACGCCGTGCTTGGTTTTCCAGATTAGAAAGAAGAAATCAAACATTATTTGATATTACAAATTCCTTGCAGGATTTAAGAAACATGCGGAAGCCAGTGGGAGCTAAGTGAAGCATCTATTCAGAAAAAAAGAAGCAGTCGCATGTGGAAGCTATTGGGACATGCAACTTAGTTAATTCTTAGTTGATATATTTTAAATTATTTTGTAGTTTTTAATGATTAGATATATTTTTTAAAATTTGGGCTTGTAAATATTTGTTTTGTATAGAAGTTACAATTATATTGTTTTAGGTTTGAATTGGAAGTTAACAATCTACTTTGTAAGTATTTTTTTTTAGTATTCAGTTTGATTGTAGCCTTTAATTTTATAAATTTAGTATATTGAAAACTGAAGTATCAATGAAAATATTTTGTACTCATGTGAATTTTATTATTTTTTTAAGTTTCTTATTTAGTTAATGTTTTTAAGTTCTTGCAATCACTTAGGTAAGTGAAAATATATTTAATCTCTTTTCCAAGCATTGTGTAAATTATAAGAAGCCCAAAAAATCAAAAATAATCATAAGCAATGGCTAAAATCAAAACTCAAAATTTCAACTTTATGTTAGTTTGATTTGTTTATAAACTTAATAAACTGACATGATTGGTTTAGTCATTTTTAATAAAGAACCAAATCAAACCAACTTATGTACACATTGCAAACTCATGTACACATTGCAAACTCACATTTGTAAACTATAGCGGCATTTGCAGATCATGACAGCTTTTGTGGCCTTCACAATTTGGAAATAGTTGCTTTTGTGGTCTTCATAATTGTGGCTAATATCTTCTTTTGGCGTGACACTAGTACCAACAGTAATAACCTGACATGGTAAGATGATTATATGAATTTAAAATGTGATGATTACTTTTGAAAATAGTTCTAAAATGACGGTACAAATCTAGTGTTTCAATCAAAATACCATTTGAAATTCATTTGCGTTAGGGGGTAATATTAATTTCAACGACATCAAAACACAAAACTTTGAACGAACACCCGAAACAAATGCAAACCATAATTGCAAACAAATTATAAAATATGTTTCATACCCATTGGAATCATAAAATTATCCATATGAGGTCTTCTAGATAGAAAGTCACCTTTAAGTGGTAAGAAAACTAAAATTTCATTAAAAGGTTCAAAACACCCCTGAATACCCAATCAAGTCAAAAATCATTTTTCAAACTTAACGAAATTGTTGAAATTCAAATAATATCTCATTATTCTATAATGTTGATTTTCATCACACTTCTAAAATTTAAATCTTCAAACTGAAAAATCTTACTCAATCATCATTCGATCACCTCCAAAATTGTGTCACCCATTCTCACAAGTCAAAAACACGATAGTTAAACTTTAAGAAGGTTCAAACTGAAAAACCTGATTTGAAAGAATAAAACGACCATGTGAATTATTACAAGGACACAACACCTCCTTCTCTAGCAAATCTTACATCTCCTTCTTCTTAATAGAATTAAAGTGAAAAACCGCAAAGGATGAGAATCATCAAAAAAATCAATGATGATACAAAAGAAATTACTAATTATGATGTTTTTTTTATATTACCTCTTTACTAATAGTGAACCGATGAAGTTGTTACTGAAAAAAGGTGGACACAAATAATGAAGGGAGAGATCAAGTTTTGAAATGAAAAGAAAAATCAAAATTAAGTGGAAAATTTGTGAGATCTATAAAAAAGGTGATTGATTGACACATAACTATTTGCAAAATCTTGATTTCTCAAAATTTATTTTGCAAGATTTCTCAAATCTTGATTTGGCTAATTTACAACTTTTCCTATGAACCTTAAGCTTACTATGAACACACCAAAAATATGACAATATAGGGAGAGTTAAGAGTAATTCACAAGTAATGATAGAAATTGATTAGTGAATAAAAATAGTGAGTGTAAGTGATTTTATAAGGTACCCAAAATAAGATATTTTTTGTTTGAGTGTATGTAGTTTTTTGTGACTATCAAATTGTAATGTTTCTTACAATAGTAATATTGTATTGCTTCTGTATTATCCTTATAAAAAATCAAGTTGAATCGAATTGATTCGTTCAGTGTTCGGTACACCAAATCCAATCAGAAATCAAAAAGTCAACATTGAACCAAAATATTGAATGTCCACCCCTAAATTAGTAAACCAAACTATATTTAATTAGATTTGGGATATTAAAAAGACTAATTAAATTAAGACACATTTCCTCAATTATTCAATCTTGATGCATCACACATTTTTTTCTGATAAATCACTTATACATATATATTTATTTTACCCACATACCTCTGTTTCTTCCTCGTTTTACTTCACCCACTGATCAACTCCATAACTGAAACCGTAGAATTTCAGGGAATGGGGAAAGCAAGCCAAAAACAAGAGTTCATCGATTACGACAACTTCACTGAACAAAAGAAAATCGATTTGCTCATTAATGCTCCAGAAGAGCACAACGTCTAATGCCTTGTCTGAAACATTATCTTCGAAAAACTTACAGGCCTTCAGACTCATTACCATGCAAGATACATCTCACCATTTCATCATGGATGTCCAGTGTACTATACATTCATAGACAGTTTTTTTACATTAATGGGAGAGGTATGATTTGAATTAACTTTTATTATTTAACACTAATTTGTTATAATTTTGACCTAACTAGCCATTATTTACTATTTTTAGATTACATTAATGGGTCTAATAATGCTTACAAGGTAAACCCCTAATTTTTTTCTTCAATCAATGTTATTTGTTTTGATTGAATTTATTTTATCGAGACTTTCTTGATCTTGAATACACTATTATTAGCTTATTAGGTCGGTCTCTCTTTATCTTGTTCTGGGTTTTGAATATGTGTTACCTATTATTTTGGTGGCTTGTACCCTGCTTGAGCTTGAACTGAAAGTGTTTTTTAAACGACCCTCTTAGTTCTTTTATCAATTCTACCCATTTTTGTGAGTTTTACCATTTTAGTAGCTTTTGTAAATAAAACTCTAGGAATCGCTAAGAGAATGAAAGAGATAACACAAGAGAATTGTTAGGAGAATTGTGTAAAGAACTTTGGTTTATTTTCCTTGATGAATTTATAAATGGATGTCCCTCTATTTATACTACTAACCTAGGAGATAAAGTATAAATAATAAAAATTATTTAAGGCCCTACATATTTACAAATAAAACATTCTTCTAGAATTCTCTACATGCCTAAAATATTCCAAAGTCTTTCAAGAATTCTTCCTAGACATGCTAGAGTATTTCCATGAAACTCTCTATAGTTTTAGATTCTTCCCACAAGTGTTTATCACGTAAGCTTCCACATAGACAACTTTATGCTATGTAACGTCTATGTGGCATGATGATGTGGTGGGTCATCACAATCTCCCCCACTTCATGTTGTGACGACCGCGACGCGCATTGTTCTTGCATAAATTCTTGGATCTTGTCATTGAATTGCCACAAATCTTCATATCGCTCACATGTGGCTTCTTCTGGTGATCGTCTGCCCCATGGTGTGCTTAGTATAAGTCTAAGGCAGTGACCAAAACCCCTAAAATTAAAAGTCAACATAGTTGATAGAAACAAAAAAAAAAGAAAAAAGTCACAAGGGCGAGTACACAGAGGAGAAAAGAAAAGAAAGAGGGGAAAAGGGGAGAAAATTTTGGATTTTTATCCAAAAATGATAAGGTAATAATTCTTGTCCTTTCCATTAATATTTAATGTGATTATGAACAAATTTTAAGGTTAGAAACGTGTAGAATTTATGCTAAATTAAGAAAATATAGGCCTAGGATTCTTAGAATAAAATATTGATTTAGCGATCGAATAACGATCCCCTTTAGCTAAAATTTGGCATGAAGGTTGTATTATTATGGGTGAACATAATGTGAAAAAATATATATATTCAAATTTGGTGGCTCGGGATGACTTTTTGACCCGATTTTTAAGCCAAAACTAAATATAGCAATATGACTGTCATTAGATTCGTATTCTTATGAGGATTATATATTTGAATATATTTTGACCATTCGAAAGTGTAATGGGAGGAAAAGTTCATAAATTTACATTTGGACTTCGGCTTGAGGCAAGTAGAGATTCCCTCTTTCTTTGGAGTTTCAGTTTTATGTAATAAATAAATATGATGGTAATGAATAATAAGAGTGTACCATATAAATGAGATAATGAGCATTTATGCGGGTACCAATATTATAATATGGGTAAATATACATAAAACTATTTATTGATTGATAGTATACCGTAAGTTGTGATACGATTGAATCGTGGAGACTTCTGAATTATGTAAAGTTGATTGTGATTGATGATCCTTAGTTGTAGCATCGATTGATGAACTCATATTATAAATTTGTTCGTACATATTCATACCACTCTTATTATTGCATGATAATTATTGGTTGATATTGTTCATTGAGTTATCTGTTAATTTTGTTTTCATATTATGTCAATAGAAAATGGTTTCGGTAAGTGACATCATACAAAGTCGATGAAAAATGGTTCCAACGAATGGCATTGTGCCGATGGAAAATCGTTTCGACGAGTGAAATTATGTCGATAGAAAATGATTCTGGCAAGTGTTGTTGTACTGATAGGAAATGGTTCCGGGAGGTATATGGACCTCATGAGTCCCCATTGGGTCCTGACTATCCGGTAGAGGAAGCGGGTGTATACCACATTTTGGCCAATGCATTATATTTCATCTACATTGTAATTCTCATTGATTCGACATTGAACTATTGAGATGACTGTGTAACATCCCACCTTAGAAAGAGCTAAATTTAGAAAGCGTGAAATTAGAAATAGCCAAATCTGGAATTTTACAAGTCATGCTTGAGTTATAAGTTTTGGGTCAACTTCAAACGACCATAACTTTCAGTACAAGATGAGTTAGGTCGCCCATAAGATATCTAATGAAAGGTCTTGGAATACTCTTTTCAACACCACCGAGTTTGATAATTTTTGAGCTCATATGAGCGAGATATGCTCGTTTGAAGTCGGGTTATCCTGTTAAGGATATTTACATGAAAATATGAGCGGTATTTTGGTCTTTTTCTTACCCAATCAGATTAATTCAATTTTTAGTAATATTTAGGTTTCTAAACTGATTTGGTTCAGTTTTCACAATTCTAATTTACGCTAGGATTTTAGAAAAGAGTTCAAGAAAAGAAAGGAGGGAAGATTCAAGGCATTCATCAAAATTTCTTGTGGATCGAAGGTTGTTTCGCTAAGGGTTTGATCCCTAAGGGGTATGTGAGTTCTCATAGTATTGGGTTCGTTCACCCACATGCCAATCATATATTTTAAGCAATTTCGTTCTCAAAATTGAAGGAATTGAGTTCTTGATTAGTGTTCTTGAAGTATTATGTTCATTCTTGAATTAGGATGGGTTTGATGAGTTCTTTAGATAATCGTATGGGGTTTAGGAGTTGTTTTTGAGTAGGTTTTTGTGTACTTTTGTGGAGTATTCAATTCAAAATGATTGGGGAAGAAACCATTCGATTCTAGGCGAATTAGGGTCATAAATCGAAGAGGAAAATTCATCGGGTTTTCTGGGCGGTGCCTGGTGCGACACGCCACCGATGCGCCAGGGGTGGCTGGCACACCGTGCCAGCAGTACGCCAAGATTAGTGCTCTGTATTTTTGGGGATGGCGCCCCACTCCACTCAATGCGCCAGGGTCGCCTGCCTCCACTCTTTCTACGTCGTTTATCCCGTCTGAGTTCTTTCAATGAGTACCTTTACTCCCCTTTGATTCTAACTACTCTAAACTACTTCTAAACATCTACAAATTATTCATATAATGAATCATAACCTTGAATTCATGATTCAAATTCAAGGTAGAGATAAGAATCAAGTCCTGAGAGTTTTTCGAGTCATTTTAAGAAGTCTTTTACAAATGGTTTTAAAACTTGTTTTAAATGACTTGAGCACTGAGTTGAGGAAGAGTAGATCTGATTTCATTTTCTTTAAAATGATATATGGGAACTAAGTATTCCCAAGATAAAATGTTTTTACATTTAAGAGGAGAGGAAACACCGATTTCCAAAGAGTTCATGAGCAGTTTTCAATATTATCTCTTTTTAGAGAAACCTTTTGAGTAATAATCTCAAAGTTGAGGAAGGGGAAATGTTTTCTTTAAAATATAATGAGCTAAGTTATATTTTGGGAGTAGTATTGAGCACCGATATAGGGGAGAATTCTAAGAACTCACAGCCCCCATAAATCATGTAGCCAACATGGGTAGAAAACTGTCATAATTTTTAGATAATTCATTTATTGCTTTTTAGCATAGATTAGTGGATCCACTTAGTTAAGGAGTTCTATACCCCGAAAAAGTATAGGACAGTTCTGGCAGCGTGGGTTAGACATTGTATCATCACATAGCTCATAGTGATGGTTGTCGGTTAGAGAATTTCCCAAACAGAGTTTACTTTGTATTTTTGCATACAAATTGAGTTATATTGTATTTCCAAATTCATTGAGTTGTTATATTCAGTTTTAAAAGATTTTCTTTATATTGTATTACTATTATTGTTTTATATTGAATTGAGTTGAAGTTGGGTTGAGTTGAGACGAGGTAAGTTGTTCCTCCAGTTCCAGTTCAAGCTTATGTCATGTTTTAGATTTCCCCTCACATGGTTGTACATTCAATGTACTAATGTCATTTGGCCTACATCATCTTATGATGCAGATACAAGTAACCAGGATCAGCGACCAGTGCTTTGTTGATCCAATTGAGTTCTAGAGTTGTTTGGTTAGCCTCCTTGCTTCCGGAGGATTCCTTATTTTCTTTCAGTTATTTCATATAGTTATTAGGATGTCGTGGGTCTTGTCCCGATGCCCATTTCAGTTAGTAGAGGATAGATAGATAGATAGATAGATAGATAGATAGATAGATAGATAGATAGATAGATAGATAGTAGTTCATGAGTCTTTTCCATTTTCAATTATAAATGTTTAAAGACTTGAGCTGCCTCTTTGGCCAGTTGAATGTTCCTTTACAACATTTGGAGTTTATTACATGACTTTATCTTTTGAGTTCTTTTAATGTTGAGTAAGTCTTCTGCTATGAGTTAAGCTAGGCCAAGGGTTTGCTTGGGGCCAACAATGGTTCTCGAGTGTCGGTCACGTGCAGGGTGTAGGCTCGGGGCATGAAAGATTGTGGTACTGATTTGACTTGATACATTTGAGATATATTGTGATATTATTAATATAGTAACTGGTCTATTTGGAAAAACACATGTTCTAATTATTATGTTAAGGTGATTTATTTTATGACTTAATTATATTTATTGAGAAAGAAACTTTTAGAATATATTTTGTTATCACTTTTAGGAAGGATTAGAAATCAAAGCTTGTTGAATACACGTGTTTATTTGTTGCACCCTTTTTACGTGAGAAATTGAGCTAAGTACTAGCAGTACGTGACTTGCTGCTACGATTGAGATTGGCGATTATCGGGATTCAGAGTGAGTTGGTTTCTTTTCAGCAATATTGGATTCTAAAGACTCTTTTATTATCTGTCTTATTTCCTTCTACATAGTTGTTTCAGTTTTCAAACATATTTTGTATTCGTAGATGCTCTTGTATTGGTGTCACTGGGTCCTTGGGTAGTTCGACTTCTACTCATTTATTTCATACTTATACGAGTTAGTTTCTTAATTTAATATTATTTATGCATTAGTTGAATATTTAGTTGGTAATAAAAGAAGTGGTTTCACTTATTGGATAATAGGTACCCTCACGACCTAATGCGATTTTTTATTGTGAAAACATGGTATCAGAGCATGGTTTGTAGGTCCTACTAAGTACAAGAGCAGAGTATAGTGGAATCTTGCTGATCTGTGCAGAGACGTCCGTTACTTATCTTTGAAAGGCTATAGGACTTTAGGAAACTTGTGTTCCTTGTTTACTTAACATGCACAATTGATCTTACATAATACTAAATCTTTATATTTCATTCTACCATAGATGGTGAGAACACGATCTACGAATACTAGATGTCAGACATCTGCACATGCACCAGCATCTGCTACTTGAGTCGTATCACACGAATGAGGTAGAAGGTGAGGTAGAGGCAGGGCACGAGTTATTTCATCAGTCAGGTATAGAGTGCCAAGAACAACTCCAGCATCTGTTAGATCAAAGTCTTATGAGGATGATATTTATGTTCCAAAGGATGATCAGGTTCAAAATGAGGAGGTGGTCATAATTCAGGCACCACCAAAATTTATTTCTATACTAGAAACTCAGTATAGTTTGACATGTATGCTCAGCTTCTTAGGAGAAATGGCTCAGGCTAGTATTTTTCCTAGTGTACCTGTTGTTTTTCAGGATTAGGTTGGACGGCAGCCTCCTGACCAGCAGGCAACTACAAGTCTTCAGATCCCACCGAGTCAGTCAGCCACAAAAGTAGCTCCTAGACATGAGGGTATGCCTTTTCCTGGTCCATCATGACACTTGAGAAGCAAAAATTTTTATGAGATTCAATAAGATGGATCCTCCACAAGTCAAGGGTAGACAAGAAAGTACATTTATGAGTTTATAATCAGTTTCCATGAGAGGTTACACAATTTGAGACTAGTGGAGTCTCATGGAGTTGACTACACAACTTTTCAAATGCTACGGCCAGCCAAGCAGTGTGGAGGGCTTATATCGAGACTAGAACAATTAGGTCTCCTGCTTTGACTTGGAATTAGTTGAATTGGGTATTTTTTTAGAAGTCTGTTCTTCATAGTATGCGAGAAGACAGGAGGAACCAGTTTGAGAATTTGACTCAAGACAGTATTTCATTGAGCGAGTATGAGTCCAAATTTCATGTCTTATCTCATCATGCTTTGATGATTCTTCCTAATGAGACTGAGAGGATTGAAAAATTTGTGATTGTATTTATCTATATGATACGTATGGGAGCTTTTTAGACAATGTTTGTGGAGGCACTTTTTAGAGAGTAGTTTATGCGGCCAAGGATGTTGAGTACATGCGAAGTGAAGAGTTTGGTGAGGCTAGGGACAAGAGGTCTTATACTTTTGGTGGTTTCAGTTATACCTCATCTGGAAGTAGTGGTTATTCACGAAAGAGGTTTTGACCACCTTCTGGTAAACCAGCTCAGGTAGCTATTCAAACGTCCGAGGGAGGTCGTTCAAGATAGGGTTCCAAGGATATTCTCAAAGAGTTTCTAGCCATGCAGAGTATAATGATCACTCTCACTTTACTCAATAGATGATGGTACTAAGGATATGTTATGAGTGTCGTGAGTCGGGCCATATCAAGAGATATTGCCCTTGACTCAAGGATAGAACACAACAACATGGTTCTTAGGGTCCTTATAGAGTAGTACCACAGCGGCTAGGGGTTGTGTAGGTTCTCAAACGGATCGAGGTGGTGGTCAAAGTGAGGGTGGTAAATCTCATTGTTATGATTTTCCAGGTCATCCAGAGGTAGAGGTTTCTAAAACATTTATTACAATTATTGTTCCAGTGTGTCATAGACCTGCTACAATTTTATTTCACCCTAGTTCTACTTTTTTGTATAGTCTGCATATTTATCGTTGGGCCTAGATAGGTTATATGATTCTCTTGTTGTGCCTATCCATGTTTCCACACCCGTCAGTGATTCTTTGGTGATGGATCAGATGTATTGATCATGTATTGTGACTTTAGAGGGCAATGACATGAAAGTGGACTTAATTATATTGGATATGGTACATTTCTGTAACACTTAGGATTTCGAAAAGGGAAAATATTTGCATGAATTATAGTTTCTAGTTTAGGTCTACGAGACCAGTCTACGATTCCTTCTTAGCTTCATTCTCTTGAGAAGGAAGTGCCCCAAGTGATCGCTCTTGTAATGCAATGTATAGTATTAAGGACTTTCGAGGAGTTGGTGCCCCCAATACAAGTGAATTCAACAAGTATCTTTTGATTCTTTCAAGAGTATTTTGACATGATTGGTCCTAGTGGAAAGGAACGTCTTTATTCATTAAATGGTTGATAGGTTGGCATCGTCTAGCCAGGTTAGAAATGAATCTCCGAATGAATGCCAAATTTTCTTGTAGACTGTGGAGGTCTTTCAAGTTCTTTGGCTCAGGCATTTTTTGAATGGCATCAATCTTTGCAGGATCAACTTTAATTCCACGATAAAGCACAATAAAGCCAAGAAACTTTCCTTAGGTAACCCCAAATGCACATTTAAGTGGATTCATCTTCAAGTCAAATTTCCTTAACCTCTCAAAAACAATTTGAAGGTCTTCAAGATGGTATTCCCATTGCTTCTTCTTTACTACCAAGTCATCGACGTAACATTCCACCCTCTTATAAAGCTTGTCATCAAATATATTTTGTGTTGCACGTTGGTAGGTGGAACCAGCATTCTTTCGACCAAATGGAATCACTTTGTAACAATAAATCTTTTTTGGAGTTTGGAAGGCAGTGTATTCTTCGTCTTTTGGAGACATTCTGATTTGATTATATCCAAAAGACTCATCCATAAATGACATAGCTTCGTGCCTAATTGTAGCATCAACCATGAGCTTAATGATTGACAAATGGAAGTCATCTTTTAGACATGCCTTGTTCAGATCTCAAAAATTAATGTTGACACGTATTTGACCATTTTTCTTCTTAACAGATATAATAATTGAAATCCACAATGGGCACTTCACTTCTTGGATAAATCCAGTTTCGATTAGCTTGTTCACCTCTGCTTCAATTTGTGTTACCAACTCAAGGAGAAACATTCATTGTGATTGCTTTATAGGGCGTGTTCCATTTCTTATCCCCAAATAATGAATAACTATCATGGGACTAAGGCCTAAAATTTCTCTCTACGACCAAGCAAAAACATTTTTGTACTCCACCAATAACTTGAAGTATTCTCTCTCTTCTTGTGGTGTAAGAAGTGCACTAATGAAGGTTGAGTGTGGATCTTCCAGAGTGCCTAGATTTAGTTCCTTAAGGTCGTCTATGGTTGATTGTATGCCATCCTCCAATTGAGAGGGGCCCTCTTGGACATCATCATATGTATCGTCAATATGAGGACCTTCTTCCACTGTTATGTGATAGGATGTTTATAACAAGTTTGAATCTTCCCTCTGACTTTGTTTGAAGACTGTGATGGCTTCTCCTCTCTCTCTTTTTTTGGTTATTCATGAAACTGGTTGGCGACAACAATAATGCTTCTTTTTACCTTCAATGAACTATCTCTGGTAATTGATAATACAGTCTTTATCTCCATACGTGAAGGAAAGATGCTATGAATCTCTTTGCTATCAGACATATCACAAAAATCTTAATTTTCATGCTCCAACGTCTTTCCTGATAATTACTTCTTTTTTGCTCCTAAGCGATGAAATACAGAGGTCTTTGAGGTGGTGGCTGATTAACATTTCAAGGGCACTTAATCCAGTTCTAAGCGTCAACGATCGTTAGTCAGTATAATAACCTAACTAAATGAGTTGGGGTCGAATCCCATAGGGAGTGGTACATGTTTAAGATTCAATCATAGGAATAAAAATTTACGATTAAAAACATAATGTAAATCAGGCGGTGACACGAATGTCAAATAAGGGATTTTTGGTTTTAACTATCAGCTACAACAACATCAAATAATACGAAGATAACAATAGGGAGGCAGGTTCTTGGGATTTGATTCGATTACAAGCTATTATAGATAAACGGGTAGTTGCAACTATTAGAAAACAGTTGTAAATTAGTGAATAAGCTAGACTATCGGGGAGGTAAACTTTCTCTTAAACAATTTACCCCGAATCAAGTCGATTTCTCTCAAACATCGACAAGCATACAATTAAGAATAGCCTACGCTTTAGTCCATTCACTCTCTTGAGCTGAATGTGTGGATAAGGGTTTAGGATTCACTCTCTCGAGCTGAACCTATGACAACCCAATACCCACAGACCATTAATTCAGTAATCTTGGTTTTAAAACATCTCTCTCGAGCAAGCCAAAAACACGAAGGTAGAATTGCATTTGCAACTACAATTCCTTAATTTAAACCACAATTACTAATTGAAATCATTTATAAACATCAACTACACTAACAATTAGCAACATATATACAAAGGTCCAAATTGAAGAATCTCGAAGACCTACTTTCAATTTCTCAACAATGGAAAGTTTTAATTCTTCGAAGCTAAGGAAAACTTGTCTCTCAGTTCAGAATACTCAATATTCAAAAATAAGATACTTGATAATGATAAAATCTCTCTAACTTAATGTTTGAAAATGTATTTATAGGGGCCAAAAATAAGTTGCGAAGGTCCATTCTGCGTAGTAAGTCGAGCTCGCCGATCCACTCGGCGATGCGCCCTTTAGCTAATTTCATCGCCTTTTTGTCTTGGCCTTCAGCATCCTCTTGGTCTGTAACTTTGGGTGATCTAACACTGCATCGCGGAACCACTCAGCGATCCGCCGACTTCTCCTTTCTCTCGCTGACTTGACTTTCTCCTTCAGGGCTTGGCACACTGAACATTAGGCTGTCATTGAGCTTACTTATCGAGTCACCAAGTAGACTTGGCAATCACCAGACTCTATTTTCTTCCTTCTTTCAGCTCGCTTTGTTCCTTTTGCAACTTAGTATCCATGTTTTGCTCCTTCATCCATAATCCTGAAAATCAAGGACTTTACATTAGTTATTGGCACAAAACAAGCATTTAAAGACATTAAACCTATATAAATAAAGCCCTAAATGAGTCCAAATCTCGAACTCATCAGTGGCATCTCCCTCCACTTGTTCAAAGGATTCCTCTTCACCTTTGTGGGCTAATCTTTCAAATGCAGAGACACAGGGTGTCAATCTTCCAATGCGTTCAAATATCGAAGTCTGTCATGGTGTTTTACCCTCCTTAGATTCCTTTGTTTTTTCTACAGAGGTGTGGTGGGATGAAGTTATTTTCTTTTTCTTCTTAGATGAGACTCGAAGAGGCTCCGACAAGCTAAATCCTAACCCAAACCTAGGAATGGAGACATCATATCCTTGTTTTCTTAACCGCATTTGAGACTTTGTAAGCCCATGTATTTTTTCACCAGTGACTTCGTCCGTGAGTTCTCTTAACTTTGCTGGATTTGAGAAGTTGTAACCTGATTTTTCAAATAATGTGAAGACCTTTTGATCAAAGTTCTTTTTTGTCTTACCAACTTGGGTATTGCCTTTGAGTGGCTCCAAATTGATAAACGGGACTTGGGAAACTGGGACAGTCATTTTCTCCTTCAAATCTTGGAATATGGTGTGACTCAATTCTTTCCTCGGTGGGTGAACTTGTTGAGTACATTCCTCTAGCACTGGTTGTCCCTTTTTTTTTACGTTCACGTGGAATGTAGCAAAAAATTAGTTGCTCATTATCAATATTGGTCTGCAAGTCTCCTTTAGATGGTGAAAGCTTAATGGAAACCTCTTATATTCTCTTCTTAGACATCTTGATAGCGTCCCATTGAACTTAACTATCGACGAGATCAATTATGTTGGCTTGTGCAGGTTCCTCCATATTTGATCTTCCAGAATCTAAATAGAATCTTGCATCTGTAAAATATGACTTATTCTCAGTGAAAGGATTGATGTTTGCGTCAAATTTGACTACCTCACCATCTTTCATATACTTCATGCATTGATGCAAAGTAGATGACACCACTCCATTTTCATGAACCCAAGGACGTCCTAGCAACAAGTTGTATGATATTTTGGCATCAATAACATGAATCAAAGTGTTTGATTTCACGTCGCCTATGGATCGTTGTCCTCCTTTATTGAAACCTTGGATTGTTAGGTTACTTTTGGAAAATTCTCAATAGAGATCCCGAATTTTTTCAAAATAACTTTTGACATGATATGGACTGTCGAACCACCATCAATTAGTATGCGATTGAGATGTTGTTCTCGAATAGATCAGACAACAAACAAAGGTCTATTATGTAGTAGACCCTAAAAGCAAGTTATCATCTGTGAAGTCAATTGTAGCATAATATAGGGTAACTTTTTCATTAGTTTGATGCTCTTGTGTTATTATTGGACTATGCTCGCCTTTGCTTTCCTTTGTTTCGTCTATGCTGGAAGCAACATGTGTTGCACCAATTTTACTACCGCAAAGGAATTTTTCAGGAAAGAATTAATCTAACGTAATGGGCCTTCAAACCTTCTGCAATAAAGAACCATTGATCTTTTGGCTAGTATAAGGCTTGGCATTTTTTATGGTTATAGTTGATTCTTGTCACTCCTTATTGCTATTGTTTTAGGAAGTCGTATCCTAAGAACTACTTGATGTCTCTGTTTCTTATGAGTAACTAGAGTCCAGCCATCAGCTTCATTGTTGTCTATCTCTAGTGAACCTTCAGGGGTTTTCCTTGGAAATCAACTTCAATAGGTGTGAAACTTCTGAATTGCAAGGAAATGGTGTTTGGCATAATTTGGGACCTTGAGCACTTCTTTTGATTGGGTGCTACACTAGCATGATTTGCTTCCGTTGTTTCATCCATGTCAATGATGATTTTTCCTTCGCTTACTAACATCATGATTTTCTCCTTCAAGATAAAGCATTTACTTGTCAGGTGGCCAAGGACGCGATGGAACTTGCAGTATTTAGGATCACCAATCTTATTGATTTCTTCGGGCCTCTTTGATTCCGGAAGATCAATGACTTTCTTAGCTAGCAATTCATCAAGAATCATAGGTACTCTAAATCTGGAAACGGGTAGACCTTGGCCTCTAACTCCTTCAAGGTTAGACGTTGCCTCTCCTCCTTTGGATATTGACATGGGGCTTCCTCTTCTTTTAGTTTCTTCTTAGTGGTGACCTTTATAGAAGTTGCTTCCACCGCCATAGATTCCTTAGTCTAGATCTTTAAGGTCATATCTTTCTTGAACTCCTTCTTTTACTTTGTCAGATCAGCAAAAGGAGATGTTTTCCCATGACTTGCGATGCACAACTCCATGTCATATGCCTGTGTAGCATGTTCCTCAAAAGTTCACGGTTTGATTCATTGGAGTATGTATAGAAGTCCCCAATGCATATCCTAAATGCACATTTACACAACAGATATTTCAGAAAGATGATCTTTGCAGTCTAAACTCAATGATCTCCAACGATTGATGTAATCCACCACAGGCTCGTCCTTTCTTTGCTTAGTGTCGGTCAACTTTATCATGCTTACAGTTCAACAAGTAGTGTAAAAATGATTTAGGAATTCCTTCTCGCGTTGCTCCCAACTATCAATAGACTTGTGTTCCAAGTCGATATACTATTCAAATACATTCCCTTTCAACGAACGAACAATTGTTTTTACCGAAAGGTCACCATGTGCTTCAGCATTGCTACAACTTTCAACAAAGTGGGCGATATGTTGCCTTGGGTTCCCCTTGCCATCAAATTGTTGTAGCTTTCGTGGTTGATAGTTTTTTGGCATTGATAGACAATCAATCCGTCTGGTATATGGCTGGTAGTAATGCAAGGAACTTTGTGGTGTTCCGCCATATTGAGCCCCGATAGTGTTTGTTTATCATGTCTTGCAGTTGTTGGACGGATAATGCTGCAACTAAAGTAGATTGTTTCTCCTTTTGAAATTTTGAATTTGCTAGAGATTCCTCAACGTCCTTATTTCGTTCATCAAAACCAAGTGGACAAGTGGGGACATGACTTGACTCTCCAGGTGTGAATGTCTCCAACTTGTTCATAAGTTGAGTAATATGAAGATTTTTGTCGTCAACAGATTTTTTCAAGGCTTCAGTGGTTTGCTCCATCTTTGCAAACTTCTTCTCTATGTCGGTTGAGTCAGTCATCAAAGCATTGCCATTCATTGAAGTTGGAGAATCCATTGAATTTTCAAATTCACCAAAGTTGGAGCCAATTTGAGAAAATTCTCCAAAGAACACGAATGCAAGATTGCCCCAGGTGTTGCAGTTACGACCATCATATGAGAGTTGTTGTTTTTCATCGTCTCCAATGAAGTGAAGTATTCAAATCCATCTAGCCCACTGTTCTTGAACTTACGCCGAGTAATCGGGCCTACCTGACTTAGATCAGTAGATACGATATCAGTAGGGTCCTTGTATGAAAAATCACTACTCTTTCTGAAGGCCATTGCAGTAGTTGACTTTGTAGTTTCTGATTTGCAAGAGAAAGAGATGAAGAGTAGAATTGGTCCCACTGGGAATAACAAATATCTGTAAGCGCTAAATATTAACTGCAAGCAAAATAAATAAGAAAAAATGTGATTTTTATTAATGAATCTTGTGAGTACAATTATGTTGTTCTCTTGATTCTTCTCTCATAAACTTCTCCAAGATTTGAGGGCCTTCAGTAGTGTATTTCTCGAATGTAGGATGATGTAAACCTCTATGAGATGTATCTATCTCCAAGAACGTCGGGAAGCACTTCATTGTTTCAAGTCGATCTCTGGGAAGAACTATGTTGACCACTCCTTCGAAGAGCTATGTAGTTGGTGATGTGGCTTTCTCCAATCTTTGCTGAATGCTTGTTGAAGTATTCTTAGAATCCCCTTCAGAATGTCATGTTCATCCCCTATTTATAGTTGTAGGGGGTAGACAACGTTGCTTATGATTGGCCAAAGGATGTCATTTTGACATTTGACGGATTTTGATTGGTTCTTGCATTTGGCTGGGACTACCACCTCATTTGGACACGAGGCGTCACCTCGTTGGTCTTGGATACCTAGTCATTGTGACACATGACATGAGTTTGGGCTTCAAGGTGAAATGGACCTTGGATTTTAATTTAATAAAATGGACTTATTTATTTGTAAAGCCCAAATTAATCATTCAGCCCAAATGAACATGGATTTAATCCAAATTTTGAATGAATTAAATCCAATGAAATTTGTGTGTCTACAATTACGTATATATTTGACAATGGGCAAACACTAAGTTGTTTCTCATATTATTGTTTCACTTTATTCTTTGTTTATATATCATGTTTATTATACTTGTACATTATTTTTATCTCATCCTCAGTTTGTAAAAATGAATTCAGTCGGGACTCATGGTTATGGATTTTGAAGGGTGCTAATACCTTCTCTTCGGAATTACTTGAACCCTTACCTAGAATTTATTGGTTCTATAGACTATATTTTTTGTTCATTAATTAATTGGTTTCCTAATTTTCCTAAAAATGGGTGGTGACTCCTAAAATATTTTGTTAAATTTTTTTTAATTTAATTTAATTAAATTAAATGAATTGATCATTTTTTGAGTCACTGCGGCGTTACGCCTTATTTACAAAAAAATAAAAAATAGGAATGTGAACCCTTGTCTTTATTGTACTCTTTCATGATTCAGAAAAATAATAATATAATAATTCTATTTTATTTTATTTTATTTTTTCGCCAGGTAAACAAAAAATATTGTATCAACAGAAAAGATACATATATCATATCATACAAATATTAGTTAGTGAAGCTCTAGGATTAGCAAAATCAATGAAGAAGAAATGAGCAAAAAAAGTGTCTACGTTGATCAAATACGGTAAACAAAATAATATATATTTATCAAACTGTCTATGCTTAATTTTATGTATCCATATCATTGAAATCTGAAAATACCTACATTAAAGATGAATACAAACAATTGGAGAAGATATATATATATCATTGTAATTGACAGATAGAGGTTTCTGAACGATAAAGTAGTTATAAAATTACGGATGAAGCAGAAGTGAACAATTTTGACCGATTATATGATTTATATTTGACGATTCTCTTATGGTGTTAGAATATTCAGGCTTTAACGTTGAAGTAACGAAATTTCAAATTCTCATTTATTATAAAAGATTGAGATCAGATATGTATTGAGCGCGATTTATCTTCAAATTGCTTTTTTTTTTTAAATATTAATACACATTTGGCGCCGGTCATAAAATATCGTGTGTTATACTCAATTAATTTCCGCAAACAAATACAATTGATCCATCTAGTAGCTAGCTATAAATTGTAACGGAAGAAAGGTTTGATATATCTTTCAACTTTGTCATTAGAATTAATGTACATCTTTACAAAAGTAGCTTACATATACCCCTATCCTTATAAAAATGACTCACATATATCCCTATCGTTATAAAAGTAACTCACATATACCCTTTTATCTACTGGAAGAGAAAAGATAATTTTAAATTAATTTTTTAATTTCTTAATTTTTGAAAAAAATCATGTAGGGGTAAATATGATCCTTTTTACATATGCTTTTTTTTTACTTCTTTGATTATAATTATTTAAGTTTCTTATTCTTATCATTTTTTTCT
The DNA here is from genome assembly GCA_029007595.1 of Solanum commersonii. Taxonomy (NCBI): domain Eukaryota; kingdom Viridiplantae; phylum Streptophyta; class Magnoliopsida; order Solanales; family Solanaceae; genus Solanum; species Solanum commersonii. The sequence goes on along the minus strand of JAJTWQ010000003.1, from coordinate 11,719,716 downwards.
TTCATTCAATAGTATAAAATATGAGAAATAAAAAAAAGAGTGGATGAAAAAAGAGGAAAAAATAAAATTAATTTTTTCTGGATATATTGTAATTTGTTTTTTGTATTTGTAAAAACAATTGGGGAAATATATGATGAATTTTACAAGAAAATTAGTGAGAAAATAAAATTGACCATCAAAATAATAAATTTAAATTAGTCATTAAATCAAAGAAACCAAAAAAAAATACGCGTGAGAAGGATCAAATGTACCCCTACATGAATGCTTGTTTTAATAAAATATTAATTATTTTTTTCACTTCCATTAAACGAAAAAGATATATGTGAATAATTTGTGTAACAAAAGAGTATATATGAGTCATTTTTATAACGAGGATATATCAACTCTAGATAACAAAGTTAAGGGATATATCAAACCATATTCCCAAGTATAACTAATGAAAGTATAGCCAACCTAATATTATTTATTTTATTTGGAATTTTCTCAAAATTAAACAATGAAAAAACATTACTTAAATACACAGCTTATTTTACCATTTTCTCTAAAATTTCCTACCATTTGAAAAAATTATAAAAATTCCTACTCTCTCCTATTCTAGGATGCATCACTTTACATGATGTATCAGTTAGATACATCACTTTACGCGATGTATCGATTGGATACATGTAACACCCCAGAAATTTTTTGAGCTAAGATTCGAACCATCCTTCGTTGTGAGTAGGATTTTGCCGAGGAATTTAAATTTTTCTTAAGTGATAAGGTCACTAGATGTAGCACCTTGAGTTCCAAAAAGAACTAAAGAGAGTTCATTCAAGTCATTCCTAAGTTCTTCTAAGTTTTGGGTCAACTTCAAACGACCATTATTTTTAGCACAGGATAAGTTAGGAGACCCATAAGATATCAAATGAAAGATCTTTGAGTCCTCTTTCCAACACCAGTGAGTTTGATAAATTTTGACCTCGTATGAGGGAGATATGCCTGTTTGAAGTCAAGCTATCCAGTTAAGGAAAGTTACCCAAAAATATGAAGGGTATTTTGGTCTTTTCCTTACCCAATCAGCTTTAAAATGAATTTTAGTAATTTTTGGGGGACAAATATATTTGGGTCAATTTTCATTAATCCAAATACACAGGGTTTTAGAAGAGAGTTCAAGAAGAGAAAAGAGGAGAAACGAGGGAAGGTTCAAGGCGATCAAGATTTTTGTGATCTTCAAGGGGTTTTCACCAAGGATTTTTCCTAAGAGGTATGTGAGTTCTCATAGTGTTGGGTCCATTCACCCACACGCCAACCATGTTATTTTCAGTGCAATTTCGTTCTTGAAGTTGAAGGATTAGTGTTCTTGAAGTTTTGCTTTCGTTCTTGAATTAGGATGGGTTTGATGAGTTCTTGAGATAATCGTATTGAGTTTAAGAGTTGTTTTTTATAAGATTCTCATGTACTTGTATTGGGTAATTGAATCTAAGGAGAATTTGAGAAAAAAATCGATTCTAGACGAATTAGGGTCAGAAAATGAGAAGAAAAATTCATCAGAAAGTTATGGGGAGGGGCTGGGGCGACGCGCCCCCAATGAGCCAGAAGGTCTGGGGCAGCGTGCTAGTAGTGCACCTGAAACATGTCTCTGAACTTTGGGGGTTGGCGCCCCGTGCTAGCAGTGCGCCAGGGTCGCCTGCCCCCACCTTTTTTCCGTCGTTTTACCCGTCTAAATTCTCCTAAAGTATACCTTTGCTCCCTATTGATTTTAACTACTCTAAACTACTTCTAAACATCTAGAAATCATTCATAACATGAATCATAACCTTTAATTCATAATTCAAAATTTAAGGTAGAGTTAAGAGTCAAGTCTTGAGAGTTCTTTTGAATATTTTGAGAAAGCCCATTTGAGTCTTTTTTAGGAGTCTTCTACAGCTTCTAATAACTTGTATCAAGACTCGAGTAAGTGAGTATAAGAATGAGGAGAATGTATTCATGAGTCTACATTATCATCGAGATCCTTCCTATCATGAATCATAACTCTTGAATTCATAATTCAAATTCAAGAAAGAGTCAAGAGTACAATTTAAGAAAGTCTTTGAGTTAAATCGTGAATCCTTTGATATCAACTATCGATTTGAGCTAAGTTTTGAGGAAGTAAGTATGAGAATGAGAGGATTCGTATACATAAGTTCCATATTGTTATGTAGACCCTTGAGTCAAGTCGTTCATGCCCATATATTTTCGCATGAACTCCATAAGCTGAGTATCTTTGAGAGGAGTAGTATCTTCAAGTTTTAAGTCTTGAGTATTGAGTTCCTAACCCTTTCGAGGTTTTATATTCCTAATCATGGAACTATTACATGTTACCATAAAGGTCCTTGAGTTAAGTTGTTCATGCCCATAATTCTGTATGAACCGTCTGAGTTGAGCCTTTTTTAAATGAGTAGTGTCATACAAGTTCTTGAGTTCTATGTATGGTTATTGAAAAACGTTAAATTGAGTCGTTCACATCCATAATTCGGCATAAACCCTATTTTGAGAACTCTTTTGCAAGCCTTTTTAAAATTTGTTTTAAGACTTGAGCATATGAGTTTGAGAAAAAGTAGAGCTGAGTTCATTTTATTTAAAATGATAAATGAGAACTAAGTATTCCCAAGAGTTTTCCTGAGCAGTTATGAGTACCATCTCTTTTAAGAGAAAGATTTTTGAGTAATAATCTCAAACCACATAAAGAGCTATGTTTTTTTTTTAAAACAAATGAGCTAGTATATTTTGGGAGTAGTATTGAGCACTGAAATGGGGGAGAGTTCATACAACTCACAGCCCCCATGAACCATGTAGCCAACGTGGGTAGAAAGGGTCATACTTTTAGATGATTCCTTATTGATTTTTAGCATAGACTAGTGGATCCACTTAGTAGTAGGTTTTATACCTTGGGAAAGTATAGGGCAGTTCTAACAGTGTGGGCTAGACGTTGTATCATCACATAGCTCATAATGATGGTTGTCGGTTAGATAATCTCCCATAAAGTTATATTGTATTTTTATACACAAACTGAATTATTATTGTACTCTTCAATACATTGAGTTGCTATCTACTGCTTTAAAAGCTTTCCATATATTTCATCTTTTATTGTTGAGTATCTTATTGTTGAGTTGAGCCTTTCTCTGAGTTGAGTTGAACTATGTTTCACTAAGTTGATTATGAAGTTATTGAGTTGAGCCATATTTTCTCTTAGTAGAGTTGAACTATGTTTCACAGAGTTGAGCCCTATTTTCTCTTAGTTGAGTTGAACTATGTTTCACTGAGTTGATTATCTTGTTATTGAGTTGAGCCCTATTTTCTCTGAGTTGAGTTGAACTTTAAGAAGAGGTGAGTATGTTTCTTTTGCATCAGTTCAAGCTTATGTTTATGCTTTAGAATTCCTCTTACATGCTCGTACATTCCATAAACTGAGCCATTTGGCCTGCATTGTTTCATGATGTAGATACACGTATTCAGGATCATCAACAGGCGTTTCGTTGAGGTCATATGATATTCCAAACAGCTTTGGTGAGCCATATTATACTCCGGAAGACTTCACATTTATCTTACAATTAGTAGTTTTGAGAAGTCGTGGGTCTTGTCCTAATATCCTTCTGTAATAGTAGAAGCTTCATAGATAGACAAAGTTGAGGAGTTTATGTATTTACTTTTATTTTGAGTATTGTACAGACTTTTAAAAAGGTTGAGTATTTGAGTTTATTGAATTTATTTCAGTTTTAAGCTTTTGTATGCTTGAGTTAGTCTTCCGCTTGTAGCCAACCAGGATGAGGGTTCGCTTGGGGACCAACAATGGTTCTCGAGTGTTGGCCACGTCCAGGGTGTAGGCTCGGGTCATGACAATACATCACTATACGAAATATATCGGGACGTGATACATCACTTTACATGACGTATCGATTAGATACATCACTATACATGATGTATCGAGACATAAGCGATGTATCAAAATGTTGAGTGATGTATTCAAAATTGAGACGCGATGTATCGGGACATTGATCGATGTATCCGAAATTAGAACGCAATATATAGGAACATGTTAGGATGTATTTGAATATCAAAATTTAAGGAATTTTTGTAATTTGAAAAATAATAGAGATATGATATAATTATCTCTTAGTATAAAATTCTCTTAAACGGAGAAAATTTTTAAAATGTCAATATTTTGGCATTTAAGAGGACCCCTTAGCCACTTTTTATATTTATTAAAAATGTCAATAGTTTAGTTTGTTATGTATCTGATTTATGTATTTTTCTTATTTTTTCTATTTTCAAGAATATAATTATTTGATAGGAGAAAATTAGGGAAGAAAATATTTTTAAAAAGGAACATATCACTTAAAATTCTCATCTTGTTGTAAAACTAGAGTAAAATAAGACAGGAAATATAGAAGATGAAAGCAATAGAAATAGGGAGACAAGGGATGAGAGCTTTTCTTATTATTTCAAGTCTTCAAGTGTATACAATATGAACCATTATGCCTCTATTTATAGTGTAACATAGAGGCATACAAAAGGTTAGTCATAAACATGACATTAACATGAATATAATGGGGAGGTTATGGAAGTGAAAGGTTACAAGAATAATGGTTATAAAAGTGAAGGTTATGTAGGTTATGGTTATCTTCATAATAGAGGAAAGTAATGGAGTAACTTCTTGATATAGTGGACATCTACAATATATTATTTTATAACACTCCCCCTTGGATGTGCATAGATAATATGCCTCGTTAAAACCTTACTAGGAAAAAACCCCTTGGGAAAAAATTCTAGTGAAGGAAAAAGAGTACACATATCTTTTAATACGCTTTGAATGTTGCCTCGTTAAAATCTTACCAAGAAAACCCAATTGGGATAAAACCATGGTTAAGTAAAAGAGTACAACGCGTATTTTTCTCCCCCTGATAAAAACTTTACTTGATATCTCGGAGACGATGCATTCCAATCTTATATCACAACTTCTCAAATAGTGATGTTGGCAATCCTTAGTAAATAAGTTTACAAGATTATCACTTGATGAGTATTTGAACGTCTATCTCACCATTTTGTTGAAGATCATGTGTGAAAAATACTTTTGGTGAAATATGTTTTGTCCGACCTCTTTTGATTGTATCCTCCCTTCAATTGAGCTATATATTATTTTCGTATAGGGTGGTTAGAATATCCTTTGCCAAAGGAAAATCACATATTTCTGAATATGATAGATCATGATTCCAACCATACACACCCCCGACTTACTTCATAGATCAATATTATTTATGTATGATTTGAAGAAGTGGTTACTAATGTGATTCTTTGAATTTCCAAAATATTGTTGTGTCTCCATATGTAAATAAATAGTTCATTTGCCATCGAGCTTTATGCAGATCAAATAAATATTCTGCATCTACATAATCAAATTATTTCTGACTCGGAGATTGATCATTTCAATTTTATTGAAGCTCGTCTTTTCTTCTGAAAGAAAATCACACATCTTCTATGTGTAGAGTCACTTGCTTTGTTAGTTTCTTGTCAGAACTTGAATAATAATATGACAATCATTTCACATAACTTTCGTTATGTATATCAAATAATCTTCTAGCATTTGCATAACCAGCAATCTGTAAGTGCACCAATTGCACTAATACATGACATTTTAAATCATTTTCATGATATCAAAAAGATTATTTTTCTGTGTTAAGCAGTCTCAAAATCATTGGGTACTCAATGAAATTGCTTTAAGACCTTTTAAATCCTTCAAGGATTTTCATATAACATTCATCGTCTAGTTAGACATAATAATCATTCATTATGCATATTTCAAGTATTTCATCTATTGCCATACTGAAACAAGTCTCATTGCATCCACCACTAGAGAATATATCTCTATTTAATAATGTCAAGATTTTTGCGAAAACTCCTTATGCCCCAAGGCACAAATCACACTTTATATCTTACGGTTATACTATCGCACACTGATTCATTTGTACCACACTGACATTATATTTTTATCCATGACCTATAAGATCAAAAACATCACTTTTCTAAGTGAAACAAAATATACTTAAATAGTGCATTTTATTTGGCCAATCATTTATCTGTCCACATTATATGACAGATTCGAATTTAAGATCCTCGTAACCACTTATAGCATTGAGTGTTACTTCATATCAAAGATGCCGTCAACAGTCATTTGACTCGATTCCAATACGACATAACTTATCGAGATCTCTTCATTTTTCATCATTTTCAGGTACCTGAACCTTTGCCAAGATTTTATAAAGTGTTATATCATAGTGCTCTTCCAAAGCACTTACCTCATTATCATGACCATTTTGATAATTTGCTCATCTCCTTCCTCAAGGAGTTTTACGTTTGAAATCGATTGGTCTATCACGCTTCTGGCATACCATAGACTTTGTCCTTCAAGGACTAATTATTGGAGCATTTGTAGCTTAATTAAAATTTTAGGTCAACAAATACATCTGGCAAATTATTTGCAACATTTTGCAAATGAATTATCTCTTAAGCTTCAAGTTCACATTTTTTTAACGAGGATCTAGAAATTCACCCCCACATAATTTCAGCTGCTAAACATATCTCCCCCTAATGTTAGGAAATCTAACATTCAACCCCAACCTCATTTGGGGATCCATCTTTATGCGTGGTGGAGTAATAAAATCATATGTGCACACATCAAATTTTTAGATGGAAATTATTTGGTTCCTAACCCTGAACCAATTGTGATGGGAGAACCTTGTTGGTTTGATGCATACACATTAAATAAACTATCTCATACCAAATTTTATTTGAGAGATTTGTTCTCATAATAATTGTGCTCTTAATTTAACAATTCGAGCAAACAACCTTACAAAAACCAATTTGTAAGTTGACACAAATGCACATGTGACCATACCATAGATGTATCTATTAAATCATAATAGTGAACGGTCCACATGGCAGGTGAACGGGCCCATATTCACCTTTCTATATGTTCCAAATAATTTCAGGAGATACAATCCCAACATTAGTTGATATAGTTATCATTTTGTCATGAGAACAAGCAACAAAAGAGAATCTTGAAGAATCTTTTATTTCTTCAAACATATAGCCACATGAATTCTCAACTTCTTTTGCATCACTCTGAACCAGAATGGCCAATCGGTTATGCCAACTGATATTTATTCTAGTAAACTTTTAGTTTACTTTTGCATGTGATTCCTTCATCATGCTCATAATTTTATTCAACAAACAAGAGAAAGGCGGGTAACCTTTTATGTAAATATTCATAACCCGCTTTGATTGTAGTAATCTAAAGATATTTAATCTTTCAATAATTTATAGTCCCAATATAATAATTTTCAATTCCTCTGAAACATAAAAAGTTTCTTTTGAGACTTACTACAATCCCAATATTATGAACAATTTCATTTTGAATAGTAACAAATCAGCTCTTTCGGAACTCTCAATTAATTTTGTGTACTACCATAAATTCATAACACCATTTTTATGGTGACCATCTCCTTCAAGGAGAAAATTATTATTATTGTCATTGTTAAAATTATTACATGCAAGACTTATTTCTTGACAACCAATGACAAATTTGTGTTGCCACACAACAACATTTATTTTGATTAGGGCCACAACCTTTATAGAAAAGATTTATTTCTTTCTTTTGTCCTCCAATAGTTCATAATAAAACATACCACAATATTTGTGTAGTACTCAAAGTATATGACCAAAATGACCATTTATGTCAAAATATTTCCTTTCAATCTCTCAAACCTCCCATAGAGGTGAGATGTGACATTCATCCAACAATACATGAACATGTTTTTTTTCATACGAACACAAGTCACATTTTCTTCAGGAAATGGACTATAACCATTTGTACATTCTCCATAAATTTTTATTAGAAACTCATTGTCATACTTTGACATTATCAAATTTATGGGACTCACCTCAACATCACTTTAAGAGGTCAAATGTACCAATTATACTACCACTTTGTATTCCTTTATTGATGGAGGATTTACAAAACTTTTCAAATTGGGTTGCACCAACAACAATGTGCCCAATAACTTCTCATACCACTTTGATGGATAAAAATTACCTTTAACAATTACCTTCATATTTGAAGGACCATCTTAAGAAACAATGTGTCTAATAACCTTTTATACCACTTTAATGGACAAAATTATCTTTACATTTGAAGAAAACACCTTAAGAACCCATAATGTTCTTCCTTTTAATTACAACAATGATGACCATTAACATTTTACCACACCCATATTCATACATTCAACCACTTGTCATTTTTCAAACATATTATGCACTGCTACCACATTCACATAAGAGAATGAAGCAAATCAATTGGGCGAATTTCATGACTTTTATCAAGAGCATTACAATTTGCTCAGTCATCATTACATCATCATTATATTATGTTGGGACTTGAACCCAACGTCTTACCCATAAAAAGACATTTTAGATCATTATTTGTTAGGACCCAACCCAACATTTTAATATCATAATGCATCAGTACTCTCACCCAATTACCCTCTTGGTGCGATAGGACTTGAATCCTTCATCTTACCCTCAATCATTGACATAAATGCCAAATATAATAGGATTAAGCCTTAGAAAAATATTACCACTTTGTGATTAACATGTACAAATAAATATAGAACAAGATTGTCACTTTGTGATTAACATGCATATATATTATATATAATAAGCCACAATGCAACTATCATTGTAACTATCTTGTTAGCTTTCAACCAAAAGCTAACAAGATTTTTAGTTACATATTTATTATTTAGTTAAATAATAAATATGTCTTGTTAGCTTTCAACCAAAAACTAACAAAATTTTTAGTTACATATTTATTATTTAGTTAAATAATAAATATGTCATTGTATGAGCTATTTATTACTCATTCCTTTTGAATTTGTTAAATTTTGATCTGACACATAGTTTACGAAAGTAAATTAGATTTTGAGAAAAAACATTAAGTGATACTTGAAGTTGTCCCAGATTTTCAAAACAACACCTTAACTTTGTGTGATCCTATTACCCCACAAAACATTCAAAATCACAATAAATACACATTTTTTACACAATATTTCCACTTTGGACAAAAATATCTTTCGAATGTGCAATTTCTTAAAAACAAAAAGTCGAACCCATTATTGATGTATTGAAGGATGCTTTGGTAATTTCCTATGATGAATTCGTTTTGTTTGTTTCTTTTAAATTTATTTTACTATACTAAATAATTCTATAAAATATTATAAATCACAATAATTAATTACTTAAATATTTAAAAGATATAAAAATATATAAAAGATCTTATTGACTCTTCAAATTTTACCGGTGACACATAAATTGGGACAAATGAAATAATATATATTATTTGAAAATTTTCTTAAAAAGTACTATAAATTACAGTAATTAACAGCTAGAAATATTTCAAAGACAAAAAAAATTGATTGAATCTCAAAAAAATTTTAGTACTACATAAATTGAGAAAGAAGAAATGACCTCTATTATTTGAAAATGGCGTAAAAGTATTACAAATCATACAATAAGAATTAACAATTTAAAATTTTAAAAGACTTTAATGCTTTATAGTTATTCTATTTCCACTTTGGACAAAAATATCCTCCCACTATGCATATTTTTTTAAACAAAAAGTGGGACCCATTATTGATGTATTCAAGGATGCTTTGGTAATTTTCCTATGATGAATTCGTTTTGTTTGTTGTTTAATTTTTTTAAAATAATTGTATAAAATATTATAAATCACAATAATTATTTACTTAAATATTCAAAAGATTTAAAAATATGTAAAAGGTCTGATTAACTCTTCAAATTTTATTGATGACACATAAATTGGACAAATGAAATAATATATATTATTTGAAAATTACTTAGAAAGTACAATAATTTACAGTAATTAACAATAGAATATTTTAAAGACAAAAAAATTGATTGAATCTCCAAATTTTATTAGTACCACATAAATTGAGAAAGAAGAAATAACCTTTATTATTTCAAAATTGCGTAAAAGATATTACAAATCATACAAGAATAATTACCAATTTAGAATGTTAAAAGACATAAACAAATTTTTACCATAGTTAACAATAATTAAAAATTTAAACTATTTTAAATTAATATTAATGTTTGATTAACTCTTTAATTTTGTCTTTGTCACATAAATTGAAACAAAAAATGATACATATTGGGCCCGTGCTAGCACGGGCTCCGATGTCTAGTAATAAAATATAGAACAAAAAAAAATACAATAAAAATATTCTCAACAAAGTATGTACTAATATCTTAAACTTGTCAAAACAGAGAGTTACATATAAACATTATATTATATAATGTTTGGTGCATAATTATTAAGGTAGTAAATTACCATTATAAATCAAAGAATCAATTGCACACTAAAAAAATAATAATCTCAATTACACTAAAATAAAACTGCTCACTACCATCACCCCTTTTTCAATTTCCATGTGAACCCAAAATATTTCACACACAAAACAAAATAAATTAAAAGCTTATGTAATAACCAAAACAGTGAGCATAATCATAAATAAAATATAAAATAAGTTTCACATACAAAAGAAAGTATATATAGTCATAGGTGAAAAAAATGCACAGTAACAATAATATTAATCATTCACCTTGTTCACAAGTAAAATATAAAATAGATTCCACAATAATTTACCTTATTCCCGAGAGAAAAATAAACACAATTATTTTACCTTCTTTTGTTTACTTTGCTTCAATCCTGCAATTGGTAGAACATTCGTGCTGATAACGTGTTGTAAAACTAAAGCAAAATAAGACAAGAAATATAGAAGATGAAAACAATAAAAATAGGGAGACAAGGGATGAGAGTTTTTCTTATTATTCCAAGTCTTCAAGTATATACAATATGAACCATTATGCCTCTATTTATAGTGTAACATAGAGGCATACAAAAGGTTAGTCATAAACATGACATTAACATGAATATAATGGGGAGGTTATGGAAGTGAAAGGTTACAAGAATAATGGTTATAAAAGTGAAGGTTATGTAGGTTATGGTTATCTTCATAATAGAGGAAAATAATGGAGTAATTTCTTGATATAGTGGACATCCAAAATATATTATTTTATAACAATCTGTTACAATTTTAAAAGTAGACGACAGGGCACCTTTCCCCATTGTTCATAAAATTTCAAAAATCAATTTTAACATACCATTGATAATACTTAATCTCTATTGAAGTGAATTCGATTCAATTACGTTTTTTTCTGATTAGGATTTTTTTTTTGGAACATGCGATTAAAATTTCGTTGACAAACAACTTTGGAGGAAAAATTCCCAACTCAAACTTCGATATAATTGGTGTTCTCCAAAATTGGAACTTTCATTTTTATTATGTTTTCGTCATAATTTTATACTAATAACTTTTGTATTTTATGTGCTCACTTTATCATTCAAATTAAAATTGGTACTTTATTTTTATAGTGAAAACTAAAAAATATATCCAGTGATCAAAATTGTATTACATGAATGCCAAATATATGTTTCTTTTGTTTGTGTTACAAAAACTAGTATACGTACTCACATGATGCGCGGTTAATTGATTTATGTAATCATAAAATAGATTTGTAGCAGAATTTCAAAATTTAATTTATTATAAAATGATATTACAAAATTTATATAAGAGAATATTAGTATATTTAGCATCTCGGCATGTTATAATAGTTAATAATACATATATGAGCTTAGTTTATTATCTAATTGTATGGATTTATTACCATAATATTTTAAATTATATATTGTTCTGTATTTAGTGTTTACCTAGAATTCAAATAGTGATATTGAAGTACTTATGTTTCATTTTCAATATGGTATTTAACTTTTAGTTGTAATTATTGATATTAATTACCTCTCTATGAAATTAAATATTTCTTAATGGACAACATTTTCAAATCTTCAAGAATAGAAGGAAAAAGCAAAACCACAACAATGTGTTAAAATCTTAAATAAATAAAATGTTGGTTTTAATAGAAAATATATAGTTTTCTATACTAAGTATTGTAAATAGCGTGAACCCGACTTTGATTGATCTATGTGTCAAACTATATCAGTTTTTTTGTAGTTAATATTAATTAATAAAGGAAATAAGACCAATCGTAAACTTCACTCAAACAAACATTCTCTCCTATTATAAATTAAGGGAAAATATTCAAGCAACTACATTTTTTTGTAGATATATATGAATAAACTTCACACAACTTAGATAACCGCAATTATAAAAATTTATAAGTGATCCCACTAATTAAACCACATGAATAACACCAAAAAGAATTTTAAAATTAAACAAATTGATTTAACTATCATAGGAGGCAAAAATTGTCCTTGAAGTTACTATAAAGAAGTAGTAAAAAAGACGTGAATCAATTCGCCACATTTATTTTTAATATTTCAAGTGAAAATACGTATTTTTCATATTTGCCCGATACACATTAATATTTCTAATTTATTGACAAAAATAACTTAAGACACGACATCCAAAATGCAAGAAAAATAATTTGAAAGCCTAAAAAAAAGAGAAAACATCCAAATGTCCCCTCAAGCTATGTGTGGATTTTCAACTACACACTTAATTTTTACTGGGATCCTATTATCCCCCTTGAACTACTTTAAAACCGACCAAGTAACCTCTTAAGTGCTAACATGGCATATAAAGTGCATTTCACTCTCTCAAAGAGAGTGAGAAGCAAAAAACAATTAAAAAATAACATTTTTATTATAATTAAATTGTATTTTTTTATTTTTTTTTAATTATTTTTATAAGAAAAATTATCCCTTTTAATGGAGGGAATTACTTTCCCATGGGAGAAGAAGATAGCAGTCCCAACATTCCCATTTGATAGATTATAAATCCTAATATTTGACAGAAAAACTCATCGAACGAGCCGGCGATGAGGAAGAAATAATCACCGGAAAAGATGAACTCACCGATAAATTTGAAAATTTATTCTTGAGCTTCGAAGCTCTTTAATAATGGTTGTCCATGGATTTATATTTCCTCCTTATTTGTCAAAATTTTTTTCTTTAACTCAAATCAATTGATCTAGATGTTTTCAAACTCAAGAACTCAACAATGGGATTCTCATAAAAGATTCAATTTAGTCTCTATAATTAGTAATTGAAAATGAAAATTTTCAGATTTGGATTAAAACCCAACAACCACAATTTTATTTTATTTTTTTTATTTTGACAGCTTTGTAGGTCAGTGGGGTTTTCTGATTTTTGGCTTAAATCTTCACACCTAATTCGAAATTAATTAACAAGTAATGTGTAGATTTAATTCACCAAATCCAATCACATTCACAAACTTCCTAGATTTGCACAAATTCGATGAACACAATGAAGAACAATAGTTTTTATTTTCAAATTTTAAGAAATTAATAAAGCCAAGAAAACAATTGAAGAATTTATGGTAAGTATTATAGAAATCTATAGTTTGAAGGTTCAATTTGCACGCGTATATATATTACAAATTTAAAAGAAAAAAAAGAGGTAAAATAGAATAAAGATGAAAGAAGAATCTCAAAAAAAAAAAAATTAAAATTATTATATATGCCTGACAGCTAGTAATGTGTGTCCACCACTTCAGGTTATCAATGTGGGTGTATAGTTTTAGGGTGATATTTATATCATTTTAAAGTAGTTCAAGGGGTTAATAGGATCCCCGTAAAGTATAAGTGTGTAGTTGAGAATCGAACAATAGGTTGGGGGTGGTCATTTGGCTATTTTCTCCCTAAAAAAAGTAATGTCATACGGTAACCTCTATATTTTGGTCTAATTTACCTTTAAACTTAAAATTTAAATACATTAATTTAATAATTAAAAATTTAACTTTTAGTTTTATATATATATATATATATATATATATATTATATATATGCGTTTGATGACCACACATTTTTAGGAGTCATTATTTATCTTTTAACTTAAATTCAACCTATAACTTCCAAAAAAAATAAAAATCTAAAAAGATAAATTTCAATGGGTTACTCTTCTTTTTTTTTAATGGGTTACTCATTGAAATTTGGTTGGTTTACTTTTAAAATAACAACCTTAAATAAAGGATTTCCTAACTTTAATCTTTTCTTCATAGTGTTTAGGAATCACCTACATGTAAATTTAATTTTTAATTTTTTTATTAATTGTAGATTTTATTTAATCTTTGAATATATAGATAATCATCACTATAATTTGAAAATTGTCTGAATTTGGATTTATTATTAAAAGGGTAAAAAGTTAAATAATTATTTTAATTTTTTTTAATTTTAAAGAGAAATGACGTGAAAGTTTTTGCCTCTTCTATTATATATATAAATATAAATATAAATATATTCTAATAGGTAGTAAGATACATGAGTCTATTTACATGTGCTCAATATATGTCATTTTTTTGTCTCAATTTATATGAAATGAATAGAATGTAAAGAGTCAATCAATTTTTTTTATATATTTTTTCAATATTTTAAGTTTTTATCATTGTAACTTATGATATGTATGTTACTATTTTGTCTAATTTATAGGACATAGATAAATTTGAAGAGTCAATCAAATTTTGTATATGTTTTTAAAAATATTTTAAAGTATTAATTATTGTAATTTATAGTACTTTTTACAATATTTTTTTTAAATAATAGAGTGTGCATTATTATTTTTTCTCCTAATTTATAGCGTTAATAGAATTTGGAGAGACAAATTAACTTTTTAATGTTATTTCTAAATATTTTAAGTAATTAATTGTTGTAATATATAATTTTTTTTATATATAATTCTCAAATATATACTTCTTCATACATACTTCTTTTTCTTCTCACTCGCATATGTCTCCCTTAGTTCTTCACAATTGTCTGAGTGTCAATTGTCATCATTTCGATGTAGTATACATCTTGATTTAATTTTCATATATCTAAAATTTGTTTCGCCGACTAAAAGTTTACTTATTGCCATTAAATTTGTTTAAGCATGTAATATATGACACTAATTTTGCTCTAATGCAATTTCTTTTTCCGCAAAAGCCACTAAGATAATTTTCTGTCAAAATTAAAGGCTAATACCAATCCAATTTTGATGAGCAAAGAAAAATATAAGAATATTTGACAACTTACCTGGATAAATAGGAGTTCTTTACCTAATGAAGGCTGGGATCTTATCCATTTGTAGATGGAGCTTCGATAGCAGCTAGGTCTAGAGGGAAGTTATGAGCATTACGTTTATGCATAACTTCCATACCAAGGTTAGCATAATTGATGATATCAGCCCAAGTGTTAATTACACGACCCTAACTGTCAACTACAGATTGGTTGAAATTGAAACCATTTAGGTTGAAAGCCATAGTGCTGATACCTAAAGCGGTAAACCAGATACCTACTACAGGCCAGAGTAAATTCTTTTCAACAATTGTAAGTGAATGAGTTTAAACTTTGTTGAAGTTTTAAAGTACCATTTTTTTCTTGCCATAGTTTATTTAGGGCTTTATATAACTTTTGAAATCAATAATTCCAACAGTTATTTATTTAATTGGGCGGCTTAAAATTTGAAATTCAAAATGAATTGTGTAGTAGTTAATCCTAATCCTAATTTTTAGCTAACACGTAAAAGTGGGGAAAAAATGTTTTCAGTTTTGTTTTTTTTTAAATGTTTACAGTTTCTTTTTTAAACTTCATATTTCTTATTTAATTTTTTGGCAATCAAATTTTAAAATTTTAAAATAATGACTGAGTTAGACAATAAAATTCGCGTCGAGAAAAATAATAATCAAGAACGGAAAGTGCGAGTGTTACAATCTCTATGATTCCTCTGAATTCGCCTTTTCAAATATAAATTCAAGGGCTCTTGAGTTTGATCTTGAATTTGACTTTAACTTGAACTTAATATTGAACTTGAACTTTATCTTGATCTTGAACTTGAACTTTATCTTGACTTCTAGTTTATTTCAAGGGTTTGAGCTTGATCTTGAATCTGGTGGTCTTGATCTTGATCGTTCTTGAACTTGAATTTTATCTTGATCTTGATTTTTAGTTGAATCCAAGGACTTCGAGCTTGATCG
This sequence comes from Solanum commersonii, assembly GCA_029007595.1. Lineage (NCBI taxonomy): Eukaryota > Viridiplantae > Streptophyta > Magnoliopsida > Solanales > Solanaceae > Solanum > Solanum commersonii. The sequence goes on along the minus strand of JAJTWQ010000003.1, from coordinate 11,703,577 downwards.
TGAATCTGGTGGTCTTGATCTTGATCGTTCTTGAACTTGAATTTTATCTTGATCTTGATTTTTAGTTGAATCTAAGGACTTCGAGCTTGATCTTGAATCTGGTGGTCTTGATCTTGATCATTGTTGAACTTGAACTTTATCTTGATCTTGACTTCTAGTTGAATCCAAGAGCATTTTGAATCCGGTGGTCTTGATCTTGATTGTTCTTGAACTTGAACTTTATCTTGACTTCTAATTAAATCCAAGGGCTTTGAGCTTGATCTTGATTGTTCTTGAACTTGAACTTTATCTTGACTTCTTCAAATCTTCAATTCTTAACTTGAAGACTTGAATTCTAATCTTCAATTCTTAACTTGAAGACTTGAATTCTTGAACTCTCGAGTTCTTGAATTCTTAAACCTGTGTAGAGAAATTTGTGGCTTTTGATCCACGAGCTTTCTCTAGCTTTTTGTTTAGAATTCCTCGTTCTCTTTTCTAAATTATGATGACCCCTATTTATAGTTTTAAAATAGAGAAGTTGTGATTGGGAGAGGACTCATCCCTTCGACCAATCAGATTTAAGTGACATGACATATGGACTTTATGGAGCGGGCTTTAATTAAATCTATATTTATTAGATTTAAATAATTAACTCAATTATATTAATCCATAATATTTATTTGAACTAATATGTTCATAAATTTAATATAATCCGAATTATAAATTTATATTTAATAAATTTTAAATGACTACAATCTATTTTTTTTTGAAAAAAAACTTTTAATTGTGGCACTGACACATAGGCGCTATTGTAAACTAAACAAATTGTTTAGTTAGTGTGTTTTTTTCAAAGAAATAATTTTAATTTAAAAGTTTTTCAATTTGTATAGAAGTAGGACTGTAATGGGAAGTTTTAAAACTCCCTATTTACTTGGATTATCACTTTATTTTCAAAAATAAAGATTAAAATTCCCTATTTCGGTCGATGTTTTTTTTTTCAATTATTATTATTATTATTATTATTATTATTATTATTATTATAGGTTGTATTTTCTAATTTTCTAAAATAATATTTAATTTAAAATGTAAATAATTTTTTTAAATTGTCATAATAAAATTTTAATTATAAGAAAATAAAAACAAATAAGAAATTTAATTCACGTAAACTAAACAGATTGTTTAGTTAGTGTGTTTTTTAAAACAAATAATTTTAATAATTTTAATTTAAAAGTTTTTCAATTTGTTTAGAAGTAGGAGTGTAATGGGAAGTTTTAAAGCTCCCTATTTTGTTGGATAATTACTTTATTTTGAAAAATAAAGATTAAAATGCCCTATTCATGTCGATGTTTTTTTTCTCTTCAAATTATCATTATCATCAGCAACATTATTATTATTATTATTATTATTATTACTATTATAGGTTGTATTCTCTAATTTTCTAAAAATATTATTTATTTTAAAATGTAAATAAATTATTTTTTATATAAAACTTAAAATATTAAATATTATTTGCATGATAAATTTTGAAAGAAACTTCCAAAAGTGGGTTTATAATTTGAGGATATCTAATTAGATGTTAATATTAAATAATAAAGTTTAATTACTTTAAAATACTTTTCAACAAAAGAGGGAATCTCACACACACGTTACATCACAATATTTAAAATTATTTTAAAAATAAAATAATAATTATATATATTTAATTATTTTTTAAAAAAACTCAAAATTCAAGAATAACTACTCTTTAAAAAAAAACTTTTTTATTAAGTGAAAAACTCTAACTTATCTTCTAAAATAGTAACTTCTTTTCTTTATTAAAAAACAAATTAATTATGTTTAATTAGTTGATAATTAAAAAGTAAAAAATTAGAGATTAATTGTGGCGCTAACACGTAGGCGCTATCACCTCTCCTATTATATATATATATATATATATATATATATATATATGATCGTATCTCAATATAATCTAATCATTACATATGAATATGATTTATGAAAAGATACAAGATTCTGGAAAAACATAGCATACATAATGAAAATAATACAATCTATTGGGGAAGGATACAATATTTTTTTACAAATATAAATTGACTGGGAAAGAAATAGGGATACAAGATTCTGGAAAAAAATAACATATATAGTTGAAATAATACAACTTGTTGAAGGATATAATATTCTAAAAAAATACAAATTGACTTGAAAGAAATAGGATACATCTATACTTAAGAAATACAAATCCATTTGACATACCTATTGGAATGACTACAAACTAAAAAAGAAATACAATGTTTTTTAATAAAAATACAAATGCTTAGTAAAAGAAAAACAATTGACAAACAAAAATTAATATGAATACAATTTTTGCAACCTTCTTCTCCGACTCTCTCTTTCTTCTTTTCTTCGTCTGCTACATTCATTTTTTCGATCTTTTGTTCACTAAACTCAATCCGTATTCACTTGTTCACTTGTGCATTAGTAAAACTCTGCCTCGTCATCCAAAAAAAAAAATTACCTAGGAAAATTAAATTACAATATGAAAACACACTAATAATAAAAAGGAATACAATATGAAAAATGATTTCTTAGATTTAAACAATATGTATAAAATGTTGAAAATCTTTTGAATGAATTATGAATTTTCTTAGAACAATGGATGATTTCGATTTAAACAAGACAAGGTTTAAGTTACTTGAGGAGAGGGAATAAGGGGAAAAATCGTGTGAGAGAGAAATGATAAAATATGGGTAAAAAATTTAGAATCAAACTCATACGACACTCACCTAACCATGAGATGATCCCTCAAATCAAACCCAGATATCTTGAAATCCTCCGCTTGAAAACCTAACCCCTTCACAATTGACTCCTTCAAGTCATAAAGAACTTTAGGATATGTAGGTTTGATATCTCTGCCAACGACAGAAGCTGCAAATGGAGAAAATCGAACAATAATCGCGAAAATAAAGATGACAAAGAAATAACAACATCTGGATGATCGTCTCAAATTCATTGATAAAAACTTGAAAATTTTAAGAGCAACTGGAAGATGAGATTTGATTCTTTAGAAAAAAATGTAGATGATTGAAATTTCTCAAATCTCAAGTAATGCTTAAGAGATGGAATCTTCTTCTTCGCGTTTCTTTTTTTACCATCAATAATTAGGTCAAAAAGTGGGCCCAACTTGAGAAAAAAAAGGAACGTAAATAAATTATATTAGGATACATTATATTTGCTAAAATATTGACATTCTTACTAATTATTTTAAGGAAAAAATATTTGGATGGGTGCTTTTTAATAAATAATTACTGATTTTAATGATACTTTTTATTTATTACCATTTATAGCAATAAATAACAATACTATGTTAAATCTGCAATATGTATTAAAAGTGAATTAAGTATGCAATATATATGTATTATAACTGTTTTTAAAAATATATTATGTTTGTTTGATAAGAATTTGACACATTGTATTATAAGTGTATTAAAATGTGTGATAAATGTATTATCCATCAATGAAACTTGTATTATATGTGAATAATAAGTTGGTCTTTGTAATATGTATTAAAACTGTATTATAAATGTATTAAAAATGATCAAGTGAAAAAAAATGTTATTGCTATAAATGGTAAATATTTTTTTATTATGATATATTTATGTAAGTTTTCCTTATTTTAAAGTGTAGATATTTTTAATAATTATGTTCAAAATTTTGATTAGTTTGCTAATTTTCCCTAACCGTACCCAAAATAGAAGCATTCATGCCAAATTGCCAAAGACCCAAATATGATGAAAACCTCGGCCCAATAAAATTAAAGGCCCAGTACCAATGATCTTAGTTGTACAGTCAGCATCTCAGTCCACCTCAAGAAAAAAAAAAACTCACAAATTTCCCTCCCATTTGATGTTCGGTGAGAAAATCAAGAATAAGGGGACACAGAGACTCTGCAGAATTGGATTTTAGCAGCAGCACTACTCTCGCCAAAAGACTAACAAGCAGAGTTGCAGTGACGAGAAAATGGCTAAGCAGAAGAGAGATCGAAACAACCTCATTGCTTTGACAGGAGCCGCTGCTCTTGTTGCTATTGCAGTCAACTTTGCTATCTCCGCTATCAACAACAAACATCGAAAGACAAAAGGTCCCTTTACTTTGGTTGCTCCTTTATTGTAAACAAATTTGGGAACTATTGGTGATAAATTGGGAATAAAAAGTGTTTTGTTTATTGAATTGCAGATGTTCCAGGTTCAAAAGTTCGAGTGAACCTATCTGCTTCTGAAATTATGAAATTGGCAGAAAGCATAATTAACAAATCGAAACAGGTTCATGATGCTGTTGCTTCAGTTTCACTTGAAAAGGTACTTATTGTATTTAACTGTGCCTAGCTACATTATGGGTTGTCCATTTTATTCTAATATTTTGGATATATCATCTTTCTTGGTTAGGGTACTACAGTGATTGCTGTTTTGTCATGAAATTGAAAATGAATGGACTTTGTATTGTAATGATTCTCAAGTTTGAGGTCCTGGCTGAGTGGCTGAAGTATAAATTAATAACATGAAGATCTTACACTTGAATCTCTGTTGCAACACTTATATGTTTCCTTCTGCTCCAACTTTGGTGGGTAGGTTTGCACTCTGTTGTACAGGAAAACATATTCTTGATGTTGATACACACATATCAAACTTTACCTTGCACCCAAGGGTGTAGCGTAGTGGTGAATGAAGTGGTTGAGAACCATGAGGTCTCACGTTCAAAACTCAGCGGAGAAAAAATGAACACTTGGTGATTCTTGCCATCTGTCCTAGCCTTGGTGGACAACTGTCCTAGCCTTGTTGGAAAAAGTTACTTGGTACATGTTGCTGGTGGGAGGTGGCAGATATCCAGTGGAATTAGTTGAAGTGCGCGAAAACTGGCCCGGACATCAAAAAACAAAATCAAACTTTACCTTAGCAAAAACAAAAAAATAAATTGGTGGGTTGGTTTACCTACGTGCTTGTGGGTTGTAGGCTTGTAGCAAACTGCTCAGTGGATTACTCAAGGGGCAGGTAAGCTTGTGAGGTTACCAATTTCATACAAAATGATTCTCAACTTTGAGGAGTATGTTGAGTTTCAAGTTTTGTTTTGGGACTTGTAGAATTGACATTCAAAATTCAAGGAGGCCTGGCATGATGAGATCATTCACTAATATTAAAACATTTAGGGGAAGTACAATATCCAAAAGTCATATGACAATAGCTCCTCTTTTCCCTTCTATGACTATAATCTATTCTTTAAATCTTGTAGGCGACTCATATCTTGTGCCTATTCTTACACTTTCTATGTCTTAAGACTGTTGCGTTGAGTGGAATATTCAATTGCTTTCTACATCTCGATTGCTAGAGAACTATTCACTAACTCTCTGACCACTCTATCTGTTGTGTAATCCACGAACTTAAGCAAATCCAACATGCTGCCAACTTGGTGATATCTGTCCCAGCGTGTTTACCAACACCAGAAAATGGAAAAGTTTCGTTTGTAGGCCTGTTAGGAAGCTCAAAATTGTGTCTTCTTACTTCTTCCAAAGTTGCAAAGGTAAGGCATGAATAGAAGGGGCTGGACTTAAATTCTATTACCTCTGACTTTACTCCTGGTCGGAATCTTGCCTCCAGCAAACTCCAAACTGTGAATGACAAGGTTAATGGGGGTGGGAAAGTCTTGGGAAGGGCTGTGTGCTTGGATTTTAACCAGGGCCTTTCATTAGGGGATTTTGTACTAGCAGTTATACGTATATATTAAACGTTGTAGTGTCTTATGCAATACACTTCTGGTATTGAAAACTGAGAATGGTTCTCTCCCCACCTTCTCTTTCTCTCTCTCTTTGCTCAATCTGAGCTATTTCATTCTGCAATCTCACATTTGACAGCGAATAATTATTCGCTCTCTAACCATACCATTTGTTGTGAAATACATGAACTTATCAAACATTTATCTAATGAACTTTTATATTCTGGAAGAGTTTTCTAACTGATACAAAATGCAATACTATGGCTGATAAGTTGCTTATATGTTTGGCACTCAGTTGTGTTAGTGCAACAACAAAACTGCAATTTAGGCAGGGGGCAATCACTAGTTAGAATTGATGGAATCTTGGGTGATTATATTTAGGTGGCTGGCTGCGTAAAGCCCCATACAGAACACCGTCTTAGATACATTGATAGAGGATTAAGTTGCAAACCTATACCATGCCCAAGTGTCAAAGTACTTAAGTATGGTACCCTATGTTCAATTCTGATTAAAATTTTGTTGAGTTCAAATTCATCATGTGAAGAGGGAAGCATCTCATTTAGCTGACTGTTGGACTAACTTAGGTGCTAGGTTGCAGTCTTGTTAGCTGAAAACTAGTCTTTAGCTCTCTACTTACTTTTTTGGAGTCAATCAGGGATTTTTTTTCTGTGGACTTGTCAAATATTGCTATTTATAACTGTCCTGTGCCTTAAGTATTATGCTTTAATCTGATATATCATATACATTTCTCAAGATGTGGCCGGATTTTTAATTTGTAGGTTGGCTATGTAAATGTGATATTGCCATTAGCAGAGTTGGAGGCACAGCAGTTCCCATTGATCCAATCATGTGTCTTTCCTAAATGGTTATCAGCTTCTGAGGATGTACGCAAAGCTAGTGCTGAAGCAGAGAGAAAAATAGATGCTCACATTACAATGTGCAGGTTCTGCCATTGCAAATTTCAACGCTTCTATTTCTTTCCACAAATCTTTTAACTGCAAATTCCTCTTCTTTCTGGTATGTTGAAGTAGCAAAGAAGATCTGTCTGGTTCCGAGTTTGATCTGCTGAAATGGAATTTGTTTATTCATTTGAAGTAGTGATATTAATTTGTTGAAATCAACTAGCATGGAACTAAATTATCAGGAATTATCATCCACATTTCATCTTGACCTTTCAAACCACAACTGTATTGACCTGGGATCCTCCTGGTCATTAAGAGTACATGATAAATGTGTATCTTATTAAAAATCTCAATTTCCACCTTCCATTGTCATCAAGACTACCCTGAATCCTCTATTCATTGTTTTAGTATTTGTCTATTATTAGACAGAAACTTTAATTTATGATCTATGTCTAGCTCATTACCTGTATGAAGTTTTCTTCCTTGACACATTTATGCGAAATCATATATTTAGTGGCTTGTACTGTATAATAGCTGCCAAAAAACATTGGTAAAAAAATACTTAGTTCCAAAATGTAAATTACATATGAGTCTGCTGTGCATTTTGTATGTCGAAAAGCTTACTGACATGCCTAGAAAACTAAGGTACAGGTCCTTCAACAAGCTCTTCATTCAACATTCTTATCTAGGATGCGCAACTTGCCATGCTGAGTCTTATTTCTAAACCCCCATCAATAAACACAAGTATGTCTGTAGCTTGAATCTGGCAACTATCTGCTGATGTAAAATCATAAGTAATATTTTGTTGTGCATTAATTTTAAATTCTTAGGACTAAATTTTCTGTCAAATTTTGCCAAGAAGCACTTGTTCTGTAATTAACTAAAAAATCTGAACTTTTCTTTTTATGAGATCAGGAAGCGTGAGGATGTGTACAGAGTTGTCAAAGCTTTGACAGTAACAGGGGACGGATTGACTACTGATGCTAAAAGCTTTACTCGGTTCCTGGTATGGGGCATGGGCTGATTTCTTCCCTTATTTGATTTTTCATACACACTGCCAGTTGATCATTCACAAGTTATGTTCGTTTCCGCATTCACTCAACCTTTTGGTGGTTTAGTCTTTTTAGATGGTTACTGTGCTTTCATTCTAGTTGACGTATTTTCAAGGCTTGTACTTTTTAAAATTGTTGTTTAGGTTTTCCAAAGTTATGTAAGGTGTTCACTTTGTTGAGGGTTGAGAAAGACAAATATGTCTAAATAGTCAGAGCTACATTTCTTGGGAAGTGAAACCTTCAGTCTTATGCTATTAAAAGATAGAGAATACGTTACTCATTCCACTTCTGGACTATATGGTGGAGATCACACAAGTTTGCTGTATACACGCTTTAATTCTTTACTCTGCAAGGACGGACATTTTCATTTTTTTTTTCTCTGCAAAATATATTGCTACTAGTTTTTGATCGAAAGCCATTGGAAAAGCATACTTTGTTTCTTCACAATATTGATATTCAGCGCTTATATTTAGACGAGTTTTCTTCATTCTTATAATATATTCATAAAGTTGATATTTCAAGTGTTCAAAAGGTCTGTTTGCCAGGACCTCTCTATCTTATGCCTCTGTGTACACTTCCAAATGATCCTTTCTCTCTGAAGTTATTCAAAATATGATTTTTCCTAGCTGAAGTTGTGATTTTTTATTTGAAGATATTTTTTTCAAATTTTTATCGGTTAAGATTCAGTGACAGGTTCGAGAATTTGAAAGGAATGGTGTGAATCTGACCTTATCTAAGAAAGAGGAGTTGCAGCGTTTAACAGCAAATATAGACGAGCTAAGCATGCAATACATTCATAATCTGGATGATGATTGTAGTTTTCTACTTTTCACTGACATGGAGCTAGAAGGGTTACCCCAGGAGTTTCTCAAGGTAAGATGTAAGACAAGTTTTCACATCCATCTCCCACCTGATACTTTTATTAGTCTGAACGCACAGCGGAAATTTGTTGCCTTCTATTTCTGTCCTTTTCAATCATCATCACTGCATGTTATTTAGTGTGATGAAGTTGCAGAGGGACAATCAATTATCATATTGGGATGTGTAACTTTACGCTCAGACAAAAATTGATTTTGGGTGGTTATAATAATCAATGGCATCCTGCAGTAGTACATATTTTTATGTTTTTAAACCCTAAACAAAATTCGCTTGATTTGTGTGAGAAATAAGAGAGGAGAAGAAATATATTGACAAGTTGATGATTTAAGGAATACAAAACATCTATTTGTAGGTATCGATATTACAGAAATGATATATTGTCCAAGTTGGGACAATATTTTACTTTGAAACATGACACTTCTAGTTCTGGCTTTAATATTCTAAGACTAACACTTCACATTCCCTAATATTCAAACACGCCAACTCAACGTTACAGTGAGAAAATCAACAAGAATTTGTTGATTTTGAAAACATAGAAAGCAAATTGTCACCACAATGGTCGCCGGAGAACCTGCAGAAAGTCAATGAAAAAGATCTAATCACTGGGATTTTGCTGGAAAGTTCTGTTTGCAGAAAGTATTTGACACTAACATATAACATTCTAAATCTTTAAGCGAAAATCTTCATGAAATGCATTTCAAAGAGACTTAGAGTTAAGCACTTGTGTTGGCTGCACAAGTTTCAATCATATTCACTTCAAAAAACATTTTACTTGATAAAAAAAATCCCTTTGAAGAGCATTTCCTGAAGCTCTTTTCATTGTTGACTCCATGCAGAGCTTAGAAAGATTTGAAGATGGTAAAAGAAAAATCATTATGAGAAGCCATCAAATTTCACCAGTGCTGGAGCTTTGCAAGGTGAGTCAAGCAAAAATTATGACATGAGTGCATTTTTTTGCTGAAAGGCAATTTTGTGTCACAGGACTATTTTATGTCATTGCACCTAATGTTTACTTTTTTAGACTTTACGCGGCACATGTTGATTGTTTGGGACCAGGAAGGTTCATGTGATGCAATTGATGCAGTGATTCCTTTAGGTTCCGTACATTGAAAGTGTAACTTCTCTTTTTGTGTATCACCAGTTGAACTGTTCTCACTTGTAATCGAACATAGTCTGGCTCATATAGTTGAACATAAAGAGCTTCTTTGTTTGTTAAAAACCTCAAGTTTAGTGCTGTAATTGGCTTATTAGATTTTGTTGTGGGTTAAGTTTTAGGTATCCCAGTTTATTGGGAAGCTAAAAATTTTTTGTGAAGAGAATGGTTGTGTGTGAATTATGTGAATTGATTTGGGGATTTTTAGGTGGGTGTTCGGCGGAGGGTCTAATAGCTGAGAGAAGGTGGTGATAATGGTGGTGGTCATGGTGGTAGTGATGGTGAAGAGGGAGGTGCTAGTGGTAGAAGAAAAGTGGGGGAGGGGGTAAAATGGATTGGGCAATGAGGTGGTATGCCACGTGGTATCCACCTCACCAAAATGGCAATGCCATGTGGATTGAACATACATCTTGGACAACTCTAACGGAGGATGGGCATATTTGAGCTACTTGTATAATGGTAGGGGTATTTTTGCATTGGAAGTGTAGCGGAGGGTAAGTATGATCCTTTCGCATAGTAGAGGGGCATTTTTGACCTTTTTCCTTCTAAAACCTCTTTCACGAAGTCTTAGGCCCTAAACCTCTATCAACACCTTCACCAGGCTTTGAGGTTGGGTTATTTTAGTGTATTTGAGTGAGAAATAGAGAGATAGGGGCTTAGGAATAGGAGATCATTGGTTTTAATGGAAAAAGGGGAAAGCTTTTCGCGTTCTAGTGTTCTATCCGGTGGCTGGGTGGGGATTATATTTTTTGTATAGGTAGTTGGCAACGATCTTAAGGTAGACATTGGAATATCCAACGACTGTACTTGGCCTAAATGGCTGTCAGCTGGGTCTTTTAAAATTTTAAAATTTTATCTTAATATAGACTGTTGAGTACAGCTACGAACTGTCCATTTTCTTACCAAAAAAGCAGCACAGATGCTAGTTTTTTTAACCCATTTTAGGTGCGAGTTCTATAATTTATCTCCAGCCAAACTGGGTTTAGGTGATGCTGTTAAGTCCTTGCGCAAAGTTCAAGTCCCTGACAAAAATACCAGACTATCTTTTTATTGCTTCAGTTCAGTCTCTAAAGATCTTTTCAATGCTTTTCCTCCTAATTAGTACCTCTTGAAATAGGGTCTCATTTTATGCAAAAATGTTACTTCTGAAAGTTCTTTGCTGGTCTTCCTTGATACATCCTACACATTTGTGATTTAGAAGTTGTTCGTCTTTGAAGGTGGGATCAACCAGAAGAGCTGTTGCTATTTCCTATGGGCACAGATGTGAAGCCAATGTTACTATCCTTGAACAGCTGGTAAGAAAACCCAGAAGTTTGCAGTTTTTGAGCATTTGTGAAGAATAATGTTGACTTGATACTTGATAGTCTTAGTAGTTTTATTTTATTGAGTACTGAATGTACTATGAGCTTTTACTTAATTTGCTTGGTTGTCTGTGGAGAACATTATTTTCACTAAAAATGTTGATGATTAAGGGTGTCTTCAGTATGGAGGAACAATGTTTTTCCAATTTTTCCATGTTCGGTTGACCAAAACTTTTGGAAAATATTTTTTCGAGGAACACAAGTTCATTTAAAAATGACTTCCCTAATTGAATTTGGGAAAACAAATTCCACAAGTGGCATTTCACATTGATTGTGTCATCCCCACCCTCCAACACACCTCATTTTCAACCCCACCCCCTTAGTCTGTATTCCCCCCTCCCCCGTCTCCCATATTTTTTGTCTAGATTATATACAAATGGTTCTAGGATAATAATTTTTTGCTTACATACTGAACACAAGAAAATAAGTAAACCCATTTATTTTCTTGGAAAACATTTTCAAGAAAACTTTTCCAAGAAAATATTTTTCATGGAAAATAATTTCCTTCGTACCGGACACATCCTAAGATGAACTTATTGTCAATGTAAGTTCCTGCTGTTTGTAGATTGACTGACCAAACTGTACTGATGTGCTGCCTTCTCCTACTTCAAATTCCAGTTAATGTTCATGTTTCCTGTCCAATTTCAGATTCAGTTGCGTCACAAACTTGCTAGATTGCTTGGCTTTGCAAATTATGCTGACTATGCCACTGATGATAGAATGGCAAAGTCTTCCTCTAAGGTTGGTGCAAATTTTATTGGTGATTGATATTCTTTACAGAACATGGACAATTGTCCCAAAGAAGAATACACACTCCTTTTGGCTCCTGTTAGGAATGCATGTCTGCCTTAACTCTATTCCTTCACTACTATGAAAAAAAAGAGAAGTTGAGAGAAAATACTGCTTGATTATTCCCTCATGCCATCGGCATTTAAATATCTAAGTGTACATGTTCTAAGAATTGGAGAGTGATAGCCTGTTTGCCCAAACTTCTAAAGTGCTTTTCAAAAAAGTACTTTTGGTGAGAAACACTTTGTGTTTGACTAATTAATTTTAAAAACACTTTTGAGCAGCAATTAGCGTTTGACCAAGCTTTTAAAATGTGCATCTAAGTGTATTTTCTCAAAAGTGTTTTTCAAAAAAGAGCTTTTGGGGAAAAGCCTCTTTTCTTTAGCTTCTGAAAAGCTTGTGCTACTCCCCAAAACTTGGCGAAACACCCACTTTTTAAAATGAGCATTTTTTAGAAAAAATACACACTTTTGGCCTCCCAAAAGTTTGGCCATACAGGCTTTGAACCGAATACATAATTACGGGTAGTAAATCATGGTACACTATTTACAAGACTCTGGAATATCTACAAGATTCTAGCACTCCCCCTTAAGTTGATGCATACAACCCATATTTATCAAGCTCGTTACAAATGTAACTGTTATGAAATCGGTGAGTGACTTGGTTAAAATATTTGGAAGCTAATAATTTGACTTAACTAATGTGCCTGCGGCCCTCAGTGTCAAAAGTTTCCACTTCAAGTCAAGTAAATGGGTGTACTCGGAATGTGCCTGCGGCCCTCAGTGTCAAAATTTCTCCAATAAAGTACTGGAAAAAGGTCCATGCGCTGGGGTATGAACTTAAGCTTTGCCAGAATCTGGACTGTGGGAGGTGTGTGACAGCTCGTGCGGAGGTATTTCTGGGAGATGCTTACTGGGCTTTTGTCACCGGTGCAAGAGGAAGTCCCTGGTGGTGTTTGTTTTTGCACACATTCCGATGCATACAACCACCTCAAACAGTAAAAGAGGGAGGAGAACTCAACTTCTTGGAACTCTAGTGCTGTAGCAGGAGAAAGCTCACCACAAAAGGATATTAATAGCTCTGATACCATGCAGATTTCAAGAAGAAGAAAAGTCTTCTTTGTAATTTTTGATGAATTTACATCCCATGAGAATGGGTACTTCTGCAATATGTCCTACGACTAAATAAGCAAAGAAAGTATTACATAATCAATTACAATCAATACAATATCCATTACTCCTATAATTAAGTTAGGAAACGAATCAATCACCAAAAAACTGTCTAAAAGGATGTTTGCCCTTGTGCTAAAGAAACTTGTTAGCACCCTTTAATCAAAAAGTTGATTAAATCAGCAACTATTAATTATGTTTTTGTTTTCCTGTAGCAATTGCTTTCTTTGTTGCAGTTATTAGCAGTAAGGAGGTTATTCCTCCACTTTCTCATTTCAGTAGTAGTAGGAAGTTATTTCCTTGTTATAAGGTGGATTGCAAGTTCTATCTTAATGAACCAGCACCATAGGTCGTAGGAAGAAAACATTTGATTTCATATTGCAGCGCCCCATAACTAGATCCATATCAGGGGACCATAACAAAACTCAATATAATTGGGTAAAGAAACCATTCAAATCATTCAAAGTAGGATCCCAAGGATTTTGTACCAAAAGCCTCTACTCCAAGTCAATTAAATGGAGTTGTAAGCTGAATAGAGTTTTCCTAAATAGGGAGCTGAGGAAGATGTACTGAAAGTGCTGGAAAGTGACCCTGTTTGCCGGAAAGGTCACCGGAAAAGCTTCTCAAATCATTTTGAGGGTATTGGGATGTCGGTCGACTGGTAGTTTGCAAAATATATGGTGAAAAGTGGTTAAAAAATATCAGATCTGTCAGATAAAGGCTCTTCGTCAACCAAAAACTGATGGAACTTTGATGGTAAGGTTAGATTGAATAGGCGACCCCCACAAACCAAAAACAACGAAGAAAGTTTGTTGGGAAAAGGTCACACACACTCCAGAGTTAAATGTCGGTGGTGCATGGATTCGCGTGATAGGGTTTCTGACAGTTAGTTTCTGGGGTTGAGTTGCATGATGAAGCAGGGTCTCACTGGTATGTGCGCGTAGTGACAGAGAATGACAAATTCGTTGGAAAGTAAACACAACAACGATAACATACCTGGTGTAATCCCACAAGTGGGTCTAGGGAGGGTGATGTGTACGCAGGTCTTACCTCAACTTTGTGAAGGCAGAGTGACTGTTTTGGATAGACCCTCAGCTCATGTAAAGCATTTTAAAGCAAGTTTGAAAAGTAAATACTAAATACAGTAGTGAAGAAACCATGTTGCAAATAATGTAGAAAAGAACAGTAACAACTAACAACAACAAATAATACAATACCGAAGTAAGGGAAACAAAAAATAATAATATGAATCATAGAAATAGAAGAGTAATAGTTATAGGAGAGTAGTAAGAATAGTAATAGGAAAGTAATACTAATAATACTTGGAAGGAAAAACTAGACTACGCACAACTACCAACTAAACTTCTATTTAATACTCGACCTCCATATCTTCCTATCTAGGGTCATTTCCTCGGTAATCTGCAGATGTACCATGTCCAGTCTAGTCACCTTTCCCCAATTCTTCCTCTGCCTACTTCTACCTCTCCTCAGATCTTTCTTTCAAATGTCGTACAGTAAACACACTGGCCTGAAAATTGCACAACGATGGGGTTTCTCGCTTGTATGCTGCTGGTTACTGCACAACAGCTAATTTCTCACTTAATTACAGGGAGTAAATCATGCTATACCAGATCCTAGAATATCTACAAGATTCTAACAACTACCTTTTCTTTCCTTTTAATAGTCCTGACCACTACTTTATAAACAAGAGAAGGATGTTGTCCAAAATGTTAAGAGGTGTTGAACATCTTTTTTTTTCACTATATGCAAAGACTAACAAATTATCTCATAGATTGGAATGCTTCTTTCAAATTTGCAAAATGGATTTGTTCTTCTGTTCTCATGATTTTGAAACTTCTTAGGTGTTTGAATTTCTGGAGAGTCTCTCTGCCAGCTTAAATGATTTAGCCTACAGGGAACTTTCAATGCTTAAAGCGTTAAAGGTAAGTTCAAATTTACAATATGCCAACTTCAGACTTCAGCTTATGCTTGGTCTGCTTCACCTATATGCTTCACCTCTTGAAGATTTTTTTTGTTCTGGTAATACAGAAGAAAGAGGAAGGTGAATCTCCTTTTGGCATGGAGGATCTCTCATACTACGTCAAAAGAATCAAAGATCAACAATTCCATACAAATTTTGGAGTAATTAGACAATACTTTCCTATCAATTTGGTTTTGTCAGGCATCTTCAAAATATGCCAAGATTTATTTGGTAATCACTGCAAATTGCATTTGGTGCTGTCTTTGATCCTTCTTTCCTAACTCATTGTGCAAGAACGTAAATAATTAAAATTCTTTGTTCAATATTAGGTTTAGGTTTCAAGGAAGTTGAAGGTGCTGCGGTTTGGCATCCAGATGTTCAACTTTTTTCAGTTTCGGATCTAAGTTCTAAAGAACTTGTTGGTTATTTTTATCTAGATCTGTACTCCAGGTTATCCCAGCTCAATTGTTCTTCTACATGTTTAATGTGCTTGCTTTATCAGCTTTATGGTAGAATACTTAAAATATGTTACAATCTTAACAGAGTAGGCAAATATGCTCACACCTGTGTCATAGCTCTTCAGAATGGCTTACTAAGTAGTGGTTCTAGACAGGTAACTGCAGAATGTATCACTTTCTTGGTTCTAGTGCTTAGATTTTCACTTAACGACATTTCCTTGAATACAGATTCCTGTGGCACTACTTGTTTCTCAATTTGAAAAGGAAGTTGATGGTCACCCTCGGTTATTGCAATTCTCGGAAGTGGTTAATCTTTTTCATGAATTTGGTCATGTGGTATGTGTTTTTCCTTTGAAGCACAGTGCAAAATTTAAAAACTTGTCTAAATTCCAGTTATTTCTTTTGTCACGTTATAAAGCAATTGGAGAGCAATGTTACTCTGGCACTTGCCTTCCAACTAATTACTCTGTTTTTTATTTTAGCCCATCTTGCAAATATTATTTTGTCTAGTAATTTTAATTTTGAGGAAAAACCTTGTGGAGCACTCTCTGACATTGCCAGCTAAGCGACTTGTTAGTCAAGGAGTGCACTGGATTCATTCCAAGTAACTACCACTGCCTTCAAAAAATGGTTTTACTGGGTTGGATCCATGTTAAATCATTGTTGAGCTGCCTTACTTAGCAATTATACCGATCATCTGCCGCTCTAACCAAAGAATTGAAGTATGCTACCGTGAAACTATACTGTCTACATTGCTTTGAAGGTGAACTACGGAAACAGAGACATATCTTGCTAAACAGTTAAAGCTACTAGAAAACTTTCACAGAGAAATGCTTTATCTTATTCATAGCTGTTTATGTGTTTGGAGTAAAGAGTATCATGTGTAAAATTCTGACACCCATGATGTAGGGAGGGCTGATGAGGTGGGGTCAAGGAGAGTGACTGATAGAATTCTACTTAAGCAAGCTCCCTAATAAGGGGTCATATATGATATGACACATTAAATAAATCCCACATGGAAAAAGGAGAGAATAGTATATATAGGATAGAACACAATTGCATGGTACATGTGCTTTTCAGCTTGATATGGTGTAACTTAAGACAAATCTATGAGGTCTTTTAAGCCAAAGTGAACAATAGGTACTATGGGCTTGGTTTTTGACAAATATAGAGTCAAATCCGTACTCTCACAGAAGGATAGTTGAGAAATGTAAGGAAGGATGCTGAGTCCTAAGGGGAGTCAGGAGTGTATGTGATGCCCATGAAGGAGGGCGAGGTGATAAAGACGTGTTAGGGCGAAAGACTGACAGATTCTGTGCTGGCAGACTTTTTTTAAAAGGAGTGCATATGACACTTATCTCACATCAGAAAGAGAGAGTGATGTCTTAATTATTAGATAAGATGAGACAGAGCACACACATAATACATATGTTATTGGGCTCAATGTGATATTTCCTAAGGGGTAAATCTGTAAGATCTGTGAGTCAAAGAGAACACTATGTACCATAGACTCGAGCTGTGACAAAAATTGAATAACTAGCCACATAAGTCCCAAATCTTTTTGACAAAGAACTCTTTTGTCCTCCTAGTTAGATTCTGCTTTTTTAGTCCTGAGATTTCATTTGCCTTTGTTCATGCAGTGTCCTGTTGGGTGACTTACTTGCATAACAAGACCTACTGTAAAGGCAAAGTAGAGAAAATCTAAAGGGAAAACCATAGAACAACTGACATGATTAACGATAACTTCTCTCTTTTCTATTCTTTTATTTTCGTCCCTTTGTCGTCTTTCTTGCCCCTGCCTATCCTTTGCACTAGCTACACAATCATTTTTGACCCCCGCTAAGAGCTTCTCCTTTGGGTGTGAATGGTTTCATAGTTGTTGATTGTTCTAAAGGTCATACCGATTTTCAATAAGTTTATTGCAAATAGCCAATAGTAGACTTCCTTTGGCAGTTATAATCATCTTGGTTTTTCTTGGTATGAAAGTGTATCAGCAGGGGCATACTCTTATCCTTCGTCAGCAAAAATATGCCTTAGATCTCTTGCCTTGTGCAGACATGCTTAATTCTTGTTCTTTGGCCACTCTCACTAGTTGTACTGAGCTTCTCAAGTTGGACGTCACCTCCCTGTCTGATCTAGTATCGGTTTGGTTATGTTAGTTTTTTATACTATTATTTTAATAATAACCTGTACAAGTGTCAAAGATGACAGTAGGGTGTTTTGTTTTTTATATAATATAATACCTTATCCGTTCCACTTTTTGATAAGGAAAATATTACTATTTGGAAGTGAATTTTTTTTTTTTTACCACAATTCATCAATACTAATAAGAGGTTAGAAGCAGGCACGTCGATGTGCTTGCTTCATGCCAAGGGTATTTTGAATTTCAAACCTCTTCGTCCACGTGCCTCTTCCAGTGCCATCTCAACAGTATAAAAAAAGAGGCATGTGCCTTAGGCCCCCAAATTTGAGGGGCCCCAATGTTTAACAATAATAGGTTATAGGTTATCTTTGTAAAACATATGAAGTATTATTTATAGAAAAAGTAAATTTTCATATAAAATGAAAGAATTATTAGAAGTTTGACATATTTTGACTACTATATCTCATGAAAGATAATATAGATTGATTATATTATCAATTGAAAAAAGATATTAGAAGAATCAATTGTATAAAAGTTATTAACATTTTCATAAAGTTTAAGGCCTCTGTTTGATTTTGGCTTTAGGCCACTAATATGCTTGAGTCACCCTTGCCTGCTTCATGCCGAGAGTTTTTTGGAATTTCAATGTCTATACTTTAAAGATTCTTTACAAATGCTTTTTTTTTTTTGAACATTGGTAAAGTTGTATTCTTCAGCATTAAGGACATGCTGGCCACCTTCAAAATTTACAGCCCTAAGCGAAATTACAAGCTCCCTATTAATTCTATAATTTGATCAACATCTTCTATGCAGAGTTGTTTACACCAAAAAAGTAAAGATACCAAACAATTCCATTTTACTTTGTGAATGGAATTAGATCTATCTTCAAAACATCTCCCATTTCTTTCCTTCCACATTGACCACCATACATGATGGTGTTAGCTTCCACCACTTCTTTTGAGTCTTGCTACCCCCCCCCCTTCTGATCCAACATTTAAATAGATCAGAGGTGTGTTCTGGCATAGTCCAGCTACAGCATGTGATGTTGAGAAACAGCTCCCAGATCTGTGCAGTGAATTTGCAATGTAAAAATAGGTGATTGTTTGTTTCCCCAGTCAAATTGCATAGGAAACACCTAGGGACTAGTTGCTTTCCTTTCTTCTGCAGCACTTCTTGAGTTAAGCAGGCTCTTTTGATGACTAACCAAGTGAAGCATTTCACTTTGGTGGGGATCAATCCTCTCCAAATACTCTTCCAGTGATGATGGTAGCCTCTAACCCCAACTTGTATGCCTTTCTTGTAAGCACTGTTTACTGTGAATTTGCCATCCTTGTTGTGCTTCCAAATAACTCTATCTGGTGCATTTGTTACTAGATTGGTTCCCCCCAATTTTCCCAGGAAAGAAGCCACTCTATCTACTTCCCAGTCTTTCAATAGCCTTCTGAAAGAAAGGTCCCAGCCTTGAGTTGTCCAGCATTCACATACTCTGGCTTCAGGATTGTTGCAGATTGAGAAAAGATCTGGGAATGACTCACTTAGAGGAATTTGATCAATCCATCCATCTCTCCAAAACTTGATCTTGTTGCCATTTCCAACTTTGAGAAACACATTTTCTTCCATAGAGTTCCATAAATCTCTGATTGACCTCCATACTCCCCATCCATAGGTTTCTGACACTATCTCTGTACACCATGGGTTCAATTCCCCATACTTTGTCACTATCACCTCCTTCCATAGGGTTCCTTCCTCACTAGTATATCTCCACAACCACTTCATCAAAAGGCTCTTGTTTTGGATTCTCAAATTTCTAATACCCAGTCCCCCTCTTTCTTTGCTTAGCATCACAGTGTTCCATTTCGTATCAAATAAGATCAAAATCAATCTGATGTAGTTCAGCTGTTTGGCTTCTGGCTCACAAAGGATGATAGTATCATCTGCGTATAGCAAATGGCTGATCTCCTTTCCATTCCCTATTCTGTCTCCTAATTGGAAACCCTTGATCCACCTGTTCTGTGTAGCTATTCTCATCATACTGTCAAAACCTTCCATTTCTAGAATAAAGAGAAAAGGTGACAGTGGGTCACCTTGTCGCAGCCTCCTTTCTGATGCAAAGAAGCCAGCAGGTTCACCATTTACTAGTATTGAGAACCTGACTGTTTTAATGCACACTTCTATCCATTTTAGCAACTTACTGCCAAAGGCCATTTGTCTCAAAACATTCAATAAAAATGCCCAATTTACATGGTCATATGCTTTCTGGATGTCTAACTTGCATAATAAACCCGCAACTCCACCTTTCATCCTTGAATCTATGCACTCACTGGCTATCAATGCAGCATCCATGATCTGTCTCCCTTTTATGAAAGCCATCTGATTTTTATTGACCAATTTGCTCACCACCCTCTTAAGTCTTTCTGCCAGTAATTTAGCTATGATTTTGTAGACCCCTCCTATCAGACTGATTGGCCTATAATCTTTTAATTCTGAAGCTCCAGCCTTTTTAGGGATTAGAGCAATGAATGTTGCATTGAAACTTTTCTCAAAATTCTTATTGGAGTGGAAATGTGATAGAGTGTTAATTATGTCCTTCTTCAAAACCTCCCAAAAAGTCTAGAAGAAAATCATTGGAAAGCCATCCGGTCCCGGAGCCTTCTCCTTAGCACACATCCTAATACTTTCTAGGATTTTCTTCTTCCTCAAAAGGTCTTTGCAACCATAATTGTTCCTCTCCAGTTATCATATTAACATCTTGAATGTTCAGATCAGGCCTCCAGTGTTCAGCTTCCTTGTATAAATTTATGTAGAAATTTTGGACAGCCTCCTTGATCATAAGCTGGATCTTTCACAATGTTACCTTCTATATCAAGTTGCTCCATAGTATTGAACCTCTTATGAGAGGTGGCGATTCTGTGGAAAAACTTTGTATTCTTGTCTCCATGTTTCAACCATGGTACGCTGGATCTTTGTTTCCATGCTATCTCCTCTTTCTTGGCTATCTCTTCAAACTCCATGGCCAGATTTGCCTTCTGTAAAATTTCATCATCAGTAAGTATTCTGTGTTCCTGTATTATCTCCCAATTTGCTATCTGACTTAAAATGCCTTCTTTTCTCTGCTTCCAGTTACCTTTGTTTTCTTTGCTCCATTCTTTCATCTTTACCTGTAACAATTTCATGTTCTCAGCTAATATATATCCTGCTCTCCCCTCAATGTTGAAAGAATCCCACCATGCCTTTACCTTGTCTTTGAATCCCTCTACCTCCAACCACCAAGATTCAAATTTAAAATAAGATTTTTTCCATTCCCAACCACCACATGTTAGCATAATAGGATTATGATCAGATGTTATTTTTGGTAGGACATTTTGTTTGATGTGAATGAAGCTTTCCCCCCATTGTGCACAATGAAGAAATCTATCAATTCTTGAAGCACTCATATGATTGTCCCCTCTTCTCCAAGTATAAGATCCTCCAAATGAAGGAGGATCAATCAACTCCAGCTGCTCAATACAAGAGGAAAAATCTGTCATAGCACCACTAAGTCTGCGGCAGTTTGTTCTCTCTGATGGGTATCTAGTAACATTAAAATCTCCGCAAACTATCCATGGTCCTACAAACCTTCCTCTGATGGCTGTCCATTCATCCCACAACACCGTTCTGATCTCTCTACTACAATCAGCATATACTGTAGTCATGTGCCAACTGAAGTCTTCACTTACCCCTGTGAATTTCCCAGTTAAGCTTTGCCTGCCAATCTCCACCAGTTCCCCCTTCCATACCCTTTTATCCCACAAAATTGCAATCCCCCCACTGCTCCCCATTGCCTCCTTACGAACTTCTGCTTTTCCACAGATAGTTTGGTCCCACGGGCCACGTCAATAAAAGCTTTTCTCAAATGTGTCGTTTTTCTAGGACTGATTAAAAAGGAAACGTGTCACATAAATTGGGGCTGAAAAAATACGTAGGGCCACTTTTGGTATGATTTGTTGCTCCTGTGCTGGCACGGGGCTTTGCATCTAGTTTCTTCATATATTCTAAAAAGATTTGTAATTATAAAAGATGGTAGTTTATAGATTTTATCTAGTTTCTAATTATGAGAAATATAGGAAAAGAATATTACTCCCTCCGTCCCATTTTATGTGGCACCATTTCCTTTTTGGTCAGTCCCAAAAAGAATGTCACATTTCCTTATATGGTAAGTATTTAAAGGTACAATTCCTCTTTTACCCTTGTTGGTCCCACTTAATCTTAAAATAATACTCCAATACATTTATGAGGAGAGAGAAAAGTGAGTTTACTGTTTAAAGGGCAATTTGGTAAACATTTCAAAGTCTTCATTTATTTCTTAAACTCCGTGCCCGGTCAAATGTTGCCACATAAAATGGGATGGAGGGAGTATATGAATTATTGTTGTTGTTTACATTATTATATTGAAACCCTATTTATGGACCCTAGAATACAATCCTTTACCAAGTAGGTTATTATTTAATATTCCTATTTCTATTTCGATTCATATTCCTATTCTAATAGGATTGTATAAACCTATTCTTGTTCTAATAGGATTGTATAAACTTATTCCTTTTCCAATAGGATTGTATAAACCTATTCCTATTCTAACACTCCCCCTCAAGCTAGTGCATACAATTCATGTACCAAGCTTGTTACAAATGTAATTAACACGAGGCCGATGAGGGGCTTGGTGAGATATCTGCAAGTTGATCACTCGACTTCACAAAATTGACAATCAATCTCAATGTGCTTGGTCTTCTCATTAAATACTGAATTTAATGCATAATGTCGATAAAACACAGAGTGATAAAATTACAGTGTTGGAACTTCCCAAACCAACTTGCAAAGACTGTTTTAGACCATAAAGTGACTTACGTAATCAACATACAAGGCTACTAAACTCCCCCTGAGCAACAAAATTAGGTGGTTGCTCCATATGACTTCTTCACAATGCAGCGGTCGTTGTAAGTGCTCAAAATCTAGTATAAAGTATATGGATCATGTTGGAATCAATAGACGAGTCGATATTAAACAAGTCACCAAAAAATTTGGCTGGAACATGCTTATATGCCGTGAGTATTAGATTTGATGGCTAAAAGTGGTCACAATATAAGAAATAAAATTATATGGGTAGGGTCGGAATGATGTCACGACCCAACTAGAAAATAGAAATTATACAGGATAGTTCGAATTGATGAAACGACCCCATTGAAAAAGAGAAATAATATGGGTAGGGTTTGAATGATGGCACGACCCTACTGAAAAAGAAAAATTATATGGGTAGGGTTGAAATGATGGCACAACCCTACGCAAATCAGATTTGAGGAGTCACCGGAAAGATGAATGGAACTATGCAAATTAAACCTGAGGAGTCACTGAAAAGAAACATGATGCTATGCAACTCAAATATGAGAAAATAGTTCGAAAAAATCCATGGTACTACATAAATTAAATACGAAAAGTAGTTCGGATAGATGCACGGTGCTACGCAAATCAGATATGCAAAAAAAGGTAGTCACTGGAAGGATGACAAGGTGCTACACAAATTAAATATGAAAAGTAGTCATCAGAAAGATGGCACGGTGCTACACAAACCAAATATGAAAAAGTAATCACCAGAAAGATTGCACAGTGCTACACAAATTAAATATGAAAAAGTAGTCACCGGAATGATGGCACAGTGCTACACAAATTAAAGATGAAAAAGTAGTCACCGGAATGATGGCACGGTGCTACACAAATTAGATATAAGAAAGTAGTCACCGGAATGATGGCACGATGCTACACAAATTAGATTTGAGAAAATAGTCACCAGAAAGATACACGGTGACCCAACTTTTGCTAACATAATCATTGGCCAGACGGGCAGCATATATGGGTGCCACCCGCTGGCAGCAGAAGCTCTTTGATTTTCTACCAAGATCGTAGAGGCTCTAATACTATGTGAGAAATATAGGAAAAGAATATTATATGAATTATTGTTGTTGTTTACATTATTACATTGAGACCCTATTTATAGACCCTAGAATACAATCCTTTACCAAGTAGGATACTATTTAGTATTCCTATTTCTATTTCGATTCATATTCCTATTCCTATTCTAATAGGATTGTATTAACCTATTCCTATTCTAATAGGATTGTATAAACTTATACCTTTTCCAATAGGATTGTATAAACTTATTCCTATTCTAACACTAATCATGTATATCCTATTTTAAAAAGATTATGAAACTGATATCTGAATTAAGACTGAAAATTAGAAGGTTTTGATCCTCCTACTCCAGACCTCTTCATTCTTAGTGACGAAGCTTAAGATGACATCCCAAATAAAGGATTTTCCCTATAAAATCAATACTAGCGAGTGACTAATCGTAAAGAAAAATAGGCCAAATAAGCAGACTAGTTTTTTGATGTCTTAGGTCTAATATCCTTTTAGCCATCACTAAGTATAACATCTGAAAATTTTAGTTCATTACTATTATTAGATTCTTTGTTGTTACCTATTAGTAGAAATAAAAATAAAATATGGGGGATTGATAAAAGGAGAACTAAAATGAATCAGTTGGTTGGCAGACTTGATGATATTAACTAATCTCATGTGTTGTCCTCCAATTGAATTTTTTCTATGAAATTGTAAAATCATAGTAGAATAATTAACAAAATTGAAGTTATAAGTTGTCATCTGAAATAAATCTCTACTATCTTACGGTAAGTTCTGATTTTTGAACATCCTTTGCTTATGACTAGGGGTGTCAAATGGGCGGGTTGAGTTGAAATAGAAATTGGGTTGGGTCCTGACCCGCCCAAGTTTACTTTGGGCTCAAATGGGTTGGGCTCCAATGGGCTTAAAAACGGGTTGAGTCTTGACCCGCCCAATTTGACCCGCTTAATTCAATAATTTTAATATATTGTTTATTTAAGTTTTATAACCACAATTTGAATTTCAACTAAAGAAAATTTAAAAAAAGAAGCTACAAATTGATAGATAAATCTAAAAGATATAAAATAGAAGGTAATTCATACCTATAATATAAGAACATACATTACATCAATGCAAATAAAGAGTCTTAAAACGGATTGAAATTGGAGATTAAATTGGGCTCAATTGAGGATTCTCTTAAATGGGTTAGGACTTGAATGGGTTGAGATTGAATCCAATTCAAATTATCTTGAGCCCAACCCTTAAAATTATGGGCGGGTTAGGTGGGGTACCTACAATTGGGCTCAATTTTGACAGCTCTACTTATGACTATAAGGTATTAAGCAGGTAAAACCTTTTTCTATAGTGTACTAGTTCAGTAATTAGTCTGGCTTCGCTCCCTCTAATTTATACTCCTGTAGATGCTCCTCTTAAATGTGTACTTATGTTCTGATGTTTAGCCTAAATTTGGCAGGGCACCAATTTGTCAATACTTGTCATTTAGCTGTGGTACTCATGTTGATAAAATTTTACTTGTACTTCTCTATATAAAATCTCATGCACACTTCCGGATTGATTTTTGGAACAGCTACACTTATTCTTACTCATCTATTTACTTCAGGTACATCACATTTGCAACTGTGCATCATTTTCCAAATTATCGGGGCTGCGTCTGGATCCTGATTTTGTGGAGATCCCTGCCCTTTTGATGGAGAATTGGTGTGTTTTAAATAGTTTCCCCTTTATTTTGAGCTTCTGTATTGTTAGCTTATGGTCTTATAAGTTTGAAATACTTGTGCCAGGTGCTATGAAAGCCTCTCCTTAAGACTGATCTCTGGCTTTCATCAGGTACTTCCACTGTACTTTCTTTCCATTCTAGACTATTTTCGGTAGGATGAGACACTTAAATATTTTAGATACTCAGACTTGCTACTGTTCTTTTTTCCCTTGCTCTTCCATCCACGATTGCTGCTGCAAGAAATGTTCTTTTGAGTTTTGAGAAGTTCCATTAAAAAAATGAAAATAATAAACAGTCACTTTGAGGAAGAAACCAAAGAAAAAGGCCTTGTACATTTGCTTTTTTACTTGCTTATGTTAACCTTCATGCTAGTTGAACCATAGACTTCAAGTTTGACACGCCGGTTTCAATTCAGAAACCATGTTTAATGTGAAAGTTATTGCAAACAAGTTTGGTAATTATTTTATATCAGATCGTTCGATTATGTTAATCCTCTATCTCAGTCATATGCCTTTTGTAGGATATCACAAAGCCCATTAAGGATGATCTTTGTAAATCACTTAAGAAATGGCGATGCTCCTTCTCAGCACTGAAATTGAAACAGGAGATCTTTTATTGTAAGCCTTTCTATTAACTTGCTAAAACTTAGCAATTTATTGGTTCTCCTTCTAATCCATGAAAGGCTAATTTATTCTGTTCTTTGGGCCCTTTTAGATGCTAAAATTGGTAATTTGGTATTCTTGAACTCAAGCATGTATAACGTGATTTTCTAGGAAATATAAGAATTTTGTCAGATACAACTGCTGCTGCATGTATTCAGAACTTGCGCTTATCATGCATGCCATATTAATTTGCCACTATTTCATGACATGCTTACTCCTTTCCACTTTTCCTTTTCACTTTTTCTATGATATATTCTTGGGATGGACAATGTTACATGTTAAATAATCAGAAATAACCTCATGCTATCTTTAAAAAGAATCACAAATATATGTCATCTCTACTTGCTCCAGTCTGGATTTGTCCTGCTTCTGAACCTGAGCCCATTTCCTTATGTTATCAGAACCTGTACCCTTACAGTGTAGGAGAATACCCAATTGAGGCACACTCTAGGATCAAGTTTCCTAGAAATTCTTAGTGTGAACAAAGCAGAGACACCCAAACACCTTCAGAGGAACAATATATCTATTCTCACTCTTTAAAGCCCCTAGAGTCTAGAGGACTGAAAATTGAGGATTTGAAGTGGTATTCTATTGAAAAGATAGGTAGCAACTAAAATGACATCCTCCCAGTAGGTTTTTGGTAGATTCATGGTAAACATAAGAGATCTTGCCACTTTTTAAAAATGCCTAATTTTCCTTTCAGCAATCCAATTTGTGTACTAATGTAGGGACTTATAGTTTGAGATTACCCATTGAACTTTGATAAACACCAAATCTTTTGTCCATGTATTATATATCACTGTCAGATTTTTATTTTAGCCTCAAATTGAGTACAAGTCATCTTATGAATGACTGAAAGCAATAGAAAACCTCACTTTTGGCCTTCAATAGATACACCCATGACATCCTAGTGTGTGACGATCAATAAAGGTAACAAACCTTTGATTCCAGACAAAGAAACAGTTCGAGTGGGGGCCCTGCATCATAATGGATAATCTAAAAGGAGTGGTACTTTTATCATCACTCAAAGGGAAAGAGTTTCTAGTATGCTAGGCATATTCACAAGCATCACAAAATAAAGAGTCAAACTCAGTTCTTGAAAACAAACTAGGATATAACTTCTGTAAAACAAAAAGGGATGGGTGCCCCAACCGCCATTGCCACTAAGATTATTTCTTGGTTGACATCCGTATTTCCTCCAAAAAAAAATGCTTTGACCAGACTCCAGAGTCTAGAGTTCCATCAAACATATATAAGCCATCATGCAATTTACCACTGTGAATCCACTTCCTTGTTTGAAGATCTTGAAAAGCACAATGATTAGGGAAAAATTCGCTACTACAACTTAGTTCCTTAGTGATGGCTGTAATAAATAAATGTAATGTCCCATTTCATGAGAAATTACCTTTATGTTTGAAATGACCATTTTTCCTTCCCCTTAGTGTTATCATACTTTTTATGTGTTGCGAGAATGGTTAGCGTGGTTCCCGATGCGATTAGGTGAGATTTTGATGGATTTAAGCCTTTTGAGTGGAGTAAGAGTTATACTAAAATAGTTGAATTTGGTCAACATTATGAGATCCGCTCATCGGATGGTAAGTTTGTTAGTTCCTTTGCGTTCGGAACATCGAGTTTGGTCTAATAGGGTTGGTTAGAGTCCCAAGACCTTAGGTTGAGATTTGGGTGCTTAGCGAGATGTTGAGTTTTTGTCCTAAGAGAGGTCCGAGAGGATATTTCTTTCATAACAATCTTTTTTTGGAATGATTCCATTGAGTCTGGAATATCAAATTTAGTAGGGTAGCATATTTGGTTTATTTTTATCAGGTCCCGAACAAATCTCGAGGTCTGTTCAGAGACTTTAATAAGATAGAAAATGCATTTTCTGGTGTTGGTGCAAGATGACCGTGGTCAATAGACCCGTTTTTAGGGCTGAAACAGCCCTGTTTTGGGATTCTTCCCTTTTTTTCTTATTTCCTCCATTTTCACTTGATTGGGGGCTTTGGAAAAGAGACTTTTGAGAAATTTCTTGAGGAATCTCGTGTAAGTAAGTCCCTTTATCGATTTTATATCGATTTCTTCGAATTTCATCTTCAAAACACTTAAAAATCAAGATTTCAAATGTGGTTTTTCCCCCCAAATTGAAAAATTGTTATTTCTTTGATTTTAGGCCCAATTCCTACTTGTTTTTGATGGGGTTTTCAACCACGAACTTCTTTTTACTTGAGGAATTTGTTTTTCAACTAAAATTCTGATTTTACCCTTTCGAACACACGGGCTAAATTATTTTGCCCCCACACAGGCTAAATAACACAAATAAGCCCCCATATGGGCGAAGTAATACAGATAAGCCCCCACACGGGAGAAACAATGTATTCCACAATTTCCAACACTTCAATCTCATGCTATGATCCCAACCCATAACCCAGTTCATAAGAATGATTAACTACCCAACCCAGTCTAGAAGAAGGATAAGACAAACCTACCTCGAAGGACGAAACTTCACTCGAATCACTCTACCGATGCTTTTCCTCTATCAACAGTCTCGAAAAGATCCCCAACTATCAAAAATGGAAGATACACATCAAGAGGGTTACAACGATACCCATATTGCTAAGGTTACCAAAAATCTCATTGCAATAAAAAAAGTTGAATCAGAATTTTAGTTGAAAAACAAATCCCTCTAGTAAAAAGAAGTTCGTGGTTGAAAACCCCATAAAAAACGAGTAGGAATTGGGCATAAAATCAAAGAAATACCAAATTTTGAATTTGGGGGGAAAACCCTCATCTGGAATCTTGATTTTTAAGTGTTTTGAAGACGAAATTCGAAGAAAATGATATAGAATCGAGAAAGGGACTTACCTACACGAGTTTCCTCAAGAAATTTCTCAAAAGTCTCTTCTCCCAATGGCCAATCGAGTGAAAATGGAGGAAATAAGAAAAAAAGGGAAGAATCCCGAAATAGGGCTGTTTCAGCCCAAAAAAGGGTATGATGACCGTGGTCATTTTACACTGGCACCAAAAAAATGCATTTTCTATCTTATTAAAGTCTCCGAACGGACCCTTGAGATTCGTTCGGGATCTGATAAAAAAAAACCCAAATATGTTACACCACTAAATTTGATATTTTGCACTCAATGGAATTGTCGGATTTCCGAAAAAATATTGTTATGAAAGAAATACCCTCTCGGACCTCTCTTAGGCCAAAAACTCAACTTCTCGCCTAAACACCCAAGGTCTCGGGACTCTAACCAACCACCCTACCAGACCAAACTCGACATTCTGGATGCAACAAAATTGACAGAATTACCATCCGACGCATGGATCTTGTAATGTTGACCAAAGTCAATTATTTCAATATAACTCCACTCAAAATCTCACCCGATCGCATTGGGGACCACGCTAACCATTCCCGCAACACATACAAAGTATGATAACACTAAGGGGAAGAGCGGAATGGCCATTTCACATCTAAAGGTAATTTCTCATGAAATGGGAAATATAGCAGGTTAACAGAAAACTCATGTACGTGAAGAATGGATGATGATGTAATATTAGGTATACAGACAACAAAACTTGTTCCAGAAATGGGGGTTAGAGAGTCATTGGCTGTTTCTGACATAATTTTTTTTTGAAAAGGTAACTTGTATTATAAACACAGGAATACTCAGGATGTATTCCAGTAATACTTACAATCAGAAATACAAAAGTGTTGCTGTTTTCCTATGAATTCCT
Organism: Solanum commersonii; assembly: GCA_029007595.1. Classification (NCBI taxonomy): domain Eukaryota; kingdom Viridiplantae; phylum Streptophyta; class Magnoliopsida; order Solanales; family Solanaceae; genus Solanum; species Solanum commersonii. The sequence goes on along the minus strand of JAJTWQ010000003.1, from coordinate 11,673,888 downwards.
TAAGGACTCTAACATACTAGTGATATCCTCATCTTCATGAGGATATTCATGTTTACACCAAAAATAGAAAAGAGCTAAACATTTCAGCTTCATCTTCTCCATAGAGCAGCTCTTGTTCTCAAAACATCTTTGATTCCTTTCCAGCCAAATAGTCCACCAAATGCGGGACAATCTTCCATCTCTCCTGTGCCCCGAATGATTTCCATCCCGATTCCAACATGCCAAAGCTTCCTTTATGCTTCCCGGCATAGACCAACCGATGCCCCTTTTACCGATGAAATTTTGCCAAAGTTTCACTTTGTTTCCTTACATGTAAAAAGAGATGATTTATTGTCTCTGTTTCACATTCACAAAAAAAACATCTGGAGCACAAATCGAGTCCCTTCTTCATACGGTTATCCTGCGTGAGAACAACCTGTTTTGCTAAGAGCCAAGTAAAACAGGCCACCTTGAAGGGCACCTTAACTTTCCAGATCATTTTCCATGGCCAGTAGCTTGATTGAGTGTGTGTCCTCAATGAGTTTCTGTAAGTTGTTCCAACTGAGAATCTCCCCTGTGTATTTGGAGCCCATAACAGTTTGTCTTCTCTGTTACTGAGTTACTTGTATCGTTCCAGGATATTTAGAAATTCAACCATTCTATTCACCTCCCAATCATTTAAAGGTCTTCTGAACTTTAAATTCCAACCTTGAGCATCTCTCATTTCTTTGACAGTGGCCACTTTCTGTAGACTCAAGCTGAATAGTTCAGGGAAACTAGCTTTAAGTGCTTGTCCCGCCCAAACTTCCTCCCAAAATAGAGTTTTTCCACCATCTCCTATCTTAATTGTGCACTTGTTTATAAGTTTTGGCCATAGATTCCTGATTGTCCTCCACACTCCGGTGCCATATGGTTGTGTTTGGCACTAGGATAGTCGCTTGGTAAGCCTTTAGAGGAGTCTTGCATGTGTGTATTTGCATCAGAATCAACAATGCGATGATTAAGGTGTGTAGTACCTGTTTGCACATAATTAGATGTGGCAAGAGAAGGTAAGTGAAGTTTGGTCAGGTGATTGCAAATATGTTGAATTTCATTTGAAGATAGTTTCTCCCGAAGTTGTTTCCCTGGATGTCTAGCCAAACCTTTTGATGGACCTACACGTTTTCCTCCAAGACCTTTTGCCATGCAGTTTCTTGCATGTCGCCTTTGTATGCCTTACTTTTAGTGTTATTAAAAGTGTGCTTAAGTCCTGAAGCAAGGCGTAGGACATTTTGAGTGCTTTGTTTCGCTTAATGTGTGCGTCAGTGTTGTCGTCAAGGCTCTAAGACATACTTTCTCTTGCCAATGAGTGTCTCCAGGAGAGGCGACATTAAACAATTGATGTTTTACTTCATCCTAATTTTCAATTGATGTTTTAAATTATTCTAATTTTTTTTCAAATCTCTTGTCCATTTTTTTTATTCATGATTATTAGTATTAGTCTTGGATTAAACATATATATTTGCATTTTGTCTCCATTGTGCTTTTTTTAGTAAAACTCATGCTTTATTTGCGTTTTGCACTTAAAACTCCAATGGACCTTGGAGTTTTTTTATGCTTTTCGCTTTTGATAACACTGTTAGCTTTCCATGATAATCACAATGCAAGTAATCTTTATTAGAAGTGATTTCCTTTGGTCGGTCATGAAACACGGTTAACCCAGACTTGTTGATGGGAGCCTGATACAACAAGACAGCTTGTCAGCTCTCTTCGTGTTAAACGTAGGAGTATGCATCCTCAAGAGAAGGAAAAGGAACTTTGCCAAGAACTTGAACCTTGATCTGATCAAACTCTTGGTTCAAATTGATCATAAAATTTAGATCCTTTCCTTTTCAACCAATTGCTAAAAAAGAGCTATATGATCTGTACACTTAGCTTGGAAATCCGGATAATAGTCAATCTCCTTCCATAAACCACTTACAACATCATATCCAATGTAGTCTACAAAGTGAGGTCTGAGGAGGGTCGACTGTATGCAAACCTTAACCCTACTTGAGAGATAGAGAGGCCATTTTTGATAGACCATGGACTTGAGAAAAATAGTCCAAAGCAATTCAGAAAGAGAAATATGGAAGTACATGAAAAAACATATACTAACAAAAATGTACTACAACAAAACAATATGATAGTTGAAGTACATGATCCAACCGGCAGTAATAGAAATTGAAGGACAAGAAACTACAAGACTAATATTATGACTACTAGCATGGACGGACAACAAGACAATGCACTCCCACCTACTAACCTTCTACCCTAATTCGTGTCCTCCACAACCTCCTATCTGAGCATGCCCTTTCTAGCCACCTCTTGCCAATACTTCTTCAGTCTACCTCTACCTCTCCTAAAACCATCTATTGCCAACCATTCACACCTCCGCACTGGGGTATCTATGAATCTCCTCATTAGTCATCACATGGCCGGACCATCTCAACCTTGCTTTCTGCATCTTGTCCTCCACTAAAGCCACTCCCACCTTGTCTTATATATTCTCGTTTCTAAGTTTATGTCTCCTAGTATAATAAATTAATGATAGTCAACTCACCTTACTAATGAATTAATTTCACTTACAAATCTTAAAGATCTGAGCATCATTACCCTTGAGAGAGCAAACACACTTTGTTGAAATCTAGATCTTTTAAGCAGTATCAAGCAATAAATATTGCTTAGAGATTCGGGGCTGCATAGTATTCAAAAGTCATATCATAACAATTGAATTCTCGAAATCCCATAGACCATTATTAGATGTGGTAGGTTGTTTATTCTCTCCACTAATATAACCAAGCAATTTTTTAGATTTAATATAGAGAAAAAAAAGACTTTGAGCAAGCAAGATACGTACAGCCCGCATCTAGTTTCACAACATTGATTTGTGGAAGAATATTATTCTCCACTGTCTTTATGTCCTCCATAGTTTTAATAATACTCCAAATCAGAAATTAGAATTTTCTAAAACTTAGAAGGAAATTATCTTCAAATCAGTTCCTTGGAGAAGGATAAAACTGGAAAATTGACGTACAAATCTGTCTCGTCGGAAAACCAGGTCTGCCTCGTTCAGAACCTTAGCTCCGAGGATTTAAAATACGTGAAACTTTGTGAGTAGTCTCTTAATTGACAAGTGAACCGAAGCTATTGAGAATCTCGATTTTTCTTTTCCTAGAAGTAGCCTTTCTGGACAACTTCAAGTAGGGAGAAAGCTCGATCTCTTTTTGTAAGAAAGGAACCATAATGCTGCAAGGGAGAAAAATTCACCTCAAAAGGTAACAATGGCTTTGATTTCATGTAGAACTTGGGAAGGAAAAAAAAAGCTTCTTTGTACTTCAGTATGTCTTTACTTCCCATGAGAATGAGTAGTTATACAAGTGAATCCTAACTAATTAAGAACAACTACAATAAAAGAAAATATTCTATACCTATAATTACGTTAGTAAAAGGAAAAATAAAGTCTCCTCAAATGATGCTAATTAATTAACACAATTACCAAATACACATGTGCATAGAACTTTTATAACACTCTGCTTAGGGAACTTTTGGTAGTGTGAGAAATATATGGGAAAAATATTATTGAATTGTTGTTGTGTCTACATTATTACATTGATAGCCTATTTATAGACACTAGAATACAATTCTTTACCAAGTAGGATACTATTAAGTATTCATATATCTATTTCTATTCCTATTCCTATTCTAATAGGATTGTATAAACCTATTCGTATTCTAACACTCCCCCTCAAGCTAGTGCATACAATTCATATACCTAGCTTGTTACAAATGTAATTAACACAAGGACTGATGAGGGACTTGGTGAGATATATGCAAGTTGATCACTCGACTTCACAAAATTGACAATCAATCTCAATGTGCTTGGTCTTCTCATGAAATACTCAATTTGATGCATAATGCCGATAAAACATGGAGTGATAAAATCACAGTGTTGGAACTTTCCCAAACCAAGCTTGCAAAGACTGTTTCAGACCATAGAGTGACTTACATAATCAACATACAAGGCTACTAAACTCCCCCTAAGCAACAAAGTGCTCAAAATCTAGTATAAAGTATATGGATCATGTAGGAGTCAATAGATGAGTCGATATTAAACAAGTCACCGAAAAACTGGTCGGAACATGCTCATATGTCGGAGTATTAGATTTGATTTTTAATAGTGGTCACAATCTAAGAAATAAAATTATATGGGTAGGATCGGAATGATGACACAACCCTACGCAAATCCAATTTGAGAAGTCACCGGAAAGACAAATGGAATTATGCAAATCAAATATGAGGAGTCACTAAAAAGACACATGATGCTATGCAACTCAGATATGAGAAAATAGTTCAAAAAAATTCACAGTACTACACAAATTAAATATAAAAAGTAGTTCGAAGAGATGCACGGTGCTACGCAAATCAGATATGCAAAAAAAGATAGTCACCGGAAGGATGGCACGGGGCTACACTAATTATCTATGAAAAAGTAGTCACTGGAATGATGGCACAGTGCTACACAAACTAGATATGAAAAAGTAATCACCAGAAAGATCGCACGGTGCTACACAAATTAAATATGAAAAAGTAGTCACCGGAATGATGGCACGGTGCTACACAAATTATGAAAAAGTAGTCACCGGAATGATGGCACGGTGCTACACAAATTAGATATGAGAAAATAGTCACCAGAAAGATATACAGTGACCCAACTTTTGCTAACATAATCATTGGCCGGATGAGCGACATGTATGGATAATAGCCGCCCGTTGGCAGCGGAAGCTCTTTGATTGTTTACCAAGATCATAGAGGCTTTGATACCATGTGAGAAATATATGAGAAAAATATTATTGAATTGTTGTTGTGTCTACATTATTACATTGAGACCCTATTTATAGACACTAGAATACAATCCTTTACTAAGTAGGGTACTATTAAGTATTCCTATTTCTATTCCTATTCCTATTCCTATTCCTATAGGATTGTATAAACCTATTCCTATTCTAACAGGTAGGACTCATGAATGATTAGAATGCTACCATACACACTGGGAAATAGTTGTTGGTTTACAAATATTTGATGTAGATGTCTTTTTTATTTAGTTTTCTTTTGTATACGGAGGGGGAATTGGGAGATTGATGAGGATGTCAGCCACATGTATTGGTGCAGGGTAGACGAAATAGAGGCACATCCAGATTCTTGTGTGATAAGAAGGTGCCACCAAAACTTAAAAGGCAAGTTCTATAGAGTTGTGGTTAGATTGACTTTGTTGTATGGGGTAGAGTGTTGGCCAGTTAAGAACTCTCACGTTCAGAAGATGAAAGTTGTGGAAATGAGAATGTTGTGATGGATGTGGGGGCATACTTGGAGAGATAAGATTCAAAATGAGGATATTTGACACGAGATAGGAGTGATTTTGGTGGAGGACAAGGTTGAGAAGGCTCGGGAATGTGAATAGGAGATGCACGGATGCCTCAGTGCAGAGATATGGGAGGTTGGCTATGAATGGTTTCAAGAGAGGCAGAGGTAGACTAAAGAAGTATTGGGGAGAAGTTATTAGATATGACATGACACAGTTTCAGATTATTTTGAGGACATGACCTTAGGTAGGAGGGTGTGGAGGACACAAATTAGGGTAGAAAGTTAGTAGTTAGCAGTGCGTTGTCATGTCTTCCGTTCATATTAGTAGTTGTAGTAGTGCTCTTGTAGTTTCTTGGCCCTTGATTTTCGTTACTACATGTTTCTTGTATTATCATATTATTTTGTTGTAGTTATTGTTCTGTTGCTATAGGTTGTTTTTATTATTATCTGTTGTTTCTTGTACTTCTATTACTCCTTTTTGGGACTACTTTGGATAATTTTTCGTCAAGCCGCGGTCTATCGGAAACAACCTCTCTACTTCTGAGGTAGGCCGTAGGGGATAAGGTCTATGTATACTCTACCCTCCCCAAAGACCACTTTGTGGGACTACACTGGGTCTGTTGTTGTTGTATACGGAAGGGGAGGGGTGGGCACTGCACTCACCACTCAGAAGGAAGATGTTGGAGCAATGACTGTTATCATGCTTAAATCTTTAAAACTATATTAGCTGGGAATATATTAAACAAATGTTTTGGACAGTTGAAGGTTGGTTAGTGAAGTAGAGAAAAGCACAAACCTAAGAATTTGTCGCTTTACATTTCAGAGTCACTTAACTGAAGCTTATATTCATCTTTTCAGGTCTATTCGATCAAATTATTCATTCGACTGAGAATGTTGATATTAATGGGCTGTTCAAGCATCTCTATCCGAAGGTATGATTTGTCACTCTTGTTTATTTGGAAGAAAACTAATATTTGTGTGCTTAACTCTTCTTCATTTCTTCAGGTTATGGTAGGATTACCGCTTCTAAGAGGAATAAACCCAGCTTCATGTTTTCCACGAACTGCTATTGGCTATGAGGCCACTTGCTACAGTCACATCTGGAGTGAGGTGTCCTGCTCATCCTTGTTTGTATTTGTTTACTTAACAAGTTTGTCATTCATGGATGTGTTCCTAAAGCCTAACAGCTTTTGATACATGTTTTCTTTTCCTCCATTTACTCCCTCTATTTCTTTTATATGGCACTCATTTTTATTTTGTCTGTTCCAAAAGGGATGACACCTTTATATACACTTCAAAATTTCAAACTTTGAACTTTCTATTTACCATTCATGACATGCTTTTATGAGCTTAGAAATATCATGACATGTTTCAGATCACAAGTTCCAAGGACATTTTTGGTATGCGCTAAAAGTCTTTCTTTCTTTGTTATATTAAACTCATGCCCAACCAAACATGGCCATATAAAATGACATGGATAGAGAGTCAAATTTGCTAAATGCATCACGAGCTACCTCATGTCATGCTTTCTCATTAATTTTCCAAAATTTCAGCAGTTTTTGGAATATAGATGTTCTATTTGATATATGTTTTGTGGTTTTGATAAATTTATCAATTTCTCCCTAGGTTTTTGCTGCTGATATATTTGCCTCGAAGTTTCATGATGATATTTTCAACCTGCAAACAGGCTTGCAATTTAGGAATAAGGTACCAAGTATATCCCTGAGATTACTCTCCATTTACCTTACTTGGATTTCATGTTTAGATTGACAATATTTCGGCTTCCTTGTCAGTAACTTATGGTAATCCACTTAACACATATAGATGTCTGATTCTGCACGGATGGGTTAGTATTCCTAAAACCTGAGTGATTAGTATTGGGTGATCCTAGCAAATAACCTAACATTGACAGATCACTTTTTCTTTTGCATATTTAAAGACCAGAACTAGCTTTTGCAATAAGAGGTGTAATTTTCCTCTTCTTTTTGTGATTATCGGAGGCACAAGTTGTCCTTCGGGGACATCCGATTTTGAAGTAACATAGCCTGATATGTCCGATGCTGCAATAGTTGCAAAACCTAGATTACCATTGACATGTACCTCAGATGTTTTTCAAAAATTCCAAATTTCATATCTAATCAACTGAACCCCCCTAAGCCACTAGGACTGCTGTGTCATCCACATCCAGCTATGTTTCTATCAATTGGACACCACCTCCAAGGACCAGTAAAGGTGAAACTTAAAATTTCACTGAACACTAGAGAACCTTGTCTACATGCAATTCCCCCATTCTCTAATTACGATTGCAGTATAAGCCCCTGCTCTTTGAAATATTAGGGCCTTTCTAGATATGAGTATTGAGTTTCACTTATTATTAAAGGTCTTTTCGTTTCATGACAAGACTCAAGTTGAGGAAGTCTTTGTGTTCCTTCGTAAAGTGAGTGCAGTTTCTAAAAACTGTCAGGGAGATCTCATCCTAAGCTCCTTGCTGAATTGCTCATGCATTTTCTGAAGTAATTACATGAGAAAACTGTCCTTTTTGGCACTTAAATTTTATTTATTTTTGCTTTGTGATAGGTATTGGCTCCAGGAATAGGAAAAGACCCCCTTGAAATGTTGTCAGATTTTCTTGGGAGGGAACCATCAATACAAGCTTTTCTTGACAACAGAGCTGATATAAACTAGAGCTATGTTTCACTTTTAATAGCAGGGTGATTTTTTCTGACCCATCCTGTAAAGTTGTAGAAGCTGGCAAGAAATATACACTGTTTCTCATTATGATAATACTCTAGGAGAAGAAACAAAAAATACCAGAAATGTAATGTGGTTGAGCTGTTGCTAATGTAATGTTATTCTCCCTTTTGGAGTTTCATATTTATTTTTTGTATCAAATAACAATTTGCAATTGTCAAGTTATACGGTATCATATCCCTGTAACTGTTATTTTGTAACAGAATAACAAAAGAAAGTAGAAATATTAACGCCATATAAGAGCCGTGCGATGAAGGTGTTACAAAGGTCAATTTTATTTCACGGGGTATTTTTTGGACATCGCTATCTAACTTGTATCCAGTTTTTTCTCTTTTGAACTTGTTTGCATGACTACTCCTGTCATCTGTTCTGCCAAATAACAAAAGGGTATTAAATAATTGAAGATGCACATTCTTTTTCATTCTTCCCTGCTTTTCTCCTTCACTCTCATTTCACACATAAAAACTGAATTTTATTGAAAATATTTTAGGCCTTTTATTAAGGTTGGCTTTATGCCAACATATTGTTAAGCTTCCCATGGCTACAATCAACATTGAACAGCAAATAATTTAATCAGAGAGTAGGTATAACTTGTTGATGGTTGGAACAAGCTTTAGCGCCACTCTTTTTCTAGTAGCCAATCCAAATATCTCAGACAAGTTGACATCTTGAGCTTCTACTCCAGTAGGCAATTTCCAATCAAAGTGATACAACAAACGAGCCAATGATAACTCAATTGTAGCTAATCCAAGAGCGTAACCTGGACAACCTCTTCTCCCTCCTCCAAACGGTAGAAACTTAAAATCTTGTCCCCTGAAATCGATATCCTTCTCCATAAACCTTTCGGGATTGTAGTCAAGAGGATTGTTCCAATACTCGGGATCTCTTCCAATGGCATAGGTGTTGATCAAGACTCTAGTTTTTGCAGGTATTTCATAGTCATCGAGAGTACATTTTTCGATGGATTCACGAGGTACTAGAAGAGGGACAGGGGGATGCAGTCGCATAGTCTCCTTTATTACTGCTTTCATATAGTGTAGATGTTGAAGATCAAATTCTTCTACCTTTCCTTTATTAGCTGCAATTTCCCTTACTTCATCTTGTGCCTTTTTCATAACACTTGGATGTCTAGCCAACTCTGTCATTGTCCATTCTAGTGTAGCTGCTGATGTATCTGTTCCAGCCACAAACATATCCTGTAGTGTAAAGTATAATTGTGTCAGTAGTACTAATAATTTTTTGCTTAAATAATATATTTGTATTAATATGTTAATTAAAAACTATGTATAAATATTAAGTTTGGAACCCAATTATTGACACTTGAAATTGTTATAATAAAATACAGAACCCTTAGGGTTAAAATTCCGACTTTGCCTCTAGACTCAACTATAGAAGTAGGGGTAGGCATGATATGGTATATACCAAAATACCATACTATATTGAAATTTTTAATACTGTGGTTGGTAATATGGTATTTGGTGTAGTGTACATTTTAATTTTTTTTTTGCATTTGGTACGATATTTGATATTTAGAAATACCATATCGGAATACCGAATACCATATTGAAGTATATAGCTGCATAAATATATTATTAAAATACTAACAAATATGCAACATAGTATGAGTACAAACTAAATGTTTAGAAGTTAAACTTTTGACTACTCTATTTTGATTGAAATGCATTTAAATTGTGATTGATTAACAAAAGAGTTGTGTACTAGATTTTGCATATATATTTCTACATGTGTAATGTGTTAGCATGATACAAATAAGATCTTTTTTTAATTGTCGAAGTCATAATAATCTATTAGTCGAAGTTGAACAAATTATGGCTGCCCATTTATCAATACCAAAATCGAACTTCAATATACCGAATTGGTATGATAATGTTTTAAAAATGAAACTTTCGTTTCAAAACAAGAAAATTGAATTTGTATAAATACCAGAATAAGAGCTTTGAGGTTGTCATCGGTGATGGGCACTTGTAGATCATCTCTTTTCTGAACCCTCAGCAATACATCAACAAAGTCTTCTGAACCATCGCCGTTTTGATCATCATCCCTCTTTTTCATCAAATGCTCGTCTATAATCTCATCACAAACTTCTCTCAAATCCTTCAAATTATTCATCAATCTCTTCTTCATCCCACTCAACCAATTAACCCATTCCCAATCTGGAAAAAAATCCCCTAAACAAAACCCCGCTAACAACGCCTGTGTCTCCGTCAATACACTCACTAAATCCCTATCTTTCAATCTATCATCAATAAATCTCTTCCCAAACGCCACTCTACACAAAATATCATTCGCAAGAGCAAAAAAAACCTGACTCAGATCTAGTTCAGACGATAACTCGGAATCAGAATGAGACAAAATCAATTGTATCATACGGTTAATTTCCTCATTTCGTATGAATTGAAACGAGTTAACTCGTTTTGAACTGAGTAATTCCGTTACGCAGATTTTTCTAGCTTGGCGCCAGTAAGGACCGTAAGGTGAAAACGTGATGTCCGAGCAACCGAAGGAGAGGTATTGAGCTGCAATGATTTGTGGGCGGCTGCAGAAGATATGGTCATTTGTTTTGAGGATGAGTTCAGCTAGTCGAGGAGAAGAGATGATTAGAGTTGGGATTTGGCCGAGTTGAAGGTGGATTATGGGGCCGAGTTTTTGAGAGAGATGAAAGAAGGTATGGTGGGGCATGTCGGTGAGGAGATGGAGGTGACCGATTATAGGGAGAGATGGAGGCCGACGCCATCGTCGTCGGCCTCTGATTTTGTAAAAGAGGATTGTGCAAGATGTAAGTGATAGTAGAAGTAGTAGTTGCAGAATTGATGCTTCCATTTCTTCTGCTTTTTTGCTCTTTTTTTTGAGAACTTTATGGACAAAATTTTCGGGGTATTGTACGTGTTTAATGTGTATGTAATACTTTTGGAGTTTTTGAACATAATATATACTCCCTAGTAGTTGGGCAGAAGGCCGATAGTCTACTACTGCTCCACCATGAAATCATCTTATTAAGTGTTAAATACTCTTATCTAAATTTATGTGACATTTTTTATTTTTTCGAGAGTCAAATAGTTTATGTTTAATGAGAAATTTGTGCATGAAATTTTTAATTTTTTTGAAATGAAATTTATATATTTATAAATTACGTATAAAAAGTACTATTAGTCACAATAATTGATAATTCAAAATGTTTAAAAGATCTATAAAAAATTTATGGTCAAAAATAGATTTGTTTGAATTTCAAAATCTGAAAAGTGTCACATAAAATGGAAAGGAGGGAGTAAATACTTGATAAATAGTACCTATATTTATAAATTTTAGGTGGTATTGATTAAATGATTTTAAAATTATTACTCTGAAATAAAAATTATTTGACATGATTTCCTTCACTTATTTCTTTACTTTCAAAATAAGTATTTCTTTACCATCTGTAAAAGCAATTCTAGACTTGTAGAGATCCACATTTTGTCCCTATATTTCCAAGCAAATTAACACTACAACAAATGATCTTAATTAAAATGTTGTAATTTGTTAGGTATATATTTAATAAATTTTAATGATAAATATGTAAATTTTCTTGTCCCGTTTCATTTCATTTTAATTATTTTTATATTAAAAATAAATATTTTATTCATTAATAATTTAAGTTAATTTTTTTTGCATACTTATTCATAATATCAAATAATTATATAAATTAATAATAATAATAATAATAAAATTTAAAATTTTAAAATATTAGTATTAACAAAATTAATTTAATAAAATACATATATAATCAAATTTTTTTAAAAAATTAAATACTCCACAAATATATAAAACAAAGACTGTATTTGGTTGATTAAACCCAAAGCTGATGATCTTCCTCAAACCCTACTCGAAATTTTGAGTTTGGCGGTTGTAGATTTCAATAAGGGGTCGTTTGGTAGAGTGTATTAGGAAAAATAACGCATGCATTAGCATTGTGTATTACTAGTACTTTGTTTGATACTCTTTTCCAACCTATGTGCATTAGTTATACACTCTATTGTGTATTAAGGTGTGTATTGCTAATACCATGGATTTTTAGGTATTAGCAATGCAATGGTTTTAATGCATGCATTAGATTAACTAATGACAAAACTACCCTCTAATGATAATAATAATAATAATAATAATTATTATAATAATTATAATAATTATAATGATAATTATAATAATAATAATAATTATAATAATAATAATAATTATAATAATAATAATAATTATTATTCATATTATTATTTTTTTATTTTTATTTTTGTAAAAGAATGTGGGGGTATTTTTGTAAACAAATATTTTTTTAATAGTCTTTATACAAGGCTTGTTATTTCCAATACATCAGACCAAACAATGTATGAGAAATAATGCAAGCATAACTAATGCAAGCATTACTAATGCATGCATTACTAATACATCATATTCAGCATTATTCTTATACACTCTACCAAACGACCCCTAAGAGTATAGTTATCTTTTTAACGTGGGTTGTGGTGCACTGATAGGAGCGCTTCATTCTTAATTAGAGGTTTCAAATTTGAGTTCTGGATATGAAGAAAATTCTGTTATGAGTGCCACCCCGAATGAGCCCTGCAGAAAATGGTCCAAATTTAATCGGAGCTCCAATATAAGCTCCAAACATCAAATAAAAAACAAAAAACAAGATAAAATTGTATACTCAGTTGATGTGCCTTTTGTCTTATTTAGAAAAAAAGCTAAACATTATCGGATGAAATCCTTCTACTTGATAAGCGAGAGTGTTTGAAAAATCATTTCTGTCTCCTAATTGACATCACATGTCACATTAAATTTATTTATAACAGTGAAAAATACATTTAAACTATTTTTTTTTAGAGTTTTATTAATATCTAAATTATCACTTATTAGTTTGAAAAATACACTTCTCTTTAATTACACTCTTATCTTAGTGTATGTAATACACTTTTTCTATTTTATTTTTAAAAAATATCATATTACACACCACATGAACAATACATTTCACTTTGACAAAAAATAAATAACTTATTAGTATTAGTTAAAGTTAAAAATTAAAATATTACTATTCCATAAAAAAATTGTAAAATATTTTTTTACCCCACTTTACCTTTCCTCTCATCGTACTCCCACATCCCAAATTTTTAGCTTTTTTTTTTTTATTTTTTTTTTTAAATATCATTTATAAAAGTTTTAAAAAAAAATTCTTACTTCATCTCCCCTCCCCCAATCCCTTCAAATAATAATTTAGATATTATTTTAATTTTTTTTTTTAAATAATTTTATTCCACCCCACATCACCCTTCCCTTTAATTTTTTTTCCTTTTGTATTTTATATATATATATATATATATATATATATATATATATAATATAATATTTTTATTCTTGCCCCAAAACTTTTTTTAAAATAAATTTTATTTATGATATATTCAGTATGTATGTGAAAAAAATATTTTCTTACAAATATATGTACACGTCTAACACAAAATGAGAAAAATGTAAAAATAAAATAAAATAAAATAGAAGCGATGAGATAGACGGGACGTGTAGAATTTTATTTTATAAAAAAATAATATCAATTCTTTTAGGAAGGAATAGGGAAGGGAGTGAGGTCTTAATTTTTAAAATATTTTATAAAAAAATTTTAAAAAATAAAAGGACGGAGGGATTGTTGTGGGGGGGGGGGGGGGGGGGGGGGGGGAGAGGAGATAGTAGAGTAGTTGAGATTTTTTTTTTTAATAATTTCAATAATAATGGGGAGGGGAGGGGGGGGGGGGGGGGAAGAGAGGAGAAGGTGGAGTGGTTGAGAAAATTATTAATTTTTTTTAATAATTTCAATAATAATATTTTTTTCATATAATAATAATAATTGATGGATTGGGTTGACTGAGGAAATATTGATTTTTGTTTCTTGGATCTAGATTGAGAATTTTGGTCTTTTCTTTAGATTTTAGAGAGTATATTTTATCCACAAATCGGGTGGGTTTATTGGGTTACCGGGCGGGTTCTTAGGATTTGGGTTAAAAGAAATGGTCAATCGGGTAGTGACTTAAGATTTAGCCACGTGTACACGAAGAGGGTGTCGTTAGTGGAAGGGGAAAATGTGCATCAATTATTGGACGGCAATGACTGAGATGGATAAAAAGTATAATAAAAGGTATAGACATATCATTTTTCAAAATTTGAAGATATATTTATCATTTTTCCCTTTTATCAAAGATACACTGAAACTTTATGGATAACCCTTTGAATCATTTAAATAATTCAGTTTAACCCATTTTTCAAAATTGTGGGCGTTATAGTCTCTAAAATATTTTGCAATATCAGCTTGTAGGAAAAGATGTTATTTCTATTTTGTCACGTTGACTTTATCAACAATTCAAAGAAAATCCACTCTTTTCAATTAGATTACAAATTATGTCCTGCCTTGTATTCATATGGGGGGTGGGGACCATTGAACTTTCCAATTTGCCAAGTGTGAAAAGTAAATAATTTATCAATTGAATCATGTGAAAAGTAAAAAATGTATAATTATCCCGTCCAACTTATATCCTTTTCTAAAGTAGATATCTTAAATTTGCGAGAGTCATATTATTTCACAAAACAATTGAAATGCATCACAAATACACTTTTTGAATCCACTTTTAGAGTATCCATGTTATCTCGAAATGTGGACACATGAAGGGGTATTTATAAAGCTCCAAAGCAATGTGAAAATGCCACATGGCACTCTAAATTGTATAGTATATGTTTTTGAACTTGAGAAAATACATAATTATCCCATCGAACGTATACCTTCTTTTGAAGTAGACACCTAAAATTTGTGGGAGTCCTATTACCCCACAAAACCATTTGCATCCATAATAAATATATCGTTTTCACACCTATGTATTCTTAGGACATGCTCGTGTCTCCCACCCCCTAATTTAATTTTTTATTAATTATATTTTCAATCCCATCTATATCAATTTATTTTTTATTTTTTACTCTATTCATCTTAGTTTACCTTTTCAATTAGCCCCATGAATTGAACCGTAAATCTGAGAATTATGACTCCAATGCTCAGCCGGAGTGGATAGTCCCTTTCATCGACGACGAATTTTTCATTGATAAAACAAAAGACCATCAAATTGGTATTGAGCCATTTGTGCTTTTCACTATTTTCTCCTATCATTTTTCTGCGCTACTGTGAATGCCTTTTTTTAAATCAAGATTATGCACTTTATGTGTAACACCTCAGAAACCTAACAGACTGAACAACAGGAAATTTGGTAAACCACGAAGGAGTTCATAAATCGTGAAAGGAACCACATCGTCGACCTGATCGTGGCTCACACCCAACCACGTGGTCCACAGAGCCCCCCATGGGCCGTGGATCCCCACATGAGCCGTGGAATGGCTTGTAGAAGTGAGGCAGAGCCACCAGAGCTCAAGTGTGGAACCACAAAGCCTTCCACGGGCCTTGGTCCCACTGACAAGCTGTGGGTTGGTCCGTGACCTGACCCAACGGACCCCAGCCCCAAGGAAAGAACAACGTTAGCCATCACGACCCGTGGTCCTTCACACGGTCCGTGGATGAGTGTATTAGGAAATAGACGCACTGGCCAAGAACCACGACCCACTTGACGGGCTGTGAACCCTATGACGGTCCGTCAATGGGCCTCGTGAGTGGTCCTCACCAGCTTTATGTCAGGGTCATTTTGGTCTTTTCCCCTATGCGTTGGACATTTAAACTATGTTGTTTAACACATAAACTATGTCGTTTTACTCATTTTAAGCCTAATATTCTAGTCAACACTACCCAGAACCCTCATTCACCAAAACTTAGAGAAAAAAGAGAAGAAAGAGGCGCCAGTTTCCCAAGAACAAGCAAAGGTGTTCTTCAAGTTTCAGCCCCAAAATCCCAAGGATTTCTCCGTGAATTTCGCCACCAGGGTATGTGGAATTGCACTAGTGGGTTCCTTTCATCCACTAGGTCCCTAGAATTCAGTCAGCTTCTTGATTCTACTTATCTTGTTTAGACCTAAGGTCTAAGACCTTGGAGATTTGTTGTGATTTAGCTGTTGTAGAATCCTTAATCGAAATATCATGTTTTCTTGGGAAAGTTGTTTAATTCCTTGTATGAAACTCAGAACCTTAGTGTGTGTAGATTTTCTTAGTTTATGAATTACACTTGCTAGGTTAGTTAAACAGATAATCATGCCCCAAATTTTGAATGTCACGTTATCAATGTATAAATGTTGCATTCTTATATTTACATGTCAGTATTTTGAGCTATTCAGTGTTTTAGTTACATTTCAGCCATAGACATATTCAGTTGGGAGTAGACTTAGCACCGAGTTGGACTAGGGTTCAACGTACCCTCATAGTCCCAGAACTACGTGCCCTCGTATGATTATAAGTCTTCTTTGTTGGGCCTCAGATTTAGTGATCACGCTAGTCATGCCTTTATACCCCTGGCAAGGTATATTGGGCCGTCTCGATGGAACATATACATCGGACTCCATGTTTAGCTCACGTGGTTTATGTCGATTAATAGTAGCTCCCACAGTCAGACTCTTAGTGCATTTGACCAGGTTTTCAACATTCATATCAGTTTACAGTTCAACATGTTATCTTCATGATTAGATCTTGATTATTGCATTCAATTTAGTTCTTTTCAGTTATACTTCAGTACATATCTATATCTTGTTTTAGATTATATCATTGCTTAGTTATGAATTGTTCAGCTTATATAATTATCCATTCTATATTGTTCCTCAACTTTTATACTTTATTCAACTTAATATCTGTATCATGCATGTTCAGTACATTCAAAGTACTGACGCATACCTTGCGCTACATCCTTTTATTATGTAGGTTCACGTACTCATCATCCAGATCTCGCTTAGATCGATTCTCGATCCACATCCAGCAGCTTCAGTAGTGAGTCCTCATATTTCGAGGATAACAGACATGTTTTCATTTTAGTCTTTGCTTTCAGTTTTAACTTTTTTTAGAGTTAGCTAGGGGGGATGTCCAACAACTCAACTCAATTAAAGGCTTTTTAGACATAGTAGTAGATTCAGCTTGAGTTATTTCAGTTATCACTAAACTCTTAGTATCTTTCATTCAGACTAGTTGGGTTTTTTCCCCACATTAGATATTTATTGATTTAGTTTCCATATTAGTTCATCTTTTACTTAGTTATTATCAGTATGCTTATGATATGCCAAACTCAGGGTTAACTTAGGTTCACTTGTGATCCTAGGTGTCGTGTTACGCCAAGGGGGTAGCCTTGGGGTGTGACAAACTTGGTATCAGAACATTAGGTTCAAGAGTCCTAGGATATCTGAAAGCCGCACTAAGTAGAGTACCTTTCATGAGTGTGAAGCGCGCTACACCTATGAAGGGGAGGCTACGAAGTGTTTTAAGAAAAACTTCACTTTTTTTGCTATTCTTATCGTGTGTGAGGTATGATCCAACTTCTCCTTTCTAATCCATCGTTATGCATTTTAGATCATGCCTCTTCGTAGAGCTAATGTACAGAATGCTAATGCACGCAATGCTAATGCAGTTCCTCCAGTACCGAACCATGAGGTTACAAATGCAGAATTTCAAAATGTGATCTAGCTCTTGGCTCAAACTGTAGCCAATTAGAACAATCAGCAGGCCACAGTTCCCGTAAACACAAATGGTGGGTCAGCTGCAGCTAGGATCCGAGACTTTGTTTGAATGAATCCGCCTAAGTTTCTAGGGTCGAATGTTGGTGAGGATCCATATAACTTTATTGATGAGGTTAAGAAGATTCTTGGAGTAATGCCAGTCACTGGTACTGAGAGTGTTGAGTTAGCATCTTATAAACTCAAGGATGTATAACTCATATTTGGTTCATGCAGTGGAAGGAAAACAGGGCTGAGAATGTAGCTCATGTGACATGGGATTGTTTTATTGGAGCTTTTATGGACAGGTTCTTCTCGAGAGAGTTGAGGGAGGCTAAAGCTCAGGAGTTTATGAACTTGAGGCTAGGTACAATGCCAGTCCAAGAATACAGACTGAAGTTCACTCAACTCTACAGGTATGCTCCATACATGGTTGCCGATCCGAGGGCACAAATGAGCAAGTTTTTATTTGGGATTTTCGATATGGTGAAGATTGAGTGTAGGAATGCTATGCTTTAGGGGATATGGACATCTCCAGGCTAATGACTCACGCTCAGCAAGTTGAGGGAGATAAGCTTAGGGAAATGGCTAAGGACAATAAAAAAGGCTAGAACAGGCTCTCAACATAAGTCGGGCGATGGAAATCACTCACAGTTTCAGCAGAAATCTACAGCCCCAATACCTTCATCAGCTAGTGCTCCATCTCCCAGGTTTCGATATGATAAGAAATGTAGGGCATCATGCTCTATGTCTCAGGGGAGTACTTAAGGTAACATGACTTTCCCAACTTGTCTAAAGTGTGGTAAAAAACAAACGAGCGAGTGTTTTGCAGGCAGGGAAGGGTGTTTTGGGTGTGGTCAGTTTGGCCATAAGTTGAAGGATTGCCCTTATTCTAGGTAGGGGCAATGAGGTAACAACAATAGGGCTCAGTCTACAGCGCCAACAAGTCGCCCAACTCAGCAGGGTGTTTTATCTTGTATAGGTGGCGGTCAGTGCCATAACAGGTGGTATGCTCTTCAGGCTTGCCAGGACCAGGAAGATTCTCCTAATGTGGTCACTGGTACATTACAAGTCTTTCATTTAGATGTTTATGCGTTGTCAGATCCAGGGACTATGCTGTCTTTTGTAACTCCCTTCATAGTAGTAAACTTTTGTGTCAATCTAGAACCTCTCTCAGAACCCTTCTCAGTCTCTACCCAAGGTTGTGACCCAGTTATAACTAGACAAATATACAAAAATTGCCCTGTCATAGTTTTCCAGAAAGTCACCTCAGCAGACCTTGTAGAGTTAGAAATGGTAGATTTTGATATCATTCTAGAAATGAATTGGTTACATTCCTGTTATTCCCCAGTTGATTGTAGAACTAGGATCGTTCCATTTCAGTTCCCAAACGAGCCAGTCTTAGAATGGAAGGGTAGTAGCTTAGTGCATATAGGTCGATTTATCTCTTACCTTAAGGCCAATAAGATGATCTCTAAAAGGTATATATATCATCTTATTCGGGTTAAGGATTCAAACTCCAAAAATCCAACTATTGAGTCAGTCCTAGGAGTAAATGAGTTTCCAGAAGTGTTCCCAGAAGATCTTTTTGGAGTTCCTCCCGAAAGGGAAATCGACTTCGGAATAGATCTTCTTCTAGATACCTAACTTATTTTGATTCCTCCTTACAAAATGGCTACAGACGAGCTTAAGGAATTGAAAGAGCAGTTGAAAGACCTTCTAGATAAAGGCTTCATCACACCGAATATCTCTTCATGGGGTGTTCCAATATTGTTTGTAAAAAAGAAAGATAGTTCTATCATAATGTGCATTGACTATCGTCTGTTGAACAAAGTCACAATCAAGAGCAAATATCTCATCCCCATAATTGATGACTTGTTTGACAAACTTCAGGGTGCTAGTTTCTTTTCTAAGATAGACCTCAAATCCGGCTATCATCAGCTTAGAGTCAGATATAGTGACATTCTGAAGATAGCCTTCAGGACTCGGTATGATCATTATGAATTTGTAGTTATGTCTTTTGGACTAACAAATGCTCTTGCAGCTTTCATGGACTTAATGAACAGGGTGTTCAAATAGTATTTGGACTTGTTTGTTATTGTATTTAGTGATGATATCCTTATTTATTCTCGGAGTGAGGAGGAGCGTGTGACTCATATGAGAGTTGTTATGCAAACTCTCGAAGATCGCCAGCTATTCGCTAAGTTCAGCAACTGTGAATTTTGGTTACAATCTATCGCTTTCCTTGGTCATGTGGTATCTAGCGAAGGGATCCGAGTGGATTCTCAGAAAATTGAGGTCGTAAAACACTGGCCCAGACTATCACGATCTGAGCCTATACCCTAGATACAATACGACGTACAAGACTCTAAAGAGCCTCATAACATTCATAACATTCGATATAAGGAAAATTGTACGAAATTAAAACTTTTCTTTAAATCCATACAATAGAAAAACATCATTTAAAACAGCAGAAGTCTAGTAGTCTCACATGGCCATCTAAAAACAATCTTTGAATCAAAAGTAGGGTTACGACCCTTTACAATATAAGTCTAAAAAGAGTCTAGACATGAAACATCAAAAGTACTTGTCCTCGGATCCATGAGGACATACCACAAGCCTTGGAAGAACTCAATCCAAGCTTCAACTAGAGAGAATCAACTCAAATGTCGGAACCTACACTTTGTAGAAAATAGAAGAAATATGGGTTAGCACATTTAATGTACTAAGTATGATAGCCAAGCAAAAACCATGCTCAAAACAAACAATTTGGTTGAAAACCATACATATGCCAGTTTTGAGAAAACTTCATGTACATAAGTATAAGAGGCATAAGATACAAGTATACTCAACATACAAGCCATTTCATCACTTTAGAACATAATCAACATAAAAGCCATTTCATCACATTAAATCCTTCACCCTAAGTAACCCCAAGCTATACTTTGTGCAATGTATATATAGCGTCTCATACCACCATCCACACTAAGTACCACATTAAGGTCACCAAAAGTGAACTTACCATTCTTCATTTTCATGTTTAGACAATACTCATACATAAGGAACATACATATTTCATACGTCATGACAAGGAAAGTAACTCATAATATAATCCAAGTAAAGCATGCATCATCTCATTTAAGCATATAAGTCAACATTCTTCATTAACTTCATTAAGAGCACATTCATTCATTAGTCATTAAGACATTAGAGAACTCATTATAGCCCCCTCAAAGCCTACTCGTGCAATGCATAAATGGAATCCCTTACTACCACCCACACTTCATAGAACCTCTTGAGTAACCATAGTGCACATCTCACATGATGGGAATAAGCATTAACCAACATAGACCATGGGAGTAAACCATGGAATCCAGTGTCATATGACCCCACACCAAAGGAAGGTGTCATACTTGCCTAAGGTAGAACTAGGTACATTTTAGCTTAGGTGGATCCACTAGCTAATATCATATATGGGCACATAGTAATCGGATAGGAAAATGTTCATTGGAACTCTAACCTAACATTGAGATAGTTTCCATCTTACCATAACCACTCGGTGCATAGCCTACATTCACATAGAATAGTTCATTCACATTAACATTATTGTACTTGAGAGGGCCACCAACATTAGGTCTACCGATCCAAGGTACATTACACATGAAAGGGCCACCACCATTAGGTCTACCGAATCAAGGTACATTACATGGATAGCTTATTGAATCCTCAAGAAAGGTTAACACCATTAGGTCTACCAATTAAAGGTTCATCATTTCACAGAAGAAAGGGCCACCACCATTAGGTCTACCAATTCAAGGTTTATCATCACATTAGTTTCTAGACTCATCATGAAGGGCCACCACCATTATGTCTACCGGTTCAAGACATAGCCTAGAATACATCATTTATTTATGAAAGGGCTACCGACATTAGGTCTACCGATTCCAATTAAATCAATGCACATTCAATACACAAGAATAGGATGCCTAAGCCTACCAATTCGAGATACCACAATCACATTACTTTCATTTATACAAGAAGAGGATGCCTAAGCCTACCAATTCAAGATACAACATTACATTGAAGAAACCTTTCACATTCCATCATAATCATTCATGAGTGTCAAATTGAGAAATATACTTTCAATAATAACACAATTACATTCTAAACATGATCATATTACTTTCATTGTAACCACATGCATATACTTCACATCATAATCATACGTAAATCCTTCATGAAATTGCCTTTCAGGGCTATGAATCAATCTCAACCCAAGCATCTAGAATACTACATTAGGGAATTAACATGATTCAATAACTAATTCAGTATAGACATAAACAATTCAACATACTTTCATGATCAATCAATTCCTAATCACAATTCACAAATTAGGATTTAGGGGGAAAACATGGGTTCATAGGAGAAATTCACCGTAATTCATCATTAATTAAAAAAAATCCATTCATAATTCATCATATACATAAACCTTTGAAAATGTTTTGGAATTGAAGCCATGCATAGATTGAAAACCCTAGCTTTTGGGGGATTTTGAAAACTTGAAATCATCTTTTGGAGGGGCTCCTTGAATGAAACTTAATCAAGGATGAAAACTACCATACATTGTGGGAATAAAATCCATGAAAATTGAGTGAGGAAGGTGAGATCTTGAGCTTCAAAGCTTGAATCCCTCTTCTCCAATGGTGGTTTTCTAGAGAGAGAATTTTTTAGGAGGGGAGGCTTCTAATTTGAGGGCTTTGGAATAATGAATTGAAAAAGGAATTCTAATACCTTTAAAATCCTTAAAATACTTTAATTAATAATTAAGCCTTAAAAGGAATTTACTAAGTTGTCCCTCCACTTGGCAGAATCTTGACAGCAAAACAGTAGTGACCTACGAAACCCCACCCACGGACCGTGTGTGGGTCTACGAGCCGTACTGGCACTTCGTGGTTTGGTACTGGAACATGTCATCTTTGACCTTGACCTACAGATGGGTTCCACGGGGCGTAGGTCCCATCCGTAGGTCATATTATTTTTGACAGCTTTTGGTATTTTGGCAGCTTTAAGGGTTAGACTTTAGGGTCCCCTCAAGGACCCTTGGTTGGTCCTTGGGGGGGATCGTACCTTGATATTTAACCCCTAAATTCCTCAACCCAAGCTCAGGAAGAAATTCTACATCTTCAAACCCCACAACAACTCAAAAATAAACTCGTTAGGCTTTAGTTTCACTTACTAGTTTTTTGGGTTGTTACACAGACCCATCTCTCCAATAGATATCACAAGTTTCTTGGGTTTGCCCAGTTATTACAAGAGATTTGTTGAAGGATTTTCATCCATAGCTTTCCCATTGACCAAGTTGACTCAGAAGAAGGTCAAATTTCAGTGGTTAGATGAATGTGAGAGAAACTTCTCAGAATTAAAGACTAGGTTGACTACAACTCATGTCTTGACTCTACCAGATGGTTCAGATGGTTATGTGATTTATTGTGATGCATCCAGGGTCGGCTTAGGTTGTGTGTTGATATAGTGAGGTAAGGTCATAGATTATACTTTAGACAGTTTAGGTCCATGAGAAGAATTACCTGACTCATAAGCTCGAACTTGCAGCCGTAGTATTTTCCCTAAAGGTTTGGAAACACTACTTGTATGATGTTCATGTTGATGTGTTCATAGATCATAAGAGCCTCCAGTGTGTGTTCACCCAGAAAAAGTTGAATCTTCGTCAGAGGAGATGGATTGAGTTTCTCAAGGACTATAACATAAATATGCTTTACCATCCTGGTAAGGCCAATGCAGTGGCTGATGCTCTTAACAGACTGTCTATGAGCAGTGTAGCACATGTTGAGGAAAAAAAGAAAGAGCTAGCCAAAAATGTTCACCGGCTTGCTCGCTTAGGAGTTTGCCTTATGGACACATCAGAAGAGGGTGTGATAGTTTGAAATGGGTCAGAATCTTCATTAATAGCAGAGGTTAAGGAACAACAATATAGTGATCCTATATTACTTATGTTGAAAGATGCAGTTCATCAGCAGAAAGTTGAGGTTTTCTCCCTAGGGGGAGATGGTGTGCGTCGTTACCAGGGTCGCTTATGAGTTCCTAATGTGGTTGAGTTGAGAAAGTAGATTCTTACAGAAGTTATTCCATTTATCCAGGTTCTACTAAGATGTACCGTGATCAACGGAAAGTATTTTGGTGGAACGGCATGAAGAGAGACATCACATATTTTGATGGCCAAGTATTATCACCTCTTTCTTTCTGATTTCATTTCAGTTTAAGGTAATAGTTCCTCTCTAGTCTCTCAGTTTACTCTTGAGAAAATTCAGTCTTAGTATCTTGTTCCCTCAGTTATTCTTGTATTTCAACATATTTTCATGTTCTTTGAACTCAATTTAGTTAGATATCAGTTTTTAGAAGTAAGCTAGTTAGGATTTCATCCCCTTCCCCCAAACTAAGCTTGTATAGACTTCATTCGAGGACAAATTTTCCCAAGAGGGTGATATTGTAACACCTCAGAAACTTAACATACTGAACAACATGAAATTTGGTGAACCGCAGAGAGGTTCACGGACCATGAAAGGAACCACGGTCCATCGAACTACTCGTGGCTCACACCCAGCTAGCGTGGTGGACCACGGAGCCCCCCACGGGTCGTGGATCCCCACACGAGTCGTGGAATGGCTCATAGAAGTGAGACAGAGCCACCAAGGGTCAAGTGTGGAACCACGGAGCCCTCCACAGGCCGTGGTCCCATTGACGAGCAGTGGGTTGGTCCGTCGACCTGACCCAGCAGCCCTCAGCCCCAAGGGAAGAACCACGATGGCCTTCATGGCCCATGGTCCTTCACACGGTCCGTGATGTGGACTGTGGATGAGATTACCAAGAAAAACACGCACTGGAAAAGAACTACGACCCACTTGACGGGCTGTGGTCCATATGATGGTCCGTCAATGGACCTTATGGGTGGCCCTCGCCATCTTTAAGTCAGGGTCATTCTGGTCTTTTTCCCTATATGGTCGACATTTAAACTACGTCATTTAACACCTAAATTACGTTGTTTTACTTAGTTTAAGCCTAATATTTTAGTCAACACTACCCAGAACACTCATTCATCAAAACTTAAAGCAAAAAGGGAAGAAAGAGACGCCAATTTCCCAAGAACAAGCAGAGGTGTTTTTCAAGTTTCAGCCCTGATTAAATTTCATCACTAGGTATGTGGGATTTCACTAGTGGGTTCCTTTCATCCACTAGGTCCCTAGAATTCAGTCAGCTTTTTGATTCTACTTATCTAATTTAGACCTAGGGTTTCTAAGAGCTTGGAGATTCATTGTGATTTAGCTGTTGTAGAATCTTTAATCTAAATATCATGTTTTCTTGGGAACATTGTTTAATTCCTTGTATGAAACTCAAAACACTAGTTTGTGTAAATTCTCTTAGTTCATGAATTACACTTGCTAGGTCAGTTAAACAAATAATCATGCTCCACATTTTGAATGTCACATTATCAATATATAAATGTTGCATTCTCAGATTTGCATGTTAGTATTTTGAGCTATTTAGTGTTTCAGTAACTTTTCAGTCACTTTTCAGTCATATACATATTTAGTTTGAAGTAGACTTAGAACCGAGTTGGGCCAGGGTTCAGCGTACCTTCATAGTCCCAGAACTATGTGCCTCTGTAGGATTATAAGTCCACTCTGTTGGGCATCAGATTTAGTGATCACTCCATTCATGCCTTATACTTGGGAAGGTATATTGGATTCTCTCGATGGGTAGTATACATTGGGTTTCACGTTTATCTCACGTGGTTTATGTTAGTTAATAGTTGCTCCACAGTCAGACTCTTAGTGCATTTGACCAAGTTTTCAGCATTCATATCAGTTTACAGTTCAGCATGTTATCTTCATGATTAGCTCTTGGTCATTGCATTCAGTTTAGTTCTTTTCAGTTATACTTCAGTACATATCTATATCTTGTTTTAGATTATATCATTGCTCAGTTATACATTGTTCAGCTTATATAATTACCCAGTCTATATTGTTGCTCAAATTTTATACTTTATTCAGCTTAATATATGTATCCTGCATGCTCAATACATTCCAAGTAATGACGCATACCCTGCACTACATCCTTTTATGATATAGGTTCAGGTACTTAGCATGCAAATCACGCTTAGATCAATTCTCGATCTGCATGCAACAACTTCAATGGTGAGTCCTCATATTCCGAGGACAACGACATGCTTTTATTTTAGTCTTTGCTTTCATTTTTCACTTTTGTTAGAGTTAGCTGGGGGGATGTCCCAGCAACTCAACTCAGTTAAAGGCTTTTCAGACATAGTAGTAGATTCAGCTTGAGTTGTTTTAGTTATCATTAAAATCTTAGTATCTTTACATTCAGACTAGTTGGGTTTCGCCCCCACATCAGATATTTATTGATTTAGCTTCCACATTTGTTCATGTTTTACTTAGTTATTATCAATATGCTTATGATATGCCAGACTCAAGGTTAGCTTGGGGTCAATCGTGATCCTAGGTCCCGTGTTACGTCAAGGGGGTAGTCTCAGGGCGTGACATTATGTTTTTGTTTTCTTTTCATTTTTACGTAATTGACACATTTCACATTGTAGATAGTAAATAAAATTCCCCTTCTTGATATGTGATTTTTCTTTCTATGTTTTCTTTAGAAAAAAATTGAAATTATTATCTATCTTTTGTAGTTAAGAAGAACTATAAAGCTCCATTTTAATGGAGTTTCAATCCGATCACTAGTATAGTGATTTTGAATCTGATGATGATATGGTTCTAGAAATGATGAGGGTTAGAGTTTATTAAATGATAAAATAAAATAGTAATGGCTTCATTGGAGATTGATCCACGACGGCAAGCAAGATGAAAGGGGTCTCCCGGTGGGTGAGGAGCAATTTAACAAGATTAAATTGGGGAAGAAGAATAAAAGAGGAGAGAAAAAGAGAAAACTAAAAAAAGAGAAGAAAAGAATAAGGTTCAAATAAAAAAATATATAACTACCCTATCGAACTTATACCTTTTTTGAAATAGACATTTTAAGTTGTGAGTGTCCTATTATCCTAGGAAACAATTTAAATCCACAATAAATACACCTTTTGATCCATTTTCACAATATCCGTATTATCACAAAATGTAGGCGCGTGAAGGGGTATTTATACAACTTCAAACCAATGTAAAAATGCCACGTGACACTCTAAAT
Source organism: Solanum commersonii (assembly GCA_029007595.1). Classification (NCBI taxonomy): domain Eukaryota; kingdom Viridiplantae; phylum Streptophyta; class Magnoliopsida; order Solanales; family Solanaceae; genus Solanum; species Solanum commersonii. The sequence goes on along the minus strand of JAJTWQ010000003.1, from coordinate 11,646,889 downwards.
TTGAATAGTACATGTTTTTGAACTTTACTCTTCTTCTTTTTTCAATTCTCTTTCTCTCTCCTGTTTTGTTCTCCATCCCCAATTTCATCCCCTTAATTTGCTCCTCATCCATTGGGAGACCCCTTTCATCTTACTTGCCGACGTAGATCAATATCCAATGAAGTCATTACTATTTTATTTTATTTTATCATTTAATAAACTTTAACCCTCACCATTTCTAAAATCATATCATTATCTGATTCAAAATCACTATACTAATGATGAGACTGAAACTATTCTAAAATGAAGCTTTCAATTTTTTCTAAAGAAAAATCACATATCAAGAAGGGGTGTTGCTTGACTATCTACAATGGGAAATGTGTCAATATGAAAAGGAAAAAAAAAACATAAAGTGCATAATCTTGAAAAAAGAAGAAGGAGGGAAATACATTCACATTAGCGCATAAAAATGATAGGAGAAAATAGTGAGAAGCACAAATGGTTGAACACTGATATGATGGTCTTTTGTTTTATCAATAAAAAATTCGTTGTCGATGAGAATAACTATCAATTTCGGCCAAGCAACGGAGTCAAAAGTCTCAGATTTATAGGCCAATCCATAAGGGTAATTGAAAAGGTAAACTAAGATGAATAAAGTCAAAAGAAAATGTAATGTAATATAAATGAGATTAAAAAAATAATTAATAAAAATTAAATTGGGGAGTGGGAGGCACGCGCGTGTCTGAGAACATAGATGGTGTTAAAATGATATATTTATTACGGATGTAAGTGATTTCGTGGGGTAATTGGACTCCTGCAAACTTTAGGTATTTAAAAAAAGGTATAAATTCCATGAAGTAATTATGTATTTTCTCATAAAAATATAAAGAATGCCTCAAACACATCATACATGCGAAAGATAAATTCAAAATACCACAAAAATATAGTGATATGGCCCAAGAGTACCTATTTAGAAGTAAATACAACGAGAGAGATTGACACCATCAATCTAGAAAAAAAAGAAAACAAGAATCAAAGAAGCAGAGTCAGAGTGTGGTGTTATAAATCAACTAGCAACTCACCGAAAAGCTTCAAATGGCATCTCATACCATCCATTGTATCCTACTTGTGCTTGCAACCAACCAGCACATTAAAGTGCAACAAGTGTAGAGTGAGTACAAAAACACATGTACTCCACAACATTGTTGATCAATTGGTTAATGACTATTTCACCAAGTTGTTATGATTAGACCATCAATAACAAAATAAAATAAATCTACTTAATCAATAAATTTTCAGAAATCAACAGCTAAACAAACAATTTCTTATATTAGGTCATAAGAATTAATCCACAAATGGCATCCTAATTCTTCTAAGAATCCAAATAATATGTTCAACATCTCAATAAGATAAAATAGAATTTTAAAGTCATGTAACATAATTCAATTTGTTGTAGGTGTACGACAAAGTAAACCATAATATCATGGAAATGTAACTGTAAATGTAATTGAAAATGAAAATGAAGAAATATGAAACATGTATTATGCAATTGAATAAAAATAGAAACATATGATCTGCACAGATATAAATATCTTTTCAATCAATTGATTACCTTAAGTATATGAACAATAAGAAGTGATGAGTCTCAAACAATTCATTAACTCATACATAAGCTATAAAGATCAATTAATAAGTTCCCAACATATACTGATATTATAAATCAATCAGAGAGTCGATTAAAATTTCATGTTTTACTCGTATCATGATATTGGTACCCCCATAAATGCTTATCAACTCACTTATACTATAACCTACATTGCCCATTTCCCATTTATTAATTAATTATCAACACAAATACTTCAAAAGAGTCTACAAAGTCTCAACTTGTCTTAAATTCAAAGTCAAATGATCAATTAATGACCACACCTTTCCTCAAAGACTTTGAATGATCACAATCTGTTGAATTATGCAACGCATATTGTCATGCCCCGAGTCTACACCCTGTACGTGGCTAGCACTCGATAACCATTGCTGGCCCCAAGCAAACCTGTGGCCGAGCTTACTACTCAGCATAAGATTTTACTCAACATTTAAGACAACTCAAGCAATAACTTTATAAATCAAACTTAGAATGTATAAAGGAAAACAATCTACTGGCCAAAAAGGTAACTCAAGTCTTATAATCAAAACAACTGAAATGAATAAGACTAATGAACTAGTAATATCTAACTGTCTATGAAGCCTTTAATACTTATGAGGGATGTTAGGACAAGACGCCTGATCATCCTAACAACTTAAATAACCAGAGCAATGAAAAGGGATCTTCCGAAAAGCAAATAGGCTCACCAAATGACTCTGAAATGCTCAGCTGGATCAACGAAGCGCTGTATGTTGATCCTGGTTACCTGTATCTGCATCATAAAAGATTCAAGCCAATGGCATCAGTACATTTAATGTACGAGCATGCGAGGGGAAAACTAAACATGACATAAGCTTGAACTAAAATCTGAAAGAAACACTTACCTCAGCCTTACTCAACTCATTGATACTCAACTCAATGCATAAATAAACAGCAATATTGATATCGTTTATATAAAGCATTTAAAAGAATAGATAATATCTCAAAGTATTGAAAATACCATAATATCTCAGTTGTATAGAAGAATATAAAAATAAACTCTATTTGGGACCGACAACCATCACTATGAGCTATGTGATGATACAACGTCTCGTTCACGTTGCCATAACTGTCCTATAAATTATCGGGATATAGAACACCTTAACTAAGTGGATCCACTAGTCTATGCTAAAAAGCATTAAGGAATCATCTAAAAAGTATGACATTTTCTACCCATGTTGGCTACATGGTTTATGGAGACTTGAGTTATTATGAACTCGTCCCCATATCGGTGCTCAATACTACTCCCAAAATATATTCAGATCATATGTTTAAAAACATGACTCTTTCTATGATTTGAGATAATTACTCAAAAACTAGCTCAAAGGCTCTCTTGGAAATCGATGTTTCATCTCTTGCTTAAATGTTAAAAGATTTATTGTTTTGGAATACTTAGTTCCCATATAATCTTTTAAAGAAAAAGAACTTCGCTCTTACTCTTACTCAACTCAATGCTCAAGTCTTAAAACAAGTTTAAAAATATTTGTAAAAGACTTTTGAAATGACGCTAAGAACACTCTAGACTTGGCTCTTAACTTTCCTTGAATTTGAATTTATGGATTCAAGGCTATGATTCATGTTTAAAGATGATTTCTAGATGTTTAGAAGTCATTTACAATAGTTAGAATCGATAGGAAGTGTTAGTACACTTTCAAAGGACTCAAACGGGATAAACGATGAAAAACGAGTAGGGGCAGATGTCCCGGGCGCACTGCTGGTGCGGGGCGCCAGCCCCAAAGTTCAGAGACTGGTTTTGAGCGCACTTCTGGTGCGCCTCCCCGGCCTTTGTGGTACATCTGGGGTGCGCCACGCCAGCCTCTCCCCAGGTGACCCCAACGAATTTTTAAACTCATTTTCTGATCTTAATTCAATTAATTCGATCCTTTTACTCAATTTCTCTTTAGATTCAGATAGCCAAAACATGTACACAAGAATCTAACTCAACAACTCTAATAATCGACACAATTATCTCAAGTAACTCATCAATCTCAACCCAATCCAAGAACGAAAGCAAATTCAAGAACATACATCAAGAACATCAAACTTTCAATCTTTTTAGGACGAATTCACACTGAAATAAACATGTTTGGCACATGGGTGAATGAACCCAATGCTATGTGAACTCACAAACGTCTTAGGGATCAACCCTTGGCGAAATCTGCCACCAAAATCTCAAGAACGTGACTAATCTTGACCTCTTCTTCTCCTTTCTCCTCTTGAGTTCTCTTCTCTTTCACCCTAGCGTGAAATTTTTGAGTGCGTAAACTGAACCCATTTTAGGTTAGACCCCTACTTAATTACCAAAAACGAAATAACTTAATTGGGTAATGAAAAGACCAAAATACCTTTTTTTAAATATGGGTAACTTTTCTTATCTAGATAACCCAACTTCAAACGGGCATATCTCTCTCATACGAGCTTGAAAATTAGCAAACTCGGTGGTGTTGGAAAGAAGATTCCAAGACCTTTCATTTGATAGCTTATTTTCCACCTAAGTCTTCATGTACTGAAAGTTATGGTCGTTTGAAGTTTACGCAAAACTCACACTTAACATAATTTTGCCAAATTTCAGATTTTCATACTTTCAAAAAATGGTTCTTTCTAATTCTAGCTCTTTCAAATAGCGATGTGTTACACATACGAGCATATATGTCTTTAGATACTCATATGATATATTTTATCCCAAATCCAAAAGGTCAAAATTGTAGTTCAGTCACAAAATTAGCTTACCCATAGACCATAGGTCTCAAATTCAAAATCTCATAAAAAACTGAGTCCAAATCGATCTTTAAAATCAAAGAAATATGGTTTTTATATCTCAAGCCAAAATTTCCAATTTCTGCCACCAAACACAAATTATAAAGGAAAATAATTGATGGAATAGAGGAAAAGCACCAAACCAAAGAATCTTACTCCTTTTTGAAAACGAACAGATAGCCACCAAGTCGGGGTTGGGGTCGAGTCATGAGGTTGGGCTTTAGGGTTATTTCAAGTCTCGAGGATGGGATAGGGTTCGATTTTTGAGTTAGGGTCAAGTCCCAAGATAAGGTCTCAAGGTTAGGTCTCAAGATCTTAGACTAATCTTGAGGTTAGATTAGGGTCATGTCTTGAGACATAATCAAGGTCTGGTCAAGGTTAGGGTTGAGGCTTAGTATCAAGGTTAGGTCTCGATTTAAGAGTCGGGGTCAGGCTTCAAGGTTAGCTCATGAGTAGGCCGTTAAGTTTGGATTGGGTCTCAAGTCTTGGGGATGAGATCTTGGGATCAATCCTTGGGTTAAATCTCAAGTCACAATAAAGTCTCGGGTTAGGGCTAGGTCTCAAGTTAAGGTCTCAAGCTTGGATCTCAAGGTCTTAGACTGATCTTGAGGTCAAGATTAGGGTCATGTCTTGAGACACGATCAAGGTTTAGTTAGGGTCAAGGTCGAGTCTTATTATCAAGGTCGAGGTCAGGTCTCAGGGTCGGATCACAGTTAGGTGTTGAGTTGGGTTTGGGTCTAGAGTCTCGGGGTCAGGATCTTGGGATCGATCTTTGGTTGGGTCTTAGGTTGCAATCAAGTCTCGATATAGGAGGTGAAGGATTGGGATTAGGGTATCGAGGTCAAGGTCATGTATGGGTTTTATGTTCGGGTTCAGATTTTAGGTCAGGTCAGGTCTTGAGTCTATAAATTCATGGTCAAGTCTTGGTAGGAGTCGATCTCATAGTTTGGGTTGATCTCGAGGTCGGGGATTAGGGTTGGGGTGTGATCTTGGGTCTGGAGGTTGGGATCTCAAGCTCGCTCTTGGGTTATGATCTTGAGTCTCAGGTCATCGTTGGGGTCAATTCTTAGGTCAGGGTTGTCTCTCAGGTCGGTGTTAGGTCAGGGATCGAGTCCTGCTTTTGGTTTGGGACTTGGTCTAGGTTTGCGGTCATAATATTTCCTAAATTATACCTTGAAACAATATTTTTTTCTTACTAACCGAACACTAGAACATAAGTAAGAAATACACTTATTTTTTAGAAAAATATTTTTCTTCCTACCGAAAGCACCCTAAAGGCGTAGCACGTGTAATTGTTTAACTTAATGTAACAAATAAGGTTACAATCCATGTCAAGAAGCAAACAACACAAAATGTTATAACAATATACAAAAAAAAAAAAGGTTAAACAATTAACAAAAGAAAAGAAATGCTAGATATCCTATTAGTGTGTTCAGAAAAGAGTTCTACGTTTTCTTGAGCTGGCCATCTCTTCGAGGATAACTATAAGTGAAACTATGAAGGCATGATCCACGTCTGGATTCACTTTCACCAAGTATTTATCTCTTCCTAGGAATACACATCCTGCTCTATACTTCGTATCCATCTGCAATTCCGAAATTGAATATATTATGGTAATGTTTGATCTGACACAAAATTTATGAAAGAAAAAATTGATCAAGCCGTCTAGAGCATCACGGCCAGTCTAGTGGGTCGTGATGCTTGCCCTACCCAAGCATAACTTTTTACTCCGGGCTCGAAATTAGGTAAACTTGGTGGCATTGGAAAGAGAATTCAAAGATTTTTAATTTGATAGGTTCTGGATCACCTAATTCATTTTTTTACCGAAAGATATGATCGTTTGAAGTTGACCCAAAACTCAAGGTCTGACAAGCCTCTTTCACGAGCCACTATATGAAGTTTAAAATTTAAAAAGTTAATTTATATACACTGAAACAAAATAAATAGGAGAATGTCTTAATATAGTATTAAAAGATAAGTATAACGTTCTTATATCTAGTGATTTAGAATTATGAATCTTATGAGAAGCACATATGCTATCAACTTTAATTCCTCTATATATACATATAAAATGCTTGGTTTAATTATCATATGCCTGGAGGACTGCATGAGTTTATGTTACGAAAAGTTGACTTGCAGCGTCTCAATAAATTTGGGGGTCTAATATTAGTTGTCAATATTTGTCATATATAAATTAAATAACTATAACATACTCAATGTAATCCTACTAGTGAAGTCTCGAGAAGGTAGGATATACGTAGACCTTATGAAATAAGAATGTAAACAATGAAAAAATATAATAAAAAGTTAGAATATTAAAAATTGGCTCAAAAATTTAAAAAGTTTAAATAATGATGTTGAAATAGTTACGTTGAATTTGATTGGTTGATATAATGATATTAAAATAGTTTAGAATGTTCATGATAATCAGCAAGATGTAAATAGACTTTAGAATGTTCAATAATGAGAGAATAAAAATAGAAAGGGGAATTAAAAAAAAAAAGATAAATGTAAGAATAATAATGTGGTTCATGATAATAGTTCAAGAATCAAGATATATAATAAGTCAACAAAATAGGTAGCCACATAAGAAATCTATAATTAACTATCATTTCTCAATTATTACAACGACCCCCACATTAAATAAACTAATGCAGTTATTATTATATTTTGAGAAAATACATAAAGTCACCACTGAAGCTGTCATGAATTTTCAAAAAGACACCTTAATTTTTCAACCGTCCTATTACCCCACTTATGGTAGAGACAACCCGTACGTAGAAACTCCCCCTTTTTCTATGTAGGTCTCTATTATTTTCCTTTCTAGCAAAATATAAGAAACAGGAAATGGTTTTTACCCTATGTTACTCAGACTCTTCAAAAATGTCAAGGAGTGCGTATTATACTAGCCAAAAATAATATACTTTTGGAGAATCCAACATGGATACAATATTGAAAGTGAAAAGTTAGGCCAACTTAGTTTTTACCTGAGCAATTAGAGTGGATGATTGTCCAGCAAATATACAACAATTTGACTCCATGTAGCTAGTCTTCATTCTAAAATCACAAACTTGTTCTGATATATTATTGGCTAAGAAAATGTCCAAGTTTCTGGTGAATTGAAACAGTGAAGAATTCTTGGCACTAAATATGAGGTCATTTTCATCAGTGCTATCTCCCTTAAAACATTCCCATACGCTATTCCACGTAAAATTCTGCTTAAAATAAGTTTCATCAACACGTTAAATTTTTAAAGACAATTATTACTCTATAATTTCATATGACTTCTCATTATATGCCCCTTTCATTTTAAAATAAGTATCGATTTAGCAAAAATAATTTAAAAAATTATCCTATAATAAGAATGACTTGATAAATTTTGTACTTATTTTTTTAATGGACGTGAAATGAGCTAAAACAACACTTATTTTTAAATGAAAGAAGTAATTTCGGCAATAATACATTTTCAAATTAATATCCCTCCAGATTTTGTTTTACAACACTAACTTTCATTAAAGTTTGTGATATTATACTTGCCTACCTTATTTTAGTTTACTTGTAACAATTATTTTAAGGTCAAATTCATAACTGGATAAACTTGTCGTTTTTACAACACTAGTTGATGCATGTTTTAGAAAAGAGGAACATATATAATTAGAACAAAATTTAATTATATTACCTTGCTTTTTAGTGTGGAAATTGGTACATGAGCAGCATCAAAGATGAGCAACTTGCTACGAAAGAACCCCAAAGCCTTTTCAATAGTGAAGACAAAATTATCATAATCATCTTTAATTTCATATCCATGCCCACCAAAGAAGTAAACTTTCTTCTTTATGAATAGTTGAAGAGACTGAGGAGAACAGAATTGTGGATCAATCACAATTGTTTGGTTATTAACTTCTTCCATATGTTATTCTTTCTTTAGGTGCGTAAATATAATTTAGAATATTCAAACTAATCTTACCTATATATTTCTTTTTTTTTATAAAAGAAGGTTATGAGAATGAAACTTTCATTTATGTGCAAATTCTAGTCTATTTATATTGGACGTATTCTGGGAGTGCATATGCATTATTGACAAGTCGTTGCAAGAATAAGACAAAGTCAGCACCTGAAAACATATGTACATTTCTAGGCGATTTCCAAGAATATGATATTAGTGTGTTTGGTAAGAAGGAAAAAACTTCCGTAGAAAATATTTTCTTGGAAAACAAGTTGATTTCTAACTTATTTTCTTATGTTTGGTCTATGACTAAAAAATATTTTCTAGTATTAGATTGGTGAATGAAAAACATTTTTCAAAAATATTTATTATAGTTGGCTAGAGGGTAGAAAATATTTTTAGGAAAAAAGTCCATGACTCAAAAATCAACCCCGATAATCAATCAACCCGACACCCAAACTAGGACTCAACCCCGAAAACCAAACAAAAATCCAACCTTGAGATCTGACCCAAGACTTGATCTCGACTTCCAACCAAAGATCGGACATTGAACTGGGACCTGACCGGACCCGACCCCAACACTAAATCGGGATACGACATCAACCATCGATCTGACCTCGACATTCAACCCTAGAGTTGACATATGAATCGAGATTCAACCATGACACCCGACCTCGACATTCGACATGAGACCCGACCCCCGACTCTTGACTCAGGACCTAACCCTTGACTCTTGACAGTGACATTAGACCTCGATGACTAATTCGGGACCCCATCCCGACACTCGACTCAGGACTCGACCTCAACATCTCACCTTAATATCCGACCTCAATTTGGGACAACCCAACCACGACTCCCCACCCTGGAACCAACATGACTCCTGACCTGAGATTCAACTTTGAATCCGAGATTCAACCCCGACATTCGACATTCGACCTTGGAAACAACTTTTGAATCGTGATCCAACCATGACAGCTGACCCCAACATCCGACACAAAACCCAACTAAGACGACTCGAGCCTACACTCTGGACGTGGCTGATATTCAAGAATTATTGTTGGTCCCCAAGTGAATCCTTGTCTTGGATGACTACTAAGAGGAAGATTAACCCAAACATACACAAGCATCGAAATGGAATAATCATTTAAAACAGTTTACTGAATCTCAAAACTATCTGAGAACACTGAGTATGCAATATAAAGTTTAAAATAAAACATCTGAAACTAATACTAAACTATCTGAGAACATTGAGTATGAAACCTATAGTATAGAATAAAACATCTGAAACTAATACTAAAGGACTATACAAGATTGTCTATCTATCAAACATGTACTGCATTAAAATAGGTATCTGGATAAGACCCGTGACACCTCCAAACGCTACTACTAACAAATTATAAGAATTGAAGTCCTCTGAAAGCAAGGATGTTTCACCAAAAACTAATGATCGGATGATGTGATCTCAAACATAACTCATGTTGATGATCCTAGGTACATGAAGTTGCATCATGAAATGATGCAGGTAGAATGACATCAGTACATTAAATATATGAGTATGAAATAAGGTTGAATAAAACAAATAATTGAAATAAGAGACTGAAAGTAACTCAACTGAAGAATGATGTAAATCATGATGAAAATCATTTAATATTATTATTGTAAGAGTGCAATTATAGTAAATGTTGAACTAGAATATATATATATATATATATATATATATATATATATATATATATATAAACACACACACACTTTACTTTACTTAGGAGTTTCTCTAACCGACAACCATCACTATGAGCCTCGTGATGATACAATGTATCACCCATGTTACCAGAACTGTCTTATACCTTGTTGGGGTATAGAACAAACTCAACTCATGGAATCCATATAAAAGGTCTGTTCAAAGGCGCGAAGGAGTCACCTGAAAGTTAGTGCAATCCTATCCATGCTAGCTATATGGTTTATAGGGGTTGTGAGTTGTCTGAACTCTCCCCCATATCGATGCTCAATACTACTCCAACAATAATAATTGAACGCTCAAGTATAAATACTCTCTGAGTTAAGACAATTAAAGTTCTCTAAAGTCCTCTTTAAGAGATAACTGAAGGTTGATGTTGTATTGAATTTGTCTGAAATACTTTGAAAATTCTTTATAATTTTTTAAAAATAGTACTCTCTTTTCAATGTGAAAAGTAATACTTTCTTTAAGGGTAACTAAACTTCTCTTTATCTGGTTGAAATGCTTTTGAAAATTGTTTATGCTTTTCTTAAAAATAATAGTTATTTTCTCAATGTGAAAATAATACTTTTGGAACCATTTGTATTCCCTTAAAATTTTCTCAAAAAATACTTTAAAAGACTCTTGAACTCATTTTAACATTCCGAAATCAATGCCAAAAGCTTTCAATAAAAATCTCATCAATTAGGTTTCATGCGAAAGATAGGCATGAACAACAACTCAAGGATATCAATGCATATAATATTGCAATCTCATAATATAATAATTTCTAATTCAAAACTAGCACATAACTCATATCGAGAATTTCAAAAAACTAAGGGCACAACCCTAGATTGAACTTTCTACTGTCTGAATTAAGATGCAGGGTGTGAGAACGAACTTAGTCCAACACTATGATTAGTCTTACATACCTGGAAGAACAATGTTCTTGGGGAAACTTGAAGAAAATCTTGGAAGATGAAGTGTCGAGAAGAGTCTTGAATTGGAAACCTTAGATATCTTGAAGAGAATCTTGAACTTGGAGCCTTTAGATCTTGAGAAATTGGAAAAATGCTTTTCTTGGTGTTCTTGATCTTTGGAAGAAGTAGAAGTAGGGATTTTGAGAGTTTCTATACGTATAATGATGAAATTAGGTTATAAGATGGACTTAGGGAAGTTAATTGAGGGTAAAAGGAGAAGAATACCCTCCAGGGAACGTACGAAGACCATAAAAATAAAAGAAAATGATCTTTTAATGAATCTCGTTGGCCAAAGCAATGATCTGGAGGTCGCCTCACAAAATATTCAACGGTTTGCCAAATGGGGCTTTAGAACACGAAAATATAAGATATTTGAGGTTTTCAGGACATTTCAGTTGGCTAATTTTACGATTCTTCAACCCATTTGGCGAGTCACCAAATCGCCAATGTTCTCGCCAAATTTCCAAGCCCAAATATGTTCCAGTAAAATGACCATAATATTTTATTCAATCTTGAAATGAGGGAACTTGGTGACGTTGGAAAGAAGACTCATAAACCTTTATATTGATAGGTCATAGGCTACCTAATTCATTCTATGCTGAGAGATACGATCGTTCAAAGTTGACATTTATATGAACTCATGCGAGAACTTAGCATATAGAATGCTTTCAACTTGACTTGGTGTTGAGGTCCTTTATAACCCTACATCACTTTTGATACCCTTGATAAACTTGTTAAAGGACCTTAAGACACATGATAAAGTAGGACATCAATTGGTTCAAGCTCATATACTTACGACGAACAATTCAAATTTTTAAGAGTAGAGTTGTAATGTATTAAAAGAATGATTCAGGTCTTAACTTAGAAATTTTTAGGGTGTTACATCAATCCCCGACCACAACTCGTGACTTGGGACTCGACTTCCAACCCGATACACAATTCCAAGATTCAACCTTGAACTCGACTTTCAAACTGAGATTTGACCACAACACTCGATCCTGACCACGACACCTCACCTCGACTTCCAAATCAAGACCTGACTCCAATTCCCTATTCGGGATCCAACTTTCAAATTGTGAGTTGCCTACAAGATTCAAATTTTGAAGTAAAATCTAATCATGTTGCTCAACTCCATCGATCAATTCACAATCTGAACATGAACCCCACACTTGACATGGAGCTAGCCTCGACTCCTAATACGAAATTCAATATGGACACTCGATGATTGATCCAAAATTCAACTTCGAGACCAAGCCTAGGACCTTACCCTAACCCTGACACTCAAATTTGGACGCGATCGATCAATTTGGGATTCGACCCTGACAGTCGAATTGGGACCCAACTTTGGAGCAAGGGTAGTAAGGGGAAAAATGATGTCGGGGCAACAGAATGAGAGATATTGAGTTGCGATGATTTTTGGGCGGCTGGAGAAGATATGATCGTGTGTTTTGAGGATGAGTTCAGCTAGTTGAGGAGAGGAGAATGTTATACGGTCTGTATTCTAAACAATACTGGTGATAACAAAAACTTTGCAGAAACAGTAAATTTCCAAAGTTTAAATCTCCTAGTCAAGAACATATATTAATTAACAAAAACTGAAATATGTAAAACATATCAGAATCTATATGAAACAAAATAGAAAGAAAATCGAGCCCACTAAATGCACAGTGTCCCCTTAAGGAAATTATTCCCCTCTAGTATCTGAGGTTTGAATTGGAATATATCCTCCCAGGATAGAAAGATCTTAATCACTAGTGTATTGATACCCAAAACTCTGATGTCAGCAAGCCACTCAACGGTAGTAAAGTACACTAATAAAATTTCTGCAGAAGAAGTCAAAAATTTCGTAAGTGAAAAATCCTGAAAATTCATAGGTATTTATAGCCAAGAAGCATTGGTTTTGATAGGTTGCAACCTTTCAGAAACTACACGACCATTCATGAAAGTTTGCAACCTTTCAAACGGTCATGGTTGTTCTTGAAAGTAACAACCTTTCAGAACAGTCATATCCAATAGTGGGAAATTTAAATAAAACGGGAAAGTGTTATAAATAAAATGGGTCACGCGGATTTCAGTCGGGTCGTGATGTTTCAGCTATTAGAATGTTTTGGCCATTTTATTTTAGTTTATTTATTTAATTAATAAGTAATTAACTAAATAATTAAAATAAACTTTGTCCAAATATAATCTCTCGATCGATTATTTTTCAAAGACAAAAGTCAAAGCTAAAGCCAAGCCGAAGTCGTAGCCGTAGCCATAGTAGAAGCCGAGCCGAGAGAGCAACGACGATGATGGTGAGAGGGGGGTCCCTCTTTCCAACTCGTTTAGCAACTAATAAAAGTGTTTCTCTATTTAAACACTTTAATTTTTCTTTCCACCACCAATGAGGGAGAAATGCCTTTTTACTAAAGCAAAAAAGAACTTTTCAAGTTCCTCTCTTTTCATCTTCCCTCAATTTCCCATTAACTCTTGCTATATACCCAACAATCCCCCACATGAATGGGGAATGGTTATAACATAAAGGAATGCATGGACGAGTGTCTACTTTACAAGCAAGGATCAATTGCATCTAGATAAGTCGGTTTTCGGTTGAACTTTTCGTAGTGAACATATGTCGGATACACTTGGTCAATCGATAGATGAGATATCTTTGAACCGTCAAGATTTGGTATATACCTAGACAACCATATGTCACACCATTAACCCTTTACCGTTTATGGCTCTTACGATTGTGTTCATTTCAGCCATGAACACCTCCTGGTTTCATGAGTGTATAGAGAATATGCTTTCGACAATAATTTTCTTTGAAACGAATTACACTTCACACTCACATAGGTGATTTCTAACCGTGTCATCGCGTAGATACACTATTTGGTCAAATCTGCCAAACTTAGCAAATCATTAAAAACTTTAAGCTTTATTAAATCATTCACAAGCCTTAATGTTTTAACCTCATTCCTGAACATTGTCTTCATCATGAGAATGTATTGGGTTGATTGACAATTTTGAACCATCAGTCACAACTTTGGTTTTCTCCTTGAACGTAGCTCTTGGGATCTCCAGTCTGCTAGGTAGAGTTACCGCCATGATGGCTTGTCCTAAGTTTTAAAATCATTCCCTTAGATGATCTTTCAACTGCCTCTCTCACTAGGCCATTCGTTAGTGGATCGATACATTATCTCTTGACTTCACATAGTCAATTGTGATAATTCCACTAGAGAGCAATTGTCTTACGGTATTATGTCTCCGTCTTTTATGACGAGACTTCCCATTGTACATGACATTTTCTGCCCTACCTATTGTTGCTTGACTATCACAATGTATGCATATAGGTCCCACAGGTTTGGGCCAGAATAGAATGTCCTCTAAGAAATTCCAAAGCCATTCAGATTCTTCACCGGCCTTATCTAAGGCAATGAATTTAGATTTCATTGTAGAGCGAGCAATACATGTTTGTTTGGACGATTTCCAAGAGACTGCTCCTCCACCAAGTGTAAACACATAACCACTTGTGGATTTTACTTCACTTGACCTAGTGATTCAATTTGCATCACTATATCCTTCAATCACAATAGGATATTTATTATAATGCAAGACATAGTGTTATGTATGTTTCAAATACCCCAAATCACGTTTCATTGCCATCCTATGAGTTTGATTAGGATTACTTGTGAATTAACTTAGTTTGCTAATAGCACATGCTATATCTAGTTGCGTATAATTCATAATATACATCAAACTTCCCAACACTCTGGCATATTCCAATTGAGAGTCACTTTCACCTTCATTCTTTTGAAATGTAAAGCTTATATCAATTGAAGTTTTGACATCGTTGAAATTCAAGTACTTGAACTTGTCCAATACTTTTTCAATATAATGAGATTGAGATGATGCTAGTCCTTGAGGAGTTTTGAGAATCCTGATCCCTAAGATCAAATCAGCAACTCCTAAGTTCTTCATATCGAACTTGCTAGACAACATGCGTTTGGTAGCATTTATATCGTCAATATCTTTACAACATTATTAACATGTCATCTACATACATACAAATAATGACTTCATGATTAGAAATGATTTTAATGTAAACACATTTATCACATTCATTAATCTTGAATCCATTTGCCAACATTGTTTGGTCAAATTTAGTGTGTCATTGTTTTGGTGCATCTTTGACCCCATAAAGCAACTAACAAGGCCGCACACTTTCTCTTCTTTACCAGGAACTACAAACCCTTCAGGTTGTTCCATGTAAAATTTTTCCTCCAACTTTCCATTTAAGAAGGTTGTCTTAACATTCATTTGGTGGATTTTAAGATCATGCACTGTTGCTAGTGCTATTAACATCATAATTGATGTTATCCTTGTTACTGGAGAGTATGTATCACAGTAGTCCAGACCTTCTTTTTGTCTGCATCCTTTAACTACAAGTCTAGCCTTATATTTGTTAATGTGAGACCCCATGGTTCTTTCGCATAAATGTGTATCATTGAATGAGTGTATGAGGCTTATATGACTTGGTGCATCATTTCAGGAGAATAAGGTTTCAAAGGAGAGGTAAAAAAAATCAAAGAATTAGACTAACGTTATGGGTCAAGGATGCCGTTAAATAAGTTCGAGTTAAAGAATGTTTATTCTAACACCCAACCCATTCACAATGCTTAAGTTAACCAGTACCTTTGGGGATAAGATAAAGAGTTTCTTATATGGTAATAACGATGTTTTATAAGGTGATATAGTCGCCCAATGATCGTAAGTAAAGTTTTGAAGTCAAGCAATTTGAGAAATAAAAAGTTGGCAAAAGTTAGAGTAAATTTCTTTGATAAATTTTCTGAAAATTGGGTTAAATGTCTCAGAGCTTTTCTCCCAATATATAAAGCTTTAGAAGAACCCAAATATATGAAATTGAAGGTCTACGAGTCTACTTTCCAACACACTAAATTATTTATCCATACGACTTCTGAATTGAGAGATATTCAAATTTTAGTGAGACTGCACAAGCAAGGACGTGAAGGTGGGCCTTAGCCCATATGTCGGTTTAGCTTTATAAGATCAGATTTCCCTTCATTTTATCTCATTATTTTCGACCAAATAAGAATAAAACAGTCCTAAATCCTCTCTAAAGGTTCCCCTATCATCCAATCAAATATTACAAGATTTCAACGTGGTTTCATCCTCAGAACGTTCATAGAGATTGTGTTATTTCTTTCCTCCTCGTTGGTTATGATTTGAAGGATTCTTCATGGTAAATGAGTCTCATTTTTTATGTGGTGTTGCTGCTGTTTTGAGGTAATAATTCTAATCCTTTATTTTATTGAGTGAGTCCAAGTTATAGCTATGCTATATAAGCAAGAACAAGAATAGATGGCTGGAAAAATCGTATTTGGATAGTTACATGATGTTGAGCTGTTTTGAAGTATTTTTTGATATTGTTGTTGCTGGAATATTTTTGGAAATGCTTTGTATGTGTGTGGTTCTTGTTGATATGAGTCTGGAAGAGAAGAAGAAGTATAGATGGTTATTTAATTGTAACATAAATTAGTGTAACGTTGGTTTTATTATTACATTGCAATTTTCAAATTGTTTCTTCTTGATTCAACGTCTTGCGTTTAAGGAGACTGTTTGTTATTGACAAGACATGTTAATGTACTGCAAGCTCCATCAAGTTTAAGTTTAGTTTTTCTCCTTTTAAGCTCTTATTGCATATGACGAGAAAAACCTGACTCCAAATGTAATTATTGGATGAACGTATATGATGATGATTGGAAGCGGCGAGTTCAAGTTATTATGGTTATATTGAACAATTATAGGACTGTTGATATACCGTGAGTTTATGGTATTTCTAATACATTTCACTTACAAGTTGTGTGTGTCTAGGGCCTTTTTGTAGTGGTTTTTATGTGTTTTTATCATATTTTGCAGGAAAGATGTTCAGGCGCGGAAGTATAGAGGCAGCTGAAAGAAATGCAGAAAAGGGCATTCACGGAGGTGATCTACGAACCGTAGGTCCATTGACGGTCCGTAGGTTGTGACCGTAGATCAGCGGGGTATGTATAGAAGACAAATCAGGGAAATCTGACCAAGTGTGGAACCACAGTGGCCATTGACGGTCCGTAGACTGATCTACGGACCATACTGTTAATTCGTAGATTGATATTGCGATGGTTCCAGTACCTGATTTTTGAAGATTCTAAGTGTGAAGGTACGGAGGGGATTGGCGGACTGTAGATCTATCTACGGTCCATCCTGCAAGTCCGTCGTTTGCTTCAGAGAAGCTGATTTTTGGAAGCTGAAATATTTTCTAAGTCCTGGCTGACGGAAGGGACTTACGGACCGTAGATCCATTGACGGTCCGTAAGTCAGTCTCGTGAAATGAAGACGCGTGCCTGAACAAACTTTCCTTAATTTGTTTCCTTTATAATTTAGGATTTGTTTTCTATAAATAGGGCATGTAAAACTCATTTTTGGGGGTTAGACATTATTATTCTAGTTTTACTTTGTGATTGGGGAGATTAATTTGAAAACCTAGCAATTATTGATTTCCTAAGTTTGTTTTGAAGATTTTGGCTTTGCAATTCAAGTTGACTTTCTGGGTTTATTATTCTCTTTACGTAAGTTCATGATTTCTTCATTTAAAACTATGAATTATGTTCTTGCTAATATGGGTAACTAAATCCACAACTAGGTGTGTGGGAATCATGAGTAATTAACAAAGTATGAATAGTAAATAAGCAATTCTTGAATAGTGTTTTGCATGCATTGATAATTTTTTCGTTTAAAAGTCTTTTTAACGGTGGCCAACGTTAGAATTTGCGTCGTTACTACTTGCTGGACCAATGAGGTAACTAACGAGAAAATTATTATCAACATAGATTTAGTGTGATACTATCTAATAGTCTAGTGTCGATTGGTGCGAAGTAATAACTAAGTCAAACATCGATTATGATGGCTAATATGAGGTATAGGTAAGGGTTAGAAAATTATACACACGTAGCTGGACCAAGGTGCGGGGTGAAATTCTCTAGATGCCTGACCAAGGATTTAGAGATACATAACTTACCACTTTGCATGTGATATACTAGGAAAGGATTATTATTACTAGAATTACTGCGTTATGAGCTTGTGGGGAACACTTATACCCTAGTCTCTCCTCTCATCTTGATAACAACCAAAATTGACTTTTCTTCACTGATTACTTACTAAATTCTTACAATTTGTTCGACAAAACCCCCCTTTTTATTACTTGTTTTTTGGAAGTAATTGGACTAATTGAATATAATTGTTGGTTAAAGTAAAGTCTAAACCATTTTCCTCGTGGGATCGACCTCAACCTACAAGTTGGGTTCTTTACTTGATAACGATTGCTTATGCTTCTTTAGGAAAGTGTAATTTAAGCGTATCAAATTTTGGCGCCGCTGCCGGGGAAATTGGCTTTTAGATTTATTTCAACTACATTATTGAATGTTAGTCAAGTATTTCCTAATTTTACCTTTTCTCTTTGTTTTGGTCTCCAACAGGTTTTGACTCTAGTGTATGTCAAGTACAAGGAGCTAGGGTGAACCACTTATTCCTTACGATCGAGAGTTGAACCGCATTTTGCGAAGAATGAACAATCAAAAAAATCTAATTAATCCTATCGGAGGAAATCTAGATGATGCAGTTGATTTACAACAGTAGAGGGTAGTTGGCGGGGACAACCAGATTTCAACTGAAAATTGAGTTGGAGATGCGTTGAGGGTGCAAGATCTACTAGGCCCACGACAACATGACAACTATTGGGTCAACATCAATATAGCAGACTTTGATGGACCTATTGTCCTACCCCCTCTATCTCCGGGGCACACATTTGTGGTGACTAGTAGCTTGATGCAGATGCTTACATCAAGAGGCTTATTCTCAGGATCGCCATCGGAGGATCCACATGCTCACTTAGCCAAGCTAAGAGTGGTTTGCAAAAGTTGTGTAGGTAGACCAGACTTGGATATGAATGTCATTGGATTACGAGTGTCACACTGTCACTGACAGGCGATGTTGCAGTATGGTTCACTGAGCTTCCTTATAACTCAATATTTATATGGGACCAATTGGCGGAGGTGTTCCGAGCAAAGTACTATCCAGTGTCCAGGAAGCTCAATCACAAAGATAGGGTCAAAAATTTTGTAGCATTATCTGGAGAATCTGTGAGTAGCTCTTGGGACAGATTCACTGCATTCGTAAGAGGTATTTCAAATCACCGTATTGATGATAAGTCGCTGAAGGAATATTTCTATCGAGGATAGGATGATAACAATAAAGCGGTACTTGACACTATTGCTGGAGGTTCATATGGTGATTGTACATATGTACAGATTGCTGAAAAACTGGAGAGGATCTCTCACAATAATAAAGCATGGAGCACTAGAAGGTCAGATACTGGGAGAAACACATTTGTCGTTCATAATACAAATATCAATTCTGTAGATGATATTCGTGAGGAGATGGCCCAGATGAGGATCGAGTTGGGTTGGTATTGAAACATGTGAGCGGAGGAGCAGAAAAGGTAAATGTTGTGAACTACTTAACTAGAACTCCACCACCAGTTGAAGAGTGTTACTATGAAGAGGATGTTTATGCTGTGAATGATCAGACGGGGGGTTGCCGACCAAATGCCCAAGGATCCAACACGGAAAATTGGCGCCAAGGTCAAGGGAACCAAGGTCGAAACTATCGAAATTACAATCGAGAGGGTTACTATGTCTGGGATGGGAACTTCAATCGCGACAACAACTACAACAGGAACAACTATGGCAACAAAAACGATCTGGTTGGACCTTATGTTCCCCTTCAAATTCGGGAATTTGATGCTAGGGAATCTGAAGGCAATATGGCGCGTATTGAAGATATGATATAGAAGATGATGAGAAGGTTTGATGCAATTGATGAGAATATGAAAGAGATGAGAAACGACCTATCCGGTATTGGTCAAAAGGTTAATTCCCATGCAGTGTCAATAAAGTATCTAGAGTAGCAGATGACTCAGTTGTCCACTACAGTGAACCCACATCAACTTGGCACTCTTCCTAGCAACACCATCCAGAATCCAAAGAATGATGGTCATTGTATAGAAATTACTACTCGAGGGGGTAAGCAAACCATAGATTCACCTATGCCGTCTGTGGTGGATGCTGTTATTAGAAAAGAAGATGATTTGGGGGAGGTTAGAGAAGAGTTTGAGACTGCGACAGAGCAAGAAGCAAAGATGTCTCAGAAAGTGGTCCCCATACCTAGACCTCCACCACCTTTTCCATAGAGGCTAGTGAAGAAGACTGAAGATGGTAAATATCGCAGATTTATTACTATATTGAAGCAACTTTCTATCAATGTTCCTTTGATAGAAGCCTTGGAGCAAATGCTTGGGTATGCAAAGTTTATGAAAGATATGGTGACAAAGAAAAGGTCTGTGAGTTTTGAAGATGATGATAGATTGCAGCATTGTAGCGCTATTGCTACAAGATCTCTGGTGTAGAAGAAGGAAGACCCTGGTGCTTTCACGATCCCATATACTACAGGGTTGTTACACTTTGCTAAGGCATTATGTGATCTTAGTGCTATCATCAACCTCATGCTCTTGTCTATTTACAAGAAGTAGGATCTAGGGGACCCATAGCCCACTGCAATGCGTTTACTAATGGAAGATCGATCTGTGAAGAGGCCCATTGGTGTACTCCATGATGTGCTGGTGAAAGTGGAGTCTTTCATTTTTTTGGCAGATTTTGTGATTCTTGATTGTGAGGTTGATTTTGAGGTTCCCATCATCCTTGGGAGACCATTTCTTGCCACAGGGCGTGCGTTGGTGGATATGGAAAAGGGACAGATGAAGTTCAGGCTGAACAATAAAGAAATAACTTTCAATATTTGTAGGTCCATGAAGTAGAATGGTGAGCTCCAAACAGTATCTGCTATAACTTACAGAGTGGAGAGTGGGACAGAAGTGCAAATTGAAGAGCAACTAGGTGTTGAGGCACTAGCAGCAGTTATGATGAATTTCAATAGTGATGGTATTGAAGAGTATGATGAGTTGGTAGGCGCACTCGATAGGTGTGAATATCAGTCCAAACCAAAGAAGTATAAGTTAGACATGAAGAATCGTGAGTCCCCACCCACAAGACCATCTATTGTTGAGGCACCGAAATTGGAGCTTAAGGCTCTACCACCGCATTTGAGGTATGTGTACTTGTGCAAAGAGAATACTTTGTCGGTCATCATTGCGGCAGATTTGAAGGCAAGACAAGTAGAGTGCTTGGTGACTGTGTTAAAGAGGTTCAAGCGAGCTATTGGGTGGACTATTGCGAATATTATTGGGAGTTCTCCCGGTATTTTCTCTCACAAAATCCAACTCATGCCAGATCATAAGCCCAGTATCGAGCACCAGAAAAGATTAAATCCACATATGCAAGAGGTAGTTAAAAAAGAGATCATCAAGTGGCTGGATGCGGGAGTTATTTATCCCATTGCAGATAGTAGTTGGGTATGTCCTGTGCAGTGTGTGCCTAAAAAGGGTGGTATGACTGTGGTTCCAAATGAAAGAAATGAGCTTGTTCCAATGAGGCCCGTTACTAGATGGAGAGTTTGTATGGATTACCGGAAGTTTAATGCATGGACATAAAATGACC
Source organism: Solanum commersonii (assembly GCA_029007595.1). Lineage (NCBI taxonomy): Eukaryota > Viridiplantae > Streptophyta > Magnoliopsida > Solanales > Solanaceae > Solanum > Solanum commersonii. The sequence continues at coordinate 11,625,183 of JAJTWQ010000003.1, read as the reverse complement.
ACTTTCCTATGTCATTCATGGACCAGATGTTGGATAGACTTGCAGGAAAGGGTTGGTATTGCTTTATTGATGGGTATTTGGGCTACAATCAAGTTTCTATAGCCCAGAAGACCAAGAGAAGACCACCTTCACTTGCCCATATGGGACTTTTGCTTTCAAACGGATGTCATTTGGGTTGTGCAATGCTCCAGCAACCTTTCAGCGCGGTATGATGTCGATATTTTTTGATATGGTGGAGGACACTATTAAAGTGTTCATAGATGATTTTTCAGTTGTAGGGGATTCTTTTGATCGTTGTCTAGATCATTTGGCCGAGGTGCTTAAAAAGTGAGAAGACTGCAACTTGGTGCTGAATTGGGAGAAGTGTCATTTCATGGTTAAAGAAGGTATAGTGTTGGGTCATGAATTTCAGAGAAAAGTATTGAGGTTGATAGAGTTAGAGTTGAGGTAATAGAAAAGTTTCCACCACCCATTTCTGTAAAAGGTGTTAGAAGTTTTCTTGGGCATGCATGTTTTTATAGGAGATTCATCAAAGATTTATCCAAAATTGCATATCCGTTGTACAAACTGCTCGAGAAGGAGTGTAAGTTCTATTTTGATAATGCTTGTCTTAGAGAATTTGGAGAGTTGAAGGAGAAGTTGGTTACTGCACCGATCATTATTTCATCGGATTGGGGACAACCATTTGAGGCAATGTGCGATGCGAGTGGAGTAGCGCTTGGTGTAGCATTGGGACAAAGGCGAGAGAAAATTCTTCACCCTATTTACTATGATAGCAAAGCTCTAAATGTGGCCCAGAATAATTATACTATGACCGAATAAGAACTTTTTGCAGTTGTTTTTGCATTCGAGAAATTTCGATCCTACTTGCTTAGTACTAAGGTCATAGTGCATACTGACCATTCTGCATTGAGGTATTTGATGGCAAAAAAGGATGCAAAACCAAGATTGATTAGATGGGTATTATTGTTGCAAGAGTTTGATTTTATAGTAAAAAGATAGAAAGAGGACCGAAAATCAAGTTGCGGATCACTTGTCCAGATTAGAGAAAGAGGCTATGCTAAAGCTTGGAGATAGGGATGAAATTAATGATGTTTTTCCAGATGAACAGGTATTGGCTGCTTCTCATGATTTGATTCCTTGGTTCGCAGACTTTGCTAATTATTTGGCAAGTGATATTGTGCCCCCCGATTTGTCTTTTCACCAAAGGAAAACATTTATGCATGATGTGAAGAAATTCTTTTGGGATGAACCTTACTTGTATCGTAGTTGTGCTGATGGGATTATTCGTCGTTGTGTGCCCAAGGTTGAGATGTTGAGTGTACTTGAAGCGTGTCATTTATCACCCATTGGTGGGCATCATAGTGGTATTCGGACTGCACATAAGATTTTGCGATGTGGGTACTACCGGCCTACCATCCACCAAGATGCTCATGATTTCGCCAAGTCTTGTGATCGTTGCCAAAGAGAAGGAGGGATTTCAAAGAGGCAAGAGCTCCTTATGAATCCTGTATTGGTGATAGAGTTGTTTAATATATGGGACATTGATTTTATTGGTCCATTTGTGAATTCATATGGGATGAAGTATATTCTTGTTGCGGTTAATTATGTATCGAAGTGGGTGGAAGCAGTTGCGCACTCCAACAATGAAGGTAAAAGTGTCACCATATTCTTGAAAAAGAATATCTTCTCCAGATTTGGTACACCGAGGGCTAATATTAGCGATGGAGGTTCTCACTTTTGTAATAAGTTGTTCAAGGCACTACTTGAGAAATATGGTGTCTGTCACAATGTAGCCACTCCTTACCATCTACAGACTAGCGGTCAAGTTGAAGTATCCAACAGAGAGATCAAATAGATATTGGTGAAGACTGTGAATGCTAATATAATGGATTGGTCAAGGAAGCTTGATGATGCTCTATGGGCATATCGCACTGCATACAAGACCCCCATAGATATGTCTCCTTACCAACTTGTATATAGGGAGTCTTGTCATTTACCAGTAGAGCTAGAGCATAAGGCGATGTGGGCAATGAAGAAGTTAAATTTGGATTGGGGCGCCACATCTAAACAAAGAATGAATGACTTGAAAATGCTTGATGAGTTTTGCATAAAAGCTTATGAAAGTTCAGCTTTGTACAAATAGAAGATGAAAAGGTATCATGATCAAAGAATTGAAAAGTGAGAATTTGTGGTTGGTGATCTTGTGCTTCTATTCAACTCTAGGTTGCCCTTGTTTCCAGGCAAACTCAAGTCCAAATGGACTGGACCATTTTTGCTCACAAAGGTGCTCCCCCATAGAGCGGTTGAGCTTGAAAATAGGGATGGAACAAGGTTCATGGTAAATGCACAAAGGATCAAGATCTATCTGGAAAATGCTGAAACTGTGCAAGAAGTGATTGAGGCCTACAATCGTGATAAAGTTTGAGTAATCAAGACACTTGTGTCGTGCTGCGACGTTAAATCAAGCGCTGCTTGGGAGGCAACGCAAGATGTACAATCTAGCCAACGACAGGGTTCTGTTTTCCATTTAGTAGTTTTCTTTGTTTAATTGCGTCTTTGTATCAATTTAGGTAGGTGTCTAAAAAGTTCCAGAAAATGTAAAAAGAATAGTCTATTGGTTGCTACATGTGCAGGTACACCACGAAAAATCTGCAGAAAATGGTCTGGTGCAGAGGTCTACGGGCCCCATCGACGGTCCGTCGTTTAATCCACGAACCGTGGATGGTGTCCATAGATCCCAGGTAAACCTCTAAATTTTTTCAAGTGTAAGAGTGATCTACGGTCCTAATCTACGGACCGTAGATCAACTCACGGACCGTAGACGGGGTCTCTTGAGTCCAAATCCCATTTCTGTCTGACCCGACCCAGATTCCCTTACTTAAAAGCTCCCCTATTATCAAATCATTTCCACTTCCCTCCATTCACTCCTCAACCGTTTCAACTATCCCATAACCTCCCTAAATCACTCCATAACTCCCCCATAATATCATCCCCTTCCATAATTCCCCCAATTCTCTTCCATTTTGAATACAAATCATTCTATATTCCACAAAAAGGGTCCGGTGTTTGGTTAGTAACGAAGAGGAGATTCCTTGGTCGTGCTAAGCTTAGTGTCGTTGTGCAATCACACCACTCCTCGTTGCTTGTAAGGTAATAGACTTTCTTGTCACTTTAATTTCGATTCATAGATTGAATATAGAAAGTCGGGAGTTGGGTCTTGACCTTGGGTAATTGTTAGATGAAATTGCATGATAAACTTGAAAATTACAATGCCCTTGGAACGATAGATAGTGATTGTGTAGCCTTATTGTATGTGATTATAAGTCTAAATGTAAGTTTCAACCTAGGGTTCCAAAAGTTTGTTTTCAGCACTTGGGTAAAATGATTAATCGGAATCCTAAGAATGACAAACTAGCATGATTAAATGTTGAAATACATGGTTAGACTAAGATATTGTTGAAAATGGTCTAAGATGTGGGGTTACAAATAAAGAATGGTTGAAACTTAGCACAGCTCGTATCCACGATACCCCGTCTATGGACCGTAGATCAATTTACGGACCGTTGACTGGGTCGTGGGTTGACGCACTTTAAAATCTCACCAAGTGTGAAACCACAGATGTGGACTACGGTGATCTACGGACCGTTCTACACATCCGTGGTTTCCATCTGCGACCAGTACTGTTGGCTCTCTAAGACACGAAAGGGAATCACGGATCGTAGATCATTCTATGGAACGTTGATCCCTACCATGGAAGGCCACTGTAGCCTCTGTCTGAAATTTTTTTGGGACTTTGTTACTTTTCGTTTATAGTTCTAAACTTTTTCTTAGTATGTTTATGGTTAGTTTTGGCACTAATATCACTTCCACAGGTACAATGGAACCCAAGAAGCTAGTCACCTACTCAAAATAGGGCAGATCAAAATTTGTTGCCCCTAGCTACAGGTTAATCAATGAGGACACGGACACAGAAACGAATCCAGCATACGTTTCGCCCAACACTAGGACTTCTCCCACTGCACCCCGAATCACGAGAGGCACCCCCCCAGAAGGTGCTTCCTGAAGTAGTCACTGTCTCTCAGTCTGATGAGGAGCACACACTGATCGGATCACCAATTGGGGCGCTTCTAGTTCAGAGGAGAGGTCTATGTCCAGATCCGAGTCTGCCCATGTTTCAAGCTCTGAGTCTACTCATGCCTCATGATTCGAGTATGCCCATGTTACAAGGTCCAGTGCAAAATTAGCCACAGGGTCTGGTGAGAATGACCAAGCAGCCTCGTCTAATGAGGACACTAGCTCGAAGTCCGTACCTGCACCACGGAATGATGACCCTACTCCAGTAGCCAATAAGCTAAATCGGTGGTGTGTAGAGGGCCAATGGCAAATATATCGGGATGCCAAGATGATAAACGACAAATAGAGGATGGCCCGATTAATTACAAAGGAGCGTCGAGTCCTCACAGGGAGCTTGCATGTTGTTTTGGATATCCTCCGGCTGTTTAACCTTCACAAGTGTGACTGTATGGCTCGAGAACAAGGGATGTATAGAGAGGAGATTGTACGTGAATTTTACGCCTCCTATGCTGCCACTCTCCGAGGTTCAATTTCAAAGCGGTCAAAGCCCCTAGCCCAAGCCCCTCTCAATTCCACTTCGGTTCGAGGTTGTTCGATGGACATATCACCTTCCACTATCAATCATTTTCTCTATGGTCCTACCACGGGTCACTCTTGATCTCTCAATACAGCAGAGTTTGATTACAGATGGGGTATCCTGCGGAGTGGCGCTTTCCAGAGGAACGCTGAGCAGCGAAAGACTGTTATACTATGGTTGGCTAGGTACATTACTGCAGATGGCGAGCATACGGAATGGGTCGTCGCTCCACGATTGGGCATCCAGAAGGCCACATTAAATTTTATGGCCAAGTTCTTCTGGCTGCTGGTGCGTAACAGAGTGTCACCTACAAAAGCTGACAACCAAAGTCACATGGGACAGAGTGGTCATGGTTGCGGCATTGGTAGAAGGAGTGGAGATTGACTTTGCCCATATGCTGCTGGCAGAGATTCACGAGAGGGCATTCAGGACCTCCACTACTTACCCCTTCCTATGTCTAATTTTTCAATTGTGCAGGGACTCTGGAGTGCCGATCTGGCATTGTGACAAGTTAATCCACCCTACAGGGGCATTGGACATCGGCCTCATTCGAGATGAGGCAAATGTGGTGGCACCTTGCAGAGAGCCTTAGGTTGAGGTACCTCTCTTGGGTACCAATCTTGCTGACACAATGGGGCAGGCACAGGGCGGTGACCCCAGCATACCAGATCACATCGATTCTGTCCTGGCCTCCTCATCCCAGGCAGCTAGTATGGATCCTAGTTCTTCCCAGTCCACACCACAGTTAGGAGCTACTGTTGTCCCATTGACCAGAGTATAGAAATTAGAGGCTCAGATGGTCACACTGTTGCATCACATCCAGCCGTGGATGCAAAAGTTGATAGCCGAGTCCGAGGCTAGAATGGAGCGAAGGATGGATGGGATGATAGACCAAAAGGTCCAGGCTGTTAATAAGCGTCTTGATGCCTTTGAATTGCAAGTCCTCAAGCCATCAGCCCCGACCATAGATCTATCTGCTTTGCAGGCTGAATTAGCCAATCTCCGGACTGACGTTGATGCCATTCTTGTCGCCCCTTCAGTTGAGCCTCAAGTTGCACCTACTGCACTAGCTGATGATATAGTGTTGGATGTTTTATTCAGTGGGACCGTCGAGGAGGGGCTTGAGCCTACACATGCCCAAGGCAAGCGACACCATTCTCATCGCATTGAGGAGGAGAAAGCTTAAAAGAGACAACGTAGGCAGGAGAAGGAGGCTAGGAGGGCTTCAATTTTAGACGAAGAGTTGCGCCAGAAGAGGGTGCGTGAGAGAGTTAAAGGGGCATCGGGCTCTGCCCCCGTTGTAGAGGCCCAACCTGTTTTGAGGGACGTTGTGAGCACCACTGATGGTGCGGTGAGATTGATAGAGAGCACTACTGATGGTTCTATGATTGCTGATGTGGGCACTATTGAGAGTGTCCCCACTATTGTTCCAGTGGGCTCCGAAAAACCGAACCCCCTGCTTGTTGATGATTAGCTGGCGCTTTGCGCCACAGGTTTGCTTCACCCAATCCATTTTCTTTTACTGTTTTTGTATGCATTGGGGACAATCGCATCTATTTTTGTTGGGGGTGGGGTAAATGGATTGAGAGTGATAGGGTGAAGTCTGAATAACCCAACTTATAAATCCTCTCTTCGGGTTTTCTTGCCTGTGTTCTTTTTCTCCAAGAGACTGTTTAATTTTTGTTGAACCGGCATGTCATAGGATCATATGTGTAGAAGCATGATAAAGAAAGAAGCAAGATGACTTATGAAAAATGATACCCGTCAGATTTTGGGATGTATGCTAAAATCTGTAGGCTACGATTAGTTGAATGTGTTGACTCTGATTATGACATAATAATGAATCAACTCGATGGCATGACTTAAGTTGAAACTTGAACTGGGTAATCTGATAATCTGATAATGAAACTATGTGCCAAGAGTGGGTGAGAACGTTGAGTGTTCAAACAATTTTTGTGCAAAACTAGAACTTGGCCGGTTAGTCCTACTAAGACAATTCAATCTAGAGGTTAAGAAGTGATCATATGTCATTGTTCTGAAAAGTTCACAAATTGCCTAAAAAAAGGATCCAACCAAATGCAATAAATGCTCCCTTTGATCTAAAAACTTTGAGCCTAAAATTAAACCATTTCTTTCTAAACTCCCGAACTCACCTTCCCATATTTTACTTTGTTGGCCCCGGTCCCTCCTTGGACATGTGCACTTCGACTTAGGCCAAAAGCCTAAGTTGAGGGTGGCTAATATAAAAAGTAACTTCAATCTTGGCCCTAACCCGACATCGGGTATTGTGCACCTCAACTAATGGAAAATTCATAAGTTGAGGGTGGTTATGAAAGAGGAAACTGAAAGCAAAATGGGTATGAAAAGAGTGATGATGATAAAAAAAATAATAGAAGAGAGGAAAGGATGTGACTTTTTGAAAGCTAAAAAAGAAATAAAATAAAAGTAAAAAAATCTACAAAGCCTGAAGTCACATCCGTGGTTGAAGAAATTAAGGGAAAGAAGGTAAAACGAAAGGATGACAAAAAGAAGGCAAAAAGAGGCCTAGTGTAATGTCAAGAAGGGTAGAAAGTCAATAAGCAGTACCCAAATGTACCACACCTAACCTTGAGCCTACGTTACAAGCCAAGAAAGTCCTATAGTTGTAACATCCAACAATTTGAAATAGCTATGAAGAGGCTTAGAATAGGAATTAACTATTTTTGGAAGGAATTCAAAAATCAGGAAATTTGGTTAAGTATGGGGAAAAAATGAGTTTTTGTCCAACTTTGAACAGTCATAAATCCTAGCTTCGAATGATTTAGGTGTAGTTCCAGTTGTGTTTACGAAGCTCGTGGAATGATCTTTCCAACGCCACTGATTTTACTCTATTTCGAGTTCGTATGAGTGAGTTATGCCCTTTGGAAATGGGTAGTGGCAGGAAAATTCGTCCAGAAATTTTAATGGCATTTTGGTTTTATCCCTAATCAATTCTTTTGGATGGCATTTTGGTTTTATCCCTAATCAATTCTTTTGGTTATATTTAAATGTTGGACTGATATTTAGATCAGTTTGTCCCATTTTAAAAGAGTGAGAGTGAGGGTTTTGAGTGAAGAGGAGAAGAAGAGAAGAAGACGAGAAGAAAGAGGAGATCAAGCAAGTTTCCGTCAAAGATCATCGTGGATATCGTCGGGGGTGATCCCTATTAGGTATGTGAGTTCATAGTGTTGGGTTGATCTTTTCCCCCACACGCCAAACTCGTTTTATTTTCGAGAAAAGATTAGTTATGTTGTTGAAATTGTTGGGTTGTGTTGTTGATGTTGTTGATTGTGTTGTTCAAGTTCCTTGTTGATTTGGGACATGTTTCCAGTTGTGATTTTGAGTTGAATCTATTGTATGTTAAGGGTCTTTATGATTCTAAGTGTTTGCTGCTGGAACCTTTGAAGTTAAGGGGTTTAGAGTTGGAAAAACAAGGGAAAAAAAGTCAGATTTTTAGGGGAAAAGGGCTAGGGTGTCGCGCCAACCAGCGCACCCCAAAAAGGGATGCTGAACTTTCCCCTTGGGACAGAGCGCCTGGCAGAATGCCCAGTAGGCCCCTCTGAAGTTTGAGGGCTGGTGTCCTGCACCTCTTAGAGCGCCAAGGACACCACTCCTTCCCTTTACCTTTCATTTTCCACTATTTCATACATGTTCCTTGGTAAAATACCTATATTTTATAGTTGTTTTCAATACTCTAAGGTACATTTAGACATCCCGAACTCATCCATAAACATGTGATCATATACCTTGAACCCATAGTCCAATTCAAGGCAACTTAGGATAGAAGTCAAGTGAAGTTAGAGCCAAGCTTAGAAGTTAAGTAAGTTAAAGCAAGTTTTCAAAGTTGTTCAAGAGCCTTTATTGAACGTTTTCACTTCGTTTTTAGGGTTTAAGTCTCAAGTCGAGTAAAAAGTATAAATTTCCAAGCCAAGTGAAGAGTCTCAAGTTTCAAGTTAAATCAAGAGCATAAAGTCGAGTCCATTTCTCAAAAGTTATTAAGGAACTATGTATTTCCCAAAGAAGTTTCTAAATGTTTTTACATTCAAGTAAGAAAGGAACATCGATTCCAAGAGAGTCTTTGGGCTAGATTTTGAATAATTATCTCAAACTAAAGAAAGATGTGTTTAAAACACTTATGAGCTAAAGTATATTTTTGGGAGTAGTCTTGAGCACCGAGTTGGGGACACGAGTTCATATTAACTCAACTCTCCATAAGAACCATGCGGCCAACATCGGATTTAACGAGTCATACTATTTAGATGATCCCATAAGTTAAGCTAGTGGATCCACTTAGTAAAGATAACTTCATATATCACGGCCAGGTATAGGATGGTCCTTGGGCAACGCGAGGTAAAATGATGTACCACCACTAGGGCTCATAGTGGTGGTTGTCGGTTAAAAAATCTCCCACTAAATTTATTTTACTTTTATATAAGTAAGGTTGAGTTTTTATTGCTTTAATCATTAACAAACTAAGTTGTTTACAATGTTTTAAAAGATTTATATATCGCATGTGTCTTATTGCCTTATATATTGAGTTCAGTTATTCTTGAGTCGTACAAGGCCAAGGTAAGTGTTTTCTTGTATTCCTTTCAAGCTTAAGTTGTGGTTTAGCTTTTCAGCTCGCATACTCGTACATTTCATGTACTGATGCCAGTTGGCCTGCATCTTATCATGATGCGACGCAGTACCCGTGATCGCATCCGCACGTCGTTGATCCAAATGAGCACTCCGAGTCGGTGGTGAGCCTCCTTGCATTCCAGAGGACTCAATTATTTTGTGTTCTTAGTTTTGTTTTATTAGGGTGTTGCGGGGTCTGTCCCAACATCCATCTCAGTATTTTAGAGGCTTCATAGACAGTTAGTTAGTTTTGAGTCTCTCATCTATGTATATATGTAAATATTCTATTTTGAGATTTGAGTTGCCTTTGTGGCCAGATTTTATAAGTTAAGTTATTTTGTAACCTTGCATTTGCATTGAGTTATTTTGTTGGGTTAGGTTTCCGTTGAGTTAAGAAAGTCAGGCCAAGGGTTCACTTGGGGCCAGAAATGGTCTCCGGGTGCCGATCCCGCCCAGGGTGTAGGCTTGGGGCGTGACACACTCAACGGTAGTAAAGTACACAAATAAAATTTGTACAGAGAAGAAGTCAAAAATTTCGTAGGTGAAAAAGTTTGAAGATTCACAGGTATTCATGAAAGTTTGCAACCTTTCAAACGGTCATGGTTGTTCTTGAAAGTTGCAACCTTTCAGAACATTCATCTCCAAGGGCGGGAAATTCAAATAAAACGGAAAAGTGTTTTAAATAAAATGGGTTGCGCGGATCCGAGTCGGGTCGAGACGTTTCGGTGACGACGACGGCTTGAGGGGTGTCCCTCTTTCCAACCTTTTTAACAACTAATAGAAGTGTTTCTCTATTTAAATACTTCAATTATTTTTCCCACCACCAATGAGGGAGAAATGTCTTTTTACTAAAGTATAAGAGAACTTTTCAAGTTTCTCTCTTTTCATCTTCCCTTCATTTTCCATTAATTTTTGCTATATACCCAACATAGAGGACTAGAGTGGGGATTTGGCTGAGTTGAAGGTGAATTATTGGACCGAGTTTTTGAAAGAGATGGAAGAAGGTGTGGTGGGGCATGTCGGTGAGGAGATGGAGGTGACCGATTATAGGGAGAGATGGGGGAGATGGTGGAGTGAGTAGAGGCCGACGTCATATTTTGTAAAAGAGAATTGTGAAAGATATAAATGTTAGTAGATGAAGAAGTTGTAGAATAGATGCTTCCATTTCTTCTGCTTCTTTGCTTTTTATTTTATTTTGGGGTGTTGTTTTATGTAGTATATGGGGAGTGACATGGCGGAGCTATCTTGTGGTGAGGGCTTTATCCGAATCTCTTTCTGCGGAAGATTATCTATTTATATATGATTAGAATATATTTTTAATGTATATATAATATATATCGAACCTCCTCTAATTAATTCATGTGCCTACTTATTTAATTAATTTTTCAACTGCTTAGTAAAAAAAAATTGGCTCTACCAATAAAAGTGATGCAAGACTTTAGGATATTTTTAATAATATAGCATCTCGGTAGTTGGGCAGAGGGCAACATTCGTCATGAAAAATTTAGACGCGAAATTTAAATTTAAGGCTTACGTATTTAAATTTTATTTTTTATGTATAAATTTAATAAATTATATTGAAATTTCCATGCAAAATAGAAGATTATAACCTGAAAGTTCATACGAAAGAAAGTGGTAAGTCAAGATCCTAAGGAGATAAAAACATGATAATTTTACCGCTATATCAATATTACAATTTCAATCAGAGGCGGAGCTAGGATTTCAAATCAGTGGGTTCTAAATTTTAAAAAAGAACAATGATCTTAACCTAAAGACTAAGTAACAACCATCAAATCTTTAATATTTTTACTATAATCTTCAATATTGTTCTAAGTGAGGTTAAAATTATTAAATTCACCATTAATATTTTGACACCTAAAATAAATATTTTACTAGTTTCACTATCATTGCCAGTCTGTTCTTCTTATCACCTTCTCTCACATAGAGTTATTATTTCTACTAAATATATAAAAAGACGATTGCACATTCCTTACATAAAATTGTGGACAAAATTAATGTTAAAAAATAGGCAAATTTTTAAACTTTTCTTAATGTTTGAGTAGAAATCAATAGTCAGATATTGTTTGAGTACAACACAAATACTATTTTCCTATTTTTTACATTTACCAATTTTTTTTAATTTTTTTTTTATATTAAACCCACGTATAATTTAGTTAATCCTTATTTTTCTATTTTTTTTCTTCCACGTATAATTTAGTTAATCCTTATTTTTCTGTTTTTTTTCTTTAAATTCTTTTTATATAAAACCATGTATGAAACTATCCCAAAAATAAATCGTGCCTACTAAGTTTCGAACCCACGACCAATGGGCCGAACGATTTCGCTGGGTGCGCAAACATTATTGGGCCAAACGTTTCACTTTGCTTGTGGGTTCGCTGGAAATGTATATATACATTTAATTCCATATTTTTATACAAATATAGAGTCTACGGAAAAGCTAGGGGGTTCGCTCGAACCCCCTTCCGATACAGTAGCTCCACCTAGGGGCGGAGCTACAGCCCGTGAAGGGTGGTCAGCTAACCACCCTTCGTCGAAAAATTAGATCATATGTATAGGCAATATATATATTCTGTGTTATTTCGTTATATAAATAAATGCACACAGTGAAGCACAGTGGAGGTTGATGGTCTAGCTGTAAGTGTGTTCAGTTCAGTATCCAACGTCTGCAATTCGACTCTCGTTAGGGCAATTTTATAATAACACTTTTTAAGTTTAAAGAAAAAAAATGGGAAATAAATAGAAATCGCATGTTATAAGTTTATAACTAGTTCTTTATTCAACATCATTAAATATTTTTTATAACGAAATCAATATTAAAAATGATACACATTCCAAATTTTTTATTGCTTTAAAAAAATTATTCATAGAGAAAATTTAATATTTCTTATATAATTAAATTGCTTTTCTGTCTATCTTTACTTGTCTAGTTAATAAAGATAGTTATTCAATTTTATTTGTTTAATTTAAAAATTAAGAGATAATTTATTATATTGTGTCTATTTTATTCTTATTATTAAATACTATTCACTTCTCCATATTTAAATAACTGATAATTAAACTTAATCATATAGTAAAATTATTCTTCTCTTTATTGTTTCTTAAGAGTGTCAAGTCAAACAAACAAGTAAAGACGAATGAGAGAGTAGTAGTTAATATTGTTTTTTGTTGACTTTTTTCGGTTAGTTCTGATTTATACCATTAATAATAGTTTTATAATTATAAATATTCATATGATTTAGTTAAATGATATGTAATTTAATTTCAAATCTAGGTGCATCCACTGATTAGTAATAAAAAATATATATTTTGTACACCATATTAGCTAAAAAAAAATTATTGTTTAAATTTGAACACCCTTAACAAATTTTCTGGCTCCACCCCTGATTTCAATATATGTGTAGATAGATTAACTATAAAATTTATTCGTCGACTTTTATAATCACCATTTAAATATTTTAATCAATAATTAATATTAAAAAAAATATTCATCAAAAAGTTATATAATTTATTATTATTATTATTATTAATCTTTAAGAAGTACTTGAGTTTTTTAGGGCCTTTTCTTCATCCACAAAAACGATTTTGAGCAAAAACTCGTCAATTAAGAACCATAGAGTGTTTGAACTTGAGGAGTGATGTCTTCCTGTAGGTGAATGCTAGTTATTCTCTTTTATTTATATTAAGTGAATGTTGATTATTTGTTTATATAATTCAAAATAAATAAACTTTTAAAAATTTAAGAAAATTGTTGTCTTTTTTTCTATATTTACTCTTTCTCTTTTAATAAAATTCTTACCTACTTTGCATTTTCTAAGAGATTGGTTGGTTTAAAAAAATCCAAAGATAATAGTGAAAATAAGCATTTGGTTTTTGTCCTTAAGTTTTTTTTATGAGAGTGACATGTCCCAATAATTAAATCAATATGGAATAGAGAGAGTAACAAGTCTTTCGAAAATAACTTATTTATCTCTATGAGGTAATGATAAAATTACGTATATTCTATTATATTCAGATCGAATTTGTGAAATTTGCCTTAGTATAGGCTATTGTTGTTGTTGTTGTTATTGTAGAGGGAGTAACAAAAATCCCAAAATCAATGTGCGTGCTAATCTTTATTATATTAGCTAGTTTTATAAACAAAGAAAGAATTGTTATAGAGTAACAAAATTCTTCTTTTGAAGGAGTATTAAAGTTGATATTTTTAATATAGTTCAAATAAAAAAATATTTAAACGATATTTTTTTTTGTCAATTTTAAAGTATTATATTAATACTTCTTAGCTTTTACAAATAAGTACATATTTAATAATCATTAATATTCGCTTCATTTCAAAATAAGTGAATTGTTGAGGCAATGCACTCTCATTAAAAACAAAATTTAGGACATAAAATAAACATTATATTCCATTTTTGCCTTTTTGGTTATTTTCAAACTATTCTTGAAAATATAAATAATTCAAAGTAAAATCATAAATATGAACAATTAACTCTCTTGAAATTCTCACATAATCTATACTACATTAAAAGCCTGAACTCCCTAACTTGAATATTAAATTACTATAATATCCCAACTTAAAACACCCAATTTAGTATATATTCTATATTTTATAATATATTTATATATTTGTTCTAAATTATATTAAAAGCTGACACTTTTTCACATTGATGAGTAGTGACTTTTTTTATACAGTTGTGACTTTTTCAATGAGTTATGACATTTTCGAAAAGTCCTGATTTTTTTTTAATGGTTGCAACTTATCCAATAAGGTACAATAAGAACCTTTTTCATACTATCATTTATTTTCTATAAATAGAAGGGTTTTACTCACACTTTTAAACTACAAATTTTATAAGTTTTGTATTCTTCTTTTCATAAATGGGAAGATTGTGAGAGTTGTTCAATTATGCAATTACAATATTTGTTGTGAGTAAATTAGATATATCAACAAAAATTTATTCAACAAGGAGAATTGAATAACTCAACTTCAAATGAGAAGACTATCTAGATAATTAAAATGTACTCATTTTCATAGCCAAAAATATACTTTTGCAGGAAGTTCTACATGACAAGAAGTTCAATGATTTTCTGTTGCACAAACTACAACTTGGTATTCAAACTATGAAAAGTCTGAAATTGTTGGCGAAAAAGGATTTGATCAAATACATTTTTGAAGAGTCCAAACTAGAAGTAATAAGTACTCTGTTTCCAATTTATTTGCTATACTTTTATTTTTATTCAGTTTAATATAAAATGTTCCTTTTTCAAGGGGGTGGGGGATCATCTTTAAGACCACAAAGCTAAAAGACATTTTTATATATTCTACATATCCTTAAATTAAAAGTCTTCTGTATTTTTAAAAAATTTCATATCAAATTAAAATTAGACAAATCTATATCTTTCTTTTTGATCTATACTACCTTAAAAGAATGAAATACCTACCTTAAATGTTAAATTATTATAATACCTCAACTTAAAACACCAAATTTAATATTGTATTATATTTATTTATTTATATTATATTATATAAAAGCAGACACCTTTTCACTTTGAAGGGTTGTGACATTTCCAAAGAGTTATAACTTTTTTTGATGAGTTGTAACCTTTACGAAGGGTTGTGACTTTCCTATATGGTTGCGAATTTTTCGAAGAGTTGTTGCTTTTTTAAAGAGTTACGACTTTTTCGATGAGTTGTGACCTTTTTGAAGGGTTGTGACTTTTTATTTTGATAAAGCACAATAAACATTCTTTCATACACTACCCTTTGTTGGTTATAAAAAGAGAGGTTTCTTCAAATTTTTATACTACAATTTTTTAAAGTTTTTGATTGTTCTTCTTCTTCTTCTTAAGATACTTATATTTAAAGATGACACCTTTTCACATTGAATGGTTACGACTATTTCAAAAAGTTATCACTTTTTTGATGATTTTTTACCTTCCCGAAGGGTTGTGTGCCTTTTATGATAACTAATATGCACATGCTCATATTACCCTTTGATTACTATAAATGGAGGGGTTTCCTCACAATTTAAAACAACGATTTTCTTATGTTTTCTATTCTTCTCTTCTTAAAATTTCAAGTTTGATTTAAAAACATTGACAATCTCAAAGTTCACTAAAATTTGAACACTCCCTAACATGACTGAAATTAAAATAATACTCCAACTAAAAACATCTTATTTCATATATCTTCTATATTTTATATCAATATTTATTTATATTATATTATATTATATTAAATGTAAGAGCTCCAATAATATAGTAATAACTAAATAATGAACCATGGGGAGGGAGGACAAAAGTATATTTAAAAGGTGTAACTAAGAGATTTTAAGACTGACTAACTTTCAATAGTAATCATAAGAAAATTTGTATCCACTATTAATAGGAACTTATACGTTATCATTCATTTTATAATTGTTTACTTAATTTTTTTATTTAATAATATTCACATTAGTTTTAAACATTGTGTAGTACATGATTTTATATTCACGTGCAACACACGTGCGTTAAAACTAGTATATATATATATATATATGAGGGGCAAAAATGAAAACAATTTCTAACTACTCTTTTGAACTTTGAACAATCCAGTTATTTTGAACTATGAAAAAAGCTTCAACAACTCACTTATTTTGAAATTGAGGGTGTATAGTTTTACTTAATTTCAAAATCTTAAATATTAGGATAATAACCAAACGACAATTATTTGAAAAAAATAATAAAATAATTTTATCTATTGTACCGTCTTTTAATTGAAGGACTTCTGTGCTTTTAGTATAAATAACAAACTAAAAATAATAGTTAAATTTTAAATTTTAAAATTTCATAATAAAAATAAATTACATATCTAATTAAAAATCTATTAAAAAGGTGTTAGATGATAAAGTAATATAAAACAAAAAATGTATTCAATTCTATCAAACTCACTGCTACATACTAGTGGAAATTTTGAATTTTGCGGTTGTAGATTTCAATGAGAGTATAATTACCTTTTCAAATTGTATACTTCAGATGGATGTGATTCTCTTTTGTCTTTTTTAGGAAAAAAGTCAAACATTATAGAAGTTTTCTACAGGCTTCTATGGTCCGTAAAAGGGAATACGGTCGTAGATGTCCTCGTAATTCCTTTTCGATACTTTTTAATCAAGGTTAATTAGGTCTTTTTCACTCTTTTAATTCTTATATTATATTGTTTTGACTTATTCTAAATGGGTATTACTAATTCCTAACTATCCTAACCTCTCCATTCCCTCTCATTCTCATAAAAATCAATTTCTTATCTTCCAAGTCTCCTCTTAAGGCAAGAATAAGGATTCAAGCTTCAAGCCTTTTCCCCTAGATTCAAGCTAGGGTTTTAATTAAGGTATGTGAGAACTTCATTATTGGGTTCTTCTTCGCTCATTGAGTCCCAAAGAAATCACAATTTCTCAATTTATGATTTTTTTCAAAATGTAGGGTTTCATGATTTATTACGTGTTCTTATTGAATTTTGATTTCTTCTTCATGATTGACCTTACTAGGTATGAATTGACCATAGTTCAAGGTTTTAATGATAATTTTTCATGAACCCATGACATGCAAGTATTTTCATAATCAAAATTATGTTATTTTTACATGCATGCCTCAAATTATCAAATTTTCATGAATTATTATGCTTCTGATTGAAGATCATTATCATGATTTAGATTCTTTCAGATAAAGTATCTTTTAGATTATGTTGAGTTATCATGATTTAGGAGTCATTGAGTATGTTATCAGATTATTAGTGAGCCATTATTATTAGATTATTACTGTTTTCATGATTATGCATATTTCGGTAGGGAGTATATTTAGAACCGAGTGGAATTTTGGGATAGAGGTTTTTGTTTAATGTCTGTGTACCTTTAGTAGCAAGATCTAAGCCTCAGAACTACGTGTCACCATAGGATTAGTCTCAAATAGACATTATCTAGCGGATCTATCTTAGTTCAGATATCATGGTCCTTGCTTTGGCAAGTATGTAGGACACTCTCTTTTCGGTGTAGGAGTAGTACACTAAACTCTAGTTTGTAGCTCACATGGTTTTTGTCGGTTATTGTATTCATCCCACAAATTAGTATTTTTTCACAAATTGCATGACCTTATACTATGTAATTTTATTAGATCATCAGTTTTCATGTTATGTTTACTTGGTCATTGCATCAACATGTTTTACAGTATTATCGTGTCTGTATATCATGTTTATGAATTTTCCTCATACTCATGAGTACATTTCAAGTACTAACAGCATAGTTTTCTACCCATATTGTTTGATAATATAAATTCTAATGTTTATCATCAGGCCCACAGTTAGTGCATATCCAGTCATCTTGCTCTATAGTTGGTGAGTCCTCATGATCTGTGAACGTCCCTTTGAGGTTTAATTCAGTACTTCATTTCAGTTTTCATATATGTTACAGTTATCTAGGGGCTTATATATCCTAGCAACTCATTATGAGTAGAGGCTTTCAGACAGGCAGTAAGATTTCTGCTTACATTGTTATGTGTTAGATTCCTTCTAGATGATATAGCAACTATTGAGACTTCTTTCCGTTTTTAGTTTATTCAGTTATGTATGCTATCTTAGTTTTGTGTCATGTCATGTAGTTAACTTGGGGTTACTTGAAGCTCTAGGAACTATGTCACGTCTAGGGGGCAGTCTTGAGTCGTGACAGTCTCAAAGATGGGTCGGGTATCAAGATTAGGTCTCTAGTTGGGTTGAGTCATGAGGTTGGGCCTTAAGGTCATATTAGGTTGTGGGTTGGGTCTTGATGTTGGGGTCAGTGTTGAGTCTTGAGTTAGAGTCAAGTCTCAAGATATGGTCTCGAGATTGGGTCTTAAGGTCTTTGACATATCTTGAGGTTAGAATTAGGGTCATGTATTGAGACACGATCAAGGTCTGCTTGGATTGATGGTTGAGTCTTAGTATCGGTGTCAGGTCTTGAAATTGGGTTTAGGTTTGAGTCTCAAGTTAGGGTTAGGTCTCGAGGATGGATCTCAAGGTCTTAGATATATCTTGAGGTTAGAATTAGGGTCACGTCTTGAGAAATGATTAAGGTCTGGTTGGGGTTATGGTCTGAGTCTTATTATTGGTGTCGGGTCTCGATCTCAGAGTCGGGTCATATGTAGGGATTTAGGCTCGAGGTTAGGATCTTAAGATTGATATTTGGATTGGGTCTCAAGTCACAATCGAGTCTCAAGATAAGTGGTCAAAGATCGAGGTTAGGGTATTAAGATCAAAGTTTAGTGTTGGAGTTGAGGGTTCGGGCTGGGTTTTATGTTCAGGTTTTCAGATTTTAGGGTCAATGTCGAGTCTCGAGTCTAGGATCAAGGTCAAGTCTTCGTAAGAGGCGAGTTGGGGTTGGATCTCAATGTAGTGATCTCATGGTCTCTATTGGTCTTAAGGTCGGGGTTTAGGGTTGGGGTATCATCTTAGGTCTTGAGGTTGGGATTTCAGTGTGCTCTTGGGTTATGGTCTTGAGTCAATGTTGGGGTTGGTTGTTAGATCAGGTTTGTCTCTCATGTCAGGTCCTAGGTCAATGTCAGATCGGAGGTCGGGTCATCCGTTGGGTTGTGACCTAGTTCGGGTCTAGGTGCGAGTCAATGGTCATAGTATATGCCTATATTATACCTAAATACTCTTGGAACAATATATTTCCTTACTAATTGATTTGTAACATCTCGTAAATTGAAAGAACTAGAAAGATTTAGAATTGAAAATAGTCATTTTAGGAAGGAATGAAAAATCTGGAAATTTGTCAAGTTATGTTAAGTTTGGGTTTTTAGTCAACTTCAAATGATCATAACTTCTAGCTCAGGATGAGTTAGGTGTGCTTCCAGATACCGTAGGAAAGATCTTGGAATTATCTTTCCAATGCCGCTGAGTTTGAGTGATTCCAAGTTGGTATGAGTGAGAAATGCCCATTTGAAGTTGGGATGTTCAAATAAGGAAGGTGTAATCTGGATTTTTGATGGGTAGTTTGATCTTTTCCTTACCAAATTACTTTATTTCATTTTAAGAAGCTTAATTGGGGTCTAAACTGAAATTGGTCAGTTTATGCTTTTGAAAACTAAGTTAGGATTTTAAGAGAAGAGAAAAGAAGAGGAGAAAAGAGGAGAAGGAACAAGAATCGTCAAGTTCTTCAAGAATCACTTGTGGATTTCGTCAAGGGGTGATCCCTACGAGGTATGTGAGACTTTCATAACCTTGGGTTCGTTCACCAACATGCCAAGCATGTTTATTTCAGTGTGAATTCATCCAAAAAGGGTTGAAAGTTTGATGTTTTTGATATGTGTTCATAAATTTGTTTTCGTTCTTGAATTGGGCTAAGATTGAGAAGTTTTTGAGACTATTGTGTTGAATTATGGAGTTGTTTTGAGTTAGTTTCTTAGGTACATTTACTGGGTATCTAAAGATCTAAAGAGAAAATGGAAAAAAGAACCGAGTTTAGGTGAATTAGGGATGGAAAATGAAGAAGGAAAATGTCGGGCGAATCTGGGTACCAGGTTTGCATCGCGGACCTGTTCCTCAGGATGGGAAAATTCTCCTCGCATCGCAGAGCGGTCATGACCGCTCTGCCTCAAAAATTATTTTCGCGACCAAATATTTAATTACATCTTCGCGTCACGTAATAGTTTCCACACAGTAATTTCTTGATCGTTTCTCATGTTTAACTATCTAAAAACACTCCTAAACATCATGAGATTCTTCCTATCACAAATCACAATCCTTGAATCCATAATTCAATTCAAGGAAATTTTAGAGTAAAGCAAGAGAAGTTAAGAGTCAAGTCAAGAGGTTAAGAGTTAAGTCAAGAGAAGTTCATAAAGTCTTTCACAAATGTTTTAACTTTGTTTTAAGAGTTAAGCTTTGAATTGAGGAAAGAGTAAGAGTTAAGTTCATTTCTTCAAAGATTATACGGAAACTAAGTATTCCCAAGAATTAAAAATGTTTTCACATTTGAGCAAAAAGGGAAACACTGATTTCTAAGAGAGTTTTTAAGCTAAGTTTTGAGTAATTATCTCAAACCAAAGAAAGAAGTTTTGTTTTAAAAACATATAAGATGAGTATATTCTGGGAGTAGTATTGAGCACCTATATGGGAATGCGAGTTCATAATAACTCAAGTCTCCATAAACCATGTAGCCATCATGGATAGTAAAGGATCATACTTTTTAGATGTTTCCTTAAGTGTTTTTAGCATAAACTAGTGGATTGAAACGATCCCAAAAATGCCCGAAAATGTGCTTCGAAAATACCTAAAATTGTAATTTCCATATATCTCAAAATTCGTGCATCATTTCGAAAATTCGACTTCATATTCTTATTCAGAGGGTCAAATTGAGTGGGAAATGGGTCTAACCCGAATTTTAGAGCAACCGTATCAAAATTCGAAAATCGCAAAAAATGCGATTTTGAGGGTCAACTTTAAAGGGGCATATCTCTCAGCACACAAGGAACTGGAAGGATCTCAAACTATCAAAATTGAAGCTCTATGAGTTAGCTTTCCAACTCAATTTGTTTCACCTCATTCCGAGTTAGGATGAAGGAGTTATGACCGTTTTCGTAAAACATGTCCGGCAGAAAATGCAAATTCCAAAGAGCCGAAAACACTTTGTTCACCCGCCTCATTTTTTTTTCTAAGTGTTGGGACTTTTTTTATAAAAAGGGGACATATCCATACTTAGTCATTTAACTTCAAAACATCCAAAAACTCTCTCTAAGCCCTCTCCAAAAATTCCACCAAGATCATCCACCAAATTTAAGAATCCCAAGCTTTAATTCCGAATTCAAGATTCAATCTCAAGCAATTCTCCATTCCAATCTTCATCAAGAATTCTCCAAAGTTGAGGTATGTGGGTTGATTGTGGAAACCTTCCTTTCCATAAGTCCAACCATTTATCCTCTATTTTACTTCAAGTTTATGGGTCCTTATGATCATTTATGAACTCTTGAATTATGGAATCACTACTATACATCCTATTAAGGTCTATCTTGCATATTTTCATGAAATGGTATTATTATGTGATGTTTATGGTTTTCATGCCTCCATGATCAAATTATGAAGGTTGTTATATATTTATATATATATGTATGTTGTTGGTGGGCTGTTTTATATGGATTTTGAAAATTGGTTGGACTTAGTACTCTTGAAACACATGATTTTATTTACATGAACAAGTAGCCCACCATATGTTTGATAAAATGTCATTTATAGAATTCTTATGAAATGGAAGGTCCAATGTACATCCTATGAGTCGGATGATTATATAAGTATTGAAATGATGATGAAATGGATACATGTATATGATTTTCTCTATATAGTGTGTGAGTCGACCAAGCCTAGCTCGGGGGTTGTAGGCTCGGGTAACCGTATCAAGGGGTTGGTACCTTGGTTGCCTAGTACGGGGGTAGTAGGTAACCACATTGAGGGGTTTGTACCTCTTTCGCCTCTCCAAGGGGGTGGTAGGCCTTGGAAATGCTATATTGATGGTCACTCACTACACATCTACTATGCCCTACTAAATATGATTTTTATATAAGCATCATTATACATATCATCTCATTAATATGTTATCTATCGGGTACGATTATGCATTTTGCCTATAATGTCCATCCATTGTTGCATTGCATTGCATCCCATATACTTAGTACCATTCAAACGTACTAATGCATACTCTATGCCTACATGATGTCACCATGTAGGGACCGGAGCACCGTCTGACCATCCTCCTCCACGTGGCTAATACGATTTCCTATCAAGGTTATTGGTGAGTCCTCCATTCCCCCATGTTGCTCATGATCTTTTGCTATGTATAAGACCTTTTCCTTTTTAATTATGTATTGACTATGAGGGTGAGCCCGGTAGTTTGTCTCGGCCCCCGCTAAGTATCCATGTTTAGAGGTGGTGTTGGACAAGTTGTGTATTATGTTTGAGCTTGACTCATCTATGGTATTTATGTATTATTCTCTTTTTGTCTTGCTCCCTTAGTCCCAATTTCCCTTGATTATGCGTATCGCTTATGGTCATTTTAATTGCTTCCGCGACCAAGGATGTGTAATGATATGCTATGAGGCTTGTTTGGGGTTTCCTCGGGTTCCCCATTCGCCGGTCACGTCTAAGCCCTAGACTTGGGTCGTGACATGGATCCACTTAGTTAAGGCATTCTATATGATGACAAAGTATAGGACAGTTTTGGCAGCGTTGGCAAGACGATGTATCACCACTTAGGCTCACAGTGGTCGTTGTCGGTTAGTGAAACTCCCACAGTATGACATTACTTTATTATATGAGTAAGTTGAGTTGTTATTGCATTTCTTTAACAAACTGAGTTGCTTTCTATTGTTTTAAAAGCTTTCTATATATTGCATGTGTATTGTTGCTTTATATTAAGTTAAATTATTCATGAGTTGAGTAAAGCCAAGGTAAGTGTCACTTTCAGATTCTTTTCAAGATTATGTTATGTTTAGTATTCCCCTCATTTACTCGTACATTCAATGTATTGATGTCATTTGGTCTGCATCTTTTAATGATGCAGACATAGGTAACCAGGATCAACATTCAGCGCCTCGTTGATCCAATTGAGCACTCAGAGTCAGTTGGTGAGCCTCCTTGCTTTCCATAGGACTCATTTTTACATCGCTTTCTAGCATTTCAGTTGTTAGGATGATCGGGGGTCTTGTCCCGACATATCTCTTTGTTTTAGAGGCTTCATAGACGAGTAGTTATAGTCATTTAGTCTTCAATTTCAGATGTTTTGCTATGATACTTGAGTAGCCATTTTGGCTAGTTTGAATGTTTCCTTAAAGACATTATAAGTTTAATTCATAAGTTTTTTGTTTGAGATTATTTCTTATGTTTAAGTCTTTCGTTGAGTAAGTAAGCCAGACCAGGGTTCGCTTGGGGTCAGAAATGGTTCTCGAGTGTCAGCTAAAGTTGGCAATTGGATCGGGTTTAGGCCGGTCCGGTCCGGTTCTTGTACCGATACCGGTTGAACCGATCTTATAGCATATCGAAATCGGTATCAAAATGGAATCCGGTTTTTATCCGGTTGATCCGGTTCCAATCCTATTGATCCGGTTCAACGGTCACTTCCGATTTGAATTTTTTAAGTTGAACGTTAATTATAGCCGTTGGGCTAGGGCCCAAAATGGCTCAAAATAGCCCCACCCCACCCCTGTCTAACCCCTTAACACTATAAATATATCCATATTCTTTTATTTAAATCACAAATTCACAAATTATTTCATTAACATTTTACAAAATTCAATTTTCAATATCTCATAAATTCATAATTATTATTTTGTGATATTGACTTGGAATTCAGATTTTGGAGATTTATTTAAAGTAAATCGGAAGCTTGAATTGGCATCTCTCAATTTCGGCTTTGGTTATACGTCTACTTTTACGTAGACATTCGATACATTCGTTCCAACTTTAATTTTATTTGTTTATTAATTAAGTTATTTTATTTTTTTGTTATATTATCTTTCTTGTTTTTCATAATATTTAATTATTTTGAACTTGAACATGAATTTGGAAAAAAATAGTGGTAAAAGACCAATGTCGAAAAGAAAAAATAATAGGAGAGGAGAAAGTAGTTCTAATTCTAAAAATTTGCCACCTCTATTTAGAATTAATACTAATGATTATACTCATGTTGATGAAACTTCTTTTACACGAGACTCACGACCTACTGAATTTAATTTCAAAAATGAAGTAGATCATGAGACTTTAAATAGATGTTTTACTAATTTTGAGGAAGAATTAGATGAGGAAGTAGAAATAAATGAGGAAGATGATGAGACCCCAACCCTTACTATTCCGGCTACCGAATTACCGGAACAAGATGAAGTTTCCTCTTTACCTACTTTTTCAAAGACCATTGTACGTGCTAAAAGATCTTTTCGTATGAAATTGTTGGTACAAAATGAGGAAAAAACTATTGTTACTTGCACGAAATGTAAATTGACCATGAAACATGTAACTACGGGTACACAAGGGGGTACGAGACGACTAAGAACACATTTGAGAAAGTGTAATAAAGAATTTACTCGCCTAGATGATATAGAAAAGGCTAATAGAAATAGAATACCCATACTTGAAAATTCTATGGGAGTTGGAGGTTCTAATATGGTTCAAAATGTATTAAATATGACTAACCCAGCTAGCCGAAGCACACACCACACATATATTAAAGAAAAATATCGTAGAGAATTAGCTAAAATGGTTGTTGTTTGTGGTTTGTCTTTTTCATTTCCTTTCCAACTTGGTTTTGTTCATTAGATTCGGGAATTGTATAACCCAAATTATGAAGGTATTCCAAGAAGTACAATTAAAAGTGATCTTTTTAAATATCAAAAAGAATATTGTCATTTTCTTCGTTGTTTATTTGTTTATTATGATGGTAGATTATCTATTACTTCTGATGTGGGACGTAGTCCTAATAGTAAGTATTATTTTACAATTATTGTCCATTGGATTGATCATGAATGGAACATATAAAAATGAATATTAGGGTATAAATATGTTGAAGAAACTAAAACCGGTTCTTATATAGCAACAAAAATAAGCTCTATTTTACAATTTTATGGAATATGTGATAAAATAATGAGTGTCACTTTAGATAATGCTTCTAATAGTTTAAAAGCAATTGATTATTTAAAATGTAGACTTTGTCCAATTGATAATGATTCTTTTCATATTAAGTGTGCCGCACATGTGTATAATTTGATAGTAAAAAATGGTATTTCTCAATTTGGAATTTCTTGTGAAAAAATTAGACTTTCTTGTAATTGAATTTTTAAAGCTAAAATAAAAGCTAGAATTACAGAATTTAAAAATCATTGTAAAGAATGTGGACTTGAATATAGAAAAGTTCCAAAAGAAGTATGCACTAGATGGAATTCTTTATTTGAAATGCTTGAAGTTGTTTATATTTAACAAGAGCCGGTACAATTAGTTTTTAATGCTCATAATGCGGACCCGAATTTAAGAATTGGCTATGAAGATTGGGAAAATACAAAAGAACTTATTGAATTTTTAAGTGTTTTTTATAAAGCAACAAATGTTGCTTCTGGTCAATATTATCCAACTATTTCTACTGTTTTTCTAAATATTTGTGCTATTTCATTTGAATTTGCAAAATATAGAGGAAAAGATCGATTTGAAGATTCACTTGCTTTTATGATTGAAAAATTCAAAAAATATCTTTTCCCTATTCCTCAAATTTATTTGACTGCTACTACTTTCAACCCAAATTACAAATTAAAAGGTGTTGAAAGAATGGTTGAAAAGATTTATGCAAATTTAGAAATTAAAGATGATGAAACTCCTAGTGTTGAAGATTGTAAAAGTAGCATATATACAAAAGCTAGAGAGTTATATAATACATATAAAGCTATGGAAAAAATATTCCAATAGTTGAACCTCCATCTTGTAGGCTTAGAAGTGATGATACAGATGATTGGATGGATGATTATCTTGAACTTGAATCTTCTACTAATAATGATTTTGATTTATATTTCAATCAGGCACTGGAAAAGATTAGGCATGAAGAAGGAAAAGTTCAAGCTCAAATATTAGTATGGTGGAAGAATCGTGAAAATCAATTTCTGACCCTTACTAGGGTTGTTCGAGATGTGCTAGTGATTCAAGCATCATTGGTCGCTTCGGAGCAAGCCTTTAGTGCGGCGAGATTTATGATTGGAGATCATCGATATTCATTGGCAAAGGATAGTTTGGAAATATCGGTGTTGTTTCGAGATTGGGTCAATGCCAAAAGAAGAAATACCGGACTACCACAATTAAATAGCCAAATAGAAAATGAAATAGATGAAATATTTGGTGATAATAGTGATGATGGCATGGAAGCAATGGAAGAAGAACGACAAATACAAGTTCCAAAAAATGTTTCTTTTGAAATGATACAAAAGTTACGAAAAGATTTTTAAAAAAGTTTCAATTGTTAGTACAATAATTAATATTCAATACCTAGATTATGTACTCTTTGTCTCTTTCTAATATTTGTATTGTACAATTTATTTATTTGAATAAATATACGGCTATTCGCCTTGATTTTCTTTTAAAATAGTCTCTTATATTTAATCCAAGTCATTTTAGAAATTTAATTTTCAACTATTTTAATATTAGTTTAAAGTTTAAACTTTAATATACAATTGAATTTTAAGGTTTAAACTTTAAATTCAATTTAAACTTTAAACTTTAAAGTCAATTTTAAACTTTAAATTCAATATAAACTTTAAAATTTAAAGTCAATTTTAAATTTTAAAATTTAAAGTTTAAACTTAAATTCAATTGAAACTTTAAAGTTTCTTTAAAGTTTAAAGTTCTAAATTGAAGTTTTTTAATAATATAATATTATTAGTTAATAATATAATATTGTATAATAATTAAACGTAATAAAAAATAAAAAAAAGTACACAAAAGTTTAAAACTTAAAGTTTAAACTTAAATTCAATTCAAACTACTTTAAAGTTTAAAGTTTTAAATTGATTTTTTTTAATAATATAGTATTATATAATAATTAAAGTTAATAAAAAAATTAAAAAAATTACTGGTACACAATGATCCGGTAAGAATCGATTCCGGTCCGATCCAAATCGGTTCCTATCCGGTAACTAAGGGACCAAACGGAACCTTTGAGAATTTTCAGTAAAACCGGTTTCGATAAGATCCGATTCCGATAAATAAATTTGGTAACGAGGACCAATTTCGGTAAAACCGGTCCTGTTGATTCGGTCCTTTCCAATTGCCAGCCTTAGTGCCAGCCACGTCCGAGGTGTAAGCTCGACGCGTGACACGAATATTAGAAAATAAGTAAGAAATCCACTTATTCTTTTAGAAAAAATATTTTCCTTCGTACCAAAAACACCTTATATGTATAGGACGTGTGATTATTTAACTTAATGTAATAAAAAAGGTTACAATTCGTGACAAGAAGCAAACAACAAAAAATGTCGAATAGCCTATTCATATCAATATAAAAATGAATTTTACAAAAAAGATTAAACAATTAACAAAGGAAAAGAATATCTAGATATTCATTACTATTCCACTTTCTGTCAGTAAAGAATAATCTAGGGTTACATTCTTAGTTTTGATTAATTCTTGAGATGAGTTTCGTTGTTGAGTTCTGAATTCTATTTCCTGATTATTGAGTTGTTATATCTTACATTGAGATTCTTGAGTGTTAGGACCGAAATAAGTAGGTGTAATGCGAAAGCTAGCAAAGCAAACCTCGAAAGACCACAAGTAAGAAGACAAACGAAAAACACACCAAAAGAGACAGATTTAACGTGGTTCGGTCAATCGACCTACGTCCATAAAGGAGATGAGCAATCTACTATAAATATGAGAGTACAAAATATAGAGAGAAACAACCTCAACCAATTCACTCTGAATACAAGGAGGTACACAAAATTCTCCTCCATAACCGCGACTCTCAAAACCCTAGGGCTACATTGTGAATACTAATTAAGTTAGAAGGAACAAACCTATATTTATAGAGTCCTAAAACCTTTCCTACAAGAAAAGGACTAGTCAAAATATTAAAACATTTTCCTAAAAGGAAAACTTATTTATGGTAAGAAATCAGGCCAAATAACCCCAACAAATCTCCCCCTTGGCCTGAATTTCTGACAAAATAAATTTGTCCACCTTCTTCCCATAATCTTTAGGATCTTGCATCTCTTCTCCATAATCTCCTCCATCAAATCTACGTCTCGACACAGAGAACCTCTCTGAAACAGTTTCTCCAACAAAGATCTTTATTACTGTCAAAAAGGTTGCGACTAGAACTACACCCGCCAAGATGAACATCCATCTCTAACATGGCTCCATAATTGAACCATGGCTCTGATACCACTTGTTAGGACCGAAATAAGCAGGTGTAATGCGGAAACTAGCAAAGCAAATCTCGAAAGACCACAAGTAAGAAGGCAAACGAGAAACACACCAAAAGAGACAGATTTAACGTGATTCGGTCAATCGACCTACGTCCACAAAGGAGATGAGCAATCTACTATAAATATGAGAGTACAAAATACAAAGAGAAACAACCGCAACCAATTCACTCTGAATACAAGGAGGTATACAAAATTCTCCTCCATAACCGCGACTCTCAAAACCCTAGGGCTACATTGTGAATGTTAATTAAATTAGAAGGAACAAGCCTATATTTATAGAGTCCTAAAACCTTTCCTACAAGAAAAGGACTAGTCAAAATATTAAAACTTTTTCCTAAAAGAAAAACTTATTTATGGTAAAAAATCAGGCCAAATAACCCCAACAAATCTCCCCCTTGGCCTGAATTTCTGACAAAATAAATTTGTCCATCTTCTTCCCATAATCTTTAGGATCTTGCATCTCTTCTCCATAATCTCCTCTATCAAATCTACGTCTCGACACAAAGAACCTCTCTGAAACAGTTTCTCCAACAAAGATCTTCATTACTGTCAAAAAGGTTGCGACTAGAACTACACCCGCCAAGATGAACATCCATCTCTAACATGGCTCCATAATTGAACCATGGCTCTGATACCACTTGTTAAGACCGAAATAAGCAGGTGTAATGCGGAAGCTAGCAAAGCAAACCTCAAAAAACCACAAGTAAGAATACAAACGAGAAACACACCAAAAGAGACAGATTTAACGTGATTCGGTCAATCAACCTACGTCCACAAAGGAGATGAGCAATCCACTATAAATATGAAAGTACAAAATATAGAGAGAAATAACCTCAACCAATTCACTCTGAATACAAGGAAGTACACAAAATTCTCCTCCATAATCGCGACTCTCAAAACCCTAGGGCTACATTGTGAATGCTAATTAAGTTAGAAGGAACAAGCTTATATTTATAGAGTCCTAAAACCTTTCCTACAAGAAAAGGACTAGTCAAAATATTAAAACTTTTTCCTAAAAGGAAAACTTATTTATGGTAAGAAATCAGGGCAAATAACCCCAACATTGAGTTGATTGTTCATGTCTATTTTTCAGCATGAACCCTATTGTTGAGTTGTAATTGAGAATATATTGAGTTATTATTGAGAATCCTTTTTAACCAAACAATGGTCTTAAACTAATTTTGTGAGAAAGCAAAAATGAGTTTTGAGAAGAGTTTTATACATGATTGAGAAAGAGTATAAGGGAACTAAGTATTCCCAAATGTATCATTTTTACATTGAGAAAAGAGAAATTTTGGTTTCTAAAAAGAGTTTATGAGTTCAGAGATATTTCAAAGTTGTTACCTCTTTTGATTATTTTGAGCAATTACCTTAAAATAGAGAAAGATTATGTTTTATATATTTGAGCATGGGTATATTATTGAGAGTAGTATTGAGCACCGATATGGAAATGAGTTCAAACAACTCAAAATCCTCATAAACCATGTCTGCCAACATGGGTAAAGGGTCATAGTTTTTAGATGAATCTGTATTGCTTAATGGATCTACTAAGTTGAGAGGTTCTATACCCCGGCACGGTATATGACAGTTCTGATAGTGTGGACAAGACGTTGTATCATCACGTAGCTCATAGTGATGGTTGTCAGTTAGAGAATCTCCTTAATAGAGTTAAAGTGTATTTTTACTAATCACTTATTATGTTGAGTTTCAGAGATGAGTAAGTACTTGTAAAGTTTTAAATGATTTAGTTCCTTTATCTCTTTACATTCAGTTGAGTATCTTGCTTCAGCTTCTTCAGTTCAATTAATTATTCATTCAACTTTATTGCATACTCGTAAATTCAATGTAGTGATGTCATTCGATCTGCATCTTTATATGATGCAAATACAGGTGTTCAGGAACATGAACAAGTGTTTCGTTGAGATCACTTTGCATTTCAGATAGTTTGGGTGAGTCTCATTGCATTCCGGAGGACTTCACATTTATTTTCTAGTTAGTTGTCTTGAGATGTCGTGGATCTTGTCCCGACATACACCTTGAATAATAGAGGCTTCATAGATAGATAGAGTTGAGGAATCTCTCAATAATTACTTTCCCTTGAGATGTTTTGCAAATTATTAGTATTGCTTTGAATATTTTCCAAATATTATCAAATGAGTACTTGAGTTTACATGATTGAATTTTGTTTTAAGCCGCGTCGTGCTTGAGTAAGTCTTCCGCTAAGTAGTCAGTCAAGTCAAGGGTTCGCTTGGAAATCAACAATAGTTCTTGAATGAGGACCACATTCAGGGTGTAGACTCGGGGTGTGACAAATAGAAGGAGTAACAAAAATCCCAAGATCAATGCGCATGATAATCTTTATTATATTATCTAGTTTTATAAAAGAAAGACTTGTTACAGGTTAACAAAATTGTTCTTTTGAAGTTCAAATGTTAAGATTTTTAATATAGTTCAAATAAGAAAATATTTTTAAAATATCTTTTGTCAGTTTTAAAGTACTAAATATTAATACTACTTAATTTTTACAAATAAGTAAATATTTAATAACTATTATAATTTTAATATCTTAAATATTAGGGTAATAACTAAACGATAATTATTTGCGAAAAATAGTAGATTACAATTTTATCAATCATGTTGGTGTCAAGGCCGGGGGGTTAGGGTTGGGGTATGATCTTGGGTCTCAAGGTTCGGATCTCATGATTGCTCTTGGGTCGAGGTATTGAATCAATGTTGGGGTCGGTTCTTAAATCAAGTTTGTCTCTCATGTCGGGTCCAAGGTTGTTGTCAGATTGGGGGTTGGGTCCTGCGTTGGGTTGTGACCTGGTTCGGGTCCCAAATGCTAGTCAATAGTCATAATATTTGTCTAGATTATATCTAAATGCTCTTGAAGCAATATATTTTCCTAACTAACCGAACACTAAAAATAAATAAGAAAACCACTTATATATTCAGGAAAATCATTTTCCTTCGTGCTGAAAACAATGTATAGCAAGTGTGATTGCTCAACTTAAAGTAATAAATAAGGTTACAACTGTGACAAGTAGCAAACAACAAAAATTGTCGAATAACCTATTCATATCATTATAAAAATAATAATAAAAAAAGTTAAACAATTAACAAAGGAAAAGAATTGCTAGATATCCATTAGTGTGTTGAGGAATGAGTGCTACTTTGTCCTGAGCTGGATATCTCTTCAAGGATAACTATAAGTGAAACTATGAAGGCATGATCCACATTTGAATTCACTTTCACCATGAATTTGTCTCTTCCTAGGAATACACTTCCTGCTGTATACTTCTTATCCATCTACAATTCCAAAAATCCAATAATGGAAATAATAACAACTAAATTAAAAAAATCAAAGTTTTGGGTATATGAAATACAAAGAACAAGTGATCATGAGGAAAAAATAGCGTCCGAGAAGCATAGATATAATTAATCATTCCCTTCAACTCCAATAAAATCCACCACGTATTAAATTAAATTCTTTCAATATGCATGTGTTACGCTATAGAAATTGTCACAACGAAACAACTAGTACTTATTCAAGTTCATTTAATAATATGGTAGTGTTTGATTGGCTACTAAATTTATGAACCAAAAAAAATTATATGATAAATATATATGAGCAGTATATAATTTTTTTTTTTATCCTAAACGTGTCATGATATTTTATAACCAAAAAAGCATATCATTACATAAACTAAAATTATCATTAAACGTGTCATTTTTCCCCCCTCTCTATATACATATAATATAACGTTTGGTTTAATTATCATATAATTATTTACCTTTCTAGAAAAATATACAAAAACAGGAAATGGTTTTTACCTGAGCAATTAGAGTGGATGATTGCCCAGCAAAAATATCACAATTTGACTCCATGTAGCTAGGCTTCATTCTAAAATCAGAAACTTGTTCTGATAAATTATGGGCTAAGAAAATGTCCAATTTTCTGGTGAATTGAAACATTGAAGAATTCTTGGCACTAAATATGAGGTCCTTTTCATCTGTGCTATCTCCCTTGAAAGTTTGCCATCTACTATGCCACGTAAAATGCTGCACCAAATGTATTTCATCAACACCTTAACTTCATAGACAAGTACTCTATAATTTGAGATGAGTTTTATTTAGAAATAAAAGCATAACGATTTCTCCAGACATGCTCCTCCGTCTTAAATAAGTATCCTCCATTTTAAAATAAGTATCGCTTTAGCAAAAATAAAATATAAGTATCATTTCAAAAAACCAAGACAAATATAGTAATTATTTTCAAGTATAAATAAAATACACGTTTAATTAATTTACAAAAAACATCTAATAAAATAGATAACATGGTAAACTACGACACTTTTTTTTTACCCCTCCATAGGAGCTCTCACCCTTTCTTCTTCCTTGGTGACTCGAACTTTCTTTTAAAGAGATCCCTCCAGGTTTTATTTTACAACACTACCTTTCTTTTTAGTTTGCGATATTACGCTGGCCAAATTCATAATCGGCTAAACTTGTTCGGTACTTTCATTTTTACAACACTAGTGATGTTTTATAAAAGAGGAACATATAAGAAAAAAAACTTAATTATATTACCTTACTTTTTAGGGTAAGAATTGGTACATTAGCAGCATCAAAGACGATCAACTTGCTACGAAAAAATCCCAAAACATTTTCAATAGTGAAGACGATATTACCAATATCATCTTTAACTTCATATCCATGACCACCCAAGAAGTAAACTTTCTTCTTTATGAATAGTTGAAGAGGTTGAGCAGAACAAAATTGTGGACCTATCACAATTGTTTTGTTATTTACTCCTTCCATGTATATGTTTGCTTGTGATTAAACAACTTCTACAAAGAATTTGTTGGTATATATATAATTTAGATTATTCAAAAAAATCTTAACTATAAAAAAGGATTATAAAAGAGGGTGACGATGAGAATGATACTTGAATTTATCTACAATTTCTAGTCTATTTATATTGGACAATGGGATCGTATATGCATTATTAATTTCTTACAAAGTCAGATATTCAAAAGCACACGGTGAAAGAATATTCAAAGCAACAAATAATTTACAATTGACAAGTCGTAAAAGATAGTCTATCTCTCTCTCTCTTTCTTTCTGTTCTTTTTACTTGTCATATATGAATTTGATATATTTATTAAGACAAAATCATTTACGTAATTATTTTATCACGCTATTCCCATAATTAATTTAATATTAGGTTCAAACGAATAAGTAATTAAAATCAAGGTATATCAAGAATATTTTTTTTTGATATATTTAAAATAATAACAATTACAATAAAAATTTATTTTTAAAATAATGGACAAACATAGACAATTATAAGGTTCAAAGGTTGATACGTAATCTTTGACTTTGATTTTTATTTGAATATTTTATTTTGCTAAACACGGAATAAAGACAAAGCCAGCGCCTGAAAATTTATGTACATTTCTTCACGATTTCCAATAATTATATGTCATGACTCATTTTCGTTTTCGGGGATTTTATTCAACTTTTGTGCCGTTTTTCTAAAGATACGCAAAAACATAGGCTTCTTTTCAAACTTTTTTTCTTGGTCAAGGTTTGATTTAGATCAGTTATTAATTAAAATTAAAATCAAACAAATTAAAATTTTAATTGGTTTTTAAATTTTTAAAATCAAATCAATTAAATGAAAAAAATAACTATCGATTTGGTTAGTGTCGATTTGGTTCAGTTTGTTTTTCTTTTTTTATTTATTTTTTTGGTTTGAAAGTAATAAATTTGTTGAGAGCATACACATCTTGATAGACATAGACACCTAATACATGAAAAATCCATCGGAAAACTATTGTGGATTTAATAAAACAATACTAGAGTTATAATTATACAAACAAAGTAATTCAGCTTAGAGAAAGTGTGATTATCTGATGTGGATAGGGTAGGTAAATGCTAAAGTTATGGATTTGTGGACTTGGATTTAGGATTTTAATAGTTAGGCTAAAATTTAATTATTGGACTTAAAAAATAATAAAGTTAAAGACTTAAGTTAATTAAAATTTAACAAAATATTTATATTTTACTTATGAGCAATATATAAATAGTTATAAAATTTATATATATAATTTCTCAATTTGGTTTGGTTATTTTTGCGCTTTTTTTTTAGTAAAATCAAAACCAAGCTAAATTGTATCGGTTTTCAAAATTTAAAACCTAATCTAACCAAACCACACCAAATATCTATTTTTTAAATCGATTTGATTCGAATTGCGGTTTGAATTTTTAACCATAACCATGAACAACACTAATATTAGGGATGACAATGGGGAGTTGAAAATAAAAAAAAAAATGTTACGTGGAACGGGGCAGATAAAAAAATTGCGGGTTAAGCTCAACCCGCCCCGCACCCCATCGCCATCACTAGCTAATATGAAGTGTGAAATATGACCTGATTGGTAATATCGAAAACTCACTAGAATAGTGGAATTTTTGTTGTTTACCCCTAATTATAATCAGTGTTTTGCTACAAAATCGTAAAATGATCTTTAATTTGTGCAATTACCTGAAACTTGATTTGAATCTTCATATGAAACTACACTCTTCTTCACATTCATATTCAGGTACAAGAAGAAATCTTATGAGATGTTTTTCACTATGCAACCCAAGTGTGAAGTTTTTGAATTGTTTGATTTGGGTACTTTGTAAGAACAACTATGATCTCAGCATTTTGCTTCAAGTTTTGGTTAAGAGAGTTTTTGAACACTAGGGTTGAAAGATCAAGGTTTAAGATTTTGAATGCTTGGTTGTATGGAGGAATTGGGGTGTAAATTAACCTGATTTCTTTATTGATAGCCACACTATGTATAT
The DNA here is from genome assembly GCA_029007595.1 of Solanum commersonii. NCBI lineage: Eukaryota > Viridiplantae > Streptophyta > Magnoliopsida > Solanales > Solanaceae > Solanum > Solanum commersonii. The sequence continues at coordinate 11,590,070 of JAJTWQ010000003.1, read as the reverse complement.
TTCCTTTTAAAATCTACTCCTAGATAGAGACAGTATTTGGTTTTTTTTTTTTAATGAAAAGTATTGTTCTATTTTCTATTTGAAAACTTCTTCGATTAGGGTTGCAAATTAAAAATGTTTTGTGGGTTAAAAGCTTGTTTTTCATTGTTGATAGTGATATTTGTTGATTGAAAAAAGTTTGGGATACGTTATTGTTTTTTATTTTCACCAATTATCATCATATCATATTTTATTAAAGGGAAAAGGCTCAAATATGTCATCGAACTTTGAGAATAGGGTCATCGATGTTATCCGTTAAAAGTTTGACTCATCTATGCTATTAAAGTCATGGTTCTAACTTCTACCCAAAGAAATAATTTTTTCCCATATTTACGAGCACACCTTGCTCTCCATATCTCTCAAGAAGTAAAGATAAGAAGACATCTATAGATTAGAGCCTTGATAGAATCTAGTCTTTTATTCTTTCAGATATTGATCAACAATTGTGTATATGTAGAGTTATTGCACGAAACTCCAAGAGCCCCGCGTATAATTTTCCATAAACCACTAACCAACTCACCCCAACAGAAAAGATGCTCAACACTCTCTTGATTTGCATTCTTGCAAGTTGCAACAAATACACTTTAATATTAAAGTAATCCTCATTTTGGTGATATTGGAACTTTATCCCTTAAAGCTCTTCATTAGGATATTCTTTCTTAGGGAAGTGGCATATACATATTGATATACATTGATTCATATTTACTTAATAAATTGAAATATATTTATTTGTATTCATTTAATATATTGACATACAGTTATTTATATTAACGATTTATATAATTTTGCATTGGTATATATTGATTTGTATTCACTTAATCAATTTTTATATATTTGATTGCATTGTATACATTGATCCGTATTATTGCATTGTATACATTGATCTGTATTAGCTTAATAAATTAGTGCATATTTATTTTTATTACTATTTATTGATCAGTATTCACTTACTAATATGGTTATATATTTGTATTGGTATACTAATCACATAGAATACACACTATATACATGTCTCTGATGTAATTCGTATGCATATGATATACCAGATACACGAGTGAGATGGAAGGGAGACAAGCGAGATTTGTCTATCTCATATATTTAGATACAATGTATCTAGAACAAATTACAGTTTAACACCATATATCCCAAGATACATGTATCTAGGCATGAGGCATACTTGGACACATGAAAATTTAGTAAGATTCATAAAATTGTAAACTAGTGTATATCTAAATAATTAACTACTAAACTAGTGATATTTCTATAAGTTATCCATTTTAAATTCTTAAATGAAGAATTTTCGCATATAGCTACTCAAAAATAGCTTAATTATGTTCCATAGCTATAGTTTGTTAGTTACGATTCATAGCTACATGTTATAGGGAGGAAAGTGGCAAGCGAGATTGGGAGAGGGAGGAGAGAAGCGAGCGAGAGTGGAGAGAAGTGAATTGTATATGTATATCGGTTAGATAATTGTATATATGTAACTACTATGTATATGTTTCGATGATTGTATTTGTATATCTGTATACAATATATTTGAATTCGTATACAATTGAATTGAGTTAAAATATTTTTATTGTATATCAAATCTCTCTCACTTTATGCAAACACAAATTATACATTGCATTTGTATAATTTGTGTTTGTATAAAGAGAGAGAGAGAGAGAGAGAGAAAGGCAAAAGAGAACTGGGCAGAGGAAGATTTGTTTTTGTATAATTATAAGTGTATAGGGTGGAGATATATATATTTGTATTTGTATATCCAGTCTCTCTCGCTTTATACAAACACAAACACAATTTATACATTTGTGTTTGCATAATTTGTGTTTCTATAAAGTGAGAGAGAGATTGACATAAGAGAATCGAGAGAGAGAATGGACAGGGAAAGGAGAGAGGTGAGGGAGAGATGCCTGAAAAAGAGGAGAGAGGCGAGCGAGATTCCAGAGAGAGGGGAGAGAGGCGAGAGATGTGAGAGAGAAGAGTGTAATTACAACTAGAAGTAAGTTCCGAATTGTAACTAATGCAAACAATAGCTATGTTGGCTAATTAACTAGTATATGTTTGTTTAACCGCGTAATTTTCCATACTTAAATCCATAAATCAAAAATTCAAATCAAAATTTTGAAAAAATGGTATAGCATGACAACCTATAGACTTTATTAGCAATAAATAGCCCACTTTAAATTTTTTAGCAAAAAAAGACCTTTTTTAAAATATTTATTTTGCATTAAATAGCTACATTTTTTTTTCTTAAAATTGTTTTTTTTTCCAGATTTCCTCTCTCTATCTAGCAGTTTGCAGGTCTGCTTTTATTGTTCCTTTTTTCTCTCTCCTCATAATTTGTAAGAAATTACGTATTTTTCAATTCTCTCTTTTGTCTCCCTCTTTCAAGTTTAGAATTTCTATCTTCATCTCTAAAATATTTCCATTAAAGATCAATCACAACAATAACTCTTCACAATAAGTAACTCAAATCATAGCAATTATTTTATACTGATTGTCTGGGTTATTTTTTTTAAAATTGAGATTTTCTACATTCTTTATCTTGTAGTTGGATGCAAAAAATTTTATTCTTACAAATTTTCGTATTTGTATTATAATTTAACAACATTTTCTTCCCCCAAAAATTGCAATGTTTTGTGATTTATGGAATTGACGTTTCTTCAATTTTTAATAAATAATTAATTAATATATTTATGACAATTTTTTAAAATATTGAATTTCGTTGATTGAATTTGATAACAAATATTTATTTTGTCTCCAACAAATGTATCTAAATTTGTTAATGAAAATAAACAAACACATAACAATGTAAAATTATCTAAATTTGTTAATGGATTTCATTGATTGCATTCCAAAATAGTAATGCAAGCAACTGTATACCTATGTAAAATTAGAAAGATACTAATGCAAACGAATGTATACCAATTTATGCATGAATATGGACGAATGTATCCAATACAAATGTATACCTATGTAAATTTGAAAGATATTAATGCAAATAAATGTATACCAAATTATTATGAATACGAACAAATGTATCCAATACAAATGTAAAATTATAAAGATATTAAGGCAAACAAATGTATACCAATTTATAAATGAATATGGACGAATGTATCCAATACAAATGTATACCTATGTAAAATTTGAAAGATATTAATGCAAATAAATATAAATGTATACCAGTTTATTATGAATACGAACAAATGTATTCCAATCTATTAGATGGATATGGATTAATGAATACCAATGTAAACAAATGTATACAAATTTGTTAAGTAAATATGGATTGAGTTCAAAGGCAAAATAATTGGCAGGTAATGAACTCATAGGAATACCTTTGAAATAAGAGTAATCATAATCAAAATATTATTTTTTAAATTTAAGAAAAGATATAATTCTAAATAGAATTTTGCTAGTTTTAAGTGGAAACGGTTGGAAGATAAAATAGAGATTGTATTAATTTTCTTTTATTATTTTTAAAAACACGAAATATTTTGAAAGGAGAGAGTTTTGGATAATCTTTTGCTAGTTTTAAGGAGAAATGGTTGGAAGTTATAAGAGAGATGAAATTAATTTTCTTTTATTATTTTAAAATATTTGTACTAATTTGAAAGGAGAGAGATAATTCTAAATAATTGTTTGCTAGTTTTAAGGAGTAATGGTTGAAAGTTAGAAGAGAGATTATATTAAATATCTTTTATTATTTAAAAAAATAGAGATATATTACTTTTAGGCTAATATGTGTCAATTTTTTATTTGTTTATTAATTGCTAATTAATACTGAGCTATATATTACCAATTATATGTAACACTTGTCTATTTGTGTAAATTCCTCCAAAATTTTTATATTCAATCCAAATAGCCGAGAACCCCTTGGGCCTAGGCTATGGGCCTCCTTTATCGCCCAAACTCCAATGGAAGTGCAGAACCATCTTTGATTTCTGTAATTACCTGAAACTTGTCGTCAATATTCAGCTCTGGTGAAGAAAATGTCTCTGTTCAGGCGATTTATTCCAATTCACATGAAACTACACTCTTATTCACATTCATATTCAGCTAGAAGCTCTATGGACAATTACTTTCTTCGTAAACGTAGAAAATGGCCACTTTCACCTTACAAAACCAAATGGCAAGAAGAAACCTTAACTCATCAATTCGCTATGCAAAAATTGGTAGAATCAACAGCTAACAGATCTCCTAAAACCCATCTTTTATCAATTCTTATCGACTCTTTCTCTACCTACGAATGCGATCCAACTCCAAATGCATACTATTTTATCCTTAAAACAATTACCAAGAACCCGTCTATATGGGATGAAATCCCTCTAATTCTTGATCATATTGGTAGAGTTGAAAAATTTGAGACACCCGAATACATATTCACTTATTTGATTAAGTTTTATGGGGATTCTAACATGACCCATTTGGCATATGAGATGTTTTTCACTATGCCAGCTTTTAGATGTAACCCAAGTGTGAAATCTTTGAATGGTTTGATTTGGGTACTTTGTAAGAACAATTATGATCTCAGAATTGTGCTTCAAGTTTTGGTTAAGAGTCAGTTATTGAACATTTGGGTTGAAGAATCAACTTTTAAGATTTTGATTAGAGCTCTTTGTAGGATTGGAAAAGCGAATAATGCCGTTGATTTGTTGAAATTAATGGTGAATAGTGGGTTTAATCTTGATGGAAATATTTGTTCTTTGATTTTATCTACAATGTCTGAAGTAAAAGATTGTGATGGGGTTGAGATTTGGGGTGTTTTGGAAGAAATGAGGAAGTTAGGTTATAGTCCAAAAAGGGTGGATTTGTGCAATGTGATAAGGTTTTATGTGAAAAATGGAAAAGGGATTGATGCTTTGGAGGTGTTGAATAAGATGAAAATGAGTGGAATGGTGCCTGATGTTGTATGTTATAATTTGGTTTTGAATGGATTGATTTTAGAAGGGGAGTATTCGAATGCAGATGAACTGTTTGATGAATTGCTTGTATTAGGTTTAAATCCCGATATCGTTACCTATAATGTGTATATTAATGGCTTGTGTAAGCAGGTTAAAATGGTTGAGGCATTAAGAATGCTTGGTTGTATGGATGATTTGGGGTGTAAACCTGAAATGAACACTTATCACACCATAATAGATGGTTTGTGTAGATGTGGGATGTTGTCGTCTGCAAAAGAAGTTTTTGGGCAGATGAAATCGAAGGGTTTACAACTCAGTTCACATATTTATGGCGTTATAATTAACTGCATGATTAGAAATGGTGAAGTTGACGAAGCGTATAATCTGTTACATGAGATGGTTGACATGGGGTTTGTTCCTCAGTCTATTACATTTGATGGATTGATCGGTCTTTTGTGCAAGAAGGGTTCGTTTTCTGAGGTGATGGAATTGTTAAGCATAATGGTCACCAAGAACATTGTCCCTGGAATTAGATCATGGGAAGCATTCGTTCAAGCGTTATCTTCTGCAAAAGAGGAAAGAAATGTAGAAGTAGAAGTTGCTTCTGGAACGAAGGGGACTAAATAGAAACAAGAGAGATCCATTTAACAATGATTTTTTTCGTGTTTGTCAAAGATTGAATAAAGAAAATAGATTAGCTAATCGAATTGATTAGATCATGTAGGAACGATTGCACACAGGTTGGTTGCCACCGTTGGCTGGGAAAAATCAGTTGCATTGGGTAAAAGTCGCAAGTTCTGTGAGGCAGAACAGAAGGCATGCTGTGCCTATGTATGTAACATAAATGTTGTACTAAAAGATTTAGTTGATCTGGTCTAGCAACTTTATCCTACATCAATCCCTAGAAATGTTCGATTTCATGACAAAGTTATCAAAGAAATGAAAAGGCTCTCCATCTTTGTCTTGAACCTAGACGGATTTCTATGTATATATTTTTGCAACCCTGTATTGTATTGTATCACAAAAATGAATGTTGATCAGCCTACAACAGAGGTGTATCTAGAGGGGGTGCCGTGGGTTCACGTGAACCCATGCTCCCCTCTCTAGATCATATATAGTAGTATTATATTTTAAAAGAAATATTTAAATATAGATGTGTAAACCCATGTTCAAAGTATCATATAATAATACGATGATGATTAGATGCACCTCTCTAACTGAGGATAAAAATTTAAATCTTATATTTATCTTGTCTTTTTGAGTAACACCACTCCAAGGTTATCGGTGACACTTTTGACGTTTCAACTAATTTTTCTTTTGTGTTTTTGCCTTTAATCTTTCAAAATTTTCAAGTGTTTTACATTGAAAATTTCTAAAAAATTAAGCACTGTAAATTTTTTATATAATTAAATCAATTGTGTATATTAAAATTTAAAACTGATAGTATTATATATTTTGAATTATAGTTTTTAAAATTTAATGGTTCATATTTAGAACCTAAAAGTCAAATGATCAAATATATATTTAAGATACATTTCTTTGTAATCGTGCACCCATTTAATCGAAATCTTGGATACGCCTCTGGCCTACAAGATGATATATCACAACAAAAAGAGACTTAACCATTAATGTTCAAATTTTTCACACAATATTTTTCCCTTTTCTCCACAAAATGAATCTGACAGTGATCATCAACTGGTTAAAGTCTCAATAAAATGGACCATCTCTTGCAAGTGGCACAACTGGAAAAACTTTAGTATTATCATTGCAATCAATCTTCACTTCTAAATTGTTTTTAAGGTGAAATGTCAATTCTTTTGAAAGCAAATTGTAGAACAGAAGGATCCCCAAGTGGGCTCATCTGTAAGATTGTATTCGAAAATCAAGTTTCCTGTAATTTGTTTAGCTGCGGACAAGTCTATTGTGTTAAAATCATAGGAGAGATGGATTCAACTTGAATCCGTTTTTTTTTCATGTGTTATTAATTAGTGTGTTCCACTTAACAAGATTTTATTCAGTGATCTTTATATGCCGAAGTAGGTTCTTTTAGAATCAATTTTAAGCCGTATGCTAGATGTTGTTACAATTCAAAGGATTAAGACCCTTGTGACATTGCACAAAAGACATTCTTTCAACTAGCAACTTTGAATGTTGGTAGGGTCTTGTTTGAATTCCAATCTCTAGTCATAACTTGGCACAATCAATTTTGCCAATAATGTCTCTTTTTCTTCTTTGCCAGCGAGAGTTGTTTCTATTAGGGAACGCTAAATTTGCTAGTCCTGATTAGTCCACACAAATGGAGACATATACATGTGTCTGACATGTAATCGAATGACTCATCTTGTTAGTTACAAGTAATTATTAGAAAGTCCAAGTAAAAAACAAAGAGTATGAAAGACTTATTTGGTTTTTGTGGAATTAAAGGTGGAAAGAGGACTATCAAAAACCTATCGTTTCAATCAGAAATGACTCTATTTTACTGTTTATAAGTCTTGCCTATTCACCATAATGGGGTATTTTTAGTCCTTTTATTTTTAAGTATTCAATGAGAGGAAAGACTCAAAATAGTCCCTCATCTTTGGGTTAAAGCTCAAAGTCATCCTTGAGTTTTCACATGGAGCACTAATAGTCTCTCATGTTTGCAATATTGGTGCAGTTTTGGTCCTTCTCCAAAATTTTGCCTATTTTTTAACATTGATTTTATCCATAACTTATGTATGATATGTTCAATCGTCATTTTATATATTTGATAAAAATAATAACTCCATATGAGAGAATGTGAGAAGAAAAACATCTTGTTTTGTTAAGTAGAAATTGTATTGCAGGTAAAGTCGAGAGGTTCATAATGATAATTTCAAGTGCAATAGTACAATTTTTTTTCTTTTCTTCCAACATCATATGTTAAGATGTTCTTAGTTTAGCTGCAGTAGTATTTCTACTGAACAGAACAATGTGTTCTTCTTACCACCTTCTCTCACATAGAGTTATTATTTCTACTAAATATATAACAAGACGATTGGACATTCCTTACATAAAATTGTGGATAAAATTAATGTTAAAAAATAAGCAAAATTTTTTAGGAGGACCAAAAGTGCACCAATATTGCAAACATGAGGGACTATTAGTGCTCCATGTGAAAACTCACGAATGACTTTGAGCCTTAATCCAAAGATGAGGGAATATTTTGAACCTTTCCTCTATTCAATGACATTGAAAAAAAACCAGTAATTCATTTGAATAATAGATAAAATTGCCAAGTGCTAGCTTTTTTTGATTGATTAGACAAGATTACAACAATGGATAATATTTAATTCTATTAATTACTGATTTGGAGATTCAATTAATCTTTATATAAGAGACTAAAAAAGGGAATAGCAGTAGGTATATATCATGACTAAAACATTACGACATGGTGACGATAAACAAAAATGTACTTAATGGAAGAAAACAAGAAAGGTGTCTTCCACTATGCATCATATTTTATTTGTTTGTAGAATGAGCATATACACCCAAAACGATTAATCTAAAATCTAAATGCTATGTTTTTATATTCTCTAAAGGATCGAGCTAGTTTGGCCACAGTGCTAGAGAGTTGTGATTCGTTTGGTTTCAATACAAATTATGATGAGATTAGTTATGTTGAAATTAGTTATAATGAGATAAGTTATGTTGAAATTATTTTTTATTGAGTGTTTAATTTGCTGTGTTCAAAATAATATGCATTGTATAAATTTTAAAAACAAGTTGTTTGCTTACAAAACACCTTTTATGAATGTGAAAAGTGATACTTAAAAAGGATTTAATGAGATAGTTTTGTCATTTGCCTATTTTATCCCAAGATAAGACTTATCCCTATATTAATTATTAATTCCAAGATAAGTTATCCAAACTTGTGAACCAACCAACAAATTAAATGACACTATAATTTAGTCTCATGATTATTTGGTCTTATTTGACAATCCACTATTTACCATGGGCAACAACATTGGTACAGTAGAGGTGCATTATTTTCGGTCCTCTCGTTCTTAGGAAAAGATTTCTCAATAATGCTCACACACTATAATAAAAATAATTTTTAGCGGTACTAAATATAAATATTCACAAAGAGTGTTTAAGATTTTATTAGTATCTGTTAATTGTCATTGGATCAAATATCGCTATAGGTTTTAGGAACATTTACAAAAAGTACTAATTGCCTCTAAAAATACATATTTAGCGGTAATTAAGTTATTATCATTAATTAATTACCGCTAATTTTGATGCAGTAACATCATATATATATGGACAATAATCTTTTCTTAAATACTTTACCATTTCCCTTTTTTTATTCTCATAATTATTAACGTAACAAAATAAGTATGTTTAAATATTTTTACAAAAAAATTATTGAATTCAAATTAAATATTGGTTAACAACTAAGAATTAGCCGATATCGTTGTCACCATACAATTAAATCAATTCAAATTTTTTCTTATTGGCCTAAAAAGATTTGTCTGTTTTTTAAGCAAACAGATTTAGACTTGACTCAAGTCTTAATCAACAAATCTCTACACTTTCTATGTTGATAGGGTGGTTCTCAACCGTGGCTTTATGTTAAATTAAATTAAAAAAGGAATTAGTTAATAATTTTAGTTACATCCCATCAATTAAACATGATTCCACTATGATTTGCCTCCATTAGCTAGTCATCAACTGTTCATGGTGATTAATTACTATTAGTATTATTATTGATTATAAGTGATATTTCCATTATACTAAGATTGCCCAAATGGCATTTAATTACAATATTCCTTGTCTCCTCCTTTTTCCTTAATCTGTGGGGGCACCTCATTAACCACTAATTACACTAACTTTTCCTCTCTAATGACAATCATTTCTTTTAGATTTCACTGATGTCAAGTATAGTTTAGAAGTTGACAGCTCTCAAAATTGTTTTATTAGATTATATTTTTGTGCTATGCTACCCTGCAGTATACTATCTTGTAGCTTTTTGCTTGTTTATGGCATTATACATAACAAATTAAATAGTTAAAATTTGGCTTGGATTGACAAGCAAGATATTTTCAATTTTGAGAGTGCACATCTTGACAACTCGACTTATCCTCATTATCTCGAGGATATCCGATACTGACATGTCATATAAATTTTGAAGGTGTATTCTAGATAATTATTTTATAAATTGAGGTGTTCAATTGACATACTGAAGACGAGTTAAGGTGTTCATATATGCATTTTCAAAATTGAAATAATTATCAACTGAAGCTAAGTTAAGATATCAATTTATATACTATGCCTATGATTATTATATCGTTTGTTATCAACATGGTATCCTACTTATATCTCTATCAGTGGAAAGCCAGGTCAATGAAACACACCTCATGTTTCCTTTTTACTTTTTTACTTGATTGAAGACAAAATTACACATTTATTACAATCACCTTTTTTACAAAATTAGTGTTCTCTAGTCTGCGCATTAATCAAAACGATTTGGCGTACAAAATTTTTGCTATATGTATTTTTCTAGAAAGTACCGACTATTGAATTTAGGGTCCCTTGAATTTATTGTACGTAGCTTTAACTTACATCTTTCAAGAGAAGTCATCGCAACTGGAACTCCTGGCATTCTAATCATGTCGGTAACATCTTATCTTTTGCTCCTTTTATTGCATCAATCATAAGGTACTTAAACTTTCTATTAATGAATCTTCAATACGATCCAATTTAAGTGCTTTTGATAGAATTAAAAAAAGGTAAGAACTAAGAAGATAGTATGGGAATGGTCTTTACAAATTTTAAGCATGGAATTATTTATGATTCTTTGGCTCTCCAAAAACGTATTACACCATGGGAGCACTCAAAAAGTGAAATAGGTGTATTAGGACAAATATTAAGAGGGCCTAGTGAGCACAAAAAAGGTGGTTTCAATTTACATCCACTATCCAACTTTTGGCCTCTAATTTTGTCTCATCCTTGAAACAGATATATTGGTATACGTTGGATGTTAGTTCTAGTCTTTACCTCATAGGCTGCTCAAGATTTTCAAAATCCTTCTTTGCACAATGTGGAATGTCTACTCACAAAGTAACTTTGTGTCGAGATTAATCTCTCATATGGTCGCGCAGGGTAGCAGAGCTAGAATTTTAATGAACGAGCATCAAAATATTAAAAAGTTAAATTGCATAGAAATTAAGGAGGGTGCACAATATACGTTTTTTTTTTTTGACGAAAAGGTGTCATTTGACACCCCTCAAGTATATGTGGCTTCACTACTGAACGGGCACATGCAAAACAACAAGTGAGCAAATACATTCATTTTATTTTCAATATTAACGAATTCAGGATCCAAAATCAACATATTAGAATATATATATATATATATATATATATATATATATATATATATATATAGTTTGTTAATGCTCAACTTTTTTGTTAATATATGAACTAAACCTTATTACACTCTATGGTTAATGCTTACATATTTTTAGTAATTGGGAAGTAAGAAGCAATGATGACTTAACAAAACTAATATTGGAATCTGGAAAAGGAACAGAAAAGTAAAGAGGATCCAAAAGAGATGGAGCATAACAATTGAACCTAAAAGGAGTTTCAAAAGCTATTATGCCTCAACCTCCCACTATTGTTTGTACTTTTGGTAGAAAATTAAACTCTAGACAGTCAACCATTATAACATCTTTAACAGTTGTTTGTGAATTGTTTGTGTTCTTTACATTGATTAGTAATTAGTACTGACTCGTGCTTTCCAGAGAAGATGCCTTCTGATAATAAAAAGCATGGTACTTTTAGAAGATGCAAAGGGATGTCAAAGGATCGGAGATCAATCGATGGACCGCAAAGAAACGATCCTGACCCGCCATGAGTTGCACCCACACTAATCTTTTGCATAGAAGAACCAACTATCAATTCCAATTCAACTAATCAATCATTTAAAAGCAAGTTATTATAGTAAATATTAAGAAAAAAACCGTTTTAGCATTTTAAAGACTTAGTTTCCATAAACTCGATAATTCGTCAAAACAAATGCGAAATAAATTTCCTAGAACCTGAAAATCGTTGTACCAAAACTCTAACAAGTCTAAAATAAGGGGATGCAACTTCAACAAGGAAATATAAGCCTAAAGTTTAAAATGTATGTGTCCAAAAAGATGGACATCAAGATAGAGAAGAATTTATGGCAACCTAGAAGAATTAGCTCACCCTTTAATTTAGATATCGCGCGTCTCACAATTGAGATCTCGAAATAGCCGCCAAAATATGTCATGTACTCAACAAAGAAAGAGAAAGTGCAGTATTGATACACATCCATAATGTACTGGCAGGATCATCTGCTAGTTCAACTAAATGAAATATGAGCAGGCAACCACTACTCAGTAAACAGATAGTACACAATTACAAACATAAGGACACAACCTGGACTTTCGGTCCTAAAACTGAATAGAAATGCATAAACATCATGAATTATCACAATACAACAAGCTAGTCTGGTTCTCTCTCATGGAACCCACACATACAAATTGTTAGCGTGTCGGTGTGGTATTCGTTTCCATAGTTAGTGTACAGACGTGATATCCATTCCCATTGTCAGTGTGCCAGCATGGTACTCATTCCCATTGTACCGGCATAGTACTCGTTTCGGATATTAGTGTACTGGTGTGATAACTGTTCTAACAATAATACGTATCGACGTGGCACCTGATCTCAATCATCACACACAACACAATCACAACCACAATGAATCAAGAAAACACATGTACAATCAAGTAGCACATTCATTGCATGCGAAACATCTTTCAGTTCACATCATGTCTTTCTAATTTCCCTACTCATATATATGTAATGCATTACTAACGATGCATTTAACAATCACATATAACATAAACAGGGAAAAAACAATCATCACCTATCTCAAATCAAGTCCTAAAAACTCTAAAGAATTGGAGCTTTCCCCTTGTTATGAATGTCGACTTGTTCTTGGTCTAAACAATAATAAAAATACAATAATCAATCAATAATGGACTATTAATACAAGGATTACAACGAAATCCTAAATTCCAAGCTATTACAATGATCATTCACCCAAGACAGGTCTTTTCCACCATTAATTCAAGTTAAAATCTTTCCCCAAAATTAACAACCTAGATTCTAAGAATTAAGAATCAAAATGCAAGTTGGGGAAGTAATTAACTTACCATTATCGAAGAGTTTAGTGGAACAGCTGAAGAAAACTGCCCTAAATCGCCCTTCCCAGTTTCAAGAAGAAAGTTACAAAAAGTGATAGATTTTTGGGACTTTTCTGCACAAAGCCCGACTAACCTCGATATAGTAGTCTGACGTGCTATAGCAGCGTCACCATAGCAGTAGCGAAAATTAATTCATCTCGTTATTGCGGCGTGACACCATTTATAAAGGCTTGCACAGAGATCTTCACAAATTCTCCCCCAAACCCCCATTTCACAACACCTTCGAATCTTGACACTCTAAACTAACATTTTCACGTCAAGTTTGATTTCGGGAGTACTTGCCCGAATTCAATTTCGAAAGACCCTATGAATTCCTTAATGTCTCAATCACTAGGAAACACAATCTAAGCTTAGACAAACCATCTCATCCATTCTTGAATTGCCTTAGACCCTGTGTCATTCAGATTTCGTTTGACACTGACCTAGCCTAAAATTCTTAAGTCACTACCAAAAAGTGTTCTAAACCAATTCTTTCACCATTGACCTTCCTCATAATAATTGAAAGGGGTTGTTACAACATTATAGAACACTAACTAGGAATTATATACAAAAAATAACTAAACTTTTTAAATATTACAAGAACAATATATTCAATTACAAATATAACAAAGTTTCAAAGTACAAATATTAAAAATGCAATCCCTGTTAAATTAGGTCTTGGGCCTAACTCACACCCCAAAAGCTAGCTCAAAGGGAGGAGGATTGCCCAAGCCTTATAAAGAGTCCACCCATCTCAATAACCACCGATGTGGACTTTTGTCATTCTTTTAACACCCCACCTCACACCCAGTGCTTTAGCATCTGGTGCATAGGCAATTTTGATTTTGGGGGTCCCAACATCGGGTGAAACGGGCCCTGCTCTGATACCATGTTAAATTAGGTCTTGGGCCTAACTCACACCCTAAAAGCTAGCTCAAAGGGAGGAGGATTGCCCAAGCCTTATAAAGAGTCCACCCATCTCAATAACCACCGATGTGGACTTTTGTCATTCTTTTAACAATCCCAATGAGCGAAAATTATTTATTATTTGACTTTACTTAAAAAATAAAATATCTCTCTGAATATTGAACAATCGACATTTCATCTTCTTATCTCAGCTTGTGGTCATTGAACGATAACTTTAGTAGGCGTTTGGTCATGTGATACCATATCATGATATGAAATCGCGAGATGGAATCAACGTTTGGATATGCTATTTCATGCTTATTCCATTTCATGATTTCATATCCTGAGATTGAATCTCGTATTCTCCAAAAATCATGATTTGAGAATTTCATATCATGATTTGGAATTTTTTAAATACAAAAATTGACCCACAAGTTTATATTTTGTTAAAACAATCCTACATTTATATCTACTAACCATTTATTTCATATGTTAAATAAAATTTATAATCACATCATTATTTTTTAAAACTTATTATTCTTTCCAACATAAAATTTATTATTACTTTAAATTTGGTGAAAACAAATGATAAAATAGGAATTGATTTGGTAAATATAAATAAGAACGGATGGAGTAATACTTTTTTGGTTTTTCATAATAATAATAAAAAAAACTTCTCTTTCGGCTACATATTAAAATGTTAAAAGTAATTTAATATGAAAAAGGACAAAAATAGTAATGTATGTTTGATAATCACTACTTCCACTATGTTTGATTTTAGCACGAAATTAATGTACTTAAAATGTGTAATTTCACACAAGTGAAACAAGGCATGAACCATTATGATATTGACACACAAGTGAAAATTGTCATAGCTTGTGCAGTGTTACATAATTATTTGCGAGAATAATGTAGGAGTGATGAAATATTTATGTTCTATGAGCATGAAAATATAGTTGTGGATGATATTGACCAACAAATGGCTCAAAGTAACCATGTTGGTTCGTTTTCTCTATCATATGATCGAGAAATGCAAGTTCAACATGAGAGATTGTCCGTACTATGTGGGAGGATTATACTAAAGACGGGTACACTACAATTTAGTACACTACAATTTATGTTCAATTTTTTTATTGAATTAATGTTAGGTGAAACTGTTACTTAAGTGGAGAAAAAATAACTTTGTAATAATTTATTTTATAATTTTTTATTTATTTGGTAAGATCTAATAAATAATTGAGGTTATTTTAATAGTCTTACAACATACAACACAAAAATTTCATATCAATGTCCAAACAAAATTTTAATTTCATTTCATGATTTCATATTATGATATCACATCATGATTTCATATCGCACAGCCAAACGAACCCTTAGATTAGTTAATTAGTCATCAAAGAGGTAAAATAGAATTTCATTCGTATTCGTAATCAATATTGAGTGTCCTAAATAATCATATATTATTTTCCCACCGCTCTCCTCAATTAAGTTCAATACGTCTTTGCTTCTATTATTTTCCCACAATTTTCATCCAATTCGTTGAAGCCCTAAGAAATTTTCTTCGTCAATCCATTGTTAAGATTTGACAGTAAGACTATGGGTGTGTTTGGTACGAAGGAAACTATTTTCTAGGAAAACAAGTAGATTTCTTACTTATTTTTTCATGTTTGGTTAGTGAGTATAAAATATTTTTTTAATATTTGATTGGGGAATAAAAAATATTTTTCAGAAAATATCTTTTATTTTTGACTTGAGACTAAAAAATACTCTTTAGGAAAATAATTTTTGATCCGAAAATCAACCTATTGATCTAAGATCCGACCCTGATACCCAAACTAGGACGAGGCCCCGGTGACCATTCCAAAATCTGACCCTGTGATTTAACCAAGGACCTGACCCAATAATTTTTTTAAAAAAAAAATTGATGGAGTCGCGAGGTGTGTGTGGACGGGGGGGGGGGGGGGGGTTAGGGAGTGGGATGGCATAAAAAATGATTTTTTTTAAAAAAATTGAAATATTTTTCAAAAACATTTAGTTTTTTTTTATGGGGTGGCTTGGGTGGGGTGGTGCGGGGAGGGAGGTGTTGGTTTGATGATAGAGATACAAATATATTTGAAATTTAAAAAAAAAAGTTTAAAATTTTTAATTTTTTTTTGAATGGGGAGGGTCGGGTAAGGGGTATGGGTAGGGTAAGAAAAAATATTAAAGGATGAAGTAGAGTTTTGAAAAATGTTTTCCTTAATTTTGGAAGAGAAGTCATTTTCCTTAAATTTGAGGAAAATAAGTTGATTTGGAAAACATTTTTCCAAACATATAAGTCAACCAAACATGAAAAAATTATAGTTTTCCTCCATACCAAACACACCCTATGTCTTATCCTACTTTCTTATTTCATCGGACCAAGATTTTTCAATTTTTGGCAAAGACGTGCTATTGCAATATAACGGGGAAAATTAAAAAAAAATGGTATAGGATTAATTAGGATACCCTACTAATTAAGACTTGTCAATTTCATCGAAAACGCATATGCATTATACAATTGACATATCTTCAGTATAATTAAATATTTCTAATTAATTTGTGGTATACTGAAATTATTTCATCAATAATTATTGTATACTGATATATATCTTATGCATCTTTATTTGTTCAGTATATATACTAAGAATATTTTCTAAACGGAGAAGGGTCTAAAATGCCCTTCAAGTATTTGAATTGGTACAAAACTACCCTACATCCCCCTATCAGCCCTAAATTACCCATGACGTCCACCTTTAGGCTCAAAAATACCATTGATGTTAATCCTTTGACTCATATTTGCCCTTATTTTTAATAGCTCCCTTAAAGTGAAATTATTAAATATTTATTTATTATATTGCTTAATGTGATTGGTCCAAATTTAAATCCTTCTCAAATAAATAATAAAAATTATATTTTTAAAAAATTCTATTTTTCTATAAAACCACTTATGATTCATATTTTGACCCGATATACTTGAAAATATTATTGAAAAAATAATTTCTTAATATCTTCCTATTGACCTATTTTAAATCAACCCCAATTTATTATAACGTAACCCAACTAATAAATGTGGATCCAACTAAAATCATACTTACCCCGACTGATTGTCTATCTAAAAATATTATTATTTTCATTAATATAAAATATTCTCTCAATTATCCAAATATCTTGTTCATTTTCTCTTTTATTCCTTTTTTAATCACTTATTCTTAATTAGGATATCCAAGACTCAAACTTTGTCACGATCCAGACCATCGTGATTGACACCCACATTAACCCTCCAGTGGGAGAACCATTTATACTAATTAGCTAACCAACTTAATCAAACTACTAAAACATTTAAGGTTACGGAAGCAAGTTTCAATGTTAAAGAAGGATAGGGAGTTCCCATAAACTCTAATAAAAGTCTAACAACCGAAACTAACATTGCGGAAGTAATACCTAGAACTTGAAAGTCAATGTACCAAAACATCTAAGGTTCAACCATAAGTCTAAACAAGAAGGGGTACAACCCTATACTAAACATAAGAAATCTAAAGAACTAATCTAAGTCTGATAGGTGGACATAAACTGAAAGAGAACTTATGGCAGCCCGGAAGAACTGGCTCATCTTGAATTCGAAATGATCACTGATCTTCTAAGTGAGGTCTGTCAATAGCTGCCTAAAGATGCCCTGTACTCAACAAGGAAAGGGCAAGTGCAGTATAAGTACACAACCACAGTGTACTGGTAGGATCACTTGACTATCCCATTAAGTGCAACATACATAAGTCATTACAACACAATAATAACATGCATACACCGAACATATACAATATCAATATCATTTACGAACAACGAACAGTTTCACAATTATCAATATCACAGTTATGTCAATTCAATGGTCCTTTCATGGAACCCAAACCCAAACTGTTAGCATACTAGTACGTCGTATCCGATCTAACATTTATGCTGGAACGTGGCAACCGATCTCATAATTATGCTGGAATGTGGCAACCGATCCAAGTGTCGGAATGCAACACTCGATCCATTCAACAAGCCATAATCAAAATCACAAAGTACATTTTCATAACCATACAATCAAGTCATGATTCATGGCATTTATCATTCATGTATCCTCATTTACAATTAGTGTGATCAATAATGCAACATTCGCAAACATACAAGTATTATAATGAAGCAAGAATAAACATACATCACACAACATGAAATCAAAACTATCACCTACCTCGAACAAAGCTTGAAATCCCCTAAGAAACTTGATCCTTCCCTTTCCGTATTCTTTTCGCTTGTTCTTGGTCTACAAACAATCAATAATGCTAGGATCAATAGACAAGACTTAATTACCCGAATCATAATCAATAAGATCAACCCTAGGTTAAACCTTTGATTCCCATACCCCAAATTAGAACTTTTTCCACCATAATTCCCAAATCAAAACCCTTTCCCATCGATAATTACCCATTAGATTACGATTTACGGATCAAAAAATAGATTCGAGAAGTTTAAACCTTACCTTTAGCCTTAAGAATGGTAAAAAATCATCAAGAAAACACCTGGGGTCATCTCCTAGCTCTCAAAGTTGAAAAGTGCAGAATAAAATATTTTTGGGGTTTATTTTCGACTTAAATCGCGATTGTCCCGCCACAGCGGTACTCACCCCGCTACAGCATCCCCGCCCTGGAGAGAATAATCCCGCCTTAGAGGCTTGCACAGAACCAGTGAGTCGATTTAAGAATTCTAAACTCTCATTTCACAACACACCTTCAACCAACAATACTCAGAAACTACCTGTTCACGCTAAGATTAGTTTCGAGAGTTCTACTCACCCGAATTCAATTCTGTAAAGTCGTACGAGGTTTCTTAACGTCTTAGCTATCTACTCATATGATCAAATTCATAATTAGATCACCTAATTGTTACCAGATTTCCCTAGACCTTACTGACTCAAATTTCGTCCAAATATGGACTAGGTTGGGAAATTCCAAGTTACTACGATAAAGTTTTTCGGCCCAAAAATTTTCCCGTTGGCTTTTTTATAACGATGAAAACAGGTCATTAAAATAGATACCAATTTACCTATCACTCATTCTCAAGTGACAAACTTAGGAAACCAGGCTAAAGAAAGAATGGAGTAGTACCTGAATCAACGAACAACTGGGGATACTTATCTCGCATGTGTTGAACAACTGGGGATACTTATCTCGCATGTCCTTTTCGATTTCCCAAGTAGCTTACTCAACTGGACGATGCTTCCATTGAACTTTCACGGACTTAATCTCCTTGGTCTTCAGCTTACGCACATCACGATCAAGAATTACAATCGGTTTCTCCTCATATTGGAGGTCTTTTTCTAACACAACTGAGTTCCATTTTATGATGTAATTCCCGTCACCATGATATATCTTCAACATGGACATATGAAATATTGGATGAACTCCAGATAGATTAGGAGGTAAAGCCAATCTATAAGCCACTGACCCTACACATTCAAGAACCTCAAAGGGACCAATGTATTGCGGACTTAACTTGCCCTTATTGCCAAATCTCATCACCCCTTTCATGGGTGATACCTTAAGAAGAACATTCTCACCAATCTAAAATGCCATATCTCTTATCTTATGGTCTGCATACTTTTTTTGTCTACTTTGGGCTGCTAAAAACTTAGCTTGAATACTCCTCACCTTATCTTGATCATCCTTTACTAAATCAACCCCTAAAGGTTTCACATCTCCAACCTCAAACCATCATATGGGTGATCTACATCCCCTCCCATAAAGTGACTTAAACGGTGCCATATCTATGCTGGAGTGATAACTATTATTATAGGAGAACTCACACAAAGGTAAGAACTTATCCCAATGCGCTCAAAAATTAATCACATATGCCCTCAATATGTCTTCTAACACTTGAATAGTCGTCTTTGACTGTCCATCCATCTGTGGATGGAAGGCTGTACTAAAAGTGAGTTGTGTGCCCAATTCATCATGTAACTTCCTCCAAAACTTGGATGTGAATTGGGTACTACGGTCTGAGATGATAGAAAGGGGCACCCCATGAAACCTCACTATCTATTTCACATAAACCTTAGCCAATTGTTTAGCATTATAATCTATTCTTACATGAATAAATTGGGCTGATTTAGTCAATCTGTCAACCACTACCCAAATAGAATCAAACTTCCCCAAAGTCTTGGAAAGACCAACTACGAAGTCCATAGCTATTATTTCCCACTTCCATTATGGAATTGACATTCTTTGAACCAAACCTATAGGCCTTTGATGTTCATACTTTACTTGTTGGTAATTTTGACACTTAGTCATAAACTCTGCTATATCTTTCTTTATGCCAGGCCACCAATAAATTCGTTTCAAATATCGGTACATCTTGGTCACACCCGGATGAATGGAATATCGTGAATAATAAAATTCCGTCAATAATTTCTGAATCAAGTCATCAACTTGAGGAACACAAATCCTTTCTTTAAAACTGAGCACACCTTCTGCATCAAGAGTGGTCTCTTGTGCCTTACCAATCACAGTCTTCTTTTGAAGATCATTCAAATTTTCATCCTTAAATTGTTTGGCCTTGATCTCCTCAATGAACTTGGCCCTAATCTCAATGCTAGCTAACACCCCACCTCTTTATGAGATTCCCAACTGCATGAGTTTAGACTTCAAGGTCTGGATTTCCTTAGCCAAAGGTTGTTTGGATACACTCAAGCAAGCTAGACTACCCATACTCACCACTTTTCGACTCAAAGCATCTGCCACTACATTAGCCTTACCCGAATGGTATTGAATTGTCACGTCATAATCTTTGAGTAACTCCATCCACCTTCGTTGTCTCAAATTCAGATCTTTTTGAATTAAACACATGCTGCAAACTACGATAATCAGTAAACAACTCACACTTAACACCATAGAGGTAATGCCGTCAGATCTTAAGAGCGAACATTACCGCTGTCAACTTAAAATCATGTGTTGAATAATTTCTCTCATGCACCTTCAATTGATGCGATACATAAGCTATAACGTTCTTATCCTGCTTTAAAATAGCACCCAAACTCGATTGTGAAGCATCACAATAAACTATAAAATCCTTACCTTCAACGGGTAGTGCTAGAATAGGTGCGGTGGTCAAAAGAGTCTTATGCTTTTGGAAGCTTTCCTCATATTTTTCAGTCCATTCAAATGGTATCTCCTTTTTGGTCAAATTTGTCAAGTGTGTGGCAATAGAAACAAAGTTCTTCAGAAATCAATGATAGTAGCTAGCAAGCCCCACAAAACTCCTAACTTCTGTCACAGAGCTAGGTTGAACCCAATTTTTAACCGCCTCAATCTTTTGAGGATCGACCATCACCCCTTCTTTTGAAACTGCATGCCCAAAAAATGCAACCGAAGTCAACCAAAATTCACACTTAGAAAATTTGGCATACAACCTTTGTTTCCCAAGAACACCCAGAACAATACGAAGATGGTTGACATGCTCCTCCTTACTTTTCGAATAGACCAAAATATCGTCAATGAAGACTATAACAAACGAATCAAGGAAGGGTTTGAACACATCGTTCATCAAACTCATGAAAGCTGTAGGCGCATTAGTCAAACCAAAAGACATAACTAGAAACTCGTAGTTCCTATAGCGGGTTCTAAACATCGTCTTGGGCACATCCTCATGCCTAATTTTCAACTGGTGGTAGCTAGACCTTAGATCAATCTTAGAGAAAACTGATACACCTTGCAATTGGTCAAAAAGATCATTAATTCTAGGAAATGGGTACTTGTTTTGAATAGTGATCCTATTCAATTACCGGTAATCTATACACATTCTTATACCACCATCCTTTTGCTTAACAAACAAAATTGGAGCACCCTACGGGGAGGCACTAGGACGAATAAATCACTTATCAAGAAGTTCTTGGATTTGAGCATTAAGTTCTCTTAATTCCACCGGAGCCATGCGATATATAGGGATAGAAATAGGGCGGGTACCAAGTTCCAAATTAATGTAAAAATCTATATCTCTATCCGGAGGCATACCAGACAAATCATTAGGAAACACTTCTCTAAATTATGACACCACAATAACAGACTCAATAGATGGAGACTTAACCTCAACATCCTGAATATGAGCCAAATAAGCCAAACAACCCTACCTTACCAGTTTCCTAGCCCGAATGGAGGATATGATATTAGCTTGGTTAGGCTTGTACACCCCTTCCCACTCTCATTTTTCCCTTCCCAAAATTTCTAGAGTTACAGACTTAGTATTACAATTAAGCACATCATAATAGGGGAACAACCAAGTCATGCTTAAGATTATATCAAAGTGACTCATATTCAAAATCACCAGATCAGCCCAAGTTTGAAAACCCATAAACAAAATATGACAAGCACGATAGACATAGTGACTATGACAGACTTTCCAACAGGGGTAGAAACATGGGTGGGGACAATCTCTCCTCATATGCCCAGGTTCACCACAATTATAACATGTACGATGAAAAGATGGCCTGCTGCCCGTCGAAGTTGCGACTTTCTGGCTATCTTGAATCAAATTATGAGGTGGAGTTCCCGAGTAATTACCAGTAGAGGCGGGCATAGCGGACTGAATTGGCTTGGCTGCAAGTATCTGCCTTCCTGACCCCTTGTAGTAAAAACCTTGAAAGTTACCCGAGTTCTTGGCCCTCTTAGCCAATGCCTTAGCCTGGCCGTCTCGCCTCACCCCCTCCACTTTCTTCACAAAATCTGTTACCTCATTGAAGCTTTTCCCTGGAGAGGTCATATGAACAGATAATACTTGCAACTCAGAATTTAGTCCCTTAATAAATAAACGTATTCTCTGCTCCTCATAAGTCATCAATTGAGTAGCATATATAGATAAGACATGAAACTTGGCCTCATAAGTAGCCATAGACATACCACCTGGCTCCAAAGCCATGAACTCATTCTTCTTACGATCTATCAAAGTTTGAGGCACATACTTTCCTTAAAACAGAGCATGAAACTGGGTCCAAGTAAGTGGGGGTTAAACTGAAGATCTGTATTCCACATAAGCTCTCCACTACTGCTTACCCTTACCTTGAAGCTGAAAAGTCACAAACTCAACCCCATGTTGATGGACAATTCCCAACTTATGAAGCCTCTCATAGCAATCTAGGATGAACTCATACGCATCCTCACTCTCAGAACCATGGAATACATGCAGTTTCAACTTCAATAACTTAGTCAACATCTCATGCTCATTACCAGTTATAACAGGACCTAACAATGGACGGAATAATGCATCATTACCTACATTTCCACCCACCTTGGGGACAGTGATAGCAATAAGGGGATTGGCAGGAGTTTGAGATGCTTGAACAGAGGGAAGTACTCCAGGACTAACCAATCCTTTCAAGAACAATATAATTTGTTAAGTTAACACTGGGTCAATGGGAGGAATACATGTAGTCTCAACATGCACCTCTTCCTCTTGTCCAACATTCTCCTCTACCTCTTCATGGTACGCATGAGGGGCCTCATTTCCGGGAGCATCTCCAACCGATGCTCCATCCTTAGTAGGCATTGCCTTTCCTAGGCCTTTATCTCTAGCTCTTCCTCTACCCTTGCCTCGACCGCGACATCTCACTGCAGATTCCTCAGCCGGAGCATTGACAAGAGCTACGGGCCTGACGCCGTTGAACCTAGTGTTAACCATCTGTGGATAGAAGAGTGAAGAAGGTTAGATACCAATTTGTATCGTCAGATACCATTTGGAATCAAGTTATAGCACGAAAGGAAACAAAAGAAAAGAGAGAGATTTCCTAAAGTCCTATAGCCTCTCGAAGAAAAGTATAGACGTCTCCGTATCGTTCCGCAAGAATCTACTAGACTCGTTTTGGTATATTGAGATCAACAAACCTAGGCTGTGATACCAACTTTGTCACGATTCAGACCATCGTGATTAGCACCCATACTAACCTTTTGGTGGGAGAACCATTTATACTAATTGGCTAACCAACTTAATCAAAATACTAAAACATTTAAGGTTACAGAAGCAAGTTTAAATGCTAAAGAAGGATAGAGAGTTCCCATAAACTCCAATAAAAGTCTAACAACCAAACCTAACATTGCGGAATATACCTAGAACCTGAAAGTCAATGTACCAAAATATCTAAGGTTCAATCATAAGTCTAAATAAGAAGGGGTACAACCCCATACTAAACATAAGAAATCTAAAAAACTAGTATAAGTCTGAAAGGTGGACATAAACTAAAAGAGAACTCATGGCAGCCCGGAAGAACTGACTCACCCTTGAATTCGAAATGATCACTGATCTTCTAAGTGAGGTCTGTCAATAGTCGCCTGAAGATGCCCTGTACTCAACAAGGAAAGAGCAAGTGCAGTATCAGTACACAACCACAGTGTACTGGTAGGATCACGCGGTTATCCCATTAAGTATAACATACATAAGTCATTACAACACAATAATAACATGCATACACCGAACATATACATTATCAATATCATTTACGAACAACGAACAATCTCACAATTCTCAATATCACAGATATGTCAAATCAATTGTCCTCTTATGGAACCCAAACCTAAATGGTTAGCCTACCGGTACGTGGTATCCGATCCAATGTTTATGTCAAAATGTGGCAACTGATCCCATAATTATGCCAGAACGTGGCAACCAATCCAAGTTAGTGTGTCAGAATGCAACACCCGATCCATTCAACAAGCTACAATCAAAATCACAAAGTACATTCTCATAACTATACAATCAAGTCATGATTCATGGCATTCATTATTCATCTATCCTCATTTACAATTAGTGTGATCAATAATGCAATATTCACATACATACATGTATTATAATGAAACAAGAGCAAACATACATCACACAACATGAAATCACAACTATCACCTACCTCGAACAAAACTTGAAATCTCCTAAGAAACTTGATTCTTCCCTTTTCGAATTCTTTTCGCTTGTTCTTGGTTTACAAACAATCAATATAATGCTAGGATCAATAGACAAGACTTAATTACCCGTATCATAATAAATAAGATCAACCCTATGTTAAACCCTTGATTCCCATAACCCAAATTAGGGCTTTTTCCACCATAATATCATGATTAGAACCCTTTCCCATCGATAATTACCCATTAGATTACGATCTATGGATCAAAAAATGGATTTGGGGAGTTAAAAGCTTACCTTTAGCCTTAAGAATGGTAAAAAATCGTCAAGAAAGCACCTGGGGTCGTCTCCTAGCTCTCAAAGTCGAAAAGTGTAGAGTAAAATATTTTTGGGGTTTATTTTCAACTTAAATCGTGACTGTCATGCCACAATGGTACTCACCCTGCTACAGTGGATGGAGGGTAATTTTGTACCAATTCAAATACTTGAGGGCCATTTTAGGCGCTTCTCCATTTTCTAAATAAAGTGCATAATAAACACATGCATATATATCATTATTATATTTGTAGAATTAATTATTCTTTGTTAAATTAAAAATATATTATATTATATTATATTATTATATGTTTTATATGATAAAATATGAAATATGTCATAATTTCCAAGGAAATCATATTATGGAGAGAGGAAATAGGTTTTGTGTGTTAATTGAAAGCTCAAGCGTGATTATAGGAATGATGGGATATGTGTGAGTTAAATTTAATATGGAAAAAGTGGGAACAATCATTTTGGATTCTTATTAGATAGATTCTCATTAATGGATAGATTTTTTTTTTAAGGAAGCAAATATATGGACTATAGCTGTCACGATTTGTTAATTAAATATCCATGCTAATCTTTGGATGAAAATCATTTAAACCCTTCACCCTTTTTCTAAACGTCAAACTCCCCTCAACTTGGAACAATAGATATTTTCTCTTTATCAAATGTAATATCTATTTTCTTCTTGGTATTTTTAAGAGTTAGGGTGTAAGTACCCCTAAATTAGAGCTATTCAAAATCAAACCACAATTGATAAGTCAATCATAAAATTAAGGGAAAATTCTATGAAATAGCAAACTATTAATTCAAATTAAATGTTATAGCCATAGTTTCTTTTATTTGTAATTCGCAACAAACATTCTATGTTTTTTGTCATCCCATTTGTATATCGAATTATACAAACTCATTTGGTATACATATGTGTTGTATAAAAACTAATTATAGGACCCATTTGTATATCGAAATATACAAATAGACCCATTCGGTATACATATGTGTTGTATATATGTAGTAATTTTGTTTATATACAATTAATTGAAGGACCCATTTGTATACCGAATATACAAATAGACTCATTCGATATACATATGTGTTGTATAAAAATTAATTCCAGGACCCATTTGTATACCGAAATATACAAATAGACCCATTCGGTATACATATGTGTTGTATATATGTAGCAATTTTGTTTATATACAATTACTATGTTTTAGTTTGTATACCGAAATATACAAATACATATTTTTATGTATATGTATACCGAAATATACAGATTAATAGTCATAGCAAACATAAAGTTTGTTATGGAGCGCAATTATATAAACTATAGTTATAGCATACAAATATGATTTTTATGTTTGCTAAACCTAAAATTTGCTCTAAAATTAACTTGTTGGTATTGAATTATCGAATTAATAGTTAGTGAATGGATAATTTTTTTTTTATAGTTAACAGTTTATTAATGTGGGATCGGATTACTATTTTTCTTTTTGGGTAGACCGTTAACACGTTAAAAATTATCATTGTTATATTTTTACCGTAAGTATATTTGTTAAATAAATACTTTTGTGCATGTATCCTCAAAATTTAGACTTTCATATATTTCTCTTTGTTATTTACAATTACAAAATTACTGGCTTAAGTAGAGTTAGATTGTTTTTTTTAGATGGGAGATTGATATATTGGTGAGTGAAAGTGATAGAAAGGAGCATGAAATGATTGAGCCAATACATTGTCCGATAATTACTAATCCGATACGAAGTCAACAAATAGCTTATTGGTTGACTAGCGGGTTAGTATATTTAAAAATTGATATCTAGGTTAAACTGTTAAGCATATGTATCCACTATATTTGTCCAATAAGCATCCCTACCCTAAATTATGACCGAAATCCCAGCTATACACCTTAACTTAACTAGGGTCATGTTGCCCCTAAACTTATTTTTGTATTTTCGTGCATCTTTTATACTTATGTGACACCTTCAACCAGACAAGTTGGTTGGGTTGCATAATACGCTCCGCCACGTGTGTAAATATATATATATATTTTGAAAATTTAACTTTTTAAAAAAGAAATATCTACTTATTTAATTTACGTGTATCTATTTAACTTAGATTAATACATGTAAAAAATTTTTTAAATTTTTTTCCTTGTATTTAAGCTTTTATTTTATTGATTGGCTTATTCTATTTATTTTCTTTGTCTTTCATTTTATTTCAAATTTAATTCTAAATGTCTTGTTTTTAAAATAAATTCATTTCTGATGAGTATCAAAATATGTGAAGAAAATTAAATAAATAAAACACAAAAATATTAAAACGCTAAAAATTAAAGGATATTTTTTAAAAAATACACGTAAAATTTAAAAAATTAATTAAAACGAAAAAGATAAGAAATTAATGAAAAATGTTTAAAGTGACGAGAAAATAAATATTTTATAAAGAAAGAAATGACTATAATTGTGTGTGTATATATATATATATTTTAATGTTAATAATTATGCGAGGTAAATAATTGTAAAATGACCAATTAAACTAGGGCTTGTGTCTAATTTTTTCGTTGTTCACTTGCCTTCAAGAGAGAATGCACACTCTTTATGCCACGCCAACATTTATAGTGTATTTATTCTATTTTAAAATAGTTTAGAGAGGTAACATGACCCTAGTTAAGTTTAGGTGTGTCAATGAGATTTTGAGTATTGTAACGACCTTCCTCGTCATTATGGATGAGCTATTAGCAAGAGAAAATGGGTGAGAAAGCTTTTGATTTTAAGAGTTGAAAATTTCAGGCTAGGCTAGACTTAAATGAAATCTAAGAGAGATGAGGTATAGTGAAATTGGAGGAAAGAATTGGGGGAAACGTCTAAGTAAAGTCTAATTTCCTTGTTGCTAGGGTGTTAAGGAGTCCTTTGGACTTTTCAGAAGTAAATTTGGGCAAATATAACTCCCGATATCGAACTTGGCGTGAAGGGATTGGTTTGAAAAACCAAGGTTCAAAAGTGTGTCATGAAATAGGCTAATTTTGGAGGATTTCCGAGTCTCTATCTTGTGTCAGCTGCTATAGTGGATGAAACACCATTATAGCGGTGGATTTAATTCCCTCTATTGTGGAAGATCCTGCTACGGTGGCACCGCTATAGCGGGATTGGACCATTATAGCAGGATTAGTCGCAGTTAATACAGAAAAATTCTAAAAAGTACCGCTCATTATTTGGCAATTGTGTTTTGGGGAAGAGCAGGGGCGACCTAAGGAAATTCGATTCTAGAGTTTTAAAATCTGTGATGGTGATCTTAGGGGAAGGTTCAATAGATTTTCTTTTTCCAACATTAATCTTTTGCTAATTAAAACAGAGTTTTATGAAATTCTCTACACAAATGAGTATATTAGTAAGTTCAAAATAGTTAAATCACACTCTCTTGCATTAATGATACTGAGCTAAAAAAAGTAAATTTTAAATCAAGTAAGGAAAGTAAATATAATAGGGAAAATGTAGAAGTACCTCCCTATATTATGACCCAAATCCGAGAGACACATTTTAACTAAACTAAGGTCCTATTACCCCCTGAACTCATTTTTTTTTGTAATTTTGTACACCTTTTTGACTTACGTGACATCCAAATATATCTCACACGTCTCAACTGTGTGGAGTCACAGGGTGTGCTACATAAGCCAAAAGGTGTACAATATTATATATAAAATGAGTTCAGGGGGGTAATAAGACCTTAGTTTAGTTAAGGTGTGTCTCTGAGATTTTGGTCATAGTCTAGGGGGTACTTGTGCCTTCTCCTAATATAATATCATAAACTACAACAGAGATTAGTGTTATGAAGCAAAATATTTAGGAAGATTTATAAATACCCCAAATGTAATTAACCTATTTTGGAGCGTCATATTGTATTTTCGGTACAAAATATATAAAATTCAAGTGAAATTTACTTTTTAGTTAACTTGAGGAAAGTTTGATGATTTTTATGGGACGAAAAATAGAAAAGTATCTCAATTTTTAGTTTGATGGCTTGACTTTTATGTGATAAAAATTGAAAATTAATTTTATGTGATAAACTTTAAAATTGGATAACTTTTATATAATAATTTAAAAAATTATGCAATAAACTCAAAATTAAATGACACCTAGTGAAATTTAGAAAACAAAATTTGGGAAGGAAGAATTCTTATTTTACATCTTAAAGCTGCTACAATATTTGACACTGTTAAAACCTGGACAATATAGTTTCTTGGTATGTATACTACCGCTATTAATGTGTCTTTCATGTTATATTACATTTTTTATTTAATCTACTTCAAAATGAATGATACTTCGCTATTTTAAAACAAATATTTTAAAATTTCGATCCCTAATGACACGTTTTCATACCAATTTTTTTTTGGACATATTTTGAAGTTACACTACTAAAAATAGTGAAAATTGAGGGCCAAAATCAACGGTCAAGATCATTTCTTAAAAAGAATTAATGAACTATACATTGTCAATTTTGCTTCGTCACTATTGTGAAATTGACAAATAAGTTAAAATCGTGGGACAACAAATATTTGTTGGGTTTAGGATTTTTTTCCCCTTTCTATGTGGACAAATAAAAGTCTTATTAGGACCAGCCTACTTTAGCCCATAACCCCAATATTATGTGGCATATATAAGGCTTATTTGATCTTATTTTCGGAAACACAAGAGAGAAAAATCAGGAGAGATTCGTTTTAGAGATTGAGAGAAAAATCTCGTTTTTGCTTCTGGAAATTTTCTGTTCAGGCAGTCTACTTCAGACAGATTTTTCGCTTCGTTAACCATTGGATCGTGCTCAAATTTGAACTGACAGTTCTCCGCATCTGGTTCTTGCAATTCGACGGTGGAGACCGGATTTGGAGGTCTGTAGCTTCTGATTTTGGGGAGTGAACAGTAGCTCATTTTTGGTTGAAATCTCTCCTTTAATTCTCTAGTTTTGGTGCAATCTTGTTTTGTTGTTGCTCGTTGTTTGGTACTTGTTTTGTGGCCACTTTTGGACAACAATTTTGTAACTCTTGGTGTTTATAGTAAGCTTTTGGTCTTGTGGTTTTTTACTCTTCACATTGAAGGGTTTTTCATATAAATCATTGTGTCTTGTGTGATTGGCTTATTCTTATCTTGTTGTTTTTGTTTGGTTAATATACTTGCTATCCATTCTTTGTATTGCTTGATTTGGTTTGTCTTCTCTTGGTTCAAATTGAAAGGGAAAGTTAGGCTTGGGTATTATTCTGCTGTTATCCTATCAGACATTCCTTTTAGTGCCTTGCCTTTCCCAACAAAGTGGTATCAGCACATAGGTTGTTGTTCATTATTAATTTGAATGATAGAGGCAAATATGAGCAAGATGGTTTGTTTGAATGGTAATAACTATCATATTTGGAGAGGCAAGATGAAAGATCTTCTATTTGTCAAGAAAATGCATTTACCTGTGTTTACTTCTAATAAATCCCCGTCCATGACGGATAAGGAATGAGAATTTGAGTACTTGCAGGTTTGTGGCTATATTAGACAATGGGTTGAAGATAATGTTCGAAATCACATTGTGATTGAGACACATGTCAGAAGTTTGTGGGACAAGCTCGACACGCTAAATGCTTCAAAGACTGGCAACAATAAGTTGTTTCTATTGAAACAATTGATGAATATCAGGTATAAAGAGACACTCATTTTTCTGATCATATTAATGATTTTCAGGGTGTTCTTGACTAGCTTTCTGAAATGAATGTAAAATTCGATGAAAAAATACAGGGACTATGACTGCTTAATACTCTGTCAGACTCTTTTGAAACTCTTCGAGTTTCTTTGACTAATTATGTTCCTAGTGGTGTTGTGACCATGGAATATGCTAAGAGTGGTGTCTTGAATGAAGAGATGAGAAGAAGATCTCAAGGCTCACTTCTTCTACTTCACACTCCGATGTTTTGGTTACTGAAGATAGGGGGAGAAACAAGTTCAGAGGTCAGAGTGACATAGATAAAAGTAGAGGTAAGTCAACGTCTAAATACAAGAATGTTACTTGTGACTATTGCCACAAGAATGGGCATAACAAGAAATATTGTTTTAAGTACAAGAGAGATATGAGACAACAAAAAAAGAGGGTGACAATGAAAATCGTGTTGCTATTGTTGCTAATGATGATCTTCTTATTTCTTGTGATGAAAATGCTGTCAATCTTGTTCGCGATGAGTCTAGCTGATTTGTGGATTTTGGTGCTACTTCTCATGTCACGCCTAGGAAGGAATTATTTTCTTCTTATACTCCAGGTAATTTTGGGATATTAAAAATGGGTAATAATCATGAGGTTGTAATTCTTGGTATTCAGACAGTTTGTTTGGAAAGTAATAATGGTTTCAAACTAGTTCTCAATAATGTCAAACATGCTCCAGATGTTCGCTTGAATTTGATTTTTATGGGATACCTTGATGATGAGGGTTATGTTAATACCCTTGGTGCTGGCCAGTGAAAGCTTACTAGAGGTTTGATAGTTGTAGCCCATGGTGACAAGTTGCCTAACTAATATGTTTTTCAGGCTCCATTTTTAGAGGCTCAGTGAATTTGGTGGAGAATAATACTTAACATTGTTATGGCATAGAAAACTGAGTCATATGAGCGAGAAGGAGATGAACAATTTGGCTAAGAAGAATTTGCTTTCTAGAGTGAAACAAGCAAAGTTGAACAAGTGTGTTCATTGCTTAGCAGTTAAACAGAAGAGAGTTTCTTTTCAGAGTCATCCGCTTTCAAGAAAGCTTGATTTGCTAGAGTTGGTACATTTTGATTTGTGTGGTCCTTGTAAGGTAAGGTCTCATAGTGGTGCACTTTATTTTGTGACTTTTATTGATGATTATTCTCGCAAACTCTGGGTATTCTCTTTGAAGTTCAAGTATCAGGTACTTGATGTGTTCAAGAGTTTGTAGGCCTTGATTAAGAGACAGACATGGAAGAAATTGAAATGCATTCATTCTGATAATGGTGGTCAGTATATTGGCTCTTCTGATAGATATTGCAGAGAGCAGGATATTCGGCATCAGAAAACTCCTCCAAAGACTCTTCAGCTAAATAGTTTGACGGAGAGGATGAATAGATCTCTTGTTGAGAAAGTTAGATGTATGCTTTCAGATGCTAAGCTGTTAGATTCCTTTTGGGCAGAAACAGTTAATACTACTGCATATGTTATTGATTTATCTCCTACTGTTGCTTTGAATGGTGATGTCCCTTACAGAGTTTGGTCTGGTAAGAATGTTTTTTATGATCATCTTAAAGTTTTTGGGTGTAAAGCCTTTGTGCATGTTCTTAAGAATGAAAGGTCAAAGTTAGATCTTAAAACTAGGCAGTGTATCTTTGTTGGTTATGGTCAAGATGAATTTCGCTATCGCTTCTTTAATCCAATTGAGAAGAAACTTGTTAGAAGTCGTGATGTTGTGTTCTTTGAAGACCAAACAATTGAAGATCTTGACAAAATTGAGAAAGTTGATTCTTAGAGTAGTGACAGCCTAGTTGATGTTGATCCAGTGCCTTTGACTATTCCACCATGTGAAAATCTTCAAAATGATGAAAACCAAGTTGATATTGAAGATGGTGATCATATTTAGAATGACCAGTATGCCGGTGATCCTCCAGTGCAAGACGATGTGATTGGTCAGCAACCAACTATTATTGATGCTCCAGTGCAAGACGATGTTGTTGGTCAACAACCAACTATTATTAATGCTCCAGAGAGTTCTCTCAGAAGATCTACTAGAGAGAAAATACCTTCATTTCGTTATTCTTCCAATTAGTATGTACTCTTGACTGATGGGGGAGAATCAGAGAGTCTTGATGAGTCCATGGAAAGTGAAGAAAAAGAAAGGTGATTTGATGCTATGGAAGATGAAATGAAGTCTCTATATGATAATCATACATTTGATTTGGTTATGTTACCTAAAGATCAAAAAGTTTTGAAAAACGGGTAGGTTTTTAGGGTAAAACATGAATATGGTAACCCAATTCCACGATACAAGGCTAGATTAGTTGTGAAGGGTTTTAGCCAGAAAAAGGGAATTGATTTTGATGAGATATTCTCTCTAGTTGTGAAGATGTCATCCATCCGTGTGGTTCTAGGCTTGGCTGCAAGTATGGATTTAGAGGTTGAACAGATGGATGTTAAAACTGCTTTTCTCCTTGGTGACTTGGATGAAGAAAGTTATATGGAGCAGCCAGAAGGCTTTGAAGTCAAGGGAAAAGAGAATTATGTTTGCAAATTGAAGAAGAGCTTGTATGATTTAAAACAAGCTCTCAGGCAATGGTACAAGAAGTTTGGTTCTTTTATGAGTTAGCAGGGCTTCAAGAAGACTTCTTCAGACCATTGTGTTTTTATGCAAAAATTCTCTGATGGTGACTTTATTATCATTTTGTTTTATGTTGATGACATGCTTGTTGTTTGTCATAATGCTTGCAGGATTAAAGAGTTGAAGCAAGAGTTGAATAAGTCTTTTACTATAAAAGACTTGGGACTAGCAAAGTAGATTCTTGGCATGCAGATTGTCCGTGATAGAGATGCCAAGAAGTAGTGGTTGTCACAAGAGAAGTATATTCAGAAAGTACTTTGTATATTCAACATGGACAAAGCTAAGGTTGTCAATACACCTTTAGTTATGCACTTCAAACTGAGTACTAGACATTATCCTTCCAGTGATGGTGAGAAGGAAGATAAGAAGAAAGTTCCTTATGCTTCAGTTGTTGTTAGTTTGATGTGTGCAATGGTGTGTACAAGACCAGATATTGCTCATGTTGTTAGTATTGTTAGCCGTTTTCTTTCTAATCCGGGAAGACAACATTGGAATGTTGTAAAGTGGATTATGAGATATCTTTGTGGCACTTCTATTTTGAGTTTGTGTTTTGGTACAGGGATG
Source organism: Solanum commersonii (assembly GCA_029007595.1). Classification (NCBI taxonomy): domain Eukaryota; kingdom Viridiplantae; phylum Streptophyta; class Magnoliopsida; order Solanales; family Solanaceae; genus Solanum; species Solanum commersonii. The sequence continues at coordinate 11,555,811 of JAJTWQ010000003.1, read as the reverse complement.
CCTATTCTTTATGGTTACACTGTTTCAGACATGGCTAGTGATGTTGATACTCATAAGTCTACTTCAGGCTACTTGATTACTTTTGCGAAGGGAGTTATGTCTTGGCAATCTAGGTTGCAAAAATGTGTTGTTTTATCTACTACAGAGGCTGAGCTTATTGTTGTTGTTGAAGCTTGCAAAGAGTTGATTTGGATGGAGAGATTTTTGGGGGAACTTGGTTGTGCTCAAGAGATGTATGTGCTTTATTGCGACAATCAAAGTGCTATTCATCTTGACAAGAATTATACATTTCATGGTCGGTCTAAACACATTGATGTGAGGTATCATTGGATTCGAGATGTGTTGGATTCTAAGTTGCTTGAACTTGAAAAGATCCATATCAATGATAATGGTTCCGAGATGATGACTAAGCTTTGCCAAGAGGGAAGTTTGAGGATTGTTGCATGATCGCCGGGATAACGGTCTCCTCCACATAGTTGTGAGGGGGAGAATTGTTGGGTTTAAGATCGCTTTTTCCCTTCCTATGTGGATAAATAAAAGTCTTATTAGGATCAACCCACTTTAGCTCATAACCCCAATATTATGTGACATATATAAGGCTTATTTGGTCTTATTTTCAAAAACACAAGAGAGAAAAATCAAAAGAGATTCGTTTTAGAGATTGAGAGAAAAATCTCGTTTTTGCTTCTGAAAATTTTCTGTTCAGACAGTCTCCTTCAGACAGAGTTTGCCACTTCGTTAACCGTTGGATTGTACTCAAATTTGAACTGGAAGTTCTCCGTATCTGGTTCTTGCAACTAATTGGTGGAGATCAGATTTGGAGGTCTGTAGCTTCTGATTTGGAGAGTGAACAGTAGCTCATTTTTGGATGAAATCTCTTTTTTAATTCTCTAGTTTTGATGCAATCTTGTTTTGTTGTTGCTCGTTGTTTGGCGCTTGTTTTGTGGCCAATTTTGGACAACAATTTTGTAACTCTTGGTGTTTATAGTGGAGCTTTTGGTCCTGTGGTATTTTACTCTTCACATCGAAGGGTTTTCCACGTAAATCGTTGTGTCTTGTGTGATTGGCTTATTCTTATCTTGTTGTTTTTGTTTGGTTGATATACTTGATGTCCATTCTTCGTATTGCTTGATTTGGTTTGTCTTCTCTTGGTTGAAATTGAAAGGAAAAGTTAGACTTGAATATTATTCCGTTGTTATCCTGTCGGACATTCCTTTTAGTGCCTTGCCTTTTCCAACAATTTTATCTGTTTTTTAAAATCATCAGAGAGAGTTGGTTTTCAGAAATATATATTTAAAATGTAGCTGTGTGGAATCAAAACTATGTATTTTTTTTATGATTTGGACAATTGTACAACTCGACTACATATATTATTTGATGTAATATTTCCATCGTTTTCATTTATACTCTTCAACTGCAATTATGCACTTAAAAACTTGACCATGTCCCATGTCCGTCAGTTTTTGTAAAACAAATAATAAATCAAGGGATTGAGTTGGTTTTATTTTATTTTTTAAAAATATAATTCATGCGCAAAAAAATTGATAGATATCTATCCGTTTTCATTTAATTTTTTTAGAAAAAAAATAGAATTGACGGACATGGTAAATTTTCCCTCAATTTTTTGGGCCGACCCTGTCCGTCGATTTTTGTAAAGTAGTGTTACAAATTCTTTCAATCGCCCCCCTCCCCCGGGAGAAAAAGGGAAAGGAAGAAGGAAAAATGCCTAAAATTTGTATGTGGGACATTGTATTCCTGTTGATTGGGACTTCTATTTCAGCCCTGTTATTCCTTTTATCAAGTAAAAAATTTAAGTATATATTGCAAAGACAAACCTCATCTAAATTCTAATATTATGTAATGTGTAGCTACTATTACACAAAATTATATATACGATCAATCACGTGTACTTGCGTGTGCATTTGGACCCAATACTCCAATAGTAGTTGTAGCTAATTAATGAGTGCATTTTCCAGGTGCTAAAAACATAACTATACCTACTATTTTTCATAGTGGAAGAGTGATGAGCTTAGTAATGTACAACATGTGCCATAGTGACTAGTTAAGTGGTCCTCTATTTCACGAGACAACTTTAAAGGTCCCACTTTCAACTAATCTTCTTTTAAGTTATCTCATCGTTTGGTGTGAGAGATAAAAATACATAGTTTTAGGCTAAAATTTTGCTGTCTTGTTTGGTTGTAAAGTTTGGAATACTTTATCCTACCATTTATATCATAGTGATAGAATAAGTTATCCCATATACATTGTGGGATAAGTTATCCCAGGCATTGGTGTAGCTATGTTATTGGACACTCTTTGTCAGAAAATAATATCGTATATATAAGTAAAATAATACACAGAGTGATTAAATAACATATTCTGGACACCCTTGACAGAACAAAGTGTTGTAGCCCAATGATTTTAGACGCCTTGAAAGAGTCAGGTGCTCACGTGTTCGAATTTCACTAGCAGTACTTTTTTGGACACCCCTTGTGTAAATAACTTTTTCCCAACCAAACGACCTCTTTGTCTTACACCTACACCAAACAAAACCTTCTGGACATCAGTCCACAGTTTTGTTTTTCTTTGGTTATAAATGTGACCTTAGCTTGAGCAAATATTATACATCATATTTCAATTCGAAAGAAAATTAAACTTTCCCTTCCCTTCTTCTTTCAAAGCAATTTGCTAGGTGAGTGTTGATCGAGATGGAGAAGCAGGGCACGTGCATTACTAACTCATAGCAAGATTTGTCGGTGTTTCGAAAATTCTGCTATCATAGTACTGTATTTTACAGCATATACTGGTTGTACTTTACATGTATGTGGTAAAATGATGAGTTAGTTATTCATGTGCCTGTTTTCCCCATCATGACTACTCAACCTTATTATCAGTACCATATTCAGTGTCAATCCAATTCTTGATTGAAAGGTAAGTGATTTTGAAAAATATTTCTGATTTTAGGTAAGTGATAGATCTGAATGTCTTCTTATATGATTTTGGATAATCATTTGCATACCTTCATTATTCTTGGTTTACTCAATATTGGGCCTAGCTAGGACCAGAGCTAAAGTTCTAGTTATGAATTCGGCAAAATTCATAATGATAGATTTGGCCAAAAGTCAAAACCTTGTATTAACGTTATAAAAATCCATTTAATATACATAAAAAAAATATATTCAACACCTAGTAATCTGTCTTTTTAAGAATTCAGAATCAATAAATTTAGATTTTTGTTCGGTCTCACTTGATCTCCATATTATATTATGCACGTTTCAGATGTTATGTCCTAGGAATGCCAAGAATGTCTTAAGTATTTCACATAGGTTGAGGGAAAGTATGGTTGTATCTTTATGATGTTTAGATGACTTTCATTTCGTGATAATTTTTGATATTGAGTTTGGTCCGAGAAGTTCATTTTAAAAGGTGATGTTGATGTTTGTTATATTCTCGTGTTCATGAGATAAAAAGCTCAATCGTCTTAATGATTATGATTATGATACTCGTGAAGAACATGAGTCATTGGTGATGGAAAGATGCAATAGTACTATAAAATGTCAAAGAAAAGATAAACATTAAATTGATCAAGTGGTCTAAATTATAATCAATTTGTTGAAAAATAATCCATGGTTGAAAGGTATATATATATATATATATATATATATGCAAAAAAGACTAGAATAGATAATCATGATTCCACAATATGTGATATTTTAAGAAACTATTGCCTTAGATTTGCTTCAACTTGACCTCTCCTAATTACTTTAGGATGTGGACTGAGATGTAACATATTAGGACCACCAGAGATAATTGGAAATATTTCAGTAGGAGCTACACAATCTGCAACATTTTGATTGATGAAATGGAACATAAATGCATACAACAACCAAACAATAATGAACTATACCTCAATATGATACTTTTTTATTTTCTCAGATCTAAACTATGTAAACTTTGATCTATAATATATATGTAATTTCATTATATATATTGACATAATATATTAAGTTGAGTTAGTTTAATTTAGCTTCAAATTTACTTTAGAAAAGTGAAAAGTGTCGCATCAAGTTAGTCTAATTTAATTTCAAATTTATTATGGAGAAGCGAAAAGTGTTGCTCCAATTAAAAAGAAAGAAATATAAGCTTATAAATAGCCAAGAGTTGGGAGAAAAGAATAACAATTTAATTATGTTTTGAGTGGATGGAGAGCACCTTAGTAGTATAACAATACAAAAATGAGCTAATTGGTAGAAGCCAGAAAGGCTTGGTGCAAAATGTATTGGACCGGCCGATGACTAGAATGTGCTTGGTGGAATCATTTCCCACTAAATAGAGAGCGCGCGCACAAGAGTAAAAGTTTGTGGTTAAGAGTTTGTACGGGTTAAATTTGGAAAATGAAAAGTCATTTCTCCTTCGTTGGTAGAATAAAGGAACAATATTGTTTTTATATTAAGAAACATGACTTCCTTTAACTCTTAAATATGGTTAAGAAGAGAGTGCCCCTTGTGTTGTTTTTGTTGCTGCTCAGTTTTGGCTTCGACAAATGATGTGATTGAATTTCTTTTTTCCTAAAATTAATTTGCAGAATTATATATTAATTAATTAATTCACGGAATATTTTTTGTAAGGACTTGTTCGTTCTGAACAGACATTTCCTTTCCCAAGAGATACCATGCTTGTTTTGTTTAGAACAAGTGAATTTACATCTATTCAACCATATTGTTGGCTATAAATAGAGAGGATTATCTCACGTTTCAAGCATCAAATTTTCTTCTTCTTCTGCATATATTTACTTACAAATAAATTAGTCGAATCTTTATGTGATATCGATGCTGACTTTTGGTTCACTAAAGTTACTGAAGTTTGAGGTGTCGCTACTTTTTTAACAAGTATATCTATTTTATCTTGGGATGAAATAATTCACAACCTCATATACAATGAGAAAATTAAATTCCTTAAGGACTATATCTCAGATAGGGGTGTACAAAACCGAATCAAACCGCAAATCGAGTCAAATAAAAAAAAAACCCGACTAGTGGTTTGGTTTAACTTGGTTTGGTATTGAAAAAAAAAACCCGACTATATTTGGGTTGATTTGGTTTTAACTAAAAAAAATCAACCCGAGACCAAACTAACCCGACATTATATATGTAATTTTAAAATTTTATTTTATACATAAAAATATTTACTTTGATATAATTTTAAAATATTTCTTATACTATTTCATAGTTTTTATCTTTTAATATATTATTTCAAGTTTAAAACTTAGAATTCGGAATGGTCCAATAAAGATTATGGTTCATAGATGTTGATAATTATAATAAAACTTAAATCAAAATAAAATTAATACTAATGCAAAAAGAAAATCAATTCAACACTATGAATGACAATAATATTGAATATTTGTTCTTTAGTTTTACATCGGTTTAGACAATTAAAATACATAATCTAATTTTAATTTTCCTTAAATATTAGTAATGTAACTAATACTTATTAAACTTATTTTAGCATGATTTAGTACTTTTAAATTATTATCATTTTCATTATGAATTTGCAATATTTATTTTATATGATTTCATTATTATTTTTTATTGAATATTTTTGTTTCATCAATACTCATCTCATATTTTGTGTAATTTTTTTAAGAAACACCTTAGATAATTACATTTTGGTTGGACTAAAGAAATATTTGGAGCACAAGTTAATTATATGTTTGTATGCAAACTTTACCGAAAAAATTCAAAAACTGGAAAAATTCGAGGTTTATTAGTTTGGTTTGATTTATAAATTTAAAAATTCGACACAATGGTTTGGTTTGGTATTTGAAAAACCCTAACCACCCGAGGTTGAAAAACCCGAAAAAATCCGAATTTATTAGTTTGGTTTGGTTTATAAATTTAAATTTTTACACAAATAGTTTGGTTTGATATTTGAAAAATTCGAACCAACCCGGTCATGTACACCCCTAATCTCATATACTTATTTAATACATTTAGACTTTCTTTTTTACTTATTCTTCTGATATTCTTATTGAACACAATACCATTCGAATATACTATATTCTATATAAACAAGTATCATATAAGTGAATAAGTTTTGAAAATCACTCTTCAAATTTTATAAGAAAACCATAGTTCCCACAAATTTTGATACCCATCAATAATTAACCCATCTTATATTGTTATATTAAATATTAAAATTGACAACATATATAATAAGTAATCTACAAAAACATTTTCGCTTTAATTACAACCATTGTTAAAAAAATATAAAAGAATATTTTAAAAACAAACACACTTGATTAATGAGTTCAATCTAACTACTTAAGATTCAGAATTCCAGTAAATATAAATAAATAAGGTTTAAAACAAACAAAATTGAAACTGGGGAGTATCATGAAAGCTGTAAAGGTCTCTTCAAATTGAAGAAAAGGATATAAGTTATATATGCATGTTGATAAATGTAAATAATATTTTATAGTATCAATTGATTAGTGTAACTGGCTATAATAAGGGCACTACACTACTTTCCATGTTATTATAATATCAAGCTTACTAGGAATATTTATCAATTATTATAGGCCAATTTGATGATATAAAATTTTTATATAAAAAAATTATATATTATCAGTGTATAAAAATAAAATTCAAGAAGAAAAATATATGTATATCAAATGCTATATGTGTTTAACTAAGGATTGCGCGAAGGAAGAAGCTAATCAATCAGAATTGATGTTAGAAGCACTACTAGAAAATATGAAATTAGTAACAGAACTAATCGGTGATTCCGTTTAGTTCATCAATAAAAAATTCTTAGATAATTGAATTTTCTTATAATCTATCACTAATTCATAACTAATATGGGATTATTAGCATGAAATTTTCACAATTTAGATATGAAATTTCGCCTATCGCTAATTGTTTATTTTCTTGTTGGGTAGATCACGATATTATTACTTGTATTTAACTTTGCCTTTCAGTGTGTATATGTCCATGTGTGTGTTCTACTAAAGGGTCTAATAGGTTGTTGGAGAAGTGGTAGAGATTTGGATACTATAAGCTAGTTTACCAAAAATATATTTGTATAATATCTTTAGTGTCAAAAATGGAAATTAGGTTTTCACCAAAAAGGAAAGAAATATCTTTGTCTTCATTTGATCTATATAGCCTCTTCTCCCACAGGCCACTATAACAATTGATATATGCAACCATCACTAGCATGATTTTGTAGTATCTAATATTGAATTTTCTGTTATCCAGTCCATTATATATGTTAAAAGCTACTTCCTTGCTCAAAATAATACAATTCACAGTACTTTATCTACATAATAAATAATTGACTTTCTGAACTTAAATCTTATTTTCAAAAAGACACTTTAAATTTGTGGAGATCTTGTCCTTGCATCCTCTGAACCAATTTGAAGTGGAATCAATACAACCTTTCAACCTCAACATCGATTTGAAAGAACTTGTATATATCACACACCAATTCTATTTTGACACGTCATTCTCCATTTTAAACTATTTCTACAAAAAAATTGTTAGGGAAATTTCTTAATAACCACTAAAAATAACTTAATTAGGCTTTATAGTTATAGCTACATGTTAGAGGGAGGAGAGAGATGAGCGAGATTGGAAGATGGAGCAGAGAGGCAAACGAGAGAAGACAGAGAGTGGAGAGAGGTGAATTGTATATGTATATATGTCAGATAATTGTATATATGTAACTGGGATACATATGTATTTGTATATCTGGCAAGCGAGGTTGGGAGAGGGAGAACAGGGGCGAGCGAGATTATGAGATGGAGGAGAGAGGTGAGCGATATTGGGAGAGGGAGGAGAGAGGGCAGAGAGTGGAGAGAAACTAATTGTATTTGTATATGTATAAGAGACGAGAGAGGCGAGAGGAAGATAGGAGAAAGGCACACGTAATTATAGCTAAAAAGAGGCTGCGAGTGGTAATTAATTCAAACTATAGCTATGTTAGCTAATTAACTAGTATATGTTTGCTTATCCGCGCAATTTCCCCTTTTTTGAAATATATATATGCAAAAATAAAGTTTAATATTGAAAGGGAAAATTACGCATATAAGCATACATATACTAGTAATTAGTCAACACTGCTATAGTTTGCCTTAATTACAATTCGTGACCTACTTTTAACTATAATTACGCAACTCAGCTTTTTAGTTTTGTATAATTTACACATTTGTATAATTTGAAATTTGTATAACTTTTGTATAATGTAATTTTGTACAATATAATTTGTATAACTGCTTACACTTCAGATATTTGTAATTGTATAAATTCGTTATTTCAAGTTTGTACAAAAATAACTGAATTATACAAATATATCCGTGAATTATACAAACTCACCCACGAATTATACAAACTTGCGAATTATACAAACCCGTGAATCATACAAACGAGGCAACTTAAATTATAGCTACAACCTGTAAGTATGCAAATTATAGCTATGGAGCATAATTAAATTTATTATAGTGGCTATTTGCGAAATTTCCCCCTATTAAAACAATATGGTCCCATCCGTTAAGGGCTCGCTTAACACCTATCCGAGTAGAAAATTGGGCCACATATTTTTGGGCCCAAATGTTCATCTCTTTTACATACTACCTAGTGTATCAAAATGAAAAGATATAGTTCCTCCATCTCATTTTATGTGACACCATTTAACTTGGCACGAAGTTTAAGATAAAAAAGATAACTTTTGAAATTTATGGTCTAAAGCAATCCTTAAATATTTGTGCAGTTGTAAATTGTTTCATTAAGAATAAAATAAGAATTTTAAAGTTAAATTATTTCTAATTATTGTAAAGTAATATATTTTTTGAGACGGAAGAAAAAGGAAAGAGAGCCACATAAAATGAGATAGAGGGTACTATACATAGTAACCCTTCTCTACTTGTCACCTTATTTTAAAGAACTTTCAGTCCCATGAACTAATTAGAAGAGCAATTAATAACCCCTGTTATGCTTGCTTGGCATGGGGCTGAGTAACAAATTTTTTTTTGATAAAATCTTATTCATAACATTTTCTTTTATCAATCGTATTTTCTTTTCTTTTTTTCATTTTTCTACTTTCTCCTTTTTCCCTTCTTCTTCCTAGAACTTCAATTATTGTTATTAAGAAGCTTTTGAGCTATAAATTTACAAGTTTCACTTTTAATTTCTTCTTTACATATTTTGTATATATCTTATCGAGGTTGAGTTTACAAGGAGAAGATCCGAGAAAGTTTTCAAATTGATATATTAAAAGAAAAAATCATTCAAAGTTTCAAAAATATTTGCTAATATTATTTTTAAACTATTGTTTTGCTTAGAGTTAGGAAATAAAATTGAACGTTAACTTGTATGTCAATACATATGTTTGCATTATTGGGATTTTGGAACTAAAACTAAATATTGATAATGTCAATATATGGTTAAGTAATATTTGTTAACTATTACAAATCTATCTATATATAAAAGGAAAAGTAAAAAGTGCCACATGTCAGCACTACAAAATTTCTCCATTTTTTGTATTAAAAATTAAAATTTAAAAATACTTTAAATATGCATTAGTTGGTAATTTAAAAAAATAAATTATTGTACACGTGAATAATGCTTAATTTTTTTTTTACTTATTATTTTTTATAATTAGAATCTATCTATATATAAAAGGAGAAGTAAAAAGTGTCACATGTCAGCACACTACAAAATTTCTCCATTTTTTTGTATTAAAAATTTAAATTTTAAATTTTAAAATACTTTAAATATGCATTAGTTGGTAATTTTAAAAAATAACTTATTCTACACCTGAATAATGTTAAAAAAAAATTTACTTATTTTTTTTTTTGTAATTAGAATCACAATTAGAATATGTAGTTTTATCCCATGTATTTGTGACTATAATTGTGAATAACTAACTAAATATTATCATGTTTCTTTATATATTTCCTAAAAATAATTTTTAAATCACAATTAAAATGTAAATTTGCAGCTTTTAAATACGTTCGAAATATGCAGTTTTAAATACTTTTGAAATACTTTTTAATAAAAAAACAATGAAACTTCACAATTAAAAGAAACCGAATTTGTCACACGTTGGCTTCTTTTTCAAAAATTATAAGCAACAAACAAATAAAATTTTAAGAGCCTTTAAATTTTAAATCACAAAAAAACAGTCAATAATTTTAAAAAACAAAACTGCCAATTCAAAAGTAGTGTAACTTCCACCCGCTGTGTAGTCATATAAATATATTTTTCATTCTTTTCCACAATCTCTGTATCATTTTGCATTTATTGATTTTCTTGAAAAACTTTTAGGGGAAAAAAAATTATGAATGAAAGAAGATCTTTTAAGTTTTACCAAAATAGAAGAAGAATCCAGATCATATATTTGTTCTCAGTTTCATATTTGTGTTGTTACGAAATGAATTCGAAATGCGTTTTCAATTGATTTATCTTCTTTTTTTTCTTTCTGAATTTGTATTATTTTTATCTACATTATAAAATTAGAACTATGATTTTACAGGATTGAAGTACACTTTTATCACATATTGAAGAATTCTCAACCAAGTAAAACTCAAAACTTGAGAGTCTTTATTTCCCTTTCTATTATATATTTTTTATTATAAATAAAATCCAAATTATGAGATTTGCTACAAGAATTCTTATAAAAAATGTTTCTCCATTTAAACTCAATTAATGTCGTCATCAATCTAAGTGCATTGGGAAGGTATAGAGTTCTTCGATTAACCTTAAAAGTTTTTATTTAGTACATTAAATCATCTGATGAATTTTTTTTATTTGATCATTCTTTCTTCTAATTATGTGGAAGTCATAAAATGAGAAGAAACATGTACATGTTTAATTTTGTCATTATTATATTATTATTAACCCACCATTGCACAAAATTCATTACATTCTCGAATTTTCAGTTTCAATTAATTAAATTTAAAATAGAAAACAAAAAATTTATTAAAAACTATCAATGTACAAAAAGATGCAAAAATAATAATAATAAAATAAATAAAGAAATTGTCAATTGACATAATCAAAAGCTGTCAATTTACAATATTATTAAAGTTTTTTTCTAAAATTTTAATTTAAATCCTAATAATTTCTAGGACAATATTAAAAGAATTTGAAAAGAAAGAAAAGTTAATATTATTAAATGAATTTTGAAAAGAAAGAAAAATTAATATTGAATATTTAAAATATCATATTTCATAAAACCTAATAATGGTATTTAATAAGCCGTCAATGTAATAATAATTAATTTAAACTAAAACATAAAATATAACCAGATTATTTTAATCAAAATTAAAATTAGTTTAATTATTTAATTAGTTTTCTAATCCACGGAAAAAATTGAAGATTTTTATCATATTTTTACGATGGCAGGTGTAACTCGTGCTTGACACGTTATTGAATTTTTGAGTTTCAGTTCACCAATTATTCTAAAATTATGACGCTCTATCAAAAAGAGAAAAATCACACAGTAAATTATTGAAAAATAATTACCGCATTTTTATGATATGTTATTGGATTTTTGAGTTTCAATTCACCAATCATTTTAAAATTATGACACTCTATCAAAAGAGAAAACTCACACATTAAATTATTAAAAAAATTGAAATAGCGTACAAAAAAAAAGGATTTGGAGTCTTTCAAATGTTTTTAACAAATAATCTTTAAAAAATATATCATAAAAACTAAACTAAATAAATTGACACTTCTCTAACAATAAAAGAATTGACTTTTAATAAGTCAAAATATTGACAACCTGTATTTATTTTAAAAATAATTTACAAAAAAATCAAATTAATTTATTTGAAACAAAGAATAAAAAAATTACCACAATGGATGATGGAGTCTTTTTAAGAAATTAATTTATATTAAATTAGCAAAACTAATTTCAAAATATGAAAAAAAAAATGGAAACATTTAGTAGCTATTACTTCATATAGTATCTATTATTTCTGTTGTGATTTTGTAATAATGAATTTTTTTCTTAAGAGGATTATTGTGAAAAGGAGCAGATTTGATAATTAAGCACCCCATAGAATGTCGTCTCTTATGACAAATAGTGAAAGTTGATGATCATTTAGTTATGATTTAAGATTTTTGAGAAAATCATGTTAGTACTCAGGTGGTTAAGTATTAAGTCGATACATATGCTCGATTTGATTATTTCTTTGACCTACTAATTAATTAGAACTAGAAATAGGTTTTATCATTGTAATTTGACCGTCACTTACCACACAAAAAAATATATTTATTATTGAGTTACAAAAATTAAATTAAAATATAAAATAAAAATAATATGCATCACAACATTAGTTCAATCGAGAATTTTGAAGAGTGGTTTAGTGCCCCTTATTATATCAAATTTTAATTTTAAATTGTACATTGAATCTCTAACTTATGAAAGAGAGATATTACCGTGTATAATAAATATTCAAACATAATGTATAACATAAGCACTTTCTTTTATATTATTCGCGCAACGCGCGGATACGTATACTAGTTGAATGTCTGTTTAGTAATCTTTCTATATATGATCTTGCCTTTTTTTTATGACTTAGTTTTACATGTTTATATCATATATATACACGTACGTCTATGCTGGGACTATAGTATGAACCAATTAATCTATATGTGGTCTATTTTTATTTTTTTTTATACCAAGAAGTCATACATCTTTGGACAAATTACTTACCTACACTCCTTTACTTACCTTAATATCCATTTATCCCTACTTATTTCAAAAATTTCAAAAATCCCTTATTTACCTATGTATCCCGTGCACAACGCTATGTATCTCGCTATGTGGAATGTATCAAACGCTATGTATCCCGTGCACAATGCTATGTATCCGACATGTATCCCGTGCACAACACTATGTATCCCGCTATGTGGAATGTATCAAACCTAATGTATCCCGTGCACAATGCTATGTATCCCGCAAACATCATTTTAAAGGAATTTTTGATAAATAGAAAACTAGAAGGGATAGGATGTTATTTAGTACTTATAATATGTGGTTCCTATAATTTATACTTTATCTTTTTGTTCTTATTTTTGAGTTTTTGGTCGATAATGTTTCTTTTTATTTTATTTTGAAAAGCCAAAGAGTCATTATTTTGAACCTTCAATACTGTTTTAACCCCAAATCTTTAGTTTGATATTATTAATTATTAATGTGTTAAAATTCAACCATATATATTTATGCTTCTTTTAACAAAAATTGACATTCTCCCAATCTCTTTCTCATTTTTCTTCTTCACCACAAGATGTTCCATCTAAAAAAATTTAGCCAAACTTTATTTGTTTTTTTCTCGATTTTAATTTGATTTGATTTGATTTGGAAAGAAAAATTAGCTATTACATTTATCCACATCGATCATATTCTTCTTCAAGTACACATAACTGAATCACTTCCTTGACTTTCATAATAAACAAAACATAAGACAACTTTATTTGTCATTCGAATGCCTCTATCTTTTTTTCTCAATGTGAATTGAATAATTGTTTTTCTTCTAACTTTCCCAATTCTTTAACATGGTGTATTTTCTAGCAAAAAAAGAACAATACTTAAGTAATGTAATTCAAGTATTTTTATGCTCTCATGATATATTCAATATATTGAGACTAATGTCAACCGATTAATGTTTTTGAACTATTTTTTGAAAATTATATTTGAGTTAAATTATTTTTATATTTGACATTTTTTCTTCTGAAAAATGAATGGGAAGGGAAACAAGAAAGAAAAAATTAATGAACAAAAAGAAAAATGAAAGAAAACAAGGAAAACATAACTAAAAGTAAGAAAAAGGTATAATTTCACCCCCATGAAGTATTAAGAAAAAGGACCAACTAATATTATATAGAAACTCAATATAATACCACAATGATAAAAATTTATTACAACAAAAATAGTGTCGGGTGACAATAAATATTCATATTAATAAAAAGTGATAAAATCTTTATGGACATTAGTTAATTGTCACTGAAATCAATGTTGCTATAGATTTTAAAGACATTTTCAAAGAGTATTGGTTGTCTTTAAAAATACATACTTAACAACAACAACTAAGCTATTGTCATTAGTTAATTACTCCTAAAAATTATTTTTTATTTAATTAAAGTAATTTGATAATTATAATATTGATTAAAACTAGAAAGGTCGTAAATTTAAATTTGATAATTAATTCCAATTTTCTAATATATTTAAAAAAATTCAAAAATAAATTCATAATGATTGCACGATGTACATAGAATTTCTTGATAGTTCCTTACTTTCATTTTTGTTCATCTAGTCAATATGTTTATTTGATTATAGTAGTAGACAAGATATGTGAGTTGACCGTAGAATGAATTGTACATAAAGTGACCTTTGATTAGAAATCTATGATAAAGAAGGGCAAAATAGCTTACTACAAGCCTAAGTTTTGGAAGCACGTTAGTGATTTGAAACCTAAAGATTATTTGTAGAAGTTATTGACTTGTCATTTCCATCCTTGATATGTATAGAGTATGTTCAATGGTTTAGGCAAATATGGTCAGCAAAGCATTCAAGTGTGTCTATTTTTTCTCTGGTCTTCTTTGATATGAAATTTATGTGAGTTAGTGGCATTATTCTCAGCATTTGCATCGGTCACCTATCTTCAATGATAGAAGTTAGAATAAAGAACATTATCATATTATAATAAGTGGATCACCTCAATCAGTGGCGGATCCAGGATTTAAAGGTTGTGGGTGCTCACTTCCTTTAACATAAACATGTTAGCAATCACATAGTGTAAGCGTATACTAACTCAAACTCTTTAATTAAAAAAGTAAGCGTATACTAACTCAAACTCTTTAATAAAAAAAGTAAACGTATACTAACTCAAACTCTTTAATAAAAAAAAGTAAAAAAAATAAAACAACGATTAATATTATCATCATCAAAAACAACCACTAGTTATAAGTCACAATGACCTACTAGTAATATTATCATTACAAAAAGAGACTTCTAGTCTTAAAGTTATAATTGTGTTCAACGACTTTTCATATGTTGAAAACGATAAATAATAGCATCATTGCTTACATTTGCGAATATCTTACGCTCTACATAGCAAACTAAACAACCATTCAAAAATTCATCACCAATACTATTGCGAAGTTCATTTTTAATGTACTTCATGGATGAGAAAGTTCGTTCCACAGAAGCAGTAGCAACGGGAAGAATGAGAGTCAACTTGATAAACAAATAAACAAGTGGCCAAATTTGATGCAAATCTGACTTGACCAATACTTTAGCAAGATCACTAATTCCCTTCAAGTTGAAGAACCTCTTGTCAGAACCACGGACATAAACTATAAAGCTATCAAGCTGAAAACTGAGATCTCGAAGCTTGTTGCTGTCAAACTTATTCATATAATATTCAGTCAACCTCATTATCTTGCCCTTATCAAAACTACCAAATGAATTAACTGGATTCAAACTAGCCATACCGAGAAGTAAGTCAGTACTTACAGCATCAAAACAATTATTAAGCTCTTGAAGATGCAAATCAATAACAACATAAAATATTTCAACACGCAAATGATGAGAATATGTAACATCAAGAGCTTTACGCTTTGACTTCCCAGGAAAGTAGCTAGCATCCATCTCCGGAATGACTATGTCATGTTTATCACAAAAAGAAGAGACATCATCCATTAATGATTCGAATTCATTATCCCTCATATTTTGTAATCTTTGCTTTGTAAGAGCAAGAAATCCCATAGCATTGACAATATCTTGATCCATCCTTTGTAATGAGAAGTTCAATTCATTTGTCATCATAAGAACTTTCCACATCAAGTGCAGCATCAAGGCAAAATCAAATTTCTTAATCGTATCCACAAGAGTTTTAGCAAGAAGTCTATCAGTATAGTTTGGACACTCACATCCAATAAATTCAAGCACATGAATAACTGATGGAAATAGAACAATAAGATTATCTAATATTCTACAATGAGAACCCCAACGAGTATCACCTGGCCGCTGAAGCCCACGTTCTTGATTTAACCTCGCCCAGTATGCACTTTCCCTGATATGAGCAACTCCTCTAACTGTTCAGCTTGGTGTTTTCGAAGTAAATCCCTGCGCTTAAAAGATGCTCCAACAATATTTAACACATTAGTAACTAAGTAAAAAAAGTCATCTACATTTGAATCCTTCTTTGCAAGAGCCACTAGTGTTAACTGCAATTGGTGGGCAAAACAATGAATGCAATATGCCGATGGAGTCTCATTTAAAATCAAAGTTTTAAGACCATTTAGATGTCCTTGCATATTTCTAGCTCCATCATAACCTTGCCCACGTATTTGGGATGGACTTAATGAGTGATCTGAAAGAAAAGAGTATATTGCTTCCTTTAATGAACAAGCAGATGTATCACTAACATGAATAATACCAACAAATCTCTCTATCACTTCTCCTTCTTTGTTAACATATCTCAAAACAAGTGTCATTTGCTCCTTGTGTGATACATCCTTTGATTCATCGACTAGTATCCCAAAATAATCCCCATCTAAATCTTCAAGAATAGATTTGATTGTTTCCTTAGCACAAGAATCAACAATATCCTTTTGAATACTTGGAGAACACATCATTTCATATTTTGGAACTTTTTCTAAAATAATGCTTCCAACATCTTCATTAATATCTCCATACCATTGCAAAAGTTCAAGAAAAATACCTCTATTTGAAGAAGATCGACTCTCATCATGTCCACGGAATGATAATCCATATTTCAAGAGAAATCTTGTCACATCAACTGAAGCACTCAAGCGACACCGAGACTCACTTTTTTCTTTCTTGGACTTTTTATCAAAGGAAGTGCGTATTGACTGTGATTGATTCATCAAATCAAACATCTTGTTGAAACACTTGTTGTGGATGCTATTTATATCTCCAACATGAGCTCTAAATCTTTCAGTAGCTTTGTTCCAAGCTCGATAGCCGCCCTTTGTGAAAGGCATCAACCACATATCCACGACTTTCACATTCATTTTTAAACAAATAGCAACACAAACAAAATGTAGCATCTTTTGTTATGCTATACTCCAACCACTTACGACCATTAAACCAATCAGGAAAAAATTGCCGCATTTCCTTCCGAAACTTAGTTTTAGGAAATTTATGATCCTTAGGTTGGCAAGGCTTTTTAAGAATATAATATCTCCTACTATCATCACGTATATTAGGATTATATTCTGCAATGGGCTTTCTAATTCCCGGATCAGCTTCAAGAGATTCTAAATCAACATCTGAAATAAATGTTTTGCTTTGAATTTTCGGAGCTATGGTTGAAGCGGTAGATGGATGAGTAGAGCTAGAACTTGGATGGCCAATTTTCGATCTTGTGACATACTTATCCATCTCAATTTACAAAGATAAATTTCTGCAAAAAAATCAATTTTATCATAGAATTAATTCACATAATTCAATTAATTTTTATTGTAATCTATAACTTTCTATCAACAACCCAAACAACAATTAATATATCTATTTGATCTTTCAACACCAAGCAATAATTAGCAATATATGAGTCAATGAGCACAAAATTTTCAATTGCACAATTTGTTATTTGTATACATCCTAAAATTTAATTTTTGAATCAAGTAAGTTGGTAAGAAAAAAAATTATTTCAAAAGTATTCAAAAAATATATTTTTAATCACAAAACACTAAATATGTGAGACTCTAAAGTCTAAATCTATTTATCAAGTAACAAAAAAAGTATGTGGAATATATTTTAAGAATTAAGACTTAAAGAGTACTAGCCATAAACAATGAAAATCTCAAAACCTAATTTCCCTAACCCTTTTTTTCATTATCTAACTTTAATCAAATATCAAATCTTATTACCTTACTTTTGTATTTTGATTTTGGAAAGAAAAAAGCTTGAAGTTTGTTGTTGGGCTGACTGCTTTCTCTTTGAAACAAGAAGAAGAAGAATGATTTCCTCTTTTTGTTAAAAGAAAAAATTCCATAAAAGTGGGCAGTGGAAAAGGTTTTAAAACATAGAAAAAGTTAAAATATAAAAAAGAAAGAAAAAGTTAGTCACCCTAAACTAACTAAGAATAGGAAAAGTCAAAACAAGTACAAAATTCGGAGTAAAATAAGCCCATAATTAAAAAAAGGAAAAGTAAAAAAAAAAAGTGCAAAATTCGCTAGAAAAAGTAAAAAAAAAAAGAATGGGGCTGACAGGATTCGAACCCTCGTCCTCATGCTTCGTACGCGTTATTTTTCAAGTGTTAACCATCGCATCCACGACTGCTAGTGTTCTATGGGTGCTTATTTTTCTTTAATATCGTATTTATCATATTTTCTATATATATATATATAAATTTTTCCAGAGTTAATGGGTGCTCGAGCACCCAAAACTGACTACGTGGGTCCGCCCCTGACCTCAATGAAGTCTAGACTAATATAAACAGGAGTTAGGTCATGTTCAACAACCATGAAAGCCCCTTTTTGAAGGGCTTGCAATTCATCTAGGAATGAAACTCATAATATGTAACGATCTGTTCCCGTCGTTGTAGAAAAGCCAACGGGAAATTTTTTGGCCGAAAAACTTTTTTCGTAGTCAGTAAGATCTAGGGAAATCTGGTAATAATTGGGTGATTTAATTATGATTTTGATTACATGAGTAGATAACTAAGACGTTAAGGAAATCGTATGACTTTACGAAATTGAATTCGGGTGAGTAGAACTCCCGAAATTGATTTTAGCGTGAACGGGTAGTTTCTGAGTGTCGTTGGTTGAAGGCGTGTTGTGAAATGGGGGCATTGGAACTATTAAATTAGCTCACTGTTCCGTGCAAGCCGCTACAACGAGAATTTGTGCCGCTAGAGCGGGGCTGCTGTAGCGGGGTGGTATCGCTATGGCTGGACAATCACGATTTAAGTCAGAAATAAACCCCAAAACATCTTTATTCTGCAATTTTCATTCTTGAGAGTAAGGAGACGAACCCCAGACGATTCTTGACAGTTTTCCACCATTCTTAAGGCTAAAGATAAGGTTTTAACTCCCCGAATCAATTTTTTGATCCGTAAATCGTAATCTAATGGGTAATTATCGATGGGGGTGGGTTTTGATCTAGGAATTATGGTGGAAAAAGCCCTAATTTAGATATTGGGATTATGAGTTTGATCTAGGGTTGATAGAATTATTGGTATTCGGGAAATTAGTTATTGTTTGTTGATTCCCGTGTTATATTAATTATTTGTAGACCAAGAACAAGCGAAACGAATCTGGAAAGGGAAGAATCAAGTTTCTTAGGGGATTCGATCTTTGTTTGAGGTAGGTGATGGTTGTGATTTCATGTTGTGTGATGCATGTTTGTTCTTGCTTCATTATAATACATGTATGTATGCGAATGTTGCATTATTGAATGTACTTTGTGATTGTGGCTTGTTGAATGGATCAGGTATTGCATTTTAACACACTATCTTGAATCGGATGCTACGTTCCGGCATAAACATTGGATCGGATACCACGTACCGGTATGCTAACAGTTTGGGTTTAGGTTCCATGAGATGACCATTAACTTGGCATAACTGTGTAATTGAAAATTGTGAACTTGATCATTATTCTTAAATGATATTGATATTGTATATGTTTGAAGTATACATGTTATTATTATGTTGTATGTAATGGCTTATGTATGTTTCACTTAGTGGGATTGTCGCGTGATCCTACTAGTAAATTGTGGTTGTGTAGTGATACTGCACTTGCTCTTTCTTTGTTGAGTACATGACATCTTCAGGCGGCTATTGACAAATCTCGATTAGAAGATCAGTGACCGTTGTCGAACTCAAGGGTGAGCTAGTTCTTCCGGGCTGCTATGAGTTCTCTTTCGTTTATAGTCCACATTTTCGGACTTAGACTTCCTAGTTAGTTATTCCTATGTTAGTTTGGGGTTGTACCCATTCTTGTTTAGACTTATGGATCTTGTTAGAGTTTTGGTACATTGATTTTTAGGTTCTAGGTATTACTTCCGCAATGTTAGTTTTGATTATTAGACTTTTATTGGAGTTTATGGAAACTCCTTATCTTTTCCTTAGCATTTAAACTTGCTTTCGTAACCTTAAATGTCTTAGTTTGATTTAGCTGTGTAGTTCTTGGTTAGCTAATTTGTATTAATGGTTCTTCCACCGGAGGGTTAGTGTGGGTGCCAATCACGATTGTCTGGATTGTAACAAAGTTGGTATCAGAGTCTAGGTTCGTTGATCTTGATGTACCAAAATGAGTCTAGTAGAGTCTTGCGGAACGGTACGGAGACACATGTACTTTTCTTCGAGAAGCTATAGGACTTTAGGAAATCTCTTTTTCTTCTCTCGTCTCCTTTTGTGCTATAACTTGATTCCAACAGGTATCTGGCGATTCAAATTTGTATCTAACCTCCTTTACTCTTCTGTCCGCAGATGGTTAACACTAGATTCAACGGCGTCAGGCCCATAGCTCCCGTCAATGCTCCAGTTGAGGAATCAACAAGAGGTCGCGATCGAGGCAGGGGTAGAGGAAGAGCTATGGGTAAAGGACGAGGAAGGTTGGCGCCTACTAGGGATGAAGCACCGGTTGGAGATGCTCCCAGAAATAAGGCCCTTCCTACGCACCATGAAGAGGTAGAGAAGAATGTTGGACAAGAGGAAGAGGTGCATGCTGAGACTACATGTATTCCTCTTGTAGACCCAGTATTAGCTCAACATATTATGTCATTCTTGAAAGGATTGGTTGGTTCTAGAGTGTTTCCTTCTATTCAAGCAACTTAAGCTCTCACCAATTTCCCTATTGCTATCACTGTCCCTAAGGTGGGTGAAAATGTATGTAATGATGCATTATTTCATCCTTTGTTGGATCCCGTTATGATTGGTAATAAGCATGAGATGTTGACTAAGTTCTTGAAGTTGAAACCGCCTGTGTTCCATGGTTCTGAGAGTGAGGATGCATATGAGTTCATCTTAGACTGCTATGAAAGGCTTTAAAAGTTGGGAATTGTCCATCAGTATGGGGTTGTGTTTGTGACTTTTCAACTTCAAGGTGAGGCTAAGCAGTGGTGGAGAGCTTATGTGGAATGCAGATTTTGAGTTTTACCTCCACTTACTTGGACCTAGTTTCATGCTCTGATTTTAGAGAAGTATATGCCTCAGACTTTGAGGGATCATAAGAATGATGAGTTCATGGCTTTGGAGCAAGGTGGTTTGTCTGTGGCTGCTTATGAGGCCAAGTTCCATGCTTTGTCTAGATATGCTACGCAATTGGTGACTACGAAGGAGGAGAGGATCTGTTTATTTATTAAGGGAATAAATTGTGAGTTGCAAGTATTAGATGTTCATATGACCACTGCATGGAAAAGCTTCAATGAGGTAATGTGAAGAAAGTAGAGGGGGTAAGGCGAGACGGTCAGGCTAAGGCATTGGCTAAGAGGGCCAAGAACTCAGGTAACTTTCAAAGATCTTATTCCAGAAGTTCAGAGAGGCCAACAGTTGCAGCCAGGCCAATTTAGTCCGATATGCCCGCCTCTACAGGTAATTACTTGGGAACTCCACCTTATAATTTGATTTAGGATAGCCAGGGAGTCGCACCTTCGGCGGGCAACACGATATCTTTTGATCGTACTTGTTACAATTGTAGAGAACCTGGGCATATGAGGAGAGAGTATCCCCACCCGCGCATGTTGGATTCCACGTTGCAGTAGTCTAGAGAAGTGGTACCCACGGGAAATAGTAATAATGGTTGAGGGCATCTATAAGGTGGGCGAGGAGGAAATCAGCGAGGTCGCAGAGGTAGGGAAAATGGTAACGCAGGTAGAGGTGCAGTGCAGCCAGGCAGGAAAGTCACCTGTCAAGATGACAGGGCTCAGAGTTATGCCATTTCGGGAAAGAACGAGGCAGAGGCGTCTGACACAGTGATCACAGGTACTATTTTTGTCTGTGATCAGATGACTAATGTGTTATTTGATCCGAGTTTCACTTATTCTTATGTATCCGTGCGATTTGCCTCAGAATTTGCTATGATTTATGTTATACTTGATGCCCCCATCCATGTTTTTACCCCAGTTGGAAAGTTTGTCATAGTCACCCAGGTCTATTGTGCTTGTCCTATTTTGTTTATGGTTTTCAGACTTGGGTTGATTTGGCAATTTTGGATATGACTGAATTTGATATAATCTTAGGCATGACTTGGTTGCCCCCCTATTATGCTGTGCCTAATTGTAATACTAAGTCTGTAACTCTAGAAATTCTGGGAAGGGAAAAGTTAGAGTGGGAAAAAGTGTACAAGCCTAAGCATGCTAAGATCATATCCTCCATTCGGGCTAGGAAACTGGTAGGGCAGGGTTGTTTGACTTATTTGGCTCATATTCGGGATGTTGAGGTTGAGTCTCCATCTATTGAGTCTATTCCTGTGGTGTCAGAATTTAGAGAAGTGTTTCCTAATAATTTTCCTGGTATACCTCTGGATAGAGATATAAATTTATACATTGATTTAGAACCTAGTACTCGTCCCATTTCTATCCCTCCATATTGCATGGCTCCGATAGAGTTAAGAGAGCTTAAGGCTCAAATTCAATAACTTCTTGATAATCCGCGCATGTTGGATTCCACGTAGCAGCAGTCTAGAGAAGTGGTACCTGCGGGAAATGGTAATAATGGTTGAGGGCATCCATAAGGTGGGCGAGGAGGAAATCAGCGAGGTCGCGAAGGTAGGGAAAATGGTAACGCAGGCAGAGGTGCAGTGCAGCCAGGAAGGAAAGTCACCTGTCAAGATGACAGGGCTCAGAGTTATGCCTTTTCGAGAAAGAACGAGGCAGAGGCGTCTGACACAGTGATCACAGGTACTATTCTTGTCTGTGATCAGATGACTAATGTTTTATTTGATTCGAGTTCCACTTATTCTTATGTATCTGTGCGATTTGCCTCAGAATTTGCTATGATTTATGCTATACTTGATGCCCCCATCCATGTTTCTACCTCAGTTGGAAAGTTTATCATAGTCACCCAGGTCTATTGTGCTTGTCCTATTTTGTTTATGGGTTTTCAGACTTGGATTGATTTGGTGATTTTGGATATGACTGAATTTGATATAATCTTAGGCATGACTTGGTTGCCCCCCTATTATGCTGTGCCTAATTGTAATACTAAGTTTGTAACTCTAGAAATTCTGGGAAGGGAAAAGTTAGAGTGGAAAAGAGTGTACAAGCCTAAGCATGCTAAGATCATATCATCCAATTGGGCTAGGAAACTGGTAAGGCAGGGTTGTTTGGCTTATTTGGCTCATATTCGGGATGTTGAGGTTAAGTCTCCATCTATTGAGTCTATTCCTGTGGTGTCAGAATTTAGAGAAGTGTTTCCTAATGATTTTTCTGGTATACCTCTGGATAGAGATATAGATTTCTACATTAATTTAGAACCTAGTACTCGTCCCATTTCTATCCCTCCATATTGCATGGCTCCGGCAGAGTTAAGAGAGCTTAAGGCTCAAATCCAATAACTTCTTGATAAATGATTTATTCATCCTAGTGCTTTCCCGTGGGGTGCTCCAGTTTTGTTTGTTAGGAAAATGGATGGTAGTATGAGGATGTGTATAGATTAATGACAAT
This sequence comes from Solanum commersonii, assembly GCA_029007595.1. Classification (NCBI taxonomy): domain Eukaryota; kingdom Viridiplantae; phylum Streptophyta; class Magnoliopsida; order Solanales; family Solanaceae; genus Solanum; species Solanum commersonii. The sequence goes on along the minus strand of JAJTWQ010000003.1, from coordinate 11,532,168 downwards.
TGAATATGATCACCATTCGAAACAAGTACCCATTGCCTAGAATAAATGATCTTTTTGACCAGTTGCAAGGTGTATCAGTTTTTTCTAAGATTGATTGAAGGTCTGTCTACCATTAGTTGAAAATTAGGCCTGAGGATGTGCCCAAGATGGTGTTTAGAACCCGCTATGGGCACTACAAGTTTCTAGTTATGTCTTTTGGTTTGACTAATGCGCCTGCAATTTTCATGAGTTTGATAAACAGGGTGTTCAGACCCTTCCTTGATTCGTTTGTTATAGTCTTCATTGACGATATTTTGGTCTATTTGAAAAGTGAGGAGGAGCATGCCAACCATCTTCGTATTGTTCTGGGTGTTCTTGGGAAATAAAGGTTGTATGCTAAATTTTCTAAGTGTGAATTCTGGTTGACTTCGGTTACATTTTTGGGACCCGTAGTTTTGAAAGAAAGGGTAATGGTAGATCCTCAAAAGATTGAGGCGGTTAAGAATTGGGTTCGGCCTTGCTCTGTGGTAGAATTTAGGAGTTTTGTGGGGATCGCTAGCTCCTATCGTCGATTTGTGAAGAACTTTGCTTCTATTGCCACACACTTGAAAAATTTGACCAAAAAAGAGATACTATTTGAATAGACAGAAAAATGTGAGGAGAGATTCCAAAGGCTCAAGACTTTTTTGACCACTGCACATATTTTAGCATTATCGGTGAGGGTAAAAATTTTATTATTTATTATGATGCTTCACATTTTGGTTTGGGTATTGTGTTGATGCAGGATAAGAATCTTATAGCTTATGCATCGCGTTAATTGAAGGTGCATGAGAGAAATTATCCAACACATGATTTGGAGTTGGTAGCGGTAGTATTTGCTCTTAAGATCTGGCGGCATTACCTCTATGGTGTTAAGTGTGAAGTGTTTACTGATCATCGTAGTTTGCAACATGTGTTCACTCAAAAGGATTTGAATTTGAGACAGAGAAGGTGGATGGAGTTACTCAAGGATTATGATGTGACCATTCAATATCATTTGGGCAAGGCTAATGTGGTGGCAGGCGCTTTGAATCAAAAAACGGTGAGTATGGGTAGTTTAGCTTACTTGAGTGTATCCAAGTGACCCTTGGCTAAGGAAATTCAGACCTGGAGTCTAATTTGATGCAGTTGGACATCTCAGAAAGAGGTGGGGTGTTAGCTAGCATTGAAGTAAGGGCCACGTTCATTGAGGAGATTAAGGCCAAATAGTTTGAGGATGAAAATTTGAATGAACTTAAGAAAAAAACTGTGATTGGTAAGGCACAAGAGACCACTCTTGATGCGGAAGGTGTGCTCAGTTTTAAGGAAAGGATTTGTGTTCCTCGAGTTGATGACTTGATTCAGAAATTGTTGACAGAATCTCATGGTTCACGATATTCCATTCATCTGGGTGTGGCCAAGATGTATCGAGATTTGAAGTGAATTTATTGGTGGTCGGGCATGAAGAAGGATATAGCGAAGGTTGTGGCTAAGTGTCAGAATTGCCAACAAGTAAAGTATGAACATCAAAGGCCTGCATGTTTGCTTCAAAGAATGCCAATTTCGGAATGGAAGTGGGAAAAGATAGCTATGGACTTCGTAGTTGGTCTTCCCAAGGCTTTGGGGAAGTTTGATTCTATTTGGGTAGTGATTGATAGATTAACTAAATCAGCCCATTTTATTCCGGTAAGAACAGAATATAATGCTGAACAATTGACTAAGATTTATGTGAGAGATAGTGAAGTTGCATGGGGTGCCCCTTTCTATCATTTCAGACCGTGGTACCCAATTCACATCTAAGTTTTGAAGGAAGTTACATGATGAATTGGGCAGACAACTCACTTTTAGTACAACCCTTCCATCCACAGACGGACGGATAGTTAGAGAGGACTATTCAAGTGTTAGAAGACATGTTGAGGGCATGCGTGATTGATTTTGGAGGACATTGGGATAAGTTCTTACATTTGTGTGAGTTCTCCTATAATAATAGTTATCACACTCCATCATAGATATGTCAGTATTTGAGGCACTTTATGGGAGGGGATATAGATCACCGATAGGATGGTTTGAGGTTTGAGATGTGAAACCTTTGGGAGTTGATTTAGTAAATGATGCTCAAGATAAGGTGATGAGTATTTAAGCTAAGCTTTTAGCAACCCAAAGTAGACAAAAAAAGTATGCAGACCATAAAGTAAGAGATATGACATTTCAGACTGGTGAGAATGTTCTTCTTAAGGTATCACCCATGAAATGGGTGATGAGATTTGGCAAGAAGGGCAAGCTAAGTCTGCGATACATTGGTCCCTTTAAGGTTCTTGAATGTGTAGGGCCAATGGCTTATAGATTGACTTTACCTCCTAACCTATCGAGAGATTATTCGATATTTCATGTATTTGAAGAAATATCATGGTGACGGGGATTACATCATAAAGTGGGACTCAGTTTTGTTAGACAAGGACCTCCAATATGAGGAGGAACTAGGTTGCAATTCTTGATCATAATATGCGTAAGCTGAGGACCAATGAGCTTAAGTCCGTGAAATTTCAATGGAAGCATCATCCAGTTGAGGAAGCTACTTGGGAAATCGAGAAGGATATGCGAGACAAGTATCTCTAGTTGTTCATCGATTCAGGTACTACTCTACTCTAACTTTAGCCCATTTTCTCCTAGTTTGTCACTCGGGGATGAGTGACGGATAAATTGGTATCTATTGTAACGACCTGTTTCCGTCATTGTAGAAAAGCCAACGGGAAATGTTTTTGTCCAAAAAACTTTTTTCGTAGTAACTTGGAATTTTCCAACCTAGTCGAGTTTTGGATAAAATCAGAGTCAGTAAGGTCTAGGAAAATCTAGTAATAATTGGGTGATTTAATTATGATTTTGATTACATGAGTAGATAACAAAGACGTTAAGAAAATCGTATGACTTTACAAAATTGAATTCGGGTGAGTAGAACTCCTGAAACTGATCTTAGCGTGAACGGGTAGTTTTTAAGTGTTGTTGGTTGAAGGTGTGTTGTGAAATGGGGTACTGGAATTATTAAATTATCTCACTGTTCCATGCAAGCTGCTATGGCGGGAATTTGTGCTGCTAGGGCGAGGCCACTGTAGTAGGGTGGTTCTGCTATGGTAGGACAGTCGTGATTTAAGTTAGAAATAAACCCCAAAATGTCTTTATTATGCAATTTTCATTCTTGAGAGTAAGGAGACGAACCCTAGACGATTCTTGACAGTTTTTCACCATTCTTAAGGCTTACATTAAGGTTTTAACTTCCTGAATCCATTTTTTGATCTGTAGATCGTAATCTAATGGGTAATTAACAATGGGGGAGGATTTTGATCTGGGAATTATGGTGGAAAAAAAACCTAATTTGGATATTGGGATCATGAATTTGATCTAGGGTTGATAGAATTGTTGGTAATTCGGGTAATTAGTTATTGTTTGTTGATTCACATGTTATATTAATTGTTTGTAGACCAAGAACTAGCGAAACGAATCCAGAAAGGGAAGAATCAAGTTTGTTAGGGGATTCGAGCTTTGTTCGAGGTAGGTGATGATTGTGATTTCATGTTGTGTGATGTATGTTTGTTCTTGCTTCATTATAATACATGTATGAATACGAATGTTGTATTATTGATCACACTAATTGTAAGTGAGGATAGATGAATGATGAATGCCATGAATCATGACTTGATTGTATGATTATGAGAATGTACTTTGTGATTGTGATTGTGGCTTGTTGAATGGATTGAGTGTTGCGTTCCGACACACTAACTTGGATCGGTTGCCATGTTCTGGCATAAATATGGGATCGGTTTCCACATTCCGGCATAAACTTTGGATCAGATACCACGTACCGATATGCTAACAGTTTGGGTTTGGGTTCTATGAGAGGACCATTAACTTGACATAATTGTGTAATTGAGAATTGTGAACTTGATAGTTATTCTTAAATGATATTGATATTGTATATGTTCGGTGTATGCATGTTAGTAGTATGTTGTAATGGCTTATGTATGTTGCACTTAGTGGGATAACCGTTTGATCCTACCAGTACATTGTGGTTGTGTACTAATACTATACTTGCTCTTTCTTTTTTGAGTATAGGGCATCTTCAGGCGGTTATTAATAGACCTCACTTAGAAGATTAGTGGCTGTTGTCGAACTCAAGGGTGAACTAGTTCTTCCGGGTTGCCATGAGTTCTTTTTCGTTTAGAGTCCACATTTTTGGACTTAGACTTTCTAGTTAGTTATTCCTATGTTAGTTTGGGGTTGCACCCCTTCTTGTTTAAACTTATGGATCTTCTTAGAGTTTTGGTACATTGACTTTTAGGTTCTAGGTATTACTTCCGCAATGTTAGTTTTGGTTGTTAGACTTTTATTGGAGTTTATGGGAACTCCCTATCTCTTCCTTAGCATTTAAACTTGCTTCTGTAACCTTAAATGCCTTAGTTTGATTTAGTTATGTAGTTCTTGGTTAGCTAATTTGTATTAATGGTTCTCCCACCGGAGGGTTAGTGTGGGTGCCAATCACGATGGTCTAGATCGTGATAGAGACGTTGAATGGTAATACGACAAGTCAAGTTAAATTTAGCGGGTTAAAATTAGTCTTTTCCCCCCCTAACTCGCTCTATCTTTTATTCTATAATTTTTGTATATTTGCTGCTTCATATTTGAATCTCTATTCATTGAGGGGAGTTAACTAAGCTATTCCTAACAAAATGCATGACTATATAAACAAAACCTATGGAGGATCATAGTTAATATAGGATGGCTTTTTACTTTTTTATTCTGAAAGAGTGCATATTCCATTTGTCCATATTAACTAGTCCCTTTACTTGATTGAGAACATCGTTATGAGAGTTGAAGACATGAATTGACTCAAAATTATGGGTCATGCTTGCCAAATTATCAACAAGTTTATTGGCTTCTCGAAAACAATGATCAATTTCACATCCATGCTCTTCAACTAACTCTTGGATTTTATTGATGATGTTTATAATTATCCAAGGCACTTTCAGTATCTTCTAATGCATTTGGTAATTAGGAGAGAGTCAGTTTCTCCCATGATTACACTATGTCCATTATTTACACACCATTTTATGCCAAACAACATTGAAGCCACCTCTGTCATGTTAGATGTTCCTGCTCTCAGTGGTATAGAGTAAATAAAAATAATACTTCCTTTGTTGTTTCTACCTATTCCTCCTCCTCCACATATACCAAGTAAAGAACTTCCATCACTATTCAACTTTACAGTGTGAGGGGGAGGTTTGATCAATTTGATAGCTCTTGAAACTCTCTGCTCAATGAATGCTTAACAAGCTCTGCATATTGTGCTTTATACCTCTCTGCAGTTAGCTCTTCTAAAATTCTCTTTTAGAACCTGTACGAGAGTATTTAAAACATTAGTTTTAGTTCTATAAAAGGATACCCTCAAGTTTTTACACTTTTTGCTGCATCTTGATTTCCATAGCTCCCACACTATTATTAAAGGGAGAATCTTGGTTATATAGGTTGCAAAGATGTTGTGGGACTTGTAGTTTCACCAGATGATTAATATCGTCTTGTAGCTCCTGTTGGTGTGTTCAATTCCCAGTGATCCTGCAAAAAAAACAAAACTCTAAACTCTTTTAGCATGGTCACCCTGACAGATAAGATGATTAATGTATTCTATGATGGGATCCATATTGTTGTTATTACAACAATAGCAGATAGGGTTAATATGAATCCCAAATCTGGAGACTCTTTCATTGGTAGACAGTGTTGACACCCAATTTTGGCTCCCCACATTTATTTAACTAAAATGAATGATGATGATGATGATCTGAAGTTCTTTTTCTTTGATTCCAATGATGATGATGATGATGATGATGATGATGATGATGATCATGATCATGATCATAATAATAATAATAATAATAATGGTAAATAAAATATACACATAACAAAAAAAAATTCAAGAATTTGAAAAAATATACATATAATTTAAACATTTTTCATTCCATTTGATAAATTTATTTCATAAATGTTATTTCTTATAAAAATTAAATATATTATAAATATTACTTAATTTTCCATTTTTTGAAAACTTACGTCAAATAAATGTCGTTCTAAAGAATTTAATCGATTTTGTTTAAATATAATTTCTATTTTTAAAGGTAAACATTTTTCGTACATTATTCAAATTAGGAAGCTTATTTAATTAATTAGTCACTAATTTATACCAATTTAATTTTCTAGAATGACTAATTTTATTAAATAAGTTAACCTTGCAAAATAATTATTGTTAATTTGATAAATTATGGCTAGTTAATAAAGGAAAGGGTTACATTTTAAATGGGTTAATTTGAATAAAAAATGGCAATCCAAGTCCTTTTAAATTGGCCAATCCGTGTGTGCCACGTAGGAAGCACATGAATTGTGCTTCTTCAACCTTAATCTCGACCATCCAATCTAATCTAGTGGCTCTAATTAATCCAACCATTTACTATTATATATATATATATATATATATATATATATATATATATATATATATATATATATAAAATTATTTTTTAAAATCCTAAGTTTTGTTAACCGTCCGATCAAATGATCGGACTGCCAGAATTAAAACCCAAAAGCTTTTCATCTTTTCCCAAAATAGTACGCCCCAACTGTTGACACCCAATTGTGACCCTATGCAATTCGAGTTAACTATCGAGCTTCTTCAATTTCAAACAATTTGAAATAATCGTCTTTGAAAAATCCTAAATATATATATATATATATATATATATATATATATATATATATATATATATATATATATATATATATATTTTAAAATCTCTTTCTAATTAGTTTTGGTTAGTATTTTTCAGAAATAATTATATAATTTTACATGTTGGTTTATATAATTCTCATCTTTTATATAAATATTTAATAAATAGCCTAAAAATTAAGTTCTGCAGAGTTACCCATCTATTTCTTTGAATTAGTGAATTTTATAATTTTGTATAACTAGTTCTCTATTTTACGTAATGAATAAGTCTTGATAATTATTTTGTCTTGTTTAAATTAAGAAGCCCAAACAATTAATTGATGATTGATTATTCAACTTATTTTAATTTTGGCCAAATTAGTTATTTGACTCAATTTGGCTATATCTAAATTTAATTTGATTAGAACAACAATTAAAGTGGCCAAATTTTAAATAAAAGGGGTCATCCCTTTGTTCTTTAACACCTACACACATATACATATATTTACATATACAAACATATATGCATATATCCTATTCCCACGCTCTCACACTCTCTTTCTCCTTTTTCAGCAGTCACGCATGGCTCTCACCCCTTTCTTCTTCCTAAAGATGTAAAAGTCAAGAGAAGAATCCTAGTTCTTTATTCGCCCAACACCCCTGTCAATTTCTCTCCCTATTTTCAAAGATTACAAACCTCAGAACAAGATTTGTTGACTTTGATCGAGAGAAATCTCACTAAAATCTGATGCAGATCAAGAGATATCACATTGAATGCTGAGGAGTTTTGGCGAAGAATGCAGCCTAAAGAGTATTCCATCATGAAACATTTAGAGAAGACACCTGATCAAATTTCTGTGTGGGCATTATTGATGAGTTCACAGCAACACATGCATGCTTTATTAAAGGCTTTGAATGAGACTCACGTACTGGTGGGGACAAATAGTGATAATCTCATAGCCATGGTAAGCAAAGTCATCGGAGGCCATCGTGTTAGTTTTAGCGATGAAGAGTTCCCTTGTGAAGGGGTTATGCATAACAAAGCCTTGCATATCACAATCAAGTGTCAAGATATAATGTGAATTGTGTTATGATAGATGACAGATTTGGCCTTTATTTTCCCATTGTTGACTCTAAAGCAATTGAATTTTGATCTTGGGAAGATTCGTCAGAACCAAGTCAATGTGAGAGCTTTCGATGGGGGTCAAAGAGAAAAATTAGGCGTTGTTAGTCTGGGTATTAAAGTAGGACCTGCAAAATTCTATTGTCAAGTTCCAGGTGATAGACATCACCACTAGCTACAATCTTTTACTCAGAAGACCTTAGATTCATATGGTTGGGGAGGTCCCCTCTACCCTCCACCAATTGATGAAGTTTGTGTGGAACGATCACGAAGTAGTCATTCATTGTGAAGGAAGACATTCGAATGGCTATGCCCTAATTATCGACGATGTGGCTAAAGGTTCTGACTTCTATACAGTAGAGATAGTAAATGCTACCGGTGATAATTTGGCCTCACATCCCCCTATGCCTTCCATTTACAAGATGATAGCCACTTTGATGTTGAGAAATGGATTTGAACCTGGTTTTAGGTTGGGAAAATATTTGCAAGGTATCACTGAGACTATTCAAATTTTCACAAAAGGTTCAACGTTTGGCCTGGGATACATCCCAATAGTAGACGATGAGATGAAAGCTTTGAGTAAGAAGGTGGTTGATTGGGAATTAGCCAAATTGGTACTTCATTTGTACCAGTCTTTTCCAGTGCGAGAATATGCCAATAATGATAGCCTCAGGAAGAGCATCAGGAATCTTTTTGAAGAATCTGATACTATACTTGAGGAGATGATCGAGACATCTGGCATTCGAGATGCCAAACCCGAAGAGCAAGTGCCTAATTGGACATCCACACAACTCCTGGTTCCTCACTCGTCTTGGTAGACAAAGACATATCTTTTTGCTTATTTCTGAAATCGGTGGTAGTTTGAATGAGGCCTTAGACCCACCCTTTATGTTGTTTTACCTTTTTAAGCTTTAATTTCCCTCGTGATGTTTCAAAAGGCAGATTGGCCTATGGTCATGGACAAAGTTTGTACTTTCTTTTAATCTAAATGAAAGCCTCCTCTATTTCATAAATCTATTTATTCACAACTTATTAATTTGTTTTAATTTTTTTTTATCTGACATGGCTTATTTATGATTTCAATAAAAATAACTTAAAACCTATAAATATCATGTCATGTCATAAGCTGAGTGAGCAAAATGAGATAGATGTGAATGAGTTCGAGGAATATGATGAAGAGACCATGGTTCAGGAACACCTCACAGAAAAATTGAAACAGTTTGAGATTAGGAGAAGCCAAACTTAGAAGAGATTGAGACCGTGAACCTGGGAGATGAAGAAAGTGTTAAAGAAACCAGGATCAGTGTCCATTTCACAGAAACTCAGAAAAAAGTTCTCATCAATTTTCTTAAGCAGTACATTGACATATTTTCTTAGTCCTAAGATGATATGCCCGGATTGAGCACAAATATTGTTTCTCACAAGTTGCCGATCAATCCAGATTTCAATCCGGTAAAGCAGAAAACTCGGAAGTTCAAGCTAGATTTGAGTTTGAGAATCAAAGAAGAAGTTACCAAACTGATTCAAGCCAAAATTGTGGAGGTTAGTAAATATCCAACTTGGTTAGCTGATATTGTTCCAGTGCCTAAGAAAGATGGTAAAATTAGAATATATGTTGATTATAGAGATCTCAATAAAGCCAGTCTCAAAGACAATTTTCCATTACCGAATATCCACATTCTCATCAACAACTGTGCTAAGCATGAAATGCAATCATATGTGAATTGCTTTGCGGGTTATCATCAGATTTTGATGGATGAAAAAAATGTTGAAAAGACAACTTTCATTACACCTTAGGGTGTTTATCATTACCGGGTAATGCCATTTGGTCTTAAGAATGTCGGAGCCACATACATGAGAGCCATGACAACTATCTTCCATGATATGATCCATAAGGAAATTGAAGTGTATGTGGATGACGTAATCATCAAGACCCGCAAGAGTTTAGATCACTTGACCCATTTGAGAAGGTTCTTTGATCGGTTACGTTAATATAACTTGAAGCTGAATCCTGCTAAATGTGCTTTTAAAGTACTCGCTGGTAAATTATTGGGTTTCATAGTTAGTAGAAGAGGCATTGAGTTTGATCCTACCAAAGTCAAGGCGATTCAGGATTTACCGTCTTCGAAGTCTAAGAAAGAAGTTATGAGTTTCCTAGAAAGATTGAACTACATTAGTCGATTCATAGCTCAATCTACAGTAGTTTGCGAGCCTATCTTAAGTTATTGTAAAAAGATGTACTGACGGTGTGGGCCAAAGAGTGTCAAAAAGCTTTTGATACTATCAAAGATTATTTGACAAATCCACCAGTATTGGTACCTTCGCGAGAAGGAAGTTCATTGTTACTATACTTGTCCATCTCAGAGAATACATTCGGGTGTGTATTAGGACAACATGATAAAACTGAAAAGAACAAATGCGTGATCTACTATCTTAGCAAGAAGTTTACTCCATATGAGGCTCGATACACTCTATTGGAAAGAGCATGCTGTGCTTTGACTTGGATCGCCCAAAAGCTGAGGTATTATTTGTCTTTATATATATCTTATTTCCAAAATGGATCCATTGAAGTATATTTTCCAGAAAGCTATGCCGATTGGAAAATTGGTGAAATGGTAGATGCTTCTGAGCGAGTTTGATATTGTGTATGTTACTCAAAAAACGGTAAAAGGACAAGCATTAGCCAATCATCTTGTAGAAAATCCAATCGATGAAGAATATGAACCGGTCAGAACATACTTCCTTGACGAAGATGTGTTGTTTATAGGAGAAAGCATTTCTGAGTCATACCCTGGTTGGAGGGTATTCTTTGATGGAGCGGTGACTTATAATGGACCTGGAATTGGAGCGGTTCTAATATCAGAATCTGGTCAACATTACCCTGTGGCAGCTAAACTTCAATTTCATTGCACCAATAATATGGTGGAGTACGAGGCTCGCGTTCTTGGTATAATGTTAGCCATCGACAAGAATGTCTAAGAGTTACTGGTAATTGGACATTCAGACTTGTTAATTCACTAGGTTCAAGGGGAATGGACCGTGAAGAATCCAAAGATTGTATCATATGTACAATTGGTGCAAAGATTGTGCAAAAGATTTCGAAAGATAGAGTTTATGCACACTCCAAGGTTATAAAATGAATTTGCCGATGCTCTTGCCACTATCTCCTCTATGATCAAGCATCCATATCAGAATTACATTGATCATTTGGAGATAGATTTAAAGGAACAACCCGCTCATTGCTCGCACGTCAAATCGAAACCAGATGAAAAGCCTTGGTATTATGATATAAAGAAGTACCTAGAGACTGGAATTTATTCAGAAGATGCGACATCCAATCAAAAGAAGGCAATACGTCGATTGGCTAACAATTTCTTTCGAAGTGGGGAAATCCTTTATAGGAGGACTCCAGATTTGGGACTCCTCAGGTGCGTAAATTCCATGAAAGCTACAAGACTTCTGGAAGAGGCACATGCTGGAGTCTGTGGACCTCATATGAACCGGCTTACTTTGGCAAACAAGATCCTTCGAGTTGGTTATTTTTGGATGACTATGGAGCATGATTATTGTAGATTTGCAAAAGTGTCATAAATGTCAATTACATGGTGATTTGTTCCGAGTACCCCCTCACAAACTTAATGCTATGGGATCGCCTTGGCCATTCATGGCCTGGGGCATGGATGTTATTGGCCCAATTGAGTCAGTCGCCTCTAATGGACATAGATTTATTTTGGTTGCCATTGATTACTTCACCAAGTGGGTGGAAGCAAATTCTTATAAATATGTGACGAAGAAGGTAGTAGCTGATTTCATTCGTAACAACTTGATATGTCGATTTGGACTACCTGATTCCATTATTACAAACAATGATGCAAACCTCAACAGTCATTTGATGAAGGAGATATGTGAGCAATTCAAGATTGCTCACCAAAATTCGACTGCTTATCGTCCTTAAATGAATGGAGTTGTAGAAGCTGCTAATAAGAACATCAAAAAGATTTTGAGAAAGATTATTGATAATCACAGAGGTTGGCATGAGATGTTACCATATGCTTTGTTGGGATACCGAACAACCGTTAGAACATCAATCGGAGAAACTCCATACTTGCTAGTATATGGGACAGAAGCAGTGATACCTGCTGAAGTTGAAATACCTTTATTGAGGGTCATTCAAGAAGCCAAATTGAGCAATGTTGATTGGGTTCGTAATCGGATTGAACATTTAGCCTTAATTGATGAAAAGAGGAAGATCGATGTTTGTCATGGACAATTATATCAACAGAGAATGATTCATGCTTTCAACAAAAAAGTGAGATCTCGAACATTTGAAGAAGGACAATTGGTCCTCAAACGCATCTTCCCCCATTAAGATGAGTAAAAGGAAAAATTTGCACCAAATTGGCAAGGACCATACATGGTTCGTAAAGTGTTATCTGGAGGTGCCTTGATCTTGACAGAGATGGATGACCAAGAGTGGCCAAAACCAATCAACTCAGATGTTGTCAAGAGATACTACATCTGAAGATTAGTTTTTCTCTCATCACTTTCCTTGTAATCGTATCATTTGCTTGTAATTGTGTATGTCAAGTTTTTATATCCTTGTATTGAACTACGTCTGACCTGAATTCTCAAAAATGAGATACGTAGGCGGCCTATGTCAGCCTCAGTCATTTTAGTATTAAAATTTCCTATTTCTTTTATTCCCAAAAGGGGAACTCCTTTTTACCTAATTCCTGCCTCAACGGGATACGTAGGCGCCACAACGGCTCGGTCATACACCCCATAAAATTTCCATTTCCCTTAATAATGGAAACTAGGGCAGAATTTTTTAGAGGATCTCAAAAATTCTAAATATCCTTCGTCAGCAAGACAAGATTGAGCATGCATAAGAAAAAGGCAACTGGGACAGAATTTTTGAGAATATCTCAAATATTCCGCAAGTCTTCCTACCAAAGACATGAGAAATGCCAAGACATTTCACCGGGGCAGAATTTTTGAGAAGATCTCAAAAATTCTATCAAGTACTGTCATAAGTTCAAAGTTAACGACAAGTAATCTCCAGCGTGATCAGAAGCACATGAGCCTCAATATCTCAAAAATTCGAAGTCAAACTTCAATTATCTTCTGATTTTCCTAGCTTAAAAGGAATTTTAGATTGGTTATATCGAAACTTGAATTGAAGTGTTCACTTAAGCTTTAATGTGACATGACACTTGGCAGTGACCCTCATCAAATTACTTTTCAAAAATCTATTTTTCTTACAACTTTATACATGTATCAAATATTTTGTCTAAAATATAGATCTAGAAGCAATCAACAAAAGATATCAAGAGGAAGAGCAAGCAATCAAAGAAGTCAACTCAGATTAGTTCATTTAAAACTAATATTTTTTTGTGGATGCAGGTTTACAAGGATATCAAGATATTATCATGTTCGACAAGTATGGGAAAGTCAAAAGAGCAAAAGCGCCCAAGATTGACATTTTCTTTATGTAGGAAAAATCATTGATATTCCTGCAATAAAAGTAGTTAACTTGGTATTGAGAATAACAATGTCTTATACATATTTCTCAACAAAAATAGGAGCCACAACGAAGATACAAGTGGTCAAAGAAAAAGTAGGTGAGAGCATCGAGAGGATGGCACTTTAAGATGTACAAATGACTATAATAACGTCTTATTGTAGTTTCCAGCGACAAAGACGTCTGAAGAGCACACGTAAGACACATCAAATTTCAGAGAGAATTTGAAGTGCAACTTGCCAAAAAATTCATTATCACGTTAAAGTCGGAAGAGGCTAACGTTGAAGGATATTTGTAAGTCACATCGATACTAAATACAGTGATGTGCATTGCCGAAAGGCCATTCAATGTTATATTATCGGGGGTGAAACTATCATTGCTAAGAAGGTCATCCATATTATATTGTCAGATGTGATAATATCATTGCGGAGAGGGCCATCAACATTATGTTACCAAATATGGTAATATCATTGCCTAGAGGGTCATCCATTTCATATTATCAAAGATGGTATTATCATTGCCGAGAGAGCCATCCATATTATATTATCAAAGGTGATAATATCATTGTCGAGAGGACCATCAACATTTTATTACCAAAGGTGGTAATATCATTGTCGAGAGGGCCATCCATTGCATATTATCAAAGATGGTAACATCATTGCCGAGAGAGCCATCAACATTATATTAATAAAGGTTATTATATCATTACCGAGAGGGTCATCCATTTATTTATCGAAAGAGGCGATATTATTGCCGATAGGGCCACGAACATATAACAACATATCAAGTCATCATATACCGTGTCAACACTGGACTAGGCTGAAGTTTGAGAAGTATATTATAAATCACATCAAACTTTGGACATATGCCTCGTTTGCTCTACGTCAAAGTTGGAAGAGGATAACGTTGAAGGATATTTGTAAGTCACATCGATACCAGATACAGTGATGTGCATTATCGAAAGGACATTCCATATTATATTATCGGAGGTGCTATTGTCATTGCCAAGAGGGCCATTCATATTATATTGTCAGACGTGAAAATATCATTGCCAACAGGGACATCAACATTATGTTACCAAAGGTCGTAATATCATTGCTGAGAGGGTCATCCATTTCATATTATCAAAGATGGTAATATCATTGTCGAGAGGGCAATCCATATTATATTATCAAAGTTGATAATATCATTGCCGAGAGGGCAATCAACATTTTATTACCAAAGGTGGTAATATCATTGCCGAGAGGGCCATCCATTTCATATTATCAAAGATGGTAACATCATTGCTGAGAGAGCCATCAACATTATATTAATAAAGGTTATTATTTCATTACCGAGAGGGTCATCCATTTATTTGCCGAAAGAGACGATATTATTGCCAAAAAGGGCCACAAACGTATAACAACATATTAAGTCATCATATATCATGCCAACACTGGACGAGGTTGAAGTTTGAGAAGTATATTATAAATCACATCAAACTTTGGATAGGTGCCTCGTTTACTCTACGTCAAAATCAGATGAGGCTGGTGTACCAACTCTTTATCGAGAACATCCGAAAGGATGCATTCTCAATTAAACCATAGGTGCAGACATTAAAAAAAAAGGATGCAACACTACATGGAACTTTTCTTAGTAGCGAACTGGGATATAGTTCGAAAAGGAGTATCAAACTCTTAGTACGCAAGCTGAGGAGCAACTTCTACCACAATCAAACAACACCCCTATCAGAAGGCATGTGGGTTTTTCTTTGGGTTTATCGGTTTCAATTTTGCATCCAAAAAACTTTTCACTCACACTGGAGGCAAATCAATCTGAGTGACAATCCACGAAGAGCTTTGGAATGTATGTCCGTGTAAGTTCTTAATTATGGGTGTGAAGTGCTCCACATTCATGGCTAAGAGGTTTCAAGCCTCTTTTTCATACTTGACTTACTTGTCTCTCCTCCAGAACCAAAGGTTATCTTGAATAATAGATTTCTTTTTCAATTGATCGAGTCGAACAACAAACAACCTGATTCCTTGACTTGAAAAATTTGTAGGAGGGCTCAATGTTGAAAATTCAGTTATATTCGAACATTCTCTCTTAAATCTTATTCCCAAGCATTCCGGTCTCTCCATAATTCGATATCGGGATAGCTTTCAAATTCTTTCATAACCGTGCATCAAATCAAGCGTATCGAATTACAAGTGGCCAGAATTCTCATGTAACTTGAGATATGTAGGAAACTCAATGTTAGGGTCCGACCATAATTCCTCAAAATATCCATATCGAGCCTTTCTTTTAAAGAGATGAAAATGGGTTCAGTCAAAATTGAATTCGTCAATCTTCTTTGGCCAGGTTCTCTTTCATCGATCCTACGCATAGAATGGGATAGTTGTTGACACCCAATTTTGATCCTATGCAATTTGAGTTAACTATCGAGCTTCTTAAATTTCAAACAATTTGAAATAATTGTCTTTGAAAAATCCTGAAAAATATATATATTTTAAAATCTCTTTCTAATTAGTTTTGGTTAGTATTTTTCAGAAATAATTATATAATTTTACATGTTGGTTTATATAATTCTCATCTTTTATATAAATATTTAATAAATAGCCTAAAAATAATGTTTTGCATAATTACGCATTTATTTCTTTGAATTAGTGAATTTTATAATGTTGTATAATTAGTTCTCTATTTTAAGTTATGAATAAGTCTTGATAATTATTTTTTCTTGTTTAAATTAAGAAGCCCAAATAATTAATCGATAATTATTCATCTTATTTTAATTTTGGCCAAATTAGTTATTTGACTCAATTTGGATATCTAAATTTAATTTGATTAGAACAACAATTAAAGTGGTCAAATTTTAAATAAAAAAGGCACATCCCTTTGTTGTTTAACACCTACACACACATACATAAATTTACATATACAAACATATATGCATATATACAATTCTCACACTCTCTTTCTCCTTTTTGAGCAGTCACGCATGCCTCTCACCCCTTTCTTCTTCCCAAAGACGCAAAAGTCAAGAGAAGAACCCTAGTTCTTTGTCCGCCCATCACCCTGCCAGTTTCTCTCCCTATTTTCAAAGATTACAAACCTCAGAACAAAATTTGTTGACTTTGGCTGTGAGAAATCTCACCCAAATCTAATGCGGATCAAGAGATATCTCATAGAATTTGGATTTTCGAGGTAGGTTCTTCTCTTGCTTGTTTTTCTTTCCATTCTCTCCAATCAATCTCTCATCTCCCTCTCAAACGGCTATTTGGATTCAAATCTTTGTTTTTTCTAGAAATACATGGTATTGGTGCCATTTACACGGACATAATATTGAAATTTGAAGGTCGGAGAATAGTATTCTTTGAAATTTAACCGACAAAGGTTTGAGCCTCGAATTTTTGATTTTCTGTCAAGATCTTTTGTTCATCTGCTGGTGGCGGTCAGTGGTTGTAGGAACATCATCGGCTTGTTGTTTCAGTTATCTGCCCTCCATAAGGTAATACTTATTACTCTCGTATCTATTCTGATTCCAAATTTGGCGACTGTTTGATTTCTTTATTTTTTTAAAAATTGTGTAAAGTCCTGAGATGTTAGGTTTTAGAGCATTTGATTGACTAATGGTTAAGAATCAGTAATGTAGTTGATTAACTAATTCAAATGCTCTTTCAATTCAAACTTTGTGACTTCGTTTAGTGTTGAGATATTTTCTCTTTGTTAAGTTCCTCCATTTATTTCAATTTGCTATCAGTATTTAATTTCACTATGTTGTTCATGGATCATAGTTCAATTTTCACTACTAAAAAACTACTTAAAAACAACGGATGGTGTCGCTTCAAAAACCAAAGCCTTTTGCCACACTGTCCGTCGCTTTTTAATAAAAATAATTATTTTGAAAATTATTTTACAAAAAGCGACGGATGACATCTCTTAGTCCGTCGCTTTTTTTGCGGATTTTTGCGCTAAATATATATATATATATATATATAATTAATAATGATTTATTTAATATATATAGATACGCCGTCCGTCGCTTTTTATTAAAAATAATTATATATAGATTAAAAAATAACCACATTGTCCGTCATTTTTAATTCATTTTATTTTATTAATTAGTTTTTTAAAAAGCGACGGACGACATCTCTTAGTCCGTCGCTTTTTGGTCAAAATATCTAGTCAACTATTTTAAAAAAGTGATGGACAGTGTCTCTTAGTCCGTCGCTTTTTGGTCAAAATGTTGGTCAACTATATTTAAAAAAAGCGACGGACTTAGAGACATTGTCCGTCGCTTTTTATTAAATATCTAAAAGACATGCTGCCATTTTCTTATTTTCCTCTCTCTCTCTTCACTCCTATTCTCTCCCTTCTCTCTCTATATATATAAAGATCTCCCTCCCCGTCGTGCCCTTCCCCATCGCCGGTCGTCGTCCTCTCCCACTGCTGCCCTTCCCCGTTGCCTGCCGCCTTTGTCGGTCACCGTCGCTGCAGGTAGGGTTAAATTTTAGTTTTTTTTTTCAATTCTAGTGATTTTAATTGATTGTTTGTTAGTATATTATTGTTTTTTTTTGTTTGGTTGCGTTATTCAATTGTTAATTTGATTTTATTATTGTTAGTTAGGCATAGATAATTGAAGATTTTTATATTAGGTTTTTTTTAAAAAAAATTGGGCATTTTTAAATTGGGCATTGTTAGTTAGTGAAGAATTAAGATTTTTGTATTTTAGGACTAGTTTAAACTTGAGAATATGTAATTTGAGGTTGAATTGAGATTTTTTTGGATTTGATTTTAGGACTAGTTAGTAAAGTGTTAATAATTTGAAGTTAGAAATTAGTAATTGAAGTGTTATGAGTAGATGATAAATGTTTGAATGTCATGAACTTAGAACTTGAACTTGAAATTAGAACTTGAACTTGAATTTAAAACTTGAAGTTGAATATAGAATTTGAACGTCAACTTAGAACTTGAACTTGAAATTAAAACTTGAACTTGAACTTGAACTTAGAATTTGAAGTTAAACTTAGAGCTTGAACTTGAAACTAGAACTTGAACTTAAAACTTGAACGTGAACTTAGAATTTGAACTTGAACTTAGAACTTGAACTTAGAACTTGAACTTGAACTTAGAATTTGAACTTGAACATGAAATTAGAACTTGAACTTGAATTTAGAATTTGAAGTTGAACTTAGAATTTGAAGTTGAACTTAGAATTTGAACGTGAACTTAGAACTTGAACTTGAAATTGGAACTTGAACTTATAATTTGAAGTTAAACTTAGAACGTGAACTTGAAATTAGAACTTGAACTTGAACTTAGAATTTGAACTTGAACTTAGAACTTGAACTTTAACTTAGAACTTGAACTTGAACTTGAAATTGAACTTGAACTTGAACTTAGAACTTGAACTTAGAACTTGAACTTGAACTTAGAACTTGAACTTGAAATTAGAACTTGAACTTGAATTTAGAACTTGAACTTGAACTTATAATTTGAACTTGAACTTAGAACTTGAACTGGAACTTAGAATTTGAACTTAAACTTAGAACTTGAACTTGAAATTAGAACTTGAACGTAGAATTTGAACTTGAACTTAGAACTTGAACTTAGATCTTGAACTTGAAATTATAACTTGAACTTGGAATTTGAACTTGAACTTAGAACTTGAACTTAGAACTTGAACTTGAAATTAGAATTTGAACTTGAACTTAGAACTTGAACTTGAAATTAGAACTTGAACTTGAAATTAGAACTTGAACTTGAACGAGAACTTAGAACATGAACTTAGAATTTGAAGTTGAACTTAGACTTGAACTTGAAATTAGAACCTGGAACTTGGAACTAATTAGATTGAATATATAACTAATTAAGTTTAGAAATTAGATATGAACTTGAATTGAAAACTTGAACTTATTAAACCTTGAATATATATATATATATAAAACTAATATTCTTGGATTTGACGTGCTAGGCAACTGAGGAAGCTCAACATCTAAAAATTTTGATACGAGACTATATTGCCTCTTTCATCAAAGTAGGAGATAAGGTTGGTGATTTTAAATTTCTAAAGTTCAAGTACAATTGTTTTCCATAATGTGTTTCTGTCCATCTAGTATTGATACTTAGCTTTAATTCTAGTGATTATAATTGATTGTTTGTTACTATATTATTGTTTTTGTTTGTTGGGTTGTGTTATTCAATTGTTAATTTGATTTGATTATTGTTAGTTAGGTATAGATAATTGAAGATTTTTATTTTAGGGTTTTTTTTAAAAACAAAATTGGACATTTTTAAATTGGGCATTGTTAGTTAGTGAAGAATTAACATTTTTGTATTTTAGGACTACTTTAAACTTGAGAATATGTAATTTGAGGTTGAATTGAGATTTTTTTGGATTTGATTTTAGGACTAGTTAGTAAAGTGTTAATAATTTGAAGTTAGAAATTAGTAATTGAAGTGTTATGAGTAGATGATGAATGTTTGAATGTCACGAATTTAGATGATGAATGTTTGAATGTCATGAACTTAGAACTTGAACTTGAACTTAGAATTTGAACTTGAACTTGAACTTAGAACTTGAACTTGAACTCGAATTTAGAACTTGAAGTTAAACTTAGAATTTGAACGTGAACTTAGAACTTGAACTTGAAATTAGAACTTGAACTTGAACTTGAACTTAGAATTTGAAGTTAAACTTAGAACTTGAACTCGAACTTAGAATTTGAACTTGAACTTAGAACTTGAACTTGAACTTAGAATTTGAACTTGAACTTAGAATTTGAACTTGAAATTAGAACTTGAACTTGAAATTGAACTTAGAACTTGAACTTGAACTTGAACTTAGAACTTGAGCTTGAAATTAGAAGTTGAACTTGAATTTAGAATTTGAACTTGAACTTAAAACTTGAACTTGAACTTGAACTTAGAACATGAACTTGAAATTAGAATTTGAACTTGAACTTAGAACTTGAACTTAAAATTAGAATTTGAACTTGAACTTAGAACTTGAACTTGAAATTAGAACTTGAACTTGAACTTTGAACATGAACTTAGAATTTTAAGTTGAACTTAGACTTGAACTTGAAATTAGAACTTGAACTTGGAACTAATTAGCTTGAATATATAACTAATTAAGTTTAGAAATTAGATATGAACTTGAATTGAAAACTCGAACTTATTAAAACTTGAATATATATATATATATATATATATAGACTAATATTCTTGGATTTGAAGTTTATATTTAACTAATTTTAGAACTTTTCGTGCTAGGCAACTGAGCTGGCTAAAGAAAGTTCGGGATAGTGGTGAACGTTCTGGTTGGATGTTACCTCATGTTTTTGATGAATTGGGTTAGTATTGAAACACAGACAAGTTTAAGGCAGTATTAGATCAAGCCAAAATGGCTAAAGGCAGTCTTAAAGGTGGCTCGTTGCACACCGGAGGTGCAAAGACGGTTGGAACAATTGCACGAGAGATGGTAAGTTCTAATTCAAACTTTTAATTAATTAGCTGATTCATATATATCGTTATAAATTTCAGTTTTTATTTATAGGTAAAAGAATTAGGACGCACTCCCATTGAACCAGAGGTTTTCAAGAAGACTAATGTCAGGAAGAAAGAAAATGAGTCGGATTCGGATGTGTGGGTGGAGGAAAGGGCCGAATGAACTTTTGTAAGTTATTTAATATGAATAATATATATTAATAGTGAATATATTTATGAATGTATATATATTGATGCCAATTTTTATATTTAATTTGCTGAATGAGTTTC
Source organism: Solanum commersonii (assembly GCA_029007595.1). Lineage (NCBI taxonomy): Eukaryota > Viridiplantae > Streptophyta > Magnoliopsida > Solanales > Solanaceae > Solanum > Solanum commersonii. Next base: position 11,511,024 of record JAJTWQ010000003.1, on the reverse strand, counting down.
ATCAGTACGTCGCTAAGAATCTAGATAGTTCGGTCCAATTGACACCTGAACTGTCTGTAACACCCCAAATTTTTTTTGAGCTAAGACTTGAACCATCCTTCGCTGTGAGTAGGATTTTACCGAGGATTTAAAATTTCTTAAGTGTTAAGTTCACTAGATGTAGCACCTTGAGTTCGAAAAAGAACTAAATTGAAAATAGCAAAATCTAAAATTTTGCAAGTTAAGCTAAGTATGAGTTTTGGGTTGATTTCAAACGACCATAACTCCTATATCAGGATGAGTTAGGTGTTCTACTAGATACCATAGGAAATAAATTTGAATTATCTTTCCAACGCCGCCGAGTTTGCTAAGTTTCGAGGTTGGATGAGTTAGATATGACCTTTGGAAGTTAGGCTGACCAGTTAAAGAAAGTTAACCGAAAATAGTAAGGGGTGTTTTGGTCATTTCCTTACCAAAACATATTTAATTCTTTTTTAGTAATATTTTAGAGGACTAATATGATTAGGTTCAGTTTTATAATCCTATTTTACGCCTAGGGTTTTAGTTGAGAGTTCAAGAAGAGAAAAGAAGAAGAGAGAAGAGGAGAAAAGAAGAGAGGATCAAGCGTTCGTCGAGATTCGTGTGTGTTGTAGCAGATTTTTGCCATGGGTTTGATCCTTAAGAGGTATGTAAGCTTCCATAGTGTTGGGTTTGTTCACCCACATGCCAATCATATTATTTTTTCAGTGAAATTTCATTCTTGAAGTTGAAAGATTAGAGTTCTTGATAGGTGTTCTTGAAGTTCATTCTAAATCTTGTTGTGTTGGGTTTTGGATGATTTCTTGAGATCAAAGTGAGTGTTTGAAGGTATGTATTGAGTAGATTAGAGTGTACTTATGTTAAGTAATTGATTCTAAGTGATTGGGGAAGAAATCGTTCGATTCTAGGCGAGTTAAGGTGAGAAAACGAGCAAAGAAGTTCGTCAGAGTTTCTGGGTTGGGGGACTGGCGCTTCACGAAGCGCCATCCAGAGCACCCCAAATCCTCCTCTAAAGTTTAGGGGCTGATGCCCCACGCCACCCATAGCGCCAAGGTCACCTGCCCCATCCAGTTTGTCGTTGGTTTACTCTATTTGAGTTCGTTTAAAGTGCACCTTTACTCCTTTTTGATTCTAACTACTCTAAGCTAATTCTAAACACCTAGAAATCATTCATAACATGATCATAACCTTGAATTCATAATTCAAATTCAAGGTAGAACTAAGAGTTAAGTTTTCAGAATTATTTCAAATATTCTAAGAGAGTCCCTTTGAGTCCTTTTGTGGAGTCTTCTAGAATTTCTAGTAACTTTTTTCAAGACTCGAGCAAGTGAGTATGAGAATGATGAGAATGTATTCATATGTCTACTTTGTCATCACGAGATCCTTCATATCATGAAATATAACTCTTGAATTCATAATTCACTTTCAAGAGAAAGTTAAGAGTACAGTTCAAGAAAGCCTTTGAGTTCAATTGTGAACCCTTTGAGATCCATCATCAATTTGAGTTAAGTTTTGAATAAGTAAGTAAGAGAATGAGAGAGTCGTATATATGAGTTCCATGTAGTTATGTAGACCTTTGAGTCGAGTCGTTCATGCCCATAATTCTACATGAACTCCACAAATTGAGCATCATTGATATGAGTAGTATCTTTAAGTTCTAAGTGTTGAGTATTGAGTTCCTAATCCCCTTTGAGATTATATTTATAAGCATGGGACTATTACATGTTAACCATAAAGTCTTTGAGTTAAATTGTTCCTGCCCATAATTCCCCATGAATCCTATAAGTCGAGCAGTCTTGAGAAGAGAAGTTTCTTTGAGTCCTTGAGTTGAGTCGTTCATGCTCATAATTTTGCATGAATCCTCTGAGTTGAGCATTTTTTAAATGAGTAGTATCATTGAAGTATTTGAGTTCCAAATATTCGAGTTCTATCTATGGTTATTGAAAACCTTGCATTGAGTTGTTCATGTCCATCATTCGACATGAACCATATTTTAAGAAGTCTTTTACAAACATTTTAACTTTGTTTTAAGACTTAAGTTTTGAGTAAAGTAAAGAGTAAAGAGTTAAGAGTTGAGTTCACTTCTTAAAAGTTATTAGGGAGCTAAGTATTTCCAAAGAAGTTTATAAATGTTTTTCACATTCAAGAAAGAAAGGAACTATGATTTTCAAAAGAGCCTTTGGGCTAATTTTCAGTAAAGGGAACATCGATTCCAAGAGAGCCTTTGGGCTAAGCTTTGAGCAATTATCTCAAACTAAAGAAAGAGATGTTTAAAACACATATGAACAAAAGTATATTTTGGGAGTAGTATTGAGTACCGAATTGGGGACGCGAGTTCATATTAACTTAAATCTCCATAAGAACCATGTGGCCAACATGGGATTTAACGGGTCATACTTTTTAGATGATGACGTAAGTTAAGCTAGTGGATCCACTAAGTTAAGGTCCTATACTGATGGCAAGGTATAGGATGGTCCTTGGCAGCGTGAGGTAAAGTGTTGTATCATCACTATAGTTGTTAGAAAAACTCCCACAGAAGCTATTGTATTATTATATAAACAATTATTTGTATTTTTACATACATTTCATAATTTTGTTGTATCCTTGCATACACACAGAGTTGACAACATGTTTTTAAACAGTTTGTTTCTTTATATTGCACTTGTTTTAAATTGCTTTATATTGAAATGAGTTTAGCCATTTTAAGTTGAGTATTCAAAATTGAGTATCTAGAGTTGAGTATCCAGAGTCTAATATCATATCTTTGAGTTGAGTATCTTATCCTTGAATACTTCTGAGTTGAGTAAGTTTGAGTAATTTTGAGTAGTTTGGAGTATTCCTTGAGTTGAGTAAGATTGAAAAGAGGTAAGTATGTTTCCTTTTTATCCAGTTTCAAGCTTATGTTTACGCTTTAGAATTCCTCTTATATGCTCGTACATTCCACGTACTGAGCCATTTGGCCTGCATCTTCATGATGCAGACACAGGTATTCAGGATCATCAACAGGAGTTTTGTTGATACATATGAGAGTTTGAGTTAGCTATGGTGAGCCTCCTTGCTTCCGGAGGATTTCATTTGCCTTTCAGTTATATCAGTTGTTAGGATGTCATGGGTCTTGTCCCGACTTCCATATTTATCAGTTAGAGCTTCATAGATAGTCAATATAGTTGAGAAGTTTATATCATTCATTTTATTAAATGTTTTAAAGACTAAAGTTTCCTTTTTTATGGCGAGTTGTATATATTTTATTATACAGAGTTTTTCTTTGGACTTAAAGTTTGTATTTAAGTTTTATGAACTTTTATTTCAGTTTTAAGCTTTCGTATACTTAAGTTAGTCTTCTGTTTGTAGTCAGCCTGGATGAGAGTTTGCTTGGGGACGAACAATGGTTCTTGAGTGCCGGCCACATCCAGGATGTAGACTCGGATCGTGACACTATCCACCCAGATTTAAAAAAAAAAGTGATAGAGGGGGGCACACAAGGGTAGATGCTATGGTCTAGGCTCTCGAAACGATGTTAGACGACTTCAGTCAGGCTTAGAAAGTATTGGATCATCACGTCAAGCCGAGACACTTAACGGTGTTCAGATTGCTGCTATGTCAGATCAAATAGCTAAACTTACAGCGACACTAGCAGAGTCGGAGCAGAGAAGAGTAGTTGAACAAGAACGCATGAGTGAGACCGCTTAGCAAATCAAAGAACAAGTGATGAACCTTGCTCGTCGACCTACTACTTCGGCTCCCGATGACTTGACTGTTTTACTAAAAAAAAATGACTAAGTTTTTGAAAAATCAATTAAAATTATGATTTAAGTAAAATCGAATTTTCAAAAGAACAAAGTCGCCACTTAATTTTTAGTAAGAGTCAAGAAAAAACATAAGGCTTTCGAAAGACTTAAATAGATAAAATCAATTAAAAATAAAAGGGTTCGAAGTTCAATGTACATTCCGAGAAGGTGTTAGGCCCTCGGAATGTCCGCTAATTTGCGGTTGACCGGTGATTTGACTAATTTTTTAAAATTTTAACTAAGTAAAATAATTCATTTATTTTATTTTTTTATTACATTTTTAATTATCTTAAGGGGAGATGAACTAAAAGGGATTTTTTTTTTTAAGAAAGGGGAATAATTTAAATAACAAGCCTAATAAAAAAAAGGCAAAAAATAAATATTTTAATTTAAATATAATAAAAAGTTGAAGTGACTATCCATGAGAACTTAATCAAATTAAACCATAATTAAATAAAGGAAAAATTACTGAAATCCACATTTTAGTTTACTTATTACCATTAACCCCTATAAGTTTTATAAATTTCTAAAATCCCTCATTTTCGGGCATCAGATTAATGTATTAATGCTTATATTATTGTATCTCGCACATCAGATTAATGTATCAACGCTTATATTATTGTATCTTGCTCATTAGATTAATGTATCAGAGCTATATAAATGCTGATACATGAGCGAGATACAATAATATAAGTGTTGATACATTAATATGATGCGCAAGATACAAAATATAAGTGCTGATACATTAATCTGATGCACGAGATACAATAATATAAGCACTGATACACTAATTTGATGCACGAAAATGAGGGATTTCTATAATTATAAACTTTTAAAAGATAAATTGTAATTTAGCCTTTAAAGTATGTGATTTCTGTAATTTGCCCTTAAATAAATGGTTAGTCAACATAATAAACAAATAAAGAGCAAAGGAGAAATTTGAACTTGGACTTCTTGCCTAAATTCAACCAAAATTGGGCCTTTAGGCCCACCTGCCCTAATTCTAAGTTTCCAATCTTTTAAGATTGTTGCTGCTTGCGTTTTGGGCCTGGCCCTTCTGCAACAAATGCTGAAATTCATGGGTTTGACACATTCCCCCAGTGTATACACTACATACAACCCATTTTTTTGCTTTTTGAAACCTGTAGCAGCTTCATTTTCATCGCAAATACGAGGATAACTCGAAATGATTCAAGGATATGCAAGAGTGGGGTCCAAAATGAACTCGGATGGAGTTTCACTTGCAACGAAAATGAGGATAAAATTAGCATCTAAAAATAATATAGTAATAATGTATCTAAGACAGATTATCACAGCAGCTCCTAAACTAATATAAAGCAAATAATTCGATTGAACTAAACGGCATAGATCTGGATAAAGGAATACAAATTCCAAAGGCATTAAAGACCCAAGTCATGCTAATGATAATGTAATGACTACTTAAGCCCCGTTTTAACACTTGAAACCCATGACAACATATATACTAACTAACAATTAACAAATAAATGCATGCATGCTAATAAATGATGCTAAAAATTAAAGAAAAATATGCAAAATATTCAAATTTAATCATAACACCATGGTTGGACAGAGACAAACTTTGAAAACCAAATATTTACTTCAAGTGACTATGCTACATCAGGAAAAATAGCACGACCACACTAAACACTAAAGTCAAATTTATTTCTTAGAAAACAAAGAAACTAAAACAGGAGGAAAGATGCGCAACAATTTAACAGAGAAAGGAACCTAATATGGTACAAGCAGTGATGAATTTAGAGCCTAAAATAGGGTACCAACACCCGTACTACAAGAAGTCTAAATGGTCCACATGATTTAATGTTGAGCTTTTGACCTCGAGGATTAAGGATCAATTTCCACTTCAATACATTTACTTGGTGCACCTTATTCGAAAAATCATAAATTCGTCTCTGGGTACAAGACTAATTCATGTGATGTGAAGAAATCAATAACACATTAAGCAGCAAAATTGAAGAGAAGGACAGGAACCAGAAACAAATTGCAAATGGGGAAGGAGAACAAGACCCTGCACTTCACATTAACTCAACTATCAATAAATAACAACTTTAAATATCATTTTCAGCAAGACATCAATACTAAAAGATATACAAAAAATGGAACTCAAACAACCTGTGAGCAAGCTAAAAAAGATTGAACATAAGGAACAAGAAATCAGCACAATCTTCATCAAGAAAAACAACCATACTAACAAAGAAAGCCACTAACATTAGCTAGAGAGAAAACTGAGCAGAATTAAGATTACTCCGCTAGTATTTGATTTATATTCACCACTATGTCAGGAACAAGTAACCATTTAGCCACAGAGCTAATCAAACTAGTTGGGCAGGAAATAGAACAAACACACATCATTCAAAATTAAAATGAGAAATAAGACTTTACCACACACGTTCCGACTCGAGCAACAACCAAGAAATCCAAACAGAATGTTCTTGAGATGTATTTGGTATGTCTTCTTTCCCTTTTGCTTGCTTAAATTATTTTCTGCTCTCTTCCTCCCAAAAAAAATACCCCCTAAAACAGTAAAAGAGATTGGTTTATATAGAGAGGATAATGGAATTGATAAGGGGGAAAACGGGCAGATTTTTTGTCAAATTTGAAATTTCAAATTCGAATCTCCTCCGGGGGTAAGGCTTGTACAGCTAAGAATTTGTACCCATTCTCAACGGAAAAAAAGAAGAAGTCGTCCAATTTCTGAGCAAGGACACTCGAGGATGGAGATTACGACACCAGGAAAATTTGAGTACGAGCGAATAAGGGAGAGAGGATAGGGACATGGGTCGGGTGGAGTTCTGGATTTCATTTTTTTTGGGTTGTTCGTGTGGGTTGCTGGACTTCGATTCTGCTGGAAGAAGAAGAATGAAGCAAAGTGGGGTCGGTGGGTTGTATTGGAATATTATATGTATTGTATTGTTACCGTGAAAAGGAGTGAGAATTGGGCTGGAATAATGGAATTGAACTGGACCGGTTGAAATTGAGAGAAAAGGCCCAAAACTTTGGTCAAATGTGTTGGTGAGGAGATAAATGGCTAAAATGAATTAACAATCTAGCCAAATTGAATTCTTTTAGTTAATACAACTAGTAATTAAATAAGATGAATTAACATAATTAACTAACGAGCTTCTTAATCTCAACAAAATAAAATAATTAACTCAATTATAACCTAATAACTCAAAATTATGACTATAACTTAAAGTAAATTAATAAAATATTTAACCAAAATGTAAAATCTTTTGTGATGATTTTCAATCATATATAAAATAACATGATTGTAAAAATATACATATTTATTATTTAAAATGACAAAAATTACTTTTTAAAAATAACTTGGAAGTATTTTGAATTCCCTAAACTCATTAATTCAAAATTATAACCATCACTAATAAAATATAAAATCATTTTGAGACGATTTTTGATATTCATGAAATACATTAATTATATATATAATTATATTAAACATCTATATATATATATATATATATATATATATATATTATTTTTTTAAATGAATATACTATTTAAGATAACTTGCAAACTATATTTATTTTATTTCCTTGAAATTTTTATAAAACAAAAATTTTTAAATCATTTTAAAATTGGAGATTTTCAATGATTAATTTATATTGTGGAGGGTAAAAATTGGGTGTCAACAACTGTCCCTCGTTCGACTTGGATTGATGAAAGAAATTCGAGGCAATTGAAATTGACGAATCCAATTTTGACCGACCACATCTTCATCTTTATGAAAGGGATTTTGGTATGGACTTTAGATATTATGGCGGAACCCTAGAAATGGGTTTCCTACATATCTTAGGCTGTATGAAAATTCAGGCCACATATAGTTCGATACGCTTGATTTGACGCACTATTTTGAAAGAATTCAAAATTCATCCTATTGTCAAATTATGGAGAGACTGGAACGCTCAGGAGTGAGATTTAAGTGAGATTGTCGGAGTACACCCAAGTATTCAACCCTGGTCCCGCCTACATATTCCCTAACTTAGGGAATCATGCTGGTTGTAGTTCGATTCGATCGGTTGAAAAGGAAATCTATTATGTAAGATAACATTTGGTTCTGGAAAAGTGACAAAGAGTTGAGTATGAAAAACAGGCTTGCAACCTCTTAGCCATGAATGCGGAGCTCTTCACATCAATAAGTAAGAACTTACATAGATATAATTTTCAAACCTCTTGGTGCATTGTCACTCGGATTGGAAAGCCGCCTCCGGTAAAAATCAAATTTTTTTGGATGTGAAACTGGAATCGATAAACCTAAAGAAAAACCACATGCCTTCTGATAGAAGTGTGGTTTGATTGTGGTGGAAGTCGCTTCTCTGCTCGCATCCTAAGAGTTTGACACTCTTTTTCTGACGATGTCCCAGTTCGCTGCTAAGAAAAAGTTTCACGTTGTGCTGTAACCTTGTTGATGTCGTCCGCACTTATGGTTTGATTTGAGAATTCATCCTTTTGGATGCTCTCGACAAAGACTGAGATAAAACTCATTAGCATAAAAAATATAATTCAAATGGGGAGATAATGTCTTTTACAGTGTTGACACTTAATTGCTCTCCTTGAGCATTTGACGTCAGCTTCTTCCATTCTGACGTAAAGCAAATAAAGCTCGTATTTCATATTTGTAATATAATCTTCAAGGCACTCTTCATTTGATATCGAAGTAATAAAATATAGACTGATGTAATATGTTGATGGATATCTTAATGACGTTCTTGCAAATGAAAATAATAATGATGATTCTTTATGGGTAAGACAACGATAATCCATTGGTAGGATGATGCCGATCCATTAGTAGGATAATTTTGCTACATGATAGAATGATGATAATGCTCCATCGATATGATGATAATGCTGATGCTCCATTGGTAGGATAATGATTCTTCATTGATAGGATGATGATAATGATATGATGATGATGTTGCTCCATCGATAGAATGATGATGTTAATGCTACTATATCGATATGATGATAATTAACAATGATCCACTAATAGGACAATACTGATGAAGATCTATTGGTATGATGATGATGATGATGAAGATTCTTCGATAGGATAATGTTGATTCATTGGTAGGATAATATTTATGATCCATTGATAGGATAATGTTGATCTATTGGTAGGATAATGATAATGAAAATCCGTCGGTAAGATGATGTTAATCCATTGGTAGAATGATGTTGATGATCCATTGGTGGGATAATGTTGATCCATTGGTAGGATAATGTTGATGATCCATTGGTAGGATAATGATAATGAAGATCCGTCGGTAGAATGAGGTTGATCAATTAGTAGGATACTATTTATGATCCATTGATAGGATAATGTTGGTGTTCCTCTGGGTGATAATATTATCTCATTTGATAATACTCTAGAAATGTCCATCCGGGCGGTAAAGACGATGTCCCTCTGGGTAGTTCACACTATTACGTCTGATATCGATGAAATTCATGAATATTTTTCAAACGTTCTTAATGTTGAAAAATGTAATCTTGTGTCATTGAAGATGCTTGTATATGTTGAGAGTGATGCTTTCACTTGTTCTCTTTTTGAACACTTTGTTTTTTATGTGACTTATGCTTTGCTGAGAATTTAAACGAGGTGTTGTTGCTCGTATTTTGAACTCTTTCTTTTTCCTCTAAAAAACTTCAATAACTTTTCTGCATCCACAGAAAAGTTGTTAGTTTTAAAAACAAATTGATCTGTGTTGACTTCCTTAAATCGTTTGCTCTTTGTCTTGCTATCTTCAGTTGATCGCTCTGATTTCCTGCTTCTCAATAAACAAGACAAAACATTTTATGCAAAAATATTTGAAACATATCGATAAAATTTTTAAGAAAAATGTTTTCAAAAAGCTGTAATTGAATAAGGTCACTTCCAAGTGTTATGTCACGTAAAACTTAAATGAATGTCCTTGGTTCGAAACTTTGGTGTGTTCGATAGCTTGCTCTGGAGAATTCAAAAATCCATAACGCTTGGGAAATTTCTGATATGGTTCTCCCAAAATCTACTATAATCTGGAAGTTTTGTAGTTGACTCTAAAATTCAGGTGTCGAAGATTGCTACAGTTGAATATGAACTTTAACGATGTCAGAGATCCTTTGAAGTTAGCTTTTAACTTTTAATATGCTCGAAGTATTCGAAATTTACAACAAACTTCTAGTGATGCTTGATGGAATTTTTGAGGCCATCATCAAAAATTTCTGTCCCAGTTAGATGTCTTGGGATATCTTGAACTATTGATATATGACTTGTAGAATTTTTGAGACCCTCTCAAAAATTATGTCTCAGTTGCAACTCGCAATGTATCTTCAATCTTGACTTGTTGGAGAAAATATCTTCCTCTTTAGAATTTTTGAGTCCCTCTCAAAAATTCTGTCCCAGTTGCAACTCGCAATGTATCTTCAATCTTGACTTGTTGGAGAAAATATCTTCCTCTTTAGAATTTTTGAGTCCCTCTAAAAAATTCTGTCCCAGTTTCTATCGTAAAAAAAATAGGAATCTTACTACAGATATGACCGAGCCGTCGTGGCGCCTACGTATCTCGTTGAGGCAGGAATCAGGTCAAATGTAGTTCTCTCTCATAAAATTACAAGGACTAGGAAAAATTAAACAGGGAATCGACCGAGGCTTACATAGGCCGCCTACGCATCTCATTCTTTGACATCATTTAAGTAGATCATTTAAGTAGATCGATAACTTGTGAGATCTAATGTTCATGCTCAATTATGTGATGTCATCAAACAAATGCATCGATGTGTTCTCCAAGCAAATCGATGAGTTCTCTTTCTTGCATTTTTGTCAGATATGCACCAATATTGATTTCTTTGATGTATTCATCATTTTCCTGATTCACTATTCTCTGATCTCTTCTGAATTTTGCTTATCGTGACTTTCGAATTGTTTGAACTCCTCAACCAGGTGTTTGGGTACCATGATCTTCTCATTGTAGTCTTCAAATTTGTCCGCATCTGTCCTATTTTGTTCATTCAGCTTGTGACATGGCATGATATTGACATATGTGAAAATATTTTCACTGAAATCATAAAGAGATACTATTAGATAGCAAATATAAAGCAATCAAACAAATTTTTGCAATAAATGAGGTCTTCATTTGAAATAAGACACTAAGAACGTTGGCTATAATGATAAATCATTTTGCTTTTTCCAAAATATGAGAAGGGCGATTAAAATATAGTGAGCCAAAAATAGAGTAAAGGATGAGTGTCAAGCCTCATTTGGAACACCACTAATTTTAGAAATAGCATAGAAAATTGTTTATGTCTACCAAGATGAGCGAGGAATCAAGAGTGAAGTGGATGTCCAATTAGGCATTTGCTCATTTGACTCGTTCTCTAGTATGATTGGTGTCTCGATCATCTCTTCAAACACAATATCAAATTTTCGATCCCTTCCCCTAGATTATTTTGCATTGGAAAAGACTAATATGAGTGAAACAATGATATTGGAAAAACTTGATCGATCTTATACTTATTCTGACCCTCATTTGGCACTAAAGAAAAAGTTTGATAAGGTGCCATGATCACAAATTTGGTTGGAGAGGCTACAACATTATCAAGCTTCTCAAGGTTGGCTGATGTTATAACTTTCTCCACATTCAAATCTTCTTTGACTTCAACCGTATTAATAGTCACCCTTTCATGATTCGACATGGGGTTACTATTGACATTAGGAGCGGCAGTTTGAAGAGTGACGACCTTTTGATCTATCAAGTCTTAAATTTTATGCTTCAGGTTGATACAATGCTCAGTAATATGCCCAGCACCTCCTGAATGGTAAGAACAGTAAAGATCGGGTCTATAAAGCTTGGAGTTGGCATTGATATATTTTGGATCAATTGTCTGTATTAGGCCAGTTGATTTCAATCTCTCAAAAAGTTGTGTTTGGCTCTCAACCAAAGGAGTAAAGACTCTAGAAGGTTTCTTCCCAAGATTTGGACAAAAGGGATAGTAATTATTTCCTAGACATGAAGGTATTTGATGGTAGTTTGGAGGATTTTGGTGAGTTGGTGCTTGCGTTTGGAAATTTGGGTATTGTGGAGATCGATAGCTAAAATGGGTGTTTTGGTAGTGCGGGGGTGGAATTTGGTAACTTTATTGGCTATTTAAACAATTAACTGATGGAGCTTGATAATATGGATGCGTATTTTGGTAATATAGAGATGGAGTATGGTAAACAAGAGATGGAATTTGGTAACTCGCTAGTGGAGTTTGGTAATTAGGAGGTTGAATTTGGTAACTCAGCGGTGGATTTTGATAACCTGATTGGGTATAACAAATTGGATATGAATTTTGTGGAGTTCGAGGATAACCTTTGTGAGGTGAGAATTTTTTGAAGTGTCCCTTTCCATCAGATGCGCAGGAAATAGAAGACATATCCTCCCTCTTCTTTTTCAACAATCCTGACGATTGGATTGAGGCGGCAACACGAGAAATCTTTCCGGTCTTAAGCCCATCTTCGATAGCCTCACCTACCTTGACTATCTCCGCAAATTTTGCTCAAATGAACAACATTATCCTGTCATAATACTCTGGCTCTTGAATGCGTATGAACACTTCAACGATCTCCTTCTCAAACATGGGAGGTCGAACTCGGGCGATCTCTTTCCTCCACCTATACGCATATTCACGATAGCTTTCAGTGGATTTCTGCTTAATTCTCTCCAAAGAATAGCGATCAGGAACGATCACCACATTGTAAGCGAACCGTTCGATGAAATCTTTAGCTAGTGCATTCCAGCTAGACCACCGCTTTATATCATGTGAAGTAAACCATTTCAGGGCTTCTCCATTCAAACTTCGGCTAAATAGCCACATTAATAAAGCTTCATTCCTTCCAACTCCTATAAGCTGGTCACAGTAGGCCCTCAGGTGTGCCAATGGATTTCCTGTTCCTCCGAAAGTGTCAAATTTTGGCACTTTAAACTCTTTCGGGAGGTCCAGATCCGGATGGATGCACAAATCCTCATAACTCAACCCATCGACTTTAGGAATATAATGCAGCTCTTTCATGGTTTTCCTGATCTCTTTTTTCATATTCAGCTTGATTGCCTCTTCATTTGACCTCCACTCTCTCTCATGTTCCTCATAGAGATCAAGCTCAGAAAAGTTGACATAAGGTTCATTTGGAATTGGTATTCGGAAAGTATTCTTTTGAGGTAGGGGTGGAGCAATTGAGGGATTCTGGGTATTTTGTGGGGTATGGTAGTTTCGAGGGAAAGTCTGGGGGTTGGTATGTTGATTTTGATGATGGAGGAAGTTTGCGGGTTGTTAACGTTTTGGTTTAAGGGGGTGGACCAGTTTGGAGGTTGGCATTTTGGGGAGGAAGTGGTAATTGGAGGTTGGTATTTTGAGGAGGAGGTGGCGCTTGGTAATAGACGGAGGCATGATGGGGTTTAGAGGTGGTTAGGTTAATGATTGGGGGATTTTGAGCGGGGTTAGAGGGTGGATTCTGAACCTGTTCCGCGCTTGAAGGACGAAAGTGGAGTGGAGGTCTTCCATCTCCTCGAAGGTTGGAAGTGAAAATTGGATTAGGCAAATCTTGCATTCTTTGTATTTCGACCCTCATTTCGACAATTTATTGCATTAACTGCATAATTAATTCATTTTGATCAGTGGCGGACTAAGCCACGACAACATCAGTTAGGCTAATCTCATCATTGTTATCACCCATTACTGCCTTTCCTTTTTTCCAACTTTGATCGGGGAAGGAACCTTTGGGGGCCTTAGATCTTGTAAATTAAGGGTGTTCAGCCAGCTTATCAACACAGATCAGTTCTAAGCATCTGGTAGAAGAAAAATAATTCAAAAGGTGAATGTGTTGGTGCCTGAGGTGATAAATAGTACAAGATATCACACATTGGTGCAAACACGCAAGAGTTGCTTCATTTGAAGATAGATGAGCCCATGGATATAGAAAAATACATAAATAGACAGGAATTTGTCTATTTGACTTTGGGATTAGTGAATCAAAGATGTCGACTTTTGTGGAGCTAAGGTCCTTTTGATGTATCTGATTTTCGATTGAGACGAAGTTTCAATCTCCTTGAGAGAGTTGAAGAAATATAATTTCCCAAAGGTGGGGACCAAGCCTTCAAAGGCTGCCTACGTATCTCACGAGGGAGAATTCAAGTCCTACGTAGTTCGACCAGCTTGAATCTCTTTCGATTTGAGATAAAGGGTTAACTTTCTTTTTTTTATGAGAAAGTAAGATTTGAAAAATGAAGTTCGAATTTTATTGTGAAACTAAAGACTCGAAGAGTATTTGGACGTACTTTTGATAGTGACTTGATATTTGTGCTTAAAGGGTTCTAGAAAATAATTCGAAGAGAATGAGCTAGAATATCTTCTAATAAAACAACATATTCACACAAGCAGTTGTAACACATAGCAAATATTGAGCGTTCTAAACAAATATGTGACCCCCTTTTGTGCCAAGGGTAGGCCTAGCGATTAGAATAATGTATAATGTCGTTTGAAACATTGCAATGCCTCAAAACCCAAATTTATACAAATTTACAAACAAAACCGAAAGGGGATACATATTAGGGAAAGGGGATACAAAATATCAATCCCGCGCAGAGGCACAATCCTGATCTATGCTTCTATGGAAAGATCCTTCGCTCTTGATTTTTTGTCATCTTCGGCTGTCCACACTTTTGTTTGCAATGATAACTTGCTCCTTCTTCGATTAGAAAAAAAACTGTAATCTATTTCTCTAACCCAAGAGACAATGTTTTGCCAAATAACGTATACATCTTTCAAATTTAAACACATAAATATGATCATCTTTTTATTAATCAATGGACCAAATAGACATAAGGTGGACTTCTAATAGTTCCAACATGCCTTGGTATTGGGTCAACTTAGTTCAAAATGCACTAAAGGTCGAGATTTGGTTTCGCTCTACGCTAGTTGACTAAGAGTGGCTTTGAAAGACCGAAAACCCAAGTGGATAACTTAGGCTGGAATTCATGACAACAATTGGATGCATTACGAACCAATAAATTGTCGATCATTTCGGAAAATAGTTGAGTATAAAAAGGTCCGATTGCAATTCCGTAAAACCCTCCTTTAATATACTATACATATAAGAGAAGATGTCATGAAAATGCAATGACAGTTATATCAGTTTAAACACGTTAAACACAAATAAACAATTTCAACAATTAATAACAATTAATCAAATAAGTCAAATCTTATAGTTAGAACTTAATTAAGTCCCCAGCAGAGTCACCATTTCTATTTTACTCGAAAAAAATTAAAATGACTAAGTTTTCGAAAAATCGATTAAACTTATGATTTAAGAGAAATCGAATTTCCAAAAGAACAGAGTCGCCACTTAATTGTTAGTAAGAGTCAAGAAAAAACTGAAGATTTTCAAAAGACTTAAACAGATAAAATCAATTGAAAATAAAAGAATTCAAAATTCAATGTACATTTCGAGAAGGTGTTAGGCCCTTGAAATGTCCGCTAACTTGCGGTTGACCGGCGATTTGACTAAAAAGACTTGAACTAATTTTTTTAAATTTTAATTAAGAGAAAGAATTCATTTATTTTATTTATTTAATTTTATTACATTTTTAATTATCCTAAGGGGAGATGAACTAAAAGGGATTTTTTTTTAAAGGGGAATAATTTAAATGACAAGCCTAATAAAAAAAGGCAAAAAATAAATATTTTAATTTAAATATGATAAAAAGTTGAAATGACTATCCATGGAAACTTAATCAAATTAAACTATAATTAAATAAATGTTTAGTCAACATAATATACAAATAAAGAGCAAAGGATAAATTTGAACTTGGACTTGTTGCCCAAATTCAACCAAAATTGGGCCTAAAGGCCCACCTGCCCTAATTTTAAGTTTCCAATCTTTTAAGATTGTTGTTGCTTGCGTTTTGGGTCTGGCCCATATGCAACAAATGTTGAAATTCATGGGTTTGACACATTCCCCCAGTGTATACACTACATACAACCCATTTTTCTGCTTTTCGAAACTTGTAGCAGCTCCATTTTCATCGCAAATACGAGGATAACTCGAAATGACTCAAGAATATGCAAGAGTGGGGTCCAAAATGAACTTGAATGGAGCTTCACATGCAATGAAAATGAGAATAAAATTAGCATCCAAAAATAATATAGTAATAATGTATCTAAGACAGATTATCACAACAACTAAACTAATATAAAGCAAATAATTCGATTGAACTAAACGGCATAGATCTGAATAAAGGAATACAAATTCCACAGGCATTAAAGACCCAAGTCATGCTAATGATAATATAATGACTACTTAAGCCCCGTTTTAACACTTGAAACCCATGACAACATATATACTGACTAACAATTTAATAAATAAATGCATCCATGCTAATAAATGCTAACAATTAAAGAAAAATATGCAAAATATTCAAATTCAATAATAACACCATGGTTGGACAGAGACAAACTTTGAAAACCAAATATTTACTTTAAGTGACTATGCTATATCAGGAAAAATAGCACGACCACACTAAACACAAAAGTCAAATTTATTTCTTAGAAAACAAAGAAACTAAAACAGGAGGAAAGATGCACAACAATTAAACAGAGAAAGGAACCCAACATGGTACAAGCAGTGACGAATTTAAAGCCAAAAATAGGGCACCAACACTCATACTACAAGAAGTCTAAATGGTTCACATGATTTAATGTTGAGCTTTTGACCTCGAAGATTAAGGATCAATTCCACTTCAATACATTTACTTGGTGCACCTTATTCGAAAAATCATAAATTCGTCTCTGGGTACAAGACTAATTCATGTGATGTGAAGAAACCAATAACACATTAAACAACAAAATTGAAGAGAAGAACATGAACCAGAAACAAATTGCAAATGGGGAAGGAGAACAAGACCCTGCACTTCACATTAACTCAACTATCAATAAATAACAACTTTAAATATTATTTTTAGCAAGATATCAATACTAAAAGATACACTACACCATTTTAGGACTACGGCCACGCTAATTCTGGACAACGCTTGTAAAGTGTTGCCTAAAATATTTTTGGGGACGCTTTCAAAGCGTAGCCCAAGTTTTTAACTTTTAGCTACACTTTATATTGGCAACAATTAAACAGTGTACTCTTTAATGGTATAAGCTACATTTTATAAGTATTGTTACAATATGATATAATTGACAACAACTATTAACATATATGGCCACACTTTTAAAGTGTCCTATTTTTATAATTGTAAATACAACACATTAGAAGTGTGGCCTTGAAATTTTCATTAAAATATTACATTCCCTCCAACATTTTAAACTCTCCTTCCCATTTTTATTGGCCAAAAAAATAATTCAGAAAACATTAATTTTAATAAAATACATAAAACATCTGTGAGAAAAACACGCGTGAGTTCTCTCTTTCTCGAAAGAACTGAGCTGAAGAGTTGAAGAACTGAGCTGAAGAACTGAATAACTGAAGAAATGAAGTCGAAGAACTAATAACGATAGCGATTTCGTCAAGCGTGAGTTTGATTCTCTTCTCCGATAACAATTTTGTCAAGCATGAGTTCGATTCACTGTTCCGTAAGTACTAAAATAGTCTTCTTGTTATTGATTGATTTTTTGTTTTATGTTTAAAAGAGGAGAATAAGAAGGAATTGATTATTTTGGGGTTGTTGGCAAGATGAATTGAAGTTACAACACGATTTCAGACAGATTTCTAGTTGAAGAGCTCAACAGCTGAAGAACTCTCACTAAAGGACACGATTTACATCATAGTTCTCGCTGAAAACAAGATTTTGTTGGAGTAGGGTTTATCAGGTAACAAATTCTATCTTTGAAAGTCTAAATTTTAGCTTTAGGGTTTTGATATTCTTGTGTTTTTTATACAATTTTTGGGAGTGTAGCTCGTATTTTAGCTTCATCGGTTGATTTTTGGGAGTGTAGCTCGTAATCACTAAATAAGTATAAGTGGGATGATTCTCCACTTGAGAATTTCCTTTTGTTGCCTTTTTTTAATAGCATTTCTTCTTTTTTTGCTCAGTCTGGCCTGGGATTTATTGTTACTAGGCTGAGTAGGAGTGTTCCCTGCATCTTTCTGAGGAATCTAACTATGCAGTCCCTCTTTTTCTTGTTGTCTAGCACTGGTTCCAACATAAGGATTTTCCTTTCCTAAGCCCTGTAAACTCTTCCCAATATCAAGCTGGTGGGATGCCTGATGCTTACTTCCATGATGTATAATAGGAACTTGAAGTTGGACTATACTTTCGCCCTTCTGCAAAACATTAGGCAAATCCCTCCATTTGGTTTCTCCTTCCTGCATATTAGTTTGTGTGTCTTTCATCCCTCCACCTATCCCTCCAGAAACTCCATCAATAACCTTAACAGTATCAATAGAAATAACAGTGGGGTTATGGGGTAAGGGGAGCCTTAAATCAATAACAGGTTCCATGTTACTGGAAATTCCTGCATTTTGATTCTTTTGGGAGTGCTGTTCATTTTGACTACTTGTTGAATTAGCTAGCTTACCTGGATCCTATGATGTTTGATCCTCCTTGGTTAATGTCTTATTGCTGGTATCCAGACCATATAGGTTGTTTGTAACTTGTTCATGCACATCTAAACTAGTAAAATTATTGTGAGTAGGAATATTGAGTGTCATACCTTCCTGAGCTGGATTTTGCTGATTCTACATGCCTTCTTTATGCTGGAAGTCTATAGGTTTCCACACAATCTTAGGGTTGGCATGTTCTTGATGCTTATTTTTCTTCTTCTTTTGTGTCTGCCACTGATCTCCTTGGTCATGTGATTTCTTCCCCTACTGCATTTTTGAAGTATCCTTGACTGTGTTATTCACCTGCTGCAGTTCTTTTGTAAGTTGATTGTCCTTCATTTCATTTTCTCCTTTGGTTTTACATTTTTTTCTTGCACTTCAATAGCTAGCAAAACAGACCCGTCTTTTAGCATTTCTTCCTTTTTTTTTTCCCAATCAGCAATCAAAACCTTCCATGTGTTCTCCATTTCTCATATGCTTACCCGCCAAGGGCTTTACAAAACTAGTTGAATCAAAATGTGGAGAAGCTGAAAAACTCACAGAACATTCACCACAAAAGGGAAGGATAAAAAATATCTTTTTTCATGTATCATTGATACAACAGTTTTGAAATTCTCTATGTATTAGTGATACAAGAGTTTCTGAAGTTCGTTCTGTATCACTAATACAACAATACACTTTGTATTTGTTGTTGTATCAATGACATAGAGAAAATTTTAAAAACTGTTGTGTCACTAATACAATGTGAAATTTGGAAACTATTGTATTACTAAGACAACAAATTTAAAAAATTATTGTATTACTAATACAAAGCGACTTTCATAAGCTGTTGATCGACTATCTATTATAGGATCATAGGAATGTTTGCTTGAATGTTTAAACATGGTATTAGATGTTTGATACTTTTTTGATTGGGTGTACACAAGAATGAGATTTTAAAATTTTGGATTTAGTTTTAAAAAACTCTAAAAGCTCCAAAGCTCTAAATTCACTCACAAAACTTTAACTTTTAATCATTTAAATTCTATTTATTTACTTTTTTTCTTAATTGTGTCTATCCTATTAATTTTACTTATTTTTTCCTTGGTAGTATCATCAACATTCAAGAACATTTGTGGAGGATTCAAGGTTTGATTTGGCATAGCACAACTGCCATGACTAAGTAAGAAACTTTGATCATCTCATAACACATGATTCTAATAACTTACTCGTGACTTTTAAAACTTATTTGTGAAGTATTTAATGATTTAATGATTATTAGTGACAGATTAAATATTGATATCTTCTTCTAGGAATTCATATATCCCATCAAAGGATTGGATGAATTTAGCAAGGTATAGCAAAGAGTATATTAAAGGTGTTGAATCATTTCTAGATTTTGCTTACTCTTATGGAGATCCTCAAGTAGAGGAAATTCAATGTCCATGTGCAAAATGTTGTAATATTCGTTGGACTCGAAGGAATGTAGTGTATGATCATCTAATATGCTATAGATTTGTTAAAGGCTATACTAGATGGATCAATCACGGGGAATGAGATATCAAGTTGAATGTTAACAATGATATGGATTACTCGCGTGATGATATTGATGGGTTGTTGAATGATCAATTTAGAGATGTTGCACAGAGTGAAAGAGTTTATGATGGTCCAAATGAAGATGCCAAGAAATTCTATAACTTAGTTGAAGAGGCAAGCCAAGAATTATATCCTGGTTGTACAGGATTCTCTAAATTATCATTCACACTTCGTTTATATTTGTTGAAGTGTCTACATGGATGGAGTAATGAATCATTCACTTCTTTTTTAGAGTTATTAAAAGTGACGATGCCCGAGTTGAACATTCCTCTGTCTTACAATAAAACCAAGTCTATGGTTAAGAATCTTGATCTTAATTATGAGAAAATTGATGCATGTCCCAATGATTGCATGTTTTTTGTCATACTTGTGGAGCTTCACGATATATTAAATCTCCTGAAGTTGATAGTGAGCTTGAGCCTTCAAAAAAACAATATCGAGTTTCAGCAAAGACTTTGAGACACTTTCCATTAATTCCTAGACTCAAAAGGCTCTTTATGTGCTCAAAGATGGCAGATTCTTTGAGGTGGCATGACGAGGAGCGTTCTAAAGATGGAAACTTAAGGCATCCCGCTGATGGTCTAGCATGGAAAGATTTTGATAGGTTGCATCCAGATTTCGCACTAAATTGTCGCAATGTGAGACTTGGCTTGTCAAGTGATGGATTCAGTCCATTTCGAACCATGAGTATATCACATAGCACATGGCCAATTATGTTGATGGTGTATAATCTGCCACCTTGGATGTGCATGAAATCTGAATATTCTATACTTTCTTTACTTATACCTGGGTCGCGATCACCTAGAAATAACATTGATATTTACTTACAACCATTGATAGATGAGTTAAAATTATTGTGGGATTCTGGGATTGAAACATATGATGCTTCAAGAAATCAAACTTTTCAAATGTGGGCAGCTCTTATGTGGACAATCAATGACTTTCCTGCATATGCTAGTTATCTAGTTGGAGTACAAAAGGAAAGTTTACTTGCCTTTGTTGTAACTATGGCACTAATTCTCACTATCTTAAACATAGTTGAAAAATGTGTTATATGGATCATCGTGTTTTTCTACCCATGGATCATCCATGGAGATCTAACAAAAGATCTTTCAATCGAAAAAATAAATTCAGGCCTCCTCCATCTTACTTAAAGGGAGCTGATGTGCTTAATAGTTTACATGATTTTGAAAATGTGTTTGGAAAGAAGAGAAAGTGATCAAATGATGGCCCATAGAAAAAAGGTCAATTTTTTTTGAATTACCTTATTGGCAGCACAACTTGTTACGCCACAACCTTGATGTAATGCACATAAAGAAGAACATAGTTGATAGCATACTTAGAACTCTTTTGTATATTTCTGGCAAAACAAAGGATCATTTAAAAGCCCTGTATGATTTGAAAGATATAAGAATTAGGAAGAACCTTCATCCAAAAGATACAGAAGATAGTAAAAGAACAAAGTTTGCAAAGGCGTGCTTCTCAATGACAAATGGAGAGAAATCATTTTTTTGTGGAGTTTTAAAGACAACCAAGCTACCTGATGGTAGTGCCTCCAATATATCTAGGTGTGTGCACTTGGATGAAAGAAAAGTGTCTAATTATACAACCCATGATGCTCATTTCATGTTACATTACTTGCTTCCAATACCAATTAAAAGCATTCTTCCTGATCATGTGGCTATTCCTTTGATTCGTCTTAGTTCCTTCTTCCGTCGTTGTGTCAAAAAGTAATCAGATTGGAGGAACTGAATTGCTTAGACGTAGAGATCATAGAAACAATAAATCAGTTGGAGCGAATTTTTCCTCCTTTGTTTTTTGATATAATGATTCATTTGCCTATCCATTTGGCGAATGAAGTGAGATTAGGAGGTCCAGTTCAAAATCGATGGATGTATTCCACTGAAAGAGAAATGGGTACATTTAAATCATACATCTGCAACAGACGTTATCCAGAAGGTTGCATAGCAGAGACACGAGTGGAAATAGATTGTATAAATTTATTCTCTAAATATCTGCATGGGGGTGTGCATACCAAATTTAACAGAAGAGATCGAAATAATGATGAATGTGACCCAAGAGATGCAGAAACTATGAGTTTGTTTCCTAACAAAAGAGTTCCTTTAGGAGCAAAGAAAACTGATCCATTCATTTTAGATAACAAGTCACTAAGTCAGGCACATGCATATTTATTGGGAAATTGTGACGAGGTTCAAGAATATATTAGGTACCTTAATTTGAATATAGTATTCTTTTTGTATAATTAATTTTCAACTTATTTTATTTATTATTTGAATAAAAAAAAGTACATGTTGTGTAGAGAGCATGAGCAAGAGGTTAATAATCAGCCACGAAGATCTAAATGGAACAAGGCCAAGAAGCATTGTCAAAACTTCTCTCAATGGTTTGAAAGTCGTGCTTTGCAAGAGGATGTGCCTGATTTGATAAAACAATTGTCTAGAGGACCAAATTCCGTTGCAAGAAGATATTTTGGGTATCTCATCAATGGATATAGATTCCATGTTAGGCAGCGTGATGCAAGGCGTAAAACACAAAATAGTGGTGTTACACTAGTTGCCTCAACTACAAGCTTTGCAAGCTCAAAGGATAAAAATCCGATTGCTACAAATTTGACTTATTATGGCAGAATAGTTGATATTGTTGAATTAGACTATTACGGTCATTTTAAGGTTGTTCTATTTAAGTGTGATTAGTATGAGGTTGAAAATGATGCTTATGGTCTTACTTATGTCTATTTTAACAAGAGATGCTCTCAGGAAGAGCCTTTTGTGCTTGGATCTCAAGTACACCAATGCTTCTATGTGCAAGATCCATATGATCAAGATAGACATTATGTTATAAAGACTGTTCCGAGAGACTTGTTTTACATGAGTGATGAAGTTGAATCTGATCTCCCACAAGGTTATGAAAACGAGCCATCTGAACATTTGATGGGACTATCTATACCAAAAGATAATGGTGAAGTACTCTTAACAAGGACTGATGTACCAGAAACAATTATTGATGTGCCTTCGGAGGAATTTGTTATTCAACAACTTGAAGTCGAGTATGAAGAGGAGTTTGAAGATGAATTTGAAGACAAGTCTGAAAATGAGTATGAAGATGGGTTTGAAAATGAGTATGAAGATGAGTCTAAAGAAGAGTTTGAAGATGACGCACCATGAGTTTCATTATTTTTGTGATGACCATATAGTGCTCATTTACTATTTTTGTAATTTAATTGTTTTTTTTGGTACAAACACATTAAGATATCTAATATGTGGAATTAAAGATTAGATCGCTGCAATGTTTAAGTATTCTGTTGGGTTTTTTCATGCGCCCAATTGTCGTTTGGTTAAGTAATTTATGTTGGCTTCTTATCTGATTATTATTTTATTAAGGAACCTGTACTTCTAGCTGAATATTGTTTTATTTGGCTGTTTGTTATTTATATACTTATTTGTTTCCTTTTATTATCAGGTAGTATGCATTAGAGGCAGAACAGTGAGCTCTGCAATTTGAAGTTGCTCTTGGTTTTGTCGCTGTCCTGAGTTCGTTGCTCCGAGAGAGGTACAACTATTTACCTTTAATTTTTCCTTGTTTGTTTCAGACTAAGAGTTTTAAGTTTTGTTGTGACTGAAATAGTGAGCTGCTAATTTGTATCAGTTTCTTAGTTGATATGATTTGATATGTTTTCTTAAAGTTAACTGAGTCTCCTTTTAGTTTGTTCAAGATGGTCTGTAGTTCATTCAGTCGCGATTTTAAGTGTGCCTGCTATGTGTTCTGGGTTCTTGAAATGGGGTTGTAAAATTTGGTTGTTTACCTTTCTCTCCAAGTGTGGCACAATTCTCTTTTGAGCATCTTTTAACTTAGTCATTGTATATCTCCGTCTAATTGTTCTCGAATGCTATCTGATGCTATGAGGCTTCAAGTTCTAATGTTCAATTTGATCAAAAATAGTTTGTCTAGGTCCTGATTTTGTTTGAATTTATAGAATCAGTTTAGTTGGGCTCTAGCTTCCTTGCTAGGATATTGTGTCTGTACAGGTTATGGAATCAGTTTATATACAGTGCTGGAAGTTCTAGAAATTCTGGAAACTTAGCTGTTGCAATATTATACACTGCTAGAAATTCTGGAAATTTTTGAAACTCTGGAGATTCTAGAAACTCTGAAAACTCAGCTGCTGTAATATTATACAGTATTGGAAATTCTGGACACTCAGCTGCTGCAATATTATACAGTATTGGAAATTCTGGACACTCAGCTACTGCAATATTATACAATGCTGGAAATTTTGGAAATTTTGGGAATTCTAGAAACTCTGGAAACTTAGCTACTGCAATATTATACAGTGTTGGAAATTTTGGAAACTCAGCTACTACAATCTGCTATTATCAATTACTCTTATATAGCTGCTGCAATCTGCTATAATACAGTGTTGGAAATTCTGGAAAGAGTTGAGCTTTTATATAACTTCTAAAGAGTTGGAAATTTTGCAAAGAGTTGGTGTGTGAGTTCTACAGATGCACAGGACATAGGAAGGACAATGTTTCAAAATAATAAGCTATCTACCTGACTTCAAGTCTATGAAAAAAACTTATAGTGAGGCATCTGGCAGCATATGACGTGATAGATGTGCAAACGTATTATGTAGGTATTGAAATGCAAGCTCAAGGAACCTTCACATATGGCTTGAACACTAATGTACCACCATCTACTAAGAGTCATCAGAATGGATCCAGGATCACTAATGACTATGATAAACAGTTGGTATAAATTAGTATATGTAGTAAAGTTCTGGTAGCAGTGTGTTTTAACATTTTTTTACTTCATCAATATAATTCCAAGCAATGTTGCCTATAGTCATCTGCCAACCTTATATCAAAATTATATTGCTGCTACTTCTTTCACTTAAAGAACCTTATTATTTTGTAGGTTTACTTACTACAGGGAAAGAAATCAAAGAGATTAAAACAAAGCGAGAAGAATGAATCAATCAGCAATACTAAAGAAAAAGGGTTCGAATTCAAACAAAGCTCAAAGTCCATTAAAGAATCTGGATTTTGATATGCAATATCAATCAAGTGCTGAATTGGCCAACAAATTCAATATTAAGAGAGACCACCTGCAAATGAACGCAATGATAGAGTTAAGAAAGAGCAGGCACCAATACCACATAAAAGAAAGAATTTTGAGGATTTCATTCCACAACAAGAAAAGAGTAAATTGCTTAGGCACAAATCAGTAATGCAATCATCTTCAAGGGAAGAGCTTAGAACCTCGCATATGATTGCAGGGAAAGGACAAACTAAACAGAGGTTATTTCAATCTGGAGAGTTCATTCAAGAGAAAGGAATTAAACTTCCTATGAATAACTCTAGGTTCCAAACATCATTCAAGGAAGGTGTTACTTGCCGGTACATGTGACTGGAACAACACTAGGTAATGGAGAGGTACAACATGATATTGAGGATCAACTGAACTTCAAACAGGTGAAGAGGAAGTCGGTCCGACCAGCCACCAGTATTGATCAGTTTCTGGATAAGCAACAGATACACAATGAACATGATATCCACGATCTACCAAATTGCAAACAGGTAAAGAGGAAGTCGGTCATACCAGCTAATAGTCTTGATCAGTTTCAGAATAATCAAGGGATACGCATAGATGATGAAACAAAACGTGATAACCACACAATAGCTGATGTCGAATTTATGCATGCTCCTATTATTAATGAACAGAACAAAGGATTGGATGATCTTGTGGATCAAAAAGTACTCGGTGGAGATGAATGTGATGTAGAAGAGGAAATTGGCATTGATTGTAGTACACAAGGTATGTCTTAAACCTTGTAAGATTTATTACTCCTTATAAAATAAATATCTTATTTCCTTTTTGTTACATCAATCTAGAAATATCGAAGCCAAAAAAAGTTCGAGGACAAACAACATGTAAGGATATTCACGCAAGAACTTTGGAAGAAAGAAAGGAGGTGACATTTGATAAAGGACAAGCAATGGGACTAACTAATAAGATAGTGTCAGAATTAAGCAACTTTATAGGAACAATTGCAAGGAATCCTAGATTCATCAGCTTGATGTACACTAGTTGGCATGCGGTGCCAAAAGATACTAAAAAGCGCATGTGGGAATATATCAATGTAAGAACAATCACTTTTGAGATTGCATATTTTATTATTTGTTTTTACTTACTCAAGCTAACTATATTTTATTTTGCATAGTCCAAATTTCTAATTCCAGTAGAAGGAAAGAAGTGGGTGATGACTAGTCTTCGTGATGCTTGGAGGCGACACAAACAAAAAATTAAAGAGAATTTTTTGATAAAAACAGTACCCGTGAGGATATGCTAGCAAAACATCCTGATGGCATTCCAGATAATCAATTCCGCAAGTTGATCGAGTATTGGAAACACCCAACTATTCAAGTAACGCTAAAATAGTGCATTTCTACTCATCGGCATAGTTTGCATCATATCTATTTTTTTTTAATTATTATTTATCAATTCAATTATCTCTTTTTATTAAATAATAGGCCATATGCGAGATAAATTCTCAAAACAGGAAAAAACAAAAGTGGAGGCATCGAATGAGACCTATTAATTTTGCAAGAGTACGCGTGGCATTGGTAATACTTAGTTGACATTTCTTCAAAAATCTGAATTTCATTTTTTTATACTTTATTAGAACATATTGATGTTTTTTTAATTTCTTTTGATATAATCTGTAGCGTGCAGCCAAAGACAACAACGAAGAACCATCAAAGCCTGAAATGTTTATTGCAACTCTTACCAAGACGGGAAAGGAAATCTAGGCTGATACTCAAGTTGCAATAGTAAGTTTTTTAAAGAGATTAGTAGTGAATTTGATTCAGACTTAAAATTCATATATTGTGGGGAGTTTGACTCCATTGAATTTTATCACGTATGCCTTTTTCTTCTTCTTCTTCTTATTCCTCTTTTTCTTCTTCTTGTGCAACTGCGAGGAGATATCAATTCTTTGTCGATGTCGCTGAATTGTTTGCTAGGAAAAGTTGTTAAATTTTTTTAGTTCTTGATCGATATCATAGGACTAGAAATGAAATAGTACTTACAGTTCACTATGGATGCCAATTTTATTCAACAGGTTGAACTTTAGAATCGCCAAAATTCTGGGGAAACAACTAATGATGCATTTAGGGCAGTGTTTGGAAAGGAGCAGCCTGGTCGACTTAGGTGCTATGGTAGATCAGTGACAATAATTTCTTTGAAGAAAGATGAGGAAATTAACAATCTAAAACAAAAGCATGCCAATGAAATCACTTATCTAAAGGAAGAATTGAGAGAAGAAATGCGACATTTATTCACTCAATTACTGCAAAACAACCCTGGATTGAATTTTCAAGATATACCAGGGTGTGTTGGATCTAACGTTGCTTCACCTGTTGATGCAAGTAGCGCACAAGCTGTAAGAGGCACAAATTTTCCACATTCTTCAAGGTCAGCTCATGATTTGGTTCTTCAAAAGGTATTTTGTATTTCACATTCTTTGTTAATAGTCTGCATATTGTTTTTCTTCTAGTTGAGCTGGTGTTCTTGGTAAAGAAGTTCTAAACTTATTTTACTATCTTGAATATTTGAAAGTTCAGTCTGTACTTTGTTCTTGTCACTCATTGTCTCCTTTCAGCTTCTATACCTAATTTTTTTTATATTTTTAGTTGTATGAGCATTGTATTGTGTTAAAGGAGGACTCTAGTGATTTTGGGTTGTAGTTGTGTACTTTTCCCCCCTGTTGTTTTACTGCTTTGAACTGTGATGGTTGTTGTGAGAGATGGTTTTAGTTTTCTTAGTTGGTTTACCTTTTGATTTGTTGTTGGAAGGAGTCTGATCATTATCTTTCCCATTCTGCTGACTGTTATCACCTGTAGGGTCCAGATAATCCTTCATCTTTGTTTTACTGGTAGGAGTAATAAGAACTTGCCTCCTTGAAATATTATCATTGTTGTCCTGAATTTTCTGTACTTGACCCTGACTTGTAGCATTAATCTAAGACCTATTTGGAACTTGATGTTTATTCTGAATGTGATGCTGAGGGGTAGCAGGGGTTCTATGGTCTAGACTACGGTCAATCTGAGTGTTCTCATGCCCAGCATGAGACATATTCCCCCCTTTGGATACCCCATCCTGTAAATTAGTTGTGTTCTCTTGACACCCTCCTTCCAACCCTCCAATAACTTTAACAGCCTCATCCAAACAATTAACAAGGGGGTTTTGGGTATGGGAGTAGTTGTAGTTTTATGAATATTAGAATTAGGGGGAAGAAGAAGAAGAACAATGAAAGTAAGAAGAAGTAATAGAGAATAGGAAGAAGATGAAGTAATCTTTAAACAAGATGAATCTTGCTAGAGTTGAACTCTCTATGCTTTCGTTCTTAATATTTCTTTATTAAGTATTCAATATGTACATGTATCTATTTATATACAATAGCTTGTAAGCTTGTAACAAACTAGGAAGGCATAACTAACTTAACTAACAGCGTAACTAACTTATAATCTTTGCGCATCTTTTAAGTCACTACTATTAACACTCCCCCTCAAGCTTGGAAGTGAAAAAATGTTTTGAACTCCAAGCTTGGAACTGAGAACTTGATGTTGAACCTTGGTCAATCCTTTGGTTAACATGTCAGCTGGTTGTTCCTTTGTTGGAGTGTACGTGGTACAAATAATCCCTTGTACAAGATTGCTGCTTTACTGTCTGTACACACCTCTATAGGTTTCTGCACCTTAATACCTACATCATTCATCAGACCTATCATCGAAATAACTTCAGTTGCAGTTGTGGCTATACTTCTGTATTCAACTTCAGCTGAACTTTTACAAACAGTTGATTGTTGGGAGATAATAGCCATCCAGTAGGCTCTGGTTGAACCTTAGGACTTATCTCAATTTGTGCTGTGAAGTCCACTGTGTTGTCTCCAAACACCACTGGTCCACCGAAAACAGCCATTAAAATTTCCCCAGAAACACAAACAATAGTACCTCCAACCTTTGTCTAACCTTCCACAGTAAGAAGTTTCGTTGTTTCCATACTGCATAAACAACACATATGAATAATGTTGAGCAAGCCACATCAAATACTCTTTTCAAAAGCCTGTCCCTACTAAATATATGATTATTTCACTAACATATTATTTTTATTTTGAATGTGCAGGAAAATGCCAGTAATTGAATTTGAATTCTGGCCAGAAGTAAACTCGATCTATTGTAGTGAACGATCAAGAGTTTTTGTACTATTGTCATATATGTTTGAATGCATTTGGTTTTGTGGAATTTATTGATATATAGTAGAGATCTTTAAGCAATCACTTTCTAAGTATTGGTTGTACAAGACATGTTTCTCAAAGTTTATTTGAAATATATAGCTTCGATTTAATTATTAGTAAATTTTGTGCTTTACGTCACTTGTATATTTAATTATGTGATTATTGAATATATGCAAATAAAAATTATTATTCTTAAAAATAAAAAATTGTGGCTACAAAATTCTACATGACATTGCCACACTTCAAAAGTGTTGCTGTAGGACGTCCAATGTCAACTTGTACATAAGAAAAGTTACACTTTATAAGTGTTGCTCTAGATGAGATATAAAAGGCAACACTTTTTAAGTGTGACCTATAACAAAGCAAAGGAAACGCTTTTAAGTGTAGTATAATAAGAAAAAGGTATCGCTAATGCATCACTACAAAGCGTGCCCTTATACCTCTTTGGCTACACTTTATAAGTGTAGTTGTGATGGCAACATTTAAAAAGTGTTGCCTAATGTCAAAGGTTACGCTTCTTTAGGCCATCCCCTAAAAAGTGTTGCTTAAAGTCTAAAAGTGTAGCCTTTTATCAAAGGCCACACTTTTTGCTAGTTTAGGCTACACTTTACTGGGGTGGCCGTAGGCCTAAAATGGTGTAGTGATATACAAAAAACGGAACTCAAACAACCTGTGAGCGAGCTAAAAAAGATCGAATATAAGGAACAAGAAATCATCACAAGCTTCATCAAGGAAAACAACCATGCTAACAAAGAAAGCCACTAACATTAGCTAGAGAGAAAACTCAGCAGAATTAAGATTACTCCGCTAGTATTCGATTTATATTCACCACTATGTCAGGAACAAGTAACCATTTAGCCACAGAACTAATCAAACTAGTTGGGCACGAAACAGAACAAACACACATCATTCAAAATTAAATGAGAAATAAAACAAAGATGTTACCTTTCTTAGGGGAGCAAACGGAGACGAAAATGAGCACGGGAACCACGACTTTACCACGCACGTTTCGACTCGAGCAACAACCAAGAAATCCGAACAGAATGTTCTTGAGATGTATTTGGTATGTCTTCTTTTCTTTTTTCTTGCTTAAATTATTTTCTGCTCTCTTCCTCCCAAAAAAAATCCCCCCTAAAACAGTAAAAGAGATTGGTTTATATAGAGGGGATAATGGAATTGATAAGGGGGAAAACGGGCAGATTTTTTGTCAAATTCGAAATTTCAAATTCGAATCTCCTCCGGGGGTAAGGCTTGTACAACTAAGAATTTGTACCCATTCTCAATGGAAAAAAAGAAGGAGCCGTCCAATTTCTGAGCAAGGACACTCGAGGATGGAGAATACGACGCCTGGAAAATTTGAGTAGGAGCGAATAAGCGAGAGAGGAGAGGGACACGGGTGGGGTGGAGTTCTGGATTTCATTTTTTTCTGGGCTATTCGCGTGGGTTGCTGGACTTCAATTCTGCTGGAAGAAGAAGAACGAAGCAAAGTGGGGTCGCTGGGTTGTATTGGAATGTTGTATGTATTGTATTGTTACCGTGAAAAGGAGTGAGAATTGGGTTTATAATTGGGCTGGAATAATGGAATTGAACTGGACCGGTTGAAATTGAGAGGAAAGGCCCAAAACTTTGGTCAAATGTGTTGGTGAGGAAATAAATGGCTAAAATGAATTAACAATCTAGCCAAATTGAATTCTTTTAGTTAATACAGCTAGTAATTAAATAAGATGAATTAACATAATTAACTAACGAGCTTCTTAATCTCAACAAAATAAAATAATTTACTCAATTATAACCTCATAACTCGAAATTATGACTATAACTTAAAGTAAATTAATAAAATATTTAACTAAAATGTAAAAAAATTTGTGATGATTTTCAAACATTTATAAAATAACGTGATTGCAAAAATATACATATTTATTATTTAAAATGACAAAAATTAATTTTTAAAAATAACTTGGAAGTATTTTGAATTCCCTGAACTCATTAATTCAAAATTATAACCATCACTAATAAAATATAAAATCTTTTTGAGACGATTTTTGTTTATCATGAAATACATTAATTATATATATAATTATATTAAACATATATATATATATATATATATATATATATAATTTTTTATTTTTTTTAAATGATGAAACTATTTAAGATAACTTGCAAACTATATTTATTTTATTTCCTTGAAATTTTTATAAAATTAAAATTTTTAAATCATTTGAAAATTGGAGAATCTCAATGATTAATTTATATTGTGGAGGGTCAAAATTTGGTGTCAACATTGAAGACGAGAGTGATGAGGATGATTATGTAGATCTCACTCCTTAGTTTAGATCTCTGGACATTTATGAACTTTTTGAAATTTTGAAACGAATTTTGAAAGACTTTATAAGTCTTTAATTTATGATTTAGATACTTTTGAATGTTATTTTAAGTTTGTTGTTTTATGTTTTGTTTAGATTGTTTATAGTTGTGTGTGTTTGATTGGACTGAATAGTGTAGAACTGAATTAAATTGCATTTGCAAATGGGCAACGGAAACTGCCAGCTGTTGCTATCAAAAATATTGCAGAAAAAGCGACGGATAGCGTGGTTTAGTCTGTCGCTTTTCTAGGATTTTCAAAAATAAAATTTTTAGAAAAACGATAGACTGTGACGTATTTTAGAAATAAAAAAAATTAAAATTAAAATAAAGCGATGGAGTCCATTGCTTTTGTGAAAGAAATCAAAAAAATAAATAGTAAAAAAGTGACGCAGTCCATCACTTTTTTAAAAGCGACGCTATCCGTCGCTTTTTGAAAAGCGACGCTATCCGTCGCTTTTTGAAAAGCGATGGGTTAAAAAGCGACGGAGGTGACTGCGTCGCTTTTCCGTCAATTTTGACCAAAAAAAGCGACGCAGTTCGTCGCTTTTTGACAAATTTTTATTAGTGTTTAAGTTTGATTTGACTACTTTTTACGATCTTTTCTTATTTGATTCTTGCATAAGGTTGAACAGTAGTGTTAGGCTTACTTAATGATAGTTTCACGATATTAAACATGATTCAGTTTCATTTTTTTTCCCAAGCTTTAGGTCAGATTGGAGTCATGGACAAAAGTTCATCATTCAAAATCATTTTACTCTTTTCTTGTTGGATTTCTGGAATATTTTGTGGACTAGATGTTTTTATGGGTTATCTCCCTCGTCTTAGCGTTATTTCCATTCATTATGAAGCATCAGTGAATATGATTCAGAAACTGATTAATAGATAGAATGTTTCTAGTTCTCGTTAAGTCGCCTTGTGTTTATTTTGTCCCTTTGTTATTCCTCATCCTAATCTGCCTACTTGAACATTGTTGAACCTGTTTTGCCTATACCTTACTCTATTTTCAAGCACCAGGCCTTTTGTTGTTTGATGTTGATTGTCGTTATCTTTAAATAGGTGCAGAATCTCAGAATCAGTTAATCTGGCAGTAATACTTTGTTTATTTTTTCTTTCTGGAGTCAACATCCCCATTTTTCCATTCTTCGATTTCATTATTCGCTCATTGCTTAGCATGACATGTTTGATCAAGTCTATGCCTTCATTTTTCCTAAAAAATGTGTCTAAAAGTTGTTTACCACTTACGGTTGATCTAGTGTCAAAATGTGGAGTTCTGTTATTTTCCAAATTTTAGCTTGTTTCAGTTCTTGTTTTTCTTTCAAGTTTACTGTCTACCTTACTTATAATGATTGTTTAGCCTTTAATTCTTTATGTTATGTTCATAATTCTCATATTAGTTAATGTTCAGGTAATAAGACATGATGCATTGAGTCCTTTCTGTTAGTTGTCCTTACCCCCTTACATTAAAGTAACGTTAATTTGAATAACTTTAAACCCTTCATTAGCATGATCCAAGTTCCCTGCATTACGTATGGTTTAGTTTACGTCTTTAAATTGATCATGAGTCGATAAAACATTTAATACTTAAAAGTGCTGTGGTATTCGATTATTTAAGATTCTTTGAGGCCGCCTATCTGTTAAAAATGGAATTGTTGGGGCTAATTTCGTTCAATATTGGTTGGGTGTGTTTATTTTATTTTTATACATTCAAGTTGTGAAACATACTCTAAATTTTTTAGTTGCTTTTTATACAATATAGTATTATGATTCTATTTTTTTCTAAACTAATTCGTGATTGCAGCATAGCAGATTAGTTTCTCTGTTTGTTTTGATTGAATCATGAAACAACTTTAGTAATCAAGTTCATTTGCTAACAACAAAAATAGTGTAAGTTTACATGATTAGCATATCTTGATATACTCATTTATTAGCTTGAAACATTTACATAGATCTGGGTGATATTGCCATCTGTTTAAAAGCTCCTTAATTGATTATATTTGTTATTTAAATTATAGCATTGAATAGCTATCAAATTTTATAGTAAGTTGATATGAATTATGAAGTCTTTTGTTGATCCTCATTTTCTTTCCTTGCATGGACTTTCTCGTATGAGTTCACACAAGGAAAAGTGGGTTGAGACCCAACATCATTATCGAGTCAATCTTGATGAAGTATAGGTCAGCTCTTGGAAGCTGAAATACAAGGAAAAGTGAGATGTTATACAAGGATTGAAAGCAATATGCAGGTGGAAATGACCCAAAAGCCGAAACATGCATCAACAACAACTCACTCCTTTTTTGGACAACAGTGAATTTATCAACTCTTATAATTTTATTGATAATCTTTAGTCAAAACTTTTTACTTATTCTTAAATTAATTTAAAATAGTTTTCATACTTTAATTGACCAAATTGGTTCAAATTATTATTTCTAAAATGATTCAAATATATTCTAATTAAACTAGTTTTTTGTTAAAATTCTAATCACTGGCAAATTAATTCAACTGTTTCATTTAGGTTCCTTTTTCTTAGAAAAATAAGAAATGTTCTTTGTTTTAACTATTTTCTCAAAGTTAATAGAATATTGTAAATTATTTTTTTATGTTAAATCATTTTTCTAAAATATAGTCAAAAAATATTTTGGTCAAGTCGTTGGATAACTTTATGTTAGTGGCTACTTTAATTGCTAATACCTTTTTAGAGTAGAACCTCTTACCCATTTTCTCTAAATTTTTAAAAGTTTATCTGTTAAAGCCTTTATAAATTAAGTTTTCTTAATTTCTTTTAAAAATTAAGTGGCGACTCTTTTCTAAGTATTTTTCTTAAATTATTTTATATTTAGAATATTTCAAAAAGTAATTTTTCTAAAGGTTAGTGAAATCACGACATAATACCAACGCTGCCCTATACTCTTTCTTTTTCCCAAAATCATGTTCACCCCCCTTCATCTTCTCCAAAAGATCACCTCAATCCTCTCCTCCTTCCCCACAAATAAAAAGAACGCCTCTCAACTCTTTCCCTTCACCAGATGCTCTCCTCTCCTATCACTTGTGCCAGGGACTGCCCTGGACCGCCGGGCGATAGAAATTTTCGGTGGATTTCGACCTTCTTCCTCTATTCCTCATCGATGTCCCCTCTTTTCTATCAACTTTATATCTTTTCTATCAACTTTTCTGATAAAAACAGACCTCTACATTGCCTACACCTCTATTTTGGCAACGGTTTGTTTAAAACGATTTCAAATTCGTGGTCGAAATTAGCCCAACAGATCAAAATCTGAAAAGGTGATGATTAATTTTGATATCAAATTGTAGCTCTCTGTTTCCAGAATTATTTTAGATTTCAAATCCGGAGGTATGTGTTTTCCCTTTCAAAAATCATCGAAGAACAAGGCAAAAAAACCAAAAAACGATAAAAAAAATCAAGGAGATAATCCAGAAAAATTAGAGGGATTGTGTGATTGAGAGTAGTTTGAATCATAAACATACTTCAAGCATTTAGAGTTCAATAACCATTTCATCTCCCCGTCCTTCGTTTTGTCTTTGTATTCAAGTTTCGGGAAAGAGGTTGAAGTTGAAATCTTTGACGAAACTCTCCCTAGTTTGCTGCTCCACAAACTACTCCAAAGAAGGAAATTTTTATTTCTCTCTGTGTTGTTTCAATATGTTGTGTTTCATGTGATGTTCTGTATGTCGCTGATCTAATCATTCTAAGTTTGGGCTGATTAATTTATGTACGTCTTCCTTCTTCCATTTTGTGTGGAGATTTGTTGGGAATTTCATACATTAATAGTAGTCAAAAGCCTGGCTCGTATGTGTTGTTGCATATATTGATAGTATCTGATTCCAACTCTTTCACTAATGTATTCTAATCTTGTCGAGTTGATCCCTGAATCTGTTAATTTTAACTTTCTTGAGCCAAAAAATTAAATTACCTTTGCTAATGTTTGGCAGTTAGATTCAACTTCAATAGCTTTGTTGTAAGACCATCATCTAAGCTTGTCTTGCTTAGAGTTTTTCCAACTCTTTGGTATACAGTTGCTCTGTCTTGATTCGATTTAGAATATGTTAGCTCCTTAAATTTTGCTCTTCCCTTTGTTCAACGTATCATTTAAGTAATAAATAATCAACTGATCCATTCTAGACTCCTTTATAATTCCTCATTGTTCGAGAATGACGTATTTTGGTTCATAAACATTGATGAACTATACATAAAAGTAATCTCATATTTATGCATTAATTCCCTGTTGAAAACCTTGACCTCAAGTTACCTATTTCCTTTAGTTTAACATCGTAGCTCATCGTAGCTTCACTTATGAAACTGGAATCTACTATTGATCGTTTAGTATGTGTAACACCCCACAACTAGAAAGAGCTAGAATTAGAAATAGTCATTTTTGGAAAGAATGAAAATCAGGAAATTTGACAAAATTAAGTTAAGTATGTTTTGGGTTAACTTCAAACGACCATAACTCCTAGCTCAGGATGATTTAGGTATACTACAAGATACCGTAGGAAATATCTTTGAATTATCTTTCCAACGCGGCCAATTTTTCTCAGTTTCGAGTTCGTATGAGTGAGATATGCCCATTTGAAGTTGGGCTGTCTAGATAAGGAAAGTCAAAACCGGATTTTTGAAGGGCATTATGGTCTTTTCACCACCCAATTAATTAGTTTTGTTTTTGGTAATTAAGTTGGGGACTAAACTGATTGGATTCAGTTTACTCTTTTGAAAAACAAGTTAGGGTTTTGAGAGAAGAGAAAAGAAGAGGAGAAAAAAAGGAGAAGAAGCAAGGAATCACCAAGTTCTTGAAGAATTGCTTGTTGGATTTCGTCAAGAGGTGATCCCTACAAGGTAAGTGAGATCACATAGCGTTGGATTAGTTCACCCACGAGCCAATCATGATTTATTTAAGTGAATTTAGATTTATGAAGGTTTAGAAATTGAGTTCTTGATGGATTTGTTTGAAGTTTCTATTGGGTTCTTGATTGTTGGAGTTGTTGAGGAGTTCTTGATTTTGATTCATGAAATTAGGTGTCGTTTTGAGTAGATTCTTGCATATTTTGATTTTGTAGTCGAATCTTAAGTGTTTGGGGAAAGACCCAAGTGTATTTAGACAGTTTAGAAATGAAAAATGAGCAAGAAAAATCGGGGATTTTCTGGGCAGGGGCTTAGGGCGTCGCATCCCACTTCAGTGTCTGTAGTTTGGGCTCTAGGGTTGCCAAGTCTTCTACTTCTTCCTACTTCTTTTCATACTAGTTCCGTTGAAACGTACCTATGTTTCCTAGTTGATTCCTACACTCTAAGGTACGTCTAAACAACATGAAATCATCAATAACATGAGATCATGAACCTTAAATTCATAATTCAATTCAAGTAAAGTTAAGGGTCAAGTCAAGAGAAGTTAAGAGCCAAGTTAAGAGAAGTTCTTAGAGTTTTCCAAAAATCTTTTACAAACGTTTTAACTTTGTTTTAAGACTTGAGTTTTGAGTTGAGTAAAGAGTAAAGATTAAAGTTCATTTCTTTGAAAGAGTTATATGGGGACTATGTATTCCCAAAGAGTAAACTATTTTCACATTTAAACAAGAAAGGAAACTTTGATTTCCAAAAGATCCTTTGAGCTAGTTTTTTAGTAAAAAGTAAATGCTTTCACAATTAAGCAAGAGAGGAAACTTTGTTTTCCAAGATAGCCTTTGAGCTAAGTTTTAAGCAATTATCTCAAACCACATAAAGAAGTATGTTTTTAAACATAAGAGTTGATACATATTTTGGGAGTAGTATTGAGCACCGATATGTGAGAGAGTTCAGACAACTCCCAACCCTCATAAACCATGTAGCCATCATGGGTAGAAAAGGGTCATACTTTTTAGATGATTCCTTAGTGCTTTTTAGCATAGACTAGTGGATCCACTTAGTAGTCAGGTTCTATACCCTCGACAAGGTATAGCCCTGGCATCGTAAGGCAAAATGATGTATCATCACAATAGCTCTTAAGTGATGGTTGTCGGTTAGAGAAACTCCCACAGCAGTATTGTTTTGTATTTTTATATACATTTCAGAGTTATATTGTATCCTTGCGTACACATCAGAATTACTATGAGTTACTATTGTATTTCCAAATACACAGAGTTGTTAGCCATGTTTTAAAAAGCTTTTCTTTATATTGCACTTGTTTATACTGCTTTTTATTGAAATGAGTTTAGTTTAGTTCAGTTCAGTTGAGACCAGGTTTGTTCTTTCAGTTCCTTTGAAGCTTATGTCTTGTTTTAGTATTCCTCTCACATGCTCGTACATTCAATGTACTGATTCCATTTGACCTGCATCTTTTAATGATGCAGATACAAGTAACCAGGATCAGCATCCATCGCATTGTTGATTCTAGTTGAGTTTTAGAGTTTGTTGGTGAGCCTCATTGCTTCCGGAGGATCCTTTTTAATTGCTTTTAGTATTTTAGCTCATTAGGATGTCGTGAGTCTTGTCCCGACATCCATCTTAGTTGTTTAGAGGCTTCATAGACAGTTATATATGAGTTCTTTAGTCTTGTATTTCAGATGTTTTGTTATGAGATTTGAGTTTCCATCTTGGCAAGTTGAATGTTCTTTTAAGACATTCTAAGTTATTTCATGAGTTATCTTTTCAGACTATTATCTTGTTATTTAAGTCTTCCGCTATGAGTTACGCCAGGCCAAGGGTTTGCTTAGGGCCAACAATGGTTCTCGAGTGTCAATCCTGCCCAGGGTGTAGGCTCGGGGCGTGACCGTATGATTAAAACAAAATCTTAAAGTTTAGATTTAAATTTTTACCTTCCATTACGGTTCAAATTTAGTCCATGTCTTTCTTTAAACTCCCTTGTATTTGCTCGCATTGATTTCTTGTTGCTAATATAAGAAGGTTTAGCGTTAACTGGTTATTATGATCAAGTCACAGTGTAATAACTTAACTTATATTCATATTCTACTTCCTGTTTTAAGATAATTGTATTTCGTCTTTGACTAAGTGATTCAACTTGATTCTCAATTCTTTCAGTTCTCTGTTTTAATTTTCAAAGAGAGCCAATGTTATCTTTTGTGATCTGCCTAAATTGATAAACACAGTTGTATGTATGTGTTAATTTAGCTTGAGCATGTATTGGAAATGTATGGCATGAGAGGTCAAGCACTAGGAACATTTGATCTCTTCTCTAGTTTGATATCACCTTCCCATGGAGACTCTCTATTACTTCCCTTTTAAAATGACAATGATAACTTCTTATCTTGCCATGATTTCTTCTTTTTTCCCCCAAAGTTACACATTAAGTTGGTTTAAATTTGGAATTCTCTCAAACTGTTCCTATAAGTGTACCTAGTGTGATTTCTATTCCATCTTATCATTGGCATCCTGGTTTATTTCAATTGGAATTTAGTACGAATTTCCTCCTCAATTACTTAGTATATTCATGTAATTTAACCGGTAACATGTGTTAAGCTAATCCTTTTCTTTTCTTTATTTCACATGTACACTTGGGAGTGTGTTTGGAGTTATGATACGACTCCTTTCATCTGTCCAAATCATATTTGTGCTCGGCACGACTTTATCGCTTGTGTCTAGCAGCCCTCATGGTGTCAATAGTGTCCAGTGCTTCCTCCTTATTCCAAGGCTTTATATTTTCTTATATATACATACATTTATATCGTTATCTTTGGACTAACGTTTTATACATTGGTATTTTGAACTTACATTTATGCTTGCTTCTTATTTGTGTTGGGTTTGTACAAACCAACTAAGAGCGATAGTAAGATATAGTCTTGAACCTTCCTATCCCTTTAGATATTGGGTTTAGTATGATCATTTGTCTTAGAACGATGCTTTCTACCTTAGTTTTCATTTGTCACTTAACATATCTTTTGGTCATGAAAGCTTAACTTCGAAATAACCCCCCTTTTTTTTTTTTATAGAATGCAGATTTTGAGGTTAAAAAATGCAAATTTTAGATTTAAAATTGCAGAATTTGAGCGGTAAAAAACTGCAGCTTTAACAAGCTTTACAAAGCAGATTTTTAGAGTAAAAAATGTAGATTTTTTTTGGTTTAAAACAACATTTTTCAGAACCTAAAAATATAGATTTTTGGAACTAACCATTACACTCTGAGAGTTTAAAAGTGCAGTGGTTTGAGTCTAAAGTGCTTAAAAATACTACTTTCAAAAGGAAGAAGAAACATGATTTAAAAGGCCAAAATGAATGTTATAAGTCTTTCTAGAATTGTTATTTTTTTTTAGTCTTGAAAGATACATACGGCTTAAGTTATTTGTTCCAAGAAGGACCAAAATATTTATTAGTTTTACTTATTAACACTCACTTAGGCCTTTATCTTAAGGAAAACTCATCATTTAAAACTCCCAAATGAATTTGAAACTAGTTTAAAGGCTAAAATAATTACTTTTAGAAATATATAAGGCTAAAATAGTTACCTTTAGAAATATATATTTTTTAAAGAAAATAAGTAGGGGGCTAAAATAATTACCTTTAGAAATATATTTTTTAAGAAAATAAGTAGGGAAATAAGCCCCCTATATTTTATTAGCAAGGTCAATGTAACTATTGAATACATCACAATAGTTAAGCCTATTTATATTTTTAAAATCAACCCATTTATAAAGAAATTATATTTACTACTATCATTATTATCTTTTTCAAATATTGTTAAAATATTTTTATTGTTTAACATGCTATTTCAAGATTTTGAATATGACAACATGTTCAAAAAATACAAGGCATGTACATATATGTCATGCACATAAAGATATAAATTCTACATTTTTATATTTAGTTTTCTCTATACATGACCTATTATTTTCTTATACTTTATATTATTTTTCTCATATCTGCTATTCCTTTTACGAATGTTATTTATTTATTTTTATGTGATTTATAAACCCCCTGCACTTTAATATATATATTATTTTACTACATATAATCTATCATCAATTTATCCCTACATGTAAATAAAATAATAAATGTTCATATGTTTCAAACAATCTATATGTACATACTATACTTCATAATAAATATATTTAAGATCACAAACTTTATATAATATTTTTAACATTTACTATCATTATTACTCATTTTATTTGTTTATTATTTTTAGGAAACTCCGTTTTCTGTATTTTTATTTAAATTATATATCACAAATACTACTATATATTTATACCTGACTATTATCTTATTTTATTTTATTTTTCTTTACGTATTAACTCTATATATAAATAAAACAAAAAAAAAATTCATACCCTTTAAACTCAACATTTATATGTTTAGAATAAGTAAGCAAAAAAAAAATCTATTTTTTTAAAAACATATAAAATTGTCATACATTTCAAGTATATTTATTTATTTATTTTACTGTATGATAAACGTACTATTATTAAATTTATTTTATAGACGTATATATGTCATACCTTGTATATTTCTCTTTTTCTTAAACTAACAAAATTTACTTATCATTGATTTTAAAACAAATAAATGAACAAATTTTCCTAATTATTTTTTCCTAAATTGAGTTTAAGGACTATTTTCGGATAGACTCTGAGGGATAATGCACCTTCTTGCAATTACTCAGTCCCACTCTCAATCATCTAGGAAAAAATCATACTCTAAAAATAGGTCGCATAACCTTAGGCAAGACAATATAAGGTATTGTCGTTGCATTTAGAAAACTACCCACACGTCAATGAGTTTCTTCTTTAAAACGCAACGACATACATTTTCTGTGAAATTGATATGAATGATCCAAACTAAAATCCTTAACGGATTTGGAGCAAATAAACTTATCACACCCTTTACCAAAATTTTGCCAAATATCCAAATGATTGTTTCAGCTCCACACATCCTACAAACAGTTTATATTTAATGGCTCTACAGTTGAGGAGAGAGATTTTAAAGGGGATATCTTTATACCAAATGTTTTTATGAAACTATTACTGTTATTCTTCTGTCTAAAAGTCACCTATGAGGATTTGATAGTGAAGTCACCATTGGTGTTAGGGATTCAAATAACTTTGTCTCTCTTATTATTATTATTCAAAATAACATTGAGCTTTCTAATCTTATCTTTAGTGTCAAATTGCAGCTTGTCTCATTCCCACATTCCATCATTGTAGACATCTTTGACAGTACTGATTTATTGTTGGGGTTTATTTTCAGGAGACATGAGATATAAAGGACCAAGTTTAATCCAGCTGTAATACCAAAAATCCACATATGCTATTTCTATGTTCCATATGATGTTTTTATCTACCTTTTTCTTTTTGATATAAAGTGTTTTCTAAATCTAAGGTTGTCCTCTCCTCCATTGAGCTTTGATAGAGTGCATATTGTGGAAGTATTTGGCTTACATAAAGTCTTTCCACAAAGAGTTTGTAATTCTGAGATTCCACCATTTTTTTTGTTTGAAAGGCATGACAAGTGTTTGCAAGATTTCTAAATTGGTATCACCTTCATCATAAGGGTAACAATGATTGTTCCAAGATGCTCAATGATACTTACCTCCAGCTTCTGATCGTGTTGATGGTCTTACTTACCATGTATGATTAATAGTGAGAGATCTTTCTTCTTTTTTTCAGTTTTAAGAGGGAATCCAAGGCACTTAATATGAAAAAGTTAATGCTTCATCCCAGTAATGCTCTTGAGCCTATTAATAATAGCAGTTTTAATGTTAATTTCGGAGTTTTAACCATCATTTCAAGAGGTTTTTTGCTACCATTATAGAACAAGATTGTGTCATCTGCAAAGGACAAGTGGTTTATCCTTGGAGAGCCGGAGTTTTCTACCTTAGAAGAAAATGAGAGAGAACAAATAGAAGGTCAGGTTAGATTTTGGGTCTAATTTGGGCGGCTCTCTCAAAATTTTAAAAAAGGCTAAGAACTTGTCTGGATGAGCTTATAAAAAGTACTCCCTTCATTATATTTTACGTGGCATTGTTTGACTTAGCATGGTGTTTAAGGAAACAATTAAGACTTTTGAAACTTGTGATCTAAAATAATCCTTAGATATTTGTATGGTTGTAAATAATTTCATTAAGGGTAAAAGAAAAATTCTAAAGTTAAATTATTTATAATTATAGTAAGGTGAAATTCTTTTTGGGATAGACTGAAAAAAAGGGTGTCACGTAAAATGGAACGGAAGGAGTAACTTATAAGTCAAAACTTAAAAATAATAAGTAGATGGTACCCTACTTTTGACTTATTTTAAATTTTTTGGGCCTAACAGTAGATGCTTAAAAGCAATTTATAACATTTCCAAACATCTCCAAAATTAAAAAATAAAGGGAAAAAGGACAAATATACCCCAGAACAATCATAAATGAAAGACAGCTACCCTTCGTCCTACCTTTTGGGACATTGGTGCCCCTGCCGTCTAAATTTTGGACATATATATCCTTATGCTAGACGGCGGGACACGTGGCATCATCTCAATGACCTACCCAAAATTATTTAATTTTTACCCAAAAATTAAAATATCCTTGATTCGGATAACTTAAACACCTAACCCAAGTTATAACCCACAAGCATCTTGACCCAAATGAAAAAAAAAGGTTATGCAACCCTTTCCTCCATCTTTTCGTCACTTCTTCTTCAATGGCTTCTCTCACCAGAGTTGTATCTCGTCTTCTATGATATTACTCAAATATTTATCGATTACTATATAAAATTCCATCTGTCCTCATCCATAACTGGAGCATCTACAGTTGCTACACCAGGGCGGTGACGACGGCAATGCAAATGGTTAACTTGGAGAACATCTAAAATCCAAAAAGTTATTTCTTAAAGACAATAGTAGTGGAACCTCCAAGGTTATCCTGAAGATACTCAACGAGTTTCTGAGCGTCGACGAGGGTTAAGTTGGAGATTTCATGTCACGCCCCGAGACTACCCCCGAGACACGGACATAGGACCTAGGACCATAAGTGATCCCAAGCTAACCCTTCTAGCCTGATCATGATCATACTAAGGATAATAAACTCATGCGGAAGCTAAATCATAAATAAAATAAAAAGGATGGCAAATACCCATTTACTATAACTGAGATAAATGAAACCTGATGAGTTTAATACAAAGAAGATATTAACTCAATACTAAGCTGAATCTATCTATGTCTGAAAATAGCCTCTAACTGACTAGAAATGCTGGGACAGGCTCCAGCTAAGTCTAGCAAAATTGAAACTAAAGGACTAAAAATAATACTGAAAAGAGACTTATGACTATTGTCCTCGGAGAATGAGGACTCACCATTGATTCTGCTGAACTGGAGATCGAGAACCAATCTAAGCGTGATCTGGATGCTGAGAACCTGAACCTACATCATAAGAAGATGTAGCGAACGTATGCGTCAGTACTTGAAAGGTACTGAGCATGTAGGATAGAATACAGTTGAAATAGCATATAACTAAACAAAGCAAATAAGCAATGATATAATCCGAACAAGATATAGATACTGAATGCTGAGATAATTGAATGCAGTGACCAATTTATAAC
This sequence comes from Solanum commersonii, assembly GCA_029007595.1. Taxonomy (NCBI): domain Eukaryota; kingdom Viridiplantae; phylum Streptophyta; class Magnoliopsida; order Solanales; family Solanaceae; genus Solanum; species Solanum commersonii. The sequence goes on along the minus strand of JAJTWQ010000003.1, from coordinate 11,466,836 downwards.
ATACTGAAACTGATTATTGACTATACTGATAAATGGTCAATGCAATAGAATCTGACTGAACTGTGGGAGCTATTAATAATCCATAATAAAACTACATGAGCTAAATATGGAGTCTGATGTATACTCCCCATCGAGAGGACCCAATATACCCTGTCAGAGGTATAGAGGCATGCTAGCATGATCACTGAAATAATGCCCTAAGAGGGGACTTACAACCTACATGGCTAGTAGTTTTGGGACTATTTGGGTACGCTGAACCCTAGTCCAACTCGTAGTATGCCACTCCCAATGGATTAAGTGATTATCACATTATGACTGAATTTCTGTAAGTTACTAGATAGTTCAAGCTAAACATGCAAAACTGAGAATGCAACAATTAATATGATAATGATGCATTCATAAACTGAGGCATGTATAACTGAATACTGAAATATTTGACCTAGCATGTGTAATTCAAGAACTAAAGAAATACATATCTAGGGTTCTGAAATTCATCCAATAAACTGAATATTAACGTACTAATCTGATTTGGATCATTCTAACAGCTACCCAATAATTCTAAAATTCAAGAAACCCTAGGTCTAGTCATAATAAGGGAATCAAGAAACTGACTGAAAACTAGGGACCTAATGGACAAAAGGAACCCACTAGTGAAATCTCACATACTTGGCGACGAATTTCACGGAGAAATCCTTTGATTTCTGGGCAGAAACTGAAGAAAACTTGTTGCGTTCTTGAACTAGGGTTCTTGACTTCTTTCTCCTCTTAGCGTTTTAATTTTCTAAGTTTTGATTAATGATTTGACTTAGGTAAGTTCTAGTTATGTGTCTAGGCTTAAACTGACTAAAACCTTATTATTTAGGGTCTAAACGACGTAGCTTAGGGGTCCAATGAAATAGAAAAAGGACCAAAACAGCCCTAACTTAATTCTGGCGAAATCCATCCGCGAAAGGAACGACGGTCCGTCGTTTGATCTACCGGCCGTCGTTTGGGTCCATCGGTCAAATTTGTCCAGCAGGTCTTCACTAAAACGAGCATAACATTTTATTCGAAGGTCAAATTTTAGCAAACTTGGTGGCGTTGGAAAGAGGATTCAATTATCTATCATATCATAGGTCATGAGACACATAATTCATTTTGTGCTAAGAGTTATGACCATTTGAAGTTGACCCAATCAATATTTTTCCTCTAACTGGCTATTGACCCTCATCTACGGTCGGACCTATAGACCATGCATTAAACGACGGTCCATGCTTGTCAATCGTAGTTCGTGTCAGAGGCTGGGTAAAGGAGTCTTGATCCACGGACACAAACCACGGATCGTGGTCTGACCTACTGACCGTGGGTTGAGACTTAGCCGATTTTCTGAGTTGGTTTTGGGGAGGGGTTGCAGTGGTGAACCACGGACCACCTGCACAGGCCATGGTCTGATCTACAGTCCGTGAATGGCAAACCTGGGTTGCACCTGCAACTTCTCAAAATCTGCATTTTGGTCTATCTTGGATACAGGGTGTTACATTATCTCTCCCTTGAAAACATTCGTCCTCAAATGAAGACTAAACTAGTTGAAATAGAGGGAAAGGGCTGTAATCCCTACCACTAAACAGTGATAATTGATTTTTTCACTGAACTGAGTTCCAAGAATATGCAAATACGCTGAAAATGCAAGTACAAACTGGGAACATGATTCTAAGACTGAATTTACGCATGAATGACTGAAAAACTGAAGAGGAACTATTAACTCAAGCTGGAGTGAAATTCGAAGGAAAGAGGTGAGGATACTTGGCTTTCATGGCCGCTTCTGCTTCCGAAGTGGTTCTCTCTATAGACTGACTCATCTACCAAACCTTGACTGAAGCGACTTATTTGTTTCTCAACCTTCTAACTTGACAATCAAGAATCTCAATTGGTACATCCTTATAAGAAAGGCTATCTTTTACAGCCACAGTCTCTAATGGTACTACTGATGTTGGATCACCCACACACTTCTTCAAAAGTGAAATGTGAAAGACTGGATGCACTGCTGCCAAATCTGCTGGTAACTTTAACTCATAAGCCACTTCAAGATCCGATAAGGGCCTACATATTTGGGACTGAGCTTCCCTTTCTTTCCAAATCTCATCACCCCTTTCATAGGTGACACTTTTAGGAAAACCTAATCATCAACTTGGAACTCTAGTTTCCTTCTTCTCACATTTGCATAAGACTTCTAGTGACTCTGGGTAGTCTTAAGTCTATCTCTAATGAGTTGCACTTTCTCCATAACATCAAGGACTGAATCTGGTCCTATCAAGGCTGCTTCACCTACTTCAAACCAACCAACTGGAGATCTACATCTACGCCCATACAATGCATTATAAGGGGCCAGTTGAATGTTGGAATGGTAACTATTGTTGTAGGCAAACTCAATAAGAGGAAGGTGATCGTCCCAACTACCCTTGAAGTCGATCACACAAGCTCTCAACATGTCCTCTAAGGTCTAAATGGTATGCTCTGACTGACCATCCGTTTGTGGATGAAATGTTGTGTTAAGGTAAACCTGAGTACCAAGACCCTTATGAAATGACTTCAAGAAATGAGAGGTAAACTGAGGACCTCTAATTGAGATGACAGACAAAGGAACCCCATGCAACCTCACAATTTCATTAATGTAAAGCTTGGTGTAATCCTTCTCCGAGTTTGTAGTCTTGACCGCCAAAAAGCGAGAAGACTTAGTAACCCTATCAACAATCACCCAAATGGAGTTATGCTGTCTGCGAGTACGAGGTAAACTTGTGATGAAGTCCATGTTGATCATTTCCCACTTCCAAGTAGGAATGTCAATCTCTTGAGTCATGCCTCCTAGTTTCTGATGTTCTACATTGACTTGTTGGCAATTGGGGCACTTAGCCACAAAGTCTGCTATATCTCTTTTCATACCTTTCCACCAATAGACTTCCCACAGATCACAGTACATCTTAGTGGCACCTGGATGGATAGAATATCTGGAGTTATGAGACTCTGCAAGGATATGCTGCCTCAACTCGCCCACATTAGGAACACATAATCGACCCTGGTAGCGAAGCATACCATCTCCCTCTAGGAGAAAACCTCCACTCTCTGATTGTGGACTGCACCATTAAGTTCAAGCAAGATTGGATTACTATCTTGCTTTTCCTTAACCTCTACTACCAAAGAAGATTATTCCCCATTCTGAAACGTTACACCACCAGTTGATATGCTCATAAGACGAACTCCTAGGCGAGCAAGTCTGTGAACATCCTTTGCTAGCTCTTTTCTTTCTTCCTCAACATGTGCTACACTACCCATAGATAATCTGCTAAGAACATCTGCTACTACATTCGCCTTACCTGGATGGTAATGCACGCTCATATCATAATCTTTGAGGAACTCAAGCCACCTTCTCTGGCGAAGATTCAACTCTTTCTAGGTGAATACATACTGGAGGCTCTTATGGTCTGTGAATACATCTACATGAACACCATACAAGTAGTGCCTCCAAATCTTGAGTGCAAACACCACTGCTGTAAGCTCGAGGTTATGAGTCGAATAATTCTTCTCATGTACCATAAGTTGTCTAGAAGCATAGCTATAACCTTACCTCGCTGCATCAATACACAACCTAGGCCAACCCTGGATGCATCACAATAGATCGCATAACCATCTGAACCCTCTAGTAGACTCCAGACAGGAGTTGTAGTCAACCTAGTTTTCAGTTCTGCGAAGCTTTTCTCACAATCATATGACCATCGAAACTTGACCATCTTCTAAGTCAACCTAGTCAATGGTGAGACTATGGATGAAAATCCTTCCACTAACTGTCTGTAATAGCCCGCTAAACCCAAGAAACTTCTGATATCTGTAGTAAAGGTAGGTCTGGGCCATTGTTTCACTGCTTCTATCTTCTGAGAATCTACTCGAATTCCTTCACTAGACACAATATGCCTAAGGAAGGCAACTGATTGTAACCAAAACTCACACTTGTTAAATTTTGCAAATAACTGGCGATCTTTGAGAGTTTGTAGAACAACTCTCAAATGACTCATATGTTTTTCCTCATTTCTAGAGTAAATGAGGATATCATTAATAATAACGATAACGAATAAGTCTAAGTACTGCTTGAACACTTTGTTCATTAAGTCTATGAAAGCGGCAGGAGCATTGGTTAGTCCAAATAACATAACTACAAATTCGTAATGACCATACCGAGTTCTGAAGGTTGTCTTCGAAATGTCACTATCACTGAATCTAAGCTGATAATAACCTGATCTGAGGTCTATCTTTGAGAAATGACTAGCACCCTAAAGTTGGTCGAACAAGTCATCAATCTTGGGGATGGGATACTTATTCTTGATTGTGACTTTGTTCAATTGCCTATAGTCAATGCACATTTTGAGAGAACCATCTTTCTTCTTTACGAACAACACTGGTGCACCCCATGGCGAAATACTAGGTCTGATAAAGCCCTTATCTAAAAGGTCTTTAACTGCTCTTTCAATTCCTTAAGCTCAATTGGAGCCATTCTGTAAGGAGGAATAGAGATAGGCTAGGCATCTGGAAGGAGATCAATTCCAAAGTTGATTTCCCTTTCGGGAGAAACTCCGAAAAGATCATCTGGAAACACTTTTGGAAACTCATTGACTACGGGGACTGACTCAAGAGTTGGGGATTCAAAACTAAAATCCTTAACCCAAACTAGATGATAGAGATAACCCTTAGAGATCATCTTTCTGGCCTTAAGGTAAGAAATGAATCGACCCATAAGCGCTAAGCTACTACCCTTCCATTCGAGGATTGGTTCAGCTGGAATGAAAACGAACAATCCTAGTTCTACAATCAACTGATGCATAACAGGAATGTAACCAATCCATGCCTAGAATAACGTCGAAGTCTACCATTTCTAACTCTACAAGATCTGCTGAGGTGACTTTCTGAGAGATTGTGACAGGGCAATTTCAGTATACACATCTAGCTATAACTGGGTCACCGACTTGAGTAGAGACTGAGAAGGGTTCTGAAAGTGTTTTTGGGCTAACACTAAATTGGATTGCTATGTAAGGAGTTACAAAAGACAAAGTAGCCCCTGGATCTAACAATGCATAAACATCAAGATCAAAGACTTATAATGTACCAGTGACTACATCAGGAGAATCTTCCTGATCTTGACGAGCCTGAAGAGCATAGAGCCTGTTTTAGCGTTGTCCGCCACCTGTACCAGATGAGTTACCCTACTGAGTCGGGCGACCTGTTGGTGCTGCTGAAGTTGTAGATTGAGCTCTACCATTATTTCCTCTTTGACCCTATCTAGAAGGACAATCCTTCAATCTATGACCAGACTGACCATAGCCAAAACATCATTCCTTACATGTAAGGCACTTGCCCGGATGTTTCTTGTTACATTTCGGGCAAGTTGGGTAAGTTTTGGTGCCTGAAACACTACCTTGAGACTTAGAGCCTGACGCCCTATCTTTCTGATCATTATGGAACCTGGGGGATGGAACACTAGCTGATAAAGGGGATGGAATCGATAACTACTACTGAAACTGCAAGCGATTCCTACCACCCAATTTCTGTTGGGAATACTCGTAGTTACTTGTTCTTGCTCTCTTAGTATCCTTAGCATGTTCCCTAAACTTATCACCCTCAACCTGCTGAGCATGAGTCATGAGCCTAGAGATGTTCATGTCTCCCAACAACATAGCATTCTTGCACTCTGTTTTCACTAAGTCTGACACTCCATACAAAAACTTATTTATCTGAACCCTGAAATCAGCAACCATGTGGGGAGCATACCTGGAGAGTTGGTTAAACTTGAGCCCATACTTTTGGACAATCATGTTACCTTGCCTTAAGTTTATAAATTCTTGGGCCCTTACTTCTCTCAACTCCATAGGGAAAAACTTGTCAAGAAAGGTTTCGCTGAAATAATCCCAAGTAATAGGAGCTGCATATGTACCCATGTTGTCTTTCCACTGAGTATACCAGATATGAGCCATATCATTAAGTTGGTAAGATGCTAACTCAACCCGATCATTCCCAATTACCTGCATCACTTCAAAGATCTTCTTGATATCATCCAAGAAATTCTGGGGATCCTTACCAGTCTGCGATCCTAAGAACTCAGACAGATTCATCCTAACAAAGTCACGGATCATCGCTGCTGCTGATCCACCATTTGCATTCACAGGAGCTTAAACCCGCTGATTGTTATGGTTGGTCACACTCTGAGCCAATATCTGAATGACATTCTTGAACTCTACATTTGACACTTCTTGATCAGGGACTTGAGGAGTTGCGTTTACGTTCCTGGCATTCGCATTCCTGGCATTGCTCTATGAGGAGGCATGATCACTGGAATGTAGAACATCGAGGTAGAATGGAATTTAGATCATACCTTATGCACGATAAGATTAACAAGAAAATGAAGATTTCCTAAAACATTTTATAGCCTCCCCCTAATTAGATGTGGTGCACTTCACACCCATGAAAAGGACTCTACTTAGTGTGGCTTTTCAGACATCCTAAGACACTTAAACCTAGTGCTCTGATATCAAGTTTGTCATGCTTCGAGACTACCCTCGAGACGTGAACACGGGACCTAGGACCACAAGTGATCTCAAGCTAACCCTGCTGTCCTAATTATGACCATACTAAAGATAATAAACAAATGCGAAAGTTAAATCATAAATAAAATGAAAAGGATGGGGAATACCCATATACTATAACTGAAGTAATGAAAACTGATGAGTTTAATACAAAGAAGATATTAAGTCAATACTAAGTTGAATCTACCTAGGTCTAAAAACAGCCTCTAACTGACTAGAAATGCTGGGACAGGCCCCACCTAAGTCTAGCAAAACTAAAACTAAAGGACTAAAAATAGTACTGAAAAGAGACTCAAAACTATTGTCCTCGGGGAATGAGGACTCACCACTTATTCTACTAAACTGGAGATCGGGAACCGATCTAAGCATGATCTGGATGCTAAGAACCTGAACCTACATCACGAGAAGATGTAGTGCACGTATGTGTCAGTACTTGAAAGGTACTGAGCATGCAAGATAGAATACAGCTGAAATAACATATAACTGAACAAAGCAAATAAGCAATGATATAATATGAATATGATATAGATATTGAATGCTGAGATAACTGAATGCAGTGACCAATTTATAACATACTGAAACTGAATACTAACTATACTGATAAATGCTCAATGCAATAGAATCTGACTATGCTGGCATGATCACTGAAATAATGCCCACATAGGGGACTTACAACCTATGTGGCTAGTAGTTCTGGGACTATTTGGGTATGCTGAACCCTAGTCCAACTCGGTATTATGCTACCCCCAATGGATTAAGTGATTAACACATAATGACTGAATTTCTATAAGTTACTGGATAGCTCAAACTGAACATGCAAAACTGAGAATGCACCAATTAATCTGATAATGATGCATTCATAAACTAAGGCATGTATAACTTAATACTGAAAAATCTGACCTAACATGTGTAATTCAAGAACTAAAGAAATGCATAGCTAGGGTTTTGGAATTCATGCAATAAACTGAATATTAACATACTTATCTAGTTTGGATCATTCTAAGAGCTAGGAACCCAATAATTCTAATATTCAAGAAACCCTAGGTCTAGTCATAATAAGGGAATCAAGAAACTGACTGAAAACTAGGGACCTAATGGGCGAAAGGAACCCACTAGTAAAATCCCACCTTTCTGGTGACGAATTTCACGGAGAAATCCTTTGATTTATGGGCTGGAACTAAAGAAAACTTGTTGCGTTCTTGAACTAGGGTTCTTGGCTTCTTTCTCCTCTTAGCGTTCTAATTTTCTAAGTTTTGATTAATGATTTGACTTAGGTAAGTTCTAGTTATGTTTCTAGGTTTAAACTGACTAAAACCTCATAATTTAGGGTCTAAACAACATAGCTTAGGGGTCCAACAAAATAGGAAAAGGACCAAAACAACCCTAACTTAATTCTGGCGAAGCCCATCCACGGAAGGAACAACGGTCCGTCGTTTGATCTACCGGCCGTCATTTGGGTCCGTCGGTCAAGTCTGTCTAGCAGGTCTTCACTAAAATGAGCATAACATTTTACTTAGATGTCGAATTTTAGCAAACTTGGTGGCGTTGGAAGGAGAATTCAATTATTTATCGTATCATAGGTCATGGGACACATAATTTATTTTGTGCTAAGAGTTTTGACCATTTGAAGTTGACCCAATCAACAATTTTCCTCTAACTGGCTACTGACCCTCATCTACGGTCGAACCTACGGACCATGCATTGAACGACGGTCTATGATGGTCGACCGTAGTTTGTGGCAGAGGCTGGGTAAATGAGTCTTGATCCATGGACACAGACCACGGACCGTGGTCTAACCTACGGACTATTGGTCTATCTGTGGATCGAGACTTAGCCGATTTTCTAATCTGGGTTTGGGAAGGGATTGCAGTGGTGAACCACGGACCACCAGCACGGGCCGTGGTCTGATATACGGTATGTGGATGGCAACTATGGATTGCACCTGCAACTTCTCAAAATCTACATTTTGGTCTATCTAGGATACGGGGTGTTACATTTCATCTCCGAGCTAGACTACCTTCTCTGGCATTTTGACAATGGAAAGAGGACGAATGAAAGTTGCTCAGTGATGGTGGAGTTTGAGAATGCGAACGGGGAGTTCTAGATTTTTGGTGGGGAAGAAAATTGAAGCTTTTAATTAATAGCATATGGAGGGTTGAACTCGTTTAGGCTTGACACGATCATTTGCTATGGTCAATGACTTGGAAAATGAAGAACTTAGCCAAAAGTTCTTGAGAAGATTGAGAAACCAGTTGAGAAGATGAAGAAGTGTTTTGGGTTATAATTTGGGGTGGGTATTATGATATTTGGGTGGGTTTTAAAATTAATTTGGGTGGGTCTTTAAATTATGGGTTGAAATTTAATAAATTTCGGTTAGGTGTTTTAGATTGAGACATGTGTCTCGCCATTAATAGAAAGGGTATATACGCTTTAAAATTTGGATGGCAGGGGCACCAATATCCCAAAAGTATGACGGGGTATCTATATATCATTTATGATAGTTCAGGGTATATCTGTCCTTTTTCCCAAAAATAAAACTACTTAAAAGTTAAAAATACCTAAAAATAAGTTAGTCCAAAAGGGAACTAAATTTTGTTTAAATTGTTGTCTATTCTCATTAAAATTACTACCAAATTTTAATATTGAAGAAATAGCCTTTAGCTTCAAATTAAAATCATTCTTTTGTAAACTCAAGCCACTCTTTAAAATGAAACTAAGACAGATTATTATTCTATTAATCAATCAAGCTTCTTTACTTAATAAGTTAAAAAAGTTATTTCAAAGATAGACTAATTACATTACAAAGCTGTGACGCAATCAGATTTCAATAAAAATGGAACACCTACTTAATTTAGACGTTTTAATTATTATTTTTTTGGTGAAAATAATTTTCATATTAAATATATTCAAAATTATGTAACACACCGCGCTATTAGGATATTTTTGTAAAATGAAATGACAAAATTTCCTAGAAAGTAATTTGAAAATATATTAACATTTTGGAAAATAATTATTTTACTCTGTTTGAAATTGCAGAAGCTTAATTAAATAAATAATTTGTGAAGGATCATAATCGGATTTCAACAAACTCAGCATGAGAGACTTGTTCATTTAGAGGGTATGTTGGAGCTAGTGGTACTTGCTGATCTCCGTTTCCATTTCTCCTTCTATATGCTCTTATGAGGGGCATGGTTCTGTAAAACGCGTAGAGTGCGAGTTAAACGCGTAGAGCACGAGTTAAATGCATAGAGCACGAGTCAAAATGAAGTTAAATAGAGTTCATACTCATAGTCTCTCATTCATAAATAAGGTGCACTTCTTACTCATGATAAAGACTCTACTTAACACGTCTTTAAGTCTATAATGATCGGATCCGTCATTATTCAAAAGGCACCTCATGCGGAGTTTCAAAATATTTTTTAAATATGTTGCAAATTTTATATTAGGGTGACATGACAAAAAAATTTGAAATTTGAATTTTGATCTGAACTGACATCATCCCACCATGACAGGAATATTCTAGCTATGGCAGTGTATCAGCCACTATAGCGGGGTCAGTGGTGTAGAAACTGATAAATGCAAAATATTTTATCATCTTATTTAGTGGTAAAACATACTAGGGTTACTCCAAAACTGCTCCAAACTTGGGGACAAGAGAGACAAGAGATTCTAGCGCAAGAAGGATCAAACCCATGAATTCTCGGTCTATGTCCATTAGGATTCGCCCCCATGAAGGAAAACGTTCATGTTCAAAGTTCTTCAGCAGTTTCTTGCCATCCAAGTAGTCTAGATTTTTAAATGAGTAGTTAGATTTGCCTTTAATTGCATATTACCTTGTAAATTATCGAAAGATTACACGTACAAGCCTTCGCGCACGGAGTTTGGGTGGATAAATGCAAGGGTTATGGTTGTGTATGATAGCATGCTATTTGATTGTTGCCTTGGACCTTATGATTGTTGTTGGGTGTTATCATATGGGTGGTAACCTGTGGGTTATGGGTTAAAAGCTGAAAAAACTATTCGGAAAGAGACTCTTGAAAATATGTGGCAGTTGTTGTTTTCCACGTTATGTTAGGTATGTAGGTTAACTTTCTCTATAGTGAAACCTACACAATGCATGTTGGGGAAAAAATGGGGATTGAATGTGAAATGATGAATTGTTGACAATCTCATGGGGTAAAGGTGTGTCTTCTTGTATTTACAAGTGTGATTGTGCCTGCATGGCTATCGATTGGCTAGGGTACCATGTCTAGTACATGATATCTCTTGGTTGGCTCGTTTACCACACCTGGTACATATTATTGATCAAATCGAGTATCACGCCTTGTACATATTATCAATTTGGGTACCAAACCTGGTATGAAATATCTTCGATTAACTCGACCATGTTTGGTACAAATTACTATATAGTTGGCTCGGATACCACGTCTGATACAAATTACTATACGATTGGCTCGTATACCACGTCTAGTACAAGTTACTATATGATTGACTTGGATACCACACATATTACGTGTTCCATTGTTCTCTTATATGTTGGTTCCATGAGTGAACCAAATTTACTTCTTTGTAATGTGATTATTACATGTTGGTTCATTAAGTGAACCAAATTTAATTCTTAGTAATGTGATTATTACATGTTGGTCCATGAGTGGTCAGAAATTATGTTTAAATGTTGGGATGATTCTTGTCAGAATTACATGGTAAACACTATAAATGATGCCTTAGGGATCCTTCATGGTTTGGGTCACCTAAAAGGTGTGATAAATCAGGTATGTGTGATTGTTATGATTATGGACATGTCTTAGTGGTTGTTAAGTTAGTATGTTGACTAGGAGCTTTGCTCATTCACTAGCCTATATGGTATTGTTGGTTCGATTGATCTAGGACATACTTGATTAGATGGATTGAGTCAAGATGGTTTAGTAAGATGCTTTACTAAATTAGCCAAGGGCCAGAAAATTGGCATGAGAGCTTGAGAGAGAGAGTAATAGACAAACAAATAAAGTTGTAGTGGTTCGGGTTCAAGAATGGGAATGGTAGAGGAGTTCTGATGTTGGTAGGATGAGGAACTCTACATAAACTTATGTTTGAATGAGGAATTCTACATAAAATTATGTTTCACCCTGCTACAACGGCCCAGCCCATTATAAAGTCCCGCTATAGCGGAGTATGCAAACTTAAGAAACTTAAAAATCCTTGAAAATTCCATTTTTTACAACACACCTCTTTCACTTGACGTCCCAAACTATCTCTTTCACATTGAATTCGATTCCGAGAGTTCTACTTGTCCGAATTTGATTCCTTGAAGTCCTACAAATTCTTTACTGTCTTGGATACACAAGTATTTCATCTAAGCCTCGAAATTACACTCCACCCATTCCCAGATGGCCTTAGACCGCACCTACCCCAAATTTAGTCTAAGGCTGACCTATCCTAAAATTTTTAAGTCACTACCTGAAAAAAATTCTGGCTCAAATTCTTCCACTATTGGCCTACTCATAACGATTAGAACGGATTGTTACAAATCTTCATGCGTAACCATCTTGGCAAGAATTCCTCCAATGCCACTAGAGAACGTGGGTTTAGATAGTGATTCTTCTCAACTCTTAATTTCTTCACTTTCTTCCTTATCATTTGGGTTTTTGGGTAGTTTCTTTATCCTTCCTCTAGTCACTTGCTTAATTGGCACTCTTTGTGAGCTCGTTTTGAAGTATTTTCGTTATGTCACCAAAATCTATTCTTCATGATCAGTATGATCACCACAAGATTGATTTTTCCCTAAAGATTATTCTTTCACTATTACTTTAATTTATTCCTCAAAGAAAGGAGCAACAATGTGCTAACATCGATCGGTTTAAAGTCACCAAATTTATTCATCTTTGGTGGTGATGTGTCTAGGACATAACCATAATTATGTACTTCAACAAAGTCGCAAATAACTATGGGATCAAGTGAACCAAAAGTGATAGAGATTTGATTTGAACTATCCTTCTCGTATTCAAGCAATATCTTTCTTTCATAGATCAAGTCCATGATCTTTTCTTTAAAGATAAAACACTTTTAAATTGGATGATACAGTAATTGATGATATTTGCAATAATTTGGATCATTAGTCCTCCCCCACCCCCCCCCCCCCCCCCCCCCCCCCACCACCAAATTTATTTGGACACTTCATTCTGGTAGCTCATAGATATTCAATGCAAGGAGCTTTTAAAAAATTACTAAACATCTGAGTTCAAGAATGGATACACTTTCGCCTACATTTTCTTTAAAGTAAGTATTCTATCAATGTTATCCTGAAAAGTTGTGATCTTCACGCTTGAATTCTTTCTTAGCTTTGTGGAGACTTTCAAAGGTGCAACATTAACATTCATATACCTTTTTTTCAACTTGGTTGCAAACTGTTTTCCTTTTTCACCTCTATTTTGTTTTTTGTTTTTTTGCGAGGCTCATAAATAGGTGGTTTATTCATTTTTGCTTCAGGGTATGCATCATGATTACTTATGACTATTTTCTCAAATGACTTGAGTTTGATACCTTGTAGGATATAATGAAGTTCTCAATGCATTCCTTGAATACACATTTCTAGAAGTCTCATGAAGTTTATTGCATATGTTTTCGTTAGTCAGCTTTCTATTGGTGTTATCCTGAAAGGATGTGATCTTCACACTTTAATTCTTGCTTAGTTTTGTGGAGACTTTCAAAGGTGCATCATTAACATTTATCAACTTTTTTTTCAGACTTGGGTGCAAACTTTTTTCCTTTTTTCACCTCTATTTTGTCTTTTTCCTGTGAGGCTCATAAATAGGTGGTTTATTCATTTTCTGTGATAACCCAAGGTTACACCCTAGGTGTAACATGGCATATAGGACCCCAAGAGACCCTACACAAGCCACTTAGCATGCATAACATACGAAAGATATAAAACAACATTTCAAATTAAAAGAGTTTACAAAACAAAGCGGAAGTCTTTATAGTCTCAATAGTCATCTACTACATCAAGAGTGACCGGGACATAACCTTGGTATCACGTACAATATCTGAAAGTAAATACTGAAAGTGATAAAGGTTCTATCCTTGAAACATAAGGACTCACCACTACTAAGTACGATCAAGGTGACTCCTAGCCACAAGGATGAGAATCTGTAACGTCGACATTGGAAAAAACAATGCAGGCAAGAGTATGCGTTAGTAAAAATATGTACCAATTATGATAGCAATGCATAGAGATATAAATAATGCTAAAAGGGACCTTTTCATGCTCATGCAAAGACCAAGTTGAAACCATAAGAAAAGGGTTAGAAAACATCATAATAGCCATGGTCAAATGCAAGTAAAACTTATCTTAAGAACACTTGGGAAATACTTATTTAAGTAACCTTAGTTCATCTTTAGTGTGGGAATTAGTCTTAACCGACATAGAGACCATGTGAGCTATAACATGCAATTCGGTGTCTGCGTCACACCGAAAAGGGGTGTTCTCAGTTGCCAAGGTAAGAACCTTAACTTCTAGCTTACGTGGGTCCACTAGCTAATGTCTATCTAAGACACTCATGTCTATCTAAGACAATGATGTTATGGTGGCACATAGGTAAGAGATAAAGGAGGTTGCTACTAGAAACCCAAAAAAACTTCCATCTCAATGTTCTCTCGGTGTTAAGCATATATCCCACAGAATAGTCATAATTCTTTAATTGACTTTTCTTTCATGGAAGACAATTCAAATCACCAATCCAAGCTAACTTTCTTTAGAATATCTTATAAAACTTGATTCTAAGTTAGTTGAGAAAACCTTTCAACTTTTAAGAATCCTTATGTAAGAAAATCCTTTCACATGCATGTATTGAGTGATATGTGAGAAATCCTTTCACAACAGCATCAACAACATATAAGCTTTACTCTCAAAGCATCTTAAATCATTTTCATCACTTTGATAAAGAACATGCATATCTTCATAAACTTCTTCTTTCATGGCTAAAACCCCACATTATGTCATCATAGCTTAGAAAACATGGGGCATGCATGGGTTCATAGGGATTCATTTTTAAATCATGGAATTATCTCAATTCATGATTTCTATATCATAAAACAATCAATTATATAAATATTGAAAGGAACCCATAACATAGAAGAAAACCCTAACTTCAGTTGGGAATTTCTAACTTCAAAATTGAGGAATTTAGGAACTCTATGGAGGAAAGGGCTCCATAGATGAAGACTATCATACCGTAGTACTCAAAGCCATTAAGCAATTTGGTAAATTGTAGGCTTGATCTTGAAACCCTAGGTTGCCTCTTTCTTATTCTTCTAGAGAGAGAAATATTGTGGGGAAGATGAATTTGTTCCTCTTTTCAGTAAATTGAGAGAATGACTTGATTGGGTGATTTTCGGGGTAAAAACATTTATATAGGACTTTGGGTTTGGGGTAAAATGACATGTTGAATTAAAATGATTTGGAAAAGACCTAAAATTCCCTGATTAAAACTGACAGACTGCAACTCACGATGGCCTTCACAACCCGTCAATGGCTCCACGGGTCATTACGGCCGTCATGGTCCTTGACCAGTGGCAAAGGGAGGGACCCCTTCCTAGTAGGCACTTGATAACCCCCACCACGAACTGTCAACCTTACCACGGGTCATCTAGGCCTCTGTGGGAGGGATGATGGCCCTGGTGGGTCTGACAAGGCTTCACGAGCCCCATATTGAGCTGTCATCCTCTCTACGGGCTGCCTAGGTCTCTGTGGGAGTGACTCCTACTAAGCAGGTCTTGAGGGACTTACCATGAGGCCCTTCAAGGACCTCGGTCCCCTTCATAGCCTATTAGGGGTTTCGTGCAGGTTCCATGGTCCAGTTTTGGCCTGTGAGTTTTCCCCACTACCTTTTTCTAGACTTTCTTGAATCCAAGGTGTTAAATTTTCACTTCAGTATATGCTTAACTCCACATCATTAGCACGTGTGACTATTTTCTCAAATGACTTGAGTTTGATACCTTGTAGGATATAATGAAGTTTTCAATGCATTTTTTTTAATACATATTTCTATTCTAGAAGCTTCACTAAGTCTATCTTTGCAATTGAGGCTCGCATTCCTCCATCAATCAGTGAGCTCAATGACATGGTCATCCTTCAATTGATGTGTATTCATGAGTTCAACCATGCTTGTCGTGCCGTAATTTAACTATCTCCAGAAAAATCACCTTTTGAAATGTTCTAAGTATTTAAGAAAACTTATAATTTACATATATTTAAACATAAAAAATCATTTGAAAATACCAAAGAAAGCTCGAGGTTCAATTACACTTCGAGAAGGGTTTAAGCATTCGAAGTGTCCGCTAACATACGGTTGACCTGCGACTTGACTAAAATATATTTCGACTATTTTTAGAAAAAATAAAGATTTAGCATAGAAAATAATAACTTACAATATACTTGATTAACTTTGAGAAAAATAGCTAAATAGATGACACATTTTATTTCATTTTTTATTTTTTAGAGAAAGGGGTCCAAAATGAAACATTTGACACGAAATACAAGTGATTGAAATATTAATAAAACTAGATTAATTAGAATTTATTTAATTCATTTTGAAATAACAATTTAAACCAATTTAATAAATTAACGCATAAACATCACTTTGGATTAATTGACTAACCCTTTTTAAGAAAATGACTAAGTATTTTATTTTAATTAATTGAAAAAGGCTTTTTAAAGTTTATTTGGGAGAAACCTTAACTTGAAATAATTTTTAACGAACTAAAAGTGTGTTAAGTGAAAAATATTAAATAACGTTTCTTTTTAAGAACAAAGAGTTTTAATTCAATTAATGATGTAAGATCTTATTAGAAAAAAAAAATGGAAAAAAAAATATTAAAGTAAACCAACATAACAAAAAATAACTCATCTTTTAGGGAATCTAATTAAGTTAATTAAGAATTATAAAGTTAGAGTTAAACAACAAACAATAAATAATAACAATTAAATAATTAAAGAGTAAGGAAGAAATTGAATTTGGGCCTCCTTTGGGCCAATTTCGCTGGATTTTTTGGGTTTTAACCCAATCCCATTTTTGGTATACGGTGGATGTATATCAGTGTATATGAGCATATATATTAGCTCTTTTCAGGTATTTCTTGCTTCCAAACATATGTATTCCGCCTCAACCTTGTATTCCTGCATTTTTGACCTGTATATCCCTGTATAATGAGTGTATACTGCTGCATACAATATATATACAGCCCATTTTTGGACTTTTTGGGGCCTGCTTCAGCTTCTCTTTCACCATAGGTATGAGGACGACTCGAAATGAATCAAGGATATGTAAGAGTGGAGTCCAAAGTGAACTCGAATTAGTATCACATGCAAAGAAGAAGATAAATTTTCATAAGATAAGAAATCACGATGAAGCCATGATAACTCAAGACAGGTATCAGCAAACCAAATACCATAATGATTACTATTCATAATGATAAAAGGAAAGCTAATTGAGTTATGATCTAGTAATGGATAACATTGACAAACCAAAAGATATGTGTTCCTTATAACTCTGGCTTATTCAGGATCAAGCCCAAGATAATTGAACTATAATAATTAAAGCTCAGCAAATGATCTACTGCTACACCACCAAAAATAGCCAAACACCATACAAATCATATTATAGAAATATGTTTCCCAAAGAAACCAACAAAATGGCAAATCTCAAGGAGCACATTGGTGATTTCAAACCCATGCTTATTAAAATTACTTTATTACAACTCTACTATCAATATCCGATCTTAAATCACAAATAAACTAATATCATGTAATTTCTGACTCTACATCACGTTGAAATCCAACTTGAACAATAAGCACGAGTCACAAGATAAACCCAACATGTATGACTCCCAACATGACAAAGTGTGAGTTCATGAAAAGAGTAAGGAATCTAACACCAAACAACCAAAGGGACAAATGTTAACTGGAAAAAAGCAAAAATGGAATGAGTTGAAAAGAAGCCTCAATAATGGAGAAGACAATTGGATTTGTACCAATATTCTATAATAAACAAAGAAGGACATTAACTACCCATATCAAGACAAGGAATATCAAGATTTTTGGGGGAAAAGACAACAGTAGCTTTATACTATAATATATATATATATATATATATATATGTACCAACTACAATACAAAAATAAGATAAGATAACTTTTGGCTAATGTTAGCACATGAGTCACATTTGGATGCCAATGATTTAATAAATCATAGTAATTCCATTCAAACAAGCTTACACTAAATTTATAGCCCAACACATCTTATTAGCAAGAGGAATAACATTTACCTAAATTCGAATGCTAAAACGACAACTAGGTATCACTATTATGGGAGCCAAAAAAGCGAACAACAATAACATGATCAAAATTCGAAAACTTCAAACAATGCGAACACGAGATGAAGAGGAATTTAACAAAAGCAAGAATGATATTACCTTTTTCTGGGCAGCAAAACTGGGAATGAAAAGCAAGAACGACTTCAACTTTCAAACACCGCTCGAAAACCTTGAGAATTCCGGCAAATTCCGCAGCCACAAACAAGAACAGAAATTGATATATTGGGTGTATTTGTTTAACAACCAACTGTAATTTAATTAAATTTTTTTTCTTTTCCTTTTTCTCCCTACCTTTCACATAGAGAAAACGATCTTAAATAGATGAAGAAAAGGGTTGATTTGACAGGGAAAACAGATTCAAAATTTTAATTTGAAATTCAAAATCTTTGCTTGCTCTTTCAACTCAACAGGGGAAGGGATGGGAAATTTTGAAATGGGGAAAAGGGGGATGGGACGACTGCTGCAAGGTCTGGGCGATTTTGCGGATTTCTCATCGGATTTGCTGGGATTTTCGCGTGAAGAAGCAGACCCGTATGGGCAGTGGGGTTGGTTTGGTGTTGTTATTGTGGTTGTTGGGTTGTAGGCGTAAGGGAGAAGAAGAAGTGAAGTTGGGTCGGTTGTATGTATTGTATTGTTGATGTTTGGAAGCTGCTGTGATGTTCACCTACTGGGTCACTTTGTTGATGATAAAGAGTTGGGCCGGGTCGGAGCTAAGGGTGTGGGCTGAAAAGGGGTGTTGAATTGGAAAGCAAAAAAGGGGAAATGGGCTTTTGATATTGTTGATATAGTGTGTATTGTAAGGGGAATGGACTGAAATTATTTGTTGTATAGGGAATTAGAATTGGGCCTTTAGGAAGTGGCCCAAAATTATTCTTAAAAGATGGGATATATTGTTATTAAATAATGGATTTCAATTATAGCCTAATAGAATTTAATTGGTGAATTCGGCTAAAATTTAAACAAGATGAGTTAGTATAAATTAATTAATGAGCTTCTTAATCTTAACGAAATAAGAAATAATTAACTTAATTATAAACTAACTAATTCAATTACAAAACCAATTAACTCGAAATTATAACTATAACTTAAAGTAAATTAATAAAATATTTAACTAAAATGTAAAATCTTTTGTGATGACTTTTCAAATATTTATAAGATAACGTGATTGCTAAAATATACATGTTTATTACTCCCTCCGTCCCATTTTATGTGGCAACATTTGACCGGGCACGGAGTTTAAGAAATAAATGAAGACTTTGAAATATTTACCAAATTGCCCTTTAAAAAGTAGACTCACTTTTCTCTCTCCTCATAAATGTATTGGAGTATTATTTTAAGATTAAGTGGGACCAACAAGGGTAAAAAAGGAATTGTACCTTTAAATACTTTCCATATAAGGAAATGTGACATTCTTTTTGGGACTGACCAAAAAGGAATGTTGCCACATAAAATGGGACGGAGGGAGTATTAAAAAATGATAAAATTACTTTAAAAAATAACTTGAAAGTATTTTGAATTTCATAAAACTCATTAATTCAAAATTATAACTATCCCTAAATTTAAAATATAAAATATTTTTTTTAGACAATTTTCGAATAATCATAAAATATATTAATTATCACATAATTATGTAAAACATATATATTATCTAAAAATTATGAAAAGTGACAAAACTATTTTTAAAAAAATCTTGCAAACTATATTATTATTTTTTGGAAACTTTATAAAACTAATTATTTTAAATCGTTTGAAATTGGAGAAGCTTGAAATGATTAATTTATATTGTGGAGGGTCAAAATTGGGTGTCAACAATGCTTATAGTACGCCTCATGCTATGATTGAGAAATTTATGTTCAAGTTATTCCCAACTATCAACGGAATCAGTCTTGAGATCTGTATACTATTCAAAGGCATTTCATTGCAAGGAGCGCACATACTATTTAACCAAATAATCTCCATATGTTTCATCATTATTGCAAGTTTTAACAAATTGTGCAATGTGTTGCTTAAGATTTTCCTTTTCATCAAATTACTGAAATTTTGAAGGTTGATAACCTGCAGACATCTTTAAAACATCGATTTTTGAAGTGTATGACTTGAAATATGTCAATAATGACTTTGTACAAACATCATAGTAATATTTCATAGTTCCCATAATGAAGTCCTTTAGTTGATTAATGAAAATCCCCCCTTCAACTGATACTTGCAGTTCATCACCAATATGTATTTGCTTTATAGATGAATCTCTTTTTTTTTGTACCGTGGAACTTTTGTTTAGATGCATGACTTGAGTCCTTCTTCATAACATTTTATACTCTGCCTATCAACTTGACAATTTGATTATCCTAATCTTGCACATATTTTGTCAAATCTTCAATTGCCTTTGTCAAACTCATCATTTGTTCTTCAACACTTGAAATATTAGTCACCATTGCTTGGATAACCATTATGAATGATATAATAAAATATGAATTTTCCCTCAAATTGAAATTTGGCTGGAATAGGTTACGTGGAGTGATTGGGACAAATTTGGTGATCAAGATATAATCGTCATATTCAATTATGTGATCCTTTGTGTTAAATGAACTGAGTAGGTCAATGTCTTTTCAACGATCTCAACTATATTCACCATTTTTCCAATTCATTCAGAAAGAATATTGCCCCCTTTGAAGATCGAAGATCAACAATAGAAACTGATGCAAATGACACTTGACTTGCTTGTTGTTCTTACAAGTTTATTTTGTTCCTAGTGATGGGTTCCAAACTTCTCATAGTAGTATTTAGTATGTTTTCCATCTTAGAAGAAAATTTAGAATCAGTAAACTTAACAACAATAGGTTAGAGTCAAACTTCTTAGATATCATTTTAGTTTTCTTTGAAATTTGATGATCGATGTAAAGAGAAGAGAGGTAGAGATTGTCCCACCGACGTGCCAAACTTTGTAAGCAATAGATTTTAGAACAAAAAAAATAAATAGTCAACACAAAAAATTGGAGTAACAAAATCTAGTATTTGATTTCAAAATGTAGAGAGCGTTACAATATCTATGATAATCCTTTGACTCTTCAAATAATATGAAATATGTTTGACTTGAATTTGATTTGAATTCAAGGGCTTAAATAGCTTAATCATGAATCTTCGTCTTCGAACTTGAATTTGAATTATTCGTCACAAACACTTGTATGCTTATGAGGTATAAATTATATAAACAAGCAACTTAATCTAATACGTCTTGATATTTCCTTTGTTCTTGATCTTGGAGTTGAACTCAAACTTAATTGCTTGAACTTGAAGAGAATTTGCAGCATTTGTACCATGAGCTCTCTTCTTGCTTCTTGTTCTTGAAATCTTCGCCCTTTGAGAATTATGAGGGCCTATATTTATAGTTGTAGGAAGTGGTGTACCTGTGTGATTTGATTGGTCGGTTTGAACTGACCAATCACAATTCTTTAGTGAAAAGCCTTAATTTGATTTGGCAGAACATGTCACATATACACTTGGCATGATTGTAATGACATATTTAAGTTTACTTGGATTGCCACATAACTTTGACATGTGGCATGATTATAGCGACTCATTTAATTTGACTTGGATTGTTACATAACTTTGACACGTGACACGATTCTAGTGGCTCATTTATTTAATTTGAATTGCCACATTATTTGGACTATTTTCTTGAATAATATAGTCCAATTTAATTTATAATTTAAATCCAATAAAAATTTAATACTTACAGTATTGCAGGTAAGTTGTAATATTTTTAAATTTTGTGCATTTAAATTATAAATTGTTTGCAGCAATTTTTCGTAGTGCTGAAAATTAATTGCAATCAAAATAAATAAAGAAGATGTCATTTTTATTGATGAATCTTGTGAGTACAATTTTATTGTTCTCTTGATTATTCTCTTCTAAACTTCTTTGTGATTCGAGAGCCTTCAGTGGCATATTTTTCGAATGTAGGATGATGTAGACCTCCTTGAGATGTATTTGATCTTTGGAAACGTCGAAAAGCACTTTGTCTTTTCAAGTCTATCTCCAAGAAGAACTCTGCTGACCACTGCTTTGAAGAACTATGTAGTTGATGTTGTAGCTTTCTTCAACCCCCCCCCCCCCCTCCCCAAGAATATCATGTCTATCCTCTATTTGTAGTTGTAGGGGTGGACAAAGTTGCTTGTGATTGGCAAAAGGATGTTATTTTGGCACTTGGCCGATTGTGATTGGTTCTTGAATTTGACTGGGACTACCACCTCATTTGGACACATGGCATCACCTTATTGATCTTGGATGCTTAGTAGGCTTCAAGGTAGAATGGACCTTGGACTTGAATTCAATAAAATAGACTTAATCATTTGTAAAACCCAAATTATTCATTTAATTCAAATTTCGTATTAATTTTAATACAATAATATTTAGGTGTCTACAAATGACCCTTAGTTCGAGAATTGTCGACGTGTAGGCTTGCCAAAACTTGAAGTATTCATGAATGTGTTTTTATTTTTTAATAATTGTCGACGTGTAGGCTTGCCTACACTTGACGGCGAGAGCTTAAGTCTTTATAAATGTGTTTTCATTTTTGAGGCTTCTCAATGTGTAGCCTTATGGAAACTTGACGACGAGAGTTCAAGTTTCTATGAATGTGTTTTCATTTTTGAGACTTCAAAATATTGTTTCTTGTCGCTGCATTCTAGTTAGGCCACTACAAATGATTCGTTTGCCGTGATCTCAATTTTTTTTTCTTGAAAAAATAACTTTCTTGCATGACAACTGACCCCTCTATAATGATTTGAAATAGATGGGTCTATAGTTATAACATTTTTTTCATGTGACATTTGTTGGAAGAAATCACAAGACAAGAAAATTTATTAGAGCTTTTGAACCAAATAAAAAAAAAAATTCACTTTCCTTTGGTATCCAAGTCAATTAATGAATTTAAATTAAGGTGTTCTTCTTTCCTTAATTTTTTGGTTCATCATTTTCATATTGGTGTGGTTTCAAAAATGGGCAGTGAATTAATCAACCTAAATCAGATTTTCTTCTTCCAATTCCACCTTAACAGTCCTTGTGCAAGGATTAAATTTCACTATAATCTCTATATAATCCTCTCCAATGCACAAAGAATTTTAGTATCAAAATTTCAGACGCTGCAAAGACAAGTTGTCCGAGTGTGTTTAACTATTGAGCTATAACATCGCTTGATTTGATCAAGTCGAGAGACGTAGTCTCCATCATATCTCAAATACTTAGAACAAAAGTATTCTTTGTACTTTCTTAGGTAACTTTAAAGCTTGTTTAGCAGTAACCCGTTTAGGATGGTTCAGCTTTGTGCGTCTATATTGTAAAATTCATATCTCATTGTAGAAAAATCAAAATTGCAAGACGTTTGATTTTTCCAAAACTAGAAATATGGAACTACAATATAGCAAAGATTTGCAGCAAAATTCCAATTCAATTGCTACAGTTTTGATTTTTAATACTAAACCCATTTTTGATGGTCAAATTTGTGCGTCTGTAGCGTAAAATTCATATCTCATTATAAAAAAATAAAAATCAATTTTTTTGAAACTAGAAACATAGAACTACAACGTAGCAAAGATCCGCAACCAAATTCCTCTTCCATTGTTATCATTTTGATGTTTAACATTGAACCCATTTTTTATGGTCAAATTTGCACATCTGTAGTGTAAAATTCATATCTCATTGTAGAGAAATTAAAATTGCAAGTTGTTTGATTTTTTCAAAACTAGAAACATAGGACTACAACGTAGCAAAGATTTGCTACCAAATTCCTCTTCCATTACTACAGTTGTGATTTTTAATATTGAACTCAACTTCTAAAATATTTATCTTTTGATTTCTCCAATTGTGTTATCACAAAAGTAACTCCCCCCCCCCCCCTTTCAGAACAACATTGTGCAATCTTGATTTCCACCAGTGACAATGAATCTCAGTGATCGAGAGGTGTCATACCATTGCCTTGAGATCATGGAGAATAAGCAACATTCGCTTGCCAAAGTTCTCACTTAAAAAGTTCATGTTTTGATGATTGACACCTTCCCACTTGTTAGAAAAGCTACTAGATAAGTATCATCTTTGAGTGATTCTTCCACGCCTAGTTTGACTAAAGGAGTAATCTCCTCTTCTGTTTGTGGTAAAAAAACTCATGTCAATATTTTCAGAAGGATCATAATTCATTCTTGGCTTCGTACTATTCTTAGACGTCCTTGGTGAAGGCTTAACATATTTTCTCGGTCCTCTAAATCAGAACTGTGTCCATTCTCAAAAGGAGACTTCATCGGTGACACCTTTGGTAATTTGGTAGAATGCTGAAAACAAATAGGAACAACTTTCTGGGAGAAAAGACTTCCCTTGGTCATATACATGTGTCAACTCCTTAGCCGAGGGTATAAATTCATCATAAAAGGATCCATGAACAGGAAGGCCTCCAATGGTTCTCAAATCCCATAAAGATATAAATAACTCTTTGACGAAGGTAGATACTGTATTGGTGGATGGATGAAAATTCTTGCAAAAGGCCTGGAGAACATTTTCGTTATGGTCATATATGAACATTAACACAAAGATAGCATCATAGTCTTGATGTTTTCCAAAGTCTCCTTGCAACGGAGAAGCACATCTTCTACCCACTCCTAATAACCAAATGTATAGAGAACCTCACCAAATCCAGAAGGAGGAACACGCCAACTACTAAGATTCTCATCACAATGAAGAGGGAAGGAAACAACAACATTTTGATGAGTGGAAGACTTCAAGAGGAGAACTTTTTCAGTTGTGACTTTGCCAGAGAAGTTGTCCATGACGTCCTTTGTTTCTGTTGATGACCACTTTCGGAGATGGTTGATGAGAAGCATGCAACAACTTTCTAACAACTGGGAAGGCACCAATCATTGGAAGATGAGCTTTCAAGATGAAAACTTTGGCACGCGAAGATTACTTATCCTCCACCATATCAAGGCAAGGATATGACACCTCTCGGCCACTAAAATCCATTTCACTGCTGGAAATCAAGATTGCAAAATGCGGCTCTGGAAAAAATGAAGGGGGGCGGGGGGCGGGGAGGGGTTACTTTGGTGAAAACCCAATTGGAGAAATCAATTAACAAAAAATTCTGAAGTTAAGTTCAACATTAAAAAATAAAAATGTAGCAATGAAAGAGGATTTTGGCTTCAAATCTTTGCTACATTATAGTTCCATGTTTCTAGTTCCGAAAAAATCAAATAACTCTTGATTTTAATTTTTCTACAAGGAGATATGAATTTTACACTGCAAACGTGTAAATCTGACTATCAGAATTTGGTTTTATATTGAAGATTAAAACGGTAGAATTGGAAGAAGAATTTGGCTGCAAATCTTTTCTATGTTGTAGTTTTATGTTTCTAGTTTTGAAAAAATCAAATGGCTTGTGATTTCAATTTTTCTACTGTGAGATATGAATTTTACACTACAGACACACAAATCTGACTGTTAGAAACGGGTGCAATATTGAAAATCAAAATTGTAGCAATGCAAGAGGAGCTTGACTACAAATTTTTGTTATTTTGTTGTTCATGTTTCTAGTTTTGAAACAATCAAACAACTTGTGATTTGAATTTTACTAAAATTAGATATGAATTTTACACTATAGATGTGCAAATCTAAACCATCAAAAACGGATTACTGCTAAAAAAGCTTTAAAATTACCAGAGAAAGTACAAAGTACTTTTGCTCGGCGTATTTGATATATGATGGAGGCTACGTCTCTCGATTTGATAAAACCAAGCGGCGTCACATCTAAACACACTCGGACAACTTGTCTTTGCAGCATCTAATATTTTGTGTGATGAAAATCCTTTGTGGATTGGAGAAGATTTTATATATATATATATATATATATATATATATATAGAGAGAGAGAGAGAGAGAGAGATTTTTGTTAAAGATTTGTAATCCTTCCACAAGGAATGTTAAGGTGAATTTGAAAGAAGAAAATCTGATTTGAGTTGATCGATTCACCACCCATTTTTGAAACCGCACAAATATGGAAAGGATGAACCAAAGAATTTAGGAAAAGAAGAATACCTTAATTTAGATTAATTAATTGACTTGAATACCAAAGGAAAGTTAGTATTCTATTTATTTGGTTTAAAAGTATAATCAATTTTCTTGTTTTCTGATTCCTTGCGATAAACATCACATGAAAAAGAATGTTATCGCTCATTAGACCCATCTAATTCAAATCAATATAGCGGGACCACTTTGTTGTTGAGCAAGAACAATTTTTTTTTAAAAATAATTAGAACGAATGCGCACAAATCGTTTGTAGTGGCCTAGTTAGAATGTGACGACAAAAAACAAATACTTTTGAAGTCTCAAAAAATACATTCATGAAGATTTCAACTTTTGCCGTCAAGTTTTGGCAAGCCTACACGTCGACAAGTCTCAAAAAATGAAAACACATTCATGAATACTTCAAGTCTCATCGTCAAGATTACTAGCCGACAAGTCTCGAAGTAAGAGCCATTTGTAGACACATAAATTTTATTGGATTAAAATTCATACGAAATTTGAATTAAATCCATGTGCATTTGGGTTGAATGAATAATTTGGGCGTTACAAATGATTAAGTCCACTTTACTGAGTTTAAGTCCACTTTATTGAGTTCAAGTCCAAGGTTCATTCTACCTTGAAGTCCAAACTCATGTCACATGTCATAGTGACTAAGCATCCAAGACCAATAAGGTGACGTCTCATGTCCAAATGAGGTGGTACTCCGGATCAAATTCAAGAACGAATCACAATCCTCCAAAGGTCAAAATGACATCTTTTGGCCAATCATAAGAAACCTTGTCCACCCCCTACAATTATAAATAGGGGAGAGACTTGACATTCAAAAGGGGGGGAAACAATTCTGAAGACAATTCGAAAAAGACTTCAACAAACATTCAACTAGCATTGGAGAAAGGCTTGAACATCAACTAGATAGTTCTTCGAAGGAGTGCTCAGTGAAGTTCTTCCCAGAGATTGACTTGAAGAAACGAATGTTTTCCGACATTTTCAGAGATCAAATACATCTCAAGAAAGCCTATATCAACCTCGAATCACAAAGAAGTTTAAGAGACAAGAATCAAAAAAGTAACACAATTGTACTCACAAATTCAACAATGAAAGTCACATGTTTTATTTTATTTTTATTTTGATTGCAGTTACTTTTCAGAGCTAAATTTGTTTGCAACAAATTTTTGAACCGTTGAAAATTAACTACAATCAAAATAAATAAAAGAAAAAAATTGTGATTTTTATTGATGAATTTGTGAGTACAATTCTTCTACTTTCTTGATTATTCTCTTCTAAACTTCTCTGTGATTTGAGGGCCTTAGTAGCGTATTTCTCAAATGTAGGATAACGTAGACCTCTTTGAGATGTATTTGATCTCTGGAAACACCGGGAAGCACTTCTTGTTGAGTGTTCCCTTCAAAGAACTATGTAGTTTATGTTGTGACTTTCTCTAATGCTTGTTGAGTGTTCCCTTGAATGTCAAGTCTATCCTTTATTTATAGTTGTAAAAGGTGGAGAAGGTTGCTTGTGATTGACCAAAAGATGTTATCTTGACACTTGGTGAATTGTGATTAGTTCTTGAATTTTACTGTGACTACTATCTCATTTGGACACGTGGCATCACCTTGTTAGTCTTGGAGTAATATAATGAACTTTGTGGTGTTCCGCCATATTAAGCCCTAATAGTTTTCTTATCATGTCTTGCAACTATTAGACATATAATGTTGCAACTGAAGCAGATTGCTTCTCCTTTTGAAATTTGAATTTCAACGAGAGATTCTTCAACGTCCTTGTTTCATGGATCAAAACCAGGTGGACAAGTGAGGACGTGACTTGAATCTCCAGGTGTGAAGGTCTCCAACTTGTTCATAAGTTGAACAATATGAAGATTTTTGTCGTAAATAAATTTCTTCAAGGCTTCAATGGTTTGCTCCATCATTGCAAACTTCTCGTCCATGTCAGTTGAGTCAGCCACTAAGGCATTGACATTCATTGAAGTTGGAGAATTTATTAAATCATCAGATTCACCAAAGTTCGAGCCAATTTGAGAAAGTTCTTAAAAGTACACGGATGCAAGATTACCCCCAAGTGTTGCAGTTACGACAATCGTATGAGAGTTGTTGTTTTTCATCTTCTCCAAGAAAGTTGATGCAACCCATTTTTTGCAAAACGGGTTTGAGCAACAACTTGACTATTCTTTTAGGATTTGATTAAAAGAAGAGTCACAGCTAACGAATTAAAGGTGTGTTAGGATACCATTCTAAGCTAACTAATTTTAAACTAAATAGTCAACGAAACCAAGATCCGGGTAAGGGTTCAAGTTACCTCAAGAGGAAGGTGTTAAGCACCCCTCAAGGTCCACAAATGTATGCCTCAGTCGTATCTCATATGTTTACGTGGGGTTAAGCAGGTAACCAAATAAAGTCTATTGTTTATTCATTTATATATGAACAATTAAAAAGAGAGATAAGCAAGAAGTTAGAAAGTACACATTTAATATAAAAAAAATTAATTCATTTTAATTATTTAAACTACCCCAAATGAATGTAAAACGATAAAAAGGAAGAGAAAAAGAACGAGCCAACTAAAACTATATCATCCTTCTCGGATCATCGCTCGGCTTATTAATCGGGAGACAAATCAATGTTTGTCGTTTTCTGCTCGAGTCAACTTGCATCATTTTCAATAAGGGTCTATCTACTCCTACCCCCTTTCTAAATTCATTTAGGAAAAATTATATAAAATAACAAACTATTAATTCAAATGAAATGCTATAGCCATAGTTTATTTTATTTGTAATTCGCAGCAAACATCTCTTTTTTTTTCCATCTGATTGGGTATACAATTAGCTATTTTCGGTATACAATTAGTTATTTTATACATTTCGGTATAAAATGTGTTTGTGTTTGTATAAAGCGAGAGAAAAGTGTATACACAAATACAAATACATATAGTTTCGTTCTATACACTTATAATTATACAAATACAGATTTTATTATACAAATTACAATGTATAAATGAATTTATACAAAACTGAACAATTTGTATAAAATTGGATGTATCTTGCGAATTATACAAATCAAAAGCTCCATAGCAAACATAAAATTTGTTATGGACAACAATTATGCAAACTATATAGCTATAACATACAAATATGATTTTTATGTTTGTTATATGTGAAAGTTGCTCATTCATTTATTGTTGATGCCTAAAGCGGACTAAATTCTCCCAAATCTTCTCCTATTTCCTAAATTCTCCCATCTCCAAATCCTTTTCCCTTTATTTTATACAAGCTCTTCTCCTATTTCCTTCAAATTCTCCCAAATCTTCTCCCCAAATACAATTTCAAATTACAAATCTCTCCAGCACGGCCTCGTCTCGTTTTCAAAAGAGAAACATTACTTCAAAAATTTCAGGTACTGCCAAAACTCATCTCATTCTATTAATTTTTGTTAATTTTTTTCAATTTAAATGTATATGTATATGTAACTTATTTTTTTCAGTCATCTACTATATAGTCATTATTTTTACATTTTTTGTGTTAATTCATGTCTTATACTGTTTGCTTATACAATTGTGGTTGTATAAATGTATAATATTAGTAGTTATTGTATAATGTTCCTTTAAACATACACATTTTCTCACACTTATACACTTATTTCTTGGTCAAGTAAAAAAGGGAAAGATAAAACTGACGTTTATATTGATCACAATGATAAAACTGAAGTTGTTGTTTGTGGGTCATTGGACTATATAATTATGTGGGTCATTGGACTGTATAATCATGTGGGTCATTGGAATGTATAATCATTATTTTTATATTTTTTGTGTTGATTCATGTCTTCTACTGTTTGCTTATACAATTGTGGTTGTATAAATGTATACTATTAGTAGTTATTGTATAATGTTCCTTTAAACATACATATTTGCTCACACTTATACACTTGTGTCTATATTAATATATTTTAATATGTGAATCAATATTGGCGTTTTGCTTTCTTTAACCTTATACTCAATTTTCAGCTTAATCACATTTGTATCAACACCGAATTGCATTGCAACAACATTATACAACTCCTTATACGATGAACTTTCTTTAAAAATCACCCCCTCAATTGTATAATCAACGTAACAATTGTCATTGTCCCATCTACCGGAATGCATAACCAAAATAGCTAATGAAGCCATTTTCAAAATTTCTGTATAAAAAAGTAAGTTATATATACATATACATTTATACGATTAAGAATTTCAACAACAAACAGAACATATATTTATACAAATTGTAGCAACTTCAGTTATTCACATATATACATATTCCCATTATATACTCATATAAATGTTTATATACACATTCTGCATATACATTTATATATAAACAATTACATACACAAATTAAATTAACGCGCCTTTTTATTTATTTTTTAAAACAATTAAAATGTATATAAAAAAAAAACTGACTAGTGAATATACAGAAAGACACATCCGTAGCAAACTAAAATTTTTCTACGGCCTGCAATTTTATAAAGTTTGCTATAGCATACAATTAGCAATTTTTAACTTGCTATACGTAAAATTTTCTCTTTTAAGTACTAGGTTGATTGTGATGGACAACATCTATGATAATTAGTTATTAGCAGGCTGAAAATATTTATAAAATCAATTCTAATTAGATATTGAAAATTTATTAAAAAGGCACGACTTCTAAATAAATTAGGAACAGAGTTCCTATTCAACATTGAATGGTCCTATAAACAAGGTTTCTAAGAATACAACACAATACAAGTTAATTGTAGAGCTTCCAGTCTTTAGCAACATATTGACAAGTGAGCCTGATTAAATTTGATTTATTAGCAATTCTGTACGAAAAAAAACTACAAAAGGAGTGGCTGTTACACTTTTTAACATGCTGAAAATTGAAAGCGAATTATTAATATATACTACAAGTGTTTAAAAATATTGAATTAGATGATTGATTTTAAATGCACAGTAATGATAGATGACTAGGCAAAATTCAGATTCAGATATTAATATTCTAACAATAGGCAGGTCTGTTTTTTTAAAAGGGAATTAAAACAAAAAATGTGAGAAAACTTTACTTAAAAAACATTCAGACTTAGATTTAGACATTAAGATAATAGCACATGATTTTAAATGCTATGTACGATGATTTTTTCTTTATTTTGTTCTTCTACTTCTATTGTCATACTACTAAATTCATTTCTTATAGCTACTTCGTATTTATATATTATTTCCATAGTTGTAGTAGCTAATTCTCCATTAAATTTTTTTATTACTTCTTAAAGTTTTTAAACTTTCATCTGATAAATTTTGTAGCCATAATTTTACTGTTCCTATAAGCGTTCTTTCTATATATCCTGGTGCCTCTGTTATTATTATTTTGTTATCTATTAATTGTTTTGATATATATCCTATCCATAATTGGATTGTTTTATTTATATCTGCTACACAGTCTAAATCTAAAAAATCATGTCGTTCAGCTATTGGTTTAGATGTCCATTTTTTATTTAATCTCTTATCCCATATAGGTTTTTCTCTATCATATTGTTCATAGTTTTCATTATAATATTTTGGATTAAAATTTTTTGGGTTTTTTACTCCTGATGTGCTAGGTTTTTCATCCATGTCTATGACACCTATATTTACTTCTAAATTCTTTGTATCTATATTTGCTAAAAGTTTCGTATATGTTTCGCTTGTTTCCGAATGTTGTTCTAGATCATCGTCGTTTATTTCATCAACTGTTATTTCGGGTAGATTATCTTGGTTATTTTCTTCTAATTCATCTTCTAGTTGCAATTTTTCTTTAATTTTAATTATCTCATTTGTTAATTTCGTTTTTTGTTCTTTTTCTTTTTGTTTTATTTCATACATTTTTTTTAATATTGCTAGTTCTTTTTCTAGCTCTATTATTTTGGTATTTTTTACTTCTTCTAATTGTTGTACTTCCTTTTTTGCTTGTTTTATTTTTTCAATTTCCATTTTTCTATCTACTTCTTCATTTTCTTTTGTTATCCTTATCATAGCAGTTAAACTATCTTCTAGTTTTACCGTTTCTTTTTCTAACATTAAACTTATATTGTCACCTATCTTCTTATACCTCCTTCCTAGATTAGAAAATATTATCTTTATTTTTAATCCGTCATAGTTTTCATATGTTTTTTCATCTATTGCGTATTCTTCCTTATTCATTTATAAATTGTGTTGAAGTTTATATTCTAAGTTATTTATTTGTATTTCTAGATATAAAATAGTCTTTCTTTGTGCTATTATAGATTTGTGACAAATTCCTGCAAATATATTACTGTTAAGTCTACTTTGCCTATGCACAGAATACACCAATCAAGATTAATCATCTAGATTCTCAAACAAAGATTTTGCATATCATAAGCTTAAAGTAAATAATGATGAATGCAAAAATAAAATAATGCTAATAAAGGTTACTAACCGGTTAAGCAGATAAACTTGCTATGAGCCAAAACAACAAAACAGAGAAAGCTTGAATAGTTTTTCCCTTTTTTCTTTTAGAGTGTTTTTCTAGAGTCAAAAAGTGTGTCAAGTGACAAGTAGAAGAAAGTGTTTTGCTTAATCTACGGAAAGAGTAATTAATAATAAGATTTTCCAAAATACTCATTAAGAAAAGAAAACGATCAATTACCAAAAATAGGAGATCGAGAGAGATGAGCTAATTGAGGTGAAGGTGACAAAAAAGTCTTAAAATTAAAATTGGTGACAAAAAAAAACTGACCAAGTCAAACCTCTTCTTAATTAGTGATTAAGATAATTGGGGATTAAAGTGTAATATTTAAAACTTTTAAACTTTTAAAAATATTCAAATAAACCCATTCCAATTGTCTTTCTTTTTCTTTCTTGCAACAGCTAGAAGCCCATTTCCAATTGTATTTCTTTTTCTTCCTTGCAACCGCTTGTAGCAGAGAGAGACGACATTGTTGCGAAAATATTGTTGGTGACTTCCAATACCTTCGTCTTGGTCTTCTTCGTCATAGCCGTCATCTACCTCAAGGTAACACTCTTTTCTTTTCTTTCATTGTTAGGGTTTTGAGATGGTAAAGATTGAAATTTCATTGGGTTTTATTAGGCCTTCTTTGTTTTTAGCATATGGAAGTTTGTGGGTTTAACGATTTTGCTTGGTAGGATTTTCTTGGGGGAAAAAATGTGGGTCTTTTACACAAGATTTGTGTGCTTTCATTGATCCTTCTTTTGTTTTTTTTTTTGTTATCTATGTGGGGTTGTTCTTATCTTCTTCTATGTGGTTATTGATGGCTCTTTAATATCTGCATTTTAATGTTTTGCCCTGTTTTAGGTTCTTGTTTCCTGTAGGAAAAAAAGAATTTGGTTGCTTTTGAGGTAACTGTTTGAGACATTAGAGGTGTCTTTCTTGGACCTTTAATTGTTGCTCATCTTATGGAGAATGTTGTTCTTAGAGATCATTTATTTTTCTTAATCTTAAGTTAGTTTGATCATTGATAGTTAAGCACTGCTATTAGTTGTTATCTTCCAATATTATGATGTTCGTTAACTCTTGGGGTTTGTGTTTCACAGAATGTATTATAGTAACTAGTAACATATTCATTTTTTTCAAGCCTATGATTTTGTTCATGATTTAAGAGGAAAAGTGTAGTAAGGTTTTGTCACTTCCTGATGTTGTTGTTACCTTATTTTATAGTATGCTTTGTATACAACAACAATAATTATTATACCTCAATCCCAAACAAGATGGCATATAGATGATTTGCATATGTACTTCAAATAGCATGCATCCAGCCAAATTTTGATGATATATTTATAATTGTTTACCCTATTTCTTTATGTGGTTTTGAAACTAACTTTCAAAATTATCTAAATGATAATGAATTGTCTTTTTTTATTATTACATTTTGATTTTAGTGTTTTTATATATAGATTGTGCATCCATGACTCCAAGGAAAAAACGAACAACTCCTACTAAAACGTATGAAAGGCGAATCAGAACACAAAGACAAAGAGAAGAAGAACTAGAAAACACAAATTTGAAAAAATCTATAAAAGAAGAAAGGGAACATGAAATAGATGTTTCTTCTACAAATGTAGAAAGAGATGATAGAGCAGTTGAGGAGGAACAAAATGATATAGCCATTCCAGAAAAGGAGACATCTCCTATTGTTGAGTCTTCTCCGCTCAGGCCTTCACCCGATAACTTCATTGTGAAGTCGATTAGGTATGCAAATTACAATTTGGAGTCAATGATTGATAGGTATCCAAACTTAAGAGGTTCTTTAATTGCTAAGTCGGAGTTACGTAACTTTTCTAAATTTAGAATGATTTTAGAAAAACAAAAATTGGTAAAGTTCTTTCGATCTTCTATTTTCGGAAATTACTTACAACTTGAAGATCGTATAAGATTTCAAATGAGTTTAGTTTACCAACTTCTTCGCCGTCAAATTTATTGCCATCGAAAAGAAGAAATTTGGATAAATTATAGTGGCATGCCGATTTGTTTTGGAATGAAGGAGTTTTCTATCTTCACTGGCTTAAATTGCCATAATGAAGAAGTGTATGATGGTGAAAATATGTCAACTAAGACAAAAATGAGACGAAAAGAAATTCTTGAGGTTGTGGAAGGAGTTGCAAGAGAAATGAGTTGATTGAACATCTCCAATCCAAAAATCTCAGTAAAGATGTAAAAAAATCATTGTGCTTACTTTATTTTGTTCATAGTTTTCTTTGTGGAAAAGATGTGAATACAAATATTCCAAAAAAGTGGATTTTGCTCTCGGCTGATAGAAAAGCATTTTCTACTTATCTATGGGGTCGTATTAGCTATGATACTACAATTAAGCATCTATTGAAAGCGGTGAAGACTATTGATGGGAAGACTACCAATCTTTATGGCTTTCCATGGGCTTTTATGGTAAATTTAATTTAATTTAATTTTAGTTCATATATATATTTATTTCATTATTTTTGGGTGCTTCCAATATTTTGATCTCTTTTTGTGATTATGTTATGTAGTGTTGGGCATTTGAGGTTGTTCCTTTCCTCCAAAAGAAATATAAGGTGTTTTCGAAACAAGTGTCTTCACCGAGGATTTTTTTATGGCTTTTGGTGACTAATAACGAATCAGTTAACATTAATGAGTTGTTTGATCCCCCTCAGGACTCGGTAAGCATTATTCTTTAAACACTTTTAGTAAAAGTGAAATTATTGTTGCTTTTCTATTTTTGTTGTAGCCTTTTCAACAAGTGTTTTATTTATTTAATTAGTTGCTGTCAATTGTTGAAGTTATTACAACAATTGTTGGAACAATTAGAACAACTGTATATAATAATATTTAAATGCAGCAGTTGCTTTATCACATTTAATTATTATTATTTTTACATGTAGATTGTGCATCCATGGATAATTCCTACATCTAGTGAAATGGAAATGGAATTTTTCACTACGTTTGTGCCTAAGAAATTAACCAAGGATGATAAGATTGAAAAGCTTGAGATGGATTTGAATGGTGTTGTGGCTATAAAAAGAGACATCATAATTGACGAGCATAATCTTGATGTAGGAGGTGGAGGAACATCTTCTCCAATTGTTGAGAGAGTTTTTAGTGGTGTTGGTGATGGAGGAGGAGGAGAATTTACTCCAACTGTTGATAGATGTACTGATGGTGTTGATTTCGAAAGAGGAGGAGACTTTGGTGATATTAGTGGTGATTTTGGAGTAGGAACATCTTCTCCGATCGATGAGAATGTTCCTTGTCTTCAAGAAACTCCATCCACTAAGGAGACGATAGATTTATTGAATGTCAGAGTAGAGTCTTTAGAGAAAACTATCGTCACCATGAATGCTAAGATTGAGTCTTTAGAGAAAGTTATCGTCACCATGAAGTCTAAGAGAGGTATTAGGCCATCATCAAAGATTTCTCATCCATATACTCCCGACTATGTTAAAAGAACAAAGAGACAAATTTCGGTGGCATTGTCAAGTGCTAGAAAAAAGAAAAAGGGAAAAGTGAATGAGACCATTATCGAAAAAGAATTGGTGTCCGGAGATAGTAAAGGTAAAAATTATATTCTAATCATCTTTCTAAGATTTGTCTTGTGTTATATATATTTCATTTTTACATGTGAAATTCATTTTTTTAATTTTACAAATGAAGGGGCTGATATTGCAGATGAAGGGGCTGATTCGAATTCAAAAAGGAGTTGAAAGAGTGATGAAGAATGGGCTGCTTATGAAAATGCATTTTTACCACTATTTTGCTACACTTTTAATTCACTTTTGTTGTACATTAGTAAATATGATATTTTGAAATTGATGAATTTAAGGGGCTGCTTGTGGGTATGCATTTTTACCACTATTTTGCTACACTTTTTAATTCACTTTTGTTGTACATTAGTGAATATGGTATTTTGAAATTGATGAATTGAAGGGGCTGCTTGTGGATATGCATTTTTATCACTATTTTGCTGCACTTTTAATTCACTTTTGTTGTACATTAGTGAATATGATATTTTGAAATTAATGAATTGAAGGGTCTGCTTGTGGATATGCATTTTTACCACTATTTTGCTACATTTTTAATTCACTTTTGTTGTACATTAGTGAATATGGTATTTTGAAATTGATGAATTGAAGGGGCTGCTTGTGGATATGCATTTTTACCACTATTTTGCTACACTTTTAATTCACTTTTGTTGTACATTAGTGAATATGATATTTTGAAATTAATGAATTGAAGGGGCTGCTTGTGGATATGCATTTTTACCACTATTTTGCTACACTTTTAATTCACTTTTGTTGTACATTAGTGAATGTGGTATTTTAAATTTGATGAATTGATATTTTAATCGAAAAAAATTGTGATGTTAGTGAACTAGTTGAAGGTGAGGATTTGACTCATCCAATTGTTGAAATTCTCTACAGCAATTAAATAAGTTGTTGTATTTTTTACAACAATTGCTGAAATTCTCTACAGCAAATAAGCAAATTGTTGTACTTTTCATAGCGATTGCTAAACTTTTCTACAACAAGTAAGAAAGTCGTTGTACTTTATATAACAATTGCCAAAATTTTATTTAACAAGTAAGCAAATTAATTGGCTAATTGATTGTTTATTGGTTGTAACACTCATATTTAATGATAAATAAAGTAGTGTTGATTTAATTTTAAAATAAAATTTATATTAGATAGTGATCTTGTATAATGAGATAGTTATTTGAGATACCGCATTTATCAATTCCATTACAATTTCACATGTTATCGATTTATAATGAGTAATTGATTGTTTATTGGTTGTAACACTCATATTTAATGATAAATAGAGTAGTGTTGATTAAATTTAAAAATAAAATTTATATTAGATAGTGATCTTGTATAATAAGATAGTTATTTGAGATACCAGATGATCAATTAAGTAATTTCACATGTAATCAACTTAAATTGATAAATTGATTGTTAATTAGTTATATTAATCATATTCCATGATAAATAGGATAGTTTTGACTAATTTAAAAGAAAATCTAGAATAGGTAATAATTTTATTTGAATATGCTATAACAAATAAGTAAATTATTGTACTTTTCATAGCAATTGCTACAATTCTCTACAGCAATTAAACGAGTTGTTATATTGTTTTACAACAATTGTTAAACTTCTACAACAAGCATGAAAATTATTGTACTTTTCATAGTAGTTGCTGAACTTTTCTACGGAAAAGTAAGAAAGTTGTTATACTTTATATAGCAATTGCTAAAATTCTCTACAACAAGTAATAAAGTAATAATAACAATAACAATAAAATAAAATATGTTCTTACAATCAAAATAACAACAATTAGTACCAAAATAGATAAGATCAAATGTGTTCACAAATAATAACAACAAAAACAACAATTAGTACCAAAAAAGATAAGATCAAATATGTTCACAAAAAACAAGAAGAACAAATGTATTTTTATGCAACATTTCGCTCGGAGCATGTAGTTCTCTTGTGACCAATTCTTTTGCATAAAGAACATTTATTTTTCTTCGTTGAAAATGATTCCCCGATTCCTTTATGTCTTTTCGAGGACCTTCTTCCAACCTTGCCTGGCTCAACAAATGGAGAAGATATTTTTCTCTCTAAAATCTCAATAGGAACTTCCCAAGTTTCTTCAGATGGCACCAGTTTAATTTCCTCCACATATGCAATAAGGTATACCTCTACACTGTAATACGAAGAGGAGTACTCATAAATGCGTCTCCCATAGTCATCACCATATTGGCATCGAAGCGCTGCCATAGCATGTGGACAAGGTACTTTATCAATGTCAAAGACTTTACAAATACAAGATTTGGCTAGCAAATCAACTGTTGTAACTTCATCTTGACCGGTGACAATATAATTGTATTTGGCAGTTTGATGGACCAATAGCTTGTTCCCTAGATTAATATTTTTTGCAATGTCTTTTTCTATCGAAGGGACGAAGATGGTTGGTGCATTAATGAATTTCATACGTCTCTCATGAAATTTTTCTACAAATCGCCTATTTATTGCATCAAATAGAGCAGTAATGGGATATTCTCTTTCATCAAGAAACATTGAGTTAACCGACTCAGCAATATTTGTCATCATAATATTGTACCTGTAACATATAAGTGTCCAATAATATATTATAAGTATGTGTTTATAACTGTTGTATAGTTTTTATAACAATTGTTGCATATTTCTCAGCAGGTGCTGAAATAAGTGCAGCAGTTACTATAAAAAATTGCAGCAGTAGCTATAAAATACTGTAGTAGTTATACCAACTATCAATAATAACTATAATAAATTTTACCTATTTCCGGGAAAGAATGCCCTGCTCCATCGGTGAAATCCAACGCGTTCAAGATGTGTGGCAGCCTGTGGAACCAAATCTCTTATCCGATTAAAATGATCACTGAACACATCAATATTATATGCTTTTGCCGCCTTATAAAAGTGGTAGACAACACTCGCATTGTGAAAATTATTTCGAATATTTTCTCCTAAGTGCCTCATGCAACAACCATAATGAGCTAAAGGATATACAATTGAAACCATTTTTCTAATACTTGGATGTCTATCAGAGATTATGCACAATTCAGGAATATCAAGTACAAAACTTCTCAATTGCTCGAAAAAGTATCGGTAGGAAGCATCACATTCAGAGTCTACTACGCAAAATGCCACCGAAAAAATATGATTCTCCGCATCCTATGCAACAGCAGACAACAACACACCACCATATTTACTTCTCAAAAATGTCCCATCAACAGCTATGACTTTTCTCATTTGTACGAAACCAAGAATCCAAGCTCCATATGCCACAAAAAAGTACTTGAACCTGCCATTTTCATCAATCTTCAATGCCGTTTTACTTCCCGGATTAGATGTCCTAAGCATATGACTATACGCATCAATCACTCTATATCCATGTTCATATGTCCCTCTTACCAAAGACTTTGCAATCTCGCTACCCATCCAAACTTTCCAATAACTAACCTTGCATCCCAATTCAATACGGATAGAGTTTTTCAAATCTTTTGTAGATGGACCTTTACCTTCGGGATATCTATCTTTGAAGTATGCTCCAATGACTTTTGCTGTGGCATGTGGATTATGACTCGTAAGATGTTCCGAGCCATATGTATGCATCTTTTCATACTTTTTAATATAAAATCTATCAGAATTTTCAACTTTCACCGCTCTTAGCCACCACTTGCACTCAGGATGCTCACATTTGACACAATTCACTGAACACGAATTAATTACCTTCTTCAATCTAAAATCTTTTTTGACACAAGCAATTTTCAATGCAATATCTAATTCTTGTTTATTCTTAAACGACATATCTTTGCAAAAACCTGTTCCATCATCTTGAGCATGACTACATTAAGTTTATTAATTATCAACTAAAGCAAAAATTAATTAAGTGTACAAAGAGGATGAACTTTTAGAAATAAGTAAATTTATGAGTTCATAGTACTTGCCTATCAGCAACTTCACCAATAATGGACAATCTATTCCGAACTTCAGGAGAAAGAATATGTTGAACTTCACGCTCTTCATTCGGAATATTCATATTCATCCTACCACATTCATCGTTCAACACTTGTTGGTCATCACATAAATTATGATTCTCCACCAATCTTTCAACCATGTAGATCCTTAAAACACCTCTAGGCTCATCTTCCAAATAAGTACTTAAACTAAGTTGATCATTTATCTTAAAAGGAGCCGTCTTCTACTTTTCACCACAACTATGCAGGTAAGTGATCACAATATCTTCCAACTCACAATTTAATTTACAACAAGTAATGATTTTATTCGCAAAATCATCATATGCAATATCTCAATGCACAATCGTCACAATTATCGCGGCCAATTCTTTACTCTTCCAACGTCAAATATAACGATTGTTGGACTCGACCCATTCACCATTACAATCAACTGGTACTACTATTCTATCTCCCATTAATGATGTTGAAGATACCTGAAAATATTGTAACTTAGAACTAAAAAATTGATCATAAAAAAAATTATATTAAAATATCACAATTGTTGTAAGTTATTCAGCAACTGCTGAAATAGATATTGCAGTTGCGGTAATTTATTCAACAACAACATTCAACAATTGTTGTAAATTACTGAAATAGTCATATCAGTTGCTGAAAATTATGATACATCAGTGGCAAGAACAATAATACAAAAGTCAAATTTTTAAATGAATAACACACACAAACAATACTATTAACTTGTTAAAATGATTGAAAATTATCAGTTAAGAAGTAATTTCAAAAGCTTAGACCTTTTCAAATCACATGTTAAATTAAAATTTGAAATTTTCCCTTCTCAAATTCTTCAAATAAGAAATCTACAATAACCTGCAACACCAAAAGAAGAAGAAGAAGAAGAAGAAGAAAAAGAAGAAGAAGAAGAAGCGCTAGTGATGAAGATTAGAAGCAAAAAAAAAAAAAGTGAAAAGAGAGGGATGTTGGGAGAGAACAAAAAAAAACTGATTTGAGGTTTTCCTATTTTAGAAATTAGGGTTTTACTTAAATTTGGGTGAAAGTATAAAAACAAAAACTTGAAGACTTATTTAATTATTTTTAAAAATTGATTAAAAATTTGTCACCTACACTTAATAATTAAAACTAGAGTCACTCTTTTTACATTTCAAGACTTTTTTGTCACCTATAATTCATTCTCCCGAGAGAGATGGTGGGCGTGCCTTTTGCCTTAGGGAAGGAGAAAGAGTGAGCTTTGGGGTCTTTTTTGAGATTAAAATAGGGAAAAAAGTGATTAATAAATCTCAGCTGTTGAATTTAAATGGATGAATGACTGATTTAATTTTGAATAAACATCAAGATGATGGACGACTCAGAATAAAATAGGCTATAATTGAAACAAACAAATGGCTATAATCGAAATGAAATTGGAATGTAGGTCAGAATTGACATAGGAATTGAGTAGAAGAGGCTAGAATTGCAATGAATTCCGTGGAAGAGGTTAATATTTAAATAAGTTGGCTATTTAATTTATAAGTAATTTTCATATAAAATAAACACACTTCAATATTAAAGATGTTTGAAAAATGAGTAAAATAATTATTTCAAATTCGACAATCGATAAATAAAATGATAATAATAATAATAACAATAATTTTTGTAAATTATGAATATTAAAATGTATAATTATTTAGATAAAATTAAATATAATTTCAAACCAGTAAAGAGAAATAATTTTAAAAAATACATATTTAATTAAATGGCAATTCGGAAAGGGTTATATGTCGATCAAAACTAGGTGTCAATAGAAGTGAAGTATTCAGATTCATCTAACCCACTGTTCTTGAACTTATGTCGAGTAATCGGGCTAACATGACTGAGATCAGCATATTTGACATTAGTAGAGTCCTTGCATGAAACATCCATACTCTTTCTGAAGGTCATTGTAGTTGTTGGCTTTATAGTTTCTGATTTGCAAGAGAAAGAGATGAATAGCAGAATTTATCCTGCAGGCATGCCAAATTTGTTTGCAACAAAATTCATAGCACTGAAAATTAACTGTAATCAAAATGAATAAAAGAATATGTGATTTGTATTGATGAATCTGGTGAGTACAATTCTGTTATTCTCTTAATTTTTCTCTTCTAAACTTCTTCGTGATTTGAGAGTTTTCATTATCGTATTTCTCGAATGTAGGATGATGTAGACCTCCTTGAGATGTATTTGATCTAAGGAAACGCCGAAAAACACTTCGTCATTTCAAGTCAATCTCCGAGAAGAACTCTGTTGTCCAATACGTTAAAGAACTATGTAATTGATATTGTAACTTTTTTCAATACTTCCAGAATGTTTGTTGAAGTGTTTTCAGAATCCCCTTTAGAGTGTCATGTATATCCCCTATTATAGTTGTAGGGGTGAACATGGTTGCTTGTGATTGGTTAAAGGATGTCATTTTGATACTTGACGGATTATGATTGGTTCTTGAATTTGACTAGGACTACTGCCTCAATTAGACACGTGGCGTCACCTTGTTTGTCTTGGATGCCTAGCCTCTGTGACACATGGCACAAGTTTGGGCTTTAAGATAGAATGGACCTTGGATTTAAACTCAATAAAATGGACTTAATCATTTGTAAAGCCCAAATTATTTATTTAAGGAAAATTTACCTAACTACACAATCTTTCTTTTCATATTCTCTGAAATTCCCTACCATTTTAAAATATTACAAAAATCTCTATTTTTCTCTCCTTCTCTCCTTTTCTAGATACATAACTCACAACCCTCTAACCCAACAATTTTTGTTTCTATTTTCACAACTGAAATCACTCTCACAGATCAGTAGTTACCTTCATCATTATATTTTTGAATTTCAAACCTATTCTTTCTCCAGTTCATCAATTTCAAGTTCCTAAAGAGGTAGAACTATTTCTTCATCAAATTTTTCTCTTTCTAGTTCTTGAATTATCGTTTTTTTTTTTTAAAAAAAAGAGCTTTTTCATCCACAATTTTCTGATACATATAGATTTTGATGATAAAAACTTTCATGAAAAATAGATATAAACAACGAAACAATGTATCTACGGTGTTTATGCTGCTCAATATAAATGTACTTGATACATACTACTTAATGTATCATTTATATGTATCAAGTTCTACAATGTATCTTTAATCCTATTCAAATTTACAAGGCTATATAGACAGTACCAAATTAGTTGTGTGTTATGTATCTACGATCAGTAATGTTTGTTCAGTCTTATCCAACTTAGAAGGCTATATATATGTATATATTATCCAAAAATAATCATGATACATTAATCATAATGTTCTATAACTAGAGCAGTATGTATCAGTTCCAATAATAGGTATATGATACACAACAATCACAATGTTGACTACTTTATTATGTATCAAATTATGGTAATTATATAACAACAAACTAACACACAGCAGCACAATTTTGTAACCATCTTATAACATGTACCAGATACATTACAATAATCAATGATATAACTATTCACAATAAATCGACTACACAACATCTCAAGATCACAAATCAAAAAATCGACTACACAACATCTCTCCAACCTTTTAGTGTGTTGTATCAATGTATACTAGATACATTGCAAATTTCCGCTCATATTTTTTCACCTCCAAGTGCAGTCTAACGAAGATATTCATGATGTATCTTCTCAAAAAAATTGACAATTTTAAATCAAAATTGAAAGGATCTTCGATAAACTGGGAGAAGAATTTTAAATCTCAATTTTTTTTTTGATAATTTTGAATCAAAACTGAAAGGATCTTCGATGAACTGAAAGAAGAATTTTGATTCTCAATTTTTTTGACAATTCTGAATAAAAATCGAGAGAATCTTCAAATAATTGTATCGAGATAAAGCAACACTTGTCTCTGTAATGTTTCAAATTTCCAGATTTTTCTCAACTCATTGATCTCCAAGCTGCAATGGGTGATTCAACTCACCTCACTTTCTCATATTCTTGAATGTCTCAACAAAATAGAGATATTCATGAT
Source organism: Solanum commersonii (assembly GCA_029007595.1). Lineage (NCBI taxonomy): Eukaryota > Viridiplantae > Streptophyta > Magnoliopsida > Solanales > Solanaceae > Solanum > Solanum commersonii. The sequence continues at coordinate 11,422,750 of JAJTWQ010000003.1, read as the reverse complement.
GTATCAACTTAATTTTTCAATGATTTTGAATCAAAATTGAAAAGATTTTTGAAAATTTTGGAGAGGAAATTTGAAATTTGAAAATTTTGATGTTGTTATGCTTTGGGAGAGATTGATTAGCAGTGAAAACAACGTAATTGCATAATTTATGGATTTGATATTTAATTTACATTTCTGTTCCTTTTTAATCGCAACAGAAAAAAATTTGTTCCCTTTTTTAGCGCAACAAAAGGATTCTTCTTGTATCAAATTAATGTATCTGGATGGTGACTTAGGTATACCAAAGGTACAAATTTTAAGAGAATATTGTAATTAGAAAAAGAGTAGGGATATACTGTAATTACTTTTTACACTATGTGATTTATGTAAGTTATACATTTAACCCAATGCACATGGATTTAATTCAAATTTCTTATAAATTTTACTCCAATAAAATTTAGGTGTCTACATAAATAGGGAAAATAAAAATAGAAGGTAATTTGGACTTTACAGTTAATCTACTAAAATTACAAATTATGACTTTGTTTACCCAAATACTAAAAGATTCCACGTTCGATTTTCATATTCTGTTGATCTGTTCCTTCTTCCAATCTCCTTGTATTCTTGTTCATGGTAATAATTAACTCGAGGATTGTTTTTTACATTTCAAAATAAATGTAATAATTTAATTTATTTTTAGTAATTGATTTAAGATATAAGGTAGTTTATTGTCTCATTCAAAATATAAAAAGGTTTTTTCCAAATCCAAAATGTTAAAGGGTTAAAATGTGTTTTTTTTTTATAATAAATTTAATTGGATGATTTTAAAGAGAAAAATCTTGAGTTGAATAATCTTATACATACAAAACAAAATTAAATGATTTTACTACATAGCTTTTATAATTAAATGACTTTTTGAAATATTTACCTGTATCTTAAACTACTTTAATCTGAGTGTATTATGAGGGAGAATAGGACGAAACTTTATGACTTGACAGTAAGAGAAAGTTTACTTAATCTGGTCCTAAACTAAACACATGATTAGTTCGTGATCCCTAATTCATTGAACCAAATAATTAATGGACCATACTCATAATCAAAAGATATATAGTAATATACATGTATTAAAAATCCTTTTGAATTGCAATATGCACTTTTCTTATTGCCTTAATAGCAAAGGACCCCTTATTTAGATAAGGACCCCTTCTATCACATATACGACCAGTCCAAATGTCCAATGAATATCAGGATAATCGTCAAAAATATTCTTAAACTATTTAAATATAATTATAATTAACTATTGTATATAACTTTAAGATATTCCAACTTTCAGTTAAGGGTATAATAATTTTGAAAGAAAATAGTAAAATAAATATTTGATTGAAAATTCAATGCTGATAATTATTTTTTATCAAAGAATATTATAAGTTAAAATAGTAAAGATACATAATCTCCGCTATAATTTTTTACTCAGAATTTTATAATTAAAAGCACTTATCATGAATTTTAAATGGAGTGCAAACTTGTGGTTTATTATGGCAATAAATAATTAGTGGAATATACAGTACTACCTCCGTCCACTTTTATTTGTCATGCTACATTTTTCAAAAGTCAATTTGACTAATTTTTAAAGTTAAATTAGATTTATTTATTCGATATTTTAAACAAAAAACTTAGATATTCAAAAACTACATGAAATGTACTATAAATTGCATTTTCTTGCATATTAATATGATGAAAAAATACATGGTAAAATGTTAGTCAAAGTTCTTATAGTTTGACTCTAAAAAGGGAAATCATGACAATTAAAAGTGGACGGAAGGAGTATCACCGTAAAGCAAAGTGTAACAACAAGATTTAACTCGAAGTTAAAGTTTTGAATTTTTATGAATTTGAAATATAACAAAAGTTATTTTCACTGAAAATTAATTACAAAAAAAAATTCTTTTTAAGAATGACAACTTCAATTTGTATTTATGATTAAACATCACTTAGATTTCAATATCATTTTTCACTTTAAAAATAAAATATCTCTTTTCAAATTTCACAATAGACATGATCAAAGCCCACTTAAAACTTACGTGGAGACACTAAAAGACACCACGTCTCCACCGATCGTATTATGTCCATAGGGACGGAAAGGCAAATTTTGTACAAATTTGTAGATACCTAAATATAATCGTCACAATAATGTTACACGGATTAACGATTGACTTCATTAATCACGAAATGCTCAACTTTTGTGGAGACCAAAGTCCAAAGTGATTGCCAAAGAAAGCTGCCAAAAAATATCATTCCACATGGTCTGTCCTACCATGAAATTTGAATACAACATCTTTAACCAGCCATTCATAAGTACAATATTTCATTAACAATGGAATGATTGAATTAGTTGAGCAGAGATCTCCTATCTAAGGATTTAAGGTTCAAAACTTTATATATGTTTTTCCGATCAAGCTTATCGCATAAATTTGTTTATGACATACTTGTCTGTTTGGCTAGTTGGCTATTATATCAGGACTAGATTTTCTTGGTTTGTTGTCAAAAAAAAAAGTACTTCCTCCGTCTCGTTTTATGTGGCATCCTTTTAATTACTTTTTTAGTTCATCCCAAAAAGAATGTCACCTTACAACAATTAGAAATCGTTTAACTTTAAAATTTTCCTTTTACCCTTAATGAAATGATTTACAACCAAATAAATAATAACAATTATTTTAAACCACAATTTTTAAAAGTCTTCATTCTTTTCTTAAACACCATGCCAAGTCAAACACTGCTACATTAAAATGGGACAATATTTCATCAAATTGTCCGTTGGATATGTAACCAAACTTTGAACATTAACATTTTTTCACACTTAGGTAAGGAAGAAGGCAAACACTCCTTGCTTTCTTTTCCCTAACGGATTATCTATATAGTACTACATGACATGACACATCCGTTCACCACTCTCAAATTGCGAGCATAAGCCCCGGAAGTGAGCGTTTCGCGAGGTCTCGAGGGTGGCTCTGCCACAGTGTGGTGGAGCGCAGCCAACCCATAGGCCTCAACTCCGTAACAGTAAGCCAAGTATTGAAATACTCCCTAAATTGAGTAATAACACCATCTTTAAATGTCCAAACATGTACCCAATAAGCTTTTGCACCTTCCCATCCTTCAACAATAACACGATCATCGATAGCATCTACACTTCTTGGCTCAAACTTGAAAGAATTATTATTATTAGATAGTTCTCCAGTGAGAAGTTTCATCATATAGTGACAATTTTGTGGTCCATGAAACCACCATTCTAAGTCATCAACAATAATACCGGTAACTTTTTTATTAGTGTCACCACATGTACATGCTAATGCCTTATAAAGAGTTTTCACTATGGCCTTATTATTGTTTTCTCTTTCTGAATTCATGTTTGGTTTGGAATCTATGTAAATGGAAGGAGCCAAGGAAATAGGAAGGGAAAAGATATATGTATTCACAAACTTTGGGAACTCAAAAAGTTTAGTGGAGATATACTATAGTTTGGCTAAAGGAAGATCCTTATATAGAAGAATTATTTGAGTATATTTAGTGTCCATAGCAAGGTTGGTGGTCACTCACTTTCAAATTAATGACAATAGGGACATGAACATACCAAATAAATTCATTTAATCATGCAATTGGACTATAGGAAAAGGTTCGGTGGAATTATATGGTTTGATCTCCAAGTTGTTTATCAACTAATTAAATTATATGTTGAATATTATTACTGATGAATCAAAATTTCCAAATTAATCAGTCGTTTCAAATAGAAAAAGAAAACACATTTTATATACATGTGAAAATGCAAAATTCTAAAACAAGTAGACTACATATTTTGCAAAGTTTAACTTATATACACGTACTAAATTATTTGAAAGATATTTACAAGTAAAACTTCATAAAAGTAAGATTTGTAATTTTAAAAGTAAGACAATTTATCTATTATAGCAGGTAAATATAGCTTTTATTATTAAAAAACTTACACCATTGAGCATCGATGAATATTAATTGGTTAATGAGTTGAACTTCCATGCATGCATACACTTTCTAGGAAAAATAATTTACGCAATAAGATAATATAAAAGAGAACAATAGGTGATTGTAACAATCCGATCAGTCATTACTAAAAGGCATCTCCTGCGGAGTTCCGAAGTTATGGAAATACGGTTCAAGAATTTAAATTAAATTTGAGCACCCGATGATTTTGGCTCAATTTGAGTTTTCCCATATGGTCAAAAATCAAATTGTATTTACACATTTCTTGCATTTTCAAAAGAAAAAAAATAGACGAAGGCTGCTCCAAAAACCCTCTAAAGACATCTAAGGCAAGGGAGCAATGAGGGTGAAGGATTACAACGCAAGGAAGGTGAAAACCTAAGAAATTTTGTGCTCATTCATCATGGTATGCTCTCACGCAGTTAGAAGTTCATGGGTAAGGTTCATCAATTGATGGTTGACGTCCAGGTTGGCTAGCTTTCCTTCAACTAAAAGTCAGATCCATATTTTTCACATTATATCTTATAGATGTTCGGAGTTTCATGCGTAGGCCTTCGAGCACAGAGTCTGTAGGATTATAGGTTTTTATTCATTGTTGTTAAGGTAGGAGACGAGATAATGACTAGGGGGTGGTGTTCTAGTCCTTGTTTAGCCTTGAGTTTCCTTATTAAGATAGTTGTGTTGTCCATTAATAGGTATAGGTATGCATGTTATTGTCTGTAGTATTACTTAGACTGTGTATGCACAATGGGGAAACCGTAGGAAAGGATATGTCTAACAACTGGATTTCGTCGTTATAGAAAAGCCATAGGGGAAATAATTTGGGCCGGCAAACTTTTCGTAGTAACTTAGAATTTCCCAACCTAGTACAGATTTGGACGAAGTCGGAGTCAGTGAAGTCTAGATAAATCTTGTAACAATTGGGAGATCTAATTATGAATTCGATCATATGAATAGATAGCTAAGACATTAAGAAACTCGTATGACTTTACGGAATTTAATTCGGGCGAGTAGAACTTCTGAAATTGATCTTAGCATGAGAGGGTAGTTTCTGAGTGTCATTGGATGAAGATATGTTGTTAAATGGGGGTTTAGAAATTCTTTATTTAGCTCTCTGTTCAGTGCAAGTTGTTGTAGCGAGATTTTGTGCCGCCAGGGCGGGGCTACTGTAGCGGGGTGCGTACCGCTGTGGCGGGACAAACGCGACTTAAATCGGAAATAAACCTCAAAATCATTTTATTTTGCACTTTTCGACTTTGAGAGATAGGAGACGACCCCATGCGAGTTCTTGACCATTTTTCACCATTCTTAAGACTAAAGGTAAGGTTTTAACTCCCCGAATCCATTTTTCGATCCGTAGAACGTAAACTAATGGGTATTATCGATTGGGGAAGGATTTTGGAACTGTTTGGATGGTGGGAAAAACCTTAATTTGAATAATGAGAATCATGTGGTTGATCTAGGGTTGATAGTGTTGACTTTAACCCATGTAATTAGACATTGTTTATTGATTTCCGTGTTATTATGATTATTTGTAGACTAAGAACAAGAGGAAAGAATCCGAAAAGGGAAGAATTAAGTTTCTTAGGGAATTCAAGCTTGGTTCGAGGTAGGTGATGACTATGATTTCATGTTGTGTGAAATATGTTTCATCTTGCTTCATTATGATGCATGTATGTATGCGAATGTTGCATTATTGATCACACAAATTGTAAATGAGGATAGTTGAATGGTTAAATTCCATGAATCATGACTTGCTTGTATGATTATGAGAATATGCTTGTGATTGTGATTATGGCTTTTTGAATGGATCGAGCGTTACGTTCTGACACACTAACTGGGATCGGTTGACACGTACCGGCATAAATATTAAAACGGGTGTCATGATCCGACACACTAACTTGGAACGGGTACCACGTACCAGTACAGTAACAATTTGGGTATGGGTCCCATGAGAGCACCATTGACTTGACATAACTGTGTAATTTGAGAATTGTGAACTTCATCGTTATTCGTACATGATATTGATATTGTATATGTTCGGTGTATGCATGTTATTATTATGTTGTAATGACTTATGTATGTTGTACTTAGTGAGATAGTCGTGTGATCCTACCAATACATTGTGGTTGTGTACTGATACTGCACTTGCTCTTTCTTTGTTGAGTACAGGGCATCTTCAAACGGCTATTGACAGACTTCACTTAGAAGATCAGTAATCATCATAGTTCTTTCGGGTAGCCATGATTTCTCCTTCGTTTATGCCCCCATTTCGGACTTAGACTAGTGCAATATGATTTCTTATGTTTAATTGGGTTGTACCCATATTCTTAGACTTGTTGAACTTTAGATGTTTTGGTACATTGACTTTCAGGTTTTAGGTGTTATTCCGCATTGTTTTGGTTGTTAGAATTTTTTTGGGAGTTTATGGGAACTCCCTATTTCTTTTCCTTAGCATTTAAACTTGCTCTCGTATCTTTAAATGCCTTAGTTATTGGTTAGGTTGTTTAGCTTGGGTTGTTGTAATGGTTCTCTTACAAGATCATTAGTGTAGGTGCCACTCACGACGGTTTCAGCCGTAACAAAGTTGGTATCAGAGCCTAGGTTCGTTGATCTCGATGTACCAAAATGGTCTACTAGAGTCTTGTGGAACTGTGCGGAGACGTTTGTACTTTTCTTCGAGAGGCTATCGGACTTTAGGAAATCTCTCTGTTTTCTTTTGTCTCCTTTCGTGCTATAACTTGATTCTAATTGGTATCTAGCGATCCAAATCGATATCTAATCTCCTTCACTCTTCTGTCCGCAGATGGTTAACACTAGGTTCAACGACGTCAGGCCCGTAGTTCCTGTCAACGCTCCAGTTGAGGAATCTACAATAAAAGATCACGATCGAGGCAAGGGTAGAGAAAGAGCAAGGGGTAAAGGCCGAGAAAGGGAGACACCTAATAGGGATGGATCACCGGGTGGAGATGCTCCCAGAAATGAGGCCACTACTGTGCACCATGAAGAGGTAGAGGAGAATGTAGAGGTTGAGAATGAGGAGAATGTTGGACAAGAGAAAGAGGTACATGCTGAGACTACAAGTATTCCTCCCTTAGACCTAGTGTTAGCTTAACAAATCATGTTGTTCTTGAAAGGATTGGTTTGTCCTGGAGTGCTTCCCTCTGTTCAAGCAATACAAGCTCCCGCCAATCCCCCTATTGCTATCACTGTCCACAATGTGGGTGGAACTATAGGTAATGATGCTTTTTTCCGTCCTTTCTTGGGTCATGTTATGACTAGTAATGAGCATGAGATGTTGACTAAGTCCTTGAAGTTGAAACCGCATGTGTTTCATGGTTCTGAGAGTGAGGACACATATGAGTTCATTTTAGATTGCTATTAGAGGCTTCATAAGTTGGGAATTTTCCATCAGCATGGAATTGAGTTTGTGACTTTTCAGCTTCAAGGTGAGGCTAAGCAGTGGTGGAAAACTTATGTGGAATGCATATCTTCAGTTTTACCCCCACTTACTTGGACCCAGTTTCATGTTCTGTTCTTGGAGAAATATGTGCCCCGGACTTTGAGAGATCGTAAAAAGGATGAGTTCATGGCTTTGGAGCAAGGTGGTATGTATGTGGCTGCTTATGAGGCCAAGTTCCATATTTTGTCTAGATATGCTACACAATTGGTGAGAGAGGATCCACTTATTTGTTAAGGGACTAAATTCTGAGTTGCAGGTATTGTCTGTTCATATGACCTCTCCAAAAAAAAGCTTCAATGAGGTAACAAATTTTGTGAAAAGAGTGGAGGGAGTAAGGCGAGACAGTCAAGCTAACGCATTGGCTAAGAAAGCCAAGAATTCACACAACTTTCAGGGTTCTTACTCTAGAGATTTGGGAGGGGCGACTCTTGCAGCCCGATCAATTCAGTCCACTAGGCTCGCTTTTACAGGTAATTACTCTCGAACTCCACATCAAAATTTGATTCAGGATAGCTAGGGAGCCGCACCTTCGGCGGGCAGCAGGCTATCTTTTGATAGTACTTGTTACAATTGTGGAGAACCTGGGCATATGATGAGAGATTGTCCCCACCCGCGCATATTGGATTTCGTGCAACAGCAGTCTAGAGCAATGGTACCCGTGAGAAATAGTAATAATGGTCGAGGGCGTCCACAAAGTGGGCGAGGAGGAAATCAGCGACACTGCGAAGGTAGGGGAAATGGTAACGCAAGAAAAGGTGCAGTGCAGCCAGGGAAGTCACCCGTCAAGATGACAAGGCTCAGTGTTATACCTTTCCAGGCAAGACTGAGGCGGAGGCGTTTGACGCAGTGATCACATGTACTATTCTTGTCTGTGACCGGATGGCTAATGTTTTATATGATTCGGGTTCTACTTATTCTTATGTGTCTGTGCAATTTGCCACAGAATTTGTTATGATTTGTGATATACTTGATGCCCCCATCTATGTTTCTACCCCAGTTGGAGAGTCTATCATAGTCACTCATGTCTATCGTGCTTGTCATATTTTGTTTATGAGTTTTCAAACTTAGGCTGATTTGGTGATTTTGGATATGACTAACTTTGATATAATCTTAGGCATGACTTGGTTGTCTCCCTATTATTTTGTGCTTAATTGTAATACTAAGTCTGTGACTCTAGAAATTCCGGGAAGCTAAGGGAAAAGTTAGAGTAGAAAGAGGTGTACAAGTCTAAGTAAACTAAGATCATATCTTTCATTCGGGTTAGGAAACTGGTAGGGCAGGGTTTTTTGGCTTATTTGGATCATATTCGGGATGTGGAGGTTGAGTCTCCATCTATTGAGTTTATCCCTGTGGTGTCAGAATTTAGAGAAGTGTTTCCTACTGATTTACCTGGTATGCCTCCGTATAGAGATATAGATTTCTGCATTGATTTAGAACCTGGTACTCGTCCCATTTCCATCCCTCAGCATAATTAAGAGAGCTTAAGTCTCAAATCCAAGAACTTCTCGATAAATGATTTATTCATCCTAGCGCTTCCCCATGGGGTGCTCAAGTATTGTTTGTTAAGAAAAAAGATGGTAGTATGAGGATGTGTATCGATTACCGACAATTGAATAGGGTCACCATTCAAAACAAGTATCCATTGCCTTGAGTAGATGATTTTTTGACCAATTGCAAAGTGCATCAGTTTTCTCTAAGATTGATCTAAGGTCTGGTTACCATTAGTTAAAGATGAGGCCTGAGGATGTGCCCAAGACGGCGTTTACAACCCACTATGGGCACTATGAGTTTCTAGTTATTTCATTTGGGTTAACAAATGTGCCTACAACTTTTATGAGTTTGATGAATGGTGTGTTCAAGTCATTTCTTGATTCGTTTGTTATAGTCTTTATTGACGATATTTTATTTTATTCGAAAAGTGAGGAAGAGCATGCCGACCATCTTTGTATTGTTCTGGGTATTCTTGAGAAACAAAGGTTGTATGCAAAATTTTCTGAGTGTGAATTTTGGTTGACTTCGGTTTCCATTTTGGTGCATGTGTTTCAAAAGAAGAGGTAATGGTAGATCCCCAAAAGATTGAGGCGGTTAAGAATTGGGTTTGTCTTAGCTCTGTGACTGAAGTTAGGAGTTTTGTGGGGCTCGCTAGCTACTATCGTCGGTTTGTGAAAAACTTTGCTTCTATAGCCACACACTTGACAAATTTGACCAAAGAGGAGATATCATTTGAATAGAATAAAAAATGCGATGAAAGCTTTCAAAAGGTCAAGACTCTCTTGACCACATCGCCTATTCTAGCACTACCGGTGGAAGGTAAAGAATTTATAGTCTATTTTGATGCTTCACCATTCTGGTTTGGGCACAATATTGATGAAGGATAAGAATGTCATAGCTTATGCATCGTGACAGTTGAAGATGCATGAGAGGAATTATCCAACACATGATTTGAAGTTGACAGCGATGGTGTTTGCTCTTAAGATCAGGCGACATTATCTTTATGGTGTCAAGTGTAAGGTATTTACTGATCATCACAGTCTACAATATGTATTCATTCAAAATGATTTGAATTTGAGACAGAGAAGGTGAATGGAGTTACTTAAGGATTATGATGTCACCATTCAATACCATTCATGCAAGGCTAATATAGTGGCAGACACTTTGAGTCGAAAAGCAATGAGTATGGGTAGTTTAACTTGCTTGAGTGTAACTAAACGACCTTTGGCTAAGGAAATTTAGACCTTGGAGTGTAAATTCATGCAATTGGGCATCTTAGAAAGATGTGGGTGTTAGCTAGGATTGATGTTAGGGCCACGTTCATTGAGGAGATCAAGGCCAAAAAATTTGAGGATGAAAATTTGAATGAGCTTAGAAACAAGACTGTGATTGGTAAGGCACAAGAGACCACTCTTGATGCGGAAGTTGTGCTCAGTTTTAAAGGAAGGATTTGTGTTCCTAGAATAGATGACTTGATTATGAAATTGTTGACAGAATCTCATGGTTCGCGATATTTCATTCATCCGGGTGTGACCAAGATGTACCAAGATTTGAAGTGAATTTATTGGTGGCCGGGCATGAAGAAAGACATAGCGAAGTTTGTGGCTAAGTGTCAAAATTACCAACAAGTAAAGTATGAACATCAAAGGCCTGCAGGGTTGCTTAAAAGAATGTCAATTCTGGAATGGAAGTGGAAAAGGACAGCCATGGATTTTGTGGTTGGTCTTTCCAAGACTTTGGGAAAGTTTGATTCTATTTGGGTAGTGGTTGACAGATTGACTAAGTCAACCCTTTTTATTCCGATCAGAATAGATTATAATGTTGAATAATTGGCTAAGGTTTATGTGAAAGATATAGTGAGGTTGCATGGGTTGCCCCTTTCTATCACCTCAGACTGTGGTACGTAATTCACATCCAAGTTCTGGAGGAAATTACATGAGGAATTGGGTACACAACTCACTTTTAGTACAGCTTTCCATCCACAGACGAACGGGCAGTCAGAGAGGACTATTCAAGTGTTAGAAGACATGTTGAGACCATGTGTGATTGATTTTAAAGGGCATTGGGATAAGTTCCTACCGTTGTGTGAGTTCTCCTATAATAATAGTTATCACTCCAGTATATATATGACACCATTTGAGAGACTTTATGGGAAGGGATGTAGATCAGCCATATGATGGTTCGAGGCTGGAGATGTGAAACCTTTGGGGGTTAATTTAGTGAAGGATGCTCAAGATAAGGTGAGGAGCATCCAAGTTAAGCTTTTACTGACCCAGAGTAGACAAAAGAGGTATGCAGACCATAAGGTAAGAGACATGGCATTTCAGACTGGTGAGAATGTTCTTCTAAAAGTATCACCAATGAAAGGGGTGATGAGATTTGGCAAAAAGGTCAAGCTTAGTCCCCGATACATTGGGTCATTTGAGGTTCTTGAATGTGTAGGGCCAATGGCGTATAGGTTAGTGTTACCTTCTAACTTATTGGGAGTTCATCCAGTATTTCATGTGTTCATGTTGAAGAGATATCATGGTAACGGGGATTACATCATAAAATGGGACTCAGTTGTGTTAGAAAAAGACCTTTAGTATGAGGAAGAACCGATTGCAATTATTGATCGTGATGTCAGAAAGCTGAGGACCAAAGAGATTAAGTCCATGAAAGTTCAATGGAAACATTGTCCAGTTGAGGAAGCTACTTGGGAAACCAAAAAAGACATGCGAGACAAGTATCCCCACTTGTTCGTCGACTCAAGTACTACTTCATTCTTCTTTAGCCTATTTTCCAAAGTTCATCACTCGAGGACGAGTGATGGGTAAATTGATATCTATTGTAACGATCGGCTTCCATCGTTATAGAAAAGCCATCGGAGAAAAATTTTGGACCAGAAAACTTTTTTGTAGTAACTTGTAATTTTCCAACCTAGTTCAGATTTGAACAAAATCGGAGTCATTGAGGTCTAGAGAAATTTGGTAACAATTGGAGATCTAATAATAAATTTGATCATATGAATATATAGCTAAGATGTTAAGGAACCCGTATGACTTTACGAAATTGAATTCGGGCAAGTAGAGCTCCCGAAATTGATCTTAGCGTGAGAAAGTAGTTTCAAAGTGTCATGAGATAAAGGTGTGTTGTGAAATAGGGGCTTGAAAATTCTTTATCTAGCTCTATGTTCTGTGCAAGCCACTACAATAGGATTTTGTGCAGCCAGGGCGGGTCGTTGTAGCCGGGTGAGTACCGTTATGGCAGGACAGACGCGACTTAAGTTGAAAATAACCACAAAATCATTTTATTCTACACCTTTCGACTTTGAGAGCTAGGAGACGACCCCATGCAAGTTCTTGACCATTTTTCACCACTCTTAAGGCTAAAGGTAAGGTTTTAACTCCCTGAATCCATTTTTCGATCCGTAAAACGTAAACTAATGGGTAATTATCGATTAGGAAAGGATTTCGGAACTATTTGGATGGTGGAAAAAGCCCTAATTTGGGTAATAGGAATCATGGGGTTTATTTAGGGTTGATAGTGTTGACTTTAATCTGGGTAATTAGACATCATTTATTGATTTTCGTGTTATTATGATTGTTTGTAGACCAAGAACAAGCGGAAAGAATTCGGAAAGGGAAGAATCAAGTTTCTTAGGGAATTCAAGCTTGGTTCGAGGTAGGTCATAGTTGTGATTTCATGTTGTGTGATATATGTTTGTTCTTTCTTCATTATGATGCATGCATGTATGCGAATGTTGCATTATTGATCACACAAATCGTAAATGAGGATGGTTGAATGATTGAATGTCATGAATCATGACTTGCTTGTATGATTGTGAGAATATGCTTGTGATTGTGATTGTGGATTGTTGAATGGATAGGGTGTTGCGTTCCGAGACACTAACTGGGATCGATTACCACGTACCAGCATAAATATTGGAACGGATGTCACAATTCGACACGCTAACTTGGAATGGGTGCCACATACCGGTACACTAATAGTTTGGGTGTGGGTTCCATGAGAGGACCATTGACTTGACATAACTGTGTAATTTGAGAAATGTGAACTTGATCGTTATTCGTACATGATATTGATATTGTATATGTTCGGTGTATGCATGTTATTATTATGTTGCAATGGCTTATATATGTTGCACTTATTAGGATAGCCACGTGATCCTACCAGTACATTATGGTTGTGTACTGATAATGCACTTGCTCTTTCTTTATTGAGTATATGGCATCTTCAAGCAGCTATTGACAAACCTCGCTTAGAAGATCAGTGATCGTCATCGAATTCAAGGGTGAGTCAATTCTTCCGGGTTGTCATGAATTCTCTTTCGTTTATGTCCCCATTTCGGACATAGACTAGTGCATTAGGATTTCTTATGTTTAATTGGGTTGCACCCATATTCTTAGACTTGTTGAACTTTAGATGTTTTGGTACATTGACTTTCAGGTTCTAGGTGTTATTCCACATTGTTTTAGTTATTAGACTTTTGTTTGGAGTTTATGGGAACTCCCTATCTCTCTTCCTTAGCATTTAAACCTACTTTCGTATCTTTAAATGCCTTAATTTTTGGTTAAGTTGTTTAGCTTGGGTTGTAGTAATGGTTCTCCCACCAGAGGGTTAGTGTGGGTTCCACTCACGATGGTCTGGGTCGTGACAGTATGTAATGACAACATATTAATAATTTCATGCAATAAATTGGTTATGTGACTTGTGGTTTCAGGTGTTATTGTTCTGATGTTTGTGATTGTGCATGATTGTTTGTGTTTGATGGTTTGCTTGGGTACAACGCCTAGTACAAATGTCACGACCCAAGTCTAGGGCCTAGACGTGACACGGCGAATGAGGAACCCGAAGGAACCCCAAACAAGCCTCTCAAACTTGTCATCACACTTCATCGGTCGCGGAAGTGCATTCAACATTAAATAACGGGAATTAGGGACTAAGGGCAAACCATTTCAAAATAACATCATAGAATAAGAGTCAAGCTCATTTACAAAATACTTGTCCAACGCACACCTCTACATACATAGATAGGACGGGGGCCATGACATACTACCGGCTCCCCTCATAGTCAAAATACAATTGCAAGCTAAAGTCTCAAAACATAGGAGTAGGAAACATAACATAGCCCTCGAATCATTGAGGACTCACCAACAAACTTGGATAAGCACCGTACTAGAGAAGGATCAAGAGTAGCTCCGGTCCCTACATGGTGACATCATGTAGGAAAAATATGCGTTAGTACTTTGGAATGTACTAAGTATGCGGGGTGCAATACAACAATAGACAAGGACACAATCGAAATGCAAGAAATAGTTTCATAGGCATAATGAATAACAATATGAGGATGCATGATCAAAGTGAAGTCAAAACATGTTTAAGTAAATCTATACTAATAGTAGATATCATATGTGTGTGCATGATCCAACCAATCTATAACCCCAACTTAGGATGAGGGATGCCGTTCACACCCGGACACCCTGGTGGCAAGGTATAAACCCCTCACATGGTTGATGTTGGTCACACCCCAAGCATCCTAGGTGGTGAGATATAAACCTCTCACATGGTTGATGTTGGTCACACCCCAAGCATCTTAGGTGGTGAGATATAAACCTCTCACATGATTGATGTTGGTCACACTCCAAGCATCCTAGGTGGTGAGGTATAAACCCCTCACATGGTTATCCGATTCTTTTCCCCCGGACCGGGCATGGTCATGCAACACTTTATATAGGAAATTCACATTAGGCTCTAATGCAATCTCATGTATGGAATAAATATATACACAAGCTTAGTTTGTCATCAACACATCTCTGGAATGCCATACATCACATAACTCAAGCTTTAAACCATCAATTCATCAATTCTCCATAGTTGGACATTTTGTCAAACACCTTAAAGGCATGTAATGGGATCAAAGAGCATGGAAAATAGGGTAGTAATTATGCAGCCAAACCAGTGAACAACCTACAACAACACCTTTTAACACCCACAAGACCACATGAAAAATCTCCACATCCATTCCAAATTTAGATTCAAGTTCTAGAGTCACAACATGCTCAAAACAATCATTTTTCATGTTTAAAATTCAATGTGCAGGAAATTATTACAAAGAACAAGACTAATTTATGAATCTCAACTTAAACCATGAATTAGTGAGTAGAATAGAGTCAAGGCACTATGGGTGGAAGGACTCATGAGTTCAACACCACATACCTTGAGTTTTTATGAAGGTCTTGAGAGTGTCTTCAATAGAAGCTTGGAACTTGGAGCATGAGTCTCTTCAATCTTGAGGAAGGTTTTGGATTAGGGTTCTTGAGAGAACTTGAGAGAAAATGTGTCTAAGTATGGGAGAGGTGTTTTGGGAAATGTTTTAGAGATGGGAATTGAACTAATGCTATATAGGAAATAACATATGCCCTTTGGAAAAACGGTCCAACACTTAGGAAAAAAAAAATGAAGCGGGTGAACAGTAAAAACGCTCACTGGAAATTGCATTTCCTACCGGACAGATTTTACGAAAATGGGAATAACTTCTTCGTCCGAACTCCAAATGAGGTGAAACAAAGTGCGTTGGGTAGATAACTCAAAGGGTTTTCCATGGATATGTTATGGGTCACCCAATTATTTGTGTGCTAGGAGATATGACCCTCCAAAGTAGACCCTTGAAAAAGGCTTCACTTGGAAATTTTGGATTTTGATACGGTTGCTCTAAAATTTGGGTTAGACCCATTTCCCACTCAATTTGACCCCCTAAACAAGAATATGAAGTCGGATTTTCGAAAAACAAAACAGATATTTAGATATAGCTAAAACAAGTTTCCGGTAACTTCCGAAGCACATTTTTAGGAACTTTTTGGGTCGTTTCAACAAAATATCCTTGTGGTTAGCTCAGATACCATGCCTAGTATATACTAACGGTTGAATCAGATACCACACCTGGTACGAGGATATTCACATATGGTTGGCTCGAATACCACACTGGTACACTAACTAAGGATATCTAAGATACCACATCGGTACATTATAGATTGAGTTTGGATTCTAATGAGAGGACCAAGTATGTTTTTATGGTTCCATGAGTGAACTGGGTTTACTTCTTCTTAATGTGATTATTGCTTATTGGATCCTTGAGTGGTCCAAGTTTCTTGAAAAGTGAGTTGATCTCATATATGACTTGTAGATGATCATGTGGGACATGTTTCATGTTACTGTTAAGTCAGTGTAAGGAATGAGAGTCCGGACTATATGATTCTTGTAATTATAGAGGTATGTTATTGATTTATTAAAATGGTGGTTTTTTAAGTTAGACACATATGACCGTGGGGTGGGGGGTTCTGGTGTATGGTTTAAGTGTTGGGACTGATTATGATTTTCTAGTGTTTTCAAAACTTATATGATAATGAGGATGAACGTCAAGAGGGATGAGTTGGTCTAATGCGCCAGTTTCATGTATTGTTCCAAATGGGCCACGAGAACAAACATCACAAGAAAATTCGTGAAGAATTCTTTTAATTCTTCAACGTATAACTACATGAATATTCTTAGTTACTTTTGCATCACATTTGAACCGAAATGACCGATCATGCCAATTAATAGATTTTTTGTAAACTTTTAATTTGTCATTACATATGATTTTATCACCATGCCCATATTTAGGTACTACTATATAGTTTATGATGTCATCCATATTGTGAACATCTTCTTCGAGGAGAAAAATGATCATGATAATTAAAACATTATAGGCAACACTTGTTTTGTGCTTTTATCCTTTGCTAATCCATGATAAGATATACCACAATATTCATGATGTACTAAAAGTACTTAACCAAGGATGTTAATATTAAGATTTCTTTTTGCCTCTTAAACCGGTCATAGAGGTGAGTTATGATATTTATCCAACCATACATAAGTATGTTATCCATAATTTTTATCACATATTAACACATTCATTTCAAGAATGGATGATCATTAAAATGTTTATCACAAATTTCATTCTTTTCACAGAATGGACTACAATCAATTGTATGTACTTCATAAATTTTTCATTATAAGCCAAATGTGTTAAACTTTATCATATTTGCATGACACACTTCAACGTTACTTTGAAAGTCAAGTGCACTACCACTTTATATTTCTTTATTTTGATGGAGGATTTATAAAACTTATCAAAGTAGGTTGCACGATAAATGCGTGCCCAATACCTTTCAAATCAAGTTGATGATAATTATTACTTTCACCTTTTGAAGGATCATTTTGAGAATCCATAACTTTCTTCCTTTTATAATTATCACAATGATGACTATAGTAATTTTGTCCATCAACACCCATATTCATACCCTTAACTACTTGTCTTCTTTCAGACTTATTATTCACTGCTACCATATTTATACAAGGGATTGAATGAAGCATCATATGCATACATTTAATCATTTTTCTTCTTTCAAGACTTATTATTCATTGCTACCACATTCATACAAGGGAATGGAAGCGAATTTTATGACTTTTCGCTAAAGGTTCATCATTTTGTCTTGGTCACCATTATATCATCACTATGGTGCATTATGACTATAACCCAATATCTTAGTCATAAGAAGGCATGTTAACCCATAATTTGGTGGGACTTGAACCCAACATCTTGTTATCATGGTGCACCAGAACTCTTGCCCTATGTCTTATCGTGTTGGTGCAATGAGACTTTAACCCATCACTACTAAAAAATTGCCAAAAAGAGATTGAAAAAAGCGACGGATTGCGTCATTTTTTTGGCCAAAAGCGACACAGTCAATCTCGTTGCTTTTTGGCTCAACGCTTTTCCAAAAGCGACGGACTGCGTCGCTTTTTTTTTTAATTATTTTTTTTTGAAGAATGCGACGCCGTCCGTCGCTTTAATTAATTTTTAAGTTTTTTAGAATCTTGAAAAGCGGCGGACAATGAGACGTCGTCCGTCGCTTTTTTGAAAATAAATATTTTAAAAATCTAGAAAAGCGACGAACTAACGGACCCTATCCATCGCTTTTCTGGGTTTTAAAAAAATAAAATTAAAAGAAACGACGGACTTAAGGACCCTGTCCGTCACTTTTCTGGATTTAAAAAAAATAAAATCCAAAAAAGCGACGGACAAAACCACCCTGTCTGTCGCTTTTTCTGCAATTTTTTTGACAACAGAAACTATCAGTTTCTACTGCCCACTTGCAAAAGCAATTCAATTCAGTTCAACCCTAATCAAACACAAAACATTATAAAGAAGTTACACAAAATATAAAACAACAAACTTAAATTAACATTCAAAAATTGTGATTTAAAGACTTATAAAGTCTTACAAAATTCGTTTCAAAGTTACAAACAGTTCATAAAGACTATATTTTATCAAGATTTCTAAAGTTCAACCTAATAATTAGTTCATAAATTATATAAATCGAGATTTCTAAAGTTCACAATTTAAAGTTCCAAAATCCCATAATAATTCAAGATTTCTAAAGTTCACAACCTAAAGTTCTAAAATTCTAAAATAATTCAAGATTTCTAAAGCTCACAACCTAA
The DNA here is from genome assembly GCA_029007595.1 of Solanum commersonii. Classification (NCBI taxonomy): domain Eukaryota; kingdom Viridiplantae; phylum Streptophyta; class Magnoliopsida; order Solanales; family Solanaceae; genus Solanum; species Solanum commersonii. The sequence goes on along the minus strand of JAJTWQ010000003.1, from coordinate 11,404,260 downwards.
AGTTCTAAAATTCCACAATAATTCAAGTTCTCTAAAGTTCACAACTTAAAGTTCTAAAATGCTACAAAAATTTAAGTTTTCTAAAATTCATAACTTAAAGTTCTAAAATTCTACAATAATTCAAGATTTCTAACGTTTCACAACCTAAAGTTCTAAAATCCTACAAATATTCAAGTTCTCTAAAGTTCACAATTTAAAGTTCTAAAATCCTACAATAATTCAAGATTTCTAACGTTCACAATCTTATAAAGTTCTAAAATCCTACAAAAATTCAAATTCTCTAAAGTTCACAACTTTAAGTTCTAAAATCCTACAATAATTCAAGATTTCTAAAGTTCACAACCTAAAATTCTAAAATCCTACAATAATTCAAGATTTCTAAAGTTTACAATCTTATAAAGTTCTAAATACAATAATTCAACATTTCTAAAGTTCACAACCTAAAGTTTAAAATCGTACAATAATTCAAGATTTCTAAAGTTCACAACTTAAAGTTCTAAAATCCCACAATAATTCAAAATTTCTAAAGTTCACAACCTAAATTTCTAAAATTCTACAATAATTCAAGATTTCTAAAGTTCACAACCTAAAGTTTAAAATCCTACAATAATTCAAGACTTCTAAAGTTCACAACTTAAAGTTCTAAAATCCCACAATAATTCAAGATTTCTAAAGTTTACAACCCAAAGTTCTAAAATTCTACAATAATTCAAGATTTCTAAAGTTCACAACCTAATTAAAGTTCTAAAATCCTACAAAAATTCAAGTTCATATCTAATTTCTAGAATTTCTAAGTTCAAGAATTTCCAAGTTCAAGAATTTCTAAGTTCAAGAATATAATTCCAGTAACCCAATTTTCAACAACAATATAATACATATAAGCACAAATACAATGAAAGATTGAAAAATTCAACTAATCTCTAATTTCTAGCTAGTTTCTAATTATTTGTTAGTTCTAACTTCTTATACTTAATTTACAATCATATTTAAAAATTCCCAATTTTTCTAACTTCAACTTTCAAACTTACTAAATTCAAAACTTCTAAGTTGGAAAATTCCACTAATCTAATTTCAACTTTCATATACTATCCAATATTTTTCTAACTTCAAAGTATCTAACTTTCATATACTATCCAATATTTTTCTAACTTCAAAGTATCTAACTTTCATATACAATTGAATGTTTTTCTAACTTCAACCGTCAAACATACTAAGGAAAAGAGGCAGTGGGGACGACCAATGGCAGAGCCAGGAATTTCAATAAGGGGGTTCAAAATTCGAAGGAGTAAACATACGACCTAGTCTAAGGGAGTTCGACATCTATTATATACATCTAAAATATAATTTTAACCATGTATATATAGTAATACTTTCCGCTGAAGGGGGTTCGGATGAACCCCCTAAAGATATGGTGGCTCTGCCCTTGGGGACGACAGGTGGCGGCGCCGATGGGGCAAGGCAGCGACGGGACTAATGCTCAATGAGAGAAGGGCAATGGCGGCGTGGGGCAATGGCGGCGTGGGGCAGCGACGGCGGCGCAACAGTTTGGTTTTAGAGAGAAGGGAGAGAAGAGAGAAGAGAGACAAAGAGAAATGGGAAAATGGGGGGGGGGGGGGGGAACCCGTTTTTTGGTTCAATATAACTTAAAAAAAGCGACAGACAAAAATTTTGACTACAAAGCGACGGACTAAGAGACACTGTCCGTCGCTTTTTTAAAATGTTTGACTAGATATTTTGACCAAAAAGCCACGGACTAAGAGATGCCGTCAGTCGCTTTTTTTAAAAACTAATTAATAAAATAAAATAAAATAAAAACGATGGACAATGTGGTTATTTTTTAATTTATAAATAATTATTTTTATTAAAAAGCGACGGTTGGCGTCTCTATATATATTAAATAAATAATTGTTGACATCCAATTTTGACCGACCTATAATCATTTTCTTGATTTTTATTCGATTAAATATGTATTTTAATACTTGTTTCTTGTAAAGTTTTATATTTAGTTTTACCCAATTAACTACATACTTTAGTATATATAATTTACAAAATTATTATTATTATCCCCTCATTATATATGTGCATTGGTTTATTTAATTTTTAGTTATAAATACTTGAATGATTTTTTTCAATGTTATTATTCATTTTATCGTAAATGTTGGTAATTTATTTTTTATAATAATATAACTATTGACTTAATAATATTTCTTTTACTTAGTAATTTGATAGTTACCCACTTATATATTTTTGGTAGAATTTTGTTTAAATTCAATTATCCATATTTGGTACATATTTTAAAATGTTAAATTTTAGTTAAAAATTTTCATACCCATAGAATCCTCCTACAAATCATAAAATTTTCTCTTTTATGGAAAGAATATTATTTCCTCACCCAAAATACTTCCTTTAGATTAGCCTTTTTCTTTTTTACTTCCCTTCTTCCAACGTATCTTTTGTTTTCCCCATAAAAGCTAGCCTAGTATCAACCAAGAGGGGGATGGATATATATCATCTATGTTAGGCCATACTTGAAAGAAAAGGAAGAAAACTTCAACATTTTTTTAACCATACTATCTCTACCAAAACCATGAAAATCCATGTATCATCGGTTCCCTCAAACCACCAAAAGCCTTCATTTGGGAGGAAGAAGTTTGTCGGAATGCTTAGTTGTTTGTTCCATTCAAAGTCTCCGGCAAGAGCTCCGACCAAGAGATTTCTAGTCGCTTGAGCTCCATTAAGAAAAGATCAATACTTCATATACTATGCTTTAATCATTATTTTTTTGTCAATATCATGTTGTTATCGATTTTGTTTATTTTCATGCTATTTGTTGTTTGCTCGTTTATTATTCTAATGAATAATTGACGATAATGAATATCTTATTATTTACAATGTGTGTTCAGTTTGGTTTAAGATATTATTATAAATACATCATGTTTTAAATTTAGTTTATCATTAAAGAATCTAGTGCTACGTATCATTAATTCTTATGAGGACTTTTTGTAGTTTTGTAATCACCGATTCTAATCATATTTACTCAACTCTGTAGGATAGATCTCGACAATAGTGTGAATTACATTGCAACTAATTTTTAATGAAAATGTTCTTCTAAGTGCAAGAATTTATTTAAGTTACATTACAGTAACTCATGTCTATTGTTACCACGTAGTTTATTCATTCTTAGTAGAAATGAGGTTGTAAATTATGTTATATTTTATTATATGTGATGTAGGTGAGGATGAACTAATTAATTTCTTTTTCACCGTATTTAGCTCATTTTTCAATTTGGTTCTAAGTATCATTTTTCATCGTGTGTGTAGTGGACCATCCTTTTAAGGACTTGATATGATTTCTTCTTAGTAGTCCTTTTAAGTATAGTAAATTGTTAGGGAAACATGTGTTAATTCATTACTTACTCTCAAGCTTAAAGTCACAACTTGCATCAATTGCTCACCTATTAAATGGTTGTATTTGCTTTGGTGTTTGTAAGTACGTTCGGATGGGGTTTAGACTATATTAAGTCAAGGTCAATTAATTTAATCATAAGAAGAGGGGGGATGGAATGCAAATTTATGTCAAATCATTTGGTCCGAGAAAAGAGCTGAAAAGTTCCCCTCTTTTACATGTGCGTACTTTAATTAAGAGTTTTTTTTAGTACTCTTATCAATTTATAATTTTTTGTTTGCTTAGTTAAACTTTAAGAACATACCTACTCTCACCTCTTTAAATATTATTACATGTACATCCTAATGGAGTGACATCGATCGAAGTGCAATCACAACGAGTAGGGAATTCAACGCGTGAAGACGAGTTCAAGTTGAATCATCGCCCTGAAAGGGGGCATCAGGTACGCCTTGGGAGATGATGAAACAAGACAGGCTATAGCTGAATTCTCGTATGACGCACATTGTCACTTTATAAGGATAAAGCCAATTGTTACTCCTTTCTTATTCTCATTTTATATGTCACCCTTTTAAAAATCTCAAAGACTTGACAACTTTTATACTTTTGTTAAATTATCAACAAAATTTCACTAAATTCAAAAATCAAGTATAAACATTTTTAAGTTTTACATGACTTTTAAAAATATCAAAATATTTTATTTAGTACTCCTGAATAATCTCTTTAAGAACTCTTTTCATCTTGTCTTAAGATGTTTAAGAAGGTTGATCATTAAAAATAGAATAGAGGGAGTAACATTGCATTGGGCCCATTTTTAGCCTTGTTATATCTGATTCCGTCTCTCTCTCTCAACTTTAATTGTATGTATTATTGCTTTATTTAAATTTCTATGTTGCACAACACATTTTAAGCATTTAGCTTGGAAGCAACAAGGTTAGTTTCTCGATTCATTATCTTCTAATTTTCAACTCTATTTCTCCTTTTATTTATGTTACTTTAAGTATTATATTGGAAGCAATCAGGTTAGTCTCTTTCCTCTTTTATTGTCAATATTACAAGTGCTTATTTTCTTGTTTGGCGGCATGAAAGCATATTTTATTAAAATGAATTCGTGAATTTGGTGGCTTTACTAGTTTATATGTATCATTGATTGTAATCCTTATCTATAGTTGCATGCTAAATAAATTCATCCTGTTTTATAATGTTATGTATTTGGGGATAGCTAGAATTACGATATCTTTAGAATATGATGAGTTTTGCCCCCGTGATAAATTTATAGAATAGTTTAACCTATTTTTAGCATGTTAATAAGTATAATTTCTCTTATATGGTTATTTGACTATTTCAAACCTCTTTAATTATATTGATGATTTGGTCACTTATTTTATCACTTAGTCTTTCCTTAACTTAGTAAAACGTAGAGACCTTAATTGCTACTTGTAATCCCCACATAAATTGCATGAGATACGGCCAGGACCCACATTTGTGGACCTCGAGGGATGCCTAACACCTTTCCTCTCGAGGTAATTTGAACCCTTATTTTGATCTCTGGTTCGTTGACTTTAGTTAGATTTAATTAGGTTAGATAGGTGCCCTAACGCGTCTTAATTCGTTAGGTGGCGACTCTTCAATTCATCCAAAGCCCAAAAGAGTTGTTAGGTCGTGCATCCGAAACCAAAACCCGTTTTTGCGAAAAAATGGGGCGCGCCAATAATTATTAATTTTATATATATATATATATATATTTAGCGCAAAAATCCGCGAAAAAAAGCGACGGACTAAGAGATGCCGTCCGTTGCTTTTTGTAAAATAATTTTAAATATAATTATTTTTATTAAAAAGCGACGGACAGTGGAGCAAATGGCGTTGCTTTTTGGAGTGACACAGTCCGTCGCGTTTTTTGGCAGTTTTTTAATAGTGCACGTCTTATCCTGATATTAATATTTATCACATGCAACCTCATTCATTCCAAGGAGTGAAACATAGCTTTGCATAGACATTACTAGGCATAAAATAATCTCGTAATAATTTTTTTTTCATAAATGTTATTTCATGAGCATATTTAAGACTATAAAAATATAAACTATTTTTATCATACTTTCTTATAATTGATTTCAAATCTATCCAGATTAATATTGATGCGTTTTTCAATGTTGAAGAAGAATAGAATGTAATATTTTAAATATCAAAAAAATTGAAAACGTTACTTTTCGCTTACCTGATGAGGGCTTTCAAAGCCTACACTTTTTCTCCTTTTTTTTTTTTGTGCGAATGTGATCTACAATTATTTCACATTATTAGAAACCTTATAAATAATAATTTTCTACGAACAGTAGAACAAGTTTTCAACAATCAAATATTTGAATATAATTACGTTTAGTGGTCACAATATTCAACCATTTTTAATAATACCTTAAGCATATATTACTTAATTAAGAAGTTATAAGTATAACACATGTAAATTTTACGAGCCTTTATCAGAGGCGGAGTCAAAATTTTCAAATAGGGGGTTCAAAATCTAACAAAATAGACACATGAAGTAGCCTAAGAGGGTTCGACATCTACTATATATACCTAAAAAAGTATTTTAACCATGTATATATTATATAATTTTCCGCCGAAGGAGGTTCGGATGAACCCAAGGTGGCTCCGCCACTGGCCTTTATGGTCTTTAGCTCAAGTAGCAATTTTACTATGTTAATCCAACATTTATATAACGCTTATAGGCCGGTGATTAAAACCAATAATGATATAAGTATTATCTCAAATATTTGCTTGTCTTTGTAAATTGACATTTATGTAATTATTTATATCTTCTTCAAATTAAATCTCAAACCATTAACGTAATGATATTAACACTTTAAACGTTATAACAGTTAATAGTAAAATACTTTGAATGTTTCAAATAAATATTTGGAAGTATCATAACTTATTCAATGTTTTATTTTCTCTATTATTGTTACGTTGTAATATATATTATATGTTGATTTTATAATTGCATATTTTATTATAACAACATAAACAATGCCTAATACTAAATTCTTGTACATATCAAAAGCATATGAGATCTCATTTGTTATAAGATTAATTCATAAAATAAGCGATAGCACCAAGTCATTAGACAAAACTTACAACTTTTAAGACTATCACTTTATTTAGTTTAGGCAACAACTATTTTCTTAGTGTTTGTTTATAAATTAATCTCAATTAAAAGAAACTTTATATGAGATCTAGTATATAAGAAATAAATATCATAAAATCATATACTTATGGATCATAATAAATTTATAAACCCTTCTATATTATTATGTAGAGATATTGATTATCTGACAATTAAAAGAGTATAGCTGATCTAATTAATTAGTTGTTGTGAAAGTAAGTCAATACCTTAAAGAGGCATATAATAGATAAAGTGAGAGACATATTTGAGCAAACTCGTGTTCATAATGTATTGTAAAATACTAACAATATAGAATAATATAAAACAATATATATAGATAAAAGATATGGGAGAGCTAGAATATTTTCGTATTTCTTTCTTTTGTATTTTTCGATTGTCTTTTACAAAACAATCATCTTTTATTTCAAGTATAAAATCTTCATAAGTTACAAAAGTTAAATGACGTTCATTCATAACTAGATACGTTAATGCATTTATAACAAACATATAAAAAAGGGTTCTTTATTTGTTAGCTCAAATGAAAACAGAATGATGACCAAAATTTGAGAAAATGAAATCTTAAGTAGTTGGCAAAATAGACAAAACTACAGATTTATTCTGGGTGAAATTAATTAATTAAGACGTTCTAGGACAAACGATGAGCTTGTATAGTTTGTAACAAGGACTAAGTAAAACTCAAAAAATATTTTAAAATAATGCGCATGGTAAACTGGAAGCTAGTGTCTGTCCTTTACTTCAATTTTGACTAATAATTTAAATAAGCATAACTTATTATATTTGTAAAATCATTTTTTCCTCTAGGATTCTCACACTCCAATTTACTATTAACACTTTTATATATGTCTAACAAGTGAAAGCCAGCAAATTATCCCATTTTCTAGTTTCATGTTCCTTAGTTTCGATCTTTCCTCCTCTATGTAGTCTCGTGGTATATATAAATATATATAATAGATTTTCATTTTGTATTATTGTGTTTGACAAGACATAGTGTTAGATGAGAATGAGCAAAGTTAGTTCTGCCGGGTGACACAAGTAGTCCTCCCTCCATCTTTAAATAGTAATTTTGGATTCGAACCCTAAAAATATAGATTCTTTGATAAGGAATATTTTACCCCAAAATGAGATCTCCAAGTACAAATTCAAACTAGTAGAAACTTAATGTGAGTTCCAAATATCGAAAGAGAAATTTAAAAAAAAATATATAAAACTTATGACGTTAAATATGTCACAATATTTTTATGATTCAAAAGGTCATCATTTAGGATAAAGTTAAATTACTTCCTTAAAAAGGGAAAGTCAAGGCCAACAATATTATTAAGAAACAGAATACTATTATATCACTATTAGCAAATTCTGTTTATTCTCTGCCAACATAAAACAGGAGACTTTGTTACAAGAATGAGGGGGATATAGCTTGGTAATATTCAATAAATTTTGGAAGGATTAATAATGGCTAATGAGGTTTAATTTGTCCTTTACTCTTTTATACTCCCTCCGTTGCTATTTATATGTCACCATTTTTAATTTCACCTTCATTAAGAAATTAAGTAAGCTTACTATTCTATCCTTATTTAATCTTTTTTGAAATCAACTTTTGAATCAATGAATATGAATTAATTTATGTTGATTAATTAATTTGACCAATAAACATGAATTATTCACTTAGTTTTTCTATGTTGATCAAATATATATTTTCAAGGCTAATAACTCACAAGGATAAAATAAAAAGAATATTGTAATTTATGCATTAATTTTATAAAATGACAAGTATTATAGACCAACAATTTATAGTAATACTGATATATAAAAAGGAACAGAGGGAGTAATTATTTGTTTTGCGCCGTGAATTCACTAATTTTGATGCTCAACATCGAGTTGATATTTGTGGTGTTTAATTAGTGATGTTGATACTTGATTAATCCATTACATCTTTTCTTCTTTTAATTTATATAAGTTGTTAAAAATAAAGAATTTTTTTTTGTGAGTTTCTCTTTTTATTTCCTTTTTTGTTGGTGAATTTATTTTTATTTGTTAGTCGATGAGAATATTTGTTTCAGTCTTTGATTTTTTGACCTTGTACGTGTATTGAGAAAGAAAGACTAGAACAATTAATTATGTTGTTGGTGGAAAATAATTTAATTATATTATTATTATATTTTTAAAGCCTAACAAACCTTTTTTTTTAAGTTTTTTTTTTTTTTAAAATGACCCCTTTCCTGTTTTGGCAACACTTTAGTTTCAACTTTTCACGTGACATCTTTAAGACCACAAGATTTTAAAGTATTTTGTTATATTTGACATACTTTAATCTAGAACCACAAAATTGAAAAATCTTCTTTATTTTCTTAAACTTCGTATCAAATCAAACTAGACCATTTTTTTTAATATTACGGGAGTAACTTGTTAATTTTTCTATTTCATCCTTGTAAATAAATGAAACTAAGAATATTAAAGTACAAATCGCTAAAAATGATAGAATAGGATATAAGGGTGCAAATATCAAATTACTCGAAATATCTTGATGTCCTTCTATTAGAAATATATTGTTGCAATATTGGTGCACTTTTGGTCCTCCTTCAAAACTTTTGCCTATTTTTTAACATTAATTATGTTTATAATTTTATGTAAGGAATGCCCATCATCTTTTTATATATTTAGTAGAAATAATAACTCTATGTGAGAGAAGGTGGGAAGAAGAACACCTTGTTCTGTTCAGCTTATTAAAATTTCAAATTCTAGCTCAAAATATTAAAATTTTAGCAAATATTAAATTACGAAACCATAGTTACTAAAAGTTTTAACACATCGATTTAAATTTTGGGAACAAACGAGGTACCTATGACACTAAACATTCTTCAAACAAGTGTAGTAACCTTAAAATTTTAATTAGGAATATTACTCATTGGTGCTAAACATACACAGCATGGCAAGACGTTAAAATGTCACAACCGTGCTAGTTGTCAAAATATGTCATTTTCACAAATCCATCAAGCTCATTTGATATATATATGCCAGTCTAGCATATTGTTGACTCATGATTTTGGACATATTCTTACCGATTTAATTTTATTGCAAAGGCGATTCTAACTAAAAACGTGAATTTATCTTTAAATAAATGGAAAAAAAATTGTTTTTATAGATTCCTTACAAAAAAAAATTAGTTTTATGATTTTTTATAAAATATTTCCATTTTTACACCTAAGAAAAAATTTCTATTTTAAAACATAAAAAAACTAAATAAAATGTTTTATTTATTTATTTATTTCATAAGTGATCAAGAAATCTTTTACACTTTCGAGTCATGAACCACAACGATGCATGATTGTGGATGCATGGATTTTAATTTAATGAAAGTAACTTTCATTAAATTTCTATCACATCGATCTTAATTATGTTGAGCTGCCAGTTGGATCCAACCAAGTGCACTCGTGTGCACTGTTAAGGACATTCTTATGAATTTAGCCCACATATCAATTTCTTCCTAAAAAAGATGGCGTTTTCATATTTAGTACTAATATTTTCAATTTTAATATTTTGTGTCAAGTTTGAGATTATAAGATTTAAAAATTATAACATATCTTTAATTTAATATTATAAAATTCAATAGTCTTTTTTTTAAAAAAAAAAAATTTGTGTTCATTCAAGGAAAAAAACTTAAAAATTGAAACGGTGGGAGGACTACAAAGATTTTGAATTGAATGAGATGTGCAATGAACTAAAGCCTCCCTTATTCTTGAATGGGACTGCACAGCACAAAATGATGGTCAACACTGATGACCCATCACTATTTCACGGGTCATTTTTAATGATTTTTGTGTAAGAGTATTTGAAGGACCACCTTAAAATGGGAAGTGCATTAATTATGTTAATGCATGTATGTATTCATATTTTTCTTAGTTGTTTGCAATCCACCAAAAAAGTTATATGTGGATAATCTACCTATTTATTTGGTCTATAAACTTTTATTATTTTACATTTTTATAACCAATCAAATTGTCCTTGTACATTCATGTCTAGGAAGAACTTGTTCACCTGATTGAATATACAGAAGAAATCAAATGGTGAACCAAATTCACTTTGTGTAACATCACAACTCCACGCATCTTATCCTATTTCACAACATATAATCAACTTAATGACACCTTATAATTACACTAATTTTTCATACCAAAATGAGCAAATTCTTCAATACTGTATGCTCTTAATAACTTATATACACTGAGACCGTAAAAAATAATTACACTGTAAGGTCACCAAAATATATTTACTGGTAACCATCATTAAAGGATGATAAAAAAAAATTGATTGGTAAAAGATTTTTTTTAATTTTTTTTTAAAAAATATGGCCTTGTGGGTCAGTTTTATTCATTCAAATCTATAAAGAACAAAAACAAAGTTTGGTTAGCGCACAAATGGGTCTGGACTAAATAAAGTTAGAGCTAAAGAAAAAATAAAACAAAAATTAGAAAATGAAAGTAAATCAAAATCTAATCTTTCTGATAAAGTAAAATTGGCTAGTTCTCAATATTTAATTAAGAAATTCAATTGTTGGTCATTAAAGAATACAAAAGAAGAATTTCAAATTTACATCATACAATCTATCTGGATCTATTCATATTGAGCCACATATGTCAGATCGGACCTGTTATATTGTTGAATATGAAGCCTTCTATTTTCTATTTTGATTTGTAGAAAACTCATGATGAAATTTCATAATCTTTTGTCATATGAGAGACGCCAATAATCTAATATTCATAGTAATTTTCCATGATCATCATGATTTTAGTGAAACTCATTATCCACAAACTAAATTTAAAAGAAAATTGTAGTATATTAGTAATCATGAGACTAAGAAATTGATGGACACCATTCATATATTATTGATTGGTTGGTATTGTGAAATATATGGGACATGCTCTCTTAAATGCAGTCATTCTCTACCTTATAAATTAAAAAGAACTATTACTGACCCAAAAAAATTGAAATTTCATCTAACATGCATGTTGTGAACGAGAAAGGTCTAGTCTTTCATCATCTATAAATAACCATAGAAAGCCTAAAAAAAATCTTAGTTAAGTCCCTTTCAACATTTCCTAACAAATCTAATCAATTATTAAAAGAACATGGGCTCAACAATAAAGATAAAACTTATGGTTAGGTAAAAAATGCCAAATTATGATTAAAAGAAATCTAATGCACTTTGTGACACACGTATATGTATCTCATAATTGAGGGTTGTTATCAAAGATGATTTTAATGCATATTTTTTGGAGTTTCTAACAAATTTTGCTAATGATTGAGAGGATCAAAATACAAGGCCATGGTCCATTGTGAACAACTGTATCACACTTGGGGTAAGGCATATATATCAATGAAATTATCTGCGCAAAATCAATAATTTTATATATTTTCATTCTTCATATATATGTAATATATATTACTTATTTTAATGAAGTAATATGTAATATTTATATTAAGGTTAGTGGCAGAGATGGCAGTATAAATCTTTTTCTTCATCCGGGACATGGTATGTTCTTCCAATTATTTTCAAATATGAAAAATAAAAATTATTTTCATCTTTTTAAGTACAAACTATTCATATATATATAGTAAAACAAAACATTCAGGGTGTATATGTGGTGAAATAGTTGAAATAAGAGATTATATTTTGAAAAGACAATCTACTGTAATAAGTTGAATATTATTTGCACATATTCTATTACGTAGAAGCTAATTACTTTTTTTTCTCAAATCTCATAAATAATGGAATGGTGATACATATGAAAGTCTTTATTGTTTTATTTAGGAAATGTACTTAGACTGTTCTAGAATCGCCACTTAATTTTAAAGTAAAATTAAGAAAACTATCGTTTTCAAAAGACTAAAACAAAAATCTAATAAAAACTTAAAAGGGGTTCGGGGTTCTTATTAGTGTTCTAGGAAGGGTTTTAAAGTATCTAGAACACCCGCTAATGTGGTTATCTGACAATTAATTATTTGGCTAAAAAAATTAACTTAATTTGAATCGAGCAATTTTTATAGTTAGAACCGTTTTAAAAAGGGGGGAAATACGGGAATACTATCTAAGTGGGATAGTTTGCAAAATTTATTCTTTAAGTCTTATTAAATGATGATTGATTTAGTTAAATTGTTAAATCAAAATGGGCATCTTTCGGGGATTTGAATTTTTTGACCTTAAGATTAGCGGCAATATTAACAAACACACAAACACAATAAAATAAATAGGGAAAGAGACTTGGGCCCAAGTTTGGTTTTTCTGTCCGCCTTGACCAATACTTGGGCCCATTTTCGTTTTGGACTTTTGGCCATCTGAGTCACCTGCACTTGTCCTAGTCTAACATAAAATAGAATATTATTTGGGCCTTATGCCCAATTTTTCACCTGTTCTAAATTCTAGCAAGACAATAGATAAGTAGGCTTAGGCCCAAAAGTAACAAAATACAATCTTGTAATTAAGAGTGGGCCTTTGGCCCAATCTTTTCAATTCTTCGAATTGCTTCAATATTTTATTTTTCGTATTCGGGACCTGTTCGTCGATTTTAATAGGTTGGCCGACTCGATGAAAATAGAATTGGACCTCCACGGCCCAAAGAAAAAATGCAAGGATAGAGTTCGGGAGGACCCATACAGATTTCACATGCAATAGAATGGCAGGAAGTTAGCATACAAAATAGTAAAACAAACAAGTATAACTTAAATAAGACGAAATTCGATTGAAATGAAAGCCACTTGAAAAATCAAAACTGAGAATACTACCATTTCAACTACTGGACCCAAAAGTAACAGGTGATTTTGATAGAGACACAACTAAATCAACCTAACAGATGACAAAATGAACAAAACAGTACTAGGACACTTAATGGTAACGAGCAGACGCTTATGAGCAACAAAATCTAAAAGGGGAAAACAAGAACAAATTAATGCTTAGCCAATAATCAACAGTGATTCAAAATGTCCATAGAAAAATCATATTCCATAATCAACAAGTTACATGCTATAAAAATAAAAAATACAGTAAAAAAATATGCCGACACAGCCTAATGTGGCTAACTTATCATGCTTGAAGGTCACGAATTTTAAAGATAGCAGCAGGCCAAATCATTTTAGGAGAAATTGTCGTTATATTCAAACAACTAAACATGGTGAGGGTATTGTTAAGCAGTAACAACAAAACTATGCTAAAACAAAATGTCATGCCCAAGATGTTGATACTTTCAGATCAGACAGAGGCAGAAGAAGATTACCACTAAAACAAAGAAATGATGGACTTTAGTAAAATAATGCATTGCAACAATAGCCTCAAGACAGCCTGTCGAATTCGAAAATAAAATCGGATAGGCAGTAAATTGCTCGAACAAAACCAAAGATAGGCTCAGCTTGCTAAAAAAATAAATAAAAATAAAATCAAATTAATGACTCTAAAGACCAACCTAAGCTATCATGAAGACCTCACTGATGTTTAAGAACAAAGAGACACAAGAGTTGAACCAGGGTGAATACATAGTTCAAAATGACATATAGGTTAATACTCTAGATAGAAAAGAAAACGATGACCTAATTTGGAACTTGGGATGAGACAGAGCATGAATATAATGAAAGTCAGCCAGAGATTCTAACAGTAAAGGCAACGAATATTCATATTCAAATCAACAGAGATAGGCTCATTGCATGACGATTAGAATTGAAATAAAACATGGGTGAAGGAGGAACTATTACCTTTCTCCGGGCAGTTGAACTGAAGACAAACGGACAGAGACAACGAGCGTCTTCCGACACCACCAAAATGCGATTCCAAGAACTTGGATGAACAGGCAAAAACATATGGTAGCAAAGACTGAGTGAAATCGAGGTATCTCGTCTCTTTGTGCCTTCGAAAACTATGGTTTGAGTATGTTTCTCCCCTTTTAATGTTGGCTAATTTTTAATATTTGTTTTTTGCCTGAGTATACCTCTCTCAAAACTCTATTTCTCAACTTTTCTTTCTAGCTTTTTTCTAACTCAAAATTTCCGCCCCTTTTAGAGTGGAGAGGATGAGATATTTATAGGGGGAGAAACTAGGGTTCGAAAATGGGGGGAAAGGAATGAAAATTTGGATGATACAAAGCCCATTTTTATTTCAAAAATCAAAATCTTTCACCCTTTAAGGAAGACAACCTTTTTCCTGCGATTTCAACCCATTCCGAAAGAGGAAAGGGTGAATCGATGCTTGGGATTGATCAATCGTCCTTGGGGCTTCAACGTGGCCTCATCTCAAGTTGACAAGGACAATTCCGCGTCCCCCTTTGCTGCTGCGATCGGGATTTTGAAAGGGACGGGAGGAAGAAGACAATAAGAGGCAGTGTACTGCCTTCTGTGCGCTTTTCTGTGTATCACCGTGTATAGAATAATTAGCTTAATTATAACTTATGAGCTTTTTAATCTTAATGAGATAGAATAATTAGCTTAATTATAAATTAATAGATTTTCACATAAACTAATTAATTCAAAATCAAAAACCATAATTCAAACTAAAACTAAATTAATAAAAGATTTATTTTAGCAAAGCAAAAATCTTTGATATGATTTTCAAACACTTATAAAATATACTCATTACGTATATAATTATATGAAATATATTTATTATTCAAAGTACTCTAAAAATCGACTGGAATTATTTAAACTAACCTTGAAACTATTTGGATTTTATAAAGCTAATTATTCTAGAAACGTTTAGAAATTAAGAAGCTCGAAAATTAATTATTATCGGGGAGAGTCAAAATTGGGTGTCACCATTTATCAGATACATGATCTTAATTAACGGAAATTTAAATTAATCAAATCCTTTAATAGAAGGTGAACATCAAGAAATGTAATCTATATATGTTTAATTAATTTCATTTTATTACTCTTTAGAACAATAAATTCATTAACATAATTAATAAAAAATGAAAACATGTATATCTTGGTTATGTAATTTGGTTAATTTCATTTTATTTCTCTTAAAATAATAAATTCATTGATTTGATGTATATATTATCAATATGATGTATTCAACAAACCTAACTCTTACATGCATGTGTGTACAATTGCACATAATATTCATATGTATCATGAACTCATACTAACCTCTTAGATACATAATTTTTTTTTGATGGATAGATGAATACAAATGCATTCAGACGTATCATGAACATATACTAAACTCTTAGTCCATATGAACAAGGACGGATTGAATAACAGTTGTTAGGAAAGGATCTCTATCATTGGTTCATCAGAAGCCATCAAGCACGAAAACAACAAGGAGTGTGCTAGTGAGTCAAATATCATATTGATTTTCTCTTGCCCTACTTCTAAAGATAGATAGAAAGGGTTGGAGAGAATTTCAGAAAGTCATTCTCTCCTTTCTAAAGCTGCATAAGGCAGCCCCCCAGAACAAAGTCCACCCCTCTTTTTCCCCTTTAATGAAGGACCCTCGCCTCGTTTCCTATTAATTTGTGGGTCTGGACCCAGTTTTTTTGCTTTCTATGGGAAATTCGAGACTATTTAGAATTGTGAATTTCTAGTTATCACACGCACTTGGTGTGCTTGACTTTCTTTCCAAATTCTTTTTAACCAAGTGTTCAATGAGCATTGTTTGTAGTATTCAAACTTAGCAACAACGGACTAGCCGTTAATACATAATTAACTAAATAAAAGTGTTCACAAGTAGACTATGATACATGGGTGCGGAAGTACATTCATATTGTTAGGACCCATGGGTATACCCTAGATGTAACATGGCGTACTTGACCCTGAAGGGGTCTCATACAAGCCCTTAGCATATCATAACATAAGATAATAGAAAATGGCGAAAATTTTAAAAACTTTAACCATACAATCAGAGTCTTTTATAAAAGCAAGCAGAATTCTTACTACGTTTTGTCTTAAACCATCTAAACTCAACTTGAATTAAAATCTTTGGGACACAACCCATACAATAGTCTCATAACATGAAAATAAAAGACATAAAGGAAATAATGGGTTTTGTCCTCGAAGCTATGAGGACTCACCAAATCTTCAACTCATTTGCTCTTTAGAAACCTAGCCTCAAGATTGGAACTCAAATCTCCGAACCATACATTTGATTAGAATGTAGGCAAAGTATGCGTTAGTACAAAATGTACAAAATATATTAGCTAGCATCATAAGAACATAATATGAGGGTTAGTCAATATAAGACATAATCCATAATCATATGAAATACTTCATGAAACATAAGCTATAAGCATAAGAGACAATATTATAATCATAACCAAAGTCTCCAACATAGGCATCATATAAGCATTATTCTACTCTTAGTCATTCATATCATAATAAGACCACTCTCAAATAACCTCAAGGCATACTTGTGCAATGCATGAATAGCATCCCATAATACCATCCAAGCTAAGTATCCCTTTTTGGTCATCTTAATCATAGTCTATATGCATAGTCAAGACCTAGGCTTCTATATTATAAGAGCACTATACTCCTAAGTAACCTCAAAGCATACTTGTGCAATGCATGAAGGGCATCCCATAATATCATTCACACTAAGCATAACCTTGAAGTCACCTTATTCTTATTTACCATTCATTTGGTCTCATTCTTAGCTTATTTCATAACCAAGGGAATATCTTACCTTTAGTCAATCATAACATAACAAGGAAGACAACTATATCACAATCCTATCTAAGCATACGCCATTTAAGAGCAACACTTCATGAGTCACCTCAAGACAACCTTGTGCCATGCATGATCAAGACCCCATAATCCTACCCATGCTAAGCTAGACACTTTAGGTTTATCATTCATGTTTATCATCTCTCAACATCATAAAGACAAAAGGGGGGGGGGGGGATCACCTCTAGTCATGCATGTATTGGAGGGGCCTACCAAGCTACAATCCAAACTAGTCATGCTCATGTTCATAAATGCAAGGGGAATCACCTCAAGGCATGTATGTTTAGTTCATCATGACGGACAACAGGAATCACCTCAAGCCATACATATCATGGAATCATAAATACAAGGGTAATCACCTCTAGTCATACATACTAATGAATCATAGGTATTCGCCTCCATGCTCATTATTAATGGAATATAGGTATTCGCCTCTATAATCACTTTAATGTGTAATGTAGGTATTCGCCTCCACATCATCACATAAGAATCATAGGTAATCACCTCCATGATCAAATTAAAGGCTAATGGGTAATCATCGCTTGCCTTGGGAGTCATACTTACATAAAAGGTAATCACCTCACACTCCCCATATCATGACATAGGTAATCACCTCATGTTTAACTAATTAGGAGCAAGGGAACTCACCTCACATTCCTATCATGTAAAGGTCTTTTAGGAGAATCACCACAAGCCTCATCACATTTCATAGTCCTAACACTTAGATTCATTTTAGGTGAGAATAGACTTTCAACCTAGAATCATTCTATGTGAGAGAACCTTTCATGTCATATCATATTCATACATAATACCATATCTAGAATTCTACATTAGACATGGTTATCATCATAACTCACGTGATTCTACCACTTCATACATTCAAGCATTCATGAGGTAGATTAGGTAGATAAAGGTCTTCCACCATAATTCTATCCATTAAGCTTCTATTCTCATATAGACTTTACTTTCAAAGCCTTAACATACCTAGTTCATCATATTGGTTTTACTCTCAAAACCCTAGTGATTAACATTCATGACTACAAGTCATACACTTAAAGCTTTACCTTCTTACTATCACCATTCATACCTAGATTTCAAGGCATTCTAATCATATACTTCATTATTAGGTGATTCTAGTCATAATTCATCATAAAGTTCAACTTCAACTTGACTAGTCAAGATCCATCATATTCACATTATTCTATTTCAATTCATGTCTATATGTTCCTAATCTTGAACAATTGCTACACATGACATTAATTTTAGAAGATCACCTATGAATCCTCAATTTCACATCTTATTGCATAAACCCACATAATATCAATTCTATCAATTAGACTAGGGTTAACCATGGAAATCACATAAATTCATCATAATATCATAATTCAATGCTAAATCAATCATAATTAAGTACTATCCACTTAATTGAAATCATACTTCAACACTACTCACAATGTAGGAAGAAATTCTAGCTAGAATTTGGGGTTTTTCTTCACAATTGGGGGAAATTTAAGGGGCTCTATGGGTGGAAGAACCCATAGATGAATAAGCTAACATACCTTATAGAATATTCTCCATGAAATTGATTAGAAAAGACAGCCCCTTCAATCCTAGACTTCACCTTTTTTTTTTTTTTTCTTCTTCTTCTTCTTCTTCTTCTATGGAGTTTTAGAGAGAGAAATATTTGGGGGAAAGTTGGTTATGATTTTGGGTTTGGGATTTATGAAGCGTAAAGGGTTAGTTAATAGCTTAAAAGCCCTTATATAGGTATACTAAAACAATAAAAAACGACCCTACAATAAACTAACTAAAATAGGAATTTACCTAAAGACCCTTACCTTGGCCGACCTTGGACAGATTTGTAGGCCATGACCTACGCCCATGACCCACAGACCGTGGGTGGGTCTACTGGCCATCCTGCAGGTCCGTAGTTCCTCTCTTAGAAAGAGCGGCTAAACGATCGGACCAGACAGGCGCAGGTAGCTTGATCGCCTTACCCATCATTGAAACACAAGCTGGAGACGAATCTGTTGGTCTGCAACTCCTACAGTTGGCTTTTGAACCACAACCATGTCCCACGAGGTGTGGATGGACCTACGCCCATTAGGTCCCATCCGTAGGTCACCAACTTGGGCAGATTTTGGGTTAGGCTTTAGGGTCCTCCTCAAGGACCCTTCGTTGGTCCTTGGGGGGGGGGGAGGTCGTACCTTGACATTTAAACGCTAAACCTCTCTTCCTACGTACGGGAAGCCATTTTACAATATTAACCCACACATCAAACTCAAACTCTCACGTAAGACTCTAGTTTCACCTACTAGTTTTTCAGGTGTTACACATATGTATCATAGAAGTATTTAGTATTAATTTCATGTATCTATTATTAATTTCATATATTTAATATTAATTTGATGTGTCAAGTATTAATTTCATACGTTATATCCAAAAGCATGTATCCTAGTATCAAAAAAATACAAATCTCGGATAGTGCTATGTAGATACATCTAATTATATGTATTTAAATATGGAATGTAACTAAAACACATGAATTTAGGAATAAATCACAACTATAGTGTATGTGTCATATCACTAATCCAAAAAAAAAAAACAATTAAAATTTTCAAAATTCTTCCCTTTTTTTAGCATCAGAAGTTTTACATATAAATTTAACTCAGATACATATACAATTTATAACTAGATACATGTGTACATTTTGTCAAATACATGTACTCCTAATCAGACATATTTTGACTTTATCTCCTTCTCTCCCCTTCGTATCTCTCTCTCCTCTTGGTCAAAGACCAGATTCACCTTTGTTGCTCGTTTCCTCATCATCATGAAACTATTGTCTCCGACGAGAACTCCACCAAACAAGCGTGAAAACCTCCATTCTTCATTGCACTCTTCTCCTCGCAATCAAAAAACCTAGCGAGCCATCAAAACCTCAACAATATTATTTTGGTTAATGAACACTACGAAATAATGTCAAGTAACTAATAGATTTGCATAGCTTTAGAAAATTAGAAGTGAAAAAAATAATCAAACTCTATTCTAGATACATGACTTTGAATGATAGTTGAATAGTTACAAACCTCTAAATATAGTTTTAGCTATTTCCGAATTTGATTTTGAGAGCTTTAATGGAGAAATTATTTTGGAGAGGTTGAAGGAAGAGAGATACTAAGGGGTTGTTTGGTAGGCCGCATTAGAAGAAATAGTCCATGTATTGTGTAAGGTATTATTTAGTACTATGTTTGGTAGGAATTTGTGCCTATGTATAACTAATCCATGGATCAGTAATACCTCCTACATGGTATTATAAGATGTATTTCTAATACCTCCAAATGATATTAGTAATACATATGATATAATACCATGGGATAAGTCTATGTAAAGACAAAAATATCCCTCAAATCATTTTAATTTATTTTGTTTATTTTCTTGATTTTATGATTTATATTTGCACTAGTAAATTTATTTAAATAAATTAGCTTACAAATTATTTAGAGAGAGTTGTTTGTTACTAAATAAATCCAATACAAATTTGAAATGTGAGTTGTTTATTTGTATATGACGTTTGTGATTTTATATATATATATGTGTGTGTGTGTGTGTGTGTGTGGTTTTCTAATTATTTGTCTTTTGAACAATTTTAAAAATTACACACATATTATAACTACAACTCGCAATTTTTATGTGTAAATGTAGATGGTTTATTCAATTTTACCATTGTTGACCATTTTTTTTTTATCTTAAAAGTAGATGGTTTATCTTTTTTAAATTGAAAAATGATTTTTTGAGTGATTAATTTATTAAGATGACAATTATTTATCATCAAATAATTCAAGTGAAAAAATAGCAAATATCACAAAAAAATTGTTCTTCTCATAGCTAGTTAGAATGTTATAAAAAAATATTGTCCGACAATTATCTACCTTGATCCAATTACATAATAATTCAAGGATATAATTGAAAAGAAACTTTTTATAGAGTTTTAATCCAAATACAAGATGAGGTTGGAAAAAATGAACCAAACACTTGATAAAAATAAACCCTGCATTACTAATTCCTGCACTACTAATCCATGCGTTATTAATTTTTGTACCAAACGACCCCTAATGGTGAAGGGGTGGAGTGGGGGAGGTTAATGAGACAGAAAGATAGTTGATAGACATTGCAACATTAATTGGGGATATTTAAATGTGTTGATAATTAATCAAGCTTTTTTTAAGGAATATGTATATCTGAATGTATCTTTATTAATATATGGTTTTATGGTATAAAATTATTAATTAGTGGTAATATATATAATTGTTTGAAAGTAGAGGTATGATTAGTATATATGGTAGTGATGTATATTTACAATTCTCCCGCTTTTTCATCGTTGATTTCTTGAATTATACCATAAAATTAATTAGAAATTGAGTATTTTACTCGAACAGTGATATCTATGACTTTTTTTTAAATTTGGGGGCCAATTAAGGGCCAAATTTAGATGATTCTAGACGTTTGTGTTTCCTAAGTTATGGATAAAGAAAATTTGAAAGAAATTTTTAGATCTGTCACTGAAGTTCATAGTTGACTTTTCGAGCCTAACACTCGACTGTAACACTCCACACCTGACCCTGAGACCTGACCCCAAGAGTCGCGACCCGACCTCAAGACCAATCATCGAGCATCGACCCCGACAGCTAATTGACCCTAAACCAAGACCTGACCCCAACTCAATACGTGACTCGAGACCCAACATTGACCCCAACTCTCAACCCTGAACCCAACCCAAAATCGAGATCCAACACTAGACCTTGAGATACAACCCTCAGACCCGAAGATCTCGACCATAACACCTGATAGCTGACATTCGACCCTGACTCGACACCCGATACCCAACCATGAGACATGACACCTAACCTTAAGACCTCGACCCTTAAACCCAAGAACCCAACACCCGAGATCCGACCCGACCCAGACCCAACCCATGAGACCTCGAACCTTCACTCGTGACTCCACTCGACTTTGACTCAACCCTAACTCGACCCTAGACCCAACCTCGAGACTCGACCTTGAGACCTGACCCCATTACTCAATCCCGACACTCGACCCCGACCTTTACCCAATATTTAATTCTGACCCCGACATTTGACCCGAGACTCGACCTCGACCGTTACCCAACATCTAATTTTGACCTCGACACCTGACCCGAGACTCGACTTTCAACTCTTAGACTTGATCCCGAGTCCCGACCATGACTTTTTCCTTGACTCGAGACTCGTTCCCAATACCCAGCCCCGACTCGAGACCTAAGACCAAAGAATCAAACACAACCTAAGACCTTAGAACCAAACTCGACCCTAACTCGAGACCCAACCCAACCCCTACCCGAGAGCTAACTTGAGACCCAACCCTAAAAACCAATACCTGACCTTGAGACTAAACCTTGATCCGAACCCCAATTAGAGACACGACTTTGACCTGAGATCCAACTCCAACCCTAACATTCTACCCCAATACTTGACCCCGACCCCAACATCCGACCATGACACCAAACCCAGATATCTAACCTTGAAACATAACCCCGACCCGACCCTAAGATTCCTCCCATTGGCTCAACTACAACCCAACACCCGACACCCAACCCAACCCTGACCCGAGATCTAACTCCAACCCCGACCCTAACCCCGAGATTCGACCCTAATAACGACCCTGACCCCGAGATACGACCACACCAATGACCCCGATCGTGACCCAGAGAAATGACTCCGACCCTAACTCGAGACTAGACCCCGACTGGAGACCTTACTACAAACTAAGGGTGTGCATTCGGTTTTTTGATTTGGTTTTGCACTATTCGGTTTGGATTTTTTAGTTTTTGGTTTTGTAAAAGTGTAACCCAATTCGATCCAAAATAAATATGGTTTGGTTTGGTTTTTTCCTATTCGGTTCGGGTTTTTTTGGTTTGGTTATTCGGTTATGTCAATAATTAATAACATAACCAAAGTAATAATATTTAATTCCTTAAATATACTTTCTAATATAAATCATAAGTAAAACTTAAAACACAATACTTATAAGTATACCTATTATAGATGTAATTCAAACATAAAATATAAATGTAATCATTATGAAAGACAATAACCAAAAAGGGACAAAAGTGGTTAACTCCAACTTAATTCTAAACCTAAACATTATATATTTATATATATATATATATATATATATATATATAATTCAGATTTTTTGGTTTTTATTTTTTAAAACCCAAAACCAGACCAAAAAACCAAACAAAGTAATTTATTAATCCAAAACCAATCCGAAAAACCTAAAGACCAATCCAAATAAAAATTTGGTTTGATTTGGTTTGGCTATTCGGTTTAATCCGAATAGTGCACACCCCTACTACAAACTCTTACTTAAGACCTAACTTTGAACCCTGACTCGAGACCCAACTCTAACCCCGAACTCGAGTCCCGTCTCGAGACTCGACCTTGATCCCAACCCAAACACCGAAACCCAACTAGTGACCTGACTTCTGATCTTGATCCAACATCGACTTTTGATTTCTGAACACTTATTTGACACTAACACCCGATTCGAGACCCTACATCAAATATAAGACTCGATTTTGAATTAGGACCTAACTACGACACTTGATCCGGGAGCCATCTTTTAAAACGGGATCCAACTTTGACATTTGACCTTGACGCTCGATTCAATACCCAAACCTGACACCTGACATAAGACCCAATCTCGACTCTTAACCTAAAATTTGACTTTGACACCTCACATGAGACACGACCTCGACTCTCAATCCAAAACCTGACTCTAACACTTGCTTCAAAACCCCATCCTAACACCTTATTCATGACTTGACTCCGACTCCTGGCCCCCAATCCAAACCTGAGTCTAACACTTGCTTCGAAACCCATCCCACTACCTTATTCACAACTTAACTACGACTCCTAGCCCGAAATTCAGCCTCTAATTCTAACTTGAGATCTGACCCCAACTCAATCTGGAACTTGGGAGTTGGGTCTCAAATCGAGGTTGAGAGTCGGATCTCGAATTGACAATCAGGAGTCAGATATAGGATCAGTACTGGAATTGATACTCGATACTTAAGTTAGGATAGAATGTTGAGGTGTGAGGTTCAAAATGATTTTGGAAAATGTTCTCCTTCCTTTTTTAAGGAAAGTCATTTTCCTTAAATTTGAGGAAAATAAATTATTTAGAACATACATAAGTAAACCAAACATGATAAAATTGGAAAACATTTTCTTCATACGAAACACACCCTTAAAGAAACTTGAGTTCATTTTAAGATTAAACAAGTGATCGACATAATAAGATCAACACTAGTTCAAGGCTGAAGAAATTTTAAAACAATCGATAATTGAAACAATGTATTGAAACTTTAATGCTTAATGGGGATTCAATTAAAATTATAACTATAAGAATTCAAACAAGTAACAATAATTAATAGAAAAATTACCGTAGAACTAAACTAAATAACAACAATTGAAATAAATGACTAAAAAGTAAGGCAAGTTTAGAATAACCCGGAGGAGATAAGCCTTGGGTTCTTTACCCATTGAAATTTTAAGTAGTTACGAACTTCGGCCTTTGGTCCGGGATATTAGCTTCTCTTTTATTTTGATGAGGTTGAGTCGAGTTACAAGATTTGGGCCTTCATGGCCCAATTGGGAATGCACTGATGCTGACTTCAAGTCCAAATGTGGACTCGCTCGGAATCACATGAAAGTAAAGGAAAACAGATTAGTGATGAATTTCATAACCATGCATATGTTTACATACAATGACCAGTGATTCAAACAATGATTCAATATGAACCACGCATATAATTCAAACCCATTTCGAAGACATTCTCATAAAGATCCCAATTTTTGTTTTTTAATGGTGTCATGCTCAGAACAGAGACCATAACTGGACAGGACCAGTCAAATAAGAACAAGACAAACCCTTCTATTAGAATGACATAATTTATTTATTTTAAAAAAAAAAGTGATATCGACCACACCATGCATATTACTTGTCCAAACTTGTAGCTTCTAGAGAAAGAATAACAAATCCAATATGCGCAAAGAAAGGGAAAATGGAAAACAGACTGCTTTCATAATTAGACTAAGCAAATTAATTGTCTTAAATGGACAAATCAGACCAGAAACTATTTGGATAATCAATAAGATGGAAAAGTGTAATTTTTATGAAACTGATACAGAGAAAAAGGAAAACAACAACTCCAACTTAAGCTATTCAAAAGTATGTGGAAAAATTATAGAAATCTCACTTTTTAGTTTGCTTATTACCATTATCCCCTATAAGTTTTACAAATCTCCAAAATCTCTCATTTTCGCGTATCAGATTAGTGTATCATGAATAAAATGTACCTTGCGCATTAGATCAGTGTATCTCGCGCATTAGATTAGTGTATCTTGCACATCAGATTAGTGTATCATGTATAAAATGTAATGTATCTTACTTAACGTTTAATGTATCTCGCGCATCAGATTAATGTATCAGCGCTTATATTATTGTATCCGTTTTTTAAATTTTTGAGGGATTTCTATAATTATAAACTTATAAGGGACAAATAGTAATTTTGCCTTAAAAGTATGTGATTTATGTCCTTTGCCCTATTATTTTTAAGGAAGAAATAATACTAAACAAGATGCGACATCATGCTAAATTCTAATTGAAACATATGTAAGTTCTAACTACATATGTAAGTTGCATGTTTCTTTGATTATTTGCATGATATTATGTGGTGGGTTTGGGTCGATCAATAATGTTTACTAGTACTATAACACCCCAAAAAAATTATAAGCTAAGACCCAAACTATTCTTTGTATTCGTATAAACTTGTAACCAATGATTCTTACTTGTTCATGTGTATTAAAGTTCATTACCAAGTGTTGTAGAAAGTGTTAAGAAGTGTGTCGGAAGTGGTTTAGGGTCATTAGGGACCTCTAGCACTAAACCGAGTTCAAAACCTTTCTTACTCATAAAGTTTTTTCATGAAACCATACAAGGATCAACTTCAAACAATTATATCTCTTATAATATAAGTTTTTAGGTGGCCCTTAAACTATTAAATTAAAGGTATATAAGTCTTCTTTCCAACGCCACCAAGTTTGCATTAATCAAAGTTATGACCATTTTGCTATAGACACTCCAGTCTGAGAAATTCCATTTCTACTTCTATGACTAGAAACTAAGGTCATAGATGCCACTACGGGCCGTGGTTTCTACTCGTGGAATGGGTTCATAGATTTGAAATTTTCACCTGAATTCTACCTAACCAATCCATGAACCGTGGATCATTTTATGGGTCGTATAAGGGTCCATAAATAATGTATATCACATGTTTATATATCATGTATATCGACTGTATATCCAAAATTTCACATTTCATAAAAATGTTATTTTGAGTTTCTTTTCTCACTTGTTAGCCCTAGGCCGACTCCCACTGCCCCCAAAAGCTCTCTTCAACTCTATTAAGTCTTGAAAATATTTTATGTGATCTTACTATATAAATTCTTGAATTTCTACAAAATTCGAACATCAAATCATTCTCAAATTTCTAGTGAAATCAAGGATTCAATTCAAGGGTTCAAGATTTGATATTTGAGCAAGTCCATCAAGAACTCTTTCTTCCAAATTAAGGTAAGCACATTCTCATAATTTTTTAGTAATTCTAACATATAATTATGTATCCTAAGCAAGAATCTTCCATTAAAACATAGGATTTTCAAGAAACGAATTCAAGAATTCTAAGAAAGAATTTCTTGATTGTTCTTCATCACGTTAGGGTTCTTATTCAAGATTCATAGAGAGTTTAAGGTATGTAAAGATTCAATAAAGTATTTTAAATTCAAGGATTTTGTGAAACTGTGTGAGGAAAAGTTAGGGTTTTCATAAGAGCTGCGATTTTCCTCACAAATTTATGTTTCCTTTAATTTATTTTAGTCGTTAAAACCTCGTTGTACTGATTTAGAATGATTTTATAGTCATTTAAACTTTATGGATTTCAAGTATGAAAATTTGCACAATATGAATCTTAACCTCAATATGATTCAGATACATGGATAGTCTTTATCCTTATGAGCATTAATATGAATGTATGTTATTTTGGGGAAACTGTTTAGTACCGAGAGAATGCGGCTTTAGAAAATCCAAGTCTCATAACTACGTGCCACCATATAATTTGAGTATATCGCTTTGTCGGATAACTCCATTTAGCCCTAAGAGGCTCAGATTAGTAGATCTACATAGATATATAAGTTCTATACTCCGGCAAGGTATAAGGCAGCCTTTTTCTAAATGGATTATAAGTTGGACATCAGGAACTCACATGGTGTATGTCGGTTATAAGAAACTCTCCGGTTTTTACACCTTTTTAAAGCAACAAGAGTTAAATTGAGAATTTTAGAGATAGACAGTGATGAGTCTCTTAGTAAAACTTTATTCTCAATTGATTTAGACGGATATGAACTTAGAGGTGTGGTGTTAGTAAAAACAACAAGAAAGATAAGATTATGAGGTTCTAGGGGAATTAGTTATGTTTGCTCGTAAGAGTTAAAGTTATATGATGATGATTATAGAAGTAGAAGAAGTTAAGAGTGACATCTCTGAAATGAATAACCTATAATGAAGCTAGTATAGTCCATATATAAATTGTCTAGGTAAGTTAAATATTCATGTGCATATGATCAATAATTTTCGAGTATGCAATCGGCCCATAGATTTGGAATGTCGACCTTGATATAAGGAGATAATAGATAGAAGAACCAAATCAAGTCTTGTGAACTAGATTGTGATGCATTTCAGAAGGAGCTATAATGATATAACAATTCATTTCTACTCTAGAGTACTCCTCAAATTTAAATCATTATGATACTCTACTCATCTCTTACGTGTAGGCATGCACCTCATACAGATTCTTGCTCATGCTCAGATTCTAGAATAGCAAGTAATAGCTTCAGAATAATGGCTCCCATATTACTCCATGAATTTATGACTTCTAACTCTATGATATATAACTCGTGATGCATGCACCCATGATTTCTCGGTATTCTCAGTCTTATGTAATCATGATACATTCTTAATGACTAGTAAAATCACAATATATTATGTATGCTCTTATATCATATTTTTTAAACAACATGCACCTATGATTTTATTGTTTTAAACGGCCTACTTATTTTCACCCATGATGGTGATGGATGGTTATGACATGTTCTATGCCTAGAATACCTCTTTATATATGTTTTATGCTTCAAGTACATGACATACTCATGCCTATTACACCTCTTCAAACCCTCATTTATAATTATCAAAATTATGATAACTATAAGCTATGATTTAGAAGTATCTCTCTTACTCTAAATTCTCATACTCTAGTCTTTTAGAGATCCTTCCTATGTTATGATAAGGTATTGAGATAAGTTGAATGATGTTTTAGATGAGAAGGTAGATGCCCCTTATTGGGAAGCTTGAGGTATGCTTATTATACACAAGGTTATAAAAGTAGAGTGATAGCAAGGATCCATTGTATGAAATAGTTAGATGAGAAGTCTTGATGTATCTCTTGGTAGTAGTCCTTGAAAATGTTAGCTTGTAAAGATATTAGTAAAGTTAAAAACAGTTAGATGAGTACCATGAAGTGGTTATAGTAATAGGTTTGAATATTATATTGATAACATATGGATGAATGCATTATGCACTAATAGCTTGGGATGGAATTTCTTATAGAAATATATGATTAGTACGTTCATCTTACGTGTAGCATCTTGTGACTCAAAATTAGGCTTGAGCATGCTGAGAGCATGCAGTTACACTCAAACTTGAGTAAATGTAGTCATTTGTATCCTTGTGAGGGTTATAAGTTGTCGTTGATGAAGGCTAATATTCAAGAGGAGAAACATAGTTGAGAATTCTTGTTAAAAGTTATATCGCTAAAAGCATAATAGAACTATTCTTACCTCATGCCTACGGTACCCACATTTTATGACAAGTAGCTTCAGATGGTGTGTGGCCTATATTCAAATCTATATCATTCGTACTTTATGAACCCATGTCGGTGTCTCACATGAATTATGGCTATCATTCCTTTCTTGAAATGTTATAAGAGTTCCCTTTTCAAGTCTTACAAAGGCTAAGCTCATGCCCTTGTTTATGTTCTTCAGGCGTATGCTAATTCTAGCACTCTTAGCTCGTGCTTCTACTTTTCTTATTGTTCATTGTTAGACCCCTATTATTATTAAAATTTAGTTTATTCTAGTATTGTAGCAAAAATATCTCAAATAATTATTGGTTTACTTTATTCATATGTCAATTCTAGCTTTGATTTTAATTTGAGGACGAGTGATCCCAAGAGAAGATATTGTAACACCCCGTAAATTTTAAGCTAAGATTTAAATCATTCATCGAATTTGTATAGGGACGAACCCGATGATTTCTAAATTGTACATATAGTTAAGGTCTTTTACTAAGTACAGTAAGCGTTCCAGATGTGGTTAAGGGTTATAAGGGACCTTTAACATCAAGCCAAGTTCAAAGCATCCCTATTGGCTAAGTTTTCGCATGAAATCATATAGGAGTTAACTTCAAATAGTCAAATATTTCATAATATGAGAAGTTAGGTAACCCATGACCTACCAAATTAAAGGTCTATGAATTTTCTTTCTAATGCCATAGACCGTTTATCAATTCAAGTCCGGAGTAAAATGTTATGACTCATTTACCAAAGAGGCTCCAATATGGTAGTATGTGACAGTCCATCAAAACTTGACCAGTAGGGCATTTTTTTGGCCAGTTTTCACATCCCATCACCCAAGCGATGATCTATCACTTGGATGACTATAGAACCAGAAATTTTACTGATATGGGGTTTTAATAAGGATATTTGTATCCTAAAACCTTTGGGGAGTTATCCAAATGACCTTAAAATGTGTGCGAGATCACTCTTTCATCATTGAACCCTATCATTCTCTCACTTAACTTCAACTCTCGAGAATTCTCAAGAAGCATCAAGCTAGGGTTCCTCCTTCAAGGTTCTTCTTCAAGTTTTATATCTCAAGTATGTAGGACTCCAGTAAGAAATTCCTTTCACCCTCATGTCCAAAACTTCTCAATTTTCATGAATCTAATTCCATAGTTAGAGTTAGGAAAATGCTTCCGGCTAGTGATGTGATATAAAGCTTATTGGAAATGGTTATGGTTAGTGATGTGATATAAATCCGATGAGAAATGGTTCTGGCTAGTGATGTGATATAAAACTGATGGAAAATAGTTCCGGCTAGTGATATTGTGCCGATGGAAAATGGTTCTGACAAAAGATTGATCATTGTGACTTGATGCATTTGATGCTTATGCATGACTTACTTGTTGATTGTGATTGGTGTACTTGTTATGTGTAATTGAACTACTTGTCATTGAGATTGACATATTTGATTTGTTGATTGTTGAATTGTGAAGATTGAACTATGAATATTGGGCATGTGAGTCGTGTATTGTAGAATCTAGGTTGGGTTGATTTCTTTGCAGGTTGTAATTTGAGGAGGTTCGGTTTAATTGTAAGGGGTATTCATTTTCTAACTAGTGTTTTGTTTAGTAGATTTTTTGTTGGTACCGCGTTGTTGGTACTCACCCCTTACTTCTACATGTGTGTAGGTTCTGAGCCTGAACTCGTGTGATTTTTTTCTTCTCCTGACAGTTGAGGCTCGTAAAGGATTTAAGAGGTAGTTGCTTGTCATCCCAGCGGACTCTTGTTTTGTTTTTTCTTTAAATTTTGTTCTACTTGAAAAACAAAGACTGAGACTTCTATTTATCTTTGAATTCTGTATTTTTATTAGTGGCTTGTACACATGACAACCATGTTTTGGGGTATTGTTTAGAATGAAAAAGTGTTCCAATTTTGTCTTGTTCTTACTTTACTGTTTTCTGCATTTTCTTTCTTTTCGTTAGGTTGAGGCTAACTTATCTTGGTGGGAATAGACAATTACCATCACGTCCGTTTTTTGGTCATGACAGGAAATAAATGCTAATTGAGTGTCACCAATATCACCAAACAAACCATCAAAATAATCTTGATCTTTTGCAAACAAAGCAGCTGCTTTTATCCTATATTATTCCTCTTCAATAACATCAATAACAGATGCACGCATTAAAAGAAAACTAGAACCAACATCAGAATCTTGTTCAACACTTGTCTCACCTTTAAAATTTTTGGATGTCTCACCATCAATACATTCATCAGCCTTCAATAATTGAATATCTTCATGAACTTCCAATATAGGAGACTTAGAAGACTTAAATGGAAATTCTACAACATCGTTACCCCAATCTGTAGCAACATTATCCCCAAAGTTATCATATTCCATCCTTTTTCCTCCTTTGCAAAAATATAAAAAAAAAAATAGAAACTAAAAATGCATAATGATAAAATATAGACTGCATATCGTCACACCCCGAGCCTATACCCTGGGCGTGGCTGGCACTCGAGAACCATTGCTAGTCCCCAAGAGAACCCTTGGACTAGCTCAATACTCGGCGGAAGACATACTCAACAATATAGGAACTCAATTGAAAGGATTTAACTCAATTGTCTCAAATACAAAACTCAAATTATTTAGAAAAAACATTCAACTGGCAAAAAGAGGCAACTCGGGTCTTGAACATTAACAATTGAAAATGAAACAGACTTTTCAAACCACTACTGTCTATGAAGCCTCTAATAACTATGAGGGAAGTCGCGACAAGACCCACAACCTCCTAACAATACCGAAGTAGATATGGAACCCTCTGAAGCAAAGAGGCTCACCAAAGTAATTCTGGAACTACAAGTGGTATCAATGGGGCCCCTGTTGATGACGCTGGTTACTTGTATCTGCATCATGAAAGATGCAGGACAAATGGCGTTTGTATATGGAATGTACGACCATGCAAAGTAACTCTAAAGCACAGATATAAGGTTGAACTAATAAAAAGGAAGAACATACTCACCTCATCTTCACTCAACTCAACTCAAGGATATTCAAAGATACTCAAACTTAGAAATACTCAACTCAGCTCAATATAAAAGCAAAAATAAAGATGCATTATAAAGAAAACTTTTCAAACAGTAGATAATAACTCAATGTATTTAAAAATACAATAATAACTCTTTTACTCTTATTTGGGAGATTCTCTAATCGACAACCATCAGTATGAGCTATGTGATGATACAACGTCTCGCCCACGCTATCAAAATTGTGCTATACCTTTCCAGAGTATAAGACATCCTCAACTAAATGGATCCACTAAGATATGCTTAAAAAGCAATAAGGAGTCATCTAAAAATATGACCTTTACCCATGTTGGCATACACGGTTTATGAGAACTTTGAGTTGTCTGAACTCGTCCCCATATCGGTACTCAATACTACTCCCATTAACATAACTCATGCTCATATGTTTTAAAACATTTCCTCATCCTCATTATTTGAGATTATTACTCAAAAGGTTCTCTTAAAAGAGATTATGCTCGAAAACTCCTCATGAACTCATTTGGAAATCAAGGTTTCCTCTCATGTTAAATGTAAACGTATATACTCTTGCGAATACTTAGTTCCCTTACAATCATTTTGAAAAAAGAAACTCAACTCTCCTCACCCTCATACTCAAGTACTCAAGTCTTAAATAAAGTTTTAAAAGATTGTAAAAGACTCCTCAAAAATGACTCAAAAACTTCCTCAATCTTTACTCTTAATCTTTACTTGAATTTGGAATGTGAATTCAAGAATTATGATTTGGGTATATAGGATCTCTCAAGGATTAATGATGTGAGGCCAAAATACATATTTTTAATCATTATTTGCCTCACATTTATTATTTACATTTGTCCTTTTTGAGCATGGATTTTATGAATTGTGCTTAATAGTGTATTTTATTTGTAGGGTTAAATGAATGGAAAAATAAAGAAGTTTGGAGCTAAAAAGAATTAAAGATGAAAGATTGAAGAAGGAAATCAAACAGACATTTTAATGGATTAACTTTAATATAATAATAATATTTTTTTATATATGGCAAAGTGCTGCAAAATGCGAATTTTGAAGGAATTAAACATGTGCCACGTGGAAACTATCCAAGGCAAGACGATGAAGTGTCGGAGTTGGCTACTATTCACGTGGAATGCAACTCCTTTTATGTTTTGAGTTCCTAATTTGTTTTGGACTCAATTATTTTATTCAGGGTTTTCTACATCTATAAATAGTCCATAAGAATAATTATTAAGAGAGGAGGATGAATGTACAAATTAACTTTTGATTTAGGGTTTCTTCTTTTCTTCTCTTTTATTTTATTTTACATATTTTCTTTGAGTGATAGGTTGTAATTGCTCTATGTCTATGTGGAGTTAAACTTCTCGTTCTTGGATTATATTTACTTACAATATGATTGTTTAGTGATTTTGGTTCGGCATGATTTGTTTATCATATTAGTTGTTCTTATATTCTTGTGATTACTATTTTGATGCTTCATTACCATTGAAATAAACATATTGTCCGAATTGAACTCGGGAGAGGAATAAGTGGATAGAATGTGGAATATAAGGAGCATGATTTTCTCTAAATAATTAGGGTTAATTTGTATCTAGGATAGGGATATACCTAAAAACCGTGATTGGTCACTATACATGAAGAAATCATAATTACTTAATCCATCCTATCCCCGCTCAATGATGTAGTTAGGGTGTTATTTATCGTAGGCGATTAGACGTCGGGAGACCATGATCATACATTTAACCCTATGAATCAATAACTAGATAATCAAATAAGTTGATGAAATTGATGCTAAACATGATTGTTAGTTAAATTATAATCCTAGATCGATTCATTCATTGATTGTGTAAACATCTATATTTTCTTAGTTAATTACTCTTTAGTTATTTTAACTTTATTTTTAGTTTAGTTAATATATTCATCTTTTGAAATCCTCCCCTTACATAAGTATTTAGAATTAATATAATTTAGTAAGAATAATTAATTGACAAGTCCTTTGGGCTCGATAATTCGGTTATTTTAAGAGCCACTATATTACTTGTGCAACCGCGTACACTTGCGTGTGCAATTGGAAGAAACAATTAATGAAGATTTAAGTGTGGATATCAAGTAGAGAACATGGGTACGATTTGAGGGAACACACACGAAAATAAGGATGGAAGGGTAGGAGACCGGCGACCTTAGCGCACTGAGTGGCGCGGGCTGCCAGCCCCAAAACTTCAGAAGCCTCTCTCTAGCGCAATACAGGCATGGGGCGTCAGCCCCTTTGGTGCCTTGGTGGTGCACCGCCCCAGGTTGTGCCCAGAAAATCCAAAGAATTTTCTTTTTTGATTTTTTAACGTAATTCACCTAGAACCGATTGATTTCTTCCAAACTTCCTTAGATTCGTAAATCCAACATAAGTAAGCAAAAACCTACTCAAATCTCCTCAAGAACAACCCTCAAACACAAAACCCTCACCTCAAGAACTCATAAAATCCCTATTTACAAAGAATGAAGAACAAATCCTTAAGAAATTCATCAAGAACCTCAATACACGAATTTTCATGGACGAAATTTAATCAAGAAACTCATGATTGGCGTGAGGTGAATGAACCCATCACTATGAAAGCTTACATGCTTGGTAAGGATCAAATCCTTGGCGAAATTCCTCAAAGATCGCAAGAATCTTGAACGCTTGAAGCTTTTCTCCCCTTGAACTTTGCCCTAACCTTCCAAACATTTTAGACTTTAGTGTAAACTAATTTAATCATATTTGACCCCTAATTTGGGTGTAAAAATGCGTGGACTAAGTGGGGTAAGGAAAATATCAAAATACCCCTCCATAATTCTGATGAATTTCCTTAACCCGACAGGGTGAACTCAAACGGACATATCTCCCTCATCCGAGCTCAAAATTTAGCAAACTCGGTGGCGTTGGAAAGATGATTCAAAGATATTTCATTTTATATGTCATGAGACACTTAACTCATCATGTGCTGAAAGGTATGGTCATTTGAAGTTGACCCAAAACTCACAATTGAAGTCTAACTTGCACAAATCTCAATTTAGCTCTTTCCAATTTAGTTCTTTCTAAAATTAGCTCTTTCTAAGGCTGAGGTGTTACAATATCTCCCCCTTGGGAACATTAATCCTTGAATGGTATCACTCTAATTAGAACTAAGGGTGGAAACATCTAACACCTAGCTCAAACACCCAACATGCAATTTAAAGCATATCGATTTAAAAAGTGTTTTACAAAAATCATTACCTTGGTCTGGAGTTTCTCCGGAAGTAAAGAGATGTGGGTATCTCTTCTTCATATCCTCCTCAGCCTCCCAAGTAACTTCCTCAACAAACTAATTCCTCCATAAGACTTTGACTGATTCTACCTCCGTAGTTCTTAACTTGCGAAGCTGGTGATCAAGTATCTCAATGGGTATCTCCACATAAAATAGGTTGTCCTTAATACCAATATTTTCAGTAGGTATAATAAGTGAATAATTTCCTATACACTTCTTCAATATAGAAATGTGAAACACTGGATGGACTGCTGCTAACTCTGGTGGTAGTTCCAACTCATAAGCTACATTGTCAATTCTCTTGGATATCCTGTAAGGACCAGTATACCGGGGACCAAGTTTCCCCTTCTTACCAAATATCATAACACCCTTCATGGATGAAACCTTCAAGTAAACTCAATCATCCACCTCAAATTCCAAGTCTCTTCTCTTAACATATGTATAGGATTTCTGACGACTTTGCGCTGCTTTCAACCTTTCTTAATGATCTTCACTTTCTCCATGGCTTGATGAACCAAGTCTGGCCCTATCAACCCAGCTTCACCAACCTCAAACCATCCAATAGGAGATCTATATCTAATCCCATAAAGAGCCTCATAAGGAGTCATTTGGATGCTAGAGTGATAATTGTTGTTCTAAGCAACCTCAATGAGAGGTAAGTGATCATCCCTATTACCCTTGAAATCGATCACACATGCCCTCAACATATTTTCTAAAGTTTGAATCATACGCTCTGCTTGACCATCAGTCTGAGGATGGAAAACAGTACTAAAGTTCACTTTTGAACCCAAACTTTTCTGGAAAGACTTCTAAAATTATGCGGTGAATTGCGCACCTCTATCTAAAATGATGGACACCGAAACTCCATGAAGTCTGACTATCTCTTGAATATACAACCTGGTATAATCTTTTGCCGAAAAGGTAGTCTTTGCCAATAAGAAATGGGTTGATTTAGTCATCCTATCTACAATCTCCCAAATCGAATCATGCTGCATGCAAAACCATGATAAACCAGCAATGAAATCCATATTGATCATCTCCCACTTCCATTCCAAAAGATCTATGTTCTAATCCATACCACTAGGCCTTTGGTGCTCTACCTTGACTTGTTGGCAATTCGGGCACTTAACAACAAACTCTGGAATACACCTCTTCATACTACTCCACCAATAGACTTCTCTCAAGTCACGATACATCTTTGTGGAACTAGGATGGATAAAGTATCTAGAGCTATGATATTTCTCCATGATCCTCTCTTGGAGTTCATCAACCTTTGGTACACACAATCTACCTTGATACATCAACACACCATCTCCTCCTTGTTCAGAAACCATCACTTTTTGCTTATGAACATTAATTGCCTTTAGTTCAAGCAAAACAGAGTCATGGTCTTGTTTCTCTTTCACTTCGGACACTAGTGATGATTAGCCCCATTCATCACCACTACTCCCTATTCATTGGAATCCATTAATCAGAATCCCAATCATGCAAGTATGTGCACGTCTTTGGTAACTCTTTCTTACCTTCCTCAACATGGGCAATATTACCCATAGATAAACTTCTCAAAGCATCAACAACAACATTAGCCTTACCTAGGTGATATAGAATACTCATGTCATAATTTTTGAGTAACTCCAACCACCTTTTTTGTCTAAGATTAAGCTCTTTCTGACTGAACACATATTGAAGACTTTTGATCGGTGAACACGTCTACATGAACTCCATAAAGATAGTGATGCCATATTTTCAAGGAAGACGCTATATCATTCCAACTCTAGATCATTGGTTAGGTAATTTTTCTCATGAATCTTAAGCTGTTTGGAGGCATAAGCTATAACCTTGTCATTCTGCATCAATACACAACCCATTCCAAGTCTGGACGCATAACAATAAACAACAAAGCCTTGTGTACCCTATGGTAAGGTCAATAATGGGACAGTAGTCAACTACATTTTCAATTCCTGAAAGCTTTTCTCACAAGTTTTTGACCATTAAAGCTTTGCTGTCTTTTGAGTCAACTTTGTCAGTGGGGACAAAATAGATGAGAACCCCTCGACAAACCTTCTATAATAACCAGTGAACCCCAAGAAACTCTTAATATCAGTAAGAGATGTGGGTCTATTCTAGTTCAGCACTTCCTCAATCTTCTAAGTGTCAACTCGAATCCCTTCACCAGAAACAATGTGGCCTAAGAATGCCACTGACTCAAGCTAGAACTCACACCTGGAAAATTTGGAATACAACTCCCTATCTATGAGAGTTTGGAGAACTACTCTAAGATGACTAGCATGATCCTTCTCATTCCTTGAATAAATTAGAATTTCATCAATGAACAAGATAACAAACAAATCAAGATAAGACCTAAACACTCTCTTCATAAGATGCATGAACGCTGCAGGAGCATTAGTCAAGCCAAAAAACATAACAAGAAACTCAAAATGACCATAACGGGTCCTAAATGTTGTCTTTTGGATGTCACTTTCCCTTACTCTCAACTGATGATAGCCAGATCTGAAGTCTATCTAAGAAAATAAGTGGTACCCTGAAGTTGATCGAAAAGATTATCAACTATCGGAAGGGGATACTTATTCTTGATAGTAACCTTGTTCGATTGGCGGTAAACAATACACATCCTAAGAGAACCATTTTTATTCCTCGCAAATAAGACTAGAGCACCCTAAGGTGAGACACATGGTCGAATAAAACCTTTATCAAGAAGGTCTTTCAACTACTCTTTCAACTCAACGGGAGCTATTGTATACATCGTAATAGAAATAGGTCAAGTATCAAGAAGGATATCTATACCAAAGTCTATTTCTCTCTCAGGAGGGACTCTGGGAAAATCATCTGTAAAGACCTCTGGAAGCTCACTCACAATTGGAATTGATTGAATATGTAGTGTCTCAACACTAGAGTCATTAACTCAGACTAAGTGATAGATGCACCCCTTGGAAACTAACTTTCTGACCTTTAGGTACGAAATAAAACGACCCTTAGGCACTGTTGAACTACTTCTCCACTCAATAACTGGCTTATTAGGAAACTGGATTTAACTACTCGAGTTCTACAATCAACTGAGGCATAACAAGCATGGAGCCAGTCCATACCTAGAATAACATCAAAGTCCACCATATCTAACTCGACTAAGTCAGCCATGGTGTCTTTATGATTGAAAGAAATAGTACAATCATGATAAACTTTCTCAGCTAGAATAGACTCACCAACATGTGTGGAAACACTAAAGGTCTCAAGAAGTCGCTCAGGAAGGATATAAAATCTCATAGAGATATATGGAGTCACAAAAGATAGACTCTCACCTGGATCAAGAAATGGATATACATTAAAAGTAAATACTTTGATTATACCAGTGACAATATCATGTGAATTCTCTTGCTCTTGGAGACTGGTGATACCATACAGATGGTTTTCTCATCCTCATGTCCCTGAAGTAGCTCCTCTAGGTGTAGCTTTTTGTGGCGGAGCTGCTGAAGAAGATTGGGCTCTGTTGCCCCCATTATCATTTCCTTGCCTGTTCTTAGAGCGCTATCTCATGAATTGACCTCTCTAACCACACTTGAAACAACCAGTGGAGCCATCACAACACGCTCATGGGTGGTTCTTACCTTACTTAGCACATACAGGAGTCCAGTTGGCCCCTTGTGCCACACTACCTTGATATTGAGTAGGTCTAGCTCTGAAGTTCTGCGAATTCTGATTCTTGAACTCACCTCTATTGTTTGGTGCAGATGCACTAGAAGATGATGGAGCAGGTCTGGTTGGCTCTTATTGAAAAGATTACCAGTTCGCATTACCCTTCTGTTGCCCGGACTCAATACCTGTTGACTTAGCCTTCTTGTTTCGGAACTCTTCTTTATCTCTCAACTTATCTTCATCAACTTGTTGCACATAAATAATAAGCCTTATATATCCATGTCCCCTATCAACATAACAACCTTACCCTCTTTGTTTGACAGACGAGATAACCCAGACACAAAGAGACTCATTCTGCCTCTTATATCAGCAACCATCTCCAAAGCATAATGGGAAAGTTGAGTGAACTTGAGGCTGTACTCATTCACGCTCATGGATTCCTGCTTCAAGTTCAAAAATGCTCTTACCTTCGCTTCTCTCAGTTCGTGGGCCCCATGAAAGCCTCTTTGAACACAACCCAACTCACAATTAGTGTCCCTTCATCTCTACTCTTCTTCCATTGGTCATACCGGACTCTAACAACACCCTTTAGTTGGTATTAATCTAGTTTCACACACTCATCATTTGCAACATGCATCACCTCAAACACTTTATGCAACTCTGCCACAAAGTTTTCTGAATCCTTAGTGACATTTAAACCGGTGAAGTCTGGAGAATTCATCCTCAAGAACTCAAGGATCCTGGATATATCAGTCGCACCCTGTCGAATCGCTCTTTGTTGACCAGCTTTATTGGCCACAACTTGACTCCACATCCGGATAACATCCCGAAACTCAGCATTAGTGACCTCTCATCAGGGTTGCACTTTTGGTGCATTTGGGACCCCTTGATCCCGGGGATCAATATTTCTCCTAGCAGACAACCTCTAACAGCTCTTCGTGGAGCATGATCTGAAAAGATACACACAAGCACAAATTAGAAAGAAACTTTTATAGAGTTAAACTCTATCACACGAAAAGAGTATGAAAGAAGTTAGATAGTTCCTAAATATCGTAGCCTTCTAATTATAGATGCATCGCGCTTCACACTGATAACTAAGACTCTACAGACACGAATTCATAGACACCCTAGGACTCTTGAACTTTGTGCTTTCATACCAAGTTTGTCACCCCTAAGCGCCCCAAGCCTACATCATAGGCGTGGCTGACACTCGAGAACCATTGCTAGTCCCTAAGCGAACCCTTGGAACTCAATTGCAAGATTTAACTCAATTGTCTCAAATACAAAACTTAGAATATTTAGAAAAAACATTCAACTGGCTAAAAGAGGCAACTCAGGTCTTGAACATTAACAATTGAAAATGAAAAAGACTTTTCAAACGACTATTGTCTATGAAGTGTCTAGTAACTATGAGGGAAGTCAAGACAAGATCCACGACCTCCTAACAATACTGGAAGTAGATATGGAACCCTCTGAAGCAAGGAAGCTCGCCAAAGCAACTCTAGAACTGCAAGTAGTATTAACGATGCACCTGTTGATGACCCTGGTTACCTGTATTTGCATCATGAAAGATACGGGACAAATGACGTCAGTACATGGAATGTACGAGCATATAAGGGGAACTCTAAAGCACAAATATAAGCTTGAACTGATAAAAAATAAGAACACACCCATCTCATCTCCACTCAACTCAACTCAAGGATACTCAAAGATACTCAAACTCAGAAATACTCAACTCAACTCAATATAAAAGCAACAATAAAGATGCATTATAAAGAAAAATTTTAAGACAATAGATAATAACTCAATGTATTTAAAAATACAATAATAACTCTTTACTCTTATTTGGGAAATTCTCTAACCAATAACCATCACTATGAGTTATGTGATGATACAACATCTCGCCCACGCTGCCAGAACTATCCTATACCTTGCCGGAGTATAGGACATCCTCAACTAAGTGGATCCACTAAGCTATGCTTAAAAAGCAATAAGGAATCACCTAAAAAGTATGACCCTTTATCCATGTTGGCATACATGGTTTATGAGGACTTTGAGTTGTATGAGCTCGTCCCCATATCGGTGCTCAACACTACTTCCAATAATATAATTCATGCTTATATTTTTAAAAACATTTCCTCATACTCATACTTTGAGATTATTACTCAAAAGATTCTCTTAAAAGAGATTATGCTCAAAAACTCCTGATGACCTCATTTGGAAATCAAGGTTTCCTATCGTGTTAAATGTAAAAGTATATAATCTTGGGAATACTTAGTTTCCTTATATACTTGTGGGAATACTTAGTTCCCTCATAATCATACAAAACACAAAATGGGATCCAAAACACAGAATATGATACTAATATATTATATCACTTAAACTTGGAAACTATATTACATCCAACTTGTTCTTCAAAGAATTAAAAGCTTCAAGAATCTCTTTACACTTCTCATCAACATGTGCTTTCAACCCATCAATGTCTTTCTTCAAATAAACATTAGTAGGTGATTTCTCATCGTCAACATCAAGTTTTGCTGTTTGTGTTCAAAAAAACTAATTACTCAAATACTCACTTTGATCAGGATCAGGACTACTACTAAAAACAAAACCAGTCAAGTCAAGTAAAAAGTTTTCATTCTTAGTTGGTAAAATGTTATTCACCCATAAATTCGAAAGGAATAAACAAATTACAAAAAAGATGGGTGAAACGATGAGTTATAATTGATAAATAAGAAAATACAAATACCTCATCAGATGCTAAGACAAATATGCGTAAACAGACAAAATCACGTGACAACTGTTTGAGAATTGTCCAATTCAAAATTCTAGGCACTTCAGATCGTGTATGTTCAACAAATAGACAATTCAAAGCATGGCAACACATATAAAACCAAATTTGCAAAGCTAAAGGAAATCCATATAGTCTATAATATATAGGCTTTGTCTTAAACTCTTTGAAAGACCCTTCAACAGTCGCATTGAATACATCAATTACCCAAGCATATGAAATATAGTCCTCACTCTCAACCAAATCAAAGTATGATATTTCAAGTATTTTAGTCTTAAGCGTGGAGAATACGAATGTGTTCACAAAAATCAGAACAGTCAAATTCACTACATCAACATCAGACTTGAACTTCCCAGCACAAAAGACATGATCAAGATCCAACTATGTCACTGCTGACCAGACTATGTAACTTTTCACTAACCGATTTTCATTTAATTGAATTTGAATTATTGTAGTACCATTAGATATGTCACACCTCGAGCCTACATCCTAGGTGGGACTAGCACTCGAGAACCATTGTTGGCCCTGGCTTGACTCAACTTACTCAGCGGAAGACTTAAACACAAGAAATAGTCTCAAATAAGGAACTTAGGAAATAACTCAAAATGTCTTAAAAGAAACATTCAAACTAGCCAAGATGGAAACACAAGTCTTATAGTAAAACATCTGAAATACAAGACTAAAGGACTCATATCTAACTGTCTATGAATCCTCTAAATACTAAGAGGGATGTCGATACAAGACCCCCGATCATCCTTACAACTGAAATGAACAAAATAATAAAACAAGACATAACCAAAGGGATCCTTCGGAAGGCAAGGAGGCTCATCAACTGACTCTGAGTGCTCAACTGGATCAACGAAGCACTAAGTGTTGATCTTGATTACCTGTGTCTGCATTGTAAAATGATAACGGCCAAATGGCATCAGTACATTGAATGTACGAGTATGCGAGGGAAAAATGAAACATGACATAAGCTTGAAAGGAATTTGAAAGAACACATACCTTGGCTTTACTCAACTCAAATCCAAAGTAAAAACAACAATAACAATGCGGTTTATACAAAGTATTTAAAACAGTAGGTGACAACTCAATGTATTAAATAAATACAATAACAACTCAATTACATATAAAGTAATATAATATTATGGGAGTTTCTCTAACCGACAACCACCACTATGAGCCTAAATGATGATACAACATCTCGCCCACGCTGCCAGAACTGTCATATACTTTGTTGTCATATAGAACACCTCAACTAAGTGGATCCACTAGTCTATGATAAAAAGCACTAAGGAATCATCTAAAAAGTATGATCATTTCTACCCATGATGGCTACATGGTTTATGGAGACTTGAGTAATTATGAACTCGCGTCCCCATATCGGTGCTCAATACTGCTCCCAAAATATACTCAGCTCATATGTTTTTAAAACAAAACTCTTTCTGGGATTTGAGATAATTACACAAAAACTAGCTCAAAAGCTCTCTTGGAAATCGGTGTTTCCTCTCTTGCTCAAATGTGAAAACATTTTAACTCTTTGGGAATACTTAGTTCCTGTAGAATCTTTGAAGAAATCAACTTTAATCTTACTCTTTACTCAACTCAAAGCTTAAGTCTTAAAACAAAGTTAAAACGTTTGTAAAAGACTTTTGGAAAATTATATGAACTTCTCTTGACTTTCCTTGAATTGAATTATGGATTCAAGGTTCATGATCTCATGTTTATGGATGGTTTCATGATGTTTAGACGTACCTTAGAGTGTAGAAATAAACTAGAAAACATGGGTACGTTGCTAGGGAACTAGTACAGAAAGAAGTGGGAAAATGTGGGAGAACTGGCGCCCCTGGTGCTCTAAGAGACACGGGGCGCCAGGAGGAAAACTTCAGAGGGTTGGGTTGGGGCACTCTGGCTGGCGCGGCGCCCAAAGCCCAAATTTCAGAGCCCAGGAGGGGCGCTCTGGCTAGGGTGGCGCCCTAGGCCCCTGCCCAGAAAGTTTCGACTTTTCTTCTTCATTTTTCAACTCTCAACCCCCTAATTTCGATTGGTTCTATCCCAAACTCT
This sequence comes from Solanum commersonii, assembly GCA_029007595.1. Taxonomy (NCBI): domain Eukaryota; kingdom Viridiplantae; phylum Streptophyta; class Magnoliopsida; order Solanales; family Solanaceae; genus Solanum; species Solanum commersonii. Next base: position 11,360,137 of record JAJTWQ010000003.1, on the reverse strand, counting down.
TAGAATAGAATATATCATTAATATATGCAAGATTCTACTCGAAAATACCCCTAAATTCTTGAATTGAACTTAAGAAACTTCAAAAACAAGAACCCATAGGATTTCAAACGAATTATCATATATTTGCTTTCAAAACAACATAACTTCACTAAATTGAATCATGATTGATGCATGGGTGTAAAAACCCAACGCTAGGTGATCTCACATACCTCATAGGATTAAATCCTTGGTGAAATCCCCAACCAAAATTATACAATCTTGACGAATCTTGACTTTTCTTCTCCTTTCTCCTCTTTTCTCTTTTCACCAAGCCCTAGCGTGAATTTCCAATTGTATCAACTGATCTAATTCTGATTAAACCCCAATTAATTACCACAAAAATAAATTAAGTCATGGGTGGTGAAAAGACCACAATACCTTTATAAAATCTGGATTAGACTTTCCTTATCTGAATAGCCCAACTTCAAATGGGTATATCTCACTCATACAGACTCAAAATCGCGCAAACTCAGCGGAGTTGTTAAGATAATTCAAAGATATTTCCTACGGTATCTGGAAGCACACCTAACTCATCTTGATCTATGAGTTATGATTATTTAAAGTTGACCAAAAACTCAAACGTAGCATAACTTAACCAATTTTCCAGAGTTTTCCTTGTTTCCAAAAACAACTCTTTCTAATTCTAGCTCTTTCTAGTTCTTTCAAATAGCGAGGTGTTACAAGATAGCAGCCCAATAACAAGAGTAAATTCAACAATTCCAAATTGAAGTTGTACCCCATTAACAACAAAGTATAAAGAGTCAGTATCAATGTTATACATTTGTCGCATCATAATGTTGTGTAGAACACATCCATGATATACAATTGGCGGCAGATCTAAAACACCCCAAAACATTTTTTTCTAAGCATAGAAAGTTGTTTTTTGTTAACTTTGAAGTTATGTTCGCAATGACAGAAACATTAAAACTATGGTCAATCTTTGGTTTATAATCAACGTCCATATGAATAAAAAATTGGCCTTCCTATAAAAAAAAATAACAACATGCAAGTTACTAGACTAGGCAAATAAGAAATAACACAAAAAGTACAATTAAAAAACATAAAATATAACAAGATACCAAAACAACATATGTGTTAGATATTTTAATTAATTAAGCTAGTTTCTGCTTTCCTAGTTTTAAGGGTATATGGTTGTTATTTCCAAGTTACTGGAAACGTGTGACTTAGTAGGTCAATTTTAATTTCTTTTATGACTTAGTGGTTGAGATAATGTAGGATGTGTATTGCCTTTATAAAGGTTGTTCATTGTTTCAGTTTAGTGAGAAGTTTACTACCTCCCAAACTCTTTTGTGTTTATCTTGATTTCTTCCCAGTTTTCTAATAGTGGTATCAAGAGCCTGTGAGGGTGAACGTGCTTTAATTGTGAGTGAGTGATGGCTTCAGAAAGTTTTGTTCAACCTGCTATTCCACGCTTTGATGGTCATTATGACCATTGGAGCATGTTGATGGAAAAATTTTTGAGGTCTAAAGAGTTTTGGGCAGTCGTTGATGGTGGATTCCAAGAACCTGCGACTAGTGTTCAAACAAATGCTCAACAGACAGAGCTTGAAGCACTGAAGTTGGGAAATTTGAAGGCAAAGAATTATCTTTTCCAAGCCATTGATTGTTCAATATTGGAAACAATTCTTTGCACGTATACGTCAAAGCAAATTTGGGACTGCATGAAGAAGAAGTACCAAGGAAATGAAAGGGCAAAGGGAGCACAACTTCAAACTCTACGAGGTGAGTTTGAGACCTTGCGTATGAAGCTGGGAGAGTCGGAGTCAGTGTACTTCTCACGCACTATAAAAATTGCCAACAAGATGCGGATTCACAGAGAGAGGCTTGAAGACGTCACCAATTTTGAGAAGATCCTACGGTCCATGTTGCCGAAATTCAATTTGTTATCTACTGCATTGAAGAGTCCAAAGATTTGGATACTCTTTCACTAGATGAATTATAAAATTCTTTGATGGTTCATGAGCAGAAGATTGTTCAACAGGATGTAGAAGAGCTAGCATTACAAATAAAAGAATGGGCACAGAAAGAGCAAGTGTAAGGGAAGAAACTTAGAGAAAACTGAAGAGGGAAATCAAAAAAAGAATGGTCAGCATGATTGTGATCAACAACACTCATCCAATGGGAAAGCAAGGTTTGCAGATAAGTCTCATATCAAGTGTTATAGATGTCACAGGTATGTCATTACCATTCTGAATGTCGTACAGATTTGAAAAAAGTACGTGGGGAGAACTTTAATTTTGTAGAAGTAACTGAGGAGGAGGAGGTCTTTTTGTTAATGGTGAGCCAATCCTCAGAACAATACCACAAAATTTTATAGTATTTAGACACAGGCTGTAGCAACAATTTGTCTGGAGTAAAATCTGCATTTTCTGAACTAGATGAAACTTTTCGCACAACAGTCAAGTTTGGGGATGATTCCCGTATTGCTGTCAAAGGGAAAGGGAAGGTGAAACTCCAAACAAAGTCTTCATCTATGCAGATTATCTCTGATGTTTTCTTTGCACCAGACCTGAAAACAAATCTTATTTGTGTGGGTCAACTTCAAAAGAACGGCTACGAAGTGTCTATCAAGCATGGAATTTGCAGGATGCGAGATTCTAATCTTGGATTGATCGTTAAAGCTAAGATGACGACAAACAAGCTTTTCCCACTTGAGATGCATAATATTGACTCTACCAATTTTTGTTTTTCAACAAAACTGAATAGTCAAGCATGACTTTGGCACTACAAATATGGGCATTTGAATTTTGAAGGACTGAAAATGTTGCAGCAAAAGAAAATGGTTACGAGTCTTCCTAATTTTGATATGCCTGTAGATATTTGTAAATATTGTGTCATTGGAAAGCAATCTCGTGATAGCTTTCCAAAAGGAGAATCATGGAGAGCTAAAAGGCAATTAGAGTTGGTTCACTCAGATATTTGTGGACCAATAAACCCAATATCTAACGGAGGAAAACGTTACGTTATAACATGTATTAATGATTTTAGCCGAAAGACATGGGTTTATTTTCTGCAAGAAAAATCTGAAGCTTTTACCAGTTTCAAAAGCTTCAAAGCTCTTGTTAAGAAGGAGACATGATGTTTTATTAAGATTCTTCGTACTGATCGTGGAGGGGAGTATCTTTCACAAGGATTTATAAGTTTTTGTGAGTTTCATGGGATATAACGACAATTTACTACATCTTATACTCCTCAACAAAATTAAGTATGTGAGTGGAAAAATTGAACAATCATAAACGTTGTGCAAAGCCTTTTACAAAAGAGCCATGTTCCAAAGGCTTTTTGGCCTGAATGAGTTTGATGGAGTGTTTATGTGTTGAATAGAAGTCCTTCTCGTGCTATTCAGAATATGACACTAGAAGAAGCTTGGAGTGGACAACAACGAGATGTTCAACACTTAAGAGTGTTTGGGTGCATTGCATTTGCTCATGTTCCGGATCAGAAAAGGAAAAAGGTTGATGACAAAGCCAATAAGTGTGTTTTCATGGGTGTTAGCAGGGAGTCAAAAGCTTACAAGTTGTACAATCCTATCAGCAAGATGGTGATTATCAATCGTGATGTGGTGTTTAATGAAGATAATTTCTGGTCATGGGAAGAAAAGCCAAACAACCAACAACTTCCTTTGGATTTTGACGATGGAGATATGGAGCAAGAGCAACCAGTAGCCTATGAAGGTGCTTCTACCTTGGTAAATCAAGAAGGCACCAGCTTTCGACCTCAACGAAATCGAAGAAGGCCAACATGGATGGCAGATTATGAGGTGAGTGGAAATGTTCAATCTATAAATAAAGGTTCATCTACATGTTTAGCTTTATTTTCTGGTTGTGATTCCGTAAGATTTGAGGATGCCTATAAAGATGTAAAGTGGCAGAAAGCAATGGATGCTGAGATTGCCACAATTGAAAAGAACAATACTTGGGAGCTTATGGATCTTCCAAAAGGCCAAAGATTGATTGGAGTTAGATAGATTTATAAAACCAAACTCAATAAGTCTGGTGAAGTTGATAAGTACAAGGCGCGTTTGGTGGTGAAAGGATACAAGCAAGAGTATGGTGTGGATTACAAAGAGGTCTTTGCTCCGGTAGTCACACTTGATACCATCCAATTGATGTTGGCATTGGCAGCTCAAAACAATTGGCCGATTTATCAATTTGATGTAAAATCAGCCTTTCTGCATGGAGAGCTGCAAGAGCATGTATATGTTGATTAACCTCTTGGTTATGTGATGCATGAAAGTGAGCATAAATTTATAGATTGAAAAAAATCTTTATATGGGCTAAAACAAGCTCTCTGAGCTTGGTATAGTCGCATTGATGCATATTTTAATTTGGAAAATTTTAGAAAATGTCCATACGAGCATACACTTTATACAAAACTTGAGGATGGGAAACTTGTGATTGTATGTTTATATGTAGACGATTTGATTTATACTGGGAGTGATCCTGCATTTCTTGAAAAATTTAAGATATCCATGATGACTGAGTTTGATATGTCTAATCTTGGCTTGATGCATTACTTTCTGGGCATTGAAGTAAAGTAATCAAGTAGTGAAAATTTTATTTCACAAAAGAAATATGTCTAGGAAATATTACAAAGATTTGAAATGCAGAGTTGCAATTCTGTCACAACACCAACAGAGTTGAGATTGAAGTTGGAAAAGAATCCTATAGGAAAGAAGATTGACAACACTCTTTTCAAACAACTCGTGGGATGTCTGATGTATCTAACAATCAACAAGTTTGACATAATGTATTCTGTTAGTCTTGTTAGCAGGTACATGGAGCACCCAAAAGAGATTCGTTTGTTGGCTGCTAAAAGAATTCTCAGGTATTTGCAAAGTACCACTGACTATGGTATTCTATACAAGAAAGACGGCAAGACATAGTTAATTGGCTTTACAGATAGTGATTTTGCTAGAGATAAAGAAGACAAGAAAATCACTTCAGGCTATGCGTTTATTCTTGGATCTGGAGCTGTTTCTTGGTGCTCCAGAAAAGCAGAGTTTGTAGCTGCAACTGTGTGCGCTACCCAAGAAATTTGGTTGAAGAAGATATTGGTTGAGCTTTATGTTCGACAGCAAAAACCAATTCTGATTTACTGCGACAATGGCTCAGCGATTAAGCTTTCAAAGAATTCAGTGTTGCATGGACAGAGCAAACACATAGATGTTAAGTTTCACTTCTTGATAGATCTCATAAAGGAGAAAGTTATTGATGTTGTCTACTGTAGAAGTGAAGACCAAGATGGTGATATCTTCTCTAAGTCCCTCAAGCTGGCAACATTCAGAAAGTTAAGGAAGCTACTCGAAGTTTGCACTTTAAGGGAGAGCTACGATGAATGATGTTATTAAGCTGAAGTCGTAGACTTATCAGTTTAAGGGAGGGTTTGTTAGATATTTTAATTAATTAAGCTAGTTTTTGCTTTCCTAGTTTTAAGGGTATATGGTTGCTATTTCCAAGTTACTAGAAACGTGTGACTTAGAAGGTCAGTTTTAATTTCTTTTATGGCTTAGTGGTTGAGATAACGTAGGATGTGTATTTCCTTTATAAATGTTGTTCATTGTTTTAGTTTAGTGAGAAGTTTACTACCTCCCAAACTCTTCTGTGTTTATCTTGATTTCTTCCCAGTTTTCTAATAATATGATCCACAAAAATGATCAAACTAAAGTAATACGTGATATGAATATAACTAATAATACTCCACTGGTATCATCAAGTAACAAAAATATGAGAAACAATACCCTATGCAAAATAATCAATGATACCATAAAAAATCTTCATATACAGTTATGGCATGATACCAACAAAATATATGATACCAGTACTCATGCATGATACGAAACATATCATATGGTGCTCTTATAGTATGATCAATTTGAACATACAATACACTATAAAATTAATCAATGTAAGGAATACAAAGTCTAATACTTTAAAACACAAACAATGCACCAAAACAAACATTTTAGTAAATCATATAACTAAGCATAAAGCATATCAAGACATGAACAAATACTTGATACCCAAACAACATATGATACTTGAATAATACAAAAAACTAATAAAATCAACAAACACTAAAATGTTCAAGGATAAACATATCATTACTCATACATGATATAAAACATAACATATGATACTCTAATAGTATGATCAAATTGAACAAACACATGATACCAAACAATATAAGATATAGTAACAATAATAGTATCAATATCTAACCAATCAAAAATTAAATTAATTTATCAAAAAAAAACACGATTTAAGCATGATACCTTCAAATGAGAATACTGATCAATTCCTTCATCAAATTAGAAGGATCGAAATGACTATCAATATTTTGTTTTTCATTAATTGTTCATCACAAACCACGAGTGCCTTCCCCTTCCTCTTCAAATCAACCGAATTTTGCCACCTACATTATTAGGTTTTTGAACAGGCTTGTCAACACATGCAACTAGGTTGGGTTTAGTTCCAACATTAACATCTCCATGGTCGATTCCTTCGTTTAAGCCAATATTATCTTCTCTGTAGGCATCCAAATTAATCAAAAAACTTGGCCCAGACATGCTAGAAACTCTCGACTCCTGGCCAGCTACATTATAATTGTTACTACCATTGTCAACAAAACTTGCATAAATGAACGATGACCCCACCAACGATTAGTTGCTATGTTTTTACGACCCATTGGAAACAATTCGAAAAATCAATCAAAAAAATGATTCAAAAGTAAGCGTATTGAAAACAAAAATGAATATAAATGGAATTGGAGAAGAACTACCAAACAAAAAGTTGAGTAATTTTGACTGACAATGACAAAATAGAATCACCAAAATGACAGAAGAAACTGCAAATGACGGTAGTGCTGCTTGTAGTTAAAATCATTGTATGTTGCTCCACTTAGTTTAACATGAGTAGGAAGGTTTGGCTATAAATCGGGTGGGCTTGAATAAGAAAGTGGACCGAACAGTTGGGCGATAAACCGGGTCGGCTTGAATAAGTGGTCGAACAGTTAAGTGATAAACCGATTGGGCTTGAATAAGAAAGTGACCCAAAATGAAGGGGAGGGGGGTATGGGCTGTAATTATTTATGAGAGAATGTGTATATCAGGAATTACTTTGGGTTTGGGTATGAACTTGTAATTATTTTAGGTTTTATGTCCCTTTTATGTAGTTTTTCTCAAATAAAATCCACAATTTTATTTAAAAAAATAATATAAATTGGTTCAATTCTATTCGATTAGGTTCGATCGGTTTTTCATATTATTTTGACACCCCTAAAGAAAACTAACATATACGACACTTACCTCATTACCCCACTTACTCACAAATTGGGGTAGCAAAAGGGTGGATTGGATCAAATTTGGATGGATTGAGTTAAAATGGATTGGATCATAATCAACTCATATAAATTATTTGGTCAAATATGATTTGAGTAAAATGGTTGTAACCCACTTTAATCTCTTAAAGCCAAAAAATATTAAATCAAAGCTAAATTGTTAATACCTCAACCCCTACCACACACCTCACCCCTATATTATTATTATTTTTTAAATAATTTTTTCATGCAAAAAAAAGAATTTTTTTTCTACCCTGTACCCCCACCACCTCCTCCCCCAACCCCAAAATAAATTTTTAATTTTTTTTTAATTTAATATGAGAAAAATGGATTCATTTCACGTATATGAGCTGAAATTGTCATCCCTACACACCAATGCATGGGATAAAAATAAATATTCTGATTAGAATAAAATTAAGAGTCCAAAAGAAGTTAAACATTATTTTTAGAAAAAATAAAAAGGATAGAGAAGAGTTATATTAAATGTGGTAACTTTTAGATTTTAAAAAGAATACGTTTAAAAAAGACCAATAATTGATTTTAATTAATACTTTCTTAATTTTTTAATGTATGATTTTTATAATTTTGTTGTGTCAACACATGATATTATCACCCCTCCTATTATATATAGAGATAGATTGAGTCGACACGCAAATACCAAAAAGAGAAGGAGAAGAAAAGGAAAAGTAAAATAATAAAAATTTAAGGAATAACCATTAAAGGATATGATGTAGTGAATAAGATTGCTCTTTTCTAAATCAGAGGTCTCAGATTTATGTTTTATATATAAGAAAACTTTTAGAAATGCGCTTCCACAAGCTCATACTCTGACTAAGAAAAGTGGAAGTTCCTACCCTGGGAACATTGACATACGATCTTTCCGGATTAGGGAGCAGAGTATGAACCTGAAACCCTCTAGTAAAAGATTAGCTCATACCAAAGAGTGATTGAGAGAAGAGCAGTACGTAGGACTTAAAAAGAGGGTTCCTTCCTCTCTTCACTCTCCTAATTTCGATCCTCACCTTTCTGGTGCCAAAGGCCTACCCTTCCACTTTACAGGAAGTTCTAAAGGAAGAAGTCGAATCAGAATTGAATCACTACACGAATCAGAACTTGAAACAATGAAAAAATAATGTTATGGGGCTTCCCTGTCGAGAAGAAAAAGTTTTTCTCTTAGAGAGGCGTTTTCTTCGCTTAGAAAAGCGTTCCTTCTCTCAAGGGATTTCCATAACTCAACTAACTCTCGGCGATGGTGCATTTCCAATTGGGCTTGGTGCTTTTGTTTTAAAAAGCCACAGGGAATGCTCTACCTGGGTCCTTTTGACTTCCGCATAGAATGGGGATTCTTCTCTGTCCCCACACAAGCTTTCCAAGACCTGGCATAGAGCCGGATGATTGAATTCAAAGGGTTCAAGGTGTACCCTCAGTATGGAATCCAGGTCTTGTGGATCAATGAAGAATTGGGGATCCTCCCGACCATAATAAATTAGTTGATAGAGAGAGGAAATCTGGTCACGAGTTGAAAAACAAAACTCTGTTTCCAGGAAATTGCGCACCATGACCTCGTACTCCCTGGGTGAAAGTCCCTGGGTTTGTAGGCCTTGTCGTACGAATTTCACTCATTCAGGGTCCTTATCAGGTTGATTTATCTCCGAATAGAGCCTTATAGGACGCAAATTAAAAATAGTCTGACTCTAATAACTATGAAAAAAACAAAATTAAGGTATAGCAGCAGTATGTCAAAGGAGGAAACAGGTGTTACTGCATGCTGCTGACCCATCTTCTCCTTCTCATTTACTATGCCACTTGTTCCTCTCTTGTTTCATTTCATTTATTCAGTATACTCACCCCTCTGCTTATTGTTATTATTATTATTATTACCTCCCTTCCCAAGAAACTGCACAGACTTGCAGAGAAACAAGAAAAATGGACTCAAAGAAAATGATTTCACCAAGAAAAAGGATTAGGAAATATCATACAAGAAAAGCTCCAATGATTAACTCTTATACAGATATGGCTGAAGCTAGAAGAGAAATTGTCCATGCTTTACACCTTCATAGATCTTCATCATTTAATAACCCAAACAATTATGCCTTATTAGGTCAAAGAGGTAACAATACTCAAATTACCAATTACATTTATATTTATCCTTTATTTAGTAAGATTTTTCAACTTACTTACATTTTTTAGAAAGTAGCTAGTTTTAAAATAATCAAAAGAGTAATACAAAAAAGTACTTTTAAATATTTTTCCTCACTACTTTTGTCAAATGGTATGTTCTATTCCAATAATTCATGGATTAGAAATAGTAGTAGTAGGTGTGAAGTGGAATTTCCCCCCATTAAATTAAATGACAAAAATAAGTAGCAACTACACTGTTTGAGACATGAAATTTGATGCATGTTCTAAATAGCTTTCTTTCAACACTACAAATTCGATCTCATTTGTTACACTCTCTCTCTCTCTGTCTTAATTTTAATTTAGTTGTCTAGTTTTGATTTTTCATAAATTTTAAGAAAGTAAAAAAATAATTAAATGTTTTTAAATCTAGTAGTACATTTTAGAATGTACTAATATGTTCTATAATCTTCTAATCTTGATCTTTAATTAGACATGTAGAAAGGTAAAATTAAATAAAAAGAAAGAGACATTTGTATTTCAAAAGTCAATTAAGAAACAAGTAAGACAAATAAATTTAAACAGTCTTAATTTTTTTTTCTTCTTACTTTCTATTTGTTCTTTTTTACAGTAAATTCCCAGCAATATTATTACTCAATAGTGGAATCTATGCCTATTCCTAAACCAACATGGTCTACAACGGCTCCGGCAATACATACAGCACCACCACCGCCTCTGCCTCCGCCTCCACCGCCATCTTCTTCCGAGTTCGATTGGTGGCTAGGGTTTCTTAAGTCGTTGGATGTGAAGAAGAATACAAGTAGAAATGATAGTCATGAAGTAGACTTACAAAAATACTTCCCAGAAAACATTTTGATGGAAAATTCAAAGGTGATTAGTCAATTACAAGATGGATTAAAGAAGGATTCAACTAATAATCTTATAGATGAGTGGTTAATTATCCCTACACCTGATGATGATAATGTATTAATTGAGTTTTAATTAAGTTAAAACCTAGAGATACGTTAGTGGCTATTTCCTGATCAGTTTAGTAATTTTTGTATGTTTAATTCATTTATATATTTTATTTTACTAGGAGAAGAGGTTAGTGGCTGGCTGGCTATTTTATGTAATTCTTCCTTTTTTTGTTGTCTAATCTACAATGCAATAATACAAACAATGTTCACCAAGTATAATACGTTAGATTAGTTATGAAAAAAATGTATGTATTAATTTATGAAGGCCTTAGTTATGTATGGTATAGTTATTTACGTATTGTTTATGTATCTATTAGTTATTTTCTTTTCTATTCTATATAGAATTATACATATATTTACTAATAATTTATATACATGTATAGTACTTTATGTAGGTTTTAAAATTGTAAATTAAATACTACATAAATTTTATACATAGTTCTAATCAATTATCAAATATGGTAGTATTATTTTTGCAAAATTGTATGTATTATTTTTATGCAAAACTATATGTATTATTTTTAAGTTAATCAGTTTGCAATATTTTTCCTATATCGGATGACTTCCCAGTGTTTTAATTTGGTTGGACATAAAATTTAAAAAGTAAATGGAATTTAAATTTTTGTATCAAATGTCAAAGTTAGATAGACCACTCTATATTTAACCTCAAATACGCGTATCAAAAAACATGTTCTGAAATACAAATAAAAAGAGACAAGCAAGATAGGAAAAAGGCGACTGAAATAGGAGAAAGGCAAGGGAGAGAGTGTATTTCAAATAAATCACATTAAATACATATATCTAGGATATCAATTACATTCAAAATATATAGACAGAGAGGCGGGCAAAATAGGAAAGAGGTGAACAAAAGAATTAGTATATCCTAGATACATATGAATCATGTTTGTACTTTCACTATAACAAAAACAACTTTTAGCGGCAATAAATAGACACATTAATAAAGAGTGTTATAAAGAGTTGTCAAATCCTTTACCGACATTAGTTAAGCTATTGCCACTAAAGATCATTTTTAATATAGTGTTTGTATATAGCGTATCTAAAAAAGTCACATTTAATTTGATATATATATATATATATATATATATAAAAAAAAAAGTGTGTCAGATACATGTATCTAATAAAATAAATAAATATAATATAGAAGATAATTTTAAAAATTAAAATAAAGTCACTTAATTAAGTTCTAAAGTAATAAAGTTTATATCGTTGCTTTTTTGAAATTACGTAGAATATTGAAATTGACAAACATACTAAATAGTGAAAAAGACTCCTTTTGAGACAAAAATTGTCACGAAGAAAGTGATTTTTATCCTGAATCAAGAAAATACTTTTGTGATTGGAGCATGCTCTAACGTATATCGAGTAATTCATAGATCATCTTTGCATTCATGTAATATGAAATAGGGACTATTTGTATCGATATTGTCGGGTCTGGTTATCCTTATTCAAGTTGGGTCTTTCTTTTAGTGGTTATTGGGTTTGTTAGGAATGCCCAATATCTCAAGAGTCTTATTAAGAAGCTTAGTTTAAGTGTTTTTTCTTCTTCTAGCAAATTACATAAATCCCACTAGTTTATGTCCTAATTATGAAGATTTCCAATAGTTTCAAATATTACTCCTTTCACCATATTTCGTTCTTAGGATACATAAGTCTGAATCTGCGAGATATATGTATCTGTCGAATTTTAAAATCAAGATACATATTTTATTTGTTTAAATTAATTGGTTGTAACTAATTTCCTTAATTAAAGGAGTGATTGAGGATTTTTGGATGATTAATTCTGAAAATTTAAATTAATTAAATCTCTTAATATAACGCATAAATCAAGGAGTGTATTTATGTTTAATTAGTTTAATTTTATTATTCTTTGAAATAATAAATTCATTAATATTATTAATAAAAGACAAAAACATGTATATCTTGGTCATGTAATTTGATTAATTTCATTTTATTACTCTTAAAATAATAAATTCATTAATTTGATGTATCTATTATCAATATATGATTTATTCAACAAACTAAACACTTCGATACATGAGTATCATACAAGTACATTCATATGTATCCTAGAAGTATCTAGTATTAATTTTATGTATTTACGTATATGTATCTAGTATTAATTTCATGTATCTATTTATATGATCTATTATTATTTCATGTATCTATTTATATGATCTAATATTATTTCATGTATCTTTTATATGTATAATTTGATATATCAAGTATCAATTTCATACTTTATATCCAAAAACATGTATCTCAGATACATACTAAGCATATACATCTAATTATGTGTATCTAAATATGGAATGTTATTGAAACGCGTGAATTTAGAAACAAATCACAGCTGTAGAGTATTTGTTGTATTTTTAATAAAAAGGTAAAAAAATTGAAAATTCTTCCCTTTATTTTTAGTATCTGAATTTTTTTATCATAGATACATATAATATTAACTCAGATATATTAACTCTTAACTAGATACAAGTACATCTAAAACCCTTCGTATCTCTCTCCTCTTCAGTAGAGACCATCGCCACCTCTGTTGCACGTTTCCTCGCCATCATGAAATCGTCGTCTCCGATAAAAACTTCACCAACTAGCAGGAAATCTTCTGTTCTTCGTTGCGCTCTTCTCCTAGGTACACCGAGGAATTGAAACTTGATGATGTTGTACGTACTGCTGTACTGACATTGAAGGAGAGGTAAACATCTTAACCTTTTTCACATATCCATTATTGTTGTAGTCACAAATTTCTCCTCTTGGTTTGGTGTGTTTTTATACGTTCCTATTCTTTTCTTGAAAAAGGATGTAATTCTGATCCCCTCAATTTTGATTCATTGGTTAAAATGAGGATTAAGGGAAGAGGAAGAGTTTGAGTTTTACCCTAACTCATATTCTTTGATAGGAAGATATTTGTTTTTAATTAAAATACTAATTTTGGAGTTTAAATGTAAAGATAATTAATCAATCTTAGTTTTAAGGGATATGGATATTGATTGTATCTTCAATAATATATGATATAAAATATTAAAAGTGGTAATATATGTAACTGTTTAAAAATAGAGGTAAAATTAGTATATATCGTAGTGATATATGTCTAATAAAGTAGTTTATCCTTCTTACTTTGTTTGGAGGTAAACAACATCAATTTCATTACTTTAGGAATGATTTGTTTTTGTGATGAGTCTATAATATTATCAGTTCTATCGTAATTTGTATCATGAATGTATGTATCTAGTGCATTTAGATATATGTATCTCAAATAGATGTTAACTATATATATATATATATATATATATAATTAATAAGTGAAGTCCAGAGCCAAATTAAGGGCAATAAAAATTTTCGAAAATTCCAAAAGGGCAACAAAATTATTTATCAAATCAAAAGGGCAACAAATTTAAACACCGTCTAAATCTAGGTTTTCGCCGCAAGACACGGATACTCATGCGACCTGTAAGGCACATGCAGCTTTTAGCCTTGTAAGGCTCAGACGCCATGAGCCTTACTTTCACCTTGTATGGCTCATGGCGGTCTGCACTTTGCTGCATTTTCTAAAAAAAATAAAATTTGCTTTAATTTGCTACTTTTTCTAAAATAATTTTTTTTTCTTTTCTGCTTTTTCTAAAAAAATATTATTTTGCTTTACTGCTTTTTCTAAAAAAAATAAAATGCTTTAATAAAAAGTTTGCTTTAATAAAAAAATTTGCTGCTTTGTTGTAAAAATTATTCGTCTAGAATGTAAGTTTACTTGCTTACATTCACAAGCCGAAGAGCTTGAGTGTTAGTAACTTCTACAATATCATGATGTAATGTCATGTTCCTAGAGATAACAATCAAGTTAAATGATTTCAAATTTGAAGGAGAAAGTTTGAATTTCAAATTTGATTTTTATGAGATATTTAAAGTCATTTGCTCATGAAATTTGAAGACATTTGAGAGCATTTACACGTGTACTTCACCAATTATTCTTTTTTTTTAAAAATAATTTCTCCTTCATCTTCTTTCTTTCTTCAACCATTTTTTAACCCTAATATTTTGTGTAAGGATGATTTGGAGAAAATGTTGATGGATACAGTGTGAGTCTTCCCCCACCTCCGCGTCCACCTCTACCTCTCTCTTTATCATCTCCTCCACCTTCATCATTATCTTTTTCACCCACTAAAAGAACTCTCCACCATTTTCTCTTGAGAATAAAGCTTTAGATTGAAAAGACAACAAATCATCGTAAATCCAATTTCAATTCCACCATCAAAGAAAAAAAGTTTAATTAGGATTTCACTGGTTGTTTGTCGTTAGAAGCAAAAAGAGGTGTGGTGTTTGATGGTTCGTCAGGTCAGCGTCTTGCTGCTTGTCAACAATGATGACAGCTAAAGGGGTTTGATTATGTGAAGTTGTTGCTCCAATGGTGTAGATGGTTTGGTTATTTCACTGTTGTTTGTTGATTAAAGCTCCGACGTGAAGATCCATTTGGAGCAATGACGGAAGAGGGATGAGAGAAAGAAGAAAGACAATAAACAAAGAAAATATATAAATAAAAATACATATATTCATAAAAAATAATTAAACATAAAATTTTAATAATTTATTTTTGTTGCTCACTCTCTCAAAGAGAATGAAATACGCCAACTTTGTCAGATAAGCAATTAGAGAGGCAATAATTTAAGTTTAAAAACAGTTTAGGGGGGTGATAGGAGCCCCATAAAGTTAAAGTGTGTAGTTGAGAATTCGACAATAAGTTGGGGGGGGCTATTTGACCATTTTCTCTAATCTATGTATAATTAGTGCAAACATAACTAATACATGCATTACTAATGCACTCAATTTTAGCACTATTCGAATACAATTTTAAGTATCCTAAGAAGCATTGTGATGGGGTGTCATACTGAACTTTGATGGTATTTGCAATCACGTCTAGTAATTGTTGAATTATTTTATTATTTTTTATTTTAAATATGATAAACATGAAATACCCATGGATAAGAGTACCTAAAGAATGAGCGGGAACAGTAAAGGTAATGAGGGAGTACAAACCTAGGTTGCATTATTATGCAGTGAGCTGGAAGAGACCTCATCGAGGAAGAATAAAATGCAACACTGACGGAAGTGAGTAGAGGAAATTTTGAAGACAGCGCGAATAGTTTTTGTTTGAGGGATGATGGTAAGATGAGAAACCAAGTCAAGTGTTAGTTTCAAACCTAAGGGGAGATGGTAAGATGAGAAACCAAGTCAAGTGTTGAGGATGAGATAGTGATGTTTTCATAAATAGTTTTAGAGATATATCAATCCATTCATAATATTGCGTATTCCTTACGTGAAGTTATTACAACATCTTGTTGATATTCCTAAAGTCAGAATTGTGTCTATGACCTATGCTCATACACTTCAGAGAGATTCACGTCTATGCTCCATTTCCAGAATGAGGGGTAAAACCTTTAGCCCGTTGATCTCAATCTTATTCCATAAAGTTATAGATATCAGCCCCATGATATGAACCTATTCATATAAGCACTCATGTCTCATAATATGCTCAGTCTTACAAATTCATGATTTACTCTCGAAGGCTAGCAACATAATTTTACGTCATTCATATTCTTACATCAGATTTCTCGAATGAATCGTGCTTATTATCTTTTGCTCTAAAGCTCTTTCGGCGATCCTTTTCAGTTTTGATAGCGATGTTGTCGATAGTAGTTAAGTAATGATAAAAGGAGAGGTTTTATGTTTCTTATTGTGGTAGTGGTGGTCTTCTTCTTCCATCTAAGGTTATAAATATGGAGGAAGAAAGGGATGAGGTTTTACCATGAGTAATAGTCATATGAGAGCAATTAGTCAGTTTCTAGTAGTAATGCGTGAAATTTCAGTTGGTATAGATGATGAGAAATTCATAGAAGGAATAGTTAGGAGGAGTCCATGGAGTGGTTATAGTATTAGGCTTGAATGTGGTGTTGTTAACATGTGGACAAATGCATGATACATTAGGTGTATTTTTATATGAGCTCAAGGTTGGTTGAAGGAAGCTATAAGGAGAAGTATTCTTGGGATGAGATTCCCTATAGAGGTATAGAACCTGAATCTTGTGGTTTAGATAAGTATAAACATCTCATGGTTAGCATCTTGTGATTTAGAGATTAAGCTTGAACACAATAAGAGCAGACAATTTAACTTAAACCTTGGTAAGAGTAATCATAAATTCTTGTAGGAGTTCTAAGTTATAGCTAATGAGGTGTGATATTCATAAAGAAGGGCATGGTTTAGAGGTGTTGCTAGGCTTGAAAGCTAGCAGTTGTATTGCTTAAGGCATAATAGTTGTATTCTTACTCCATGCCTAGATTCCTTTGATTCATGTAAGATAACTTTAGATAGAGTGTGGCTATGTTCAAAATAATATCGTTCTTGACTTATGTGCTATAGACAGTTCAAAACTCTTAGCATGAATCAGTTCCTCCTATGTTAGTAGGCAAGTTCTGAAGTCAGAAAGATAGTAAGAGTAACTCTTTTCTTTTCAATTCTCGGTTCAGCCGTCATTTGAGGACGACTGATACTAAGGGGGAGATATTGTAACACCCCAAAAATTTCAAAGTTAAGACTCGAACCATTCTTCATTTGTGAATAAGATTGTACCGGGTGATTCTTAAATTTCCCATATGTGTAAAGTTCTATTATTTAGTGTGGGAATGAATTTGGATATCAATTAAGGTCACTAGAATCTCCTAGCACAAAGTTGAGTTAAAAGGTTCCTTACCGATTAAGTTTTGATGTAAGATTCTACTTGGGTCAACTTCAAACGACTATATCTCTTAGAATGTAAAGAGTTACCTGACCCATAACCATCAAATTAAAGGTAGTTGAATCTTCTTTCTAACTCCACCAATTTCACAACAATCCGAGTTTCGAGTAAAAAGTTATGACCATTTTAGTAATCTGCTACAGTGTTGTGACGAATTAGCCGACGAAAAAACATTAAAAAGGGTCATTTTTGTCGTTTTACCTCTAAGAAAACCCTAAACAATTTCCTTAACTAATTAAAGGCCCAAAACAATCAAATTTCCATCCCTTAATCCCTCATTCTCTTCTCTCTTAAACCCTAAGGAAAAATCAAAGTAGAAGACACCATTCAAGATTTTTTCAATCTTTTTCAAGATTATTCTTCAAGGTAAGTTTTTCACCAAGAATTTCATTCTTTCCAAGTCAAATTCCTCCATACAATTCTGAATCACTAATGAAAACCATAATTCTTGGTCATAGAGATTTCAAGAAACTATTTTAAGTCACTACTAAAAAACTGCCAAAAAATGACGGATTGCGTTGCTCCAAAAAGCGACGCCATTTGCCACACTGTCCGTCACTTTTTAATAAAAATAATTATTTTACAAAGAGTGACGGACGGCATCTCTTAGTCCGTCGCTTTTTTTCCCAAATTTTTACGCTAAATATATATATAATTAATAATTATTTATTTAATATATATAGAGACACCGTCCGTCGCTTTTTAATAAAAATAATTATTTATAAATTTAAAAACAACCACATTGTCCGTCGTTTTTAATTTATTTTATTTTATTAATTATTTTTTTTAAAAAGCGACGAACGGCATCTCTTAGTCCGTCGTTTTTTGATCAAAATATCTAGTCAAACATTTTTAAAAAGTGACGGACAGTGTCTCTTAGTCCGTCGCCTTTTACTGAAAATTTTGGTCAAATATTTTTAAAAAAGCGACGGACAAAGAGACGTTATCCGTTTCTTTTTTTAAATTATGTTGAACCAAAAAGCGGGTTTTCCCCCCCCCCCCCCCCCATTTTTTCATCTCTCTTTGTCTCTCTTCTCTCTTCTCTCCCTTTTCTCTAAAACTAAACTATTGCGCCGCCACCCCACGTTGCCGTCGTCCTTCTCTCCTTGAGCATTAGTCCCGTCACTGCCTTGCCCCGTCGGCGCCGCCATCCGTCGTCCCCACTTCTTCTTTTCCTTAGCTTGTTAAGGTTAGGGTTTAATTTTAGGTTTTTTCAATTCTAGTAATATTTGATTTGTTATAAATTAGTATATTGTTTTAGTTTGATGAATTGTGTTATTCAATTGTTAATTTGTATATTTGATTATTGTTAGTTAGCTAGAGAATTAGGGATTTTTTATTTTAGGGTTTTCTTCTAAATTGAGTTTTTTTAAAATATGATTGTGAATTGAGTATTAGAAGATAGAACTAACAAATAATTAGAAGTTAGAAGTTGGATTAGTTGCATTTTCCAACTTTGAAATTCTTGAATTTAGTATGTTTGATGGTTGAAGTTAGAAAAACATTCAATTGTATATCAAAGTTAGATTACTTTGAAGTTAGAAAAATATTGGATAGTATATGAAAGTTGAAATTAGATTAGTTGAATTGTCCAACTTAGAAGTTCTTGAATTTAGTAAGTTTGAAAGTTGAAGTTAGAAAAATTGGGGATTTTTAAATATGATTGTAAATTAAGTATTAGAAGTTAGAACTAACAAATAATTAGAAGCTAGAAGTTAGAGATTAGTTGAATTTTTCAATTTGCCGATGTATTTGTGCTTATATGTATTATATTGTTGTTGAAAATTGGGTTACTTGAATTATATTCTTGAACTTAGAAATTCTTCAACTTAGAATTTCTAGAAATTAGATATGAACTTGATTTTTTGTAGGATTTTAGAATTTTAATTAGGTTGTGAACTTTAGAAATCTTGAATTATTGTAGGATTTTAGAACTTTAGGTTGTGAACTTTAGAAATCTTGAATTATTGTGGGATTTTAGAACTTTAAGTTGTAAACTTTAGAAGTCTTGAATTATTGTAGGATTTTAAACTTTAGGTTGTGAACTTTAGAAATCTTGAATTATTGTAGGATTTTAGAAATTTAGATTGTGAACTTTAGAAATCTTGAATTATTGTGGGATTTTAGAACTTTAAGTTGTGAACTTTAGAAATCTTGAATTATTGTAGGATTTTAAACTTTAGGTTGTGAACTTTAGAAATGTTGAATTATTGTATTTAGAACTTTATAAGATTGTAAACATTAACAATCTTGAATTATTGTAGGATTTTAGAACTTTAGGTTGTGAACTTTAGAAATCTTGAATTATTGTAGGATTTTAGAACTTAAAGTTGTGAACTTTAGAGAACTTGAATTTTTGTAGTATTTTAGAACTTTATAAGATTGTGAACGTTAGAAATCTTGAATTATTGTAGGATTTTAGAACTTTAAGTTATAAACTTTATAGAAATCTGTGAGATTTTAGAACTTTAAGTTGTGAACTTTAGAAATCTTGAATTATTGTAGGATTTTAAACTTTAGGTTGTGAACTTTAGAAATCTTGATTTATAGAATTTATGAACTAATTATTAGGTTGAACTTTAGAAATCTTGATGAAATATAGTCTCTATGAACTATTTGTAATTTTGAAATGAATTTTTTGTAATTTTGAAACGAAATTTGAAAGACTTTATAAGTCTTTAAATTGTGATTTAGATATTTTTGAATGCTAATTTAAGTTTGTTGTTTTATATTTTGTGTAGCTTCTTTATAATGTTTTGTGTTTGATTGGGGCTGAACTGAACTGAATTGAATTGCTTTTGTAGGTGGACAAGGCAGTTTCTGCTATCAAAAAAATTGCAGAAAAAGCGACGGACAGGGGTGGTTTTGTCTGTTGCTTTTCTGGATTTTATATTTTTAAAAACCTAGAAAAGTGACGGACAGGGTCCTTTAGTCCGTCACTTTTTTAATTTCATTTTTTTAAAACCCAGAAAAGCGACGGACAGGGTCCTTTAGTTAGTCACTTTTTTGGATTTTTCAAAATTTTATTTCCAAAAAAGGGACGGACGGAGTCTCATTGTCCGTCGCTTTTCAAGATTCTAAAAAAATTAAAAAGTAATTAAAGCGACGGACTTCGTCTCTTTTTTAAAATTAAAAATAAATAAATAAATAAAAAAAGCGACGAATGGCATCGCATTCTTAAAAATAAAAGCGGCGCAATCCATCGCTTTTGGAAAAGCGTCGAGCCAAAAAGCGACGAGATTGACTGCATCGCTTTTGGCCAAAAAAGCGACACAGTCCGTCGCTTTTTTCCATCTCTTTTTGGCAGTTTTTTAGTAGTGAGTATCTCAAAAAAGGTTTTCTTGATTGTTCTCCTTCAAACTAAGGTTTCAAGGCTTCTAGTCAAGTTATTCTTCAAGATTCTTCAAAAACCTAGTTCTTTTCAGGTATGTAAGACTATCATAGTGTTGGAATAGTTCGTCCTCATGCCCTACATCTACTTTCAAATCAGTAAAAGAGTAAGCTAGGATTCTATCCCTAGATTTGAGTATTCTTGAGATGAGATTTGAGTTTTTGAGTTCCTCATTCTTTTTGAAATTATATTCCTAATTATTGAATTGATATATGTAATGCATTAAGATTCTTGAGTTGATTTGTTCATGTCTATATTTCAGCATGAACCCTATAAATTGAGTATTCTTGAGATGAGTAGTACCGTTGAGTTCTGAGTATTGAGTTTTTCTATATTGTTACTAAGATTCTTGAGTTGATTTGTTCATGTCTATATTTCAGCATGAACTTTATAAATTGAGTATTCTTGAGATGAGTAGTACCGTTAAGTTCTGAGTATTTAGTTTTTCTATATCGTTACTGAGATCCTTGAGTTGAGTTGTTCATGTCTATATTTCAGCATGAATCCTATTTTGAGTCATAAATTTTGAGAATCTTTTAAAGCCAACATTTTTTCTTAAACTGAGTTTTTGAGAAAGTAAAGATGAGTTTTAAGAAAAAGAGTTTTTAAAACATGATTAGTATGACAATAGAATATGTCAATAATGTTTAAGCAGTATGGTATCTAGATATACCATCAATGTTTAAGCAGTATGGTATCTAGATATACTATCAATGTTTATGCAGTATGACATTTTAAAGTCATCAATGATCATATCACAATATGATTTTGATATATTTTTTAGAAAGAGTTTTCAAGTATGAATTGAGCAAGAGTATAAGGGAATCAAGTATTCCCAAATATATCAGTTTTTACATTGAGAAAAGAGAAACTTTGATGCTAAATGAGTTATGAGTTCAAAGATATATCAAGAGGTGTTACCTCTTTTAAGAGGATAATTTGTAACTGCTCTATTTATAATTGTAGGGAGTAGATAAGGTTGCTTATGATTGGCTAAGACATGATATTTTAGCCACTTGGCGACTTTTGACTAGTTCTTGAATTTGACTGAAATTGTTATATCATTTGAGCATGTGACATCACCTTATTAGTCTGGAATTTGATAGGAATGTCAAGTCACCTTTTGATGCAAGACATGAATTTAGGCTTCAAGCCTAAAATGAAGCTTTGATTTGAATTATTTTGAAGTGTACTTATTTATTTATAAAGAAAAAATTATTATTCAATCCAAATAAACTATGTATTTAAGCTAAAACGAAATGTCCTAATGCTAATGATAATACAGAAAATTGAACTAAAACAACAACACTATGGAATTGTTGGAAATATATGTCGTTTATTGATGTCAATTCCAAACACTATTATTACAATGAAAGAAAACATCAACCACTTGAAGAAAATGATTAGAACATCAAATCAACTAGCTGGGAGGACTTTGATGAAAGAACTTAGATCATCATACAGATACAACAGACACGTGAGTTAGTCCCTTGTTAGCAAATCTCAGAAGAAATTTAAAAAGTTCATGGGGCTTAGACATCATGACCATATGGTCAGCGCCCTGGATCTCTTTCACTTCATCAGGTGGATTTCTTTCAATCATCAATTGTTGAAATTCTTTTTTTAGAAGTTTATCTTCCGGAGTAACAACAAACGCTCGCCTAATTGATCCATATCTTTTTCTCGAAAGAATTATCTCGTTAGAAACACCCTTCGCACTGTAAAAAAATATTTCCCTTACTAGTGTAGTGGCCAACGCCAAATCCTAACACCAAGAAAGAAAAATAAACCAATTTTACATCAGTTTCAAGTTGCAATCAAGTACTTGCATAAATATGTAATTTGTATTATGATTTTCTTACTGAATTGGGCTATGTTGGTAAACATTACTTGCTAAGTACTTCGGACCTAAAATGAAGGTTGGAGGATTTGAAGGCCCCTTATCATATATAACACGATTATCAAGTTTCGATACTATTGCATTGCATAACTATAACGAAGTATAATTAGATACCACTGCATTGCATAACATATTATCTCTTTGTTCTTGCATTCTTCACATTTACATGCAGAACATGAGCTAGAAGAAGGAGCAAAAGATGTGGTATGTCCACTGAAAGGGGTGAATCCACCATATATACCACCAACATCATCAACATGCTCGCCACCACTTTTAGCACCAGCATCACCAATATCAACACCAATATTAACATTAACATCAACATCTAATGCAACATCATCAGCATCACCAGAAACAATAGGTGCTTCCTTTTTTATCGTTGTTGCTCCAGCCAATTCTTTTTTTATCTGATCCACTGTAGGGTCTGATTTTGTGTCAATAATTCCTAGAGTTAAAAAGAATGGCATTTGCAACTCTTGCTCTTTGGAAACAAGCCATGGATGTACAATCTATAAACAAAAATAGTTTATGTTAAAACTAATCTATAAGTTATAATAGATAAAATATTTATTGTAATATTTACCTATATATTTTATTTCTAACAAATGACACATATGTTGCAACAGATGGGCCATCTATTGGAAGAAAGCAAAACAGTAGCAAATGATCAAATTTTCTTACAACAGATGACTCATATGTTGCAGCAGATAGGTCATCTGTTGGAAGTAAGCAAAACAACAGCAAGCTATTGAGATTTCGTCCAATAGATGACCCATCTATTGCAACAGATTGGTAAACTGTTGGACGAAAGCAAAACAACAAAAAAAGATTGAGATTTTGTCCAATATATGACCTATTTGTTGCAACAAATAGGTCATTTGTTGAACCTAAATAAAACAGCAACAAATGATAAAGTTTTCATCCAACAAATGACACATCTATTACAACAGATCAGTCATCTGTTGGACAAAAGCAAAACAGTAGCAAACTCTTATGTTTTCTTCCAACAGATGACTGATCTATTGCAATAGATGATTATAGATGAGTCATATTGGAAGAAAACTAAACGAAAGCAAAACAGATAATCAGTTAATTTAAATAAATATTATTTTATAGAAGACTTACTATATCATGAGGAGGATCGAAGAGATCAAAGAAATTTATTTTTGGGTTGTTCTTGGCAGACAACCACCTAAGAATCCTTGGTTGAGAAATTTCTTTCGAGTAATCATTGAATTGCTTCCTGAGGTAATGTATTGCTTCAAATGCCCAAGCCTAAAAATATAAAGATGATGAAAATAAACATTTAAAATAATTATTCAATAACACAAATAAATAAAATACTAAAATTAGAGGTGAAGTTTACCACGAAAGCCCAAGGAAAGCCATATAAATTGTTAGTCTTCGGTGATAATTTTGACACCAAATACTCGACAGTCAAGAAATAACTATCATTACCCCATGGGTAATTGTTAAATGCATCCAAATCTTGAGCAAACACAAACAAACTAAGATCTATGACATTGTTGATGTCTTTAGTCCATAAAATGGCATGCACAAACCATACTAAGCACAATCGCTCTTTGTGCTTCTTCAAAACCTTTTTGCTCTGGAGATCTTCTATCAAATCTTTGGCTTTATAACTAGGTCCAATAATAGCCAACAACTCATTTTCATTATTTAGTTTTTCTTTACCTTTGTTGGTTTTGGTGTTGACTGTCTTGACTGGCTTTTTACCTTTTTTGCCAACCTTGACTGATTTAGATATCTTTTTTTCTCTTGGCTTTCTTAAGCGTGCAACTTTAGGAAGAGGTTCAGAAGGAGGATGACATCTCAGTCCAGTCACTATGGCAAATTCTTTCATGCCAAAACAAGCCGGCATGCCACAGTAGTTTATCCAAATCTCATCCATTTTCTTGTTCTTATCCTCTAAAGCATCATCATCATCTCCCTTATAGTTGATTCTGCGCTTGAGAAGATCATACACCATGCTTATTTGAAAACGTGCATTGTTAGCCTCCGGCAGATCAAGAAAGTATCCAAAACAGCTAGACTTAAAGAAATCCTCCAACTTTTCATTCATCAATATCGTTCTAAAAGCATCAAATTTGGCTCCCATGGCTGATTTTACAACAAAATCACCTGTCAAATTTGTAAGGTCATCTATAGGCATCTCTACCTGAAACTTGTCAATATTAAAAGTTTTGACAACATCTTCATCTCCTTCCTCACTTTCAGTATCATCTCCTTCATCACTTTCATTTTCATCTCCATCCTCTTCATCTCCTTCCTCACTTTCTTTTTCACCTTCCTCCTCATCTTCTTTATCATTTTCAGTTTCTTCATCATCTCCATCTTCATCATTTATTTCCTTTTCTTCTTCATTTTTATTTTCATCTACCTCCTCTACAATTTTCATATTTTCATTCTGTTTTTGTACAACAAGTTCTTCCAATGGTGTTTGTACTTTAGTTACTTTACTTGATTTATCAGAGACTGATTCACTTGTTTTTCTTTTGGAAGCCATTTTTCTACAAATAGAAAAAATGAAAAAACTTACAATCAATTGTGCATCATTAAAAAAAGATAGCAATAAATTTAATAAATTCAACATAATATAATATTCTATAGATAATCCACTTGTTGCAACAAATAACCCATCTGTTGTAACAAATAGGCCATCTATTGCAACAGGGGAGGCCCTAATGTAGTTAATTTCAAAAGATAAATATAAGATCAATTTTTTTACTAGAACTAGGACATTTCATATACTTATATTGTCTAGGCATTACAAGGTTCAACAAAAAAATGCATGTTGAATTCTTTACCTACTTCAGCCATAAAAGCAAACTAGCATCTCTTCAATTAAAACCTTGTTTAGAGCAAGAAGACTAACTCCCAAAACTTGCCCTTTTTTTATTTTTTTTTCTAATAGTGATGTTCAGATCAGCTTGCATGCATCTCAACAAAGTATTCATTACTAAGTTCAATTACTTTGCCTAGTTTGTCTATACAGATGAAGCATGACATCAAGCTTGCTCATTTATCCAACAAGGAGAAGACACAAAGTAGTAGCCCTTAGCTACACAACCAGGTAAATAGTTATGAGAAGCAAAGTTATGATTTTGTATCATATTAGTATAGATTAAGCCAAAAATAGCAGTTGCAATGGAAGATCAGAAATGAATAGAACAAAAATAATCAATCTTTATCATCCCAAAAGCAAAATACAACAAAAACAAAAACAAAAACAAATGTAAGATTAAGAAAAGAAGAATGAACAAGAAAGCAGGGACACATTTTCCTTCTTTCCTTTCTTGAGTGTTCTAACCTCCACCCTCCACCCATCAGGAACCCAATTGGGCAAACCTATTTTCTTCCCCATCTCACCTAAATTATCAACTAACCCCACTAATCCTCTCCAAGTACCCCAAAAAACAAAAAAACAAATAAAAGTCAAATCTTGCCAAAAACTGTCCTAAAGCATAGGGTGGGGTTAGTCGATTTGCTCTTCCTAGAACAATCAGTTGGTCCACTTCCTAAAGCATAAACAAGCAAATGCTTCATTGTCTCAACATGAATCACACAAAACCTGGGCAGCTCTTGAGGGAAGAGTATATGCAAATTGTAAAGCTATTAAAAAAAAAGCCTAAAAAGCCCTAAATTTTTTCAAAAAAAAATAAAGCTTTACCTGCAAATTGTTGTTCCTTTGGATGGTTAGAATAGAAGAATCGAAAGTTCAAAGTACGGCCGTCGAAAATTGAAAGTTGCGGGAGAAATTGACTGTCCCAATCAAAGCAATTTATAATTTTTGGGAAGTATGAAAATTTTCTGCAGCAGAGTGAAGAGAACGTTTGATAGAGGGGAAGGGAGTGGAAAGTTTGTTTATTTAGTAGGGGAATTGTTTTGTATTTTTAAAAAGATTATAAGTTTTGAAAATGTTAATTGAGTCCACAATTGACTTAATTTAGTATTTAAGTATGTTTGACCTTTTGTTGGTCAATATAGTCACCAATAACTAATTCAAAACTTAAAAGGATACCTTTCCTTCAATTTTCTCAACTTATTTCATTTCACTCCAATTAGTAAAGGCTTTGGTCCAGACATTAGTTATTTAGTTTTTGCATGAAATTTTGGTCATCCTATGAAGTTACATAGTATGCATTTTGCCTAGTTAGTTAATTGTGTTTCAGGTTCCATTTGCAGTTCATAGAATGTTAGTTTAAGTGTTAGTTGTATGTCAATATATATTAAGGATTTGCTTGAGTATACTTGTGATTCAAAGTACCGCACAGTTAAGATATAGACACGGATCGTGATGGTTGACCACTTCTTTAAAAAGATATGTAGTCGATGTTGGGGTTTCCTCCAATGCTTATTCATGAATATCCCCAAGAAAATTATGTAACTGATCTTATAATTGTAGGGTGTAGATAAGGTTGCTTGTGATTGGCTAAGACATGTTATTTTAGACACTTGGCGGCTTTTGACTGGTTCTTGAGTTTGACTGAAATTGTTATATCATTTGAACATGTGACATCACCTTATTAGTTTTGAATTTGACCTGAATATCAAGTCACATTGACGTATAACATGAATTTGGGCTCGAAGCCTAAAATGAAGCTTTGATTTGAATTTAAATAAAAAATGTACTTATTTATTTATAAAGAAAAAATTAATTATTCAATCCAAATAAACACATACTTAAGCTAAGAAAAATGCCCTAATGCTAATAATAATACAGAAAATTGAACTAAAACAACAACACTATGGAATTATTGGAAATATAAGTCGTTTATTGATGTCAATTCCAAACACTAATATTACAATGAAAGAAAACATCAACCACTTGAAGAAAATGATTGGAACATCAAATCAACTAGCTGGGAGGACCTTCATGAAAGAACTTAGATCGTCATACAGTTGCAACAGACACGTGCGTTAGTCCCTTGTCAGCAAATCTCAAAAGAAATTTAAAAAGTTCATGGGGCTTAGACATCATGACCATATGGTCAGCGCCCTGGATCTCTTTCACTTCATCAGGTGGATTTCTTTCAATCATCAATTGTTGAAATTCTTTTTTTAGAAGTTTATCTTCCGGAGTAACAACAAACGCTCGCCTAATTGATCCATATCTTTTTCTAGAAAGAATTATCTCATTAGAAACATCCTCCACACTGTAAAAAAATATTTCCCTTACTAGTGTAGTGGCCAACGCCAAATCCTAACACCAAGAAAGAAAAATAAACCAATTTTACATCAGTTTCAAGTGGCAATCAAGTACTTGAATAATTATGTAATTTGTATTATGGTTTTCTTACCTGAATTGGGCTCTGTTGGTAAACATTACTTGCTAAGTACTTCGGACCTAAAATGAAGGTTGGAGGATTTGAAGGCCCCTTATCGTATATAACACGATTATCAAGTTTTGATACTACTGCATTGCATAACTATAACGAAGTATAATTAGATACCACTGCATTGCATAACATATTATCTCATGGTTAAATATCGAAATATGGAAATTTGGTACCTCAATGTAGACAGTGCTTGCATTGATATTTGGACCAGGCATTAGACCAGCTACAAATACAGCACCTGAAATTTTTTCTGGAAAAAGTTCCATGGCTTTCGAAATGGCTAGACCACCAATGCTATGGCCAACAAGAACAACATTTTTATGTGCAGTAAGAGAAGTCAAGAACTCGATTAACGGACTCAAGAAATCAGAAAAATGTGTGATTTCGGGGGCCTGTTTCGAGTTAATTCCTGAAGCACCTAAGTCAAGAGCTGTGACATTATGCCCTGAAGATTTCATCAATGCTATAATTTTGTACCAAGACCAGGCTCCATGACATGCCTTATGAACCAACACAAAGTGCTTTGCAGCTTTTGGCCTTGACAAGGTTGCATTTACATATGGCAGGACAAGTATTAGAACTACTAGACTTGTTAGACAATTGGTTTTCTCCATATCTTTTTTTTTCTTTGAAGAATGAGCATAAAATTTAAATTATTACATAACAACTTTATAATTCAAGGATTTTGTCTTTTTCTAACTTACTTCCATGCAGAAGCGACCCCATATTGGTACAAAATTTACTCCTAGTCTCCTACTCTAATATCAATAATATCAAGTCAATAAATGGATGATAACATGTGTTTATCCTAAATCTTTTACTATTTATTAATAATGATTAATCAAAATCATAATACATAAATGAGTTTTTTAATTTATTTTCAGTTGACATCTATGTCCTTCAATTTTGGATGTGCACAAGTAGGCATGAAAATTTGTATAAAATTGAACAAGTAGACACATGTGTACAACGTGTCATAGACTCATAATACACATAGAACACCACATATGACACAAAATTATCACGTAGAACGCCACGTTGGACTAATCATGTTCTATTTTTCAATTTTATACAAGTTGAAATGTCTACTTGTGCACGTCCAAAATTAGAGAGCAAAGATGTCAATTAAGGCTAACTTAAAAGACATGTTTATGTATTATGACTTAATCAATATATACACGTACACCATATTAAATCACTTAACTATAATTAAGTTATATATTTTAGAGTGAATATGTTATGTGCAAGTAAGTATTTACCACTCACGTTGCGCTATTATTTTAGGCATTTAATTATTGGAGGAACTAGGGTTACAGCTTTTAAATTTCTACATGTGAAAAAAGAAAATGTGTTTGAATTGCAATAAATTACAATTAATGATCTGTCTGCTTGATGGTAACCCCTCAACAAATATAGTTCAAACTAATAACTGCAAATTGATTACCCTTTTTGTAAGGAATCATCAAGGTATCGGTAAGTGGTAAGAATTTAATTTCAATTTCAGTACCTATATATCTCCTGTTTTATGGAATTAGATTGTGTTTGCAATGAAGTTCTCTAAGAAAAATTATATTCGGTTGATCAAAATATTTTTTCTAGTAAAACAAATTCCTTAAAATAAAGAGAATGACTTTTCTAATAAAACTAGAGAAAATAAGTTGTATAACTGACATTTTAAATTTAATGTCATACCCTACTCATTCAATCCTCCCCAACCTCCACTTGACTATTTAACCCCCCTGTCTAGTCCCTACTCATTCAATTCATCCGAACCCTACCCTTTGACCATTTAACCCCCGCTACCCCCGAACCTCCACTCCCCTTCTCATTCCGCTTCGATAATGTTTTACTAGATAATATAAAAATGCATTTAGGATAATATTTTTTTCCTTACTTATAAAACATTAGAAAATAAGTAAAACTTGTTTTGCAAGAAAATATTTTCGGTGAAAAACATTTTATATGACAATTTTTTTAGTGAAAAATTTACACTTTAAGATGTTTATTTTATTCTTAATGAGATGATTTATAGTGACACAAACATCTATGATTTATTTTATACCATAATTTTTTTAAAAAAAAAATTCTTTCTTTCTTAAACTCCGAATTAAATTATTACATAAAGTGGGACAAAATGAGTAGTTCATTTTTATTGATAAACGTCCTAAGCCCTCCCCACGAAAACGGATTTAGTTTGTAACTAATGAGGTCACGAATTTGAAACAATCCATTCAATCAAATTTTATATATGTGTCAATAAATACATTAAATATTTATAAAGATTTTATTATATATTAATTTGAGATCATTGAAAAAAAATCTTAAGCTTTAAATTTTGAATTTGCTTTAGCTAGCTTCAAATAGAGGGAGGAGCATATAAAGCCGAGTCCAAAGCCAAAAGGGCAAAAAAAAACTCCAAAAATTCCAAAAGGGCACATCAAATTTTTTTTAACCAAAAGGGAAAAATAGCTCCTGACGGAGCGATTTTCTTCTGACAAAATTGACGTCGTTACTTCGTTAAAAACATAAAAATCGCTGCCCGGCAGGGATTTTGTTAAGAAAAAAAGAAATTAACATCGCTGCCCCGACAACGTTTTTCTAAAAAAAGCTTTTTTAAATTGAAATCGTTGCTATAGCAGCAATTTTCTTTAAAAAGTTAATTTGTTAAAAAAAAAATTCAATTTTTGTATTTTAAATATATTGCTGCCTTGAAGTGTTTTGTACTGCCATTTGCTTAAATGATTAACAGTGATTGCACATGCTTGGTTTCAGCTTAATTACTTCAATATTATTCTATTGATTTTGGAATTTAATGAAATCGGTGCCCCGTAAGCGATTTTTTAATTAAAAAAAATTTTAACTTTTAAAAAAATCGCTACTATAGCAGCTATTTCAATTTTTAAAAAAAATGCTTTCGACAAAATCGCTGTCGTGGAACAAAGAAAATATTTTGTTTGGACGAAATCGATGTTGGGGCAGCGATTTTATGCAGAGTAACGGCGTCAATTTTGTCAGAAGGAAATCGCTCTGTCAGGAGCGATTTTCCCCTTTTGGTTTTAAAAAAAAATGGTTTGCCTTTTTTGGAATTTTTGATAATTTTTTTGCCCTTTTGGCTTCAAACTCAGATAAAACCTTGCGATGGTGTAAAATGGTGTGACCGATATGGATACACTAATTTTATTCTAGAACTTGACTCCATGAATATAGTCAATATGCTCGTCAACGATATAGTTACAAATACGAAATTGAGACAAGTAATGGACTCCAATCATCAAAAAATTAGAGTGCAAATGCAAATTAAACATTATTTCAGAGAGGAAAATCAAGTTGCAGATTGTTTAGTAAAATTGGCTTCTTCTTGTCACCCGATGCTCATCACTCAACTCTATTACAATCTCCCTAGACAAGCTAAATGTCTCTTTCTACTGGACAAATAGCAATTGCCTAGTATTTGGAGCAAATATGTCACGACCCGAGCCTACATCCTGTACGTGGCCGGCACTCGAAGACCAGTGCTGGTCCCCAAGCGAACCCTCATCATGGCTGACTACAAGTGGAAAACTGATTCAAACATACAAAACTTAAAAACTGAAATAAAAGTTCATAAAACTTAAATTCAAACTTTAACTCAAATAAAAACTCTGAATAATAAAATATATTCAACTTGCCCCAAAATAGGCAATTTAAGTCTTTAAAACATTTAATAAAATAAATGAATAATACAGACTTCTCGACTATACTAACTTTCTATGAAGCCTCTAACTGATAAAGATGGAAGTCGGGACAAGACCCACGACATCCTGACTAAACTGAAAAGTAAATGAAATCGTCCGGAAAATAAGGAGGCTCCCCATAGCTAACTCAAACTCTCGGATGTATCAACGAACAATACTAAAAAAACAGTGAATACCGACCTACAAATATCGACATCCAGAGGTCGGTATTCCTTGAAATACCGACCTAAAATCGACATCCCAACTTAGGTCGGAAAAAGCTTGGTCGCTATTAAATACCGACCTCTGGAGGTCGGTATTTACTGACCTCTCGAGGTCAGTTTTTATTTTATGTCGAAAAATTCATATATTATTATTTCCGACTTTCTGAGGTCAGAATTGGAATACCGACATCCGGAGGTCGGTATTTTTATTTTTGTACTGTTGAAATTCTGACCTCCGGAGGTCGGTATTTTTATTTTTGTAATGTTAAAATTTTGACCTTCGAAAGTCGGTATTTTTATTTCTGTATTTTTTAAATTCCGACCTTCGGAGATCGATATTTTTATTTTTATATTTTTAAAATTCCGACCTCCGGAGGTCGGTAATTTTATTTTTGTAATGTTGAAATTCCGACCTTCGGAGGTCGGTATTTTTATTTTTTGTAATGTTGATATTCTGATCTCTGGAGGTCGATATTTTTATTTCTGTATTTTTAAAATTCCGACCTCCGGAAGTCAGTATTTTTATTTTTGTAATGTTGAAATTTCAATCTCCGGAGGTCGGTATTTTTATTTTTGTAATGTTGAAATTTTGACCTCCGGAAGTCGCTATTTTTATTTTTGTAATGTTAAAATTTTGACCTCCGGAGGTCGGTATTTTTATTTTTTTATTTTTGAAATTCTAACCTCCGAAGGTCAGTTTCTGCTACAAAACAGGCAGTAAATTGCTGCATTTTTAGTTGCCCACCTGCATATTTATACCAAAACAACCCAAAGCCAAATAAACTTCATCCAACCAAAACAACACAATAGTTTCAACATATACATTAAACTATTTCAAAATAAACTTCATCCAACTTCAAAATAAACTAAAATACAATCAAATTAAACAATTCCAAAAATATAGAAGTCTAAAATGTCAAATAAATACAACTACTCCTAATCACTCTCACTCTCCTTGTCAGACGTACCATTCTCATCACCCTCACTTTCCTTATAAGACTTATCATTCTCATCACTACTTGTCGGACATGGCAGAAGAATATTTCCTGATTCAAAAAGAAAAGTTAGTTGGGCCTGAAGCGCTGAATACCTCTTCTTCTCTACCTCCTTTGCTACCGCAATCTCCTCCTCTCTCTTCCTCTCTTTTTCTTCTCTCTTTAGGCTACAGCAGCAAGCTCGGCATTGAGACAAGTTATCTTACTCTCCATTGCAGATATTGTCTCTTTATCCCCGCCATCAAAGCTTGAGGATGATGAACCACAATACCAAGACTTCTTCTTCTGATACGCCTTTTTTGGATAGCCATAGATTGATGAACCACAATACCAAGTCTATGTTGTATGATATCTCACATTTTCACAATTAACACACGGACACCTAATCAATCTTGAAGTTAAAAAATCATCAAGTGTCTCTGCATGATTTATAAATCTAGTGACACCTTCTGCGAATTCTAGAATCATACCATCTCAACCATGAATGTTTCTATTATGCATCCTACTACGATCAAGATCCATCTACACAAACAATAATGATAATTTTAATTCCAACAACTAAATTCACCAACTAAACCAGTTTATTTATTTTAACTTATTCAAACAACTTAACAACTTGTTCACTTTAACTAGTTTAGTTTTAACTTAATTCCGACAACTAAATTCACTAACTAACCGACAACATTTATTTTAACTTATTCAAACAACTTAACAACTTTTTCACTTTAATTAGTTTAGTTTTGACTTAATTCCGACAACTAAATTCACTAACTAACCCACAACATTTATTTTAACTTATTTAAACAACTTAAAAACTTTTTCACTTTAACTAGTTTAGTTTTGATTTAATTCTGACAACTAAATTCACTAACTAACCCACAACATTTATTTTAACTTATTCAAACAACTTAACAACTTTTTCACTTTAACTAGTTTAGTTTTGACTTAATTCCGACAACTAAATTCACTAACTAACCCACAACATTTATTTTAACTTATTTAAACAACTTAACAACGTTTTCACTTTAACTAGTTTAGTTTTGACTTAATTCTGACAACTAAATTCACTAACTAACCCACAACATTTATTTTAACTTATTTAAACAACTTAACAACGTTTTCACTTTAACTAGTTTAGTTTTGACTTAATTCCGACAACTAAATTCACTAACTAACCCACAACATTTATTTTAACTTATTTAAACAACTTAACAACGTTTTCACTTTAACTAGTTTAGTTTTGACTTAATTTCGACAACTAAATTCACTAACTAACCCACAACATTTATTTTAACTTATTTAAACAACTTAACAACTTTTTCACTTTAACTAGTTTAGTTTTGACTTAATTTTGACAACTAAATTCACTAACTAACCCACAACATTTATTTTAACTTATTTAAACAACTTAACAACTTTTTCATTTTAACTACATTAGTTTTGACTTAATTCCGACAACTAAATTCACTAACTAACCCACAACATATATTTTAACTTATTTAAACAACTTAACAACTTTTTCAGTTTAACTAGTTTAGTTTTGACTCATTACGATAACTAAATTCACTAACTAACCCACAACATTTATTTTAACTTATTCAAACAACTTAACAACTTTTTCACTTTAACTAGTTTAGTTTTGACTTAATTCCGATAACTAAATTCACTAACTAACCCACAACATTAATTTTAACTTATTTAAACAACTTAACAACTTTTTAACTTTAACTACATTAGTTTTGACTTAATTCTGACAACTAAATTCACTAACTAACCCACAACATTTATTTTAACTTATTTAAACAACTTAACAACTTTTTAACTTTAACTACATTAGTTTTGACTTAATTCCAACAACTAAATTCACTAACTAAACCACATTATTTATTTTAACTTATTTAAACAACATAACTTTTTAACTTTACCTAGTTTAGTTTTGACTTAATTTCAACAACTAAATACACCAACTAAATCAATTTTATCATCTATAGGATCAAATAGTGTTGGTACATATGCTTAACAAATATATTATTTTTAAATTGAAAGCTAAGTGTCAACACTAGATGGACACAAATCGATCTTGCAAGAAAATCAATTTTGTCATCAATAGGATCAACTAGTGTTGGTACTTATGTTTAACAAACACATTATTCCTAAATTAAAGCTTAATATCAACACTAGATGGACACAAATCAATCTTGCAAGAAAATCAATTTTGTCATCAATAGGATCAACTAGTGTTGGTACTTATGCTCAACAAATATATTATTTCTAAATTTAAAGCTAAGTGTCAACACTAGATGGAAACAAATCGATCTTGCAAGAAAATTAATTTTGTCATCAATAGGATCAACTAGTGTTGATACTTATGCTTAACAAATATATTATTTCTAAATTTAAAGTTAAGTGTCAACACTAAATGGGCACAAATTGATCTTGCAAGAAAATCAATTTTGTCATCAATAGGATCAACTAGTGTTGATACTTATGCTTAACAAATATATTATTTATAAATTTAAAGCTAAGTGTCAAAACTAGATGGACACAAATCGATCTTGCAAGAAAATCAATTTTGTCATCAATCGGATCAACTGGTGTTGGTACGTATGCTTGACAAATATATTATTTCTAAATTTAAAGCTAAGTGTCAACACTAGATGGACAGAAATCGATCTTGCAAGAAAATTAATTTTGTCATCAATAAGATCAACTAGTGTTGGTACTTATGCTTAACAAATATATTATTTCTAAATTTAAAGCTAAGTACCAACACTAGATGGACACAAATCGATCTTGCAAGAAAATCAATTTTGTCATCAATAGGATCAACTAGTGTTTGTACTTATGCTTAACAAACAATCGATGGACACAAAAAAATTATCACAAAATTAAAGCTAAGTATCAATACTAAATGGACACAAACACATTATTGAAAACAATTGTACTTGAACTTTAGAAATTTAGAAGCACCAACCTTATCTCATACTTTGATGAAAGAAGCAATATAGTCTTACATCAACTTTTTTAGATGTTGAGCTTCCTCAGTTGCCTAGTACGAAAAGTTCTAAAATTAGTTATATATAAACTTCAAATCCAAGAATATTAGTATATATACATATATATATATATATATATATATATATATATATATATTCAAGTTTTCAATCCAAGTTCATATCTAATTTCTAAAATTAATTAGTTATATATTCAAGCTAATTAGTTCCAAGTTCAAGTTCTAATTTCAAGTTCTAGTCTAAGTTCAACTTCAAATTTTAAGTTCATGTTCTAAGTTCAAGTTCAAGTTCAATTTCTAATTTCAAGTTCAAGTTCTAAGTTCAAGTTCAAATTCTAAGTTCAAGTTCAAGTTCTAAGTTCAAGTTCAAGTTCAAGTTTTAAGTTCTAAGTTTAAATTCTAAGTTCAAGTTCAAGTTCTAAATTCATGTTCAAGTTCTAATTTCAAATTCAAGTTCTAAGTTCAAGTTCAAATTCTAAGTTCAAGTTCAAGTTCTAAGTTCAAGTTCTAAATTCATGTTCAAGTTCTAATTTCAAATTCAAGTTCTAAGTTCAAGTTCAAATTCTAAGTTCAAGTTCAAGTTCTAAGTTCAAGTTCAAGTTCTAAGTTCAAGTTCTAATTTCAAGTTCAAGTTCTAAGTTTAAGTTCAAGTTCTAAGTTCAAATTCAAGTTCTAATTTCAAGTTCAAGTTCCAAGTTCACATTCAAGTTCTAAGTTCAAGTTCAAATTCTAAGTTCAAGTTCAAGTTCTAAATTCAAATTCTAATTTCAAATTCAAATTCTAAGTTTAACTTCAAATTCTAAGTTCAAGTTCAAGTTCTAATTTCAAGTTCAAGTTCTAAATTTATGTTCAAGTTCTAATTTTAAGTTCAAATTCTAAGTTCAAGTTCAAAAGTTAAGTTCAAGTTCAAGTTCTAGTTATAAGTTTAACTTCAAATTCTAAGTTCAAGTTCAAGTTCTAAGTTCAAATTCAAGTTCTAATTTCAAGTTCAAGTTCCAAGTTCACGTTCAAGTTCTAAGTTCAAGTTCAAATTCTAAGTTCAAGTTCTAAGTTCAAGTTCTAAGTTCTAAATTCATGTTCAAGTTCTAATTTCAAGTTCAAGTTCTAAGTTCAAGTTCAAGTTCAAGTTCAAAGTTCAAGTTCAAGTTCTAAATTCATGTTCAAGTTTTAATTTCAAGTTCAAGTTCTAAGTTCAAGTTCAAGTTCTAATTTCAAGTTCATGTTCAAATTCTAAGTTCAAGTTCAAGTTCTAAGTTCAAATTCTAAGTTTAACTTCTAATTCTAAGTTCAAGTTCAAGTTCAAGTTCT
Organism: Solanum commersonii; assembly: GCA_029007595.1. NCBI lineage: Eukaryota > Viridiplantae > Streptophyta > Magnoliopsida > Solanales > Solanaceae > Solanum > Solanum commersonii. The sequence continues at coordinate 11,322,929 of JAJTWQ010000003.1, read as the reverse complement.
AAGTTCAAGTTCAAGTTTTAATTTCAAGTTCAAGTTCAAGTTCTAAGTTCAAGTTCAAATTCTAAATTCATGTTCAAGTTCTAATTTCAAGTTCAAGTTCAAGTTCAAGCTCAAGTTCAAGTTCAAGTTTCAAGTTCAAGTTTCAAGTTCAAGTTCTAAGTTCAAGTTCAAATTCTAAGTTCAAGTTCAAGTTCAAGTTCAAGTTCAAGTTCAAGTTCTAATTTCTAGTTCTAATTTCAAGTTCAAGTTCTAAGTTCAAGTTCAAATTCTAAGTTTAAGTTCAAGTTCTAAGTTTAACTTCAAATTCTAAGTCCAAGTTCAAGTTCTAATTTGAAGTTCACGTTCAAATTCTAAGTTCAACTTCAAATTCTAATTAAGTTCATGACATTCAAACATTCATCATCTAAATTCATGACATTCAAATATTCATCTTCTACTCATAACACTTCAATTACTAATTTCTAACTTCAAATTAACACTTTACTAACTAGTCCTAAAATCAAATCCAAAAAAATCTCAATTCAACCTCAAATTACATATTCTCAAGTTTAAACTAGTTCTAAAATATAAAAATGTTAATTCTTCACTAACTAACAATGTTTAAAAATGTCTAATTTCTTTTTTTAAAAAACCTTAAAATAAAAATCTTCAATTATCTATACCTAACTAACAATAATCAAATCAAATTAACAATTGAATAACTGAAACGACCCCAAAAATGCCCGAAAATGTGCTTCGGAAACACCTATAAATTGTAATTTCCATATATCTCAAAATCCGTACATCATTTCGGAAATTCGACTTCGTATTCTTATTCAGGGGGTCAAATTGAGTGGGAAATGAGTCTAACCCAAATTTTAGAGCAACCGTATCAAAATCCAAAATTTTCAAGTGAAGCCTTTTTCGAGGGTCTACTTTGGAGGGTCATATCTCCTAGCACACAAATTATTTGGTGGCCAATAATATATCCATGGAAAGCCCTTTGAGTTAGCTACCTAACGCACTTCGTTTCACCTCATTCGGAGTTCGGACGAAGAAGTTATGCCCATTTTCGTAAAGTCTGTCCGGCAGAAAAAGGCAATTTCCAGTAGCCGATTTACTGTTCATTTACTGTTCACCCGCCCCTTTTTTTTTCTAAGTGTTGGACGAATTTTTTTCCAAAGGGTATATATTATTTCCTAGATACCATTAATTCATTCCCATCCCTAAAAACATTTCCCTCTCTCAAAAACTCTCTCAAAACCCCAAGGAAACTCAAGGTGAAAGATGGAGCTAGGGTGGATGGTGGCTATTGATTTCTTCACCAATTTCGTTTGGTTCTTGAAGATAAAGGTATGGGGATCCTTTATCCTTGATTATTCTTTCTTTCAAGGAGCCCAATCAAAAGGTTTTCAAGGTTTTTCAAATACACAAAAATCCTATTTCGAATTCTAAGCATGGGTTCTTGCATTAAATAATTTCAAATGATGTTTCATGTGGTTATTAATGATTATTTATGGTTTTAAGAAAGAAATTTTTGTGAACCCATGTCTTCTCAAATTCTTTAAATTTAGCCTAAAGTGAGTTTAATGATTTTGAGTAATTGATGTAGGATTATTGAGTGGTTGATGTGGGTTGTTCTTATATGATCTTAGCTATGTTGAGTTGCTAGAAATTGTTATTGAATGGTATAATGTGAGGTAGTAGCCTTGAATGGTCATAAATTGGGATTTAGACTTTATGTTGGTTATTGGATATTGTTTAGCTTAGCTTGTATAGTTGATTGTTGTTATTATCATTGTTATTGTATTGTTAAATTGTTGGAAGATGAGGATGATGAAGATAGCCATGGAAAGAGGGTAAGTTGATCAAACTTGATAAATATTGTATAATTGGCATGGAATTGAGTATTGTGGCTTATGGCCTTTGAAAAGGATGGTGAGATGGCTTGATCTCTTAGTATTAATAATATTGTTATTAATTGGCTTGATCCACCTTTGGTGGAGGTGGTTATTTGTTGTATTGTTGTGAATTGAGGCCATGAAGGGCATTAGGTGAATGTTATTATATTGTTGTATTATTATACACATATGAGGCTAGATGTAAAGTCCTATATGAAGCTATATGTGAAGGTATGATGTGAATGAGTTTATGTGATCTTGTGACGATCCTATTATGGTCTATTTTGCATATTATCATGAAATGGAATTATTATGTGATGTTTATGGTTTTCATGCTTCCATGATCAAATTATGAAGGTTGATATATATATGTATGTTGTTGGTGGGCTGATTTATATGTATTTCGAAATTGGTTGGACTTAGTACTCTTGAAGTACATGATTTCATTTACATGAACAATAGCCCATCATGTGTTTGATAAAATGCCCATTTATAGAATCCTTAGGAAATGGAAGGTCCAATGTACGTCCTATGAATCGAATAGCTATATAATTATTGAAATGATGATGAAATGGACACATGTATATGATTTTCTCTATATAAGTGTTGTGAGTCGACCAAGCCTAGTACGGGGGTAGTAGGCCCGTATAACCGTATCGAGGGGTTGGTACCTTGGTTGCCTAGTACGGGGGTAGTAGGCCCGTATAACCATATCGAGGGGTTGGTACCTTGGTTGCCTAGTACGGGGGTAGTAGGCCCGTATAACCATATCGAGGGGTTGGTACCTTGGTTGCCTAGTACGGGGGTAGTAGGCCCGTATAACCATATCGAGGGTTGGTACCTTGGTTGCCTAGTACGGGGGTAGTAGGCCCGTATAACCATATCGAGGGGTTTGTACCTTGGTCCCTAGCTCGGGGGTGGTAGGCCCGGGTAACCACATTGAGGGGTTTGTACCTCATTCGCCTCTCCAAGGGGGGTGGTAGGCCTTGGAAATACTATATTGATGGTCACTCACCACACATGTACTATGCCCCACTAAATATGATTTATTTTATGTAAGCATCATTATACATATCCTCTCATTAATATGCTATCTATCGGGTATGATTATGCACTTTGCCTATAAAGTCCTTATCTAAGGTAATCTTGGGGAACACTTAAGTGTGCTTGAAGAGGATTGTGTGGGCGGTCACTTCTTGTCTCACTCAAGTGTGTCTTAAGGTTATATTAGGTAGAGGTCCTATGGTAATGAAATGACATGTGTCCTTCTAAAGTTAAGCATGAGTTGTATATGGATTTATATTAAGTATATGTATGGTTGGCTATGGTCTAATATGTTAATGTTGACTTGTATTATGTCTCTTATACTTGCAAAGGAAAGGTTTTATCAAAGGACATGAAAGCATACCTTTCTTGTAAATGTCCGTTGTGCATATTTTCTTGCATGGTCTCCATACTTAGTACTTAATTGTGCTAACCCCTTTCTTTTGCTTTTTGACTAAAGTGTAGGGATTTGGAGATGGTGATATGTCATGACTACTTGATAGGTTTTTAAGAGTTGAAGATGAAGACTTGGTGAGTCCTCATAGATTCGAGGGCAATAACCAACATGTTCTTTTTATGTCTCTCTAGTATTTGCTTAAGTTTTGAGTGGGCTTAGTCCCAATGTTATATTCAGTATTAGATGGTTTTGAGACATATTGTATAAAGTCTAGAAAGTCTTCCGCTTGCTATTTATTGAAAGTATCTTCGTGAGTGAAGAAAGTTTTTAATTCCTTATGGTTTTGGTGTCTATGCAATGAATGAATGCTAAGAGGCTTGTATTAGACCTCTTCGAGGTCGAGTACGCCGGTTACGACTAGGGGTTGCTCCCGGGTCGTGACAAACTTGGTATCGAGCATAAGTTTCCGGGATGGTCTTAGGTTGTCTCAAAACCACATCTAGTAGAGTCTTGTTCATAATGTGAAGCGCGCCACATTATGAATAGGAGGCTATTGGGTGCTAAGAAAGTTTCACTTCTTCATTCTTTTAGTCGTGCCATGGAGTTTCTCTCTATAATTTCTTCCTTTTTTTTTTTTTTCATATGTGATGGTCATTTGGGTGTAACCTTTGAGGAACTTTTAATGTTGCAAGGATTGAGGGAGAGAATGTTAGTTGTGATGCCAACTATGACTTGGTGACTTAGTAGGTGTGAGGTGAAAGATTGTGGTGATGACTTTAGTATGAATGGGATTCCTTTGGTTATGCGTGTTGTTGGTAGTATCCGGCTTAGTCATGAGGAAGTTTTGTGATGTGTTGAAGGAATTTGTGAAATGTGTGGTGATTTAGAAATGCTAGGTGTAATGAGTATAAAAGCCTAGTGTTGTTTTGATCCGACCTTAGGATGGAAGGAGGTGAATTTGAAAGAACTAGTAAGAGTTTCTCCTAAGTGGGGAAATATGTGGTTAGATGATAAGGTCTTCAAGTGTGGTTGATGTTTATGAGTTAGGCTTGAAGGATGTTTTCATTACAAGAGGTTTAGTGAATTAAAGAGTTGGGTAAGAATGGTTTTGGTAAGATTGATGGTATTTTCATTGAGATTTTTATGAGATGTTAAGGTTGACCTTAGTTGGGTTTACCCTTAAGTGGGGGATGGTACGATGAGTAGTGAAGTTGTAGAGAAGTGTTGATATCCTTACCTACTTCTATATGTGCTTACTCAAGCCTAAAACAAAGAGTTCCTAGAAGCTTGGTTCATGTTTTGGAGTCTTATGTGAAAAGGAGTTTTCCATGGTCTCCTTATGTCATGCATGTTTTAAATGAATTCTTGTTAAATGAGAAAATGAGTTTTCATGTTTCATGCCCCTCATGTTGATAGGCAATTAGAGTAAGTAACCTATGTGATTCATGAGGTGAATGGTTTAAATGTGCTTTTAAGAAGTAATTGCATAATTGGCCGAAGATCATATGATAAGCATGATTTGAGTTGGAGGAGGAAATTCCTCCAATGAAACGGAATATGTCTAAGTTGCATGCATATTGAGTTCGTAGAAGTAGTCCTATTCTCTCATGTAGTATGATGTGTGTTTTAAATGGAGATTTTTTTCTCCTAAATTGTGCATTGTGTGTAATATGGCATACTTGACTTGATGATGTGAATTAAATGAACATGCTTGAATGTGTTCTTATGAAATGGAATGTTAGCTCCTTATGTGGTGGAAACTTTCCTAAAGAGTAGAGGAGGTAGTTCCTCCCATGTTTATGTGAATTAATGAGGTTTGCGCATTTCCATAAAAACTTGTGTTTTTGAAGAAAGATGAGTTGTATGAGTTGTTTCCCTCATGTTGTAGTGCATTGGTTATAAGTGATCAATTGTACTTCATGAAAATAAGGTATGAGCATGTCTTAGTAAGGAGTTGAGAAGTTCCTCCTTGAAAGAGTGCTATTGAACATGGAAACTTGCATATGTGCTTAATGATGTATGGACTATGTAATGACTAGGAGAAGGTAGTTCCTCCTATGAACATGAGAAATGTTGATGTTGGTGTGTTATGATTAGGAGAAGGTAGTTTATCCTTGAACATCACTAAACATGATAATGTCATTGCATACATTCATGTTTAAGTTGACAATTGGTTCATTGTGGTTTTACAATTATGTTGAGGTTTTTGAAATGAGGTGTAAGTGCATTGTTGCATCCCTATGTGGGCTGAATTTGCCATGTTTGTGTCTCTCATGTATGTTTCTTTAACATTCGGGGACGAATGTTCCCAAGGGGGAGATATTGAAACGACCCCAAAAATGCCCGAAAATGTGCTTCGGAAACACCTATAAATTGTAATTTCCATATATCTCAAAATCCGTACATCATTTCGGAAATTCGACTTCGTATTCTTATTCAGGGGGTCAAATTGAGTGGGAAATGAGTCTAACCCAAATTTTAGAGCAACCGTATCAAAATCCAAAATTTTCAAGTGAAGCCTTTTTCGAGGGTCTACTTTGGAGGGTCATATCTCCTAGCACACAAATTATTTGGTGGCCAATAATATATCCATGGAAAGCCCTTTGAGTTAGCTACCTAACGCACTTCGTTTCACCTCATTCGGAGTTCGGACGAAGAAGTTATGCCCATTTTCGTAAAGTCTGTCCGGCAGAAAAAGGCAATTTCCAGTAGCCGATTTACTGTTCATTTACTGTTCACCCGCCCCTTTTTTTTTTCTAAGTGTTGGACGAATTTTTTTCCAAAGGGTATATATTATTTCCTAGATACCATTAATTCATTCCCATCCCTAAAAACATTTCCCTCTCTCAAAAACTCTCTCAAAACCCCAAGGAAACTCAAGGTGAAAGATGGAGCTAGGGTGGATGGTGGCTATTGATTTCTTCACCAATTTCGTTTGGTTCTTGAAGATAAAGGTATGGGGATCCTTTATCCTTGATTATTCTTTCTTTCAAGGAGCCCAATCAAAAGGTTTTCAAGGTTTTTCAAATACACAAAAATCCTATTTCGAATTCTAAGCATGGGTTCTTGCATTAAATAATTTCAAATGATGTTTCATGTGGTTATTAATGATTATTTATGGTTTTAAGAAAGAAATTTTTGTGAACCCATGTCTTCTCAAATTCTTTAAATTTAGCCTAAAGTGAGTTTAATGATTTTGAGTAATTGATGTAGGATTATTGAGTGGTTGATGTGGGTTGTTCTTATATGATCTTAGCTATGTTGAGTTGCTAGAAATTGTTATTGAATGGTATAATGTGAGGTAGTAGCCTTGAATGGTCATAAATTGGGATTTAGACTTTATGTTGGTTATTGGATATTGTTTAGCTTAGCTTGTATAGTTGATTGTTGTTATTATCATTGTTATTGTATTGTTAAATTGTTGGAAGATGAGGATGATGAAGATAGCCATGGAAAGAGGGTAAGTTGATCAAACTTGATAAATATTGTATAATTGGCATGGAATTGAGTATTGTGGCTTATGGCCTTTGAAAAGGATGGTGAGATGGCTTGATCTCTTAGTATTAATAATATTGTTATTAATTGGCTTGATCCACCTTTGGTGGAGGTGGTTATTTGTTGTATTGTTGTGAATTGAGGCCATGAAGGGCATTAGGTGAATGTTATTATATTGTTGTATTATTATACACATATGAGGCTAGATGTAAAGTCCTATATGAAGCTATATGTGAAGGTATGATGTGAATGAGTTTATGTGATCTTGTGATGATCCTATTATGGTCTATTTTGCATATTATCATGAAATGGAATTATTATGTGATGTTTATGGTTTTCATGCTTCCATGATCAAATTATGAAGGTTGATATATATATGTATGTTGTTGGTGGGCTGATTTATATGTATTTCGAAATTGGTTGGACTTAGTACTCTTGAAGTACATGATTTCATTTACATGAACAATAGCCCATCATGTGTTTGATAAAATGCCCATTTATAGAATCCTTAGGAAATGGAAGGTCCAATGTACGTCCTATGAATCGAATAGCTATATAATTATTGAAATGATGATGAAATGGACACATGTATATGATTTTCTCTATATAAGTGTTGTGAGTCGACCAAGCCTAGTACGGGGGTAGTAGGCCCGTATAACCGTATCGAGGGGTTGGTACCTTGGTTGCCTAGTACGGGGGTAGTAGGCCCGTATAACCATATCGAGGGGCTGGTACCTTGGTTGCCTAGTACGCGGGGTAGTAGGGCCGTATAACCATATCGAGGGGTTGGTACCTTGGTTGCCTAGTACGGGGGTAGTAGGCCCGTATAACCATATCGAGGGTTGGTACCTTGGTTGCCTAGTACGGGGTAGTAGGCCCGTATAACCATATCGAGGGGTTTGTACCTTGGTCCCTAGCTCGGGGGTGGTAGGCCCGGGTAACCACATTGAGGGGTTTGTACCTCATTCGCCTCTCAAGGGGGTGGTAGGCCTTGGAAATACTATATTGATGGTCACTCACCACACATGTACTATGCCCCACTAAATATGATTTATTTTATGTAAGCATCATTATACATATCCTCTCATTAATATGCTATCTATCGGGTATGATTATGCACTTTGCCTATAAAGTCCTTATCTAAGGTAATCTTGGGGAACACTTAAGTGTGCTTGAAGAGGATTGTGTGGGCGGTCACTTCTTGTCTCACTCAAGTGTGTCTTAAGGTTATATTAGGTAGAGGTCCTATGGTAATGAAATGACATGTGTCCTTCTAAAGTTAAGCATGAGTTGTATATGGATTTATATTAAGTATATGTATGGTTGGCTATGGTCTAATATGTTAATGTTGACTTGTATTATGTCTCTTATACTTGCAAAGGAAAGGTTTTATCAAAGGACATGAAAGCATACCTTTCTTGTAAATGTCCGTTGTGCATATTTTCTTGCATGGTCTCCATACTTAGTACTTAATTGTGCTAACCCCTTTCTTTTGCTTTTTGACTAAAGTGTAGGGATTTGGAGATGGTGATATGTCATGACTACTTGATAGGTTTTTAAGAGTTGAAGATGAAGACTTGGTGAGTCCTCATAGATTCGAGGGCAATAACCAACATGTTCTTTTTATGTCTCTCTAGTATTTGCTTAAGTTTTGAGTGGGCTTAGTCCCAATGTTATATTCAGGTATTAGATGGTTTTGAGACATATTGTATAAAGTCTAGAAAGTCTTCCGCTTGCTATTTATTGAAAGTATCTTCGTGAGTGAAGAAAGTTTTTAATTCCTTATGGTTTTGGTGTCTATGCAATGAATGAATGCTAAGAGGCTTGTATTAGACCTCTTCGAGGTCGAGTACGCCGGTTACGACTAGGGGGTGCTCCCGGGTCGTGACAAACTTGGTATCAGAGCATAAGTTTCCGGGATGGTCTTAGGTTGTCTCAAAACCACATCTAGTAGAGTCTTGTTCATAATGTGAAGCGCGCCACATTATGAATAGGAGGCTATTGGGTGCTAAGAAAGTTTCACTTCTTCATTCTTTTAGTCGTGCCATGGAGTTTCTCTCTATAATGTCTTCCTTTTTTTTTCTTATGTGATGGTCATTTGGGTGTAACCTTTGAGGAACTTTTAATGTTGCAAGGATTGAGGGAGAGAATGTTAGTTGTGATGCCAACTATGACTTGGTGACTTAGTAGGTGTGAGGTGAAAGATTGTGGTGATGACTTTAGTATGAATGGGATTCCTTTGGTTATGCGTGTTGTTGGTAGTATCCGGCTTAGTCATGAGGAAGTTTTGTGATGTGTTGAAGGAATTTGTGAAATGTGTGGTGATTTAGAAATGCTAGGTGTAATGAGTATAAAAGCCTAGTGTTGTTTTGATCCGACCTTAGGATGGAAGGAGGTGAATTTGAAAGAACTAGTAAGAGTTTCTCCTAAGTGGGGGAAATATGTGGTTAGATGATAAGGTCTTCAAGTGTGGTTGATGTTTATGAGTTAGGCTTGAAGGATGTTTTCATTACAAGAGGTTTAGTGAATTAAAGAGTTGGGTAAGAATGGTTTTGGTAAGATTGATGGTATTTTCATTGAGATTTTTATGAGATGTTAAGGTTGACCTTAGTTGGGTTTACCCTTAAGTGGGGGATGGTACGATGAGTAGTGAAGTTGTAGAGAAGTGTTGATATCCTTACCTACTTCTATATGTGCTTACTCAAGCCTAAAACAAAGAGTTCCTAGAAGCTTGGTTCATGTTTTGGAGTCTTATGTGAAAAGGAGTTTTTCCATGGTCTCCTTATGTCATGCATGTTTTAAATGAATTCTTGTTAAATGAGAAAATGAGTTTTCATGTTTCATGCCCCTCATGTTGATAGGCAATTAGAGTAAGTAACCTATGTGATTCATGAGGTGAATGGTTTAAATGTGCTTTTAAGAAGTAATTGCATAATTGGCCGAAGATCATATGATAAGCATGATTTGAGTTGGAGGAGGAAATTCCTCCAATGAAACGGAATATGTCTAAGTTGCATGCATATTGAGTTCGTAGAAGTAGTCCTATTCTCTCATGTAGTATGATGTGTGTTTTAAATGGAGATTTTTTTCTCCTAAGTTGTGCATTGTGTGTAATATGGCATACTTGACTTGATGATGTGAATTAAATGAACATGCTTGAATGTGTTCTTATGAAATGGAATGTTAGCTCCTTATGTGGTGGAAACTTTCCTAAAGAGTAGAGGAGGTAGTTCCTCCCATGTTTATGTGAATTAATGAGGTTTGCGCATTTCCATAAAAACTTGTGTTTTTGAAGAAAGATGAGTTGTATGAGTTGTTTCCCTCATGTTGTAGTGCATTGGTTATAAGTGATCAATTGTACTTCATGAAAATAAGGTATGAGCATGTCTTAGTAAGGAGTTGAGAAGTTCCTCCTTGAAAGAGTGCTATTGAACATGGAAACTTGCATATGTGCTTAATGATGTATGGACTATGTAATGACTAGGAGAAGGTAGTTCCTCCTATGAACATGAGAAATGTTGATGTTGGTGTGTTATGATTAGGAGAAGGTAGTTTATCCTTGAACATCACTAAACATGATAATGTCATTGCATACATTCATGTTTAAGTTGACAATTGGTTCATTGTGGTTTTACAATTATGTTGAGGTTTTGAAATGAGGTGTAAGTGCATTGTTGCATCCCTATGTGGGCTGAATTTGCCATGTTTGTGTCTCTCATGTATGTTTCTTTAACATTCGGGGACGAATGTTCCCAAGGGAGAGATATTGAAACGACCCCAAAAATGCCCGAAAATGTGCTTCGGAAACACCTATAAATTGTAATTTCCATATATCTCAAAATCCGTACATCATTTCGGAAATTCGACTTCGTATTCTTATTCAGGGGGTCAAATTGAGTGGGAAATGAGTCTAACCCAAATTTTAGAGCAACCGTATCAAAATCCAAAATTTTCAAGTGAAGCCTTTTTCGAGGGTCTACTTTGGAGGGTCATATCTCCTAGCACACAAATTATTTGGTGGCCAATAATATATCCATGGAAAGCCCTTTGAGTTAGCTACCTAACGCACTTCGTTTCACCTCATTCGGAGTTCGGACGAAGAAGTTATGCCCATTTTCGTAAAGTCTGTCCGGCAGAAAAAGGCAATTTCCAGTAGCCGATTTACTGTTCATTTACTGTTCACCCGCCCCTTTTTTTTTCTAAGTGTTGGACGAATTTTTTTCCAAAGGGTATATATTATTTCCTAGATACCATTAATTCATTCCCATCCCTAAAAACATTTCCCTCTCAAAAAACTCTCTCAAAACCCCAAGGAAACTCAAGGTGAAAGATGGAGCTAGGGTGGATGGTGGCTATTGATTTCTTCACCAATTTCGTTTGGTTCTTGAAGATAAAGGTATGGGGATCCTTTATCCTTGATTATTCTTTCTTTCAAGGAGCCCAATCAAAAGGTTTTCAAGGTTTTTCAAATACACAAAAATCCTATTTCGAATTCTAAGCATGGGTTCTTGCATTAAATAATTTCAAATGATGTTTCATGTGGTTATTAATGATTATTTATGGTTTTAAGAAAGAAATTTTTGTGAACCCATGTCTTCTCAAATTCTTTAAATTTAGCCTAAAGTGAGTTTAATGATTTTGAGTAATTGATGTAGGATTATTGAGTGGTTGATGTGGGTTGTTCTTATATGATCTTAGCTATGTTGAGTTGCTAGAAATTGTTATTGAATGGTATAATGTGAGGTAGTAGCCTTGAATGGTCATAAATTGGGATTTAGACTTTATGTTGGTTATTGGATATTGTTTAGCTTAGCTTGTATAGTTGATTGTTGTTATTATCATTGTTATTGTATTGTTAAATTGTTGGAAGATGAGGATGATGAAGATAGCCATGGAAAGAGGGTAAGTTGATCAAACTTGATAAATATTGTATAATTGGCATGGAATTGAGTATTGTGGCTTATGGCCTTTGAAAAGGATGGTGAGATGGCTTGATCTCTTAGTATTAATAATATTGTTATTAATTGGCTTGATCCACCTTTGGTGGAGGTGGTTATTTGTTGTATTGTTGTGAATTGAGGCCATGAAGGGCATTAGGTGAATGTTATTATATTGTTGTATTATTATACACATATGAGGCTAGATGTAAAGTCCTATATGAAGCTATATGTGAAGGTATGATGTGAATGAGTTTATGTGATCTTGTGACGATCCTATTATGGTCTATTTTGCATATTATCATGAAATGGAATTATTATGTGATGTTTATGGTTTTCATGCTTCCATGATCAAATTATGAAGGTTGATATATATATGTATGTTGTTGGTGGGCTGATTTATATGTATTTCGAAATTGGTTGGACTTAGTACTCTTGAAGTACATGATTTCATTTACATGAACAATAGCCCATCATGTGTTTGATAAAATGCCCATTTATAGAATCCTTAGGAAATGGAAGGTCCAATGTACGTCCTATGAATCGAATAGCTATATAATTATTGAAATGATGATGAAATGGACACATGTATATGATTTTCTCTATATAAGTGTTGTGAGTCGACCAAGCCTAGTACGGGGGGTAGTAGGCCCGTATAACCGTATCGAGGGGTTGGTACCTTGGTTGCCTAGTACGGGGGTAGTAGGCCCGTATAACCATATCGAGGGGTTGGTACCTTGGTTGCCTAGTACGGGGTAGTAGGCCCGTATAACCATATCGAGGGGTTGGTACCTTGGTTGCCTAGTACGGGGGGTAGTAGGCCCGTATAACCATATCGAGGGGTTGGTACCTTGGTTGCCTAGTACGGGGGGTAGTAGGCCCGTATAACCATATCGAGGGGTTTGTACCTTGGTCCCTAGCTCGGGGGGGTGGTAGGCCCGGGTAACCACATTGAGGGGTTTGTACCTCATTCGCCTCTCCAAGGGGGTGGTAGGCCTTGGAAATACTATATTGATGGTCACTCACCACACATGTACTATGCCCCACTAAATATGATTTATTTTATGTAAGCATCATTATACATATCCTCTCATTAATATGCTATCTATCGGGTATGATTATGCACTTTGCCTATAAAGTCCTTATCTAAGGTAATCTTGGGGAACACTTAAGTGTGCTTGAAGAGGATTGTGTGGGCGGTCACTTCTTGTCTCACTCAAGTGTGTCTTAAGGTTATATTAGGTAGAGGTCCTATGGTAATGAAATGACATGTGTCCTTCTAAAGTTAAGCATGAGTTGTATATGGATTTATATTAAGTATATGTATGGTTGGCTATGGTCTAATATGTTAATGTTGACTTGTATTATGTCTCTTATACTTGCAAAGGAAAGGTTTTATCAAAGGACATGAAAGCATACCTTTCTTGTAAATGTCCGTTGTGCATATTTTCTTGCATGGTCTCCATACTTAGTACTTAATTGTGCTAACCCCTTTCTTTTGCTTTTTGACTAAAGTGTAGGGATTTGGAGATGGTGATATGTCATGACTACTTGATAGGTTTTTAAGAGTTGAAGATGAAGACTTGGTGAGTCCTCATAGATTCGAGGGCAATAACCAACATGTTCTTTTTATGTCTCTCTAGTATTTGCTTAAGTTTTGAGTGGGCTTAGTCCCAATGTTATATTCAGGTATTAGATGGTTTTGAGACATATTGTATAAAGTCTAGAAAGTCTTCCGCTTGCTATTTATTGAAAGTATCTTCGTGAGTGAAGAAAGTTTTTAATTCCTTATGGTTTTGGTGTCTATGCAATGAATGAATGCTAAGAGGCTTGTATTAGACCTCTTCGAGGTCGAGTACGCCGGTTACGACTAGGGGGTGCTACCGGGTCGTGACAAACTTGGTATCAGAGCATAAGTTTCCGGGATGGTCTTAGGTTGTCTCAAAACCACATCTAGTAGAGTCTTGTTCATAATGTGAAGCGCGCCACATTATGAATAGGAGGCTATTGGGTGCTAAGAAAGTTTCACTTCTTCATTCTTTTAGTCGTGCCATGGAGTTTCTCTCTATAATGTCTTCCTTTTTTGTTTTTTTCATATGTGATGGTCATTTGGGTGTAACCTTTGAGGAACTTTTAATGTTGCAAGGATTGAGGGAGAGAATGTTAGTTGTGATGCCAACTATGACTTGGTGACTTAGTAGGTGTGAGGTGAAAGATTGTGGTGATGACTTTAGTATGAATGGGATTCCTTTGGTTATGCGTGTTGTTGGTAGTATCCGGCTTAGTCATGAGGAAGTTTTGTGATGTGTTGAAGGAATTTGTGAAATGTGTGGTGATTTAGAAATGCTAGGTGTAATGAGTATAAAAGCCTAGTGTTGTTTTGATCCGACCTTAGGATGGAAGGAGGTGAATTTGAAAGAACTAGTAAGAGTTTCTCCTAAGTGGGGAAATATGTGGTTAGATGATAAGGTCTTCAAGTGTGGTTGATGTTTATGAGTTAGGCTTGAAGGATGTTTTCATTACAAGAGGTTTAGTGAATTAAAGAGTTGGGTAAGAATGGTTTTGGTAAGATTGATGGTATTTTCATTGAGATTTTTATGAGATGTTAAGGTTGACCTTAGTTGGGTTTACCCTTAAGTGGGGGATGGTACGATGAGTAGTGAAGTTGTAGAGAAGTGTTGATATCCTTACCTACTTCTATATGTGCTTACTCAAGCCTAAAACAAAGAGTTCCTAGAAGCTTGGTTCATGTTTTGGAGTCTTATGTGAAAAGGAGTTTTTCCATGGTCTCCTTATGTCATGCATGTTTTAAATGAATTCTTGTTAAATGAGAAAATGAGTTTTCATGTTTCATGCCCCTCATGTTGATAGGCAATTAGAGTAAGTAACCTATGTGATTCATGAGGTGAATGGTTTAAATGTGCTTTTAAGAAGTAATTGCATAATTGGCCGAAGATCATATGATAAGCATGATTTGAGTTGGAGGAGGAAATTCCTCCAATGAAACGGAATATGTCTAAGTTGCATGCATATTGAGTTCGTAGAAGTAGTCCTATTCTCTCATGTAGTATGATGTGTGTTTTAAATGGAGATTTTTTTCTCCTAAGTTGTGCATTGTGTGTAATATGGCATACTTGACTTGATGATGTGAATTAAATGAACATGCTTGAATGTGTTCTTATGAAATGGAATGTTAGCTCCTTATGTGGTGGAAACTTTCCTAAAGAGTAGAGGAGGTAGTTCCTCCCATGTTTATGTGAATTAATGAGGTTTGCGCATTTCCATAAAAACTTGTGTTTTTGAAGAAAGATGAGTTGTATGAGTTGTTTCCCTCATGTTGTAGTGCATTGGTTATAAGTGATCAATTGTACTTCATGAAAATAAGGTATGAGCATGTCTTAGTAAGGAGTTGAGAAGTTCCTCCTTGAAAGAGTGCTATTGAACATGGAAACTTGCATATGTGCTTAATGATGTATGGACTATGTAATGACTAGGAGAAGGTAGTTCCTCCTATGAACATGAGAAATGTTGATGTTGGTGTGTTATGATTAGGAGAAGGTAGTTTATCCTTGAACATCACTAAACATGATAATGTCATTGCATACATTCATGTTTAAGTTGACAATTGGTTCATTGTGGTTTTACAATTATGTTGAGGTTTTTGAAATGAGGTGTAAGTGCATTGTTGCATCCCTATGTGGGCTGAATTTGCCATGTTTGTGTCTCTCATGTATGTTTCTTTAACATTCGGGGACGAATGTTCCCAAGGGGGAGATATTGAAACGACCCCAAAAATGCCCGAAAATGTGCTTCGGAAACACCTATAAATTGTAATTTCCATATATCTCAAAATCCGTACATCATTTCGGAAATTCGACTTCGTATTCTTATTCAGGGGGTCAAATTGAGTGGGAAATGAGTCTAACCCAAATTTTAGAGCAACCGTATCAAAATCCAAAATTTTCAAGTGAAGCCTTTTTCGAGGGTCTACTTTGGAGGGTCATATCTCCTAGCACACAAATTATTTGGTGGCCAATAATATATCCATGGAAAGCCCTTTGAGTTAGCTACCTAACGCACTTCGTTTCACCTCATTCGGAGTTCGGACGAAGAAGTTATGCCCATTTTCGTAAAGTCTGTCCGGCAGAAAAAGGCAATTTCCAGTAGCCGATTTACTGTTCATTTACTGTTCACCCGCCCCTTTTTTTTTTTCTAAGTGTTGGACGAATTTTTTTCCAAAGGGTATATATTATTTCCTAGATACCATTAATTCATTCCCATCCCTAAAAACATTTCCCTCTCTCAAAAACTCTCTCAAAACCCCAAGGAAACTCAAGGTGAAAGATGGAGCTAGGGTGGATGGTGGCTATTGATTTCTTCACCAATTTCGTTTGGTTCTTGAAGATAAAGGTATGGGGATCCTTTATCCTTGATTATTCTTTCTTTCAAGGAGCCCAATCAAAAGGTTTTCAAGGTTTTTCAAATACACAAAAATCCTATTTCGAATTCTAAGCATGGGTTCTTGCATTAAATAATTTCAAATGATGTTTCATGTGGTTATTAATGATTATTTATGGTTTTAAGAAAGAAATTTTTGTGAACCCATGTCTTCTCAAATTCTTTAAATTTAGCCTAAAGTGAGTTTAATGATTTTGAGTAATTGACGTAGGATTATTGAGTGGTTGATGTGGGTTGTTCTTATATGATCTTAGCTATGTTGAGTTGCTAGAAATTGTTATTGAATGGTATAATGTGAGGTAGTAGCCTTGAATGGTCATAAATTGGGATTTAGACTTTATGTTGGTTATTGGATATTGTTTAGCTTAGCTTGTATAGTTGATTGTTGTTATTATCATTGTTATTGTATTGTTAAATTGTTGGAAGATGAGGATGATGAAGATAGCCATGGAAAGAGGGTAAGTTGATCAAACTTGATAAATATTGTATAATTGGCATGGAATTGAGTATTGTGGCTTATGGCCTTTGAAAAGGATGGTGAGATGGCTTGATCTCTTAGTATTAATAATATTGTTATTAATTGGCTTGATCCACCTTTGGTGGAGGTGGTTATTTGTTGTATTGTTGTGAATTGAGGCCATGAAGGGCATTAGGTGAATGTTATTATATTGTTGTATTATTATACACATATGAGGCTAGATGTAAAGTCCTATATGAAGCTATATGTGAAGGTATGATGTGAATGAGTTTATGTGATCTTGTGATGATCCTATTATGGTCTATTTTGCATATTATCATGAAATGGAATTATTATGTGATGTTTATGGTTTTCATGCTTCCATGATCAAATTATGAAGGTTGATATATATATGTATGTTGTTGGTGGGCTGATTTATATGTATTTCGAAATTGGTTGGACTTAGTACTCTTGAAGTACATGATTTCATTTACATGAACAATAGCCCATCATGTGTTTGATAAAATGCCCATTTATAGAATCCTTAGGAAATGGAAGGTCCAATGTACGTCCTATGAATCGAATAGCTATATAATTATTGAAATGATGATGAAATGGACACATGTATATGATTTTCTCTATATAAGTGTTGTGAGTCGACCAAGCCTAGTACGGGGGTAGTAGGCCCGTATAACCGTATCGAGGGGTTGGTACCTTGGTTGCCTAGTACGGGGGGTAGTAGGCCCGTATAACCATATCGAGGGGTTGGTACCTTGGTTGCCTAGTACGGGGGTAGTAGGCCCGTATAACCATATCGAGGGGTTGGTACCTTGGTTGCCTAGTACGGGGTAGTAGGCCCGTATAACCATATCGAGGGTTGGTACCTTGGTTGCCTAGTACGGGGGTAGTAGGCCCGTATAACCATATCGAGGGGTTTGTACCTTGGTCCCTAGCTCGGGGGTGGTAGGCCCGGGTAACCACATTGAGGGGTTTGTACCTCATTCGCCTCTCCAAGGGGGTGGTAGGCCTTGGAAATACTATATTGATGGTCACTCACCACACATGTACTATGCCCCACTAAATATGATTTATTTTATGTAAGCATCATTATACATATCCTCTCATTAATATGCTATCTATCGGGTATGATTATGCACTTTGCCTATAAAGTCCTTATCTAAGGTAATCTTGGGGAACACTTAAGTGTGCTTGAAGAGGATTGTGTGGGCGGTCACTTCTTGTCTCACTCAAGTGTGTCTTAAGGTTATATTAGGTAGAGGTCCTATGGTAATGAAATGACATGTGTCCTTCTAAAGTTAAGCATGAGTTGTATATGGATTTATATTAAGTATATGTATGGTTGGCTATGGTCTAATATGTTAATGTTGACTTGTATTATGTCTCTTATACTTGCAAAGGAAAGGTTTTATCAAAGGACATGAAAGCATACCTTTCTTGTAAATGTCCGTTGTGCATATTTTCTTGCATGGTCTCCATACTTAGTACTTAATTGTGCTAACCCCTTTCTTTTGCTTTTTGACTAAAGTGTAGGGATTTGGAGATGGTGATATGTCATGACTACTTGATAGGTTTTTAAGAGTTGAAGATGAAGACTTGGTGAGTCCTCATAGATTCGAGGGCAATAACCAACATGTTCTTTTTATGTCTCTCTAGTATTTGCTTAAGTTTTGAGTGGGCTTAGTCCCAATGTTATATTCAGGTATTAGATGGTTTTGAGACATATTGTATAAAGTCTAGAAAGTCTTCCGCTTGCTATTTATTGAAAGTATCTTCGTGAGTGAAGAAAGTTTTTAATTCCTTATGGTTTTGGTGTCTATGCAATGAATGAATGCTAAGAGGCTTGTATTAGACCTCTTCGAGGTCGAGTACGCCGGTTACGACTAGGGGGTGCTCCCGGGTCGTGACAATAACACAACCAACAAACAAAAACAATAATATACTAACAAACAATCAATTATAATCACTAGAATTAAAGCTAAGTATTAATACTAGATGGACACAAACACATTATTCAAAACAATTGTACTTGAACTTCAGAAATTTAGAAGCGTCAACCTTATCTCCAACTTTGATGAAAGAAGCAATATAGTCTTGTATCAACTTTTTTACATGTTGAGCTTCCTCAGTTGCCTAGCACGAAAAGTTCTTAAACTAGTTAAATATAAACTTCATATCCAAGAATATTAGTTATATATATATATATATATATATATATATATATATATATATATATTCAAGTTTTAATAAGTTCAAGTTTCAATTCAAGTTCATATCTAATTTCTAAACTTAATTAGTTATATATTCAAGCTAAGCTAATTAGTTCCAAGTTCAAGTTCTAATTTCAAGTTCATATTCCTAATTAAGTTCAATTTATAGTAAATTCAAGTTATAATTAATTATAAGTTCTAATTAATTGTAATTTAAATCCCTAAAATTCTAAATTCAAACTAGC
Organism: Solanum commersonii; assembly: GCA_029007595.1. Classification (NCBI taxonomy): domain Eukaryota; kingdom Viridiplantae; phylum Streptophyta; class Magnoliopsida; order Solanales; family Solanaceae; genus Solanum; species Solanum commersonii. Next base: position 11,303,788 of record JAJTWQ010000003.1, on the reverse strand, counting down.
TAGCTAGTGTCCCAACTTCAAACTATTAATTAGTCCTAAAATATCAAATATAATTCAAACTATTAGTCCTAAATTCCAAATTCAAACTAACCTTAAAATCACAAATTGAAAGTACTCCTAGAATTCAAAAATCAAACTATAGTGCTAAAATCCCAAATTCAAACTATTAAAAGTCTTAAAATCTCAATAATAATTCAAACTAGTCCTAAATTCAAAATTCAAACTATTCTTAAAATCACAAATTCAAACTAGCCCTAAAATCCCAAAATCTAACTAGTGCTAAAATCCTAAATTCAAATTAGCTAGCTATTCCTAATCCCAAATTCAAACTATTAGTCCTAAAATCTCAATAATAATTCAAACTAACTCAAATAATACCCAAATTCAAACAACTCTGTAAATACCCTAATTCAATCTAATCTTACAATTTCAAAATCAAACTAATTAACTCAAGAAATATCGAATTTTAAACAAATCCTAAGATACCCTAATTCAAACTAGCTAACCCTAACATTAAAATTTTCAATTCACAAGCAACAAACACAAACTAACAATCAAACAATCCTTAATTCAAACTAACAATCAAAACCCCTAAATCATTCACTTACTAACTAACAATCAATCAAACTAGCAATCAATAAAATTAAGTATATTAGTACTCTAATTTTGAGATACTTCAACTAAATAGAAACAAAAGTAATCTTTTATGGAGGTTCTAAAAATTCACCTTGAGTAAGAAGGTCGGGAATGGTGGCACGAACTGAGAAAAGTGACATGGAGGCGGCGCCGGTCGGGATGGAGGCGGCACGACCTCCTACTGCTGGGCACGACCAGCAGCTACGCGCGACCTCCTGCTGCTGGGCGCGACCAGCAGCTACGCGCGATCTTCCTCTCCTCTGCAGTTGCGTGAGCTTCCTCTGCTGCTGTGATGGTGGCGTGGTGCTGATCGGGGATAGTGGCGTGGCACCGGTCAGGGAGGGTGGGGATGGGCGCCGATGGGGGTGGGTTAGGAGTGGGGCGGGGGTGAGGAGTGAGTGAGGTTTTGAGACTAGTTTAATTTACCTTAGGAGTTAGAGTTAGGAGTTAGACTTGATATTATCCTATTTTTTAAAGAGAATTGTTTAATTAAATTACCAACCACGAAATGTCACTATTTTTTAAAATAATTATCTATATTTAAAAATATTTAATAAATACCGACATCGTGAAGTCGATGTTATTTAAATAAAATAATAATTTAAATATACCGACCTCTTTAGGTCGGTATTTATTAATTTATTTTAATATAAACCCAGCTCTTGAGGTTGATTTTATTAATTAAACATATATATATATATATATATATATATATATATATATATATATATATATATATATATATATATATATATATATATATATATATATATAATCAATAGAAGTTTAATTTAATAAATTTAATTTATCAATCAAGTTAATTTTATTAATTTAAATTATATAACTCCTAATTATATAAATTTTTTAATATATATATATATATATATATATATATAATATTTAACTACACATCAATAGAAGTATAATTTAACAAATTTAATTTATCGATCAAGTTAATTTTATAAATTTAAATTATATAACTCCTAATTATATAAACTTAATTTTATTGATCAATAAAATTTTATCAATATCAAATTTAATATATAAATCTCCTTGAATTGATCATCGGTATTTCTTTAATTGATAATGTATTTCATATCTAAACCACTAGTATATAAGACTTGATTTGTTAAACTACTCGAGGATTATATATTTATTAAATTAAACTTCTATTGATGTGTAGTTAAATTTTATATATATATATATATAATTTAACTACACATCAACATAAGTTTAATTTAATTTATCGATCAAGTTAATTTTATAAATTTAAATTATATAACTCCTAATTATATAAATTTAATTTTATTGATCAACAAAAGTTTATCAATATCAAATTTAATATATAAATCTCCTTGAATTGATCATCAGTATTTCTTTACTCGATAATGTATTTCATATCTAAACCACTAGTATATAAGACTTGATTTGTTAAACTACTCGAGGAGTATATAATTAACTAACATATTTCATACTCCGATAAGGTATCGTTTACATGTCATCATAATTATGAGGTGATCACTACACTTAACATCCATTCAATTAGATCGAACGTATATAATAATATTATCTCGCATTTCATACTCGAATGAATTATATGTTAGCTCTTCACCTCTACATCATGACATGAGATATTAATTTCATGATTAGATAACGGACTGATAGAATTTGTAAATTACTCTAGAAATATAAGTATAATTATCTACTAATTCATATCAACGTAGTTTCATACTCTAAATATGGATTATACATATTTTTTTATTTATTCCACGAATTCTAACTTTTTATTTATAAAAGTACACAAAATTGTTACACTTTTTGAACAATTAATTGTAGGTGTAAAATGAAATTTTAGTATTATAAACAATAGCAAAATTATGAGTATTAAATAGGAATATTTTAAACAAACCGACCTCCGGATGTCGCTTTTATTTAAAGTAATTATATTTAATAAAAAATACCGACGTCATGAGGTCGGTATCACATTAAATTTTAAGATAAATAAAAGTAATCATGTTAATTAAATAATATTGACATCGGGAGGTTGGTATTTTATATTAAATTATTTTTTAACTTGTATAAAATCGTCATTTGGAGGACAATTTATTTAAAGTTAATTGAAAATATTAATTTATTACATAACACAAAATCGTCCTCCGGAAGACGATTTAAATAAAATTAAATCAAAATAGAAAATAATACTGACATCAAGAGCTCAGTTTTAATTGTAATTCATTTTCTAGGAAAAATTCCGACCTCTTGCGGTCGGAATTTGGTTTTCCCGCAAACCGCAAATCGACCTCCAGATGTCGCTTAGGAGGTCGGAATTTTTAATGAATTACAATAAAAATTGACCTCTTGATGTCGGTATTATTTTCTCAATTAAATATAAAAAATACCAACCTCGGGGCGCGTGAGTATTTTAAAAAACAGCCCCAAACCAATATAAAACAGCCATGTGGCATTGTAAATTGAAGTCTTTATTTAAAAAAAAAGACCTATCTTCCCCAAAATTAATTCAAACACCATTGACAACCATTGAAGCTTGCTACAGTGTCACGGCGAGTAAGGACTGCAATATCTCTCTAACTTTAATTCACTTTCACAAAATGAGTACTACATTAATCCATCAACAACCTTCGAATTTCTGACTTTTCAATAAAACCCATTTTCAAAATATATAAATCACTACAAAATTCACTTACAATGTAAAATAAACTCTTTTTCAAAGAATTTTCAAATAACTAACCTATGAGCCTTCACTTCTTCGTTCCGACACCACTATTCAACAAATTTCAACCAGCAATGTTACCAACTAGCTTCGCCTCATGAAGTTTCTTAGGGTTTTGATTGGTCGAAGAGAGAGACGAAGGTAGGTGAAAGTGAAGTGGGTTGGAAGTTTCTTAGGATTTGGGTTATGGGTTAAAAAATGAATGGGTTAAGATAAAACCCAGCCTTTGTTAAATGGGTTGGAGGTGTGGCACACGCTCTTGGATTAAGAGCACTAATGGTGAAAAAATGATGTATTTATAGTGCTTTTGGATGATTTCGTGGGGTAATAGGACCCCCGCAAACTTAAGGTGTCTACTTAAAAAAAAGGTATAAGTTCCACGGGGTAACTATGTATTTCCTCTTATTTTTTTCTTCAAGAACTTGGTTTTAAGAAGAAATAATGATTTTGGGTGAAATACAACTCCTTTTTTGAAATGATTTTCACTAATGGATTCCAAATGCTTTGGGTAACATATCTAAGTAACAATTTTTTATCCAAACCTTATTTTTGGAATCGAGTTTTTAAGTCGATTTAACCCTTTTTTCAAATTGCTTGATATCGGTGTTGTTAGTTTCAAAATCTCATTGTGAATACTTATTTGACTAGATTGTCTTGATTTGGTTATTGTTCGAAAAGGAAAATATCAAGTCTCAGATTGATTTTGATTGATTAAGGCAAGTGAACTTCTAAACCATGTTAGAGTTTGTAGAATTTAGAATCCTCCTTGTTGTATATGTTGGAGAGTAATGAGAATAAGGTCATGAGGTTAATTTCTCAAATTGAATAACCTTAATGATAGAAAGAGGATTAATGAAAAAGACAACGTGTTGATAATATTGTATTGAATAGTGTGAATTGCCTTGAGTGTTGATATTAAATTAGTGGTTGATAAAATGCTTGATAGTGTTGTTGTGGATGGGAATTAATTGAATTTTTCATTTTCTCATTATTGTATGAATATGCCTATTTGCATCAGTTTTGGAATACTATAATGAGATGTAGTGTAATTATGTCGAGGTCAGTTTCAACGAGTGTTATTGATACCAAGGTCTATTTTAGTAGGTGTTATTGATATCGAGGTCTATTTCAGTAGGTGGTATTGATGCCGAGGTCTGTTTCGACAAGTGATATTGAGGCTGACGTTGCTTCCAACAGATACATGGATCTTGGGTGTTCCCCACGGATCTCAATTCGAGAATGGTGATTGATAAATTTAGTTATTGTGATTAATGAATTTGATACTTGTGATTGATGAACTTGGTTATTGTGATTAATGAACTTGATACTTGTGATTGATGAACTTGACTATTGTGATTGATAAATTTGATACTTGTGATTTGATGAATTGTAACTATTGGACTATGATTATGAAATCTTGTGAATTGTATATCGTGAACTGGTGGGTTGGGTTTTGTAGTTGTGGTGGTTCGGTTGGAATAAAAGAAGTTCTCATATTCTAGTTTAGCTTTACCTCATGTTTGGTGGGTTGGTTTTGAGCACTGTATTATTTGGTACTCACTCTTTACTTCTATATTTGTCTAGGTCACGAGCCCGGATCCACGTGATTGTTTTTCTTCTTTCTTCTTTCGAGGCTTATTGAGACGAATTAAGAGGTAGCTGTTTGTCATCTTAGAGGTCCATCTTGTTCCTTATTTATGTTTTTGTTCTATTCTAGAAACAAAGACGTTGAGACTTATTTTTTATCTTTCAAATTTATTATATTACACTAGTCGCTTGTACACGTGTCAACTAGGTTTTGGGGGAATATTTTGAGAATGACTAAGTTTTTCCGCACTTACGTTATTGATAGTTTATTTTCTGCATTTCTTTCACATTATTTGGGTGTTAGGTTGACTTGTCTTTGTGGGATAAGATGAGTGCCATCATGTCCATTTTTTAGTCGTAACAAATGGTATTAGAGCCGTAGGTTCATAGGTCTCACGTGTGTACAAGCTAAGTCTAAGTAGAGTCTCGAGGATCGGTACATAGACATCTCTACTTATCTTCGAGACGATATAAAGATTGTTAGGAAACTTTTTTTATTCATTCTTTCTTATAAAGAGTGGTTACCTTTGCTAGTACTGAGTTGCCACGTGTCTTTTTGACAGATGGCGAGGAGCCGAGCTTCTATTTACACTAGTAGAGGGAAAGCAGTCCCCAAGACAATTGTTGAGACCCCAGCTAGGGGAAACATGTCATGCTCGTGGAGTGACACCAACTAGAGATTGTGATTGTGAAGCGGCACCATCTAGAGGCCGTGCTAGAAAGGTCTCCCTAGAGCCACAAATTGAGATTGGAGAGGACTAGATTCCTCTTGAGTATATAGTAGCTCCTTTGTTTTAAGATACATTGTTGAGGATGCTGGGTTTTTTAAAGAGCTTTTCTTAGGGTCTTGGTACGGCAGGCACACAACAGGGTTCTCAAACGAAAGGTAGGGGCTTAGACCCTAGAGAAGCGTCAGGCTAATGTTATTCAATCACCAGTGGGTCTCGCACTAGCAATTAGAGTATAGTTAAATCCTGAGGTAGTCCTGGCAATGGATAATCAACTTAAATATGAGAGGTTTCAGAAGATGAAACCACCTCAATTTAGGGTGGGAAGAGTCTGACCACGATGTCTGTAGTTACATCATAAAAGGATGTAGCACAAAAAATTGTATGCGGTCAGTACGTGGAATGTATTGAGTAAGTAAGGGACGCTAGCATACATAAAAATGGCCTAATCAAGGCAGGGAAATACGATTTCCAAGATCATATACATAGTGAAAGAATTGAAGAGAAAATAGTTGGAGTCCATAAGTATCATTTGAATTATTCATTCAAAAGTGCGCGCACACATACAAAAAACACACACACACACACACATACTCATACACACATACACATGCACGCGTACACATGCACACACACAGATCACACACACACACACATATACACATACACACGCACGCGTGCGGGCACGCACACGCACACACACCACACACCACACACACACACACACGCGCGCACACACACACACACATATATATATATAATGCATCTAATTCATTATCCTTACATTAAATAAACATATAAAATAACATACTTAACATGAACCATACAAAATTAAGAACATACCTTAAAAAGGTGCATAAATTGAAGAGTTTTTTTTATAACCGACATACACATATGAGCTCATGATGTCCAACTTATAATCCAGTTAGAAAGGATACCCAATACCTTTCCAGAGTACGGAACCTATCAATCTATGTGGATCCAGTAACCTGAGCCTCTCAGGGCTAAATGGAGTTGTTTGAAAAAACGGTATACTCAAATACTACGGTGGCACATAATTATGTGACTTAAATTTTCTAAATTCACATCCTCTTGGTGCTAAGTAATCCTCCCAATATATATATATATATATATACACACACACAAAAATTTATTAACTCTGACAATTATAAATAATATCCATCTATCTGAATCATATATAAGACTAATGTCATGACCCCCATGCTCTGGTGGAAGTGAAAGAAGTCCGAGAGAGAAGAGGCTTTGCACCATCAACACATAAGAGGGATTTTGAGTAGAGTTCAATAAGGCTTTCTTCCCCAACAACGTCTCTATGAGGCAAAGCACAAGTTTAGGGAGTTGAAGTAGACATGCAACATACGAGTATATGTGAAGAAGTTCACCACCCCCACACTTTAGATTTCCAACCTCACGGATGAAGATATGTTGTTCCAGTTCATGGATGGGCTACAAAATTGGGTTAGAATGGAGTTGAAGCACTGACAGGTTAGGATTATTGATGAAGCCATCACGTTGGCGAAGCTTTGATAAACTTTAAGCATGAAAAGAAAGAGGAGATATAGGTAGTCATGACCAATATGGAGGAGATTGTGGAAAAATGAAGGAGCAATAACCACATCTCAAGAATCATGACACCTATAAATCTGATAGCAAGAAGTTTGGACGTCAAAGTGATGCTGAGAAGAAGACACAAACTGCAAAGAGAAATAGTTGCTACATATACAGTGGGACACATTGCTATGCAAGATTCCCTGAACTAAAACACCTTGGTGTATGCCATATTAGGTGAATAAAAGGATAAATATGCACAAGAACTAGTGCAAAGTTCGGGCGCAACGCAGTTGGGCCTGATTGGACTATGCGAAGCTATTGTAAAGCAATCAAAGAAGCCAAAATAATACAGTGCACAATATGTAGACATCATGATCAATGGACGACTGACTCGTGCTATGGTCGACACAGGTGAGGAGGCCAACATTATGACCAAGAGCACAACAATAGAGTTCAGGTTGAGTTACAGTCCAAGTAATCCCACCCCAAGATGGTCAATGCACCACTGACTCTCGTGTGAGGATTCACTCATGGAGTACGAATCATGCTAGGAAAGTGGAAAGGTAAAACAAACTTTACTATCCCTTTTTTAGACATCTTTGACATAATTCTTGGGCAAGAGTTCTTTCGAAAGTGTCACACGATGACCGATCCTTACCTCCAACGACTCTTGGTTATGGAGCAAGAGGGATCATGTATGGTGCCCCTGTTCAAGGCACCAAAGATGGAAGGACAAATTCAACTATCGGCCATGTAGCTCGTGACGGGCCTTAAGAAGAATGAGTCAACATTCATAGCCACCATTACGAGTGTGACTAAAGACAATAGTACTAAAGGGACTTTCTCACCATGTATAAAGAAAGTTTTTGAAAAGAATAAAGATGTGATAGCTGAGGAGTTGCACAAACTAGTCGTGCATGCGAGAAGACAACATTTGATTGTTCATCCAGAAGCAATGCACTGTGATTGTCGCAACATCGGGTGGGGGAAAGTGTCATGACCCACCATATCATCATACCACTTAGGTTCCACGTGGCATAAAGTTGTCCATGTGGCAGACTTACATTGGAAGAACAATAGTTCTTGGTGGAATATTCTAGAAATATAGGGATAATTCCTTGGAAGACATAGAATTCCATGGATTTGCATGGAATGTCCTTGGAATCTTCTAGTTATGTAGAGAGTTCTAGACTAGGGACTTGTACATAATTAATATTTACAAATTAGCCTCTAGTGAGTTGTATTAATAGAGGGACATTCATTTGTAATGCAATGAAGCAAGAAAAATAAATCTTCTAAGTCTTAAGTAATACAAAAGCCTTTTAATGCAATTTTCTTGTGTCTTTCTTCATTCCCTTAGCGATCTAGTATTAAAAGGCTTACTTGAGCTTGCAATAGCCTAAAGATTCATGAGTGAGTTTTCAAGTGCCGCACAATGTGCTTAGTAGAAGTCTTAAGGCCATACCACTAAGCTGAAAAGTCATATCTAAAATAACCTGTACTAAGATTAAGATTCATATCATGCAAATTTGCATACTTGAAATCCAGTTTAAATTACTATAGAAGTCATGCTAAATCAGTACAATGTGGTTTTAACGGCTAAAATAAATAAAAAAGGAAACATAAGCTTGTGAGGAAATTGTAGTTCTTCTGAAAACCCTAACTTTTCTTGCACACAATTTTACAAAATTCTTGAATTTAAAATATTTTAGGTATGAGAGTGAAGGGATACTGTCATTTAAGTCTTACATACCTGAGAGAATGAGATTTGAAAGAATAACTTGCTTGAAAGACTTGAAACCCTAACTTTGCTTTTCTTGTAGTTTATTTTTTCTATGTTTTTGGGGTTGAGAGCGCAGAAGAGAAAGGAAACTAAGTGCTTGATGTAATATATTCCCCTAAGAAAAGTTTAAACATCGTGGCTTCAATTTAGGAAGAATGAGAAAAGACCTGGACAACCCTTATTTAAAAGTTGTCGAAAACCTTCCACAGACCATCTACAGTACATGGTTTGATCTACTAGCCGTAGATCTTATCCATGAAAGTAAGGATGAAATTTTGAGTTTTTGAAGTTCATTCTATAGGCCCAAATTACGGCGACCTAGACAACCCTTATTTAAAAGTTGTCGAAAACCTTCCACAGACCATCTACAGTACATGGTTTGATCTACCAGCCGTAGATCTTATCCATGAAAGTAAGGATAAAATTTTGAGTTTTTGAAGTTCATTCTATAGGCCCAAATTACGGCCCATAGTTGGATTTACGACCCATAATTATATCCTTGTAAATCAGGCCCAAATAAGTTTTAGGACTTTATTTTATGGGACCAAATTACGGCCCATATATGGCTTTACCACCCGTAATTGGGTCCGTGAAAATCAGACCAGAAAATTCACTCTCTGAAGTTGATTTTACGAGTTCAAACTATGAGTTGTACTTCAATTTACGATCAATAAATGAAGTTCGTAGTTTTTAGACTCTGAAAACTCTGCTAGGGTAGTCTTTGGTAAAACAAAGTATACTTTTTTACTCCTAACTCTGATTGATGCAAACTTTGTGGCGTTGGAAAGAAGAATCAGAGAAATTTAATTTGATAGGTTATGGGCCACCTAATTAATTATATGTTGAGATATATGATCGTTTGAACTTGACCCTTGCAGGAACTAATGTGAAAACATTAGTCGGTAGGAAGGTTTTGAACTCAAGTTAGTATTAGAGGTCTCTCATAACCCTAAAACACTTCCCACTCATAGAAATGAACCTTAATACATAAGCACAAGTAGAAAATTACTTGATTCAAGCTTATATACTTAGATGAAAGATTCGAATTTTAAAAGAAGAGTTGCGAGGCATTACAAGTCCAATTTTTGGTGACCAATTTTTCCTTCACCACTTGTCCAATTTCTCTAATTTCCATTTAGTTATTTTACAATCTCATTGATAAACATTTGTAACAAGTAACAACCATATTTCCCTCAAGTATTGTGAGATTTTAATAAATATATTCACAATTTTATATATTTTCTGTGATTATCAAATGAAAATCATTATTTCATAATTTTTGACACATCTATATATATATATCCACGTTGTTCGTCCAAAAAAGAACCAAATAGTCAATACTAATATAAAAATTTTATTGTCAATTACAAAGTACTAAAGGTTCACATCAATAAAATCGAAAAAAGATAAAGGTATAGTGTATGCACAGAATGACAACATTTTAATCCACCCAACTTTAGTTTTAGTTTTAGTTTAAGCAACTAAGCTTTAGTTTCTCATCCCAAAATTGCTGATGAGATAATTGCGATTTGGAAAATAATGTTTCATCTGAAATGCAATCAAACTTTTCAACTAATTTGCAATCTTAATTAATTGATGATTACTGTTGAGTTGAACTGAAGGTGTTCTTGATTGTAGTTAGGTACAATCAGATAAAGCTACAAAATCTGGTACATTACAATTATTAGACTATGGTGACACAAAAGAATTCTGAAGACATTCGTCTTGGTTTTCTAATTTGTGTAGACCTACACGTACTACTTAGCATCCTATGTGGCAATTTGCATCTTACATGACATTCTACGTGTATTATGCCATGTAGGACACGTGTCTCCACTAGTTCAACTTCATACACGTTTAAGTGTCTACTTGTGCACACCCAAATTAAACGTTATAGATGTGAGATGATATCAAATTAACCGGCATATTTATGTATTACGCCTTTGGAAAATTTAAAGTTTGGACTTCCAGACATGTTAACATTTTAATGTAGGCAACTTATTGTGATCAAAAGTAGTCAAAATAGTGTTGTAAAAAAGTTGTTAAAATAAACTGATTACAAATTATAGGTATCGTGAAATTCTTGATTATAACCTAAGATCCACACATTCAATCTTCATTTTCTTTTTAGCCATCTTTAGTATACAAAACTATACTAACTTTGATTAATTTGAATTTTTAATATGCGAGCAAAAAAAAGGGGACAGATCTGGAACATTCACGTTAGATAATGTCATAAAAAACATCTAACACTTTATATTAAAAAGTTCTCCATTTTATAATTAAGCTCAAATTTCTGATTAATGGTGTAGGAATTACAACTATTTTATTACGCCTTTAAAGGTCCATTCTTTCAATATTTACGGATTCAACTACTTAGCTATTACGTCAATTTCCTCCGGAGTTAGAAGGTGAGTTGAAAATTTAACCTCAAAAATTTAGTATTGAATGTGTTTTTATTTTTGATATAGATGGAATCAAAGATACTTTATAATTTGAGTGAATATTTATAAATAAATTTTATGTTTCGTGCTTAAAGTATTATGTTAAAATAAACCTATCATCACAAGGCTTTTTTTTATTTTTATCAATTACCCGGATAGGGTGTGTTGTATTAGCAAAAAAAGGAGTAGAGGGGGGCTTGACCCAACCTCAATACAACATTGATCAGTCACAAAAACTAGAAGACTTACAAAATCTACTATAGAGCCTTCTAGAAATTTATGAAGAAGAAGAAAATAACTAGCTTACAAAAAAAAAATTCTCAATCATATTTTGTAACACCCCAGAAAATTTTGAGCCAAGTCTCGAACCATTCTTCGTAGTGAGTGAGATTTTACCAAGGAATTAAATTTTTTTTAAGTGTTAAGGTCACTAGATGTAGCACCTTGAGTTCCAAAGAGAACTAAACTAGAAATAGCAAAATCTGAAATTTTGCAAGTTAAGCTAAGTATGAGTTTTGGGTTAACTTCAAATGACCATAACTCCTAGCTCAGGATGAATTAGGTGTTCTACCAGTCACCGTAGGAAAGACCTTTGAATTATCTTTCCAACGCCACCAAGTTTACTAAGTTTCGAGGTTGGATGAGTGAGAAATGGCCCTTTGAAGTTAGGCTGTCCAGTTAAGGAAAGTTAGCCGGAAATAGTGAGGGGTATTTTGGTCTTTTGGTCTTTTCCTTACCCAATCAGATTTAATTCGTTTTTAGTAATATTTTAAGGGTCTAATCCTATTGGGTTCAGTTTTATAATCCTAAAATTAGCCTAGGGTTTTATTTGAGAGAAAAGAAGAGAAAAGAGGAGAGGATCAAGCGTTCGTCGAGATTCTTGCGTCTTGATGTGGATTTTCACCATGGGTTTGATCCCTAAGAGGTATCTAAGCTTCCATAGCGTTGGGTTTCTCACCCACACGCCAAACATGTTATTTTCAGCGCAAAATTTCATTCTTGAATTTGAAAGATTTGAGTTCTTGATGAGGTCTTGATGAGTTCTTGTTAGGTGTTCTTGAAATTCATTCTAAATCTTGCTGTGTTGGGTTTTGATGATTTTCTAGAGATTAAAGTGAGTGTTTTTAGGGATGTATTGAGTAGATTAGAGTGTACTTATGTTAAGTAATCGAATCCAAGTGATTGGGGAAGAAACCATTCGATTCTAGGCGAAATAAGGTGAGAAAACGAGCAAAGAATTTCGTTGGATTTTCTGGGTTGGGGCCTGGCGCGATGAGCCAGCCAGAGCGCCCCAAACCCTCCTCGGAATTTTAGGGGCTGGCGCCCCACGCCATCCATAGCGCCAGGGTCGATTGCCCCTTCCAGTTTGTCGTCGGTTTCCCCGTTTGAGTTCGTTTAAAGTGCACCTTCACTCCTTTTCGATTCTTACTACTCTAGGCTACTTCTAAACACCTAAAATCATTCCTAACATGATCATAACCTTGAATTCATAATTCAAATTCAAGGTAGAGTTAATTGTTAAGTTTTGACAATTCTTTCGAACATTCTAAGAAAGCCCCTTTGAGTCCTTTTGTTAAGTCTTGTACAACTTCTAGTAACTTGTTTCAAGACTCGAAAATAGTTTAATGGGGTAATAGGACTTCCGCAAACTTTAAGTGTCTACTTCAAAATAAGGTCTAAGGTCAATGGGGACTTTATGTACTTCCTCAAATAAAAATTAAAAAAAAACCCAAAGTTTGAATTCAAAATAGCAATTTAGGTGATATAATCTTGCAATAATCAATGAATAACAATGGAGGGGAGTTTAAATTTGTTACCCAATCAAAGTTTCTTCAGAATCCACTTTGAAATCACCATACCGAGCTTGAAAACTCAAAATGGTGGAGATTTGGTTGAAATCCCGACTTTGTCAAATAAGACACTGGAGTCCTCCTTGAACCCTAGTCAATTAAATGCTCCGTGAAAGCAAGAGCTCCTCCGCAAATGTGGAGGTCAGCAATCCCGACCTTCCATGAATGCAGTGGTAAAACTTCTAACCCTCCGTGAACGCGGGAGTCCCTCCACGAATGCAACGATCATAAGACACCAGCAATAGAAAATCACATAAGACACAAAAATCACAAAAATGATCTTTGGGATTAATTCAAAACGCCTCACACACAAATTAGACATGCTACTCGACCAAACTTGACACTCCGAACTTATTAGAATCATCAAAGTATGAATCTAGGGTTTCCTTCATCCAAAAATCATGAAAGTCACAATAAACAAATATAATGCCTAAAAAGGCTAAATCAAGCTCGGGACCTTTGAAAATTCAACCAAGACCCCTAGGCCTACAATCATTCCCCAAATCCAACAGAACCATCGGAAATCCAATCCGAACATCCAAACCTTGAATGTTCACCAAAGTCAACTCACAGGCTAAAATTTCAATAATTTCCAACTTAGGACCTCAAATCCATGAAAAGACTCCGGATCTGAAATCGATGACTCTCTTAGACAAATTTTCATATTATGAGACTGATCAAAATCGACAAAACTCCATTCCAAGACTCGAAACTTCAAAAGACACCAAAAACTATTTTTTTTGATAACTTAAGTCTTTCAAAACTCTAAAATTCCACAAGTCACAACTTTTTACTCAAAACTTGAAATCAATTTCACAAACCAACTAGAAATGACTCTGGCAACCCTCGAGAGGGGTAAAACAGTAATTTTATGAAAAAATTCTAAAAATGACCTTCTAAGTCATTACACTAAATTAATAGTTTAAGCAATAAAATCAAGTTTCATAATTGAGAAATCATTGTCAAACACTCTTGGGAAAAATAACTCTCCTAGGGCCTAAAAGACGTGTATCAAAATTCTACTTAGTTTAGAATATGGAGATGTAAACCCAAAATCAAAGAACTAAGAGTTTAAGTCCGAACAGATGATTAAGAGTAAAAGATGAATTCATGATATCCCGTAAGAAGTAGCTCATCCTTGAATTCATAAAACGCCAATAACGCTCAACTACACTTCATCCAATTCTAAGTGTAGGCGGTCACAATCAAGTATAAACCCAACGAAGAGTTAGGGTCGATCCCACAGGAAGTGATACGGTAGAGAATTCAATTACGAAGTAAAAGACGTGTTCTAGTCGTTTGTAGAAGTAAACATTATCGAAACAATTTAAAGTAAATTTCAAAGGTTGACAACTACCATCAAATAGGGGGATTAGAGTGAGCAATTAACAACTACGAAAACAGGGTAGTAATCAAATAGAGGGGGATCCTTAGGGATGTAATCGATTAAATGCCAATTTCGCTATATGGGTGGTTATTATCTACTAAAAGACGTTGAATCTTAGTGAGTAGGCTAGGCTTTAGATGTAATAGCCATCTCTTGATCAACTACCATGAATCAAGCGAGTTCTCTTGAACCTCGACAAGCATAACAATATGAACAGCCAAAAACCTCAATTAATCTACTCTCTCGAGCTAGATTGGTAGGATCGAATTTAGATTCACTTTCTCAAGCTGAATCAACAATAACCCAATCACTACAATCATCATTTGATAGTTTTAATTATAAAACCTCTTTCTCAAGCAAACCTAGAATACTAAGTTAGAATTGCATTTGGAACTACCATTCATAATTAAAACACAGTTATCAATCAAACCCACTTCAAATTAACATTTAAATAAGTAAATATTAACACTCATACGCTAATTAGAACATTTAATCACATAATCACACCCCTAAGAATGGGGGTTTTAGCCACACATCATAAAAAACAATAAAATGTTACCAACTATGTTCTCCATAAGTTAGATAACAAATATCAAGTCTTCACAATGCTTGGAATCAGTTCAAAATCAAAACCCAACTAAAAAACTACTAAAAACAGGGTTTTATATGAATAAATAAAAACAGAGTTAGAATGTGTAGGAACTTTTGGAACTGGAAGAACTTTTTTTCCATATTTTAATAATCGCATTTATGCTCTTCCAGATTTTCAGCTTCATAACAAATCAGCGGAGTAAGTCGTATGTTGATGAACAGGTCGGCGATGCGTCGAGTGTGCTTTTCCATCACAGTCTTGGCTTTCCCATTTATCACTTCCAAACTGTAACTTTAGGCGATCAGAACTACCATCGCCGATCTATTCTTCACTTTGCCGAGTTGCAATTTTCATTACCGAGATGGCATTTTTCCAAGGCTAGCCTCTGGAACTTTTGGCGATCCCCAGCCTTGTTTTTCTTCAACTTTTTGCAGCTTTTCCACTCCTTTTTGCCCGGTAATGTCCTTTCCTTGCTATTTTGCCTTCATTGCTGCAAATTAGCATTTTAACATCAGTTTAGAGTATAAAGTAGGCATTGATGACACTAAAACTATGAATATTAAACCATAAATGAGTCGAAATCCATGACTCATCAACACCCCCAACTTAAACTTTTACTTTTCAAAGATGAACACATGCATGATTTTCCTCATAGGCTTGCCTGTATTTTTCGATCAACATGACTTTAGGCTCAATCAAGATCACAAAGGTCTTTCAAAGCTTGTAACGTGGTTGAGGGTAAAGGTATGATCATTTTTGGCTTAGTGACTTATATCTTTATGAAGCATGGCTTGCATTTCACTTTTTCTCCTTCTCTTTCACTCTTTATGATTTTTTCAATCCACCCTATATTCTTTTAAGCATGACCCATTGGATACTTCATTTCTTTTGTCCATTGTACAAACTTTATTTCAACAATTCTTTTCTTTTTTTCGATTTCTTTTTTTTTCACGTTTCTCTCTGTTGTTTGTATGTGGAGGGATTCTATCTTTTTCAACATGATCCTTCAAGGGTGAATTTCTCAAACTTCTTGATTGTCCTCCTTTTTCACCACACCCCCAACTTAGGCTTTTGTCCTAAGTTGTCTATTCAAAATAACCAATGTTTCATGACGATATTAGGTGGGAAAGAAAGAGGCCAGATGTGTTCAAGTTTCATCCAAAGAAAAGGATAGGCTCAAACGGTGCAAAGCAAGGTTCACACTCTCACAAGGTAATCACAAAGAGGTATAATGGCAATTTTGGTTCACTCTCCACAAATGGTACCTAAGATCATCTCTATCATTCACCTACATTAGTCGATTGGACGAATGGGACAAATTTTAGGTATTATCAAGCACACATTTCAAGACAACCTCACCAAACATGGCATTCAACACAATCATCAAATAAAACTCTACAATTTGAGCTAGCGTGCACCGATCATCACAAGATTCATTTCAATAACCGGTCAGTCACAATGAGATGCTAAGAGTTCACATATGACTTATGCAAGTCAAATTTGCCTCATTGAAATCACACACACATATCATTCAATTAAGAGCATTATTCAGGTCATCGGTATTGATCGCAACCGACACTCAAATTTGCGAGATAACAACAACATTCACAAATATCAGGAGGTGACAAAAAAAAATTCGGGTCAAAATCAACATTAACATTAAAACCAGTGGATCAAAAACCAATATTCACTAACAAAATCAAGCATTCACACAAAAACAACCATAATATCCATAAAAAAAAACATCCCAAAAGAGGTAGGTATATGAATATACTCTCTCTCGAGCTAGATTGGTAGGATCGAATTGAGATTCACTTTCTCAAGCTAAATCAACAATAACACAATCCTTACAATCATCAATTGATAGTTTTAATTCTAAAACCTCTTTCTCAAGCAAACCTAGAATACTAAGTTAGAATTACATTTTCAACTACAATTCGTGAATTAAAACACAACTATCAATCAAACCCATTTCAAATCAACATTTAAATTAGTAAATACTAACACACATACGCTAATTAGAACATTTAATCACATAATCACACCCCAAGAATAGAAATTTTAGCCACACAACATAAAAGGCAATAAAATGTTACCAACTATGTTCTCCATCAGTTAGGTAACAAATATAAAGTCTTCACAATGCTTGGAATCAGTTCAAAATCAAAACCCAACTCAAAATTCTACTCAAAAACTACTAAAAACAACGTTTAGATCAAAAACCCAAAGTTAGAATATGTAGGAACTTTTGGAACTGGAAGAACTCTCTTTTCATATTTTAAAAACCACATTTATACTCTTCCAGATTTTCAGCTTCAGAACAGATCGGTGAAGTAAGTCGTGTGTCACCGAACAGGTCGGCGACGCGCTGAGTGTGCTTTTCCATCACCGTCTTGGCTTGCCCCTTTATCACTTCCTCACTGTAACTTTAGGCAATCAGAACTGTCATCGCCGATCCATTCGGCACTTCGCCGAATTGCACTTTCATTGCTGAGTTGGCTTTTTCCCAAGGCTGGCCTTCTGGAACTTTGGCGAGCTGAAAAACCACTCGGCGGTTCGCCGAGTGGTCTTGGCGATCCTCAACCTTGCTTTTTTCAGAGTTTTCACTTTTGTTTTGCTTGGTAATGTCCTTGCCTTGCTCGTTTGCCTTCATTGCTGCAAATTAGCATTTTAACATCAGTTTAAAGCATAAAGTAGGCATTGAGGACACTAAAACTATGAATATTAAGCCTTAAATGAGTCGAAATCCTCAACTCATCAAATATGTGTTTCACAATTAAGATCGTGTAGCAGCCACCTTAATATGCCTTGTACTCAACAAAGAAAGAGCAAGTGCAGTATCAATACACAAAATCACATAGTACTAGTAGGATCATCTGTCAGCTCCAAAGATATGAATATAAAAACATAACTAGAACATAGTAAAAACAAGACAATACATACATTAACCAAGAGCGCAATACAACAAAACTCTTAGTCACCAATCCTGACTTAACAATTACATGAAGCATGTCCAATAGGATCGCAAACAAGCCCGGTTCACTCAAAACCAACACACAGGAAAATAATCAAACATGTAGGTATTCGAGCCAACACTAATATCACGTATCAGACATGGTACCCGAATCAACCGATAATATGTATCATACATAGTACCCGAGCTAACCAAGAATATCTCATACTAGATGTGGTACTCGAGCCAATCGAACGTCACGCATCACACAATCACAGTCACAATAAAATACAACTACACTTATAAACACAAGAAAATAGGTCACCTTCATTGCATGAGATTATCAACAAGTTATCATTTCAGATTCATTCCCTTGATCTCTCTAACCATGCATCATACAAGTTGCACTATAGAAGTAGTTATCATACATGCATTACGTAACTTGTAAACAATCAATCATCACCTACCTCAAATCAAGCCTAGAATACTCTATTGTACCTGAGTTTTCCCCTTGTTATGATACCTGACTTTTTCTTGGTCTACAAACAATCAATATAACATATAATCATACTCAAATGGCCTAAAAACACTTGGATTAGAACTTTCAAACTCCATGCCAAAATCATGATCATCCCGCCCAATCAGGGCTTTTCCACGATTAATTCATCTAAAACTATCAATTTCATGATTATATTAGTGAATTACAGCAAATAAATCAAGAAGAAATGTTGTTATAAACAACCCAAGGTTTTATCACCCGATTCATTTCACAATTAGTTCAACCATTATGACGGGAAGGGTCGTTACATGCAGAAATAAAATGTAGTGCAGTGGTATAGTGCTTTTCAGATGAACCCCTATGTTTAGGGTTTGAATCTCACTGTAAATATTATTTTACCTTATGCTATTTTTTTAAATTTCGGGTTCAACCACTATTAGGCTCAATCTTTCACTATTAAGCATATATATTTTAAAATGCTAAAATAGTGAATTTAATCCAAAATCAAACTGTCTCAAAAATCCAACTTCTTAAATAAAATTTTTGGATCCGTCACTAGCCTTAGATGAGAAATTCAGTTGAAAGGTAATTAAATATGCTGCAAAAATGTGAACTTAAGTCCTTCCAAGAGCATATACATAATGTCTTCTCAAATTGGTTTTGAGCTTAAGAAAATGGGATGAATTCAATTCCTCAACACACATTATGCTTAGTGCATTACAGAAATCTTTAACTATATAAGCGAGACAATATAACTGTATAGTTACTAAACTTTCACACTGTTATATTATATCAAATTCACTAAGATCATGACGTTTGAGGTTCACTTTAAGGCCGTTCTTCATGGATATAGTGAAGGAGAGTTGTGGTGTGACTCGATGACTACGAACTGGACCTAACTTGTAATGAAGTAATATAGCTGAAGACTGAAGTTGCAGAATTCATTAATTATACACCAATGTATAATATTATATGAAACTATAAGAGATATTAATACATTGATATACAACTTTATACATATTAAAATTTCATCAAACTTTGCCCGTTGGTTTCTCCAAACGGCAAGATGGAATCTTTTGAAAATTTGTGGAGAAGAAGATCTAGTGATGACCTATCAACCCCAATCGGTGAGATATCATCAATCACAATAGAATTGATTGGGAAATATTTTGAAAATGACTAACACTTTGCTCTTAGAATTTCTCTACAATAATCACATTTGTAATGTGAGATTTTTCGGAGTTGTGGATGAAATTTTAAGATGATTCTTGTTGCACTGGATTCGTCTCATCAAGATCTATCATTTGTCTTTGAGTTTGGATTTCTTTTAGATCGAGAGAGGGTTGTGACCCCATAGCAGTCCTCTAAGACCCCTAAACTCCTCCTTTGGGCTAATTTAGATAAGCATTAAAAATCTTAACTAAATTATGTAAAGTAACTTTATGAGAGTGTAATTATCTCAACAAATAAAAAAGGAAAATAACAGATCAATTGGTTAATTAATATTCAACAAAGAGTACTTTGATTCATAAATCATATCTCAAGTTGCTGGGAAAGTCTAAGTTAAAAAGGGAAATAAAAAGTCTAAGTTAAAAAGGGAAATAATAAGATCAGAATGTGTATAAAAGTTTTTATTATTTCAAATTATATATTAAAGAATGTAAAATAAGACTGTTAATATTCGTAACTTTTACAGTACATGATCATTTATCAATTTGGAATTTAGATTTTTCTTTTTAATTCTTATATTGTATTAAAAAAATTTAAATATTATATATGTTATTTTTAAAAATCTTTTTTTTATTAATATGAGGGATATGCCTAGGGCTCTTCATGGTTATGGTTGTAAAATCAAACCAAACCGCAATCCGAACCAAATCTATTAAAAACCCGATATTTGGTTAGGTTTGGTTTTAAATTTTGAAAAACCGATATTATTTGGTTTGGTTTTGATTTTACTAATAATTAACCGCAAAAATAACCAAATCAAACCGAGAAGTTAGATATATAAATTTTATAATTATTTATAAATAAAATATAAGTATTTTGATAAATTTTAATTAACTTAAACCTTTAATTTTACTATTTTCTGAAGCCCAACACTTAAATTTTAGTCCAACTATTAAAACTCTAAATCCCTCAATATTCATTACTTTAAAGATCACACTTTCTCTGTTCTTTATAATTTTTTCTAACGGAACATTGAATAATTTTAAACTCAAGCTAAAGAATATGGTAATTGATTTGTTTTGACTATGAAATATTGGATTTTTTTTATAGAATTAATTTCTCAATATTTTAAGGTGTAATTTTATTGAAAAGTCTATTGATAAGATGTTGAGATCTCCAGAATATTGAACCAACTTTATGATATTGACAATGAGTTTTTTTTAGTTTCTCAAACTTGGTACATTGGATGAATCACTTTGTTCATGTAATAGCTTATTTGTACTAAGTGTTTGTGTCTATCGAGATGTGTA
Organism: Solanum commersonii; assembly: GCA_029007595.1. Classification (NCBI taxonomy): domain Eukaryota; kingdom Viridiplantae; phylum Streptophyta; class Magnoliopsida; order Solanales; family Solanaceae; genus Solanum; species Solanum commersonii. Next base: position 11,282,546 of record JAJTWQ010000003.1, on the reverse strand, counting down.
TGTCCTCAACAAATTTATTACTTTCAAATCGAAAAAAACCAAAAAAACCTAACCAAACCAAACCAAACCAACAGTTATTTTTTTTATTTGGTTTGGTTTGGTTTTAGAAATTTAAAAATCGATTCAAATTGGTTTGATTTTGATTTTAACTAATAACCGATCCAAACCAAACCATGAACACCCCTAGATATGCCGAACGCATGTGCACTATGATATCGAAATATTGTATGCGATAACAAATTTCATAGACAATAAGTCTTTTAATTAATTGAAAAACTCTAAATATTTACGTAAAAATAGAGTCCTAATAAACATTAACTTTGTGCTACTAATTTAGGTGCAAACATATTTTGACAGTAATAATTTCTTGTATGAAATAGATTACGAAATAAATATTTACATTGTAATATTGATTAAGGGTCAAAATTATGGTATTATAGAGCCTCTTGGTAGATGATTTTCAAATCTTTTTCTATCACAACTTTCAGGTTGTCCTTTTTTTTTTATGCTTTGTCATCATTGGGGTGGGCATTAGTGACGGATCTAGGGTTTTCATTCAGGGGTTTGAAAAATAAAAATATAAATGTGTAATAAGCCAACAAAATAAAATTTCAAGGAAATATTAGTATATAGTTTATAGGTACAAAGTTAGTTTCCTTACAAGAGACCTGAAACTAACATGAGTGATTACAGCAAAAACAAAAAGTTACCCCTTTACAATGTGTCAATCTAGAACTAGAATGCTAAGTAGAGCAAAAAATGGTGTTAAGTAGAACAAAAAAAATTAACCCTTCACAATGTCTAACTACAAATTAAACTCCAAAAAGATATCAGTCCTAATACTTCTCAAACACGTTTACAATACTATTCGATGATGTTTCATTGCTTGAAAAGATGTGAAAGTTAGGAACTGAAACTAAATGAAAAGAAGGCTTAAAAAATGAAACACTCACATCAAGATTCAAACTCTAGATGTGAAAGTTAACTTAAAGGAGACCTGCCACCGCACTATAGTTTTCTTCTCATCCATGAGGGGGTTCAAAATTAATATATATACATAAATACAGAAAATTTACCTTTTATATATAGTGTAATTTTTTGCCGAGGATGTTCGGGTGAACCCCCTAAAACCCACATGGGTCCGCCCTTGATGGGAATAGTATGGTACATACCGAATTATCATACAATATCAAATTTTTTTATATTGTGATTTTGGTATTATGGTATTTGGTATGGTATATGATATACATTTTAATTATTTTTTTTGTATTTGGTATGGTATTTAGTATTTAAAAATGACATGTACAATGTGTTTGATACAATTGAGACCTTTCTTGATTTATCGAAGTCATAATACTCTATTATACGAGTATATATGTAACACCCTGACTTTTCGAAACTCTAACTTAACTCGTATCTTCAAGGAAAGACGAAGAGTGATTAATATATAAGTAATGATGTGGGTCATATTTTAAGTTCTCAAGAGTGACATCTTAATATTTGAAGTTAAGCGAGTTTTGTAATAAAAGTTGGTGAAAGTTATTGCAAGTTCCTTTTTAAAGATATCTCTGAAATTTAGTGCAAATGTCTTGGAGGTTTTCTCCCAATATAAGAAGAGGTAGAGGGCCCACAAAATATCAAGTCGAATGTCTACAAGTCTAGTTTCCAACGCATCAAACCGTTCATTCATACGACATAGAAATAGAGAGATATTTACCTTTTTGTACCGACTACGCAGTAGAGGCGGCTAGTGGGTCCCCCAGGTCGATGGAACCTTATAAGATAACATCTTCTTCATTATTTTTCATTGCAGCTTGTAAATAAACCCAGAAAATAAGAGAATTGCTCCTCAAATCATCCTTGTGTGTTCATGATCTCTTCTTGGCTCTTTATCAAAAATTTCCTTACGTCGCGAGCTCGCCGTTTTGGTAAAGTTTTCATGGTGAATTGTGCGGTGTAGCTCCGTGAAGGTTGTGGAAGCAGGGGTTTTTTAATTGTTTGAGTTTATTCCTGTGTTCTTGGCGTGTAAAGAAAGGTAGGAACCATCTTTTATTAGTTTATGGATACTTAGGTCTTGGATAGTAATTTACAATAGGAATTCATATCGATTGTTAAATTGTCGTAGTAATTCTTGTCCTTAATTATTGATTGAGTTACCTAAAGGAAAAGGTATGTTAAGGTTATTCCCTTTGTTTGGTATGTTTCCTTAAAGCTTGGGAGTGATATAATATGTTTGTTAATGTTGGTGATCTTGTAGATATAATTGTAAGTGGTTGGTTGATTGAGTGGTTATAAACCCTCATTTTAGGGGCTCATAGTATGTTAGGAACGACCCTAAGTTAGGAATGACTTGGAAACTATTCATATATAATATTTATAGCTAAATTGCTCGTCTTTAGCCTATTGAATTATTTGTTTTCGCCCTTGGGGCTATTGTGGTTAGTTCCTGAGCTATGAATTGCCTATGGGGGCTATGATGTTGGCTAAGAGGACTATGCTATTGCCTTAGAGGGCTATGTGTTGCCTACGGGGCTACTTTTATGCCAAAGAAGGCTATGTGTTGTCTACGGGGCTATGTTGATGCAAAAGAGGGCTATGTGCAGCCTAGAGAGCTATATTGTTGCCTAACAGGGCTATGTGCTACCTACAGAGTTATATCGTTGCCTAAAAGGGCTATGTGACTTCTTACAAAGACAAGGGACTACTGATAGGGGTATGTAGATTGATTTGGCACCTTCTAGGCTTATGGAGACCTAGGTAGGTGGTATGTTGTTTGAACCTGCCCAGCTTATAGGGGGGTGGTTAGGTTGATGTTTGATTATTTTTGTTTGTTTAGATTTAGTAGTGGTCTAGCATGCTTATCTAAATATTGATTTCCTTACCTGATTTTTTTTTGAAATATTATGATACTTGCTCATTTAGTCTATCGTCTTTTATACTCGGTACATTGTTTGGTACTGACGCCCCATTGCCTAGGGGTGCTGCATTTATGCATGCAGGTCCCGATAGAAGACTCGATAGACCTCCCCAACAGCACAGTTGAGTTCCAGTAGGTTGGCTAGTCCCTTTCCTTCGGAGCTGCCAGAGTTTAAAGGTTTGTTGGATTTTGTTATATATAGTTTTTGGGTATGTCGAGGTCCTATCCCAACCAAGATTTACTACTCTTAGAGGCTTGTAGACTAGTGTGTCGGGTTGTATTGCCACATTATTATCCATGTTGGCCTCGTTTGTTGGTTGGCCGATGTTTGGTGATGGTTTAATTTTTTGTCTTGTTACATAGTATTTCTTCATTTCTATATAGAGATAATGACAGCTTTGACAGCCTATATAGCGTTTACATTTTCCTAGATATCATGGTGGCCTCGACGGCTCAAACAGAATTTATGTGCTAGCTTGTTTTTTTATATGACCCGTGGGAGTAGTTATATTCTTTACAGGGTTGTTGACAAGGGCCTTGCCGGCTAAGGACATATTTTTAAGCCGAGATATACTTGTTTGTTTTCTTAACTATGTGTGGCTTCTCCATGCCATTACAAACTGGCTAAGCAGGGTCGGCCTAGGCCCAAGTTTTGGCATTAGGTGCCAGTTGTTCCCCTTGAGTTTGGGGCGTGACAATATATTAGTCAAAGTTAAAATAAACTATAGTTACCGATTTACCATACCGCAAAATACCAAAATCGAACTTAATATTTAAATAAATTGGTATGGTAATGGTAAAATAGTTTTAAAAATCGAATATCGAAATTACGATAGCGAAGTTTCAAATACTGTACCATATCATACCATGTCCACCCCTAGTCATCATCCTTTTAGTTATTGTTAATTTATTACAAGTAATTATGTTATATTATTATACTCATACATAATGTAGTTCGTTTTTCATTTACCTTATTCTTTAGAGTGTGTTTTTGTTTAGCAATACAATATAACTTTGACTTTTGATATCAATGATGAAATTTTGTTCAATACATTTAATTTTGTCCCTTCATTATAAGTATGATGGTGAATTATCATGTTCCTCTTTAAAATAATTTTTATCTTACATTTTTTACGTCATTTTTTCTTGGAGTTTTGTACTTAATAAAAATACATAAAATCCCCCCTGAACTTGGCTACAAAACTTACTTTAGCACTTTAACTTTACGGGTAATTATTTACCCCCCTAATCTCTTTTCAAGTGAATTAAAATACACCCTAATATTATACGACCAGTCTCACATTGGCAAGTGCATTTCACACGCGTCATGCCATTGATACATCAGCACTATGTCATTGCCACATCAGCGTCACATTAAACATTATTTAAATTTTTATTTTTAATTCATTTTTGTTTCTTTTTATTTATTAACACTTTTAGAAAGTAGAAAGAAATCTCAAAAATAAGAATTAATCCATGATTATAAGAAAAATAATCTTAAATAAGAACAAATTTTTAGTTGAAAGAGATTCAAAATCTCAAAACCATTCCCACAAAAAGACATTCAATTTTTAAGACACGTAATCAAAACAAATAAATAATAACGACTAAAAATTTAATTTGAGATGAAAAAATTGTAGATTTTCATTAAAAAGAGCTTCAAGTTCATCACATCCAAACTTTGCTGTAAATACTAATTTTAATTTGAAGCAAGAACAAATCGATGGCTTTTCTATTTTTTTCTTGTTCATCACACTTTTTGGGTTTTACTTGTCACGCCCCGAGCCTACATCGTAGGGGGGACTGGCACTCGAGAACCATAGTTAGCCCCAAGCGAACCCTTCATCTGGCTTACTTACTCAGTGGAAGACTGTTACTTGATGAGTCCACGATTTGGACTCATTTAGGGATTTATTTGAATAGATTTAGTGTCCTCTAATGCATATTTTGTACCAATAACTGATGTAAATCCTTGAATTTTAGGTATTTGGATTGAGGAACAAATCATGGACATTATTGAGCAAAAAGGAACAAGGCAGCTGAAAGAACTAAGGAAAGAAGGCCTGAGGATCACCTAACCCATTAGGCGAGTCGCCGAACGGCCAAGGTCTCGCCTAATGTTCCAGAGTGCCAAGTCCTAAAGGAGAAAATCTAGTCGGCGAGAGAAAGGAGCAATCGGCGAGTCGCCGAACGGTTCTGCGATGCAGTGTCATATCGCCCAAAGTTACAGAACCTGAAGATGCTAAAGGCAAAAGTAAAACGGCGATGAAAATGACCAAAGGGCAGATCGTCGATTAGATCGGCGATCCCGACTAACTGTGCCGATCGAACCTCCGCAACACACTTTTTGACAACTATAAATACTTCTTAAAATTTTTAGTTTAGCAAGCATGTAGCGACCATTCCGAAATAATATAAGTCAATAACTCACGAGATTTTTATGCATATATATTGTACTCACACTAGAACAAAAAATGACAAAAAAAAAAATCAATATTATCAACTTCCAAGTACCCAAACTAGGTGGTTCATGCTTCACATTCATTCAAAATTAGTGGTAAATTTAATATATTACAAGACTTGGGCTTACACACCCAAAAAAAAAAAAAATAGAGCCATACTTATATTACAACCCCTGGTGACATGATCAAATTAGTCCTCAAAATTTCATGTAAATATAAAACACATAGATCATGTACAAATCTCAAGGTTTATACAAAATATAGATGCCTACATGCAAATGTGATCTTCCTTAAGGCTCTCAAAATTTCCCTCTCCAATGGCTAGCTTCATGCATCGACTCACTCATTTCCTACGATAGAAACAACTATCTCTAAGCATATAGCTTAGTGGTATAAAAGTATAGGTTCGGAGCCATCAAATTCACAAAACTACCCTTCTCAAGTCACGGGCAGCATAATTGAACATAATAAATAAATCAAGTAAACAATATATCAAAAGTATCAAGTTCGATATTTAGAGGTCCAATTGTCAAGAACGCTCATAGCACCATTTTCCAAGAGATTCAATAACAACGCTCGCCCAATATGTACATCATGTCTTCACACCAAGCACAAACAAGTATCAAGAAGGGACGACGCCTTATATCAAGAAGGGTCAAAGCCCAATAATCAAGAGAACCAAGAACCATATTAAAAATGGCTTTCTAATTCGTACTTAAAATGGACAACTTCCATACTTAAGACGAACTAAAAATTCAGAGTCAAGATGGCAAATGATCCGAATCAAGAGGCATGCCAATAGTGACAAAGTCACAGCCACAAGAAGGACAAGGTCCCAACAAGAGTGCCAAGTGATCAAACAATCCATACAAGTGGCCGAGTTACACAAGCGTCTTTAACTTCTCAAAGGATACCAATACAACAATGCAAAGTGACAAGAGTAACCAAGGTACCAAGATCAAATTTCAGATATACTAGCAGTTAAAAGAGTGCAAATACAATTTTATACACAAACCTCAGTACTTTAGCAAAGAAACATTCCAATACAACTTCAAGAGTTCAAACTGTAGATCACAACGTATCAAGGTCCTCAACTTGTTCACGAGTATATACAACCTTAAAAAATACAATTAAATAACTTCTTTAATACCCAGTAGCTCAATAATATTGGTGTAAAGCAGAATTATCATCACAAGAAAGCTTAGCCTGTACAAACACGACTATGCTCCCAAAACAGTGATTCTGGCCAGCCTAGTACCTTATGTCGCAACTTAGATTTGAAAAGGAAAACGGCAAAACTAGACTTTATAACCTTCATGAAAGATATAGCTACACTTCTTAAGGTTGCAAACAAACAAGAATCACCGCAACATATATTTTTTATAAAAAGATATATTCAAAACACTAACAGCTGTCCATACAAGATTTCAAATTTCAAAATCTGGACAGAACTTGTCCTATGTTGCGTGCCCTATTTCGATTCCATAAAAGCTAAATCAGAGTTTTCCATAAACATAAAAGTTGTAGGTCTACGAATTATCTTTCCAAATCATATTTATTCACTACAAACGGAGTTCTAGAGGACGAGATATGCATAAATTACCAAACACTACCCAGCTCATGAACAAATTTCGTCACTTACCTAAAAGAAGTGTGTGTCTCGAATTCCAGCCAAAAGAACCAAGTTTTCTCTTGTGATTTGAAGAACAATCTATTTAGATATGTTTCTAAGGTTCTAAGGCTTGAGGAAAACGAAATTACTAAAGGAGGGGTGAAAATATATAGTCAAACAAGTGATGTTTATCCGTTGGGTAGCTGTCCTTCAAAGGTGCTGCCCAAAAATTTCACACACACACACACACCTCATCTCCTTTTAAAGTTATACATAATTCTAACTAGAATATTACCTAAACACCCCATCATAATCCCTTAAATTACGATCACAATTTATGCTAAGCAAGGTAGCAATTATCACAACATTACAAGTTCCCACACACACACACACACAGATATATATATATATATATATATATCCCTCATCTCCTTTTAAATTTATACATAATTCTAACTAGAATATTACCTAAACACCCCATCATAATCCCTTAAATTACGATCACAATTTATGCTAAGCAAGTTAGCAATTATCACAACATTTCAAGTTCCCAAAATGAGACTAAAATATATTCTAGTAATTAAGCAACGGTAAATCGACATGTGACTCTTGGTTAGTATTTAGGGGTGTTACAAGGCAGTTTTAGAATCTAATCGTTTGTTGAAACATATTATTTTTTCAGTTTTGAAGTTTGAGAGCTTAGAACTGATTTTAAAGACAATATTTTCTTAGCTTTGAAGATTTTCATTTCTAAGAAATTTAAAGTGGGTGTTGAAGATTCTTCATCTTAGACCTTTGTAAAGACTATATCAATCGAACCCAGTTGATGAAAACACAACTTGGTAACCATTTTTGCATTTTTACTATGTCTAGCTAAAACCCCAATTCTTGGGGTGTGATTATGTGATTATAGGTTGATTTAACTACTGAGTTTTGTTAATTGAAAGTTTATTTGCTTTTTAAAAGTGATTTCGTTCAGTAATTGTGGTTGACTTTAATGGATTGTAGTTGCAAATACAATCTTAACTTTGTGTTTTTGGCTTGCTCAAGACAAAGGTTTTAAAACCAAAACTACTGAATCGACGGTCTATGGGTATTGGGTTGTCATGGGTTCAGCTCGAGAGAGTGAACCCTAAACCCTTTTCCACACATTCAGCTCGAGAGAGTGAATGGACTAAAGCGAAGGCAATGCTTCATTGTTGCTTATTGGTTTTAGAGAGGAACCAATTTGATTCGGGGTAAATTGTTTGAGAGAAAGCTTACCCCCACTAAAGTCTAGCTTATTCACCGATTTACAGTTGTTTACTATTAATTACAATTACTCGGTTGTTTACCTTATCCCATAATCCTATCACATCCCAAGAATCCCATCTCCATATTCATACTTTCGTACTATTTGTTGTTTTAGCTGATAATACAAACAAAAACCCCTTGATATTTGATATTTGTGTCACCCCAAACTTGAACTATGCTTTTATTCGTAAATGTTTTTAACTATGATTGACTTGAACATATTCTTACTTGCCTACTGATTTTCAATTACGAACCACTTCCTTGGGACTAGACCCCAACTCACTTAGTTGGGTTATATTACTACTTACGGTTGTTGACACTTAGTATTGGATGAAGGGTCCTGATACGTGAAATCATTACTCAACAAAGATGAGTCTATGTAATAAGCTAGAATGTTATAAAGGAACATTCAACTGTCCAATAAGCCAAACTCAAGTCTCAACATAATAGAATGAAAATGAAAAAAACTAAAGAACTAATATTTGACTGTCTATGAAGCCTCTAAACAACTGAGATGGATGTTGGGACAAGACCCACGACATCCTAATGAACTAAAGTACTGAAAGCAATAAAAATGGGATCCTCCGGAAAGAAAGGAGGCTTACCACAAGACTCTGAATGCTCAACTGGATCAACAAAGCGTGGGATGCTGATCCTGGTTACATATATCTGTATCATAAAAAAATGCGGGCCAAATGGCATCAGTACATTAAATGTACGAGAATGCGAGGGGAAATCTACACAAGACATAAGCTTGAAAGGAACTGAAAAAACAAATATGGTCTTAACTCAACTCAACTCAACTGAACTCATTTCAATATAAAGCAGTATAAACAAGTGCAATGTAAAGAAAAACTTGTTAAAACATGGATAACAACTCTGTGTATTTAGAAATACAATAGTAACTCTGTATGTATACAAGGATACAATGTAAACTCTGAATGTATATAAAAATACAATTAAATCTGTGCATACAAGAATACACAATACTTCTGTGAGAGTTTTCCTAACCGACAACCATCACTGAAGATCTACTGTAAGATATAACGTTTTGCCTCAAGCTGCCAGGGCCGTCATATACCTTACCGAGGGTATAGAACCTGACTACTAAGTGGATCTACTAGTCTATGCTATAAAGCACTAAGGAATCGTCTAAAAAGTATGACCTTTTTTCTACCCATGATGGCTACATAGTTTATGGGGGCTGGGAGTTGTCTGAACTCTCCCCCATATCGGTGCTCAATACTACTCCCAAAATATAATACTATCTCTTATATTTAAAAACATAACTTCTTTCTGTGGTTTGAGATAATTGCTCAAAACTTAGCTCAAATGCTATCTTGCAAAACAAACTTTCCTCTCTTGCTTAATTGTGAAGGCATTTACTCTTTACTAAAAAAATTAGCTCAAAGGCTCTTCTGGAAATCAAAGTTTCCTTTTTTGTGTAAATATGAAAATATTTTACTCTTTGGGAATACATAGTCCCCATATACTCTTTCGAAGAAATGAACTTCAACTCTTACTCTTTACTCAACTCAAAAGCAAGTCATAAAACAAATCTAGAACATTTGAAAAAGACTTATGGAAAACTCTATAAACTTCTATTGACTTGACTCTTAACTTTCCTTGAATTAAATTATGAATTCAAGGATCATGATCTCATGTTGTTTAGACGTACCTTAGAGTGTAGGAATCAACTAGGAAACACAGGTACGTAACAAGGGAACTAGTACGGAAAGAAATGGGAAAGAGTAGAAGACCTGGCGTCCCTGGCGCTCTGAGTAGCGCGGGGCACCAGACCCAAAACTTCAGAACTGAAGTCGGGGCGCTTTGGCTGGCGTGATGCCCCAAACCCCTGCCCAGAAAACTTTGATTTTTCTTGGTCTTTTTTCAACTCTTAAACCTCTAGTTTCGATTGGTTCTTTACCCAAACACATAGATTTGACTACATAACCAAAATATGTAAGAATCTACACAAAACGACACCTAATTTCATGAATTTGAATCAACAACTCCTCAACAATTTCAATGAATCAAGAACTCAAAAGAACTTCAACAAAACCCATCAAGAACTCAATTTCTAAGCCTTGAAGCACATAAATTCATTGAAATAAATCATGATTGGCGCGTGGGTGAACTAACCCAACGCTATGTGATCTCACATACCTCGTAAGGATCACCCCTTGACGAAATCCACGATCTTAGCTTCAAGAACTTGACGATTTCTTGTCTCTTCTCCTCCTTTCTCCTCTTCTTTTCTCTTCTCTCAAAACCCTAACTTTTTTTGATGAAACGTAAACTGAACCAAATCAGTTTAGACCCCATCTTAATTACAAAAAACGAAATTAAATAATTGGGTAGTGAAAAGATCATAATACCCTTCTAAAATCCGGTTTTGACTTTCCTTATCTGGACAGCCCAACTTCAAATGGACATATTTGTCTCATACGAACTTGGAATTGAGCAAACTCAGCGGCGTTGGAAAGATAAATCAAAAATATTTCCTACGGTATCTAGTAGAACACCTAACTAATCCTGAGTTAGGAGTTATGGTTGTTTGAAGTTAACCCAAAACTCAAACTTAACATAACTTAACCAATTTTCTAGATTTTTCATTCTTTTCAAAAATGACTCTTTCTAATTCTAGCTCTTTCTAGTTGCGGGGTGTTACAATATCTCCCCCTTGGGAACATTCGTCCTCGAAGAGATCAATCCTAGTAGGCTAAGGGCGTAACATCTACACTTAGCTCAAACACCCAACAAGCAAAATGTAAATACAACATGCCAACTTAAAATATATGCCAAGAAAAGGATTAGTACCTTAATTTGGAACCTCTCCGGACTCGAAGAGATGTGTATATCTCTTTTTCATATCTTCATCAGCTTCCCAAGTAGCTTTCTTAACAAATCGATTCCTCCAAAGAAATTTGACTGATGCTACCTCTTTTGTTCTCAACTTGCGAACTTGGCGATCTAGAATCTGAACAGGAATCTCCTCATAAGATAAGCTATCCTCGATACTAATATATTTCGTTGGTATGATCAATGAAGGATCGCCCATACACTTTTTCAACATGGAGATGTGGAACATCGGATGAACTGCTGCTAATTTTTGTGGTAGCTCTAACTCATAAGCTATATTGCCCATCCTCTTGGATATTCTGTAAGGACCAATATACCGGGGACTAAGCTTCCCCTTCTTACCAAACCTCATAACACCTTTCATGGTGAAACTTTCAAGTAGACCCAATCATCTACTTCAAACTCTAAGTCCCTTCTCCTAATATCCGTATAGGATTTCTAACGAGTCTGCACTCTCTTCAACCTCTCTTGAATAACTTTCACCTTTTCCATAGCTTGATGAACTAAGTCTGGTCCTATTAACCCAACTTCACCAACTTCAAACCATTCAATAGGAGATCTACATCTTCTCTCATAAAGAGCTTCATAAGGAGCCATCCGGATGCTAGAGTGGTAACTATTATTGTAAGAAAACTCAATGAGAGGTAGGTGATCATCCTAATTACCTTTTAAATCAATCACACAGACCCTCAACATATCCTCTAAGGTCTGAATAGTGCGATCTGCTTGACCATCTATCTGAGAATGAAAAGCAGTACTTAAGTTCACATTTGAACCCAAGCCTTTCTGAAAATATTTCTAGAACTGTGCAGTAAATTATGCACCTCTATCTGAAATAATTGAAACTGGTACCCCGTGAAGTCTAACTACCTCTTGAAGATACAACTTGGCATAGTCCTCTTTGTATGGGTAGTCTTTACCAGTAAAAAGTTGGATGATTTTGTCATTCTATCAACAATCACCCAAATAGAATCATACTGTTTGCGAGGCCTTGGTAAACCTGTAATGAAGTCTATGTTGATCATCTCCCACTTCCATGCTGGAAGTTTTATATTTTGAGTCATACCACCGGGCCTTTGGTGCTCTACTTTAACTTGTAGACAATCCGGACACTTAGCAACAAACTCTGCAATGTCTTTCTTCATACTACTCCACCAATAAACTTCTCTCAAGTCACGATACATCTTTGTGGAACCCGGATGGATAGAATATCTGGAGCTATGAGCTTTCTCTATAATCTTCTCTTGGAGTTTATCCACCTTTGGTAAACATAACCTACCTTGATACCTCAATACACCATCTCTCCCTTGTTCAAAAGCCATTACTTTTTGCTTATGAACGTTTGCCTTTAATTCAAGCAAAATAGGATCTTAGTCTTACTTTTCTTTCACTTTTGACACTAATGATGATTCAGCCCCATTCATCGCTATTATTTCTCCTTCTGTGGAATCCATTAGTTGAACTCCTAATCGTGCAAGTCTATGCATATGTTTTGCTAACTCTTACTTATCTTCCTCAACATGGGCAATACTACCCATAGACAACCTGATCAAGGTATCAGCAACAACATTAACCTTACCTGGGTGATAGAAGATACTCATATCATAATCCTTGAGTAACTCTAACCACCTTCTATGTCTAAGATTAAGCTCTTTCTGACTAAACACATACTGAAGGCTCTTGTGATCGATGAACACATCCACATGAACACCATACAAATAATGATGCCAAATTTTCAAAGCAAATACTACGGCAGCCAACTCTAAGTCATGGGTTGGGTAATTCTTCTCATGAACTTTCAACTGTCTAGAGGCATAAGCTATAACTTTGTCATTTTGCATTAACACACAACCCAAACCAACTCTGCACGCATCACAATATACCACAAAGCCTTGCGTACCTTCTGGTAAGGTCAATACTGGGGCAGTAGTTAGCCTTTTTTTCAATTCCTGAAATCTTTTTTTCACAAGCTTCAGACCATTGAAACTTAACTGTCTTCTGAGTCAACTTGGTCAAAGGGGACGAAATAGATGAGGCCCCCTCTACGAATGTTTTATAATATCCAACCAACCCCAACAAACTCTTAATATCAGTTGGAGATGTGGGACTAGGCCAATTTTGCACTCCCTCTATTTTATGAGTGTCAGCTTTAATTCCATCACCGGAAACAGTGTGGCCTAAGAATGTCACAGACTCAAGACAAAACTCACACTTAGAGAACTTGGCATACAACTCTATATCTTTCAGAGTTTGAAGAACTATTCTGAGATGACTAGCATGATCTTCCTCATTTCTCGAATATATTAAAATGTCATCAATGAACACAATAACAAACATATCTAAATAAGGCTTGAACACTCTATTCATAAGGTCCATGAACGCTGCAGGCGCATTAAACGGAACGACATGACCAGAAACTCAGAATGACCATAATGGGTCCTGAAAGTTGTCTTTGGAATATCACATTCTCTTACCCTTAACTGATGGTAGCCTATGGTCTATCTTAGAGAAACAAGTGGAACCTTAAAGTTGATTGAAGAGATCATCAATTCTCGGAAAAGAATACTTATTCTTGATGGTAACCTTGTTCAATTGATAGTAATCTATACATATCTTAAGGGAGCCATCCTTCTTTCTCATAAATAAGACCGAAGCACCCGAAGGTGAGACACTTGGTCAAATAAAACCTTTCTCTAGAAGATCTTTCAACTGCTTTTTCAAATCTTTTAACTCTGTTGGTGCCATCATATATGGCGAAATAGATATAGGACGAGTATTAGAAAGAATATCTATACCGAAGTCTATCTCTCTCTCAGGAGGGACTCCAGGAAGATTATCTGGAAATACTTCTCGAAACTCTTTTACTACTGAAACTGACTTAATATGAGGTTTCTCAACACTAGAGTCATTAACTAAGTGATAGACACACCCCTTGGAAACTAACTTTCTTGCCTTAAGGTACGAAATAAAGCAACCCTTAGGCATTGCTAAACTACTCTTCCACTCTATAAGTGGCTCATTAAAAAACTGGAACTTGAAAACTCAAGCTCTACAATCAACTAAGGCATAACAGGCATGAAGTCAGACCATACCTGGAATGACATCAAAAGCTACCATGTCTAACTCAACTAAATCAGTCATGGTGCTTTTGTGATTGACGATAGACTCTCTCTGCTAAAATAAACTCACCAACAGGTGTAGAAACACTAAAGGGCTCACTAAGTTTTTTAGGAAGAACATCAAAGTTCATCTCAACATAAGGAGTTACAAAGGATAAACTCGCTCCTGGATCTAGCAAAACATATACATTAAAGTAAAGACTTGGATCATACCAGTAACAACATCTGGCGAATCCTCTTACTCTTGCCTACTAGTGATAGCATATAGACGGTTTTCGCCTTCGCCTGCCCCTGAAGTAGCTTCTCTAGATGTAGTTCTGTCTGGTGGAGCAACTCAAGAAGACTGGCACTATTACCTTTATTACTGCTACCTTGCTTGTTCTTCGGACACTCTCGCATAAAATGACTGTTCTAGCCACACTTGAAGCAATCAGTGGAGCCATCACGACACATCCCTGAGTGGCTCCCACCACACTTGGCACATGCAGGACGCTTACTACCCCCTTGTGTCATACTACCCTAAGAATAGGCAGGTTTCGCTCTAAAATTCTGACTATTGTACTCACATTTGTTCTTTGGTGCAGGTGCACTAGCAGATGATGGAGCAGGTCCCTTCTATTTCTATTTGAAAGGATGACCTATTGGCATTATTCTTCTGCTACCCGGACTCATTCCATGATGTCTTAGCTCTCTTATTCTTAAACTCATCTCTATCCCTCAGCTTATCCTCATCAACTTGTTACACATGGATCATTAGCCTTGCTATGTCCATATCCCCTATCAACATAGTTGTCTTACCTTCTTTGCTTGACATGCGAGACAACCCAATAACGAATAAACTCATCCTGCTCCTCATGTCGGCAACCGTCTCCGGAGCATAGCGGGAAAGCTGTGTGAACTTCAGACTGTACTCATGAACGCTCAAAGAATCCTGCTTAAGAGTGAGGAATTCTCATACCTTTGCTTCTCTCAGTTCTCGGGGAAATAAACGCCCCAAGAAGGCCTTCTCAAACACAGCCCAACTCACCAGTGGTGCACCCTTAGCTTAGTTCTTCTTCAATTGATCAAACTAGATCCTAACGACACCCTTCATTTGGTATGCAACTAGTTCCACCCTCTCAACGTCATCAACGTGCATGATCTCAAAAACCTTCTGAAGTTCCTCAACAAAAAATTTTGAATCCTTAGTAACACTCGAACAGTAAAGCTTGGAGGGTTCATCCTTAAAAACTCACAGATCCTTAAAGTATCAGTCACTTCATGTCAATTCTCTCTCTGTTACCCAGCTTGGTTGGTTACAACTTGGCTCAACATCCAGATGGCATCACGGAACTCAACATTAGTGACCTCTTTTTGGGGTTGGACTTTCTGGTGCATTAGGTACCCCTTGTTCCTGTGGCTCAATATTTCTTTTAGCCGGACGACCTCTGACAGCTCTTCGTGGAGGCATGATCAAGTGAAAGGCACTCGCAAGCACAAGTTAGAAAGAGACTTTTATAGAGATACACTCTATCGCACGAAATGAGTATGAAACAAATGATATATTTCCTAAGTGTTGCAGCCTCCTAATTATAGATGTGGTGCGTTTCACACCGATAACAAGGACTTTACAGACAAGACTTCATAGACTCCCTAGGACTCTTGAACTCTATGCTCTGATACCAAGTTTTTCATGCCCCAAGCCTACACTCTAGGCGGGATTGGCACTCGAGAACCATTGCTAGCCCCAAACAAACCCTTGGCCTAGCTTACTTACTCAGCAGAAGACTGTTACTCAACAAAGATAAGTCTATATAATAAGCTAGAATGTTATAAAGGAGCATTCAACTGGCCAATAAGGCAAACTCAAGTCTCAACATAATAGAATGAAAATGAAAAGACTAAAGAACTAACATTTGACTATCTATGAAGCCTCTAAACAACTGAGATGGATGTCGGGACAAGACCCACAACATCCTAATGAACTAAAATACTGAAAGAAATAAAAAGGGGATCCTCCGAAAAGCAAGGAGGCTCACCACAAGACTTTGAATGCTCAATTGGATTAACGAAGCGTTGGATGTTGATCCTGGTTACTTGTATCTGCATCATAAAAAGATACAAACTAAATGGCATCAGTACATTGAAGGTATGAGCATGCGAGGGGAAATCTGTCACGCCCCGAGCCACCCCCGAGATGTAGACACAGGACCTAGGACCACAAGTGATCCCAAGCTAATTCTGTTGGCATGATCATGAGCATACTAAAGATAATAAACTGATGCGGAAGCTAAATTATAAATAAACTGAAGAGATGAGGAATACCCATATACTATAACTGAATATATGAAATCTGAGAGTTTAATACAAAAGAAATATCAAACTCAAAGTACTAAGCTGAATCTAACTATGTCTGAAATAAGCCTCTAAACTGACTAGAAATGTTAGGACATGCCCCAACTAGATCTAGCAAAACTGAAACTAAAGACTAAAAACGATAAAGATAAACATGTCACTAGTCCTCAAAGAATGAGGACTCACCACTGATGCTGCTGAACTAAAGATCGGGAATCGATCTAAGCGTGATCTGGATGCTGAGAACCTGAACCTACATCACGAGAAGATGTAACGCACGTATGCATCAGTACTTGAAAGGTACTGAGCATGCCGGATAGAGTAAAGCTGAAATATAGCATAACTGAACAAAGCATACTGAGCAATGATATAATCTGAACATGATATAAATGTTGAAAATACTGAATACTGAGCTAACTGAATGCAATGACCAAATTTATAACATGCTGATACTGAATATACTGACTGTACTGAAATATGGTCAATGTAATAGAGTCTGACTGAACTGTGGGAGCTACTAATAACCGACATAAAACCATATGAGCTAAATGTGGAGTCCGATGTATATGCCCCATTGAGAGGACCCAATATACCCTGCCAGAGGTATAAAGGTATGCTGGCGTGATCACTAAACTGATGTTGCCCACAGAGGGGACTTACACCTACGTGGCTCGTAGTTCTGGGACTATATGGGTACGCTGAACCCTAGTCCAACTCGGTATTATGCTACTCCCAATGAAATAAGTGATTTACTGATTATGACTGAATTTCTGTAAATACTGGATAGCTCAAAACTGAACATGCAAACTGAGAATGCAACAATTAATCTGATAATGATGCATTCATAAACTGAGGCATGTAAAACTGAATACTGAAATATCTGACCTAGCATGTGTAATTCAAGAACTGATGAAATACATAGCTAGGGTTCTGAAATTCATGCGATAAACTGAGCAATAACATGATAATCTGATTTGGAACATTTAAATAACTAATTCATGATGATCTGCTGTAATTCTAGAAACCCTAGGTCTGTTCATAATCATGGAATCAAGAATCTAACTGAATTCTAGGGACCTAATGGGCGAAAGAAACCCACTAGTGAAATCTCACATACCTGGTGATGAATTCCATGGAGAAATATTTCAATTTCGGGGCTGGAACTGAAGGAACCTTGCTGCGTTCTTGAACTAGGGTTCTTCACCTCTTTTCTCCTCTCTTGATTCTAATTTTCTAAGTTTGATTAATGATTTTGACTAAGGTAAGTTCTAGTTATGTTTTTAGGATTAAACTGATTAAAACCTCATGATTTAGGGTCTAAATGACGTATCTTAGGGGTTAAACGAAATAGGAAAAGACCAAAAGACCCCTGAATTAGCTGCTGTCGGAGTGATCGACGGAATGGACTGACGGGCCGTCATTCAATCGACGGTCCGTCGATTGGGTCCGTCGATCGAGTATGCCCGACAGGGCTTCACTAAAACGAGCATAACTTTTTACTCGGAGGTCGGATTTTAGAAAACTCGGTGGCGTTGGAAAGATAATTCAATTATCTATCATATCATAGGTAATGTGACATACAATTATTTTTGTGCTAAAAGTTATGACCATCTGAAGTTGACCCATCAAAATTTTCAGCTAACTGGCTGCTGACCCTTCATCTACGGTCAGACCTACGGACCGTGGATCGAATGACGGTCCATGCTGGTTGACTGTAGTTCATGTCAGAGGCTGGGTAAAGAAGGTATTGATCCACGGACACAGACCACGGACCGTAGTCTGATCTACGGACCGTGGGTCTGTCCGTGAGTCGAGACTTAGCCAAATTTTCTGAGCTTGGCTGAGGATGGGTTGCAGTGGTGAACCACGGACCACCAGCACAGGTCGTGGTCTGACCTACGATCCGTGGATGGCAACCGTAGGTTGCACCTGCAACTTTTCAAAATCTGCATTTTGGTCTATTTTCGGATACGGGGTGTTACAAAATCTACACAAGAAATAAGCTTGAAAAGAACTGAAAGAACAAACCTGGTCTCAACTCAACTCAACTGAACTCATTTCAATATAATACAGTACAAACAAGTGCAATTTAAAGAAAAGGTTTTTAAAACATGGATAACAACTCTGTGTATTTAGAAATACAATAGTAACTCTGTATGTATACAAGGATACAATGTAAACTCTGAATGTATATAAAAATACAATTAAATCTTTGTATACAAGAATACAAAATACTTCTGTGAGAGTTTCTCTAACCGACAACCATCATTTAAGAGCTATTGTGATGATACAACATTTTGCCTCACGCTGCCAGGGTCGTCCTATACCTTGCCGAAGGTATAGAACTTGACTACTAAGTGGATCCACTAGTCTATGCTATAAAGCACTAAGAAATCATCTAAAAAGTATGACCCTTTTCTACCAATGATGGCTACATGGTTTATGGGGGGCTGGGAGTTGTCTGAACTCTCCCCCATATCGGTGCTCAATACTACTCCCAAAATATAATACTAGCTCTTATGTTTAAAAACATAATTTCTTTCTGTGGTTTGAGATAATTGCTCAAAACTTAGCTCAAAGGCTATCTTGGAAAACAAAGTTTCCTTTTTTGCTTAATTGTGAAAGCATTTACTCTTTACTAAAAAAACTAGCTCAAAGGCTCTTTTGGAAATCAAAGTTTCCTTTCTTGTTTAAATGTGAAAACAATTTACTCTTTGGAAATACATAGTCCTCATATACTCTTTTGAAGAAATGAACTTCAACTCTTACTATTTACTCAACTCAAAACTCAAGTCTTAAAACAAAGTTAAAACGTTTGAAAAAGACTTTTGAAAAACTCTATGAACTTCTCTTGACGTAACTCTTAACTTTCCTTGAATTGAATTATGGATTCAAGGCCCATGATCTCGTGTTATTGATGATCTCATGTTGTTTAAACGTACTTAGAGTGTAGGAATCAACTAGGAAACATAGGTACGTAACAAGGGAACTAGTACGGAAAGAAGTGGGAAAAAATAAAAGACTTGGCGTCCTTGGCGCTCTGAGTAGCGTGGGGAGCCAGACCCAAAACATCAGAACTGAAGTTGGGGCGCTCTGGCTGGCGCGGCGCCCCAGACCCCTGCCCAGAAAACTCTGATTTTTCTTGGTCGCTTTTCAACTCTAAATCCTCTAGTTTCGATTGGTTCTTTCCCCCAAACACGTAAATTCGACTACATAACCAAAATATATAATAATCTACTCAAAACGACACCTAATTTCATGAATTTGAATCAACAACTCCTCAACAATTTCAACGAATCAAGAACTCAATAGAACTTCAACAAAACCTATCAAGAACTCAATTTCTAAACCTTCAAGAACATAAATTCATTGAAATAAATCATGATTGGCGCATGGGTGAACTAACTCAATGCTATGTGATCTCACATACCTCGTAGGGATCACCCCTTGACAAAATCCACGATCTTAGCTTCAAGAAGTTGACGATTCCTTGTCTCTGCTCCTCTTTTCTCCTCTCCTTTTCTCTTTTCTCAAAACCCTAACTTTTTTTTATGAAACGTAAACTGAACCAAATCAGTTTAGACCCCATCTTAATTACCAAAAATGAAATTAAATAATTGGGTAGTGAAAAGATCATAATACCCTTCTAAAATCCGATATTGATTTTTCTTATCTAGACAACCCAACTTTAAATGGACACATCTCCCTCATAAGAACTCGAAATTGAGAAAACTTGGTGGCGTTGGAAAGATAAATCAAAGATCTTTTCTACGGTGTCTGGTATCACACCTAACTCATCTTGAGATAGGAGTTATGATCATTTGAAGTTTACCCAAAACTCAAACTTAACATAACCAATTTTCCAAATTTTTCATTCTTTCCAAAAATGACTTTTTCTAATTCTAGCTCTTTCTAGTTGCGGGGTGTTACATTACTGATAGAAAGGAAATGAGGGTGGGATGGAGGCATCTTGAAGAAGGAGAAAAAAGATGGAAAGTTCAACAAAGAAAAAGAAGAAGAAAAGTGTGAGGAACCGAGGTTCGAAGAGAAAGAAAGAGGGTGGGAGTGGGGGTTCGAAGAAGAAGAAAGGGGTGGTGCAAGTGGTGGTCGAGGGTGGGAGGGGTGGATTAGTTGTGAGCAAGATGAAGGGGCAGGAGGTGGGGTTGGTGGTACTAAGGGTTGGGGGTGGTAGGGTATGAAGAAGATGAAGAAAAGAAAGATTATTGGCTAAAAAGAAAATGATTGGGGTCCACTTTTTTTTTCTCTTTAATTTTTGACATAAATGCATTGTTACCTTTTTTACTTGCCATGTCAGCGATTTGGGTGTATTTTATTTCACTTGAAAAGAGATTAGGGGGGTAAATAGTTACCCGTAAAGTTAAAGTGTCAAAGTAAGTTTTGCTGACAAGTTCAGGGGGGATTTTATGTATTTAATTTCTCTATAAAGAATACATAATAATTTGTTCTTTATATATATATAAGGGCAGGATTACGAAAAAATGCATCTTAATTACAAATTTGATTGATTTGACATTGTGATTATTAATATCAACCATTAAATTATAACAATTATGGTCCAAAATATATAATATTACTCCCTCCGTCTCATTTTATGTGGCACTTTTTGGATTTCAAGATTCAAACAAGTCTATTTTTTACCATAAGTTTTTCATAGATTTTTTAAACTTTGAATTATCAATTATTGTGACTGATAGTACTTTTTACAGAGTTTACAAATATATAAATATCATTTCAAAAAATTTGAAGATTCCATGCACAAATTGTCGGTCAAACTTAACTGTATAACTCTCAAAAAATGAAAAGTTCCACATAAATTGGGACAGAAAGAGCAGTAGTTTTAAATTTTAATACATACATTTAATTTAACTATATAAAAAATTTAGGAATTTTTAATGTAACACACTTGAAAATTTTGAAAGTTTAAGGGTGTGTTCGGTATGAAGGAAAATGTTTTCCATGGAAAATGCTTTCCTAGAAAATGTGTAGATTTTTGACTTATTTTCTCATGTTTGGTTGGTGAGTAGAAAGTATTTTGCGGAAAAGATTTTTTAGTGTTTGATTTATTAATGAAAATTATTTTTGAGAAAATATCTTTTATTTTTACTAGAGAGTAGAAAATAATTTTTGAATTGAAATTGAAAATATTTTTTAAAAATAAACTTATTTTTTTGGGGGGGAAGGGTGGGTTGGTGGGGGGGGAGGGGGCAGGGATGAGATGGGGTGAAAAAATATAAATTTGAAATTAAAAATATTTTTTAAAAATAAACTTATTTTTTTTTTGGAGGGGGGGGGGGGGGGGGGGGGGGTGAGATGGGGTAAAAAAATAAAATTTTGATTTTTTTTTTTTAAAAACACAAACTTAAATTTTTTTTGAGGGGGTGGGGGGTGAAAAAATAAAAATTGGAAATATTTTTTTAAAAACAACTTTAATTTTTTTTTGTGGGGGGAGGAGGGGGCGAGGGTAGGGGTGGGGTGGGGGGTGAAAAACAAAAATTTGAAATTGAAAGTATTTTTTAAAAACAAACTTTAATTTATTTTTATTTTATTTTGGGGGGGGGGGGGGTAAGGGGATGGGGGGGGGCGAGGTAGGGGTGGGGTGGGGTGAAAATAAAATTTTGAAATTGAAAATATTTTTTTAAAAAACAAACTTTAAATTATTGTTTTTTTTTGGGGGGGGGGGTGGTAGGGGGCTGGCGGGAGGGGGTCGGGGTGAGGGTGGGTTAAAAAAATTTAAAAAATGAAGTTGAAATTATTATTTTTTAAATAAGCTTTAAATTGAATTTTTCAACAAAAAAAATTGTAATTTGAAGTTGGAGGAAAGTTTTGGAAAATGTTTTCTTTAATTTTTAAAGGGAAGTCATTTTCATTAAATTTGAGGAAAATGAGTTAATTTAGAAAACATTTTACCCAACCAAACATGAGAATGTTTTCCTCCATACCAAACACACCCTAAAGGAAAAACAAACAAAAGAAAAATTAGTTGAAACGTCAAAAGTGTGATCGATAACCACTTAGAGAGGTGTTAGTCAAAAAGACAAGATAAATAAAAGATTTAAATTTTTATCATCACTTAGAAAGGTGCACCAAATCATCATTATATTATTATATGATACTTTAAACGTGAATTCACACACTAATAATAAAATATTTTTAAAAATATAACATTACTATATATAATCTATAGGGGGAAGCATGGGACATGATATGTCAAACATGCCACGCACATACACATTATTAATTTCTTAAATAACTTGTAAAGTTCAAAATGGACGGAATATATTCAAGCACCAAATGGACCAGGCAATTGAAGGTTGGCATTGGAACTCGGAAATAAGATGGCTTTTGCTATATATATTATCCAGAAATAATTAATTTTCAAATGATTGGTGGGTCACTAAATGTTTATTAAAAAAAACCAAAAAAATGTACTTTCTTCCCATCACTTCATATTATATGGTATTTTAAATTTGAACATTCTTCTGTTAAAATCACTTATACCTTAAAAAAAATAAAAAAATGTTTCCATTAAATTATCTGTAATTAAATAATATCAATTTAGTATGATTTTTTAGTCATGCAACAATAAATAAGATGAAATAATTTTTTTTTAAAGAAAGAAGCTAATATCTTCTTAATTATATAAACACCGTTATTTTGGATTAATAAAAAACTAAAAATATCATATTATATAGATCAGAGTGAGAATTACCTACTTCCATTGACTTAACCCTAGTTATCCCCACTAGAGAAAATGCAGTCAGGTGTAAACAATCAGGGTCATATGGTTAATACATTAGAAAAAATAATGTGTATTAATTTTGTATATTATTAAAATTTTATTTGGTACATTTTTCAATTTATGTAAATAAATTATGGTATTAGTAATGCAATAATTTTCAATATATGTATTAGCAAAATTAAGGAAATAATTGTCCTCAACTTTTTCACGTCCTTGCCACCGTATTTGTGGAGGATGTTTTTATAACTATTTTTTTAATAGATATTATGTAAATATTTTTATTTTTAATACACCAAATCAAATAATATGTTAAAATTAATCTCAGCATAACTAGTATTAGCATAACAAATACAAGTATTATTAATATATTATATTTAACATTATTCTTATACACCCTATCAAAATGACCCCTTACTCCTTAGGGAAGGAATAAAAAAAAGCTTACTTGTCCATTTTAACAAATCAAGAGAAATTTATTATTTACTTTTAATATTACCCTTATTATTAAATAACAACACAAAGTAATAGTACTAGAATTTAAGTTTTCAAAACGTAATTGATAAAGTTAATTTTAATAAAACATATCTGAGTAAATTATTCTTTAAAGAATATATCAAATCAACATAGGTCAAATTAAATGAAACAGAGAACGTAAAAATGGTAGCTCTCACTTTAAGTAAACACATTTGTGTAACGCAGTAGTTGAAGTTGAGAGGATTTGGTAGGCATCTACCATACCATTGTGGTTTTATCTACACTTTGAAACCTTCAAACCAAGCTTTAAAGCAAAGATTACATGATTATTTCCACATTTACACCAAAGAGTTAGTTTCTTAAAGAAGTCATTGAGCACTATCATTTTCATAAATATTTTTTTCTTTATTACTTATAGTTTAACTTAGTATAAAATATAATCAAAAAACTTGTAACTTGTAATCTTAATATCTCGTAGCATTTGTGGCTATAAATTTTTTAAAATTTATTATGTAAAGTTCATAAAGGAATAGTGGATGTAGTGATTTTTGTTTCATAGGTTGTAGTGGGTTGTTGAAAATCTTTATCTATCATTGTCGACAACACATGTAACATCGACAATTTGTATCATTAATAAAGTGGTTAGCAGCTAATTATGTAGAAATATATTCCGTACTCCTCCGTCTAACAATAGTTGTCCTCTATACTAATAATAGTCATTTAATAATATTTGTCCAATTTAGAAAATCAAGAGATAATTTATCTTTTGTGTCTATTTTACCTTTGTTATTAAATATTATTTATCACCTAACACATTTTTCAAAGCATTAAATTTAATGAAGTCAAATAATAAAATAGTAATATTACCAACTATGGTTGCACAGAGGGAATACTTTCTTCGTTTTATATTACTCAATCTTCGTACTAAGAGAATAGTTATTTTAAATTATTTGTTCAATTTATAAAATTAAGAGAATTTAACATATTTCTTCCTTTATATCTTCGATATTAAATAACTACATAACGTAATACTCCCTCCGTTTATTTTTACTTATCCACTTTAGACTTGACACATCTAATGATTAAAATGAGTATTTTTATCATAATATATGCATTAATTGATGTATAGTTTAAGTCTTGAGAAATGATTTGCACAATGAATAATTAATGTTGAGGATAAAATGGAGAAAAATAATGTACATAATTATCTTTTCTTGATATATTACAAGTGAATTATTATTTTTTGGAATAGTAAACAAGTAAAAATAAATGGAAGAAGTAATAGACAAATTTAGAATTTCAAAAAGTCATTAATAAGATTAGTTTAGTAAATATATATTTGTAATTAAAATTTTCTTAAGAGATTGTCAAGTCAACGGGGATCAAAATAATAATATGAAAGAGAGGGTAACAAAAAAATAAAAAGACCAACAAAGATTGTGATAAAATAGTAAGTACTTCTTTATTTTTAATAGCCCTGCTTTCAAGTCCCCCTAAATACATATCCCTTTTTTATTAGGAAACATTTTACTCTCTAACATACGAATTCAACATCTTTTCCAAAGACCGTATATATAGGTGGTGTTGGACCATATTCATTAATGTCCTCTATTAACAAAAATGTAGTAGTACCACAGAAGAGAGTGAAATTAAATTTCACAACAGAATTAGCTTTAGCAATTTAACTGAGGAAAAAAACAGTTGATGATTTGCTGCCGTATCAAAATAATTATTTTTTTGAAGTATAAACAAACTTTCTGTCTCATGCATGTATAATTGACCTTGCCTGTTGTTACTACTCCCTTCGTCCCATTTTATATGTCACATTTTTACTTTGTACTTGCATTAAGAAATGATGTAACTTTACCCTTCTACCTTTATTTAATATTTTCTTAAGTCAACTTTATAATAAATGATGAATACATTTTCAAGATTAATTAACTACTCTATCAAGGGGATAATAGGCAAAATATGGTAATTTATGCATAAATTTTATAAAATGACAAGTATTTTGGGACAACTATTTATGAAAAGGAATGACATATAAAATGGGACGGAGGGAGTATTTCACTAAAAAAAGCACAGCATAAATAATGGTGCAAGTACATAGTATAATTAATTAAACCCATAAGAGATTGTTTGATCGATGGTTAGAGTTACACAGTTTTAACAATGTAAAGATTAATTATGAGTCAATTTATAAAAATTAGTTATGCAAGAATTGGGTATTCAATATTCATGCATTAATTATTTCTATCCCGCATAAAATATTATATATATTTCCTCATAACTTATTTATATATATTAGTTATACAGATTTTTAAATTGTCAACCAAACTTCATATAAATTTTATAAACAAAATAATTTATTTTCTATCTACCTATCAATATTATATAAATTATACAAAAATAATATATAAATAACTTAATTTCTTATCCCCCTGCCAAACATTACCCTTTTAAACTTTCTATTGCAAGTCCTCACACATTCTTCTACTTCAAGAGGAAGCGTAAAGCGACTAGTCTGCTTTTTCTCGATAAAGTTTTAATTATTGAATTTTGAAATGACTTGAGAATATTTAACTTTTCTCATTTATATTTTTCTTAGAATTGTCCATTTCTCAGTCACTAAATACTTATTGCTGCAGCCCGTATTTTCTTCCTTGCTTCTGTTGGGTTCATGGGCGTTATGCGGAAGCTTACAATTGCAAATAATATGATTGATAAATTAGATGACAAAAACTTATACTAAAAAATCAAAATATTATTATATCAAAACTAATATAAAGAAAAACATTGAAACTTTAGAGAGAATAAATCTCCTCATAAGCAAGACTCTTAAACGACTACATTGTGAATGTTATTGTTATTGTGTTAGAAGAAACAAACCTATATTTATAGAGTCCTAAAATCTTTCCTACTAGAAAAAAAGTCCTAAAACCTTTTCTTACTAGAAAAAGAGTCCTAAAAGAAGAGAATAAACCAAATATGAAAGAATATTATATTTTCCTTTCAAGAAAAGTAAAAACATTTATGGTAATGTTTTGTCTTTTCTTTAAGGAAAAATAAATCTTAAATTATAGTAAGAAAATCAGGGCAAAACCCTAACAGCTTCGACTTGTGTTGATAACTTTATATTGCAATCATTTTCAATTTTATTGATCTAATATGTGAAGAAAACAATTTCAAAAATGAAATTATGGGAAAAAAGGTTGACAAACAAAAGGAGGAAGTCAAACTGCCATGTTAATAAATTATATCAAAAAGGCCATAAACAATTTTTTAACCAAATTAGTAGTCATACACAAATAATGTTTTAAATTTTGAATTTTATTTTCTTATCAAAGAAACTACAACACATTTATATAGTATGAGTAAAAACCACAAATAATATTGTCCTTATAAACAAAAGAGAAAAAGATAAGCTGAAAAAAAATTAGATTTTAAATCAAAAAATAAAAAGTCAAAAACTTTAAATGACTTTTAAATCAAAAATTAAAAAGTAGGGGGAGTTCTACTTTTGATTTTTAACTTTTTAAAAGTCATTTTAAACTTATTTTAAGTTATTTTTAACTTTGTCAAATATTTCCAAAAACTAAAAATGACTTGAAAAGTAGGTTTGATCAACTTTTAAGTCAATATAAATCGGCTCTAAGAGATACTCCTTCTATCCCTTTTTATTTGTCATTTTTGACAAATCAAGAAAATGCAATATATTTAATCTATTATACCCTCAATTTAAGTTAACGTTTTTTGAAAAATGTAAACCTCTTTAATAAGTAAATTAATTTTGAAATTCTATCAATTAATAGGGATAAAATGATAAATTCATTATATTTGTGTCAAATAAGAAATGGACAAGTAAATAAGGATTGAGGGAGTATATATGTACTTCCTTTTGGAGTTAATGAGTTTTTTTTCTCTCAATTTTTCAATATTTATGTAGCTTGCTAGTCAATTCATTTCTGTTATCTTTCATCAACGGATGTTCCACCAACATTCAACCAACCTTAAATTAACAACAACAAAAAAATCTTTCGCAAGAAAGAACCATACAAGTTTTCTATATATTACAAATTTAGTATCAACGTAGATGGATATGATGAGATGATTGAAATTCCTTCACCGTTAATCAGAAGTCTTATGTTTAAGATTTTAAAAATGGAATGTTTTTTGTTGGGAGCGTTACTCTGAACCATGCAATGTACAAATCTAAATTTAATCGGGTTCTAATACAAAAATCAAGACACCATTTAAAAAAAAAAAAAGTTAGTGGCCTCCACATTAAACATTTATAAATACTGTCAAATGAAATACAAAGAGAATTATCACTATTTCAGCTTTTAAGTAGTTTTTCAATTATTACGATTAATTAAAAAGGATTTTTATTTATAATTTTAAACGCATGACTACCTTATCAATATATAAGCACTTATATTTTATTTGAAATTTGAAATATTTTTCAATAAAAAATTAAATATGTTTTTGTATAAATATGATGACTGGACTAGAAAATATTTAAAATTATTCTATTGAGTACTATTTTCTGCCAATGAAGGTATCAAATAATTTTATCCATCTTAAAAAGATGAAAAGAAATCCATTGTGCCCTTTATTATAGTTATAAGATAAGACTTGAATTCTAGTTCTCAAAATTTAATTACATTCACATTATTAGTCACTAGGCCATTGAATGAGTATATCAAATCAAATGTGTTAGCTATCGTAATTTTATTATGTCATTTTCTTTTCGGGATGATACACAACATTCACTGTATTTGATTCCAATTGATTTAACATATTTTTTAAGAAATTAGCGTTATGTTTGATTTCAATTGATTTGATATATTTTTAAATAAAATTTTAATTAGCGGTATATTTTTATTGAATTAATTTTATTAATGATATTATGAAATTTTAAATTTAACTACTAGCCACTACTTTATATAGTTATTTAAAACAACAAATAGTAAGAAAAAGTAATAAATAAAATTCTCTTAATTTACTAAGATAGACAAATAACATGAAATATCTATTTTTTAAATATAAAGATTAAATAAAATTAAACAGGAGAATACTCCCTCTGTTCCTAATTACTTGTCCACTTTTGAATTGACACACACCTATTAAGAAATCAATTAATGACATAGTGAGTTTACCATTTTACCCCTATTAACTATGAAGTGGATGAAAAATTCTGCATTTTTCAAAGTAATTAGTCATTTAATTGAGGGTATAATAGGTAAAAAAAAATTGTTCTTTCTTGATTTGTCAAAATGGACAAGTAATTAGGAACAACTATAAATAGAAAGATGGACAAGTAATTAGGGACAGAGGGAGTATATAATATGAGTAAGTACTATACTCCTTCCGTTCCTTTTTATATGTCATCCTTACTATAAATAGTTGGTCCATAATACTTGTCATTTCATAAAATCAATGCATAAATTACAATATTCTTCATATTTTACCTTTATGAGTTATTAGCCTTGAAGATATACATTTGACCAACATAGAAAGAGTATTAAATTTTGTTGGATTTAATGCCCTTTTGTTCTTTTTATTTTAAGTTTAACTTAGAGCTCATATTTAAGCTAAAGTTATATTAATGCACCTAAAGTCTTTAAATTATGAATTCGTCTCTGATTATATTGGTGCACCCAAAGTCAGGATAAATAAATGAGGCATTGGAGCATGTCCGTTTTAATTAATGAATTTATGGAAGACATGACAATCCTTATGAAACCGAAAACAATCACGCTTGGTCCCCACCATACACTCAACTTGTGCTAATTCTCATTCCTATCGTTTGCCATCCAAATAATTAGAAATTAAAAATTATAATAACAATGTTTGCTCATTGTTCCAATGGAGAAAAAGAGAACTAGAAAAACATGTTCATTAGAGTAAATCATGAACGAACTATTAATACAGAATGTAATGACGAACGGGAGAAAATAATACTAACAAATCTACCTAATTTAGATCGTAATTATGTTCGAACATAATTATTTAATAAATTATCTTTTGTACCATTTTTTATTCATCATCTTAAATAAATTAGATGGAGTAGGCATATTTATCTAATTACATAATTTTTCCTATTTTTAACCTCATAAGTCATAACTTTTTGTTACCAAAAACAGAAAAGAAAAAAAATAATTGAGACCAGGGCATTAAATTTTGTTGGATTCATACGCAACGAAATAAAGAGAAAAATAAAGAAATTATTGTACCAAAATCGAACCGAAATCGATAAAAAGTTATTGGTTTATTAGTAATGGATTATTGATATAGCGGTTTTCATAACTGTTTAGATTTTTTTTGGTTATCGATTCTTAACGGTTTGAGGTTTTTTCTTAACGAATTAACCGATAACCCGATAGTAAATTAAATAATTATATTTATACCATTTTATATATAAACTCCTTATATTATAATTTAGTTTCCTGCTTTTATTTCTGGTTATCTCAAACTCTTGGCTATTCTACAATGTAAAAATGTTTATTTTTTAGAAAGATGCAATTTGTCAAGTACTCATGTGCATGGTTTATTTGGTTTGTCACCTTGTTTCTACGTGATTTTCGATAAAAAGTTTTTGTGTCAAATCTTAACGGTTAAACTGATAACGATCAATAATCGATAAATCAATAACCTAAAGACTAATATATTAATTATTCTATAACAATTTGACATCTTTATAAATCAATAATCAATAAGTTAAATCGATAAACTTTAAAACCAAACCGATCGATATACCGCCCTAATACACGATACGTGCGATGTGACTAGATGCAGGATCCAATACAACAAAGGAGGCCCACAATAAACGGCATGACGAGCTCAGCCGCGTCTTGTATACCATCTTTTATTTGTTTTTGCCTTTCCAAAAATTCCCACGTTATATTTAAAAAAAAACTCCTACATACAACTTACAAGTATAAAATATAAAATTAAGAATTAAAATAATATAATTAGTGAAACAACATTTTAAGTCACCAAACACAAATGTTTTTAAAACAGATTATTATAAATTATACTAATATTTTTTTGTTAAGCATTTTAAAAGAAATTATACTAAATCGTAGTTGAAGCTTTCAACTACCATCAATGACTAAAAAATAAAGAGGAGTTCATATTTAATTTTATACATAAAATTTACATTTTAATCTAACTAAATAATATAGTACTTTCTTTAATTTAACCATAATTGATTCTTTTGATTTTCTACAACTGATTTTAATTATCACCTCAGTTCTATTCAACACTTAAATAAGATTCTAACAAAAATAAAAAATAAAAAATTTATATGTAATTTCAAATAAGAATTTCAAATTTATGATTCCTATATAGTAATTGATTATTTTGATTTTCTGTTAGTAACTTTAATTATAACTTCAATTCTATTCATAATCTAAATAATGATATAGCTTGTTGGAACTAAATATTTAAAACAAATAATTATATAAGAAAAATTATGAAATTACATGAGTTCTAGATTTAATTATGTTATCGATTAACAATTTTTGTTTATTATCTAAGAATTCATAGTAATTCAAATTAATACCCATATTATAACTATCTCAAAAATATCTTATAATCAAATATCAACAAAATAAAAATAGTCTAAAGGTTAAAACATAAAGATAAAACAGAATATTTTGTATCGTTTTGTAAATTTATTTTTAATTTTATATTTGAAAATGTCATTAGTTGACAATATTTTACCTGTTATATTGTAGGTAATTTTGTTTGGCAATTAATTAAATTAAATACCCGTAAATGAATCAACAGAAGTCATAAAAATATCTAAAAAACAATTAAATAACGGTGATTGAAGAGCAGTAGAAATGAGTATTTAATATAGTCAACCGACCCTCTTCTCTGTTGAGTCCTCACCTCTTCTCTCAACTGTACATTCACATTCACATTCACCTCCAACTCTTTCTCTCTCTCTGTAGCTACAATTACCAACGAAGATACAGCTATACCGAGACTCCATTGATACACCATGTATATGAATTCAATGGCGAAAATGTAATGTTGCTATTTTGAAGAAAACGTATGATGAATTAGGGTTTCGATTTTGTTGAAAATGCCTGTGAATAGGTATCAGATTAGGAACGAGTACAGTTTGGCTGATCCGGAACTGTACAAATCTGCTGATAAAGATGATCCAGAAGCTCTACTTGAAGGCGTTGCCATGGCTGGACTTGTTGGTGTTTTGCGTCAGCTTGGTGACCTCGCCGAGTCAGTATCTTCTTTTTTGTTTTTCTTGCTTCGATTTTTTCTGATGCGTTTTTCCTTTTAGAATTTTGTCGTTTTACAAGTGAATGCTCTCTGGATTTTTGTGTTTCAAATCCACCTTTATTTCGTAATTTTGGATCGATATAGTGAAATATGTGAGTTGTGATAATCAGCATTGAAATCTATTGAAACTTGGTGGTTAGAAGATGCGTTGTAGTTATTGAAAATGGAAATTTGAATTTGTGAGTAAATTATTTGAATTGTTATTGGATTGCATTGTAGAATGTTTTTTTTTTGTTTTTTTGACAATTAATGCATTTGTAGAATGCGACTGTTTTTTTTTTTTTGTTGCTTTTTTCGGCTGTTTGATTTAGCATTTACACGTAGTTCTGTTCTGTGTAAATTCTTATGGAGTTTGCCTCTTTTTTTATTATTTGAATCATTCAACTAGATTATGCTTCTTAGAAGATGAGGAATTGAGATGGTTTGGACATGTGAAGAGGAGACGTGTAGATGCACCAGTGAAGAGGTGTAAGAGGTTGGTTATAGAGGGTACGAGGAGAGGGAAGAAGTATTGGGGAAATGTGATAAGATAGGATATGACGTAGCTTTAGGTTACCAAGGATATGACCTTAGATAGGAGGGTGTGGAGACATGTATTAGGGCAGAAGGTGAGTATAGTGTACTGCTGTCTTGCTTAGGATGACTGATGTTTGCCATGATACTAGTTATATTATTGTAGTTCTTGTTTTTTTATTTTTATCATTGTTTATTGTAGTTCGCAATAATCTATCCTAGTATGTTATTTATTGTGTTTCGATTATCACATTACTTAATTGTTTTTTTGGCTCCTTTCTGGTAGACTTTGCATTGTTTCCTGCTATATTCTTTTCATTGTCTCTTTCTTCTTTGTATCTGGATTTGTTGCATTTGAGCCAAGGGTCTTTTGGAAACAACCTCTCTACTTCCACGAGGTAGTGGTAAGGTCTGCGTACATTTATGATTTAACCCTCCCCAAACCTCACTTGATTTCACTGGGTATGTTGTTATTGTATGCTTGTTAAAAAATGTTCAGAGAATGTAGAGCTTAATCTATTTAGTTGCTGATCAATTAATTGCAAGGCATAAATATTTGGTAGTATCATTAAAATGTGGTGCCAAATATGGGTCTCTTTGCTTATACACTTTCTCCCTGTAAGTGATTCCTGATCACTTTATTTTGTAAAGAATGTACTGCAGTTTAAGTTCTGTTTAATTGTGGTAGCGACTAAAATGTTGGTTTTCTTGTTTATTGTAAAATTGAAGGTTTGCTGCTGAGATATTCCATGACTTGCATGAGGAAGTGATGGTAACTGCTGCAAGAGGTCATAGTCTAACGGCCAGGGTCAAGCAGCTTGAAGCTGATTTTCCTTTGATTGAGAGGGCATTCCTCTCACAGACCAATCACTCATCTTTCTTCTATAATGCTGGTCAGTGCTAAGAGTATTTCATTGGCCAATAACACCATAGAAATTCTGGACAACTTAGTATACTTGCTTTTTTCATGCACTTTGATAAACTCTTCTTGCTTCTTCTATTCTGTACCAAAAGATACCGTCCTTCCTAACTGTTTTATACATGTTTGTGGTGCATGTGTGTGTGTGTAGAGAGAGAAAAAGAGAGAGAGAGAGAGCATACAAAGGAATATTTGTTTTTTATTTTCCTGAACATAGAATGTGGTGTGTACGAATATTAGTGTTTCTGCGTTTGAAAAAAATGGATATTAGTATTTAAGCAATTTATTGAGTTTTCGATATAACCTATGAGTGAAAGTATTAGTAATACAAATGTTATTTCAGGTACTGATTGGCATCCTAATCTGCGAATTGACCAAAATATGGTTACAAGGGGAGATTTACCTCGATTTGTGATGGATTCATATGAAGAATGCAGAGGTCCACCTCGCTTGTTTCTTCTAGACAAGTATGTTCTGTTTTTAACAGCTTTAATTACATAGAGTGTCAAACTTCGTTAGAACAGCGTTTGTCAACTTAATGTATTGTAACAGGTTTGATGTTGCTGGAGCTGGAGCATGTCTGAAACGTTATACTGACCCTTCATCCTTTAAAGTC
Organism: Solanum commersonii; assembly: GCA_029007595.1. Taxonomy (NCBI): domain Eukaryota; kingdom Viridiplantae; phylum Streptophyta; class Magnoliopsida; order Solanales; family Solanaceae; genus Solanum; species Solanum commersonii. Next base: position 11,248,355 of record JAJTWQ010000003.1, on the reverse strand, counting down.
GAGACATCCTCTTATGCATTCACAACTTCAGATGTTCAGAGGGAAAAGAAAACTCGCAAGACAAAGGTAATTAAAAAGAAGAGAAACTATTACTCCTGTTTTTCTGCAACCTTTTGGTTTACTTTGGAATTTATATGAGTGACATGTTGATTTAGTGGTTTTTCCATGGCTTGATATTTGAGATGACATTTTTTCTTTTTCTTCGGGATACAATTGGGGAAGGTTATTAGTGGTATTATGATAAGTCCTTGATACTTTCTTCCAATTACTTGAACACTTATTTCTTCATGTGGTAACATGTGCTTATTTGCTTGAGTCTCTGTCTATCTCCTTCTTGAAGCTTTCTGAAACCATCCCCTCATAGCTCCATCTTGACCTAGAAAAGTGCAAGGGAAAAAGTTGCAAACTGATCTTCCCCCCTAAAATGTTTAATTTTAACTTGACACCTTTACTGAGAAGTGAATCTATTATTTGCTACTTGAGCAAAGTTGTGTATCCTAATATGCTTATTTTTTCAGCTAGGAGGCATCTGATGTCTGTTATAGATTAGAGGAGTTCTTTTAGCTTTAGCATATAGGCAGAACGATGACTTTCACTAAATGTAGTAGAGAAAACTTGCATTCTTAATAAGAAGTTTTCGCGCAAGGAAATTGGGGTTTTCTAAAGCAGTCTTTCCATCTTGGCTACTGTTTCTGGAGGGTTCGTACTGTTGCATCCATCAGCAAGCAGCTTCTTTTCAGTAATAATATCAGTGATGATGAAGTTGCATTATCTTTCTGGTGCTTCAAAATGTTTTTTCATCTTGCTGTTGCAGAAGAGAGGTTCACGCTGGAGGAATGGGGAGACACCTGAGGTGTTGCCTACATCACATGCCAAGTGAGATCCTTGATGCGTAGTGTAAAAAATATTTATTATGATTGTTCTAGTCGAGTATCTTATTCTGTGTTCCTCACGTTTCTACAGACTCCATCAGCTGTTCTTGGAGGAACGCATTGAAAATGGTATAAATGTTCCTGCACATCGTGTGAAATTGAAAAGAAAGCTGAATGGATTTCCATTTGACCCGAAAACTGGGAAAAGCTATATGAATAAGTTCTTGGAGGCTTCTTCACCAGAACATAAAGTAGTCCATGAAGTCGGTATTGACTCATCACCTTTGAGATTGCCATCGACTGATGCCTATGAAACTTTGGCGGACACTGAAGATATTAGACCACCGAGTCCTGATAAGGAGGTGATGTGGAGAAACAAGAGAGCATCTTTATCGCCATCTCCACCACAAAGTGAAGAGAATAATAGTCTAAGACCATGCTTAGATGAAGTCAATGAGGATCTCTCCCACTATTGTGTAAGAGGAATTTCCAGACGAAGCCATAAATCACACACAACTGATATCTTGCCTTCTATTCATAGCGTGGTTGATGAAAAGGAAATAACAGTGGATGGAGAAAGCCAAACAGAAAAAGGTATTGGTTATGAGTCTGATGATGTTGCTAGTGAAATAGATAATTACGTTGATGCCCTAACTACAATGGAGGCAGAATTAGAAACAGACTCTGAGCAGAGAGACAGAAGGGATTTGCACTTCTTGAACAGCAAAAAGCAAGTGTTATGTCTGTCTTCTAGCAGTGAAAAGCTTCAAACTCAATCTTCAGATTCTCATTCAATTGAGAACTCTACATTATCTAATGACGGGAATAGTTATTCTAAGAAAGAAATATCTAGTTTTTCTTGTTCTGATTCCCCTAGCACTTCTGTTGAGAGCGAAATTTCTAGTAAGGGAGCTAAGACCTCTGATACTTCATGTGAGCAGCAATCTGTTAATGAGGAGACTCAATTACCCCAGCCTCCAGAAGACGGTGTTTATGATAGAAAATGCATTACAGTAGCTAGGGAACCCAGTGGCAGTTGTGACTCTTGTGAGCAAACTACTACCTTAAACTTTACAGATTCAACTCCTATGCCGATACATGCTTATACAGAAATATTTGTTGAAGTTGCAGGGATGAGAGCTGAAACAAATGAAAATTTCGTCACTCATGGCAAGAGTGAAGATCCTTTAACTACCATTGCAGAAGATGCATCAAGTTTGCACGTCAGTCTACCCCATGCTCCTGTTATCCTTGATGCTCCAGAACGGAATGGAGATGATTCACCATCTAGAGCATCCATTGACGTCAAACTAACAGATGGTTTGGTTGATCGAAATTTGAGGCTAGATGAAAATGTGTCTTGTGCATCAAGTCATTCTGATGTTCCTTGCCATGCCAGAGATAACATGCCAGAGTCAGAATCTCCTGAAATCCAGCATGAGAGCAATTTATATAATGATGATGCGAGTCTGGTTAACAATCTTCCCTTTACATCTGAGCTCCTTAACGTTCCTTCTGAAGACAGGCGTGAAGTGCTGTCTTCTGATTATCAGCAGTTACCCAATTTGGATGGTGAGGATCCATCGGTAGGTGATGATTCAACCTCCTTGTATAATCTTCCTAATTGTCCTTCATCGGAAGAAGGTGATACCTCACCTTCATTGTTGGCTGTAAACCATCCAAACCATGTGGATGATGGTCTAGACAATGAGAATTCAAATGGTAGTTCTGTTGGTTCAGTTCAGATACTGGATGTATTGGGTGCTTCTGATAAAGATTGTGGCAAACACTTTACCATGTCTCATGATGAAATTGCAGAAGATGCATGCATGAAGCCACATAACATCAGTACCAAAGATATTGAAGCTGGTGATGCAGATAAAGATCATGAAGAGACATGTGGGGCATTCAGCGATGCAGTTATGTCTGAGCCAGGGGACCTCAGTACGAACTGTGGGGGAGATGGCCTCGATTTTGTTGATGTGCTGAACCCTCAGACTTCAGAAATTGCAACTGATATTCAGCCACTTGAATCTGGAGAATTGGATATTTCATGTTCTAGGCAAGAAAATCCTGTTGAAGTTTCGAGTTTAACAAGAATTGATGAAAAGGGTAGTATTGCTCCCAGTGAGCTTTTGTCTGGAACTGTGTCCACTGGTTCAATTACCTCTCCACATCTCAAATCATTGACCAATGAAGGAATACTGTCAGATGAGACAGTAAATAAGATAGATAAGTCTGATGTCACAGATGAGACAGCTTCACCTCTTGCTGCCTTGGCTGATAAGGAAATTTTTGATGATCTAAGCTCATCTTTAGATCACAAATTATTTTCAGAAGAATCTGTTTGCTCAATTGGACATTCCAACCAGAATGAATTGGAAATTGATCTACCTAATAGTCATGCAGAATCAAAGTTTATGATACAGAGAGCTGATACCCCAGATTCCTTTGTGCTTGATACATCCAACTGTCATCATCCCGAGTCAGCAGTTCTCGATACTCTCTCTGGAAGCGAACTCTCGTTTAATACTGAAAACACTATGGACTCGAGCACTGCTCCAAGCCAAGCACCATTAAAAAATTGGTGCTTGGATACTGAAGAGGTACTCTCCCGAAGGAGGAATGTTGCCAATTCCACTGAAGATGCCTCATCTTTGCAAATTTCTCCGGAAGAACGAAAGGATGAATTAGAAGACAATCAACCCAATGAGGAATTGCTGCACAAAGTTGATTTGGACCAATCACCTCATTTGGAGAAGATACAAAGTCATGTTGACCAAGCGTCTGATGCGTCTTCCCTATCTTTTCTGGCAAACCTTCCGAGTCAAGATGCAATCCCAGATGTTTTCACCCACAACAGCAATCAAGTTCCTCAACCTTTGCTAACTGGTTACTGTGCAGAAGAGAGGGCTGAGTCAGCCATTCATGAGCAAGTTAAAAGGGAAATGCTGGATAATGGTGAGGCAAAGTCAGAGCCATTACCTCAGTTAACCCAGTCACAACTGGTAGATTGCTTTGACATTGAACAATCTGCTGAAGCTTCTTCAATATCTTCACAAACAGTGGGCCCCAGTCATCCTTCATTCCCCGAGCTTTTATCACAGAGCAACCAAGATAGTTTGTCATCTTTGTACAAAAAAGATGAAGAGATAGCATCTAAAGTACCAGATACCGAGAGATTGATAGATGAAGATACAGCTAAAGAGGTGCTGTTACCTCAATTTGAAGAGGCACACCTCTCCAATCATGTTGACATAGTAGGAACCCTCGATGCTTCTTCAATACCATTTATAGCAAATGCTCCTAGTCAATCTTCGGTTTCAAATCCCTTACCTCTCAGCAGTCATAATGTCAATCCTTTTGAAATCAGGAATATTTCTACCTCTCCTGGCTTTGCCCTGCTTCCCAATGAACCCCAGATCAGTCTGGCAGAAATGCCCCCATTGCCTCCTCTTCCTCCAATTCAATGGAGGATGGGGAAACTACATTCTTCCCCGGATTTGGACGGGGATCCAACACAGCATTATATAGGTGCCAACCCATCAAGTCTGGCATCTAGGACTGATCAGAATGCTCAACTTGTGAATCAAAACATGCTGTCAGCTGTAGCTACAGAGAGTTCAGAACTTATTGATATGTATTCTGCTGATAGCGTGGCACAATCAGGTTTGTTAACTTTGCCACCCACAGTTCTTGGTGGAAACAGTAGTATTAGGTTTATTGATCCAGTTGATAAACACTCCACAAAAACTCACTTTCCATTGGCAGGTCAATATCATGAGGTGCAGCTGCCTTGTTTTCATGCTATAAGAAGAGGGGAGGCACAGCCTATTAATTGGATCCCAGATGTAACTTCTCTGGATAAACCTTCTATTGATGTTTTGGGTTCAAGTGAAGAACTCATCCAACGACAGAACCAAGTCGCTCCAGAATTGCTTCCAGAGAAACAAGGCTCTGCTCATTTGGAAGGGAATCTGCCACTACCAGTTAGTGATGGAATAAAGCCAAAAGCACTTCCTACAGATACAGTGATTACAGATGCTTCTGAGTCGTTATTCCATGAACCATCCCAGCCCCAGCATCAACCTCTCCATCAGTTAGCACCGGAGACTTGCTTAAACAGATCCAATCTTGAAGAGACCCTCACAAGTTTGGAGAAAAATGTGGTGACTCATGGTACTGTTCTCCTATCATATACAGAAAATGCAAAGCCTGATCATAGCGTTCCAACTACAGAGGCAGAAATTATTTGGCCAGCTGTGGAGGAAGGAAACGCTAATGAGATTCGTATAGTGAAACTACAAAGACCACGGACTCCATTAATTGATGATCTTGCTGCGCATGACAAAAGCAAAGTAAGTTTTGGTTCATTTTGGTCAAACTTGGAGATTGCAGTGTTGGTAAACTTCATGTCTCTAAAATTTGAAATTTGAATCGTTGTGCAGTTGAGGAAGGTTACAGAGCGGGTTAGGCCTGAAATACAGAGGGTTGATGAAAGAGATTCTCTCTTGCAGTTGAGGAAGGTCACAGAGCGGGCTAGGCCTGAAATACAGAAGGTTGATGAAAAAGATTCTCTCTTGCAGTTGAGGAAGGTCACAGAGCGGGCTAGGCCTGAAATACAGAAGGTTGATGAAAAAGATTCTCTCTTGCAGTTGAGGAAGGTTACAGAGCGGGCCATGCTTGAAATACCGAAGGTTGATGAAAGAGATTCTCTCTTGGAACAAATAAGGAAAAAGGTAAGATATCAATTTTATTATTGTTTATTTAACTTTGCATTCTAAGTTTATGTTTTTCATTTTCTTAGTTGTGAAGTATTTCTCTGAGCTGAAAACACCACCTTTGTTTTCCAGTCATTCAATCTGAAACCAACGGTTGCAACAAGGCCTAGTATTCAGGGTCCTCAGACTAATCTGAGAGTTGCTGCAATTTTGGAGAAAGCAAAAACAATTCGCCAGGTTGGTCTCTCTCTCTTTCTCTAGATATGTGTGTGCGCACGTGCACACAAACAAGGGCATAAATGCAAATCAAATGAGCATCTGCATATCATTGGTGCTAAGGTTTTCCATGTTATTACAGGCCTTTGCTGGAAGTGATGAAGAGGATGACGAGGATTCTTGGAGTGATTCATGAAAAATCTAGCACCATCATAAGTTGTTGGACACATTCCTAGTGCCATGGATTCAGAAGAATCTCGACCACATTCTCAGTGAGTCAAGCTGATGGTGAAATAGATTGGAAGTCTCTTCACAGAATTTTCCATGCTTTTCTCACCCCTTGTAAAACACTCTGTCCCTCCTCTCTCTCTCTCTCTCTCTCTCTCTCTGTAGCATGTAGCTAATTGATATTTGATAGTGTTGTCTTCAAGTCATAGTATGGTAAGTATATTCAATCATGAGATTGCGTGCAAGCGCGTTGCTATTCATTTTTCATGTAAAGGTAGCTATATATTGTATTTCTTGTTTACAAGTTTTAGTGTAAAGGGTCTGGTCAATTTTTGTATCTACAATATAGTAGTGGCTTTGATTTGTGCAAGATTGAGAGAGTATATACGCTGCAAGTGTTGAAATTTATTGTATACGTTAATCAAACAGTTCTGTTGTGTATAAAAATACTGATATTATGCCCAGGTTCCTGGAATTGATGACAGCTCTCTATTACTTTGATAGGAGTTCCTGGAATTGATGACAGCTCTCTATTACTTTGATAGGAATGCAGGCATCTTCAATTGCTTTTTTCAACTTGCAAAAATATTGGCAGGGAGTAAATCTGGAAAAGCATTTGTCATTTGCATATGAATATATTCACAGGAAAATAATTTATCCTGCTGGATATGGAGCTTAAGAAATCAGTATCCGTTTGGTCATTGATAGTTTTCACTTTTTCGGAGTTTTTCCAGGAACTTGTTTGGACATAGAATTGTTTTAAGTTATCGGAATTCAATTTGACGTTGAGTTCCAATTTTTTTTGGAATTCGGAAATTTTTTGAAAGTTATTTCCACAATTTTCACTTCAAACTTCTCATAAGAATTCAAAAAAACAACTCTAATTTGCATTATGTCCAAACTGTTACAAAATAAAAAAGAGTACCAACTTTAATATTCTAAGGATGCTTAGAGAGAGGATTCAAGAAGGGTATATGAGTAATAACCTTTTCACTTATTTATATGTTTTTCACTAAATTAAGGGGTTATTACTTATTATAGGGGAAATTGTACCTAATAACAAATATTTAATTCCAATTTGTAGCAAATATTTCACTTTCTTGTCATTCGGCTACGATGTATATATTTTTATACATGTACAATTGATATGCCTAACACAAAGAACATATACATTTGCATTTATATACAAATTCCCCCCCCCCCCCCCCCCCCCCACACATATATATATATATATACACACACAATTGACAAGCCTAACATATAGAACATATCCATATACAAATTACAATTAATAAAAAAATGTATTTATATATAAAAATTCCACATAAATATGTATACATATACAATTGATAAACCTATCACAAAGAACATATATAGATACAAACGCAATTTTCATTGACACAGACAAATTAGCACCTGATTTATACAAACGTCGTGATTTATACAAATCAGATATTCCATAGCAAACATAATTTGGCCATGGAGTGCAAATAGCAAAACTGTAGCTATAGAGCGCTGATATGATTATTATATTTGTTATTCCTGAAATTTACTCTTATTATAAGTCAAAAATACCCAGGCTCAAAAACTATGTGGGACTCATATTCTTGGACACAAAGGAAAAATATGTGGACATCATATTTTATAGCACTCTCCCTTGATGTTCATGTAAAAAAAAAAAAATCTAGTGAAAGAAAAAGTGCAGTAATACACATTGTTTGTTGTCTTATTAAAAATCATATTAAAAAGATTCAGTGGGACAAAACATTGATTAAGGAAAAACGTGTGTAACACGTATTTACTCCATTTGATGAAAACATCACTTAATAGCTCAAAGACGACTTCCAATCTTGTATCTTAGCTTCTCAAAGAATGAAGTTGTTATTGCCTTGGTGAGCATAACTGTATAATTATCACTTGAACAACAAACTTGTTGAACATCCGTTTCACTCTTTTTTTGAAGATCATGAGTAGAAAAGAATTTTTGTGAAATATGTTTTGTTTTTTCCCCTTTGATGTATCATCCTCTTAGTTGAGCTATACTTACAACCTTGTCTTCATATAATTTTGTTGGAATCTCTTTTCAAATGAAGATCACATGTTTCTTGAATTTGGTTGAGTTATTGATCTCAATTAAATGCATATTCAACAAATATGATGAAAAAGATGTGAAAAAAGTTGAGGGCAATTTCTTTTTATTCATGCCAATACATGCACAAAAACCCTTACATTATTAAAACCACAACTTATCATTACATAAATTTAAAAAGCATACCAAATAAAATATTACCAATATATAAAGGTCAATACACACATTGTTTTTTCTAATAAATCTTACCAAATGACCCCTAATTGTTTAGACCAGCCTACATTTTCTTTAGTGGGGGTAAATAGAGATAAGTCAATAATGGAAATATGTAATTCTCAATTCGGTCTGTATTATATGTGTAGACATTGAAATTTTGCGGGACTTTACAAGATGCGTTCAATTCGAGTACAAGATGCGTTCAATTCGAGTTGGGATTCAACAAGGTGTGTTCAATTCAAATTAGGATTCTTGGAGGCTACTCAACCCTAAATCCTAGTTCACGCCTATATAAAGGGTGCACAATTCCTTTAAAAGACATCTCAAATATCCCATGAACTCTTGGGTATTTTTAAAGGTCAAGGTCTCAAATATTCCACAAACTCATGGAATATTCATAAAGAGATCAAATCCAAATAATCTTAATTCGAGAAATACACCACTAACGGCCCTCGAATTATGAATATCAAGTCCAAATCATCTTAAGTCGAGAAATATGCACGAACGACCCTTGAATTATGGACAAATATCTTATGAGAGAAGAATCAAGGATCAACAGAATTGTACCCACATTGAATTATCAATAAAATATTCATGTTTTTTTAGGTTTTATTTCTGTGGTTTATTTATTTTTCATATGTTTAAAATTTGTTGCAAACAATATGATATTTTTAATTTAATCCAAAATAATGGTGTCTATATAATTAAGAAGATATATTACTTTTTTTTTATTTCATCTTATTTAGATAATCAAATTTTTACCTGACTAAAAAATCATACTAAAATGATATTATTTAATTACAGAAAATTTAATGAAAACATTTTTTATTTTGTAGGTATAAGTGATTATTACAAAAGTATGTCAATATAAAATATCATATACTATGAAACGGAAGAAAGAGAGTAACTTTTTTGTTTTAAAAAAAAATATTGACACCTTGTTTGGATGGTTGTTATCCGTTGTATTGTTGATTTTAATGCAATGGTTATTTTGATTATTTGAATGGTTGTTATATATGTTTCATAATATATCGTATTGTATTGTATTGTATCATATTATGTTATTTTAAGGAAACAAATCTTAAATATATCCGAACTCTGACCAAAATTGATGTAACAATCCCAATCTTTGGGCAGGACCTATTACCCCCTGCACTATTTAATAGTGTATTTTAAAGATATCTAAGTGCCCAACTGGACAAGTTACTATTTATAATGATGCATTATTTATGATGTCCACGTGGACACCTATATATCATTATAATACACTATTAAATAGTGGTGGGGAGTAATAGGTCATGCCTAAAGTTTGGGATTGTTACAACAATTTCGATCAAAGTTCGAATATATTTCAAACCCTTTTCCCTTATTTTAATGAATTCAATTCAAATAGAATGTATTGTTCTCCATCATTACATAATGTGTACATATTCATAATTTGAATGATAAACCTACAAAAAAAGAATGCACGAGGTAGAACTACTATAAAATTAAAAGGTAGGCTAAAAGATGAAATATAATTATTAAACAATTAATAAAGATAAAATGAGAATAAAATATTAATGTAATGATGTGATCACACCAAATTGGTTATTATATAAAATGAGACTTTTCGTTGTTACCTAATTATGAATTTAAACAATATGATACAATACAATTTAAATAACAATCAAAACAAACATTATATTTAAATTAACAGTACAATACAATACAATACAACAAGTAACAATCATCCAAACAAGGTATTAAATTATGTTTTATTGTATCGTTAAAATACATCGTTAGATAACGACGAAAATACCATTTTGTGTAACGACTAATTTGGTTGTGATCACATCATTACCTTAATATTTTCTTCTCATTTTTTTTTACTTATTATTCAATAATGTTATTTTATCATTTACTTTACCTTTTCATAGTAGCTCTACCTTGTACCCTACAATTTCTTATAAGTTTATCATCCAAATTAATACGTGACATTCATTATGTAATGACTAATAACAATACAATCTATCAAAATATTGTATTATTAAAATAAAACAGTACGAAATAAGACAACACAATACAATACAATACGATACAATATGAAACCATACATAAAACCCATCCAAACAAAGACTCAAGGAATCGCTTAAAGAGAAAGGTAGAGAGAACACAATAGAATTGCTAAACAGAATTGTGTTGTAGAATACTTTGATTGATTTTTCCTGGATGACTTTACAAATGAACACCCCTATATCAATACTACTTACTTACGGGCTAATATATAAATAATAATTATTATACAAGTCCCTATATATTTACAAATAAGTTTTTTTTCCCTAGAATACTCTACATGCCTAGAATTAGGGGTGTAATGACCAGGTTGGTTTGAATTTTTTAAATATCAAACCAAATTATTTGTGTCGAGTTTTATATTTATAAACCAAACCAAACTAATAAAACTCGGGTTTTCAATCTCAGATTTTTTCGGTAAAGTATTCATACAAACATATAATTAACTTGTGCTCCAAATATTTCTTTAGTCCTATCAAAATACAACTATCTAAGGTGTTTCTTAAGAAAATAATACAAAATATATGAGATGGGTGATTACATTAAAATATTCAATAAAAAATAATAATGAAATTGCATAAAATAAATATTGCAAATTAATAAATCATAATGAAAATGATCATAATTTAAAAGTACTAAATCATGTCAAAATAAGTTTAATAAGAGCCCATTTGGTTTAACTTTTTAAAAAGTAGCTTTGAAAAAGTCAAACTTAGCTAAGGTTTGACCCCAAGTTCCCAAGTATTTTTTGCCAAATAATACTTGGGCCAAATTTTTCCCAACACCCATGGCCCCAAGTTTCCCCAAAAATATTTGACTTATTTCAAAAAATATGATTTATATCTTTAAGTTTTAAAAACTATTAAAAATACCCATAAGTTTGTATTATCTATTTATGATGAATATGTTCCGTTAAAAATAACCTTATAACATAATTGGTAACAATAAACAACAACAAAATAACAATACAGGCAAGAGCAATACATTAATGCATATTCAAACTTGTCATTGATTTGGTTATAATTATAACAACCTCCGGAAGAGGTAGTAACAAACTATTTTGTTATATAATCTTCCACATTCTACGAACAACCTCTTCCCGACAAGCTTTCATTTCTAGATCAGATGATTGAGAAGATGAAATAATATTGTTACTCTGAGTCGATTGTTCATCATCTTCATCCGTACCATATCCTTACATTCATGTTCATTGAATATTTCATCGCTGCTTTGATTTTCACGAAAAAAATATGTAATATGGCACAAGCAACTACTATTTTCACCTGCATGTCTAATTCATAGTTGTTCATGCCTTGTCATAGTATTCTGAATCTACCTTTCCACGCACCAAATGTTCTTTCAATTACATTACGCAAAGAGACATGTCTATATTAGTAGGAAGTAATAAAATAATAAATGATGGATATTTTTTATAAAAAATATAAAAGTTTGGGGTAATTTTTAAATTTCTTAAAGTTCCCAAATATTTCTCAAGTTTCCAAAAACTAGTTTTTTCTAGTATTTGGGAACTTGGGATTCTTGGTAAAAATATTTGACTAGTTATGTGGCCAAACGCCAACGGCCAAATTTTTCCCAAATTAAACTTGGGGCCGAACGGGTCCTTAGGTAACTTTTTAAGTTAAAAAAAAATGAAAAGTAGGGGAGTACCTAATTTTAACTTTTAACTTTTTAAAAGTTATTTTAAAGTTATTTTAAATTATTTTAACTTTGCCAAACACTGACTAAAGCTAAAAATGACTTAAAAGTAGGTTTGAGTAACTTTTAAGTCAATACAAAGAGACTCTAAGTATCAATTACATGATTAAATATTAATGAAAAATTAAAATTAAGTTATGTATTTTAAATGTATAAACCAAAGAATAAATTAATATTCAACATATTATTGTCATTCTTAGTGTTGAATTAATTTTTATTTTGTTAGCATTAGTATTGATTTGATTTAGTTTTGAGCTTTATTAGAGTTACCTATATCTATGGACTATAAACTTTATTGGACCGTTCAAAATTCTAAGTCTCAAAAACTTGAAATAATATGTTGAAAGATAAAAATTATGAAAAAGTATAAGAAATATATAGAAATTATATCAAAGTAAATATTTTTATGTATAAAATATTTCTTTAAAATTATATATAATGTCGGGTTGGTTTCTCATAGGTTGACTTTTTATTTTTTGTCAAAACTAAAGCCACAAATATAGTTGAGTTTTTTTTTCCAATACTAAGCTAAGTGATCAAACCAAATCATTAGTCGGGATATTTTTTCGATTTGACTTGATTTGCAATTTGATTTGATTTTCAATTCGATTTTATACACCTCTACTTAAAATATTCTAAGGCCTTTTAAAAATTCTTCCAAGATATTCTAGAATATTTTCAACAAACTCTCCGTGACCGTAAAATCTTTCCCCAAATGCTTGTCATGTAAGTTTTCATATGGACAATTTATGCCACGTGACACCTAAGTGGCATGATGACGTGGTGGATCATCATATTAATTACGTGCAATTTTTATAAATAATTCAGTTCTTTTTCAGGGATTCTGATTTTATTTATGTGCTTTATTTTGGTCAAACTGAAATTGTTGAAGAGTTTGCTTATTAAGGTATTCTCCTTGAATTTCCACGAAAACGTGATTTGATTATTTTGACATATATGCAAAAGAATATGGACAACCAATACCCATGAATTTTATCCAATTGCTGTAATCAGCGGGAATTGTGTTTTTAGATGAATGTAAAACAATAGTAATTGATACCTTTAGAATTTGAAATACATAATATATAAATGTATCTTTTAATTTGATCTTAATTAGTATTTATATCGTTTAATTTTAGATGTGTACAAATAAATATTTTAGCTATACATAACATCCACATAGGACGTGTTGTTTACATGTTTATCTTTTAGAGAGTTTAAGTTATCTATTTATACACACTCAAAATTAGAGAGTATTATGTATATTTGAAAACGGTTGAGAAGTTTTTGAAAGGCATAATAAATAAATATGTCATTTAACTTGACTCAAACTTACATCTATGTCTCACAATTTTGGATGTGCACAAATAGACACTTTAACTTTAATAAAGTTGAACAAATAAACACACACGTCCTATATGTGACATCCTATTTAACAATTTGTGTCCTATTTGTATTATGTCATATAGGACCATATGTGTCTTCTTGTTCAATTTTATACAATTTTAAGTGTCAACTTGTGCACACCCAAAATTGAAGGACATAAATATAAAGTAAGACCAAATTAAAAAAAAAAACATATTTATGTATTATATCTTTTTGAAAAGAGAATACTCTAATTTGCAACTTTGTGTTCATCGATACATCTAGATTTAGTTTAATGAAGCATGGGAATCGTATTGGATACATCGACTTTAGTCTTTATGTATTCAGTTTTCACCCTTCCCTCACTTTATTGTTTATGTTCTTTTCTTTGATATTTGAATTTTCTAGGAAAGTGAAGTTAAAAAATTGCATCGAAGCAAAGTTTTTGATATCTTTTGGTGACAAGAGGGATTTGTTCGAATGATAAAGATTTCTCATTTTCAATCTTAAGATTGTGAGTTCGAGTCACAAGAAGGTAAAAAGATGAGAGCTCCTACGGAAGGATTTAAAAATTAAAAATAAGACATGCACATGTTTGATATCTTCTCATCCCGATATTAGGTATAATATATAAATATGTTCTTTAATTTTATTTTACCTGACATTTATTTGCTTTAACTTTGGGTGAGCACAAATAGACAACTAAATTTGTATATAGTTGAGCAAGTTGACACACACATCCTACTTGACGTCATACATGTCAAATTGACAATTCGTATTTCACGCGACATCCTATATAATATCCAACATGTATTATGTCACGTAAGATATTTAATCTTGTTTTAAATATCTATTGATACACACCAAATTAAAAGGACATAAATAACAACTACGGCCAAATTAGATCACATTTAATTAGTTTATCAAAAAAAAAAAAAAAGATCACATTTAATTTGATGTATTATTCCTATTGCTAATTTGCAAATAGTGACGTACATCTCAATGGCAAAGAAATTTGCATGATTATTGACCATAATTTCTATGTGAAAATTTGAATTATTTTTTCTTCAAGAGGTAAGTAGAAAGCTCCCCATCTTGTCAGGCAATTAAATCAACTTAATCCCCAAGTAATTAGGAGTACAACCATTTTGGTCTTCATTTTCAAACATATCTAAAATTACGACGATGACATTTTTATGGAACATAATTGAGGTATATACACTACATGTTGATTCCCTAAATTTTTGACGTGTATATTTTTTTTTTAATATTGTGACATTTCTTAATAAAATTTCTACTCCATCACTAAATGAAACCGAGACAATGAGGTTGGAAAACTGTTGGGTTTTAAAGGTGTGAGCAGGAAATGAAGGGTTGTGACTCTCCTGAAGAGTTGTGACCATGCCGAAGGGTTGTGAACTTTATGAAAGGTTGTGTCCTTTCTAAAGGATTGTGACCGTTTGAAAGGTTATGCCTTTTCCAAAGTGTTATGACCTTTCTGAAAGGTTGTCTTCTTTCCAAAGGATTGTGACCTTTACCCTTTGTTGGCTATAAATAGAGAGATTTTCTCTCATTTTTCTAAATCGAATTCTTCCCTTCTTTTGCATACATTTCTTAAAAAAACAAAATCGATCGATCGTGTCAGTGTGTGTGATTCGTTGCTGTCATTTTGAGTTCGTTGAAATTATCGAAGTTTGAGGTACCGCTACTTCTTTAATGGTTAATCCGTTTTATCTTGGGAGGAATTAATCTGCAACCTCGGGTACTCGAGGGGATTAAATTTCTTAAGGACACACAGTGTAGTAAGTTTTCCTTGGATGGGTAAGATTATTTTTATTTTCTTCCCAAGTGCATTCAAGCATTGCACCCCTTCAGTTTTCTTTTCAATGAGAAAAGTTATTTTGTGCATAAATGCTAAGATGAACACTTTAATTTTTTCCCTATATTCTTGGTTTTATATAACTATGAGAAGAAGTAAATGAATAAATGTTGTCTCCTAACAATATTTGAACATGAGTTTAGTTTCTTGTTGAAATTAAATGTCTTCCTGAGGAAAATAGGAATATGATGGAAACTGAGAAAGAGAAAAAAATTAGCAAGAAAAGTGACTTGCATGGAATTATTGCTGACAGATGGAATATGATTCAATGAGAGTAAAAATCAGGTTCTATATTTATTTTTCTTGATTATTATTTTCTTTTTCTATCCTTTATAAGTTATGAAATTTATTTCATAAATGTTAGGATAGATGATCATTATGTGATGATCTCAGAATATATCTTTATTATTATTAATATGTATTCTGTTTAGAGGAGGAAAAATAAAACTTTTATAGTTTTCTACTCCATGTGAAATTTGATTGTATTTGACTTTTGGAGATTTTTTTTTTTCTCCTTTGATTTGAAGAATATAAGAATTTCACGAACAAATCATATTGTGCATTGGTTTGAAGATAGAAACTTCACCAATTTGTTAAATACTCTGTTTGAATGAATATTTTGACTTGAAGAGTACAAAATCTTCGTCAGGAATATTAATGTAACATCCGACAATTTAAAATGAATCCGAAGAAGCTTGAAATTGGAAATAACCTTTTTGGAAAAATTTAAAAATCTGAAAAATTTGGCTAAGTATGGAAAATCAGTGATTTTTGGCCAACTTTGAGCAATCATAACTCCTAGCTCAGGAGGAGTTGGGAGTAGTTCTGGTTATGGTTGCGAAGCTCGGGGAACGACCTTTCCAACGCCACCGATGTTACTCGATTTCGAGTTCGCATGAGTGAGATATGCCCGTTGGAAGTTGGACAGTTGGCAGGGATTTTTTGTCCGAAATTTTGAGGGCATTTTGGTCTTTTTCCCTAATTAATTCTTTGAACTATTTTGGTTGTGTTTGAACTGATTTGGATCAGTTGTTTCCTTTTCAAAGAGAGAGTTAGGGCTTGAAGGAGAAGAGAAGAAGAAGAGAAAGGGGAAGATCAAGCAAGGAATCGTTGTGGTGTTCGTCGGGGGTGATCCCTACCAAGGTATGTGAGTCTTAAGTGATGGGTAATCTTTCCCCCACACACCAACTCCTTTTATTTTTGAGAGAAGTTGTTCATGTTGTTGAAGTTGTTGGATGGTATTGTTGGTATTGTGATTGTTGTTGATAGAGTCATTGGAAACCTTCATGAGTTTAGTACATGATTTGGAATTGTATTTTTGGGTTGAAATCTAGTGTTTGCTGAAGGATTTATGAGTCTACAAGTTTCATTCATGGAAAGTTGATTCACCAGAAATTCTCAGAGATTTGGCAGTCGTACCCATCTACGGTCACGACCTACGGACCGTAGCTTGATTGACGGTCCGTACTGGTCAACCGTCAATGGGGACAGAAGCTGAGTCCCTTGGTGCGTCGACCTACGGACACGACCTACGGTCCGTAAGTGGACCTACGGACCGTAAGTCCAGACCATAGGTCAACACTTAACCAATTCTTCAGACTGAGTTCTTGGGGGAAAATTCTCTGACACGAACGACGGACCAACAGTACGGACCGTAAGTCCATCTAGGGTCCGTCGATGGCATCCGTAAATGGCACTTGAGTCACCAGAAGTTTGAAATCTTAGCCAAGTCCCCCATTCTTATATCACTTTCTCATGCAAGTTCCCATGTATTATACCTATGTTTCATAACTATTTTCCGACACTTCAAAGTACGTCTAAGCATTCAAGAATCCCGTTCATAACGTGCGATCAAATACCTTGAATTCATAATTCCAATTCAAGGGAAGTTAGTTTCCAAGTCAAGTGAAGTTAGACGTCAAGTGAAAGAGTATAGAGTTCCAAGTCGAGTTAAGTCAAGAGTCCAAAGTTGAGTTCTTTTCTCAAAAGCTATTAGGGAACTAAGTATTCCCAAAGAAGTTTGTAAATGTTTTTACATTTGAGTAAGAGGGGAAACATGATTTCCAAAAGAGCCTTTGGGCTAAGTTTGAGTAATTATCTCAACTAAAGAAAGAAGATTGTTCTTAAAACATTTATGAGCTAAAGTATTTTGGGAGTAGTATTGAGCACCGAATTGAGATACGAGTTCATATTAACTCAACTCTCCATAAGAACCATGCGCCAACATGGGATTTCTCGGATCATACTTTTTAGATGATCACGAAAGTTAAGCTAGTGGATCCACTAAGTAAAGTAAGCTTCCTATATCACGGCAAGGTATAGGATGGCCTTGGCAACGCGAGGTAAAGCGTTGTATCATCACTAGGGCTCATAGTGGTGGTTGTCGGTTAAAGAATCTCCCACTAAAGTTATATTACTTTTATATAAGTAAAGTTGCTTTTGTTATTGTTTTATCATTAACGAGCTGAGTTGGTTATACTGTTTTACAAGCCTTATATATATTGCATGTGTTTTATTGCCTTATATATATATATTGAGTTCAGTCATTCATGAATCGAACAGAGCCAAGGTAAGAGTTCATTTCTACTCTTTTCAAGCTTAAGTGTTGTGGTTTAGCTTTCCAGCTCGCATACTCGTACATTCCATGTACTGATGCCAGTTGGCCTGCATCGTTTTATGATGCAGATACAGGTACCCGGATCAGCATCCTGCGCGTCGTTGATCCAGTTGAGCACTCCAGAGTCAGTGGTGAGCCTCCTTGCATTCCGGAGGACTCAAGTATTTTGTGTTCTGAATTTTTGTGTTATTAGGATGTTGCAGGGCCTGTCCCAACATCCATCTTAGTATGTTTAGAGGCTTCATAGACAGTCAGTCAGTTAGTTTTGAGTCTCTTTTTTTATATATATATAATATTCTATTTTGAGACTTGAGTTGCCTTTTTGGCCAGTTTTATCAGTTGGTTATTTCATAACCTTTCATTTCTTTAAGTTAAGCTGTTGAGTTAAGTTTCCGCTGAGTTAAGAAAGCCAGGCCAAGGGTTCGCTTGGGGCCAGCAATGGTCTCCGAGTGCCGGTCCCGCCCAGGGTGTAGGCTCGGGGCGTGACAATTAAGGCTAAATGATTGAGAAAAAAATAATCCATCATTAGCTCGAAACAGTGTTGTATTTGAGATTTCTGGAGATTAAAACCTTTTTGGTTTACTACTCTGTCTGAATGTGAAACTGATTCGAAAAATATTAAAACTTCATCAGAATTCAAGGTTCATTCGGTTAACGATTAGAAGAATATAAAAACTTCATCGTTAAACTAGAAATAAGTTGTATAAAGATTGAATCTTTATTGTAAGTATTCTAAATACTAAGTGGTTTGTCTAGTTGTGACAAAAAGAAAAGAAAAAAAAAACACTAGTGACATAAAATTAGTGGTTTTTGTGCTTGCAATGGGTGTTTATATGGATTAAATCTCCAAAAGAAGGCTTCGTGTTGCCAATGTGTAAGCATGGAAAAAAAAATATGTGGAAAATAATTTGAAATAGTTGAAAAATATTTTTGAGAACATATTTAAAATGTGGGGGATTCTTTACTTGTGATAAAGATAAAATTAGACTTATTATCTAATTTAAATTTGAAAGTACAAGATATGAAATTTAATCACAATCTTGTATTATGTTAGACCCACAAAATTCTTGGAGTATATTTGATATTGTGGTCGTTGAGTCTCTCTTTACTAGTTTATGATATGACTAGTATGAAACCACAAAATTATATTACTCATTGAAAAGAATTGTATTCTTTGATGAAAAAGTTTCACTTTAAAATATTGTGATTTTTCATGAAAAGATATGCCTATTAATTTTTTTATAGACATGAACATTGGTGAAAAGTGATATGTTATGTTTGTGTTGTAAAACAAACATTTGGGTTATATTGCCCTTATTAACAATTGCACTAGATACTGTCATGTTTATTTACTGAATGGTAAGGATGAAACAATAGAAACATATTGACAATATAAAACTGAAGTTGAAAATCAGTTAGATAAAAACATTGTCATGATTAGAAGTGGTAGAAGCAGAGAATATGAATCTTCTTTTGCAGAAAGTTGTGTTTGTTCAGTCTTTGTTGTATCCTGATAGAGAATTGTTTGTCGTCCCTTAAAGTTTATACAAGCAATAACTCTTGAAAGATAGTGATCAAACAATTGCCAATACAGTCTATTTCATATGAGAAATGAAAATGAGGGAACTATTTCCAAACGGGTCAAAATAGGACCTAAGACTTTGGATTGTATGTTCATTGGATATGCTACAAATAGTAAAGCATGTCGATTTATGGTTCATAAGTCCGAACTGTTGAATAGTCAATTGAAGGGTCTAAACGACCTTGGAAAGAACCAAAGGAGAATGTACTTAATAAAGAGATTCGGTGGCATAGTAAATGTCAATGGACAAATTACTTCCTACGAGTTTGATTTTGTAACATTTCTACTTGAAAATGAGTCTCATATATTCTAAAAGTTATGTCCTTTGTGGACTCATTCTCTTTGAGAAAAGTTTGTCAATAGTAAGATAGATTCAATCTTGAGCAACCATACTTGTGAGTTGGTTGATCTTCCTCGAGGAAATAAACTTTTGGATTCAAAGTGGATCTACAAAAGGAAAAGAAAGTTGATGAAACTATTGACAAATACAAAGACAGACTTGTTTTCATAGGCTTTAGACAATAAGAAAGCCTTGTTTGACAAATAATAGCACTAACTAGGATTACATCAATTCAGATGTTAATTGCGCTAGTTGCGAAATATTGCCTTCAAATTCGTCAAATTGGATGTGAAAATATTTTTATTTTAAATGAAAAATTGGAGGAAGAAATTTATATGGAACAACCCAAGGGCTTTGTGGTTCTGGTAAATAAAAGAAAGTCTGTAAAATTATTAAGTCACTTTGTGGACTAAAAACAAGCGCCCAAATAATGACATGCGAAGTTTGACCAAACTATGTTGGCAAATGAATTCAAGATTAATGAATGTGATAAATGTTTTTACATTAAAGACACTCCAAATCACTAGGTCATTATTTGTTTTTATGTTGATGACATTGTGATCGTCAAAACAGACATTTCTAACATAAATGCTACTAAGCATATGCTAGAAAGTAACTTCGATATGAAAGACATTGAAGTTACTGATGTGATTGAAAATGTACTTGACAAGTTCAAGCATTTGGATTTCAATATTGTCAAGACTCCAATAAATGTGAGATTTGTACTTTAAAAAATGAAGGCAAAAGTGACTCACAATTGGATTGTGCTAGAGTATTGAGAATTATGATAAATATCATGAAGTGTACGCGATCAGCTATAGCATATACTATTAATAAACTAAGTCGGTTCACGAGTAATCTCAATCAAACTCATTGGATGACAAAGAAAAGAGTTTTGGAGTATTTAAAACATACTTAAAAACAAAAAACTATTGCTTTGCATTATAACTAATATTCAACAGTATTGGAAGAATATAGTGATGCAAATTGAATCACCAGGTCAAATGAAGTAAAATCCACGAGTGGATATGTATTTACTCTTGGTGGAGGAGCAGTCTCTTGGAAATCTTCCAAACAGAGATGTATAGCTCGCTCTACTATGAAATTTGAGTTTATCACTCTAGATAAGGCTGGTAAAGAAGTTGAATGACTCCAAAATTTCTTGAAAGATTTTTGGCCCAAACCTTTTAGCTCCAATATGCATACATAGTGAAAGTTAATTTGCAATAGGTAGGGCATGGAGCATGATGTATAACGGAAAGTCTCGTCATATATGACGTAGACATAATATCGTTGGAGAACTACTCTCTAGTGGAATTATCATAATTGACTATGTAAAGTCAAAGGATAATGTGTCGGATCCACTTATAAAAGGCCTAACTAGAGAGGGAGTTGATAGATTATCAAAGGGAATGGTACTATGGCCGAGAACAAGTCATTGTGGCGGTAACTCTACCTAGAAGACTGGAGATCCCAAGATCTAGGTTCAAGGAGATCAAACAAAGTCATTGATGATGGTTCAACATTGTCAAAATATTTTTTATGGTCCATTCTCATGATAAGACAATGTTCAGTAACAAGGATAAAGACATTAGGACTTTTTAATGATTTCTAAGTTTGATACATGGTATATCAAATGGTGTATCTACGGGATAACACATTTAGAAATCACCTATGTAAGTGTGAAGTGTAAGCCGCTTCAAGGAGAATCCGGTAAGGCCAGTTCTCTACGCACTTATAAACCGAGACGTGTTCATGGCTGAAACGAACAAAACATTGAGAACCAAAAACAGTTCAAGGGTTGATTGTGTGACTTATGTTGTCTAGGTATACACCAAAGCTCGACGGTTCAAAGATATCAAATCTATCGATTGACCGAGTATATCCGATATATGTTCACTACGGAAAGTTCAAAGGAAAACCCACTTATCCAGAGGCAATCAATCCTTAATTACGAATCACACAGTTTTTCATGCATATGTTTTAACAATAGCCATTCCCTATTCATGTGGGGGATTGTTGGGTTTTAAAGGTGTGAACAGAAAATGAAGGGTTGTGACTCTCCTGAAGAGTTGTGACCAGGGTTGTGACTCTCTTGAAGAGTTGTGACCATACCGAAGGGTTGTGAACTTTATGAAAGGTTGTGTCCTTTCTAAAGGATTGTGACCGTTTGAAAGGTTATGCCTTTTCCAAAGTGTTATGACCTTTCTGAAAGGTTGTCTTCTTTCCAAAGGGTTGTGACCTTTACCCTTTGTTGGCTATAAATAGAGAGGTTTTCTCTCATTTTTCTAAATCAAATTCTTCCCTTCTTTTGCATACATTTCTTAAAAAGCAAAATCGATTGATCGTGTCAGTGTGTGTGATTTGTTGCTGTCATTTTGAGTTCGTTGAAATTATCGAAGTTTGAGGTACCGCTACTTCTTTAATGGTTAATCCGTTTTATCTTGGGAGGAATTAATCTGCAACCTCGGGTACTTGAGGGGATTAAATTTCTTAAGGACACACAGTGGGTTCTGTGGACTCGGATAGTTCTTTGTGTTTTTCTTTTCATCTTTTATTATTTCTGATTTGCTAATCTGAATACAGAAGATAACAAAAACTACTTATGAGTTTTTTTTTTTCTTTAACTTTCATTAGATTTTTTTTTTTACATGTAAAAATGACCGGACTGCGTAATCACATAGAATATTATAAGCAAAATATTGAATTGGAAAAATTGGCTCACAAAAACTAATAATTTAGACGTTTTAATTTTAAATAAGTAGATTTATTTTTGGATATTAATTTGATTTTGGAAGTTGTTTAGGTCGATTTCACTAAGGTTCAAATGTTAACTCATAGTCTCATATACATTATAACTTAGGTAATTCATACCTTTAAGTTGTAAAATGAATAGTTTCAAATTTGTGAGAACAACTAAAAGATCCTCTGTCCGTTTAAGTAATTAAACAAATATTTTAGTAATTATGTTAATTTAGTTTCGAAGTTAGACTAACTAACAATTTGGTTCAAATCCTTAACCAAGATAGCCTAATTAGGTGTCAAAGTTTACCTGGACGTTTAAACATTGCCTTTTGGCCCGGAGTTTACTCTTTATTGATTTTTACCTGATTATTTTTTATATCAATACATGTATTAATGGACTTATGTAGTACTTGTATTTGATCATTGATGGATTGAGAGCGTTCAGAGGCTTTGAGGAAAGAAAAATCTATCTTGTGATTTACGATGCTTCGAATTAAGATCTCTTAGATTTCAATTTGAGAGATATTTTTGTAATAATGCTATAATGGTTGAGGATGAGGGGATACCATTTAGGTGAGATGACGATCGAACACCTATATATGTGGGGATTAGGTGACATGTATGGATATTTAATTAGCTGATGTCTTAGCTATTTATGTGATTATCAAACATTGTCTATAAATAATGAAGCATGATTTAACTGAGTTGAAAGATGATTATCATGATTAATTGATTCATGCATGTTGTGGGAAAATAAAGTTCATATCTCTCTCATTTGTGTCGAAGAGGAGATTTTTTGTGCTTTTAAATAGAAACATTCCTTCTAACTCTTAAAGAGTTGAGAAGAGGATTATTTCCCCTTGCTTGCTCAACTTCAACTTTTGATATGATTGATTGAGAATTTTTTTGGACAACATTTATTTTTAATTTTCACTATTTAATTTTGTTTTTTATATTAATATTAATTTATTAATTCACAAAATTATTTAAAATTTGTCCAACAAATATCAAAATCTGTTCTGAGCATGTGAGTTCGTACCTTTTCAATCCAAGATTTTGGATATAAATAATGATGTTTTCTCTCGGTTTTCTGCATCGAATCTACATCGTCATTGGTCTGTATATATTTTCTTACAAACAAATATCGAGTCTTTTTATGATTTGTTGCTGACATTTGAGTTTGACGAAGTTACTGAAGTGTGAGGTACCACTATTTCAATAACATGTATATCCAGTTTATTGTGGGAGGAAGTAATGCATAACCTCAAGTACAGTAAGGAGACTAAATTTCTTAAGGACACACATTAAAATTTGTGGTCTACCAGGATATTTATTTTTCCTTCATAAAGAATTTGTGATTTTTATTTTCTTAGTTAATTAATATTTTCTAAGTTTCTGCTTTGAACGGAGTACAATAACACTTTACACGAGTCCGATCTTAAAATAGACACTTTTTGAACGTTACATATAGGGGTGTACATGACCGGGTTGGTTCGAAATTTTCAAATATCAAACCAAACCATTTGTGTCAAATTTTTAAATTTATAAACCAAACTAATAAAACTCGGGTTTTTTTAGGTTTTACAACCTCGAATTTTTTCGGGTTGGTTTGGATTTTTTAAATATCAAACTAACCATGTGTGTCGAATTTTTAAATTTTAAAATCAAATCAAAGTAATGAACCTCGATTTTTTTCCGGTAAAGTATTCTTACAAACATATAAATAAATTGTGCTCCAAATATTTCCTTAATCCAACAAAAATACAATTATCTAAGGTATTTCTTAAGAAAATATCACAAAATATGAGATAAGTGATGACACTAAAATATTCAATAAAGTAATAATGAAATCGTTATAAAATAAATATTGTAAATTGATAAGTCATAATGAAAATGATCATAATTTAAAAGTACTAAATCATGCTAAAATAAGTCTAATAAGTATTAATTGCATGATTAAACATTAAAGAAAAATTAAAATTAGGTTATGTATTTTAAATGTCTAAATCAATGTAAAACTAAAGAACAAATATTCAGCATTATTGTCATTCTTAGTGTTGAGTTAATCCTTGTTTTTGTTAGCATTAGTATTGATTTGATTTTGAATCGAGCTTTACTAGAGTTACTAATATCTATAGACTATAACCTTTATTGGACCATTCAAAATTCTAAGTCTTAAAAAAACTTGAAAAAATATGTTTAAAGATAAAAATTATGAAAATGTATAAGTAATATTTAGAAATTACATCAAAGTAAATACTTTTATGTATAAAATAATTTTTTTAAATTATATTTATAATGTCGGGTTGGTTTGGTCTCAGGTTAACTTTTTTTTAGTTTAAACCAAAACAACCCAAGTATAGTCGAGTTTTCTTTTCCAATACCAAACCAAGTCAAACCAAATCATTAGTTGAGTTTTTTTCCCGGTTTGACTCGATATTCAATTCGATTTTATACACCCCTAGTCACAAACCAAAAGGAACCCTCCCTAAAAATACAAACCAAAACGAACTCTACTTTTAACCAACAGATTTTCTTAATTAGAAAAGGGTTAAAAATACCCTAGCCCCCGCTCCTTCCTTTTCCTCTCTCTATGGGCGACTTGAATAGCATCCATGGCTGCTTCACCCTCTCTCCAGCCTTTGGCTATGGGAGAGACAAACATCAACCTTAATACAAAAGCACCTTATGCAGCAATCCTTAAACCACAACAAACGACCCAAAATCTGTTAAAAAACGTACTAAAGCTCATTGAGTTTATTCATGGAGAACCCACTATGAGATTAACGATGGAAGAAAGAGAGCAATTTGCTAGGGAAGAAGGTTTACATCAAGCCGTGATTACCAAATTTGCTTATGGAAAACCGGTGTTGTCCGAGTTGCGAAAGCTTTTACCAAAGCAATTTGATGTTAAAGGAAATTGTAATATTGGACAAGTTGATTTTTGTCACCTTTTGATTAGGTTTGATTTATATGAGGACTTTGTAAAGGTTCTAGCAAGCTTTTATGGATATTTTAAGTTTGATGGTGAAGAGTATTTGTTCATAATTTTTCTATGGATGCCATCATTCAACCCTAAAGAAGAAACACCTAAAGTCTGGGTATGAATTCATTGCCACAATCACTTGCAGATCTCTTTGCGAGGAGATCCTTATTATCGGTTGTGACAGTTGCAGAAAATCCTATTGTGGTGGATAAACAACACAAGATCGAACAGACCAAGTACTGCTAGGGTTAAGATAATTCTAGACTTATTAAATAAGCATTCAAATCGTGTAAGACTACATTTTTTGAAGAAAGAATCAGGTAAAATTATTGAACATTATCAGAAAATTGTCTATGAAAATCTTCCACTGTATTGCACTCATTGTAAACATCAAGGTCATGAAGAAAATAAATGTCGCTTGTTGATGGGGAAAGCAGTGTCTCAATGCGATGAAGTTGGGAGAGATGTTGCACTTATGCACCCTGATTTTGAGGCTAACAATACAAAAAAATTAAAGGGAGATGCACATGATTTTTTGAATGATAAGAGAACTGGGTAAAAAGATATTGAAAAAGCTATATGTGATCAAAATATTAGGCAATAATTGACTGAGAATATTAATTCGAACAAGGATGATTCTTTGGCTATTGTTGCGGGGGTTTGGTGTAAATCAAATCACCAAACCTACTGAAATTAAAACTTCAAAACTAAATGCCTCTGTCGTAGCGATAACAGAGAATCAAATACTTGTTCCCAGAGATACTGTATCACCAAATGGATGTTTCGAGTGGCTGCAATAATCAACAAGGTGTGGTTATTGTTGATATAGTTGATCGTGTTGGAGTTAATGTCATGACCCAGACCGTTGTGATTAGCACCCACACTAACCCTCCGGTGGGAGATCCATTGCTACTAACCAACCACCATTCTCATAATCATACAATCAAGTGTTGATTCAGCACTTACAATTATTCATTCATACTCATTTACATTAGCTGTGATCAATATTGCAACATCTGTATACATACATGCATTACAATGAACCAAATACTAACATACATCACACAAACATGAAACCAAACCATCACCTACCTCGAAACCAAGCTTGAATCCTCATAGGATACTCAATTTTTCCCTTTCCGGATTTGTTCCGCTTGTTCTTGGTCTGCAAATAATTAATATAATAGAAAGATAAAAAATTAATGTCTAATTTACCCAGATTACAACAACCCAATAACCCAAGACCAAACCCATGATCCTAAGGTGCAGCTAGGGCTTTTTTCCACCATCAATTTCAGATCAAAATTCTCCCCCAATGATAATTACCCACAATTTATGTTCTACGGATCGAAAAACACATTTGAGGGGAGAAATCCTTACCTTTAGCACCAAAAGTCGTGGGAAACCTTCAAGAAATCACCTAGGGTTGTCTCCTAACACTTAAGAACGAAATTTGCAGAATAATGACATTTTTGGGGTTTATTTTCGACTTAAGTCGCGACTGTTCCGCTGTGGCGGACCCTAACCTGCTACAACAGCCCCACCCTGGCAGCTTGCATGGAGACAGAGAGTCGAATTTAGAGTCTCAAACCCCCCATTTCACAACACACCTTCAACTCAGGACATTTAAAAACTATCCGTTCACGCTAAGATCAATTTCGGAAGTTCTACTCGCTCGAATTTGATTTCGTAAAGTCGTACGGGTTCCTTAACGTCTTAGCTATCTACTCATGTGATCAAAATCATAATTAGATCTCTCCTTCATTATCAGATTTCCTAGACCTCTCATGACTCCGATTTCGTCTAAATCTAGACTAGGCTAGGGATTTTCAAGTTACTACCAAAAAATTTTCTGATCCAATTTCTTTCCCCATTGACTTTTCGCTAACAACGAAATCAGGTCGTTACAGTTAAGGAGCACAATAGTTAAACAATTACAAAAGCATTGGTCATAGCGTCATATGTCAATTTTGGGCAGCAACTAAATGACAATGGTGTTGGAAATAAAAACGTTAATGGTTCGAGGCTTGATATTGAAATTACCGCAGCTTCAAAACCTATTGACTTGAAAGCTGAAAATTCCAATAGTTCAATTCCAATTGAAATTGAACTATCAGGTGTTATTGGACGAATATGAAGAAGAAGACAAGAGGAAAATACTTCAGGTTATTCTAGATGGGCAAACTATCTTTTTTAGTTCATACATATATAAAAAGAAGTTTGAGGTTGATAACTCAACTTTCTTCTTGACGTATATATTTTTGCATTATTTAAGTATCTTCATTTATCATATCATCATAGAGTGTATATAAACTCTTTGATGATCATAGAATGCTTAGTTTTCTCTAGATCTTATTTTCTCCATGCTTGTTAATTAGTAGAGGTTTGTTACCTCATTAGGATTGATAAGGTAAGACCTAGCCCCTTTGCTTGTACTTATTCACGTTGAGGATTTTATTTATTATTAATAAAAGACTGCTAGATGCTATATCTAGTGGTATAAAAAAAACTGTACACGCAAGTTTGTGCAAAGTGAAGTTGCGAAAGATGTACTGCAATCTCAATTCTAATCACATGTTAGATAACAAGAAGAATATTCTATTCTATTTTATTTTATTGTTTTGCTAAATTGTAGTAAGAAAAAGAGAAACCAAAAAGGGAAAAATGCTCGTAATTACTAAGTCATGTAATATTTGAACTCGTCATACTACAAAATTATTGTCCCACAAGATAAAAACAGAGATTTTTATCAATAACCAATAAATTAAAGGTCTAAATACAATGGAGAAGATGAAGTTGCTCAGATGGTAACACTCTCCTAGTCACTTTCAATCTTAAAATTCTAATTTTGAATCACCAAGAGACAAAAGAGTGGAGACCTCCTCGAGGAGGTGTACAAAAAAGGGTCCAAGTACAATGGTAAATCTTATATTTGGCAAAATGAAAGGACACAATAACCATAAATAAAATTTAGATAAAGAACATCCAACAGCCAAAACTAGAACTGCAAATGAAAAAAATAAATAAATAAAATTGAACAGTTGGACCTTAGAGGGGATGATAGCTACACATTCTTATCAAAACATTGTATTATTGTTGCTCACTTGTCATTTTAATATTTTAAGATACCTTCTCCTTTATTATAGGTTCTTCATTTATTTAAACTTATATTTATCGTACCCTTTGGACTGTAACTCTAAGAAATGACTTTGACCAAGCAGTCCCGTACACACTATAAGGCTTGTTTAGTCCACCTACTATATACTATTACCTTGTTTGCTTTTTTATAAAAATCGATCCACTGGCGTAGCCACACGGGTTATAAGTCGAATCTTATTCGTTGAAAAACTATGCTATATATAGAGAAAATCATACAAAATATATAGGTTAAAAATTATTTTTTCATGCGTATATATTGAATTTTGAAAATGCCTTTAATGAAATTTCTAATTTCGCCGTTGAATCAATCCTTCACTAAGATTTTGGAATTCCAAACAAAACTCTAAAATGATAGTTTTAATTAATATCTGTAACGAGTATGCACGTTACCCTTAATTTATAAGACCACACATGCTCACGACTCATTATATAATTAACCAACATATATATCAACTTGTTCATATATATAGTCAAGCCAAAAAAAAGGGGCAAAGAGGATATTGCAATATAAAATGCGCTTGTTGTATTTATTTATTTATCCACAAGCACAAACTTACTCCAGTCCCATCTTTTATAAAATAGCAAAAATAAATTTCAGAAATTAGCTCAAAGTTATATTATAATTTATACTAGCTATTTGGTCATTAATATTGAAGGACACTTGAGTAGCGACTCTGAAGTAACCAAAAGATTAACATTTTATTTTCTTACTTTTCACAAAGATGAGTAATTGGACAAAAACTAATTTCTCTTCTAATTTGACGTATTAGCTCACAAAAGCATTACAGCATAAGCATAACGAGTTTATTCCAAACTAGTTGAGGTTGAACTTTCTATATTTAGAGAATGCCCATATAATAATTTGTTTATTTTTATATTAATCTTAATATACTATTAATCTTTTATACTCCTTTATTGTAATTTGTTTGTCTTATTTTTTATTATATTTTAAAAATAAATGCATTCCAAACTTGGCATATTTTTAGCAAGGGCGGAGTGAGGCTAGGGGAGTTTAAATGAAGGTGCGGGTGGTGGTGGTGGTGGGGGGGGGGGAGTGCAATGAGTTGAAATAAAAATCAATTATATGCGGGTGTGAGGCAGATGCGGATTATCATTTAAATTTCTTGCAAAATATAACGTAGATCGATGTTGGTGTTATATGTGAAATTCCGTGTGAAGTACTTTCTTAAATTTTGATTATGATTAGAATATTAAATTTATTTATTTGTTTTCTTAAAGTTTATATCAACTCAGTTTTTCTTAAAAAGTAAATTAAAACATGATACTACTTTTTAAGACCAAGAATGACTTTTATGTGGCCGATCGAGTTGTTCCCAACAAAAGTAACAAAAGAAACTATTTGATATTTAACCATAATTCACATGTCTTATATGGACTTTTCCAAGCTAATCTACAAAGATAATGGATCCAAGATGCTAAAAAAGGAGAGAGAGGAAAGGTATCCCATGGACTAGAGTTCCACTAATGTTAGAATAATACCAACAACAAGATTTGAATTAATATTATTACTAATTATGAAAAATGTCAACTAACTAAAGGATAGAGGTATTAGTATTTTAAGTATGCATAATCCGTGGCTAAAAAATTAGTCCCTTTGGTTCTAATTTATGGGATGCTTTCCTTTTAAATTTTGTTATATACCATACATTTCATATTTTTTCATTTCTTTCTTAATTTTTGTGATAACTTAAATAATGTAACATAAATTACAACATAAGAAATAAATATATTCGACGTTCACATCAAATTACTCATTGGAGAAAAACTCTCCCGCGATAAGGTTTTACACATAGGGTCACCTGCTATATAATAGATATGTTTTCTTATACATTAATATCCCATACGTTCAATTTTATTTGTCATGTTTCGCTTCATGAGAGCCAGTTCGACTAATTTTTGGAGCTAAATCAAATTAGATTAATTTAATATTTTTGAATTTTGAATTTATTAAATATTAAAAAAGTATACGAAAAATATTATAAATTACAATCATTTTCGTATTAATGTAATAAAAAAACGTATCTTAAAAATATTAATCAAAGTTCATCCAGTTTGACTCTCGAGAATCAAATACGACAAGTAAAAATAAACAAATGACATTTTTTTAAATTATAACTAAACAATATGCATTTCCCTCTTTATTTTTAAATCTATCAAAATTAAATTATCCGATCTGGTGTAAACGCGACGTGGTAGTATGTATTTGCATTTTGCCTTGGGGCATCTCCAACCCTACACTCTATTTTACTCTCAAAATATAAGTTCTCTATTTTTTCAGACAACCAACTCCAACCCAATTCTCTATTTTACTCTCTAAAAGGAATCTTTTTCTCTCTCTTCAATATTATATTATTATTTCTATTTCATTCTTATTTTCTTATTTCATAGTATAAATCCTTTATTTCTTTTTCCCAATAATTACTTTATATAATTTTCATGTGATATAAAAATTTATTTTTTTATTTAATATAAAATTATATTTTATTCTAAATTTTAAATAACATAAATTGCAAGAAAATATTATATAATATACAAATTAATGGACAAATTCAAATAAAAGTGAAATACAATTACATAAACACTCAATTTTCAAAATTATTATGTTGCTCCCATAAATTCTCTATTGATGCATTATGGAGTTCAAAATGAGCATTTTTGTCGTTAATTTTTTTATGTCTAGCTATAAGTTGTTTAAATCGGAGATTTTCATCTACCACCATTTGTGTCGTTGGAGTTGGAGCCTCTACGATATCTTGAATTGGTGCATTAAGATCACGTTGATCCTCAATTATCATGTTGTGCAGTATAATGCATGCAGTCATTATATCATGTAGCACTTTCTTTTTCAAAAAACGTGATGGTGTTGCAAAAAATGCAAAACGTGATTGTAAAACTCCGAATGCACGTTCAATATCTTTTCGGCATGATTCTTGTTTCATCACGAATTAGTTATTATGTTATGTATTGTATTTTATCTTGCATTTAAATTATTATGTTATGTATTGTATTGCTATCTTGTATTTTAATTATCACATTATGTGTTATATTTTTAAATTAAATTTTTCATCTTATCATTTTAATTTTGTGTATTCTTTATAGTGAAAATTAATAATAAAATCAAATTATATTATAGACGAAAATTAAAAAAAAACAAAATACTATTAATTTGGGATGAAAGTAGTATATATTCAATAATATATTTTTAAAAATATTATATTACATTTAAAAGAAGTATGAATAGTAAATATTTAATTAATGACAGTATATGTAAAATAATATGTTAATTAGAAAGTAATAAAAATAATAATAAAATATTTAAAAAGTAAAATAGAGAGCGTGAATAGTAGTTCTCCAAATTTGAAGAACTACTATTCACCTCTCTAAATATGAAGAATAGAGGGTGATATAGAGTTGGGTTGGAGTGCCCATTCTCTATTTTACTCTCCAAATATAGAAAATGGAGAGTAAAATAGAGATGGGTTGGAGATGGTCTTTTGATGTGTGTGTCATGTGGGTGTACGATGTTATTAACCATAGAGGATAAATCCTCAGCTCCCTTCTGAATGAGCCGCCGAGAATTGGTCAAATCCACAAGCTTTGACTATCACAAACACTAGAAAAAAAGATTTCTAAAAATTCCACGGTCAAAAGTACCTTTTAGCTTCCTAGAAAAAGCCTAAAACACCATAACCCAAAATTTTTATGAACTACAAATACCACACCCCTCCTTTTTCTTTTATAAAATCTAAGTACTCATCTTTTTTCCTCTTAATATTTTTTGTTCAAATTACATTTCAATAAGTTTGAATTTTCTTGTCTTGTTTTTTAAATGGCTTCTTCAGGTGGAAATATGAACACTTTCATGAATTCATTTAACTCATTTTCTTCTTCTCAATTCATGACTTCTTCGTTTAGCGATCTTCTTTCTGATAATAATGATAATAATAATAACAATAAGAATTGGGGATTTAGCGATGACAGAATTAAGTCATTTCCAATGATTAACTCATCTTCATCACCGGCTTCGCCTTCTTCTTATCTTGCTTTTCCGCATTCTTTAAGTCCATCAATGCTTTTGGACTCCCCTGTTTTGTTCAACAATTCAAATGTAAGTTGTTCTTTACGAGAAAATTATTCAAAATATTATCTGTATACGTTTTTGTTAACTTGTCTGATCGGGATTTTGTTTTTACTTTTGAACAGACTCTTTCATCACCAACTACAGGGAGTTTTGGTAATTTGAATTCTAAAGAGGGGAATTCAAGGAGTTCTGAATTTTCTTTCCAAAGTAGGCCTGCTACTTCATCGTCAATCTTTCAATCTTCTGCTCCAAGAAACTCATTGGTAAGAACTTGTTTGAAAATTTCAAGTTATTTTCCTTTTTACATTTCAGTTCCTGAGAGTCAAACCGGGTGAATGTTGAGTTTTGACCAATGTTTTAAAATGTAATATGAAAAATATTGTGACTTTTATGGTATTTTTCATATAGTTTTTAAATATTTGTATTTGGAATTTGAAGTATTGAACTATTCTGATTTAATTTAGGTTTAAAAATTAGGCAAATTAATTTTCCTGAGTTGAGTTGTGATAAGTAAAAAGGTGGGTTTTGTGTAAAATATGTAATGCATTGACTAGTATTTACCCCCATTTCTTTTATGAACCTTTAAAGAAATGTCAAACTTTTCAAGTTTATTGACAGTTAATAATATATTGTTTGAACTGTCCAAGAATATTCCCCTCAAATATTCCAATTCCATAACATGTCTATCTCTTTAATTTGCTTAAAAGTTTAGTTTATAAAAATGAAACAATTTGGAAAGTTAAAAAAAATGAGTATTTTGAAGTTGAAAAGAAATATTTTGTTGGAAGTTTGAAGTTGTATTTACACATGAATGATGTGTTGTGAGTGAGAATCATTATTTCACGCCAAATACTCATCTAATAAGTTTTGAACTTTTTTCTCCAAGGGTTATGTAATCAAACTTCAATATCCGAAATTCTAAGTTTGAAGTTGAAATAATGAACAGAACAGTATAATAAACATTAATTTGCAAATAATATTTGGTTTGAAGTTATGTTGTGCATTTCCTGGTAATAACATGGAAGCAAGATTGCAATTTGCAATAAAATATAGATACTAATAAAAGTCTTCTTAGACCAACAACCACAAATTGCCTTTTCTTTTCTTTCTCTAATCTTAATTAATTGACTTAAACAGGAAGACTTAATGACAAGGCAACAACAGACAGCTGAATTCTCCACAGCAAAAACTGGAGTGAAATCAGAAGTAGCTCCAATTCAAAGCTTTTCTCAAGAGAACATGCCAAATAATCCTGCTCCGGTGCATTACTGTCAACCATCGCAATATGTAAGAGAACAGAAGGCAGAAGATGGATATAATTGGAGGAAATATGGACAAAAGCAAGTGAAAGGAAGTGAGAATCCGCGAAGTTATTACAAGTGTACATTTCCCAATTGTCCTACAAAGAAGAAGGTTGAAAGGAACTTGGATGGACACATTACTGAGATAGTTTATAAGGGGAGCCATAATCATCCAAAACCTCAATCCACTAGAAGATCATCTTCACAATCGATTCAAAACCTTGCTTACTCTAACTTGGATGTAACAAATCAGCCAAACTCGTTTCATGAAAATGGTCAAAGGGACTCCTTTGCTGTCACAGACAATTCTTCAGCTTCTTTTGGAGATGAAGATGTTGATCAAGGCTCTCCTATCAGTAAGTCAGGAGAAAATGATGAAAATGAACCCGAGGCAAAGAGATGGTAAGCTTTTAACACGAAATCTTTCAAATGTTTTCCTTTTGTTGATACTAATTGATATGAAACCCTAAATGTTCTGTCGTGTTAATTGTCCTTTCAGGAAGGGTGACAATGAAAATGAGGTTATATCATCTGCAAGTAGAACAGTACGTGAACCTAGAATCGTAGTTCAAACCACAAGCGACATTGATATTCTTGATGATGGTTATAGATGGAGAAAATATGGACAAAAAGTTGTCAAAGGAAATCCGAACCCAAGGTTAGCAATCCCTACACCATAAAACATTAGTTGTTTTTCTCATTACTCCATCTTACTATGCAAAGAATTGAATGATCAGTTAGCAGTTAGCATAAATCTCCTATGACACACGTTCTCCGTTCTTAGTCATGTCCTTGAAATTTTGAATGAAAAGTAAGTCTAAATGTGAGTCTCTGCTATGTCTTTATAGGAGTTACTACAAGTGCACATTTACTGGATGTCCGGTTAGGAAACATGTGGAACGAGCATCTCATGATCTAAGAGCTGTTATCACAACTTATGAAGGAAAACACAACCATGATGTTCCTGCAGCACGTGGTAGTGGTAGCTACGCTATGAATAAACCTCCAACTGGAAGCAACAACAACAACATGCCAGTAATTCCAAGGCCTACAGTGTTGGCTAATCATTCTAATCAGGGAATGAATTTTAACGACACATTTTTTAACACAACGCAGATCCAACCACCAATCACCCTGCAGATGCTACAGAGCTCTGGAAGTTCAAGTTATTCAGGATTTGGTAACTCATCGGGATCTTACATGAATCAAATGCAGCACACGAACAATTCCAAGCCGATAAGCAAAGAAGAACCTAAAGATGATTTATTCTTCAGCTCTTTCCTTAACTGAAATTCCTCCATATCAAAATACAAAAGATAAAGATTTCTTTCTCAAGTCACTGTATTCGTTGTAACTTATGATAGTTTTTTTTTTTCCTTCTAGAATACGTAGTTAGGTTTTACGATTCCACAATAAGAGTTAGTCCATTATTTTATTTGTTTCGAGCCTAGCTCTGGATTTCTTAGCATCTGTAACTTCTTATTAAGATTTTTCTTTTTTGTATACACAAATTTATCAGTGTAAGGTGGGACTGAGGTTTCATGGTTGAAAGTTGATATTATTTTTTTCGTGTGTGAAGTTGAATATTCATTCTTTAGAAGTTACCGTTCAGTTGTATCCCTCTGAGTTTCTCATTTTTGCTTAACAATAAATCAAGAAGAAACTTCCACCAACCATACCAGAGTTCATTTCTAGACTTTGACGATAAACTGCATTATTAAAATGATCACTTTCTACGCGAGTAGTTACATCTATCAGTAAGCATTGTCCTTCAGTTGGTATCAACATTTGGTTACCATCTTTTCTTGATGCAAAAATCATATTTGACTACGTCTGCATATGATGTTTCTAGAAGTTCGTGGAAATTTCTACACCTCAACTAATTGATTTACCAAACGAACAACACAGAGCAAGATACAGAAAGAGGACTTCTTCAATGAGCAAAAGGTGGATACATTTGTAACAAATGAAGGAAATGTAGAGAATCAAAAGAATTATCAATGAAATAGTATGTTTTAAGTACTATCTATCTTATCAAATGTAGGTTTGTTTCGAAAGTTTATATCCAGAAACGATAGCTGACACTGCCATAGCTAGAAATGCCACAAACTCCATGCCGATTGCTGATGCTGAAGAATCTGTGAATATGTTGTCATTATTTTCTCTCATTCTGTTTGTCAGCGGTACAGCAGATGAAGCAGCTGATAGTAACAAGTATGCCATCAACTGCAATTCAATCGCGATTCCAAATCAATGGATAATTCACAGAGTTAACAGTTCTATTATGTAAAAAAAAGAAATCACAAACCTGATCACCAAAAAAATCGAGAAAAGCTGAATTCTTCAGCGAAAATATTTCCTTGTTAGTTGAAAGTTGGTAAACTTGAATCAGCACTAGCGATATTGTATACAATGTAGATAGAATTGCTATAGCTAGCAAATACCTGCATTTGCCAACATCCCAAAATACAATTCAATTACAAAGATCATAAAACAAATAAAACAAGGCGAATTTAGCATGCTAGTATAGCTCCCGTTTGGCCATAGATCTTAAAGTTGAAAACTTGAATATTTGAGTTTTTGATCATTTGTGTTTGGATATGCATTTTACTTTGAAAAGAAAGATCGAAGTTTGGTGAGTGGAAGTTCC
Organism: Solanum commersonii; assembly: GCA_029007595.1. Taxonomy (NCBI): domain Eukaryota; kingdom Viridiplantae; phylum Streptophyta; class Magnoliopsida; order Solanales; family Solanaceae; genus Solanum; species Solanum commersonii. The sequence continues at coordinate 11,211,516 of JAJTWQ010000003.1, read as the reverse complement.
AAAAAAACCACAGTTTTTAGAAACTTGAGGATATTTGAAGATTTTCATGTCCAAACAGATATCTGAAGATAAATTTTCAAAATTCAAATCTATGGTCAAACACTAGCTTCATATCATGTGAAATCATAAATATGTACCTATATTCATCATATTTATCAAAATCTCTCCAATCACCATGCTTATTACTTGCCATGATTATGAAAGCAAACAATGAGAAAAGCAAAGCAATACAACGTAAGCCGAAACAACCCTTCTTCAGCATATCTTCTCTCTTCCATCTCTCGATGAATCGTCCCACCCCAGTGCCAGCCACCGGAGGATTCTGTGTCTGTGTACCTCCGGTGGCTGGAGTCTGGCTCTCCGTGTCTACAGAGCATGGAGGTGCCGTTGGTGTTTGTACACCTGTTGCCTTGTAATTGTTCGGATCTGACATATCTCCTCAAAATGAAAAAACAAAATTCAACCACAGGAAAATGTAAGTGTCCTAAAAATTTGAAAAAAGAAACAATCTTTTTGTTTGACAATTTAAGTTTGTCTTTTCTATTTTTGGATTATTCTAGAATTAGAAAGAAAATTGTTGATAATTATGAAGTGGGTAATAATTATATTTGAAAAAATTGCCTAATTATATTGATCTGATCGGTTTTTTAGATTGTCAGTAACGAACTTCAGTTGTGACGGTTTTACGCTGTCAGGTTCTAAGTGATTTGGGTTGTTTTTGAGTGGGTCCTACTGAGTCTACTTGGATTCCATGTCAGCATTTTGATCTTCTTTTCTTTTCTTTTGTCAAGTCATTTGATGGCACAAAGAAAAGTAATATGACAAGAAGTCATTCGATAAATAGACAAATATTCAAAAGAGAAATTGTGCGTTTTACTCATTTATCGTTTCCTTCCAATTTTAATTTGACACGAAATTTTAAAAAATAAAGAAGAGTTATAAGGGCATCTCCAACACTAATCTCTATTTTACTCTCCAAATATAAAGTTATTTTTTTTTCAGACAACCAATTTCAATCAAATTCTCTATTTTACTCTCTAAAAAGAATCTTTTTCTCTCTCCTCAACTTTATATTATTATTTCTATTTCATTCTTATTTCATAATATGCATCCTTTATTTCTTTTTTTCTAAATAATAACTTTATATAATTTTCATCTAATATAAAAAATTTAGTTTTTCAAATTCTTTACTTATTATAAAATTATATTTTCCCCCTAAATTTCTAAATAACATAAATTGCAAGTTAATATTATATAATATACAAATTAATGGATAATTCAAATAAAAGTGAAATTATTAATGAAATATAATTACATAAATAATCTACTTTCAAGATTATTATATTGCTCCCATAAATACTCTATTAATACATTACGGAGTTTAAAATGAGCATTTTTATCCTTAATTATTTATGTCTAGCTAAAGATTGTTCATAACGGAGATTTTCATGCAACAAGAACAATTACGAATAATTGAAAAAAGAAATCAACAAGCACAACCGCCATCACAACTACACTAATTATGTGGATCATTCACTAATTTTTTCCGAGTATGGTTAAATCTAAAACCGACCAACCGGATTACTAAATTATTGTTGTGATAAAATTATTATGTTATGTATTGTTATCTTGTATTTAAATTATTATGTTATGTATTGTATTTTTAAATTAAAATTTTCATCTTTGCATTTTAATTTTGTTCATTCTTCATGGTAAAAATTAATAATGATATTAAACTATATTAAAGTGACGACATTTTAAAAAATTGAAACATTATTAATTCGGGATGAAAGTTGTATATTTTAAATAATAGATTTTTTAAAATGTTATATTACATTTAAAATGAATTACTAATAATAAAGATATAATTAATGGTCTTATATGAAAAATAATATGTTAATTACAAAATAATAAATATAATAATAAAATAATAAAAAAGTGAAATAGAGAGGTGAATAGTAGTTCTCCAAATTTGGAGAACTACTATTCACCTCTCTGTCACGACCCAAATTGAGTCATGAGTGACACCCACACTTAACCTCCTAAATGGGCGGACCAAGGAATCTAAACCCCAACACATACCAATAATTCAACTACGAATAACAACAATAACGCGGAAGCTCCAAAACTTATTTAAGTAACCAATCAAATAAACCTCTAAAGTTTATTACATATTATCCCCAAAATCTGAAAGTCATTACATCAAGGACATCTAATCTCTAAATACTAAGTCTAATAGTATCAAAGACACCGAAATAAATGGAATAAAGTAATTTGTGTCCGAAAACTATGGACATCAAGTCATGACCGAGGGAATCCAACACAAGCTCGAATAAATAGCTCACCCTTAAATCTGATATGCTGAGACTGACTAGAACTGAGGGCGAGTCAAATTCGCTGGTACACTCGCTGCACTCTATAAAAGGAAAACAAAGAAAAATACAAGTAGGGCTCAGTACGGGGCAACATGTACTGAGTAGGTATCATCGGCCAACCCAAAATAGAAACTAATATACAATGAATAATAGTATAAAGTCAACTATTGCACTTAACAGGTGATAAGAAACAACAACATGAACAAGTGACAGTTGAGCAATTACGTAATCAATCACAATATCAAGAACACACACGAGGACTCATGTCTCCACATCACACTTGTTTGGGGAAAATGCGTTCATTGAGATTGAGTACATTAAGTTAATTCAATATCTTTTTCCTTTAATGTTACTATGTCGGAACGTGACACTCCGATCCAAAAATACTGTGTCGGAACGTGACACTCCGATCCAAAAATATTGTGTCGGAATGTGACACTCCGATCCAAAAATATAGTGTCGGAACGTAACATTCCGATCCAAAAATACCGTGTCGGAATGTGACACTCCGATCCAATAATATTATTAATTTATCATTTATTATCACCACTTTTCAATTCATTAATACTATTACATCAAGACTTCTTTATTCAAGGGATCACTTCGATAGAGAGGTTTTCAGGTTATAAATCTCACGGTCTCAGGATTTTAGACCAATCACAAACCACACAACCAAGCCACACAATCACACAGTCAAGTACATAGAGAACTTCACAATATCATTCAATGCATATCAATCGCTATTAGGAGTTTATCTATCAAATCGAATAAACCATAACCTACCTCCGTCGAAGAACCGAAGTCAAGCAAACTACTTCTCCAATACTTTTCCTTTTCTCAATGCCTCCGAATCTTTCCAATCTATCAAAATAGATATGCATAATTTGTAAGTTAACGAGTCTATAAATACTCATATTATTATACGTCTAGCCTAGACTCAAAAACTCACCTAATTCTATAATCAACTTCCTAAAGTTCAAAACTAAGGGTAAGTCTTAATTCCTTCAATTTGTCTAACCTTAAAGGTATTCAATTAATATAATATGCCTTATATTTAATTACATATCTCAATATGTCGAAATACAATTTATAATACGTGAACACAATATTAATGTTGAACGTTTGAAGCCAAGGCAAACATCAACTATACGCCTGCTGCACAGTGACAATACCCATTCCATGTCTATCCTTCTATACAATATCCAACAACAATACTCCAATCATTAGCCTCAATTATCAACTAAATTTCCTTAATTTATTCTTCCTTAGTTGTAACTTGTATCCACTTATACACATATAAATTTAACACCTAATATTCTTAAACCTTAACAATTGCCTCCATTCCATCGAAATTAACCATAAAATAATTATTTTCCCACGAATCCACATGGACTAACAAACAAAGATTTCATCATAAACTCACAACTATACTCCACTCTTCCAACACCTCAAACCGTACGATCTATATTTATACATTCCAAATCCCACATTACTAACTAATTTCTGCCTAAATCATTTAATGCCAATGATTGAAGCAGCAACACATAGTTGCCGATCAAATATCAACAATATAAAAATTAGTAATTTAGTCCTTTCCCCCTCAATTTCACCATACAATATAATAAAATAATAATAATATGACCCTTATCAAATTATAATGACTTAGTCTTGGTTACCTAATTTCACGTGAGTTCTTTTGGTTGCTGCTAGTCTTCGTCGTCTGTGTGAGGAAGCCACCATATTCTTTTCTTTTAATTAACCACTCAAAATTAGTAAACCCTAATTATTATATGAAGCTACTTATAAAAGCGGTAAAAGTGGTCCACTATTAATTTTAATATATCTCCTTTCACCACCAACTAAAATAATTATTAAAACTACCCCACTAAATTCATAATTGTAGTTACGAATAGTCCAAAGTACCCATTTAAAATCTATCGAAAAGTATTTTATGAAATAAAAAGCTCTAGTACTCAAAACGACCAAACGGGTCATTACATTAGATACCAATTTACCCATTGTTCGTCCTCGAACGATCAAAAGACGACAAGGGTAAGAAAGGGTACATGTCTCAACGATTCTTCAAAATATTAGTACCCAAGCTTTCATCTCAAAACCATCAAACCAACCAATTTGGAGATCTATACCTCCTCCCTCACAGTGCCTCAAATGGGGTCATTTCAATACTCGAATGATAACTATTGTTGTATGTGAACTCAACTAACAACAAAACTATTCCCAATAACCACCAAAGTTAATCTTACACTTGTCTGCAACATGTTTTCAAGGACTTTGACACAATTATCGGGACAAATCCTTTTCTAACATAACCATGATAAAATCCTTAATCAATATTGATTACAATGATAAGTGAACCTGAACCAACCACCACACACTCATAATGCATAAATCATCATAGATCTTATCAAGATTACAGCCTCACAACATAACATTTCCTCGAGCTTAAGCTATAAAAATATGATCTTTAGATATCAAGTAATCAACAAGGAGAATCAAACTCATCTGATCCAAAGATGGAAATGATCAAGTACCCAACATCGAGTGATACACCCAAGGATGTAGAATCTCTAACAACACTGTCGAAATGCTAGATTAGTAGCTATTATAGACAAACCTTAAAAATGACAAAACTAGGCCCAATGGTCCTCACATTCAATCACATATAGCCAAAATAAGATATCGATGATGAGATAACTCTTAAGTCTATCGAACAATTGTAAATTTTCATGGAAGCTCTTCTAAATTCTCATAAGCAGGGTTGTGCGTGTAGAATCACTAGTATACTTCAACTATCCCAAACAACACCAAATCTTCCATAACTGGAATGGACAAGTCTAACTAAGGATGCCACCCTACCAAGGGACAATCACAGAATCGGTACACCCGATCCACTACTAGGGACTCACCCATAGAAGCAAAAACACACACAGACGTAGAACGTGAATCATACTCTAACCCACGCCCAAAATGAAGTAGGTGGTCACATAAGAATGTACATAACGAAGGTCGAATAACTCTAGATACTCCTTCCATTGTGCCCATATCAAACATTTTCATTCATTTGACTCTATCTCTTTGATTTTCTAGCTACCCATAATCACCAATTTAGTCCTTATTATAATTGCACACATACTTGGTTTATCGAACCCCACATCCACTGAAGTCAACACTCTTAATACTAACAAAACATCATAACCACATTGATCATCTACATTACTCCCTAACCATCATTAGTATCAAAGTATTCTTATCAAATACATGTTCAAACTATGGCTATCTCTCTTTCTATTTAAGCACTTCATGACAAATACAAGTCCCAAACAAGTCTAATAGCACTAATTTCAAATTTGATAGTACCTTTCATCGATATAAACTATTAAATCACACCCAAAGTCAACTTCACACCACTTCCACATACCATGCTTTAGCTACCATTCTAAACCGTCACATACTGATTGCCAACACTTAGGGAAATTCTTGGTCACTCAAATTATTCTGTATACTATAAACTCATAACCTCTATTCACCATTAAATGTCTATGTAATACATCATAACATTCTATGTAGTCCCGTCAATGGAGTAGTATTAATCCAACTTTAAATTCTTAATAACCATGTAGAATTATATCTCATCTTGTACATCATTCTTAAGTCATCTATCATAAATTTGAGCAAACTAACCCCACGTAAAACTCTAAATTATCCATACCTCCCTATTTGTCACCCAAATCAAAACTCAATCTTTATAAAAGTTAATGATAAACTCCTAGTAAATCTGTACCGAACCAGTTCACATCTCACAATCATATCTAAACTCAGGTAAAAATCAATACAACCTTCAACTACACCCCAAGGGTTTATACGAGAGGTCTTATTCCTTCACTTTTCTCAAATTCTTCCCATGGTGCAAAATTCTAAATATCTCAACCCTTCAATATATCAGACTCTTGTTTCTCTAGCTCGCTTACCGATCTTATCCTTTTACCAACAACCCATGACGTTTTACTTCACACTCTAAATCAAAACTCTGAGGGAAACCCTTTCTTAGATCCTTTAACAATCAAAAGTAACAAACTTTATGGTCTAAAGCATGCATAAGTTTTTTTTTCACATGTTCAATACCGATGCAATCAATCATTTCTTATCTTACCAACTCATACCTTGACAAAACATATCACCAGAAATGCGAACTTATAATGAAAAATTTGAATTGTAAATCCAACTGTGCAACCCAATGCCCTTATCTATCTATATTTGCTTATACTTTGAAGACTTTTATGAATTCCTGTATCTTAACTTATCATTGATCGCCTATCCATCGACCTTACCATATCCTTCACTAAAAATCCAACCATACTCATTACTAAATTCAACGTTACAACAGAACTTATCATCACACTCGAGCTAAAAGTATGTACACTCATTTCTGAAGTTTATCCAATAGCTTTTAACCAATCTAATGAACCTATGACACTATTACCATAAAAGAGCAAAACAGATAAAATTACACATCTCTGAACCCAATTCTCAATCCCATTGAAGATACCTTTTAAGTCCTTGCAACCGGAGAAAATATTCTTACTCTCACCACTTTCCGAAGGCTATACTCATCCCACTAATTTTATTTCATTTTCATAATGACTCTAGATCCTTTAAATTCTATTCGAGCGGTGCCCCAACAACAATCAAAAAATTTCATACAACCACGCTACTCACTAAATAGTAGAAAATGCACCTTTAGATACTCACAAGTCATTATTACCATACAAAATTTATTTAACCAACAATATGTATTCTATATTTGCATCTCAATCACAATCTATCACTAACTCGTATTACCATTATGCTCGGTAAGCCCTTGTCATCACCATGAAGTCAACCTTTTCATTGACCTGACTCATCAACCTAGTTATACCAATCAAATTCAAAGGACTAACCCAAATTTTATGCACACTTTATAACTAAAATCTTCAATTGCATTCACCCAAGTATACTCACTGACTTTCTTTATTCGTAAGTTTGTCATTCCGATATCAATGTACTCCTTTTGGAGCTTAAGATAAAATCACTAGTCCTAGAACCCTAAAGATAGAATTCACTACCTAATGCATTAATACTGTACCAAAGATCCACCACTAAAAACTTCCTTAAAACAATGCTTAACCCAAGCGTCCGTAGTAACAAACCAGTTAGTTTCTCAAATGGGAATGCAACACTGAATCTCATTATCTGAACATGTCATACAACTGATAACTCTTTTAGTAGTTAGTATTTCCACTTGACAATCAATTTATTCATTTTCATATAACACTAGAACCACATCGTGAAAGTCTGTTAGATCCATCACTAGAACACATCATACTTATCGAGAAGATCGTACCCAAATAGCCCACACATTTCTACCTACTGAATAGCTGCAAAACATTACCAAATTTGTTCTGTCTTTTGCCCAAGCAATTTGCATTCTTTCTTAGATCAAGTCGATAATAAAAGTAACGCACTTCATAACTCTAATCAAGTAAGCATCAGTACTGTTCTAATAGTCGTATCCTGACCCTCTTTGGTATACACTCAATCTATAAAACCATAGTTAAGATTCTAATCTCAATTGGCGCAACCTAATTTTATCAATCGCTAAACAACCCATACATGTTATGAAAATTTTACTAACTGTATTTGCTATTGTAATGATGTTCATTTTCTAGTTGTCCCTTATGAAAGTACTTGCATATTGTAACATATCTAGATAAAGTACAAAATTTGACCTGACAGGCTGCAACACATATCTTCCGTTTCTTTATATTCAGTAAACCATCTCTCCTCCTATCGCTCAAAGTTTGGGTGTATAATTGGATGAAGAAGCTAGACAATGTTGCCTTAAGTCATAGGTAGTGCCCTTACTAATCGGCACTCAACATGAGACTATCACCACATTTTGCATCTTCTCGAAACTAGTATGTCACAAACTCAACACTAAGTCTCTCTACTATATTCATTTTATGAAGCAACTCAAAACAATCAACTATGAAAGCATAAGCATCTTCATAATCAATACCCATGAAGAATTCAACTTTATGAACTTAATAAAAAAAAAACATGTTGATCACTAGTCATTACAGGCCCTGTAGTCAATCGAGAAAATATACATATTTCCAAGGACACGTTTTTTTTTTCTTTCTAGTATTGCTATTTCAACTTCTAATACTCTAGTACTAACCATATGTAAAACAGAGTGAAGAAGTTCATATACCAATTTGTATCACCTAGATACCAATTGGATTCAAGTAGTAGCATGAAAGAAAAAAGGAATGAAGTTTTCCCGAAGTCCTATAGCCTCTCGAAAAAAAGTAAAGGCGTCCTCGTACCGTTTTGCAAGACTCTACTAGACTTGTCCTTATGTGATGAGATCACCGAACCTAATGCTCTGATACCAAGTTTGTCACTATCCAAATTGAGTCATGAGTGGCACCCACACTTAACCTCCTAAGTGGGCGAACCAAGGAATCTAAACCCCAACACATACCAATAATTCAACTACAAATAACAACAATAACGCGAAAGCTTCAAAACGTATTTAAGTAACCAATCAAATAAACCTCTAAAGTCTATTACATATTATCCCCAAAATCTGAAAGTCATCACATCAAGGATACCTAATCTCTAAATACTAAGTCTAAAAGTATCAAAGACACTGAAATAAATGAAATAAAGTAATTTGTGTCCGAAAACTATGGACATCAAGTCATGACCGAGGGAATCCAACACAAGCTCGAATAAATAACTCACCCTTAAACCTGATATGCTGAGACTGGCTAGAGCTGAAGGCGAGTCAAATTTGCTGGTACACTCGTTGCACTCCATAAAAGGAAAACAAAGAAAAATACAAGTAGGGCTTAGTACGGGGCAACATGTACTGAGTAGGTATCATCGGCCAACCCAAAATATAAACTAATATACAATGAATAATAGTATAAAGTCAACTATAGCACTTAGCAGGTGATAAGAAACAACAACATGAACAAGTGACAGTTGAGCAATTACGTAATCAATCACAATATCAAGAACACACACGAGGACTCATGCCTCTACATCACACTTGTTTGGGGAAAATGCGTTCATTGAGATTGAGTACATTAAGTTAATTTAATATCTTTTTCCTTTAATGTTACCGTGTCGAAACGTGACACTTCGATCCAATTATATCGTGTCGGAATATGACACTCCGATCCAATAATACTGTGTTGGAACGTGACACTCCGATCCAAAAATACTGTGTCGGAACGTGACACTCCGATCCAAAAATACTGTGTCGGAACGTGACACTCTGATTCAAAAATACTGTGTCGGAACGTGACACTTCGATCCAAAAATACCGTGTCGGAACGTGACACTCCGATCCAAAAATATAGTGTCGGAACGTGACATTCCGATCCAAAAATACCGTGTCGAAATGTGACACTCCGATCCAATAATATTATTAATTTATCATTTATTATCACCACTTTTCAATTCATTAATACTATTACATCAAGACTTCTTTATTCAAGGGATCACTTCGATAGAGAGGTTTTTAGGTTATAAATCTCACGGTCTCAGGATTTTAGACCAATCACAAACCACACAATCAAGCCACACAATCACGCAGTCAAGTACATAGAGAACTTCACAATATCATTCAATGCATATCAATCGCTATTAGGAGTTTATCTATCAAATCGAATAAACCATAACCTACCTCCGCCGAAGAACCGAAGTCAAGCAAACTACTTCTCCAATACTTTTCCTTTTCTCAATGCCTCCGAATCTTTCCAATCTATCAAAATAGATATGCATAATTTGTAAGTTAACGAGTCTATAAATACTCATATTATTATACGTCTAGCCTAGACTCAAAAACTCACCTAATTCTATAATCAACTTCCTAAAGTTCAAAACTAAGGGTAAGTCTTAATTCCTTCAATTTGTCTAACCTTAAAGGTATTCAATTAATATAATATGCCTTATATTTAATTACATATCTCAATATGTCGAAATACAATTTATAATACGTGAACACAATATTAATGTTGAACGTTTGAAGCCAAGGCAAACATCAACTATACGCCTGCTGCACAGTGACAATACCCATTCCATGTCTATCCTTCTATACAATATCCAACAACAATACTCCAATCATTAGCCTCAATTATCAACTAAATTTCTTTAATTTTATTCTTCCTTAGTTGTAGCTTGTATCCACTTATACACATATAAATTTAACACCTAATATTCTTAAACCTTAACAATTGCCTCCATTCCATCGAAATTAACCATAAAATAATTATTTTCCCACGAATCCACATGGACTAACAAACAAAGATTTCATCATAAACTCACAACTATACTCCACTCTTCCAACACCTCAAACCGTACAATCTATATTTATACATTCCAAATCCCACATTACTAACTAATTTCTGCCTAAATCATTTAATGCCAATGATTGAAGCAGCAACACATAGTTGCCGATCAAATATCAACAATATAAAAATTAGTAATTTAGTCCTTTCCCCCTCAATTTCACCATACAATATAATAAAATAATAATAATATGACCCTTATCAAATTATAATGACTTAATCTTGGTTACCTAATTTCACGTGAGTTCTTTTGGTTGCTGCTAGTTCTCCGTCGTCTGTGTGAGGAAGCCACCATATTCTTTTCTTTTAATTAACCACTCAAAATTAGTAAACCCTAATTATTATATGAAGCTATTTATAAAAGTGGTAAAAGTGGTCCACTATTAATTTTAATATATCTCCTTTCACCACCAACTAAAATAATTATTAAAACTACCCCACTAAATTCATAATTGTAGTTACAAATAGTCCAAAGTACCCATTTAAAATCTATCGGAAAGTATTTTATGAAATAAAAAGCTCTAGTACTCAAAACGACCAAACGTGTCGTTACACTCTCTATAAATGGAGGATAGAGAGTCATTTAAAAAATGGTTGGAGAGCCCATTCTCTAATTTACTCTCCAAATATAGAGAATGAAGAGTAAAATAGAAGTGGATTGGAGATGGTCTGATTCTCATGGTCTTAAATTTAAAATATGTAGATTTTTATAATCTTCAGGTAGGCGAAAAGTTGGAATAAAAAAATTGTAAAAAAAAAAAGAGACATTCTTTTTAAAGAAATGAACACTAAAAAGAAAAATAAAACAAATAAATTTAAATCGAAGAGTTTATCAACTAAATTTCTCCACACACACATGAATGTTGAATCATGTAGCACATGTTACCGCATATATTTAAAGAACTTTATGATAAGTTATTGTCCCCTACCTTTCGTAAATATTGAATACCAATAGGTTGTTTGGTAGAGTACGTTAGAAAAAAATAATGCATATATTAGTTTATTTGATATATAGCATCTTGTTTGGTATATTTTTTCAATCTATATATAATTAATGCACACTTTATTTGATATTAAAATATGTATAATGAATACATAAAAATCTATGGTACTAGTAATGCAAGGGAAAAAAATTCAATAACAGCTGCTGCAAATATAAGGCAGTCTTACTAATCATTGCAACTTGCAAGACAAATTGTAAGAGGGGCAATGTAAGAGGGGGAAACTAAGGGTGTACAATCCAAATTGTAAAACTAAATCGAATCAAGGAATCAAATAAAATTGAAAAAATTGATTTGTGGTTTTGTTTTATTGCTTTGGCATTGAAAAAAAAAATCGATCACTCATGATTTGGTATTAAAAGAAAAAAAGTCAAATCGAACCCAAATTAAATCTACATAATATATATAATTTTATTTTATTTATAGATAAACAAATGTTATTTATAATCTACTTTGTTAATATATTTTTAGTTAGTTTATAGTTTTCAATGTTTAGATATATTATTTCAAATTTGGGCTTGTAAAATTTTGTAAATATTTTTTTTGTATTAAGATTGAAAGTTAAAATTAGATTGTTATAGTTTTTCAAATACGAAGTTAACAATTTACTTTGTAAATATTTTGTTTTGTATTTAGTTTGACTGTAGCCTTTAATCTTATTAATTTAATATAATGAACGTTCATATTTCAATAAAAGTATTTTGTACTAATGTGAATTTTACCGTCTTTTCAAAGACTATTCATTTAACATTTTTAAAGTTTAGCTTATCACACAGGTAAGTGAAAGTATATATGATCTCTTTTTCAAACACCGTATAATTGTAAAAAATCGACTAAAGCCGAAACCAAAAGATTTGGCTTTATGTGATTTGATTTGGTTTTTAGATTTAATAAACCGACATAATTGATTTAGGTTTTTAATGAAAAATCAAACCAAATCAACCTATGTACACCCAGCAACCATGTCGTAAAATAGAAGGACAACACAATTAATAGGCAGAGAAGTAAAAAGAGTTTGCACAACATTATCTTATTGTGAAATTTATTAACATCGGAACTCGTAGAATTGTGTTCAATAACAGGGACGTCAAGTTTATCGTGATTACAATGAACTAATCTTTTGATTTATCAAATTTAGGTATTAGTGGTAGAAAGAAGCAAAATGGCAGAAAAGAAGATCATCAATCTATCTTTAATGATCACAAATAATTTAATAAAAAAATAATAATGCTAAATGACCAGAAAATTTAGCCAGAAATTTAAAAAGTCTATAATATTTTTTTTATTTTAAAATAAATTGATTTGTTTTCCATTGTTTAATTAAAAAGTATTAAAGTTAAAAAGATAAAAATATTTAAAAAAATAAAATAACACTGGTAAAATATCATTCTGGCCAAAATTTCTGGCCAAAATGATTTTTCCAAAAAAATATAATCCATTTTAGTATGGGGGTAAAAATAAACAAGGGTTGTGGCCCAATTAAACCATTGTTGTCCTTGTACTAAGAATAGTAAACCAGAAAATTATGAAGCTGAAAAGAAATAAAAATATTCGAATCCACAAAATTTATTGTGTTCTTAAAGAATTTTATCTCCTCGTTGTATTCGAGGTTGTGGATTATTTCCTCGGAGATAAAATGGATAACCTATTAAAGAAGTAGTGGTACCTCAAATTTCAATAACTTCGTTGAACTCAAAAAACGGCAATGAGATCACACATAGACCCTACTTTGCTTGTAAGAAAATGTATACAAAAGAAGGAAGAAATTCAATTCAGAAAAATGAGAGAAAACTTCTCTATTTATAGCCAACTATAGGTACGAATTAACTTGTTCAAAACAAATTCACATGTTCAAAACAGTCATGGTGTCTTTTGAAAAAAGAAATGTTTGTTCGAAAGGAACATGTCCTTTCCAATGCAGTCCACAAAATTCAAATTAATTAATTAATAATTCCGAATTAATATTAAGAAAAAATAAATTAATTAATGAGATCAATAAATATTTTTTTTCTAAATAAATTATCAGTCAATCACATCATTTGTCATTGTCGAAGTCAATCCGAGCGAGCGAGCGACGACGATGGCGCAGAGGACACCCTTTAAAAAAAACCCTTTGAGAGTTAAATTAGAAAGTGTTTGCTAATATAAGGACAAAACTTTTCCTTTCGTCTACCAATGTGGGAGTTGACTTTTCATTTTTCCTTGACTTGATACCCCCACATTTCCCAATTCACACTTTACTTAAACCTAACAATCCCCCACATGAAGCCAAAATAGATATTGTTAAAACATATGTATGAAAATTGTGTGATTCGTAAGGAAGGATTAATTGCGTCTGGATAAGTAGGTTTCCCTTTCAACTTTTCATAGTGAACATATATCGGATATACTCGGCCATTAATTAGTAGATTTGATATATTTTAACCGTCGAGCTTTCATGTATACCTAGACAACATAAGTCATACAATCAACCCTTCAACTATTTTTGGTTCTCATTATTTTGTTTGTTTCTACCATGAATACTTCCTAGTTCATAAGTGTGTAGAGAACTCACCTTATTGGATTTTCCTTGAAGTGACTAACACTTCACACTTAGAGGGTGTTTGGATTGACTTAAAAGTTGGTAAAACCTACTTTTAAGTCAGTTTTTACTTTCTGGAAGTGTTTGACAAATATAAAAATAACTTAAAATAAGTCAAACATGACTTAAAATAAGTTGAGGAGTGTTTGACAAAGTTAAAACAACTTAAAATAAGTTTAAAATGACTTTAAAAAAAAATTAAAAACCAAAAGTAGGTCTCTACCTACGTTTTATTTTTGACTTAAAAGTCATTTCAGCTTGACTTTTTATTTTTTTAGTTTAAAAGCTACTTTTTAAAGTCAATCCAAACGGACTCTTATATAAGTGATTTCTAAATGTTTTATCTCGTAGATACACCATTTGCTATATCTTGTCTCAAACTTAAAAATCATTAAAAAGTCTTAATACCCTTATCCGTGTTATTGTACATTGTCTCATATGAGAATGGACCATAAAAATTATTTTGACAATGTTGAACTGTTGTCTCATATTTGTTTGATCTTCTCGAACCTAGATCTTGGAATTTCCAGTCTTCTAGAAAGATATACCGTCACGATGACTTGTCCTTGGCCATAGTTCCATTCCCGTTGATGATTTCTCAACCCCCGCTCTAGTTAGGCCTTTTGTAAGTGGATCCAACACAATAGCCTTTGACTTTACATAGTCAATTGTAATAGTTTCACTAGAGAATAGTTGTCTAACAGAATTGTATCTTCATCGTATGTGACGAGACTTACCACTATACATAACACTGCCAGCCCTTCCTATTGTAGCTTGGATATCACAATGTATGCATATAGGGGCCATTGATTTTGGCCAAAATGGAATTGTCAAAAATTCCATAAGGGCACATCAAATTTTTTTAAAACCAAAAGGGCAAAATCGCTTCTGACTAAGCGATTTCCCTCTGACACAATGATAGGGCAGTGATTTTGTAAAAAAAATTTTAATTAAAAATCGCTGCTAGGAGCAGTGATTTTATAAAGAATTTTTTTTTTAATTAAAATTCGCTTGATTTTAAATCAGATTTTTTTTTCCTTACACATCGCTGCACTGCTATTATTTTCATGCATATTGTTAATTATTAATAATATAAAAATGATAAACAAGACGGACAGTATACTCAATAAAATTGTTGAAGCATGAGGAAAATTGAATTATATATCATAAATAATAATAAAAGAATATTAAATTTTTAATTCAAAGATTAGGTGTATATATCATTAATATTCTTTTATTATTATTTATGATATATAATTCAATTTTCCTCATGCTTCAACAATTTTATTGAGTATATTGTCCATTTTGTTTATCATTTTTATATTATTAATAAGTAACAATAGGCTGCAGCGATGTCTAAGGAAAAAAAATCCTGATTTAAAATCGTTGCTGTGGTAGCGATTTTTAATAAAAGAAATTTTTTTTTTACAAAATCGCTGCCCCAGCAACGATTTTTAATATAAAAGATTTTTTTTTTTACAAAGAGCAGTGATTTTGTCATTGTGTCAGAGGGAAATCGCTTCTTCAGGAGCGATTTTGCCCTTTTGGTTTTAACAAAATTTGATATGCCCTTTTGAAATTTTTGACAATTTTTTTTGCCCTTTTGACTCCGAACTCTAAAAAAGCACATGCTTTCATGAATTATACTATTAAACTAATTCAAAAAGTACCGCAAGATTAAAGTTGACACTCTTAGATTATATCATGATAAAAAGGAGATTATCAAGAAAGAGATTAAAGTATTTATGAATAGAAATAGTTTAAGATTTAATTTGTGGTCACCAATCTTATCAAACAAATATATTTGTGTTACTGCACACTATGTTAATTTAGATTGAATTTTACAAAAAAAAACATTTTTAATCATTCGTCGTGTGTCCTCCTCATAGTAGTGCTATTTTTTTAATTCAAGATTGTTTAATTTGTTGGAAAAAATGCAAAAAGAAAATATTTTCTATTATTTTGGATAATACGGGTTATAATAAAAATTTTGTGGATTGCTTGATTGAGCATTATCAGCTGATGGGTTCTTTATTTTATATAGAGACTTTGTTCCTATCAAGTGTATAAAATATATTTTGATATTATTGTTCTAGAATGTTTTCTTGATTTAAATTTGAGTACAAATGCATACGACTTGAAACTACATATTGATGTTTGATAATTCTTTTTCTTTATCGTTAAGAATTTCAATCTTCATGATTCAACGATTTTAAATATCGTCCTTCAAACGAGAATTGAGCAAAAGTTGAATGAATTGCCAAGTTTCTAAGACTTTTTGTGAAATCACTACATTATTTTCGAAGAATTATTATCCTAGTGCTAATTTGTATTTTCAGAATGTTTGGAGAAGTTATACGTTGATACGGAAAGAAAAAGGGTTGTTACAAATCCTAATATTAAAAAAAAAATTGCTATTGAAATAGAGAAGAAGTTTGCAAAATATTGATAGGATGATGAAGGATATCTCAATAAAATTAGTGGCTTAAACAATTTTTTAATAAGAGATCTTAATTATATACACATACATACAATAATAATAACAATAATTAAAAGTTTTTTATTTTTATTTTACATATTACTTATCTTTAGTGTAGTGTTCTTAAAAGACCTATAAATTTAACTTTACATAGTAATAGTATTATTTAAAAGTAAGAAAAATATCTAGTTAATATGATGTTAGTCATTTGTTTACGATACATTCTCTTGGATTATGTTGTAAACTTTATTTTGTTAATATGAATATTTATGTTGTTTAATTCAAAGTTCTAAGATATTTCTCATAAATAATAGATAGTATTTGTTTCTTTCTTTTCTTATATAAATTTTGTACCTTTTTCAAAATCTTCAGTATTATTTTAAGGGAAATTAAAACATAAATTTCACTATTAAATTTTCTGGGGGCTTAATATTCTCAGGCCTAAAGCAAATGTTTTAATAGCCTCACCCTTGAGCCACCCCTAAGGATGACTACAGTATGATTGCTTCGATAAGCATTGTTCTTGATCCTCGATACAAATTAAAATTCATGAAACTTTGCTTTTCGAAACTTAATTCTTTGACTTGCAAAGAAAATATAAGAATTGCTGAAGATAATTTGCGTAGTTTGTTCATAGAATATGTGACAATTGCCGATGTTGAAATTATTGAAAATAGTAGTTGTGAATGTGATGGTAAGATAGTGGACGACATGCATGAATTTGATATGCTTAAGAGTCGATCTGAGTATAGTTTATAAAAGACACAATTGAATTTATATTTGAAACTTGAAAGCGCCTTATTAGTTCACAAAGAAGATGAAAAATTAGATTTACTTACAATTTGAAAGGATAATAGGAATAAGGTGTTTAGAACTCTGATTGATGACTCGTGATTTGTTGAGTATATCTATCAGCATAGTTGCATCCGAATTAGCTTTTAGCATTGGTGAACGAGTTATTGAAAATTTCTAAACGAAATTTTTTTTTGGCCAGAAAATTTGACCAGAATGGTATTTTATCTTTTTGAAATTTTTACCCTTTTAACTTTAATACCTTTTAATTTAAAAATGGAAAAAAGATCAATTTATTTTAAAATAAAAAAAATATTATAGATTTTTTAAATTTCTGACCAAATTTTCTGGCCATTTAGCATTATCCTAAAGTTCCATTTTACTAGAAAATGTTGAACATTAATTGTGTTATCGAGATTAGATTTAATGGAAATCAAGGTACACATATATCAATATGTAGCCCCTTAAATGTATGATATAAAAAAAAAAAAAATCTCACGGCAGCTGATCAAGAACTCATGATCATCCTTGCTTGTAGCCTCTGAAAATCTCAGAGGAGCCAATCTAAAAAATTGGCCTAACATCTTCTTCTCCTGTACTGACATGGTGGCCTCAACTACCGCAAGCTGAGCAGACACATGTGCTGGCGGTAGCTCTACTTGGGGAGCCGAAACGACAGGCTGCACTCCTTGACCCATTGGGGCCTTTTGTATACCCCTAACAACGGCTAGAATGGCAGTTAGCTTGGTCATGACCCCACCGACTATGGAGGAATAGGCGTCAACTGTGGCTCAACAACAGGGGCGGCTCAATGTTATTGGAGGCCTAAAACAAAATTTTAATTCAAGGCCTAAAACATAAACAAACTTCATATATGTATTTATTCAAAAAATATATTTTTCTTACACTATTTAGATGAAAATTATTAGTATTTAAATTATTTTTTCAGTTATTAGTTTTAGGTAAGATTTCATCAACTCAACATTAAAAAATATCATTTCAGTGAGGCAATTATTATATGAATTGTTAACATAATTCAAAAGTAATAAGTTGAAAAATATTAAATAAAGATAAGAGCTAGAACCATAAAATTTGACTTAAAAAGTTGATAACTTGGAATACCCCATTTTAATATGCTTATAGTAATGCTTGAAACTAAAATTTAAAAAAATTGTAATTTACTTTGTTCAACACTTTTCACTATTAATTGTTATTTTTAATGAAGTACAAAAAATGCTTAAATGGGTAAAATAATATATTTTTATAATAAATAATCAATTTTTTCTATAAAAATTTTAACACATAATTTATTCTTGATAAAAAATTGGGGCCCCCAAAAGGCAAAAACCTTATTTCCCAAAGCATAGAGCCGGCCCTGCTCAACAACTAGATCAGGGGTCACATCTCTACCCTAATCCTGAGCAGGTGATGCCACCCATTCACGACCTCGGGATCAACCTTTAACCCTGCTCTTAGTTGGGGCTCTATGTGTCGGCACGAGAGCATCATCCCCAATTGCGACACGTCTTGTGCACACCAAGAATAAAATAAATGAGAATTCCAGAAACCAACAGGATAAAGGACACACGATATAGCATCAAAAGAAAGAATCTTCTTAAATATGTCATATTGCCTTCCGAATATAGGATACAAACGTTCTCGCATCGATCAGAAGGACTCTACAAGACATTAGTGTTGCACTAACAACACTGATGAAATTGGGACTCTGATATCAACTTTTCACAATCCAAAAATCAGGGTCAGGATAACCTAATAAATCCCACCAGTAGGTAAGCCTACCTTTATTCTGGAACTAACGATAACGAGCCTAGAGAGCGGAATAAATAGAAAGAAGCATGATTAAGAAAGCACAACTGAATAAGGAACAATATTATATACAATCCTCGAACGAGGACAAAAGTAAAATAATCCAACTCAAAATCTGTGGATGCTAGTGCAAAGCTACAACAAAAGATGAGTACAGACTGGACATATACAATGAATATACAAGTTGTCTTAAAATACAAAAGACTAGCCCAAAATGTACAGAAGGAGACACACTACTAAAAAAACAGTGAATACAGACCTAAAAATTTTCGACCTCAAATGGAGGTCGGTATTTACAAGTAGTTGGTTTTTATGCAAAATAAAGCGGGAAAACCAAATTCTGACCTATGGAGGTCGGAATTTTTCCTGAAAAAAATGAATTACAATAAAAATACCGACCTCATGAGAAAATAATACCGACATCACGAGGTCAGTTTTTATTGTAATTCATTAAAAATTTCGACCTCCTGAGGTCGAAATTTTTTCTCAATTAAATACTTTATAATATCGACTTCCAAATGTCGGTAGTATGTAATTAAAATACCGACCTCATAAGGTCGGTATTTTTATTTCATCTAATTACTATTAATTAAAGCGACATCCGGAGGTCAGCATTTTTATTTCATCTAATTACTTTTAAAAGCGACATCTGGAGGTTGGTTTGCAGAAAGAGGGAAAACCAAATTCCGACCTCTGGAGGTCGGAATTTTTTCCGGAAAAAGTGAATTACAATAAAAACCGACCTCTTAATGTCGGTATTAAATTATTATTTTTCAATAGGTTTTGTGTAAAATAAAAAACAAAAAAAAATTATAATACCGACTTTCGTATGTCGGCAAAATTAAATAGTAAAAATAAATTAATATAAAATACCGACCTCATGAGGTTGGTATTTTTTATATTTAATTGAGAAAATAATACCGACATCAAGAGGTCGATTTTTATTGTAATTCATTAAAAATTTTGACCTCCTGAGGTCATAATTTTTTCTCAATTAAATATTTTATAATACCGACTTCCAAATGTCGGTAGTATGTAATTGAAATACCGACCTCATAAGGTCGGTATTTTTATTTCATCTAATTACTTTTAAAAGCGACATCCGGAGGTCGATTTGCAGAAAGCGGGAAAACCAAATTCCGACCTCTAGAGGTCGAAATTTTTCCCGAAAAAAGTGAATTACAATAAAAACCGACCTCTTAATGTCGGTATTAAATTATTTTTTCTCAATAGGTTTTGTGTAAAATAAAAAACAAAAAAAATTATAATACCGACTTCCGTATGTCGGCAAAATTAAATTAATATAAAATACCGACCTCATGAGGTTGGTATTTTTTATATTTAATTGAGAAAATAATACCGACATCAAGAGGTCGGTTTTTATTGTAATTCATTAAAAATTCCGACCTCAGGAGGTCGGAATTTTTTCTCAATTAAATATTTCATAATACCGATTTCCGAATGTCGGTAAAAATTAAATAGTATGTAATTAAAATACCGACCTCATGAGGTCGGTATTTTTATTTCTACTATTAATTAAAGCGACATCCGGAGATCGGTATTTTATTTCATCTAATTACTTTTAAAAGCGACATCCGGAGGCCGGTTTACGATTTGCGGTTTGCGGGTAAACCAAATTCCGACCTCAAGAGGTCGGAATTTTCCCCAGAAAATGAATTACAATAAAAACCGACCTCTTGATGTCGGTATTATTTTCTATTTTGATTTAATTTTATTTAAATCATCTTCCGGAGGACGATTTTGTGTTATGTAATAAATTAATATTTTCAATTAACTTTAAATAAATTGTCCTCCGAATGACGGTTTTATACAAGTTAAAAAATAATTTAATATAAAATACCAACCTCCCGATGTCAATATTATTTAATTAACATAATTACTTTTATTTATCTTAAAATGTAATGTGATACCAATCTCATAACATTGGTATTTTTTATTAAATCTAATTACTTTCAATAAAAGCGACATCCGGATGTCGGTTTGTTTAAAATATTCCTATTAATACTCATAATTTTGCTATTGTGCATAATACTTAAATTTCATTTTATACGTACAATTAATTGTTCAAAAAGTGTAACAATTTTGTATACTTTTATAAATAAAAAGTTAGAATTCGTGGAATAAATAAAAAAATATCTATAATCCATATTTAGAGTCTGAAACTACGTTGATATGAATTATTTTTAATTATACTTATATTTCTAGAGTAAGGTACAAATTCTATCAGTCCGTCGTCTAATTATGAACTTAATATCTCATGTCATGATGTAGAGGTGAAGAGCTAACATATAATCCATTCGAGTATGAAATGCGAGATAGTATTATTATATACGTTCGATCTAATTGAATGAATGTTAAGTGTAGTGATCACCTCCTAATTGTGATGACATGTAAACGATACCTTATCGGAGTATGAAATATGTTGATTAATTATATACTCCTCGAGTAATTTAACAAATCAAGTCTTATATACTAGTGATTTAGATATGAAATACATTATCAATTAAAGAAATACCGAGGATCAATTCAAGGAGATTTATATATTAAATTTGATATTAATAAACTTTTGTTGATCAATAAAATTAAATTTATATAATTAGGAGTTATATAATTTAAATTTATAAAATTAACTTGATCGATAAATTAAATTTATTAAATTAAACTTATGTTGATGTGTAGTTAAATTATATATATATATATATATTTGATACACACACACATGTGTGTGTGTGTAAATTTATTAAATTAAACTTCTGACATATATACATACATTTATATATATATATATATATATATATATATATGCAGAAATTTTAGCAGTTATATATGGAGAAATTTTGGATGTTGTATTGCAAAGGTGGTCTTGAAATTTGTCTCAAAGTTGGGCTTATAAAGTAATTAGGCCCAAGAGTTCCTCTAGCATAGTCTAGTGCTTCATTCAGCTCATCGAATCCTTTAAAAATCGGAGTAGGAAAGTCTCTGATTGAGTCTATTACTTTTATCCATGTCTGGAATACTCCTTGCAATCTTTCTTGGACCACTACATAAAATCTGAATTTTTTGTCTTCATTTTTGTCTGTAAAATAATGGCTTAATGAATTTACTACTGAAATGAAGTAACTGTTGTCTCTGGGAATCTTGTTGTATGCTATCCATAGGTTGTCTATTAGGCATCTTTGAGGTCTATCTATCTTTGTTTCTGGTTTTACCTTGAAACTTAGATTAGATGGAGGATAGAAAATTAGATTTTGTTTTCCAAAATATACTCTTTCCATGCTTGTCGTATTTATTCTCGTTTGTGGTTGAAATAAAGTATTTCCTAATAGAGTCTGCAGATTCAAGTCTTTGTCTTTCTGTCCATTTGAACTTGAACTGGATGTTTTGTCTTTACCTTTGCCTGTACTCATTTTGAAAATAAATAATTAGTTTTCATAAGTCTGCTCAGTTGATCTGCTAAGGATTTATCTTTTCCCTTTATATGTTCTAAAGATATATTGTATATTGACGTAGCGTCTAAAAAATTTAACCATCTTCTTTTACTACTATTTTTTTCTTCTATTTTTTGGTGAAACTTCACAATAGCCTCGATCAGTTCTTACCAAAATTTCTTGTTTATTAATAATGTATAATTTAAAACTATTTAATCCATATATAACTGCTAAAATTTCTGTATCTATGCTACTCATATTTCCTTTTTCTTTATATTTTCCACTATGATAAGCGCAAATCTTTTCATCTTTTTTGTCTCCATATTTATTATTTTTTGTTTTCAATACTGTTCCCCATCCTTCTAAACTTCCATCTGTTTCGACTATTGGGTAGTCAGTTTCTAGTGGGAGGGCCAAATCTAGTATATCTTTAACCATTTGTTTAAGTTTTTGTACTAGTTTTATGTCTTCTGTATTAAATGTTTTTTGCCCATGAATTCCTGTTTTAGAGTATAGAGGTCCTGCTACTTTCCCTAGGTCTTTGATGAAACTTCGTGCATAATTTAATATTCCTAGAAATTTTTGTAAGTCTTTAGTGTTGTCTAATTTATTAGGCATGTCGAGGACCTTTTTTGCTATATGGGGTTGTAATTTTATCTTTCCATTTTCAATTTCTACCCCTAAGAATTTTATAAGAGTCTTACATAATTCCATTTTTTTTTGCTAATTATAATTCCATTATCTACGAACAACTTAAACACTGTTTGTAGATGTCCTAGATGTTCATTAATATTATTACTAAATACTAAGATATCGTCTACATAAACTAAAATAAAAATTTTATAGTCTCTAAATATAACCAACCATTCGAAATGTCCTTCTAGGCAAGTAAAAGCTGTCCATTTTATGCTATCTTCATGCATTTTGACTTGCCAATATCCGGATTTACAATCGAACTTACTAAAAAAAATTTCTTCCTTGTGTTCGATTTATTAGTTCTGATTTGTCTGGCAATTTATATCCATCCATTCTAGTATTGTCATTAAGTCTTTTGTAGTTTATCACCATTCTAGCTTTTCCTCTTAGTATTTCATTATGATTTCTTACCATAAATGCGGCTGACCTATGTTTTGAAGTCGACCTTCTTATTACTCCTAAATTTAATAATTCTTTTATTTGATCTTCAAATTCTTTCAAGTCTTCATTTGTGGATTCTATCGAAGCAGTTTTAACCGTATACTCTGGGTTAATAATATCAAGTTTGCAAGTTATATGATTGGCTTCCCAGTGCTTCAGGGGCCTTTCTCCAATTATATCTAATTTATCTAAGATGGAAATTACTTCCTCTAGGTCTTTCTGGTTTTTTATGACTCCTATATATTGTAATCCTTTCTTGAAATTATAAAGTTCTGGATTTATTTCTATTAGAGCATAACTTTTTTCTATTTGCATATCAGATAAATCTAGTTCTAATAATTTAATTTCGTTAATTTCTTCCTCTTTTTTTATAACATGTATTTTAGTACAATTGCATTCTTCCCCTTTATTACATTTTAATTTATTTGTATTAGATTTATCAATACTTTTAAGATACCTTGATTTTGTTTGGACTGGTTCTGTTGTTATGGAGGTATGAGTCATATTTTTAGAAAAAATTACTCCGTCTCTAGTAAGGAGACAACTTCCGTTGTTATGTAATAAAAAGTATAAGCCTAAAACAAAGTTTATCCTAATATTTAAATCTCTAACCCATATCTTTTCTAATTTATAAGTGGGTTTATTGAAGTCTGCACATGTATTTAAAAAACTTATTTGAGCATTACTAACATAATGCTTATATACATTTGAAGATGCATCCATTTGCATGGCGCTTTGTGGCTCAGGAAATTCTTTTATTATTTCTCAAGGCAAAATACTTCTATTTATTATACTTTTTGTACATCCAGAGTCTACTAGAGCTAAAGTTTCTATTTCATAGTTTTGAATTCTTAGTCTTGTTAATATTTTGATAGTATTAATTTTCTTATTCTCATTACAAATTAATCCTTCGAACGATTTGTAGTCCTCTTTTTCATTTAAGAGTTCAATATCTTCTTTTAGTGTTGTATTTTGATTTGTTCCATCTACTTTTTCTTTTCCTTTTTCTAATTTACTTATTCTGTCTTCTAAACTATCAATCCTTTTTTCTAAAGATACTCAAAGTTTTTTCTTTTGCACTTATTGTTTGATCTATAATTTTGATGTTAAAAATCTTATCTATGCACATAAGGCATCCTTCTATATAGCAATTTATACATTTAGCTCTTCTGTCTTTATTGGGGTATCCAGTACAATTAAAATATTTTTGACTATCTAAGCCTTTTCCTTTGGAAAATTGGTGATCACATTGTATATTGACAAAAGTACAATCCTTGATGTTTCAGTCTAATTTTTCTAATCCTAATTCGTTTATTAAAGTTTCTTTTTCTGAATCAAACGAGTCTTGTTGTCTTCCTTCTAAAGCATCTATACTTATTACTGAATATATACTTTCATTTTCTGACATTTATTCATCTACATTTATCAGGGTTTCCTGGAAATCTTCTATAAGTTGGGCGTTTCTCATTCTACTATTATTTCTACCTGGAAAAGTTTTATATATATATATATATATATATATATATATATAAAATCAACCTCAAAAGGTGAGTTTATATTAAAATAAATGAATAAATACCAACCTAAAGAGCTCGGTATATTTAAATTATTATTTTATTTAAATAATATCGACTTCATGATGCCAGTATTTATTAAATATTTTTAAATATAGATAATTATTTTAAAAAATACCGATATCCCGTGGTCGATAAATTAAACAATTTTCTTAAAAAAAGAAAGATAATATAAGTCTTACTCCTAAAGTCTAACTCTCAAAACCTAAATCAACTTTCACTCCCCACCCCCACCACCCCGACCGGTGCTGCCTCCATCCCAATCGGTGCCGCCTCCATCTCGACCAGCGCCTCCATCCCCGACCTTCTTACTGAAGGTGAATTTTTAGAACCTCCATAATAGATTACTTTTGTTTCTATTTAGTTGAAGTATCTCAAAATTAGAGTACTAATATACTTAGTTTTATTGATTGTTAGTTTGATTGATTGTTAGTTAGTAAGTGCATGATTTAGGGTTTTTGATTGTTAGTTTGAATTAGGGATTATTTGATTATTAGTTTGTGTTTGTTGATTGGGAATTGAAAATTTTAATGTTAGGGTTAATTTGAATTAGGGTATTTAAGTAGTTGTTTGAACTTGGGTATTATTTGAGTTAGTTTGAATTATTATTGAGATTTTAGGACTTATAGTTTGAATTTGGGATTAGGAATAGCTAGCTAATTTGAATTTAGGATTTTAGTACTAGTTAGATTTTGGGATTTTAGGGCTAGTTTGAATTTGTGATTTTAAGATTACTTTGAATTTTGAATTTAGGACTAGTTTGAATTATTATTGAGATTTTAGGATTACTAATAGTTTGAATTTGGGATTTTAGCTCTATAGTTTGATTTTTGAATTCTAGGAGTACTTTCAATTTGTGATTTTAAGACTAGTTTGAATTTGGAATTTAGGACTAATAGTTTGAATTATATTTGATATTTTAGGACTAATTAATAGTTTGAAGTTGGGACACTAGCTAGCTAGTTTGAATTTAGAATTTTAGGGATTTGAATTACAACTTAATTAGAACTTATAATTAATTATAACTTGAATTTACTATAAATTGAACTTAATTAGGAATATAACTTGAAATTATAACTTGAACTTGGAACTAATTAGCTTGAATATATAACTAATTAAGTTTAGAAATTAGATATGAACTTGAATTGAAACTTGAACTTATTAAAACTTAAATACATATATATATATATATAACTAATATTCTTGGATATGAAGTTTATATTTAACTAATTTAAGAACTTTTCGTGCTAGGCAATTGAGGAAGCTTAACATCTAAAAAAGTTGATACAAGACTATATTGCTTCTTTCATCAAAGTTGGAGATATAGTTGGTGCTTCTAAATTTCTTAAGTTAAAGTACAATTGTTTTCAATAATGTGTTTGTGTCCATCTAGTATTAATACTTAACTTTAATTTTGTGATAATTTTTTTGTGTCCATCGAGTGTTTGTTAAGCATAAGTATCAACACTAGTTGATTCTATTGATAACAAAATTGATTTTCTTGCAAGATCAATTTGTGTCCATCTAGTGTTGACACTTAGCTTTAAATTTAGAAATAATATATTTGTTAAGCATAAGTATCAACACTAGTTGATCCTATAGATGACAAAAATGATTTTCTTGCAAGATCGATTTGTGTCCATCTAGTGTTGACACTTAGCTTTAAATTTAGAAATAATATATTTGTTAAGCAAAAGTATCAACACTAGTTGATCCTATAGATGACAAAATTGATTTTCTTGCAAGATCGATTTGTGTCCATCTAGTGTTGATACTTAGCTTTAAAAAGTTGTTAAGTTGTTAAAGTTATAAAGTTGTTATCTTGTTTAAATAAGTTAAAATAAATAATGTGATTTAGTTGGTGAATTTAGTTATTGGAATTAAGTCAAAACTAAATTAGGTAAAGTTAAAAAGTTGTTATGTTGTTTAAATAAATTAAAATAAATAATGTGGTTTAGTTAGTGAATTTAGTTGTTGAAACTAAGTCAAAACTAAACTAGGTAAAGTTAAAAAGTTGTTATCTTGTTTAAATAAGTTAAAATAAATAATGTCGGTTTAGTTAGTGAATTTAGTTGTTGGAACTAAGTCAAAACTAAACTAGGTAAACTTAAAAAGTTGTTATGTTTAAATAAGTTAAAATAAATAATGTCGGTTTAGTTAGTGAATTTAGTTGTTGGAATTAAGTTAAAACTAATATAGTTAAAGTTCAAAAGTTGTTATGTTGTTTAAATAAGTTAAAATGAATAATGTCGGTTTAGTTAGTGAATTTAGTTGTTGGAATTAAGTCAAAACTAATGTAGTTAAAGTTCAAAAGTTGTTATGTTGTTTAAATAAGTTAAAATAAATAATGTCGGTTTAGTTAGTGAATTTAGTTGTTGGAATTAAGTCAAAACTAATGTAGTTAAAGTTCAAAAGTTGTTATGTTGTTTAAATAAGTTAAAATAAATAATGTCGGTTTAGTTAGTGAATTTAGTTGTTGGAATTAAGTCAAAACTAATGTAGTTAAAGTTCAAAAGTTGTTATGTTGTTTAAATAAGTTAAAATAAATAATGTCGGTTTAGTTAGTGAATTTAGTTGTTGGAATTAAGTCAAAACTAATGTAGTTAAAGTTCAAAAGTTGTTATGTTTAAATAAGTTAAAATAAATAATGTCGGTTTAGTCAGTGAATTTAGTTGTTAGAATTAAGTCAAAACTAATGTAGTTAAAGTTCAAAAGTTGTTATGTTGTTTAAATAAGTTAAAATAAATAATGTCGGTTTAGTTAGTGAATTTAGTTATTGAAATTAAGTCAAAACTAATGTAGTTAAAGTTCAAAAGTTGTTATGTTGTTTAAATAAGTTTAAATGAATAATGTCGGTTTAGTTAGTGAATTTAGTTGTTGGAACTAAGTCAAAACTAAACTAGGTAAAGTTAAAAAGTTGTTATCTTGTTTAAATAAGTTAAAATAAATAATGTCGGTTTAGTTAGTGAATTTAGTTGTTGGAATTAAGTCAAAACTAATGTAGTTAAAGTTCAAAAGTTGTTATGTTATTTAAATAAGTTAAAATAAATAATGTCGATTTAGTCAGTGAATTTAGTTGTTGGAACTAAGTCAAAACTAAAATAGGTAAAGTTAAAAAGTTGTTATGTTGTTTAAATAAGTTAAAATAAATAATGTCGGTTTAGTTAGTGAATTTAGTTGTTGGAATTAAGTCAAAACTAATGTAGTTAAAGTTTAAAAGTTGTTATGTTATTTAAATAAGTTAAAATGAATAATGTCGGTTTAGTTAGTGAATTTAGATGTTGGAATTAAGTCAAAACTAATGTAGTTAAAGTTCAAAAGTTGTTATGTTGTTTAAATAAGTTAAAATAAATAATGTCGGTTTAGTTAGTGAATTTAGTTATTGAAATTAAGTCAAAACTAATGTAGTTAAAGTTCAAAAGTTGTTATGTTGTTTAAATAAGTTTAAATGAATAATGTCGGTTTAGTTAGTGAATTTAGTTGTTGGAACTAAGTCAAAACTAAACTAGGTAAAGTTAAAAAGTTGTTATCTTGTTTAAATAAGTTAAAATAAATAATGTCGGTTTAGTTAGTGAATTTAGTTGTTGGAATTAAGTCAAAACTAATGTAGTTAAAGTTCAAAAGTTGTTATGTTGTTTAAATAAGTTAAAATAAATAATGTCGGTTTAGTTAGTGAATTTAGTTATTGAAATTAAGTCAAAACTAATGTAGTTAAAGTTCAAAAGTTGTTATGTTGTTTAAATAAGTTTAAATGAATAATGTCGGTTTAGTTAGTGAATTTAGTTGTTGGAACTAAGTCAAAACTAAACTAGGTAAAGTTAAAAAGTTGTTATCTTGTTTAAATAAGTTAAAATAAATAATGTCGGTTTAGTTAGTGAATTTAGTTGTTGGAATTAAGTCAAAACTAATGTAGTTAAAGTTCAAAAGTTGTTATGTTGTTTAAATAAGTTAAAATAAATAATGTCGGTTTAGTTAGTGAATTTAGTTGTTGGAATTAAGTCAAAACTAATGTAGTTAAAGTTCAAAAGTTGTTATGTTGTTTAAATAAGTTAAAATAAATAATGTCGGTTTAGTTAGTGAATTTAGTTGTTGGAATTAAGTCAAAACTAATGTAGTTAAAGTTCAAAAGTTGTTATGTTTAAATAAGTTAAAATAAATAATGTCGGTTTAGTCAGTGAATTTAGTTGTTAGAATTAAGTCAAAACTAATGTAGTTAAAGTTCAAAAGTTGTTATGTTGTTTAAATAAGTTAAAATAAATAATGTCGGTTTAGTTAGTGAATTTAGTTATTGAAATTAAGTCAAAACTAATGTAGTTAAAGTTCAAAAGTTGTTATGTTGTTTAAATAAGTTTAAATGAATAATGTCGGTTTAGTTAGTGAATTTAGTTGTTGGAACTAAGTCAAAACTAAACTAGGTAAAGTTAAAAAGTTGTTATCTTGTTTAAATAAGTTAAAATAAATAATGTCGGTTTAGTTAGTGAATTTAGTTGTTGGAATTAAGTCAAAACTAATGTAGTTAAAGTTCAAAAGTTGTTATGTTATTTAAATAAGTTAAAATAAATAATGTCGATTTAGTCAGTGAATTTAGTTGTTGGAACTAAGTCAAAACTAAAATAGGTAAAGTTAAAAAGTTGTTATGTTGTTTAAATAAGTTAAAATAAATAATGTGGTTTAGTTAGTGAATTTAGTTGTTGGAATTAAGTCAAAACTAATGTAGTTAA
The DNA here is from genome assembly GCA_029007595.1 of Solanum commersonii. Lineage (NCBI taxonomy): Eukaryota > Viridiplantae > Streptophyta > Magnoliopsida > Solanales > Solanaceae > Solanum > Solanum commersonii. Next base: position 11,181,160 of record JAJTWQ010000003.1, on the reverse strand, counting down.
AGTTTAAAAGTTGTTATGTTATTTAAATAAGTTAAAATGAATAATGTCGGTTTAGTTAGTGAATTTAGATGTTGGAATTAAGTCAAAACTAATGTAGTTAAAGTTCAAAAGTTGTTATGTTGTTTAAATAAGTTAAAATAAATAATGTCGGTTTAGTTAGTGAATTTAGTTATTGAAATTAAGTCAAAACTAATGTAGTTAAAGTTCAAAAGTTGTTATGTTGTTTAAATAAGTTTAAATGAATAATGTCGGTTTAGTTAGTGAATTTAGTTGTTGGAACTAAGTCAAAACTAAACTAGGTAAAGTTAAAAGATGTTATCTTGTTTAAATAAGTTAAAATAAATAATGTCGGTTTAGTTAGTGAATTTAGTTGTTGGAATTAAGTCAAAACTAATGTAGTTAAAGTTCAAAAGTTGTTATGTTGTTTAAATAAGTTAAAATAAATAATGTCGGTTTAGTTAGTGAATTTAGTTGTTGGAATTAAGTCAAAACTAATGTAGTTAAAGTTCAAAAGTTGTTATGTTGTTTAAATAAGTTAAAATAAATAATGTCGGTTTAGTTAGTGAATTTAGTTATTGAAATTAAGTCAAAACTAATGTAGTTAAAGTTCAAAAGTTGTTATGTTGTTTAAATAAGTTTAAATGAATAATGTCGGTTTAGTTAGTGAATTTAGTTGTTGGAACTAAGTCAAAACTAAACTAGGTAAAGTTAAAAAGTTGTTATCTTGTTTAAATAAGTTAAAATAAATAATGTCGGTTTAGTTAGTGAATTTAGTTGTTGGAATTAAGTCAAAACTAATGTAGTTAAAGTTCAAAAGTTGTTATGTTGTTTAAATAAGTTAAAATAAATAATGTCGGTTTAGTTAGTGAATTTAGTTGTTGGAATTAAGTCAAAACTAATGTAGTTAAAGTTCAAAAGTTGTTATGTTGTTTAAATAAGTTAAAATAAATAATGTCGGTTTAGTTAGTGAATTTAGTTGTTGGAATTAAGTCAAAACTAATGTAGTTAAAGTTCAAAAGTTGTTATGTTTAAATAAGTTAAAATAAATAATGTCGGTTTAGTCAGTGAATTTAGTTGTTAGAATTAAGTCAAAACTAATGTAGTTAAAGTTCAAAAGTTGTTATGTTGTTTAAATAAGTTAAAATAAATAATGTCGGTTTAGTTAGTGAATTTAGTTATTGAAATTAAGTCAAAACTAATGTAGTTAAAGTTCAAAAGTTGTTATGTTGTTTAAATAAGTTTAAATGAATAATGTCGGTTTAGTTAGTGAATTTAGTTGTTGGAACTAAGTCAAAACTAAACTAGGTAAAGTTAAAAAGTTGTTATCTTGTTTAAATAAGTTAAAATAAATAATGTCGGTTTAGTTAGTGAATTTAGTTGTTGGAATTAAGTCAAAACTAATGTAGTTAAAGTTCAAAAGTTGTTATGTTATTTAAATAAGTTAAAATAAATAATGTCGATTTAGTCAGTGAATTTAGTTGTTGGAACTAAGTCAAAACTAAAATAGGTAAAGTTAAAAAGTTGTTATGTTGTTTAAATAAGTTAAAATAAATAATGTCGGTTTAGTTAGTGAATTTAGTTGTTGGAATTAAGTCAAAACTAATGTAGTTAAAGTTTAAAAGTTGTTATGTTATTTAAATAAGTTAAAATGAATAATGTCGGTTTAGTTAGTGAATTTAGATGTTGGAATTAAGTCAAAACTAATGTAGTTAAAGTTCAAAAGTTGTTATGTTGTTTAAATAAGTTAAAATAAATAATGTCGGTTTAGTTAGTGAATTTAGTTGTTGGAATTAAGTCAAAACTAATGTAGTTAAAGTTCAAAAGTTGTTATGTTGTTTAAATAAGTTAAAATAAATAATGTCGGTTTAGTCAGTGAATTTAGTTGTTGGAATTAAGTCAAAACTAATGTAGTTAAAGTTCAAAAGTTGTTATGTTGTTTAAATGAGTTAAAATAAATAATGTCGGTTTAGTTAGTGAATTTAGTTGTTAGAACTAAGTCAAAACTAAACTAGGTAAAATTAAAAAGTTGTTTTGTTATTTAAATAAGTTAAAATGAATAATGTCGGTTTAGTTAGTGAATTTAGTTGTTGGAATTAAGTCAAAACTAATGTAGTTAAAGTTTAAAAGTTGTTATGTTATTTAAATAAGTTAAAATGAATAATGTCGGTTTAGTTAGTGAATTTAGATGTTGGAATTAAGTCAAAACTAATGTAGTTAAAGTTCAAAAGTTGTTATGTTGTTTAAATAAGTTAAAATAAATAATGTCGGTTTAGTTAGTGAATTTAGTTGTTGGAATTAAGTCAAAACTAATGTAGTTAAAGTTCAAAAGTTGTTATGTTGTTTAAATAAGTTAAAATAAATAATGTCGGTTTAGTCAGTAAATTTAGTTGTTGGAATTAAGTCAAAACTAATGTAGTTAAAGTTCAAAAGTTGTTATGTTGTTTAAATGAGTTAAAATAAATAATGTCGATTTAGTTAGTGAATTTAGTTGTTAGAACTAAGTCAAAACTAAACTAGGTAAAATTAAAAAGTTGTTTTGTTATTTAAATAAGTTAAAATGAATAATGTCAGCAACAAAGGAGGTAGAGAACAAGAGGTATGCAACGCTTCAGGCCCAACTAACTTTTCTTTTTGAATCAGGAAATATTCTTCCTCCATGTCCGGCTAGCAGTGATGGATCTGATCAGGAGGGTGATGAAAATGATAAGTTTGATAAGGAGAGTGAGGGTGATGAGGAGTAGTTGTATCTATTTGACATTTTAGACTTCAATATTTTTGGAATTGTTTAATTTGATTGTATTTTAGTTTATTTTGAAGTTGCATGAAGTTTATTTTGAAATAGTTTAATGTATATGTTGAAAATATTGTGTTGTTTTGGTTGGATGAAGTTTATTTGGCTTTGGGTTCTTTTGGTTGGATGGATTTTATTTGGCTTTGGGTTGTTTTGGTTGGATGAAGTTTATTTGGTTTTGGGTTGTTTTGGTATAAATATGCAGGTGGGCAACTAAAAATTGCAGCAATTTGCTGCCTGTTTTGCAGCAAAAAATCGATCTCTGGAGTTCAGAATTTCAAAAATAAAAAATAAAAATACCGACCTCCGGAGGTCGGAATTTCAACATTACAAAAATAAAAATATCGATCTCCGGAGGTCAGAATTTCAAAAATACAAAAATAAAAATATCGACCTCCGGAGGTCAGAATTTCAATATTACAAAAATAAAAATACCGACCTCCGGAGGTAGGAATTTCAACATTACAAAAATAAAAATACCGACCTCCGGAGGTCAAAATTTCAGCATTACAAAAATAAAAATACCGATCTCCGGAGGTCGGAATTTCAAAAATACAAAAATAAAAATACCGACCTCCGGAGGTCAGAATTTCAACATTACAAAAATAAAAATACCGACCTCCGGAAATCAGAATTTCAACATTACAAAAATAAAAATACCGACCTCCGGAGGTCGGAATTTCAATATTACAAAAATAAAAATACCAACCTCCGGAGGTCAGAATTTCAACATTACAAAAATAAAAATACCGATCTCCAGAGGTCGAAATTTAAAAAGATGAATATTCCGACATAAAATAAAAACCAACCTCGAGAGGTCAGTAAATACCGACCTCCAGAGGTCGATATTGAATAGCGACCAAGTTTTTTCCTACCTAAGCTGGGATGTTGGTTTTAGGTCGGTATTTCAGGGAATACCGACCTCCGGAGGTCGGTATTTCAGGAAATACCGACCTCCGGAGGTCGGTATTCACTGTTTTTTTAGTAGTGACAAGTAAACCATAAATGTGAATATGATTACCCTCAATATCTGAAACACGGCTACAGTGGCATGAAACTCAACAGGGTCGACTAGTGTTCAGATCTGCATTAAAAAAATAGATGCAGAGTGAAATATGGGTACCAAAACAATGAGTACTCAGTAGATATCACAAGAGACCAAGCTTGCGATTGTAATAACATAATAACAACCGAGTATAGCAAGACAATAGAATGAAAGTAAAGCTATAACTAAACATGCATCGAAGTAAAACTGTTATAGAAATTAATAAAGGCAATAAAGTAACCTAAACATAATTGGACCCTCATAAGCCCAGAGGACACATACAAAGGCATAACAATGATAAAACACATAAACAAGACCCTGGTCGAGCCCACATATGCTTGAAGGGTACACCAAACGCATAAAAGACATAATTTTTAATTGAACACCAACACCCCTACCTAGCATCCCCCGAAATCTTACATCATAATAGCTAGTCCTTTATGAAATCTTAAATCAGAAAGCCTTATTGGAAGCTATAACAATCTGGAATCTTACATCTAAATGACTAGTCCTTTATGGAATCTTATATCAGAAATCCTTAATATAACCTATTATATCCTGTAATCTTACGTCGCAATAACTATTCCTTCCTGGAGTCTTACGTCGCAAAGCCTTATTAGAACCCAACACTCTCCGAAATCTCACATAAGAGAGGTCGGTCCCACCCCAAAATCTTACATCGGAATGACCACATAATTACCTAGCAGCTCCCAGAATCCTATATTGGATCAGCTGTACAGAATCCTAACATATCCCAAAATCTTACATCGAAATTACCACAATACTAGCCAGCCCCTCTCGGAATCTCACGTTGGGTCAGCTATAACTCTAATCATAAATGGGCTCTTGAACGAGTCTAGGTAATCACTCCCCATATCCAGCCAATCATAAATACTAATAGTGCTACTCGAAGGTCACCACCTAGTCAGGTGGATCGCATCTATCCCAATTTTATTCTCGAAATAAGCCCCACGAACCTCGAAAGCCAATGTTTAAAGCATCTATATCCAAACCTAGGCTAAGGCTCCACCATACCATTATTAAGGTCATTCTAGCTTATAGATAGATCAAGTGAATAATTATAACCTCAAACTAGTCTTGATCAATCCAATGATACTCGAAAATAACCAAAAATAAGGCTAAGGCATTACATTAATTGTAAAAACAACGAATCATGCTAGAAACCAGCCCCACATTTAGCAAATTATCCTGTTAGAACAATCGACAAGCAAAGTCTAGGAGAAGTAGGCGATAGCCACCTCAAAATCGATCACGCAAACTCTAAGCCTATTAACTAGAGCTTTGCCCTTCCTAGACTCCTCCAAATAATGTCACGTTATCAAATTATTGATCCTAATGTCAATATGGTTGTTTTGACTCTCAAATTGCAACAATCGAAAACATAACTAAAAGTGAGCTGAAAATTGCATTATGGGACCCACACAAGGAATTTCAAAATTTATTTCATCAATGGTTCCCAACTAGATCAAGGAACTTATGCACCAAAAATGGGCACGTCCTAAGCTTTAAAACGCCACGAAATAATTCATGTACCAAAAGTTGAGAATTCACCATTAAAGAGTTAAAACAGAGAAAATTGAAGGAAACTTATAAGTTTAACGCAAAGAAAATAATCCTACCAATGCCCAAATATAACCCTCTAGAGATTCGCTACAATGATCAACAATAAACACCTAATTTCGAGCTCTTAAGGTCTGTCTTAGGAGGAAGAAATGAGAAATGAGTTGGTTTAAAACGTTGAAACTGATATACTACCACCTACTCTCTTTGCAATTGTGAGACCTGATTCTCGCGGTCACAATGGTAAATTTTTCATTAGGTCCACATATCCTTAACCGTGATTGTGTGGTCAATGCTCGTGAATGCGAAGACCAAAGAAGATAGTATTTGCAAACAGAGCTCAAGGCTCGCAGATGTGAAGAACAAATTTGGGTGCACCATCAAAGGCAGGACCATTTCAAACTTGAATTTGGAAAAATCCCCCGACGAGGGCTTGAGATTTGTTTGGAATCCCGTACATGCAAACAAACAACGCTACCCCCATCAAATTCGATAATCTGGATTCAACAGAGACGTCAAAACTTCCATCAATGGTCCTCTCAATGAAAAAGGGGTCTCATACTCAAGGCTCTATTTTAGTCATAAGCCACAAGGTGCTCAAAATGAGTCTAGATGGAGGAACCCAACAAAATTGCATTCCGGAGCTACTGAAACCAACAGAATGGCATTATGAGCTCGTTTACCTAAAGTTTTGACCAAAGTCAACTTTTTAATACTTCAAAAGCTCCAAACACACAAAAACTTACACACAAATCAAGCGACCAACCAGGTGAATGAACTGTCAGTCCCAATAAATGATAAATGACATGGGGTCTCTATAGAAAAGATCTAAATGTCAAAAATATCAAAAACAGAGAAAATGACCTGGAAGGTCATTACAATAAATTAGTCATATCGTCACGTGAAAGAGTCTGTTACACATTGATATCATCATTATTTAGGAGATAATGTGTGAAGAAAACTTTAAGTGAAATGTATTTTATTCTATCTCCTTTTATGAATCCCCTCTTTAAGGAGAAAAGGACCAAAATACCCTTAATTGGACAAAGTTGGGTGCGTATTTCATCTAAAAGTAGGGGTGTGCTGCAGGGCTTAATGCTTACTCTAGGGTGCACCACACGGATCCCATCGCGCCCCTACGGCCCCTTACCCTGCAGACCCCATCGTGAACTAAGGTTGATTTTCAGCCTCTAAAATTTGGTGACAGGTGCGATGCAGACTTCAATGCAAATCTCAGTAGAATAGGCATAATTTCCTTCACAAATATCATATTGACAAATGATTTGATGCACTGAAAAGTAGACTCACATGCCTTTAATTTTATAGTTTATGAGGCGCATAACTTATAGGGTTAATTTCAAAGCCATATGTTAATTGAAATTGGTGTGATTACTAGGATATTAGTTACTAGCCTAGTAATTACACAACATAGTAATTATGATGACCTATTTATTTGTCCTAATATAATTGCAAGTGTATTGTTTGGTTGCACAAGTGCAATCATAAGGTTATATTAAATTTTAAAAATAAAACTTAATTATTTGAAAAAAAAATTATATTAGACAAATAAGGGCCTTTATAAATTATCTTAAATTAAATATTTAAAATATATATTATCTTTTAAAAATATTTTAATTAATAAACATATGTTCTTAACTAATATTATGAAAATATTTAATTTATATTTTTCATATTATTAATATTTTTAATTAAATTAATCATAAAAATTAAAGTACAAGATTTCTGTGAACATCATGAAATGCATGTTTGACAAAAATTTTAATATCATAAATATAATTTCTTTAAATTATTAAAACATTTGACAAAAATATAATCTATCAAGTCTAACTAAAAAAATAAATGGCTTGCAATGTTAAGTATCTACTAAAGCAAATGAAACTGAAAATATAACAAAATTCAAAAGCAAAATTAACATAATACTTACATCAAATTTCAACATAACGTATGTAAATATGATTATTTTTTTTAGAAAAAAAAGGGAAACGTTAGTCTTTAACCTTATTCAACAATGAATTTCGCTTTAATTTAAAAAATAGAATACTTACAAAATTATGCTAATGAAAAAAATAGTAAACAATAAATAAATAAATAGATAATACAAAAAATGCATGAAATCGCATGAAAAAAAGTAAAAGTTGACAATGAGAAAGAAATGAAATATAAATAATAAAAATAAAAATATATTTTTAGAAAACATTAGAAATAGTTCAAAATTTCTCTTAACGTATTAGAAATGGTTCAAAACTATCTGCTACCATCTATTGATTTAAAAATATCCTTAATGTTTTCTCTAGGTTCAAAAATGCCCTTTAATTAACAAAAATATGACATAAAATTTAACTAAAACAACTTTTCATTTTCCATTGGTTTATCAAAGCTGTTATTTGATATGCTGTGGGAGGAGTTTCTTGAATTCAAAACTATACTTACAAAGTTAAAAGATATATAGTATCAGTAATAAAATATATTCATGATACTATCAGCCGAAAGAGAGGCTGAGGGGAGTGTACTTACTAGTTATCTAAAACCAATTGACAAATTATAATTTTTTTTTTGACGGTTTACATGTCATACCCCGAGTCTACACCCAAGACGTGGCAGGCACTCGAGAACCATTGTTGGTCCCCAAGCGAATCATTTGCCTGACAAACTACTTAGCAGAAGACTTACTCAAGCAGATATGAAACTTTAAATGCAAAATTAAACTAAACGCAATTAAATATCTGAAAATACTTAATAAAGTATAAATAATAGTTTGCAAAAACATGTCAAGAAAAAGTAAATACTGAAAGACTCATCAACTCTATCTATTTATGTTACTCAAGGTGGATATAGGGACAAGACCCACGACATCTCAAGACAACTGACTAGAAAATAAATGTGAAGTCCCCCGGAATGCAAGGAGGCTCACCCAAGCTATTTGAAGTACAAAGTGATATCAACGAAATGCGTGTTGATGATCCTGAACATCTGTATCTGCATCATAATAAGATGCAACTCAAATGACATTAGTACATTGAATGTATGAGTATGTAATATGTCTGAATAAACAATGTAATATGGTTGAATAAATAAATAAATGAACTGAATGACTGAAAGAAACTCAATTGAATCAATACATGTACATGAAGTGAAAACCATTTAAGCTTTACAATAATATATGCAATAAAAGCAATATGAAAATAATATACTTTACTTTTTGGGGAGTTTCTCTAACCGACAACCATTATTATAGGCCTATCAATTAGACAACATTTCGACCACGTTGCAAGGTTCATCCTATACTTTGCCGGGGTATAGGATGATACCGTAACTATGATCCATCTAATAGGCCTTCTGTAATGACCCTCCAGGTCATTTTTGTGTCTTGCATTTTGTGTATCGTTTAGAGCGTTCCTATAGCGACCCCAAGTCATTTATGACTTGCTGGGACTGATAGTTCGTTCACCTGGTCGTTCGTTTGGTCTTGGTGCGAGTTTTTGTGTTTTGGAGCTTATGAACCTTGAACGATCATTTTCGATCAAAAGTTCAAGAAGATGACATCGGAATCCAATTTTGACGATTTCATCAGCTCCGGAAGGGTCATTTTAGCTGGTAGCATTGTCGACATGACTCCCGAGGTTTTCAGTGTGAGTCGGTGCGATTAGGCGTTTTAACTTTAAGTTTAAGCCTAAGTTTGACTTTGGTCAACATTTTGAGTAAACGCGCTCGAATGAGAATTCCGTCAGTGCGGTTAGCTCCGAAATGTTGAGTTTGGTCTAGATTGACCCTCCTTTTGTGTCCCGAGGTTTTTGATATCTTTCCGAGACCTTTTGTGGGTTTTGACTTAAAATGGTCTTTGGAAGTGGGATCCACTTTTTATCAAGATGACCTTTGATGGAAATTTCGACTGCGTCGTTGAGTCTGTAATATCAAATTTGGTTTGGTTACATATCTCATTTGCGTGCACGGGGTTCCGAACGAGTTCGGAGCACCCCATCGGAGTTTAAGCCTTGGAAATTGTTGCAGATTTTCTGCAATATAATGCAGAAAATCAGCCAACATTTTCCAAACTTCCAACTCTCACATCTCTCTCATCTCTCAACCGATTTGGGCGATTCAATAGGCAAAGTTGTGAGTTTTTTCAAGGACAACGCATTGGTGAGCTTGGATAGTGATTTGGGGTCTCAGTTCGAGGTAATTTCGCGATAAAACCTGGCAGCAGTACCATTTTCGAGCCTTTGATTTTGGTATTATTGTTTTGATCATATCTCACTCATTTTAGCTCGGTTTTGGGTGATTCGAAGTCCCACATGTTAAGAATTGTCGAGACTTCATCGTAGAGTGTTCAAAGAGTGTTGGGCACCTTTTGATTTTCGTTTTTTGTTTGAGTTTAGAAGGCTGCTTAGGGTTTCTTTTAGTTGATTAAAATGTGAATTCTTGCTTGTTCTGTTTTGAGCCTCTAATTGTGTTCCATTTTGGAACACAAGTTTGGGGTGCTGTTTAGGGCCTCTTGACGGAGTCAAATTTGAATAGTTCGGTGCGAGTCCCACGATTCCCGTTTTGACTCCAAAATTGACCCGCCTCCATTTGTTGTGATTTTGGTGTCTAAATGACCGTAGTAACGTTGTGACTCTATTTTTTTTATAGAGGGGCAGTATTTTGAGACTGTTCGAAAAGGAAAAGCTCCGGTAAAGTGATTTGTAGAACGCGCGATCGGCCTTAAGGTAAGCTACGGCTTCCTTTCTTTTAGATTGAGCTTAATTGTGTAAAAATATGTCGATTGGAGTGAATTGGGGGTGGGTACCAGTTTACTACCTTACTTTGATTAGATACCTCATGTTAGGATCAATTGGCAATATTTCGGGTATAGTATCATGGTATCCGATTTAGTAGAGTTGCATGTCTATGTGCTAAATGTTATTGTATGCTTTGTATTGTATGCCTTGTTCATCCTTAACCGTAAGCATGATGTCCTTAGTCTAGGTTAGGCTAGCATTGCCTTAGACTTATGACCCGTGTGGGCTGGTTAGCCTTGACTTGCTGCCGACGTCGTTCAGATGACCTAGCTCCTTGTAGACTGGAGTAGCAGACTTGAGTCTGATAGTTTGAGCCTTAGATTAGGCGTTATCGCTACTTGCTGCACTTTTGTATCTTCTCCCTCGCATTCTGCAGTTCCGACGTATTCTCGAAGGTTTGGTACATCACTAGAGGCGTGATTTTGAGTGGACGGCGTTCCACGGTGGTTGTTGTGGGATTGGATCCTATTGGAGATACCATCACCCTCGGGGTTGTTCTTTCTAGCTGGGCTGGGAACGTATCGCTGGCTGGGTAGACTCGGTGATATCGGCGATCGCCCCCGGGCCTCTCTTTCTAGCTGGGCTGGGAGTGTGCTGCTGGCTGGGTGTCCCCGGGTCGCTCTTTCTAGCTGGGCTGGGAGCTGACTGCATGGTAGGACGACTCGCGATATCTACCTCACTCACGGGTCCCTCTTTCTAGCTGGGCTGGGAGTGGACTGTTTGGTTGGGTGCCCCCTAGGGTCACTCTTTCTAGCTGGGCTGGGAGTGCACTGCTGGCTGGGTGGAGTCTGATGGATTATCTTAGTTACTTTGGGCTGTGAGCTCGATTTTCTTCTTTCTCAGTAGACTTAACTTTTTTGTGTACCTGTCGGGCTTATGGGGGTCCGATCAGGTTTTATTTGATCTTGCGCGCGAGTGTACCTTCTGGGCATATGGGGGCCCAGTTAAGTTTAGTTTAGTGTACTTAGTTTGTTTCTAGTATGCTCGTGTGCTTTCGTTGTATATCCGTTTTGACCTCTCTGTGTCTAGATTCTATCCTTTCTTATTGTTTTTACCCTTTTTGCTCAGTCGGCCTATGATGCCTACTGAGTACCTGTTGTGTTGGTACTCATGCTACGCTCTGCATCTATTTCGTGATGCAGGTCCCAGTACCAGTTACCAGCGGTGATTTGTTCCAGCTTTCTTTTGCAGCAGTGATCCGGAGACGAGAGCGAGCACTTGACGTTTTGGGTTTGTTCTGTCTCATTCTTTTGTTTTAGCTAGTCTTGTTGCCTCTGAGACACGCTCTGTTGTGGTCCACTTTTGGGACTTGTACTCTTTATTAGATAGCTCTGTACTAGTGACTTCCAAGTTCTGGGAGGGATTTCTGTATATATTTATTTTGGGTTACTTCCGCCTTGTTATTCCTGTTTAGATTATTGTTTTCGCTTATTGCTTGATGTTCTGGGTTACGATTGGCTTACCTACTGGTAAGGTATAGTTGGTGCCATCATGACTCGAGAAATTGGGTCGTGACAAGTTGGTGTCAGAGCCCCAGGTTCATCGGTCTTACTTGTACAGAGCTAACGTCTAGTAGAGTCCTGCGGATCGGTGCGAAGACGTCCGTAACTTATCTTCGGGAGGCTATAGGATGTCCTTAGGAAAATTTCCTCTTTTGTTTCGCTTTCGTGCAGCGTGTGTCTTATTGGTTTCTGAAAATCTCACTTGTTTCACTCTTTCGCAGGATGGCTCGCTCGCGAGGTGGCGCGGCCACTAGGGGTGGTGCACCCAGGCCTGCAGACAGAGCCCCATCTTGGGGTAGACGCCGACCCCGAGGTCGAGAGGGGGCTGCAACATCAGTCCAGGAGAGAAAGGAGGATCCAGAGCCAGTAGCAGACCCTTCAGCACTTCGTATACCAGATCAGCCGGTGGGGCCGGGGCCAGCCCAGCCACCACCCGGACTAGTTCTAACTCCAGATCTCCAGGCCGCTATTGCTCAGCTCTTAGGTGTGCTTGGGGGGATGCAGCAACCACCTGCCCCAGCTACACCAGCACTAGTACCGCAGGATTAGCCTGCAGTGAGGGCACCTCAGGTCCAGGTACCACCTAAGGGAGTACAGCCCTTGGCAGCGGACAGACCTATGCCGCTTGAGGACCAGAAGATGCTTGGTGTGTTTCTCAGGCTGACACCACCGAGGTTTTCTGGGGCTGTGGGGGAGGATGCCCACGAGTTTCTTACTGCTTGCCGTGAGAGGCTTCGCTCTTTGGGCCTTGTGGAGTCTAGAGGGGCCGACTTCATTGCTTATCAGCTAGTGGCCAGCCAGGCAGTGGTGGCGCACTTTCATCCAGACCAGGCCAGTTGGATCTCCACTGATATCATGGGATGAGTTTTCTGAGGCCTTCTTGGCCAAGTTTATCCCTCGTAGCGTCAGAGACCACCTCAGGGATCAGTTCTGCAGGTTGGAGCAGGGCTCCATGTCGGTGGCGGAGTACGACACTAGGTTCCATGAGCTCTCCCATTATGCTGAGATGATATTACCTACAGAGGAGGAGAGAGTTAGGTGCTTTGTTCGTGGTTTGAGATTGCAGCTTCGGCTTGAGACCCAGTCCTTAGTTTCTGCGGATCGATCTTTTTTAGACGTAGTTGACCATGCTAGTACTATGGAGCATCTTCATCACGAGACCCAAGGGGGCAGCGAGAAGAGGGCTAGGCATGAGGGCAGCTACAGTGACTCCCACCCCAGGTCTAGAGATTATCATGATAGGGCCGGACGACGGTTTTGACAGTGTCAGTCTAGCAGACCTACACAGGCCTCTCTTCAGGCATCATATGGTGGTCGGAGTGAGGCTAGTTCGAGTCAGGGCCGCGAGATGTTTCAGTCGAGTTCTTCAGGCCATGGTAGTCGTTCTTATGGGAGTCGCCCTCGATAGGGTTGCTATGAGTGTGGTGAGATGGGTCATTAGGCCAGAGATTGCCCTCAGCATAGTCGTATTGCTCCCGCTTCTTATGTAACTCCCCCAGCTTTACCAGCACCTCCAGTTAGAGGCCATGGTCAGGGTCAGGACCGTAGAGGTGGTCAGCAGGGTATACGGGTTGGTCCTCGAGGGGACAAGTCAGGTGGTAGGTCAGATGGTCGGGGCAGAGGCAGATATAGCAACTTCTATGCAGCTCCAGCGAGGGCGGAGGCTGAGGCATCAGACGATATGATCACAGGTACGATTCTTTTATACCAGCAACCCGCCTTGGCTTTATTTAATCCGAGCTCTACTTTTTCATATATTTCTATTTACTATGCCTCTCGATTGAGTATGATGTTTGAGCCTCTGGTAGCGCCGTTGCGTGTGTCGACCCCCGTGGGTGAATCTTTAGTAGTGGATCAGGTATTTTGATCTTGCTTAGTTACTATCCAGGGGCGTGACACTCGGGATGACCTTATATTGCTTGACATGGTTGATTTCGATGTGATTCTGGGCATGGACTGGTTATCCCCTTATCGCGCTGTTTTAGATTGCTTTTCTAAGACCGTTACCTTAGCCATTCCTGGTATTCCTCCGGTGGTGTGGCAGGGATCTCGTGGTAGCACACCAGTTGGGGTTATCTCTTTTATTCGTGCTAGGAGGCTAGTGGCTAGTGGATGCTTATCATATTTAGCCTATGTACGTGATATGAGTAGGGAGGTTCCTCCGGTTAAGTCAGTTCCTGTTGTTCGTGACTTCTTAGATGTGTTTCCTACTGACCTACCTGGCCTACCCCCAGAGCGTGATATCGATTTTTAGATTGAGCTTGAGCCAGGTACTCGGCCTATTTCTATTCCGCCATATCGGATGGCTCCTGCAGAGCTCAAGGAGCTCAGTGTTCAGCTTCAGGATCTCTTGGGTAAGGGATTTATCAGACCTAGTGTATCACCTTGGGGCGCTCCCGTTCTTTTTGTTAAGAAGAAGGACGGTACGATGCGCATGTGCATTGACTATAGGTAGTTGAATAAGGTGACAGTGAAGAATCGATATCCTCTGCCTAGGATTGATGACCTATTTGACCAGCTACAGGGAGCTTCAGTGTTCTCTAAGATTGATGTGAGGTCTGGTTACCACCAGTTGAGGATTAGGACAGCGGACATCCCTAAAACTGCATTTAGGACTCGTTATGGCCATTATGAGTTCTTAGTGATGTCATTTGGGTTGACTAATGCCCCTGCTGCCTTTATGGACTTGATGACGCGCGTGTTCAGGCCTTATCTTGATTCCTTCATCATATTCTTCATTGATGACATTTTGATATACTCGCGGAGTAGGAGTGATCATGAGCAGCATTTGAGAGTTGTGCTCAAGACTTTGAGAGATCATCGGCTTTATGCCAAGTTCTCAAAGTGCCAGTTTTGGTTAGACTCTGTGGCGTTCTTGGGGCATGTTGTATCTAAGGAGGGCATTATGGTAGATCCGGCGAAGATTGAGGCTATTCGTGATTGAGCTAGACCCACCTCCGTTACTGAGATTCGGAGCTTCGTCGGACTAGCAGGCTACTACAGACGATTTGTGATGGGTTTCTCTACCTTGGCAGCACCTCTGACCCGATTGACTTGTGTTGATGTTCCCTTTGTTTGGTCAGAGGAGTGTGAGGCGAGCTTTTTGAAGCTCAAGGAGTTATTGACCACTGCTCTTATATTGACACTTCCAGTTGAGGGTGAGGGCTTCACGGTTTATTGTGACGCATCCGGCGTTGGTTTGGATTGTGTATTGATGCAGCAGGGCCGGGTTATTGCTTATGCGTCGAGGCAGCTTAAGATCCATGAGCGCAACTACCCTACCCATGACTTAGAGTTGGCGGCGGTACTATTCGCACTTAAGATTTGGAGGCACTACTTGTATGGAGTTCGATGTGAGATCTATACCGATCACAGGAGTCTTCAGTACATCATGAGCCAGAGGGACCTTAATTCGAGGCAGCGTCGTTGGATTGAGCTCTGAAGGACTATGACCTCTCTATTCTCTATCATCCGGGCAAGGCGAATGTGGTAGCAGACGCCTTGAGCCGAAAGGCGGTGAGTATGGGTAGTCTAGCCTTCTTATCTGTTGAGGAGCGACCCTTGGCTATGGACATTCAGTTCTTAGCCAATAGCATGGTTCGGTTGGATATCTCAGATCCTAGACGTGTCTTGGCCCATATGGGAGTTCAGTCCTCCTTGCTTGATAGGATCCGTGGCTGTCAGTTTGAGGATGAGGCCTTGGTGGCCATTAGAGATCGAGTGTTAGCGGGTGATGGTGGTCAGGCTACCTTAGATCCTAATGGAGTGTTGAGACTTGCCGGCCGCATCTGTGTTCCGAGAGTTGGGGATTTGATACAGTTGATACTTTCTGAGGGCCATGAGTCTAGATACTCTATCCATCCGGGCACAGCAAAAATGTATCGTGATTTAAGGCAGCATTATTGGTGGAGTGGCATGAGAAGAGATATTGCTGACTTTGTTTCCCGTTGCTTATGTTGTCAGCAGGTAAAGGCCGAGCATTTGAGGCCTGGTGGGGAGTTTCAGAGATTACCCATTCCGGAGTGGAAGTGGGAGCGTATCACTATGGACTTTGTTGTGGGATTACCTCGAACTTCTAGAGGTGTTGACAGCATTTGGGTCATCGTTGATCGATTGACCAAGTCAGCACATTTCCTTCCTGTTCAGTCTTCATTTAGCGCCGAGAGGTTGGCTCGTATCTATATTCGGGAGGTGGTTCGACTTCATGGGGTGCCAGTTTCTATTATATCAGATCGGAGTTCTCAGTTCACGTCCAGTTTTTGAAGGACCTTTCAGGATGAGTTGGGCACTCGGGTTGACCTTAGCACAGCTTTCCACCCGCAGACGGATGGCCAGTCGAAGCGTACTATTCAGGTCCTTGAGGATATGTTACGGGCCTGTGTTATGGATTTTGGAGGTCAATGGAACCAGTTCTTACCTTTGGCGGAGTTTCCGTACAATAACAGTTACTACTCTAGTATTCAGATGGCTCCATTCGAGGCATTATATGGTAGGCGTTGTCGCTCTCCAGTTGGTTGGTTTGAGTCTACAGAGCCTAGGCCGCGTGGTACAAATTTGCTTCAGGAGGCCCTGGATCAGGTGAGGGTGATTCAGGATAGGCTCAGGACGGCTCAGAATAGGCACCAGAGTTATGCAGATCGGAGGCGCCGACCTTTGAGATTCTCTATTGGCGATCCGTTATTCCTTCGTGTGTCGCCCATGAAGGGCGTGACGAGATTTAGGAGGCGGGGCAAGCTTAGCCCCAGGTACATTGGGCCTTTTGAGATACTCCGGACAGTAGGGGAAGCTGCTTATGAGTTGGCCCTACCTCCAGCATTTTCAGCCATCCACCCAGTTTTCCATGTCTCGATAATGCGGAGGTATGTTCCTGATGAGTCCCATGTGCTCCAGTATGATGCAGTCGAGTTGGATGATCGTTTGACATTTGTAGAGGAGCCAGTTGCCATTCTAGTTAGAGATGTGAGAAGATTACGCTCGAGAGCCATTCCTGTTGTTAAGGTCCGTTGGAGGCATCATCCAGTCGAGGAGGCTACCTGGAAGACCGAGCAGGAGATGCAAGAGCAGTTTCCCGACTTGTTTGAGCCTTCAGGTATTTCTTGACCCTTACTTTCGCGGACGAAAGTCCTTTTTAGTAGTGGATATTGTAATGACCCTCCAGGTCATTTCTGTGTCTTGCCTTCTGTGTATCGTTTAGAGCGTTCCTATAGCGACCCCAAGTCACTTGCTGGGACTGATAATTCGGTCACCTGGTCGTTCGTTTGGTCTTGGTGCGAGTTTTTGTGTTTTGGAGCTTATGAGCCTTGAACGATCATTTTCGATCAAAAGTTCAAGAAGATGATATCGGAATCCAATTCTGACGATTTCATCAGTTTCGAAAGAGTCATTTTAGGCTAGTAGCATGGTCGACATGACTCTCGAGGTTTTCAGTGTGAGTCGGTGCGATTAGGCGTTTTAACTTTAAGTTTAAGCTTAAGTTTGACTTTGGTCAACATTTTGAGTAAACGCGCTCGGATGAGAATTCCGTCAGTGCGGTTAGCTCCGGAATGTTGAGTTTGGTCTAGATTGACCCTCCTTTTGCGTCCCGATATTTTCGATATCTTTCCGAAACCTTTTGTGGGTTTTGACTTAAAATGACCTTTGGAAGTGGGATCCACTTTTTATCGAGATGACCTTTGATGGAAATTTTGACTGCGTCATTGAGTTCGGAATATTAAATTTGGTTTGGTTGCATATCTCGTTTGTGTGCACGGGGTTCCGAACGAGTTCGGAGCACCCCGTCGGAGTTTAAGCCTTGGAAATTGTTGCAGATTTTCTGCAATATAATGCAGAAAATCAGCCAACATTTTCCAAACTTCCAACTCTCATATCTTTTTCATCTCTCAACCGATTTGGGCGATTCAAAAGGCAAAGTTGTGAGTTTTTTCAAGGACAACGCATTGGTGAGCTTGGATAGTGATTTGGGGTCTCAGTTCGATGTAATTTCGCAATAAAACCTGGCAGCAGTACCATTTTCGAGCCTTTGATTTTGGTATTATTGTTTCGATCATATCTCACTCATTTTAGCTCGGTTTTGGGTGATTCGAAGTCCCACATGTTAAGAATTGTCGAGACTTCATCGTAGAGTGTTCAAAGAGTGCCGGACACTTTTCAATTTTCGTTTTTTTTTTCGAGTTTAGAAGGCTGCTTAGGGTTTCTTTTAGTTGATTAAAATGTGAATTCTTGCTTGTTCTGTTTTGAGCCTCTAATTGTGTTCCATTTTGGAACACAAGTTTGGGGTGCTGTTTAGGGCCTCTTGACGGAGTCAAATTTGAATAGTTCGGTGCGAGTCCCACGATTCTCGTTTTGACTCCAAAATTGACCCGCCTTCATTTGTTGTGATTTTGGTGTCTAAATGACCGTAGTAACGTTGTGACTCTATTTTTTTATAGAGGGGCAGTATTTTGAGACTGTTCGAAAAGGAAAAGCTCCGGTAAAGTGATTTGGAGAACGCGCGATCGGCCTTAAGGTAAGCTACGGCTTCCTTTCTTTTAGATTGAGCTTAATTGTGTAAAAATATGTCGATTGGAGTGAATTGGGGGTGGGTACCAGTTTACTACCTTACTTTGATTAGATATCTCATGTTAGGATCAATTGGCAATATTTCGGGTATAGTATCATGTTATCCGATTTAGTAGAGTTGCATGTCTATGTGCTAAATGTTATTGTATGCTTTGTATTGTATGCCTTGTTCATTCTTAATCGTAAGCATGATGTCCTTAGTCTAGATTAGGCTAGCATTGTCTTAGACTTATGACCCGTGTGGGCTGGTTAGCCTTGACTTGGCGTTATCGCTACTTGCTGCACTTTTGTATCTTCTCCCTCGCATTCTGCAGTTTCGACGTATTCTCGAAGGTTTGGTACATCACTAAAGGCGTGATTTTGAGTGGACGGCGTTCCACGGTGGTTGTTGTGGGATTGGATCCTATTGGAGATACCATCACCCCCGGGGTCATTCTTTCTAGCTGGGCTGGGAACGTATCGCTGGCTGGGTAGACTCGGTGATATCGGCGATCGCGCCCGGGCCTCTCTTTCTAACTGGGCTGGGAGTGTGCTACTGGCTGGGTGTCCCCGGATCGCTCTTTCTAGCTGGGCTGGGAGCTGACTGCATGGTTGGACGACTCGCGATATCTATCTCACTCACGGGTCCCTCTTTCTAGCTGGGCTGGGAGTGGACTATTTGGTTGGGTGCCCCCTAGGGTCACTCTTTCTAGCTGAAATTTGGGAGTGCACTGCTGGCTGGGTGGAGTCTGATGGATTATCTTAGTTACTTTGGGCTGTGAGCTCGGTTTTCTTCTTTCTCAGTAGACTTAACTTTTCTGTGTACCTGTCGGGCTTATGGGGGTCCGATCAGGTTTTATTTGATCTTGCGCGCGAGTGTACCTTCTGGGCATATGGGGGCCAGTTAGGTTTAGTTTAGTGTACTTAGTTTGTTTCTAGTATGCTCGTGTGCTTTCGTTGTATATCCGCTTTGACCTCTCTGTGTCTAGATTCTATCCTTTCTTATTGTTTTTATTTTTTTTGCTCAGTCGGCCTATGATGCCTACTGAGTACCTGTTGTGTTGGTACTCATGCTACGCTCTGCATCTATTTCGTGATGCAGGTCCCAGTACCAGTTACCAGCGGTGATTTATTCCAGCTTTCTTTTGCAGCAGTGATCCGGAGACGAGAGCGAGCACTTGACGTTTTGGGTTTGTTCTGTCTCATTCTTTTGTTTTAGCTAGTCTTGTTGCCTCTGAGACACGCTCTGTTGTAGTCCACTTTTGGGAGTTGTACTCTTTATTAGATAGCTCTGTACTAGTGACTTCCAAGTTCTGGGAGGGATTTCTGTATATATTTATTTTGGGTTACTTCCGCCTTGTTATTCTTGTTTAGATTATTGTTTTCGCTCATTGCTTGATGTTCTGGGTTACGGTTGGCTTACCTACTGGTAAGGTATAGTAGGTGTCATCATGACTCGAGAAATCGGGTCGTGACACCTTCTTAGAGGAAGTGAGGATCGGAGTCGCACGAAGAATCCGTGTTCTCCTATCATACGTTGGCTACGTAGTTTTATAGGACTATTGAGTTATCATAGACTCTTACCTAATTCGTTACTTGATACGACTCCCAAAATAATCAATATAACCTTATGCTCAATCACCCTTTACAAAGAAATGGACTATTACTTTTCAAAAACATCAATCATACTCTTTCTTTTTCTCAACTGTCAAATAGTACATATGAAACCATTTGATTCTTTCTTTAAAAAGACTATTTTCAAAATATGCATTTAAATGTGTTAGGAAAAGCTATAATTGTATAGTAATCAGAAAATATATTCTTTCTTAGAATAGGACTGATTTACAGAATATACATTTATAACCATATATACTCCTTCCTAGAATAGAACTTTAACCCTACAATTGTATAGCTATAAATATGTGCTTTCTACTGTATCGTTAAGGCATTGAGAATACTATTTTTCAGAATATCTTTTTTCTTTCTAGCAAAACGTTTATCATACATTTGGGACTGTTAAAATTCCCTTAAAACTTTTGAAATAACCAGTATTTAGGTTGTAATCATGAAGACTATAACTGAAATCATATTGTGATTTGATCATTAATGTTCGGGTAGTCATACTGCATAACCATTGATGACATATCTAGATGTCGTACTGCTTAAACATTGATGGCGTACTCAACTGTCATACTAATCATGAATCTTATTTCTTTTCTTAATATGAAAATAGTGTTTTTGGACCCATCTGTGTTCCTTTAAACTCTTTTTCAAAATAATTCTTTTAAACTTTTCTCTTAAACTCTCTTTAGTTTCCAAAAGCAATGTAACAAAAATCACTGACTCAAAATACTTTTAGTAAAACTCAATATATATAGGGTTCATGTAGAACTACAAGCATGACCAATAATTCAACAATTTCAATGTATAAAGTATCGTAAGCTCATAATATAGGAATCTCATAGAAGTGAGGGAAGAATCCTAGATTCAACTTGTTACTGACTGAATTAAGATGTAGGGCATGAGGATGAACTAGTGCAACACTATGAATAGCCTTACATACATGTAAGAACAAAGTATTTGAAGAATTTTGAAGAAGAACTTGATTAGAGGCCTTGATACCCTAGCTTGAAGGAGAACAATCAAGAAAACTTTTCATGAGATTCTTGAATTAGCTTCTTGAAACTCTATGACCAAGAATTAGGATTCTCATTAATGATTCATAATTGTATGAAGAAAATTGAGTTGGAAAGAATGAAATTCTTGGAGAATGACTTACCTTGAAGAAGAATCTTGAAAAAGATTGAAAGAATCTTGAATGAAAGTCTTCCACTTTGATTTTTCTTAGGATTTTGCCTTAGGATTTGAGAGAGAAGAGAATGTTGGATTAAGAGATGAAAATCTGATTGGTTTGGGTCTTTAATTAGTCAAGCAATTTGGTTAAAGTTGTTTAGAGGTAAAAAGACAAAAACGACCCTTTTTAATGTTTTTCCGTCGGCTATTCGTCACTGCACTTATACAAATTACTAAAATGATCATCATAACTTTTAACTCAAAACTCGGATTGACGTGAAATTGGTGGCGTTGGAAAGAAGATTCAAATACTTTTAATTTGATAGGTTAAGTGCCGTGTAACTCTTTATATTCTAAGAGATATGGTCATTTGAAGTTTACCTAAGTAAAATCTCATAGTGAAACAATCAGTAAGAAAGCTTTCAACTCAGCTTTGTGCTAGGGGATTCTAGTGACTTTAATTCATATCCAAAATCATTCCTACACTAAAGATTTGACCTTAACACCTAAGAACAATTAAGAATTATGCGTTACGATCTTATTCACAAATGACGAATGATTCGAGTCTTAACTTAGAAATTTTCGGAGTGTTACATTACAAGTGAAGAAGAAAGAATATGAACTCAGCTTTGAGAAGGAACTGTTCAACACTCTCGTTTCTTTGGAAATTGCAATAATATACCAGGAAGAAGGGAAAAAAAAATGAAGTTGGGGTAGGAACAGAAACGGGTAGGGTACTAACAACTGAAATTGTCATTGAAATGGGTTTAGGTATTGGGTTGGGTGGGTCTTTTTATTTGATAATATGTGAACAAATGAAAATTAAAATAGTCATTTGTTTAGTTAAATTTCATGTCATATATTTATTAATTAAAGTGCATTTTTAAATCTAAAGAAAACATTAAGAACATTTTTAAACCAAGTGAAAGGAGAGCATTTTTTTTAACCAATATTAATACACTAAGGGTATTTTGAGCTTTTTTCGATAATTAAAACAAAAAAAAATAGAAATAGAAATAGAAATAAAAGGAAGAAACGAATTTTAAAAAGTTTCATGTAATTACATTCAATTCCTTACCATCCCTTGGGAATTGGGGAATTGGGGAGTGTAATTACTCCCCTTCAATTACACATAAATCCTCTATTTCCAAGTAATTACTTGGTCTATCAAACATGTCAAAGAGTGTAATTAACCAAATCTCAAATTCATTGTGATTTCCCAAACAATCCCTTAGTATTCTAAGAGATATGCTTGATTGAAGTTGATATTAGTTTGATCTTACATGAAACTTAATCGTTAAGGAAGCTCTCAACTCAACTTTGTAATAGAGTTCCTTATAACCTTAAATCATATCCAATACATCTACACACTTAGGTATTGACCTTCACATATATATACAGTTAAAAATCATTAGATTCGGACCTATATCCATACAAAGAATGGTTTGAATCTTAACTTAGAATTTGCGGGGTGTTACATTAACATAGGGTGAGTCGACCTCAAAATTTTACAATGTTCCTCCTACAAATTCAGTTGCTAGACAATTAATTGGTCTAATCATTCTCTCATTCTTGAATAGACAGGGATAGGATTGTTGCTCAAAACAAAAGCAATAACTCAGGTAATATTATTCTTAGGAGAAATCTGAATGTCTGGTGAGTTGGATAATGTGACAAAATTGTTCAGAGTGTTACCCAAATGTTAGTGTCTAAGCTATCTTGCACTAATTTTTATAATGCACCAGCACATGTATCTGATAAACCTTCAACAAATATAAAGAAACTACGTATAGTGTTTTTTAACTCCACTAGAATTTGCACCTTACAAAAGCACTATGTTATTCAATTTTTGGGACAAATGAAAATAATTTCTTATGTTTTTAGAAAAGAACACTCAAAAGGAAGTACTAATTGTTATTAACAAACACATACATATACCCAAAGGAAACAACAACTAAAACAGATAATAAAACAAAAGAAGATAGATATACTTATTTTCAGATATTAAAGTTCAGTGATCATCCAGAAGGAATGAAAATGATAAAATACTAGATAAAAAAATTAGGATGTAAGAAGATTTAAAATTTATCAAAGATTGTTGATGATAGAATCAACCTTTCCTCTTTGGATTTTTTTCAAACACCTTACACCATAATTTGTAATTTTCAAAATATTTATCCTAATCAAGCTAGGGCATGGACTTTGGTCTTCAAAAATTAGGTTTCATCCTTTGTTAAGAGCAGTGGCGGAATCAGAATTTTCGATAAGGGATTTCAAAATCTGAAGAAATAGACACACGAAGTAGCCGAAGGGCGTTGGACATTTACTAAATATACCAAAAAAATTATTTTAACCATGTAAATATAATATAATTTTCCGCAGAAGGGGGGTTCGGATGAACCCCTAATGATAAGCTGGCTCCGCCACTGGTTAAGAGACCATTTTAAAGAATTAAGAGGTCGTGTTTTAGCTATAGTGCATTAATTAAACTCTTGATTTGTAAATATTAGAAATTAGGGGTGCATATACCAATTTGAGCACAGAGGAGAAGAATAGATTTAAGGAAGAAGACCAAGCACTTTGCATATTGCTCTGCTTGAGACATCTCATTTTCTTTTAATCTAAACCTGAGAGGAAAGAAAGAGAACGATCTAAAAGGAAAATGAAAAAGGAGCATGTGATTTGCTATAAATCAGTCATGTATAATGACCATATTACACTTGACTAATGAGCATGTTTATAAGTTTGTCTTAGAGCTTGTTTGGTATTTGTTGTTGGGAGCCCGGAATCACATATTTTGAAGAAAAAAAAGTATTATTTTTGAAAAATTATGTGTTTTACAAATCTATAAAAATGGTTTTAAATGAAAGCAGAAGCAGTTTTTCTGTTATTGAGAAGAAACTAAAATCACTGTTTCTTAAAGAAGTAGACTTATTTTTTTCAAGACTAAAATATCCCTATATATATATATATATAGTTACCAACATATCTCATATGTTTGGTTAAGTTCCATTTAATAATTTATTTTTATTTTTATTTTTTATATAATAAATTTATATTTTATCTTACTTTTATGTATTATTATTTTATTTATGATTTTACATATTATTTTGCAGAACTAGAACAAAAAGGTAACAATGATATTTTTGCAAGATGAGAAAAAAGAAAAAATAACAATTAAAGATTTCAACCTTTCAAAAAAAAATGTATAATATTGATTGAAAATTTGAATATGAAGATTTTAATTTAATAAAAAAAAAATTATTTATTTTTTTGTAATAGATGTATAAACTAGTTTGTCTCTAAAAAATAATCTTAATATATTAGAAGTACATTAATATTTGTCATTTATCATAATTTGACTCTCAAAAGCATTTTTTTAAAAAGATTAGTCAAACACAATTTGCTTATAAAAAAGAACTTTTCAAATGAATTAGCCAAACACAAATTATTTTTTTCAAAAGTACTTTTCTTAAAAAACTATTTTTAAAAATACTTCTGAAAATAAGCAATTTTTAACAATAATGTCAAACAGGCTCCTAATCGTCCTAGTTATGGCTCTTCTATTTATAGATAGAAATAGAAACTAGATATAGGAGTCTCATATTAGCACGAGTTCAATATATATATATATATATATATATATATATATATATATATATATTTTATATCTTAATTTATGTGATACAAATAGAATTTAGAGAGTCAGTCAAATTTTTAATATGATTTTAGATATTTTAAGTTGTTAGTTATTATGATTTATAGTTCTTTTTACATAATTTTCAAAAATTGTATGTTACTGATTTTTATAGTACTATTTATGTCATTTTCAAATAATATATGTTACTTCCTTTGTCCCAAATTGATATTGCAATAATACAATTTCAAGAATCAACTAAACTTTTATGTCTTTTAAATATAATAAGTTGTTAATTATTGTGATTTATAGCACCATTTACGTAATTTTCAATAATATATGTTACTTTCGCTATCTCAATTACTTGACACTGATAGAATTTCGAGAATTATTTAAATTTTCAATGTCTTATAAATTTTGAACTTGTTAATTATTGTGATTTATAATATTTTTTTTATATCATTTCAAATTATGCATGTTACTTTCCTTTGTAGCAATTTATGTGGTACTGATAAAATTTGAGAGTAATATATTTATGTCTTTTAAATATTGTGATTTATAATTTCTTTTACATAACTTTTAAACATCACATATTAAAAATAAAATAAAAAAATTAAAATATAAAAAAAATACAAAATTTTAAAAATGTCTTCAGTTAAAAGTAGACGAGGAATGGTTATCTGCTTCCGGCCACTTCTTTACAATAGTAAAGTAATAAGTACTATCTCCGTTCATTTTTAATTGTCTTAGTTTCCTTTTTAGAGTCAAATGATAATAACTTTGACTAACATTATACGATGTATTTTTCATCATAATGATATGCAAAATATTAGAATTTATAGTACTTTTCGTATAGTTTTTGAATATCTAAATTTTTTGTTTAAAATATCGAATTAATGTAATCTAATTTAATTTTAAAAAGTAATCAAATTAACTTTTGAAAAATGCAACGTAACAATTAAAAGTGGACCAAGAGAGCAATGAAAAAATTGGAACCAAAGTAGATGGGTAGTAAGAATGAAAGAAAAGAATTATATTGCCGATGCTTTATCAATTTGCCTACGTCTATCTTTTACTGAATTTATTTGGAGAAGATTTTTATTTGCACATGCCTAATTTCAACTAAAATTTTAAAACAGATTTCTTTTAAATATGCACAAGAATATACCAACAAATATCTACTCCATAATTTTGTTTCGATTGTCATTATTTTTCCGGGAAGAAAACTAACAAGTATCAAGTATGATGTTGTGAAATATGTACTAATATTTTGAACTATTTGAAAAAAAAAAAGTAATTGTTAGAGCTGACTAAAATAAATTAAAATTATTTTGTTCGATTCATTTATCTTATCTTCCCTTGAAAAAGCTCAAATATGCTATAAAATTTTGTGGAAAAATTTATTTATGCTATCCGTTAAAATTTTGATTTATTTATATCATTTTTGTTTGAGAAAAGGTTTATTCACGTTATTATTTGTTAACTGAAATAACATAGATGAACCAAACTCTAAACGATGACATAAATGAGTTTTTCTCAAAGTTCGATGAAATATTTGAGTCTTTTCCTTTTAAAAAAAATAATTGAATTAATGATGTGACCGAATCATAATTAACTACGTGTAAAAAATAATTTTACAAAACTGAGATTTTTTTTATTACTAAATAATGACAGAACCATTTTTAAACAAAAATGACATAAATGAGCTGAGTTTAAATATATAAAATTCTAGTCTTTTGCCTTTTATTTTAACTATATATATAATACTCTCTCCATTTCATTTTATGTGGCATCATTTTTTTTTGGTCAATCCTAAAAAGAATGTCACATTTTCTTATATGGTAAGTATTTAAAAGTATAATTCTTCTTTTATCCTTGTTAATCTCACTTAATCTTAAAAAAGTACTTCAATACATTTATGAGGAGAGAGAAAAATGAGTCTACTTTTTAAAAGGGATAATAATTTCAAAGTCTTTATTTATTTCTTAAAATTCATGCCCAATAAAATATTGCCACATCAAATAAAACGAAGGGTAGTATATAAATAAAAACAAAAAGTGCATTTGCTCCTTAAAAAAAGTGCAATTATTCCTTCTAAAAATAAGATCTCTGGAATATTGTAGAACCCTCTTACTGTCCTATCAGAAATAAAGTGAAGAAGATGCTAGATTACGCTCGAATAGCTTGAGTTTCTCAGATTCATCGACTATAAATATCACCATACTTTTTAAGGTTCATCATCAGCAAGTAGTCAGGCACTAGAATCAGAAGTTTAAAAATCCTCTGTTTTCTTCAAACAACAAAGTTCCCTAAAATGTCTCTTATTCCAAGCTTCTTCGGTGGTCGCAGGAGCAACATCTTCGACCCATTTTCTCTTGACTTATGGGATCCATTCGAGGGCTTCCCAATTTCAACCAATGCCCCATCCTCTGCTCGTGACATCTCTGCTTTTGCAAATGCAAAAATTGATTGGAAAGAGACCCCAGAAGCTCATGTCTTCAAAGTGGACGTTCCTGGGATCAAGAAAGAGGAAGTGAAAGTTGAAGTGGAACAAGGAAGGATATTACAGATTAGCGGTGAGAGAAGCAGAGAGCAAGAGGAGAAGAATGATCAGTGGCACCGTATGGAGAGGAGTAGCGGTAAGTTTTTAAGGAGATTCAGACTGCCGGAGAATGCAAAGACGGGAGAAATTAAGGCAGCGATGGAGAATGGGGTGCTCACTGTGACTGTTCCAAAAGAAGAAGAGAAGAAGAAATCTGAGGTGAAGGCCATTGATATTTCTGGTTAAACACAAGTGCAGGTCAAAAGTCGCTCTATCAATAATGTCTGTTTCTCAAGTAATTTGGTTTGTTGGAGATTAAGCTTTTAATTTGAATTGTGTATGTGTAATTGTTTAAGATTGTGGCCTTCTTCTACTTGCATTTGTAAACAAGAAAATGTTGTGAGAGTTTAATTAATGAAAAATTTAAAATAAATGGATGTCTACGTTATTATATCATATGTTGTAAATTAATTATACTTAACAGTTGTTAAGTGGGGTATATTATTTTTTCTCTTTTAAAAAGAATGATCTAGTTTGATTCTTCACAAAAAAGAAGATTTTTGAATTTTGTGGTTTTAAATTAAAGTTATATTAAATGTGCATAATTGTCCTTTAGTCTTTCGGTCTTAAACATATTACGTAAAAAATTGAAATTAAAATCATATCAAAAAAAGAAAAAAATAATTTTTTTTAAACAAATTAAAAAAATGAGATCATTCTTTTTAAAATTAAGGGAGTAGTTAACTATTTAGTGTCCAAAGTGTATACATAACAAAAAGATATTCATGTATCATACTTGATCTTGTTATTCATATATCATACTTGGTGTCCAAATATATACAACTATATATATATATATATATATTTATTTTAACAATGAGAAAAATACAAAAAGTGAAAAGCAAAGTTACTACTATTCTTTTTCTTCTTTTCTTCTTGTCATTTTAATTTACTACACATGTTTTATTTTATAATACATTATCAATAGGAGTCTCTTCATCTACAAATATTTCTGGTGGTATCTTATCCCAAACATAAATAGTATAGAGTATATTCTGTTTTGCTATATAAATTTTTTTATAATAGATAGTCTAAATTTGATGTGTCTAATATAATTATGGTTAATGTTATCATGCAATTTTTGAACATCTACAAGATATAATGCATAAAATCGGGTCTAACTACTAAGTTGAAGGAAACCTAGCTTACTTAGGTGTCAAACATCAGTTGATGAACCCTACCTATGAACTTCTGACTCCACGAGAGGAACCTATGATGTACAAAGACTGAAATTTCTTAAGTTTTCACCTTTTGTGTGCGGTAATTCTTCCTCCCTTATTGCTCCTTTGCCCGGGTGCCTTAGGAGGGTTTTTGGAGCAACCCTCGTCTATGTTCTCCTTTATAAAATGAGAGGAAAATAAAAAATGATGCATTAATTAGAGTTTAGAAATTCGCCAACCTGCTATAGCAGCGTCGCCATAGTGGGAAGCCTTCCTCTATGCGGGCTGACGTCAGCCTGGCCAAAAAGTCAATCTGGGCCAAAATTGTCATGTGCTCAAATTTTAAAAATATTTGCACCGCACTTACGAACTTTTGAAATTTCCCACGAGAAGCCCTTTGGGAACATAGTTTGAATCGTTACAATAAGATACTAGTTAATCCATTGATCATCCCCGAACTAAGACCCAGGAGAAAATAAAATAGATCGATTATTGAGGTTTACCGCATGATTTGACACGTTAAGAATGCATTCACCATACGCAAGGAACACAACGCTACCACGTTTCGCGTATCCAAGATTATCAGAATAGAAATATGAATGCACGAAAACAACAACAAAATTTTTTACCTGCCTACTTCTCTAGACCCCGCTATAGCGGTGATAACCCCGTTATAGCAGTGTCGTTGTAGTGGTAGCATCGTGCAAATTAGAATAATAAGAGAGAGGAGAATGAGTTTTTATGCTCATTTACCCTCTTCCAACTCTCAATCTCAATATCTCTCTGAACAGTGTTCAGAATCATCGAAATCAGGGTAAACATCGCTTTCCTTAGTCTTTCTACTTCAATAGGCAAATAGTGACGAAAGCATGTTAAGAATTGAATAAAATAGAATAAGGTTTAGGTTGATTTTGAACTTTGAAAATAATTGCTTCATTGTCAAATTTTTCGAAGAATGAGATTTTCCCTTATGTTTACAACACTACTAATACGTTCTGAGCATAAGGGTTACGGATAAAAGAGCTTGAATCGATTTAGAAATACTAGAGAAAGTTGAAGGGTTGTTCTTGAAGAAAACTTAGATTTGATAATGATTTAGAACTTGAAATAACTAGATTTTTTTTCAAATTTAACTAGGAGAGTGCTTTAAGATCATTGATTTGTAGAAAAGTTATCAAAAACGAAATATTTTTAGCTAAGGAGCGCTATGAATGCGCCCCAGAGTTCTGAAACGCTGAAGATTGCTATAGCGACCTTGCATCTCGCTGTAGCGGATGACGCCTTACACTAATCTCGACAATGCACCAGCACAAATATCTGATAATTCTACCCACCAATCTTAAGCAAATATAAAGAAAACATCTATACTATTTTTTAACTTCACTGATATTCACACCTTACAAAACCCTATGTCATTCAATTTTGAGACAAAAAAAAAAGTCTTTTATGTTTAAAAAAAAACATTAATACTTGTCCTTTATCATAATTTACACACTACGATAAGAATGTTATAAATAAGAGATGTGTATTTCTCAAACTAATAAGTGATAGCTTAGGTATGAAACTCACACTTTTAATAGTTTAGGTATAAAGCTAAAAAAAATGAGATAATTTAGGTGTGTTTTTGACACTTATGTCTATTTTTTATGTTATTTTCAAATAATATATGTTACTTCCTTTGTCCCAATTTTATATTGCAATAGAATTTCAAGAGTCAACTAAACTTTTATATATCTTTTAAATATATTAAGTTGTTAATTATTGTGATTTATAATATCATTTACGTAATTTGCAAATAATATATGTTACTTTCGCTTTCTCAATCACCTGACATTGATAGAATTTTGAGAATCATTTAAATTTTAAATGTTTTATAAATTTTGAACTTGTTAATTATTGTGATTTACAGTATTTTTTGTATCATTTCAAATTATGCATGTTACTTTCCTTTGTCGCAATTTATGTGGCATCGATAGAATTTTGAGAGTAATCTAATTTTTTATGTCTTTTAAATATTGTGATTGATAGTATTTTTTTTATGTAATTTTTAAATATATAACATATTAAAAATAAAATAAACAAATAAAAATATAAAAAAAATACAAAATTTCAAAAAGTTCAATTACTCCTTACAAAAAAAAAAAGGGTGCAATTATTCCTTCTAAAAGTAAAGTCTCTGGAATATTGTAGAAGCCTCTTACTGTTCCTTATCTAAAATAAACTGAAGAAGATCCTAGATTCCACTGGAATGCTTGAGTTTCTCAGATTCATTGCCTATATATATATATCACAGACACTTACTCCAATTCATCATCAAGCAAATCAAACAATACAATCAAAACATAAAAAATCCTCTGTTTTTTCAAACAACAAAGTTCTCAAAAATGTCTCTGATTCCAAGCTTCTTCGGTGGTCGTAAGAGCAACATCTTCGACCCATTTTCTCTCGACTTGTGGGATCCATTTGAGGGCTTCCCAATATCAACCACAATCGCCAACGCCCCGTCCTCTGCTCGTGAAATCTCTGCTTTTGCAAATGCAAAAATAGATTGGAAAGAGACCCCAGAAGCTCACATCTTCAAAGTGGACGTTCCGGGGATCAAGAAAGAGGAAGTGAAAGTCGAAGTTGAAGAAGGAAGGATTTTACAGATTAGCGGTGAGAGAAGCAGAGAACAAGAGGAGAAGAACGATCAGTGGCACCGTATGGAGAGGAGTAGCGGTAAGTTTTTAAGGAGATTCAGACTGCCGGAGAATGTGAAGACGGGAGAAATTAAGGCAGCGATGGAGAATGGGGTGCTGACTGTGACTCTTCCTAAAGAAGAGAAGAAGAAATCTGAGGTGAAGGCCATTGACATCTCTGGTTAAAGACATGCAGATCAAGTGTTTGATGAAAGTCCCTTTGTCAATAATGTATTAATGTTTGGTTTGTTGGGAAATTAAGATTTAATCTGAATTATGTGTATGTGTAATTGTCTAAGTTGTAAACAAGAAAATGGTGCGAGTTTAATTAATGAATAATTTTCTTTTTAACATTTACTTTGTAGTTTTTCGTTTCTCTTTTTCATTCTAAGAAATGTGATCCCAAGTTATGAGAAGCAGCATGTTGTGTGAATAGGATTTTTATGTAAATAATGACTTTAATTAAATTGATGTCATTAACATAATCTTAAAATTTTTACTCCCTTCCTTATATAAAGAGTGATTCGATTTGACTTGACACAAAATTTTAGAAAATAAAGAAGATTTTTATATTTTGTAATTTTAAATTAAAATTATGTCAAATGTATTAAATTGTTTTTTAATTTTATGATTTTAAGTATGCTACGTGAAAAATTGAAATTAAGAAAGAGGAAGTGAAAGTCGAAGTGGAAGAAGGGAGGATTTTACAGATTAGCTGTGAGAGAAGCAGAGAACAAGAAGAAAAGAACGATCAGTGGCACCGTATGGAGAGGAGTAGCGGTAAGTTTTTAAGGAGATTCAGACTGCCGGAGAATACGAAGACGGGAGAAATTAAGGCAGCGATGGAGAATGGGCCATTGACATTTCTGGTTAAACACAAGTGCAGATCAAAAGTGGCTTTGTCAATAATGTATTAATGTTTGGTTTGTTGGGAAATTAAGCTTTTAATCTGAATTGTGTATGTGTAATTGTCTATGGTTGTGGTTGCAGTTGTAAACAAAAAAAATGTTATGAGAGTTTACTCAATGTATTCGTATACTCACCGTGATTGTATTCATTGGGAATAATAATTGTATTTACTTATTTGTATCTTATATATTTTTTTAGTTTTTCCATATGTTAAATACCTATATCAATTCTGATTTCTGACAAAGAACAATGGAGAAAAGTGAAGAACTAAGTAAATTGTATCTCAATTTTTTCTTGAAGCGAGTAACTTTTAGATGGTACTTTAATAATGGGTAGTTTATGAGTTTAATTTACGTGATTTAAGGACTTATTCTTTTTAAAACAGAAAATACATGGGACGCAGATGAAATTGACGGAATTCTCACTAGGCATTCAGAACTTAAAATGTTGACTAATGTCGATCATATCAAGAATTCTGGGTGTACAACACCAAATCAAAAATTGAACTAAACCGCAAATTGAGTCAAACCTAGAAAAAAAACCTAACTAGTGGTTAGTTTGACTTGGTTTGGTATTAAAAAAAAAACCCAACTATATTTGGGTTGGTTTGGTTTTAACTAAGAAAAACCAACTCGAGACCAAATCAACCCGACATTATATATATAATTTAAAATTTTTATTTTATACATAAAAATATTTACTTTGATATAATTTTTAAATATATCTTATACTTTTTCATAGTTTTTATCTTTTAATATATTATTTCAAGTTTGAAACTTAGAATTCTGAATGGTTCAATAAAGATTATAGCCTACAGATGTTGATAATTATAATAAAGCTTAAATTAAAATCAAATTAATACTAATGCAACAAGAAAATCAATTCAACACTAAGAATGACAATAAAATTGAATATTTGTTCTTTGGCTTTACATTGATTTAGACAATTCAAATACATAATCTAATTTTAATTTCCTTTAATATTTAGTCATGTAACTAATACTTATTAAACTTATTTTAGCATGATTTAGTACTTTTAAATTATGATCATTTTCATTATGACTTGTTAATTTGCAATATTTGTTTCACGATTTCATTATCATTATTATTTTTTTGTTGGATATTTTAGTGTCATTACTCATATCATATTTTGTGTTATTTTCTTAAGAAACACATTAAATAGTTGTATTTTGGTAGGACTAAAGAAATATTTGAAGTACATTATATATTTGTATGAATAATTTACTGGAAAAACCCGAAATCCAAAAAACTCGAAAAAACTCGAGGTTGAAAAATCCGAGTTTTATTGGTTTGGTTTATAGATTTAAAAATCTGACACAAATGGTTTGGTTTGATAATTGAAAAACCTGAACCAATCCGATCATGTACATCCCTATTCTTAACTCAAGATGGAGGATCAAATCACCAAAAACACACTCGATCACATTGGGAACTACATCAACTATTTCGATTGCATTGGGACTAGATCGACTATTTCCGAAACACAAAATCACCAAAAACACACTCGATTGCATTGGGGACTAGATCAACTATTTCCGAAACACAAATTAAGCATGAAAATGCTAAGGGGAAAGACAAAATGATCATTTTACCAAAAAGCAAATGGTACAATAAATGTACCATATTCTTCTTTGGAACACGCATTCGTCCCCAAACGAAAAAAATTAAAATTATATAATAATCAGAGGCGAATTCAGGATTCGGAGGCTAGGAGTGTCATATCATTTAAATGGTAAACGGGTCGGTTCCTTCATTTTAGGTTATGATTCGGGTTATTTAGTTTTTACGATTTCTATAAATACATTGATCAAATATACATATTTTGTACTCCCTCTGTCCCAATTTATGTGGCTCTTTTATTTTTCGAGAGTCCAACATTTTAAGTTTGATCGAAAATTTGTACATAAAATCTTCGATTTTTTGAAATGAAATTTATATATTTGTGAACTACGTAAAAAGTACTATAAGTCACAATAATTGAGAATTCAAAATGTTTAAAAGATCTACGAAAAATTATGATAAAAAATAGACTTGCTTGAATTTCGAAATCCGAAAAGTGACACATAAAATGAGACGGAGGTAGTAATGTTTTTTTCTTTTAAATAATCTAATATTAAAGATATACACATAAATAGTTTGTTTTTTGATATTTTTTTAGGAATAATAGACCTTATTCTCTATAACTTTTAGAAAACAAGAGACTTTTCACCTTAAAAATTCAAATTTGTATACATCATCTAGTACCATATAGTTGAGAAAATAATAATAATTATAACTCAATCCAATTATCTCCACTTAGTGTGACGTTAAAAATTGAAAGAACATTTAAATTCAAAAGCTTTAACATGATTATATCCATCATTTTAAAAGCTTTTTTTTTTAAAATATACTATTTAATATATATTTTTATTAATATTCTATGTGACGTTCAAAATTTAATATTAATCTATAATAAATATAGAAATCATGAAACACTCGTGAGAAACTGAAGCAAAGACGAAAAATAGAGAGGAAAAAAAAAGGGGAAGAGCTGAAAGCCCTTCACACATGCAAAGGGATAAAAAAATATTTAGTGTTGTCATGGAGATTTGAACCTAAGACGCTCACTTGAAAAGTTACACTCTTTGCCAGTTGCACCATTCAAAGTATTCTTATATGGTGGCAGATGTAATATATATTCAATTTGGTATACTTATACGCATATATACAAAGTTTTAACTGAAGTCACTGGGTGTCGTGGCACCCCCATAAGGCTAGATCGGCTCCTGATAATAATATACATACGATCACTTAAAATATAATTACATATGGTAATGAATATAATTATAGCGATTGGACTATATTAATCATTAAACTATAAGTTTCTTAATTATTAATTTCTTAAATACTTTCAATTATAAGAAGGCTTTTACTGAAATATGTAAATTAATTATAAATTAAGATATCGAAATCAAAATTTGATGGCCAAATCCATCGGTGGCCATCTAAAGTTGGCACTAATTTTCATTTAGACACTTTAACTAGACTTTATTCATTTTAAACACCTCATGTCATGTCCTATTGTGTCATTTTGATACTTTTTTCTGAGTTTGCATATTGCGTGCATGCGTTACACTGTTTTTGAGCGCGTAAAAAGTTTAAATATTGTACATTTTTACTTCTTTTTTTAATTTCTTCTTCTTCATTCTCTCCTTCCAACACCTCCTCCATCATCCACCACATATCCAACCTTCTCCCTCTAATTTTCTCACCATTCGGTTGTCATAAACCTTGCGAAATTATTCAAAAACTTCGTTGAAGAAGAAAAAGACTGGATTAGGCCGTGAATCTGGAGGTTTTGATGGTGTTGCATTAGCTAGTGAAGCTTCTATCTTTTTATTGCTTACATCAATCCATAATTATCTTCTAAGATCCCTTTCCTTTTCTATCCTTCAATATGAAAAAAATCTCTGTACTACAATTTTACCAACAGGAAAGCAAAAATTATCTGGTCAAACTATAAGCCTGATAATTTTGACTATTTCGTCAAAAAGAAAAAGATGATGAAATCGCGTTGAAAGTAATTACTCAATGGAGAACAATTACAATAATCAATTAGGGGAGAATTTAGGTAAAAAAGGTCACTTCTTTTATGGAGGAAGTTAAGTTCTTGGTGCATCCTCAAATTCATTTATTTATGAAAGAGATAGAAGGGGAGGTGGAGATTATTATGACATGATGATAGTGAAAATAGATGGAGAAAGTACTTTTTATTCCGTTAATCTTTCATACTTTTATCAAATTTGAAAAAGATGTTCATGGTGGTTAGAGGAGGAGAGATGGAGATGGTGAGAAAGGAGGGCACAACAAGTTTTTTTTATTTAAAAAATAAAATAAAATGTAACTTATTTTTTAAGTAAATAACTAATTAGTTTTAAAAATATGTTTTTATTTATAGTACATTTATTGTTAATTATTTTTGGCATATATGCCACATGTCTTCAGTTTATTCGTTACTTTGGCACATCATCGGCGAGTGCGTTACACTTTCCTTAGTGTTTTTGCTGATTGTAAAATGAGTGTCAAAATGACACAGTGGGCATCTACATAAGGTGTTTAAAATGAAAGTTCGTGCCAACTTTAGGTGGCTACCAATGAGTTCCGCCAAATTTGATAATACAAAAGGAAGATTTAATGCATAATATCAGGATCTTGAACATGATAATTTTACATAGAGATCGTTAGGGGCACATACCTGATGCGAAAGACATAATCACAGAGAGAAGCGAAAGCGTTAGTCGTAAATTGGTTTCTACCTCCTTGCCCTAACTTTATGTTACCACAACCGTCATCGATGAAATTATTGTAGAGAATTTGTGGTAACCCTAATGGGTGGAGGGAGAACCAATTTATAGAGGTTATGACTTAACCTGGTACGTCGATCAAGTAACCAATGTACAGACAAGATCTATTCCTTATTAAATATTATTTATGGTATTACTTGGGTACAAGTAAACTTGGGCCATAAGTAAGAAATAATTAATAATAATTAATAATAATTCTTACATTCTCTCACTTGGCCCAATGACCATATAACATTTAATATTCCATAAACATTAGTTGCACATACAATAAATCTCTTCTATAATGTCCATCATACATACCACAATATAATAAACTACTAATGCGAGTTATGGCAGTTGTACATAAATTTTAAGCTACATAATTCCTTCCATATACTACTACATTAGAAACTTATCATACTAGGTTCATAAGCTATAAAAACATATAACATTACGGTCCACAATAATGTCTCATAGAGAGTTATCTTGTAATATCTCAAAGCAATAATGTGTACACCATTATGAGAAACAAGAAATTCATTAATGTATATCAGAAACACATAATTGAGCTCAGAGTGTAAAAACATCATAAATGTATCAATCATAGGTACAACCAAGACCCATTCTTTGAACATGTTCTTTAAATGTCTTTGGTTATAAGTCTTTTGTTAACGGATCTGCAATCATGAGATCAATTCTAATATTCTCAAGTAACACTCTTTGTTTCTAAACTTCTTCCTTGACAGTAAAGTACTTTAATTCCATATGTTTGACACATTTGGAGTACTTATCATTCTTGGAGAAGAATACTGCTGCAATATTATCACAATAAATTTTCAGCGGCTTGGTAATGGTGTCGACAAACCCCAAGTCCTGAAATGAAGTTTCATAGCCATAATGCATGAATTGTGGCTTCATAGCATGCCACAAACTTTCTTTGCAGTTTTTATTTTCATTAATCAATTCTAGGATTACTTTGATATCTTCCTAGCATTTTGACCGCAAAAATAATATCCAGTCTTGTGCAAGTTTGAACATACATCAAACTTCCAACAATAGAAGATGAAGGAATTGATTTCATTTCTTTTCGTTCTACATCATTCTTTGGGCATTGCATGAGATTAAATTTGTCCCATTTTTTGAATAGAAACTATTCTTGCTGAACAATTGTTCATGTTAAATCTCTCTAGAACTCTTTTGATATAGCCTTTTGAGATAGTACCGATAATCCTTGTGATCTATCATAAAATATTTCTATATATATATATCACATGGGATGTCTCGCCCATATCTTTTATTTCAAAGTTCATAGAGAGAAAGTCTTTCGTCTCACGCAATATGCCTAAATCATTAACAAGTAAAATGTCATCAACATACGGAACTAAAAATATAAACTTACTCCCACTGATCTTTTGGTATATGCACCGATCAACGGTAATTTCCTTAAATCTAAAAGATGTTATGGTATCATTAAACTTTATATACCATTATCGTGAGGCTTGTTTGAGTCCATATATTGACTTCTATATCTTACACACCATTTGATCTTTTCCTTTAATTTTGAAACCCTCTGGTTGGTCCATATAAACATCCTCCTCGAGGTCTCCATTAAGAAAGGCAGTTTTCACATCCATTTGATGTAACTCTAAATCATAATGAGCTACCAAAGTCAAAACAATTCTTAACGAGTCTTTCTTTGAGACCGGTGAAAAAGTCTCTTAATAATCAATGCCACATTTTTTAGTGTATCCCTTGGCAACAAGTCTGGCTTTATATCGTTCAATATTATCATTTGAATCGTGTTTGGTCGTAAAGATCCATCTACACCCGATTCTTTTAGAACTTTCTGGTAATTGAATGAGATCCCAGACTTTGTTGTATTCCATGGATTTTAACTCTTCATTCATGGCATTAATCCATTTATCAAACTCAATGATTTCTATGGCTTGTGAAAATGAAATCATATTTTTATTAATTTCAATGTCAAAATCTGACTCTTGCAAATAAATCACATAATCATTTGAAAATGACCGATTTTATTAATGGCACTGTTTGTGGTTCATTTGCATCAGATACTTGTGAGTTAGTTCCTTCTTCAAGTGTTTCACCCAAATGTTGTTCAACATTGTTAAAGTGTTCTTCAACAAAAGGAACAACATTTGTGATTGGTGCAGAAGTAGGTACATTTATGGGCTATGAAATATTTACCCTTATCTCATTAATTTCCACACTTTGTCATTCAACACTCCCACTAACTTCACCATTCTCAAGGAATTTTGCAAATGGACCTGGACATTGTTCTGATTTGTTATACTTTCCATAATATTCACCACCTCTATCTGACCTAATGATTTTCACTTTCCTATCTAATTGTCTTTCAACCTCATTAACGTACACTTTGAGAGCGTCCGCTGCTTGAGATTTTTTTTTCTTTCAACAAATAGATAAATTCATAACGTGAAAAGCCACCGATAAAGGTGATAAAATATTTTTCTCCACCTAAAGATGGAACATCAAAGGGTCTGCAAATATCAATGTGTATAATTTCAAGAAGATGAGTGCTCCTTGTGGCACCTTTCTTGGTATGTTTGGTTTGCTTTCCTTTAATGCAATTCAAACATATATCAAGATCAATAAAATTTAGATTTGGAAGAATTTCATTCTTTACTAACCTTTTTAATATTTCTTTGGATACATGACCCAAACGTTTATGTCACAAATAAGCAGAACTTTCATTTAGTGAACTACGTTTAATTCCAATATTTTGATGAATAGTAAGCAGGAATTCAAAAAAAAATTATTATCGAGTTTCAATCTATATAAACCATCAATAAGAATACGAGAGCCATAAAAAATAGTATTCTTATATAAATTGAAACAACCATGTCCAAACTTAAAATCAAATCCAGAAACATCAAGTCTTGAAGGAGAAGTCAAATTCCTAAAAATTGAAGGAACATAAAGAGTCTGTAATAGATCAACGTGATGTCCAGTCTCCAAGATCAAACGATAAGTCCATATGCCTTCAATTTTAGCCTTCATGCGATTTCCCATGAACAAGAAATCCTTATTTGGATTTGTAATTTGGATCGTAGTGAATCCCTGCAACATAGTGGATACATGAGTAGTTGCTTCAGAATTAAGCCACCAAGTATTATTAGGAACTTTTACTAAATTTGATTCGAAACATACAAAGGCACTAAATGTATCTTTCTTTTTAAACCAAGCTTTACGTTTCATGCAATCTTTCTGATAGTGTCCTTCCTTTTTACAGAAACGACACACATCAACCTTGAGTTCCTTATGAGCATCATGTGGAACTTTAGCAGGTGCTTTCTTTTTCTTAAACTTTTTGGCTTTCACTATAAGTCCTTTGCCAGCTCCTTGACCCATGAGGTTAATAGAATGACTTTCTTGGTTCTTAAGTCTTGACTCCTCTTGAGTAAGCATACTGGACAATTCACTTACATCTCACTTATCATTAATAGTGTTATACTCCCTCCGTCCCATTTTATGTGGCATCATTTCCTTTTTGGTCAGTCCCAAAAAAAATGTCACATTTCCTTATATGGTAAATATTAAAAGGTACAATTCCTCTTTTATCTTTATTGGTTCCACTTAATCTTAAAATAATACTCCAATACATTTATGAAGAGAGAGAAAAGTGGGTCTACTTTTTAAAAGACAATTTGGTAAACATTTCAAAGTCTTCATTTATTTCTTAAACTCCGTGCCGAATCAAATGTTGCCACATAAAATGGGACGGATGGAGCAGTTAATTTGGAATGATCCATACCCAAGAGGCAATAAGTTCAAAATAAATTGAACCAAGAAGGTATCATCCACTTCCATTCCCAAGGTCGAAAGTCTTGCTGCAATGTTAGTCATCTCGATGATATGATTTTGCATACTGCACGACCCATCAAACTTCATGCATGATCGTGAGTTCAGCCATTAGTGTACCAGTGAGAGACTTATCAGCAGAATGAAAATGTTCTCCCATAAACTTCAGGTATTCCCTGACACTTTCTATTTGTGGAATAATACTCTTAATGTTGTTAGCAACAATCATTCGCATAAACATAAGACTTAATTTGTTAGAGCGCTCCCATGATTTATGAAAAGACTTCTCATCCTCACTGCTCTTATCAGTAATGGCAGTATGTTTGTCATTCAGCAGATCCAAGTCAAGATCCATCACACCTAAGTGGAATTGGACTTGTTCATGCCATCCAGAGAAGTTCGTTCCATTGAACACAGTAACAGACGAAGCATGTGATTGAAGAGGAATAACTGCAAAATAGATATACATGCTCACAAAATCAGAAAATAATGTGAATTCATTAAAGCAATAAAAATATATCGTAATTCTCCTTTGGGTAGATACTACGACACATTATCATAATTTAAATGCCTTTTTTTTTTTTTATCTTTAATAGGTGATTGAATATTTTTAATAAAATATATACGACATCTTTGGATATACAATATGTGT
Organism: Solanum commersonii; assembly: GCA_029007595.1. NCBI lineage: Eukaryota > Viridiplantae > Streptophyta > Magnoliopsida > Solanales > Solanaceae > Solanum > Solanum commersonii. Next base: position 11,140,289 of record JAJTWQ010000003.1, on the reverse strand, counting down.
TTGACTAAAAATATTAATTTACCTCATAATTTTCACTATTCGTAGAATGATAGATTCACCTTTGGGTAAAATTCTTAAGTCTAGCAATAGTGAAAGTCAATTTATCTATTTATTTTTCAATATAGACATTTAATTAACCTTCATAGATAAATGACAATTTTTATGAATGCATATTTTTCTTAACCATACTAGTTTGGCTACTTTGGTGACTAACAAACTATATGAATACAAATGCACACATAATATCATAAATTTTTTGTGCATGTGAATAATTTTATATATTTTAGTTTGGCCACTTTGGTGACTAACAAACTATAGAAACATAATACATGCATCAAGTGATCACAAATATTATATGCGTAGACATTAATTTCTCTAGTTTGGCCACTTTGGTGACTAACAAACTATAGAAACATAATACATGCATCAAGTGATCACAAATATTATATGCGTAGACATTAATTTCTCTAGTTTGGCCACTTTGGTGACTAACAAACTATATGAATACAAATACACACATAATGTCATAAAATTTTGTGCATGTGAATAATTTTATACATTTTAGTTTGGCCACTTTGGTGACTAACAAACTATAAAAACATAATACATGCACCAGGTTGAAAAATCAGACCCAGTCTCTCTTGAAATACTGAATATGCCAATAAATAATGAATTGTACTAATCCATATATGTCAAGTGATCATAAATATTATATGTGTAGACGCTAATTTCTCTAGTTTGGCCACTTTGGTGACTAGCAAACTATATGGCACTAACTATACACATATTATATATTGCTTAGTATAACGACCACTTTAATTTATTGCACAATCTAAAACAAAACATAATTATTACATTATGGGACGATTAATTTTTTTTTTCTTTTCAGAATTTGTTAACTTAAGAGTCTAAACACCTTAAATAGTCAAGCACGAAATTACGCTATTACAAAAGAATTTAACAATAAGTTTAAACATAATTTGATTGGACCATTAATTCACTAATTTCAACCGTAAAACATGAAGTATAAAAATTGAGTTCTCCACGTAATTTGGAGGGTGTTTACTCTACTAGAGCTTATCATGAGCATGTAAAATAATGATATGAATTAAATTTGAAGCATTACTACGTTTCTTCACAATTTTAATTTGTTATATGTCAGCATACACTGCCAACTAAAGGTAGTATTGGAAAAACAAAACCTTTCAATCATAAAGAATGTCAGAACGATAGTTGCCAAGTTTAAACCTGAGGAAGAAATCTTATGCGGAAGCAGTCAATTATGCACGATGAAGAATATTTCATACACAAAGATTATGAATTCAAACAATCCAGGCTTTGATACCACATGTAAAATTAAATATTTTAATACTTAATGTGCGAAAGCGTTAGTCGTAAATTGATTTCTACCTCCTTGTCCTAACTTTATGTTACCACAACTGTCATCGATGAAATTATTGTAGAGAATATGTGGTAAACCCTTATGGGTGGAGGGAGGACCAATTTATAGAGGTTATGACTTAATCTGGTACGTCCATCAAGTAATCAATGTACGGATGATATATATTTCTTATTAAATATTATTTATGTATTACTTGGGTTACAGGTAAACTTGAGCCATAAGTAAAAAATAATTAATAATAATTCTTACATTTCTATGTCACTATACAAGATAATTATAAATATTTATATAAAATAACTAGATAATGGTATTTAATTTTATATAATATATTATTTTTTAATTATCATAAATAAAAGGTTTTCATTTTTTTTAGATTTTAATTTGGGTTATTCAAATAAGTGACCAAATTAAGTTTAAGTTTCTATATCTCCTTAATTTACATATATCTACTGCTTTGGTTCTAAGAACCAAAGTAGATGGGTAGTAAGAATGAAAGAAAAACAATTATATTGCCGATGTTTTATCAATTTGCATTCGTCTATTTTTTACTGAATTTATTTGGAGAAGATTTTTATTTGCACATGCCTTATTTCTACTAAATTTTTAAAACAAATTTCATTTAAATATTCACAAGAATATACCAACAAATATCTACTCCATAATTTTGTTTCGATTCTCATTATTTTTCCGGGAAGAAAACTAAGTATCAAGTATGATGTTGTGAAATATGTTCTAATATTTTGAACTATTTGGAAACAAAAGTTATTGTTAGAGCTGACTAAAATAAATTAACATTGTTTTATTCGCTTCTTTTTAATCATGGAAAAAATTCAAATATGCTATCAAATTTTGTGAAAAAAATTATATATGTCATTCGTTAATATTTTGGTTTATCTAATTCATGTCATTATTTGTTAACTGAAATGACATAGATGAATCAAACTTTAAGCGGTGACATAGATGAGTCTTTTCTCATATTTGATATATTTGAGCCTTTTATTTTCTTAAAAATGATTGAATTGATGATATGGCTGAATCATAATTGACCACGTGTAAAAATGATTTTGCAAAATCAAAATGTTTTTCAGTTAATAAATATTGACATGAATAAAAAAATTTTAAACAAAAATGGTATAAATGACCCAATTTTTAAATATGAAATGCGAAAAAATATTTTTTCCTATAAAAACAAAAAGTTAAATTACTCCTTAGTCCTTACCAAAAAAAAAAGGTGCAATTATTCCTTCTAAAAAAAACTCTGGAATATTGTAGAAGCCTCTTACTGCAGAAGATGCTAGATTACACTCGAATTGCTTGCGTTTCTCAGATTCATCGACTATAAATATCACCATACTTTGTTTAGTTCATCATCAACAAGTAATCAAGCACTACAATCAAAAGTTAAAATATCCTCTGTTTTCTTCAAACAACAAAGTACCCAAAAATGTCTCTTATTCCAAGCTTCTTTGGTGGTCGCAGGAGCAACATCTTCGACCCATTTTCTCGACTTATGGGATCCATTCGAGGGCTTCCCAATTTCAACCAATGCCCCATCCTCTGCTCGTGACATCTCTGCTTTTGCAAATGCAAAAATTGATTGGAAAGAGACCCCAGAAGCTCATGTCTTCAAAGTGGACGTTCCGGGGATCAAGAAAGAGGAAGTGAAAGTTGAAGTGGAACAAGGAAGGATTTTACAGATTAGCGGTGAGAGAAGCAGAGAGCCAGAGGAGAAGAATGATCAGTGGCACCGTATAGAGAGGAGTAGCGGTAAGTTTATAAGGAGATTCAGACTGCCGGAGAATGCAAAGACGGGAGAAATTAAGGCAGCGATGGAGAATGGGGTGCTCACTGTGACTGTTCCTAAAGAAGAAGAGAAGAAAAAATCTGAGGTGAAGGCCATTGACATTTCTGATTAAACACAAGTGCAGTGCAGTGCAGATCAAAAGTCCTTTTGTCAATAATGTTTGTTTTCCTAAGTATTTTGGTTTGTTGGGAAATTAAGCTTTTAATCTGAATTTTGTGCACGTGTAATGCCTAAGTTGTAAACAAGAAAATTTAATATCCTTGAGAATTTAATTAATGAATAATTTCCTTTTGTCTTTTTCATTCTCTTGAATTTTGTTTCTAATACTAGAAGGATAATGCTTGTGCGCGCAGGGGGCTCCATATTTATGTATGTTTTAGTGTACATATTTATATTATATGCTAGGCAGGGATAGCCGTTCAAGCACGGGCCCAACGTTGAAAAGTTACATACAGAAACATAAATATACATGGTTAGGAATTGTTTCCGGATTAAATGCACAATATATCGTTTGTAGTTGTGTTATTTACATCCTGCACTATTTACGTAGTGTTGCATCTTGTGTTAGACAGAGCTTGAGAAAGAGTACCTGCGGAAAAAGATGGAAAACAAATTTACTTTCAAAGTGAAATATTTAGCTATTGCGGCGGAATCTATTGTAGTGAAATTCTATCGGCTAAAATAACTACTGTAACAATTAATTAAAACATAGATAACACAATTACAATGAAAAGAGAAAAGAAAGCAAATGAGCTACTTATAATTTAATAAAAAAAAGAGTAAAGCATATCAAACGCTCACCTGGTCAACCTTCAAATTTAACTCAGATACCCATAAAATGGCAGTTGCATGAAACTAAAATAGCATACAAACTTGCTAATTTGAGGGACTCACCTGTATAGAGGCCAATTTCAGTTGACAATGACTTAGATCCTCTCAAACTTTTCTTTTATTATGTTCTCTTCGTCCACAATCACCTCATCTTTTCCTTTCAATGCTTGCTCAGTTTCCTCAATATTTGATTCTTAAAAAAAAAAAACCATTAGAAGGAAAGAGAGATGGCTAATAATTAATATTTGGTAGCCAAAATTGAAACAAAACAAATTTACATCCCAAGCACTAATCCAGAACTCACTATTGCAGAATTATCTAACAACACAAGGAAAAGCTATGGAATTTAAAAACATGCCAATGACAATAGCAACGTACAAAGTATGACAACTGCACAAGGAAAAGATATGGAATTTAAAAACATGCCAATGACAATAGCAACGTACAAAGTATGACAACTGCAGAATAGGCACCTCCCAAATTTATAATCATGTCTTTTAAATTTATTATCCAAAATTGTATCTCCCTATTAAGTCATTAAATGCTGGCTAGTCATTTATCTTTCTTTCAAATTAAAGCTGGCTAGACATTTATCTTTCTTTCAAAATATACATATATTACTTGTTTTCACCATACCTACAATCTTAGAGCTGATTTCTGTCAAAAATTGGACAGTGTACAACTAAAAATTAAAAACTTATATCAAAGGAGAAGAAAACATTTCTACTATACCCAAATTTAATTTAATATTTTGTGTTAATCTTTTTATTTTAAATTGGGTAAAGAATAGAACAAAATATAAATAGTTTGTAGCAATATAATGTTTCAATCATCAGAAAGCAAATGTAACGACGACAGTGTACACTAACAATATGAATAAAAAGAACACCAAGAAGTAACTATGATTATAAAAGTATTTTTTAATGACGTACATCTCGAGGTGCTTGCATTGAAGCTTCAACATAAGAAAGTTCAGAGCTTTACTGATATTTAAAAAAAAATTCAAAGCTTTGAAGTAATTAAGGTCACAGAAACAATATGAAATTGCAAATAAAGTCAAAATAAACTATGATGCATTAGAGAACTAATACCAGCCACCAAGTTCTTTCATATGACTCTTTTTCTGTTGGAATTGTACTCTCCTTCCAAGGCAAATGAAAGTATTTCATCTAAAGTTCAACTCACCTTATTTTGTGGTAGACATTTTTTGATTGCCACTGGAGATGGACCTACCTGTAGGAAGAAACTATCTCTTGTGAGGCAGGGTATGAATGTGTGTGCGCGAGTGTATATATATATATATATATATATATATATATATATATATATATATAAAATTAACTAAATCACAATATAAAAAAAGTATTATCTAATATATCTCACAATCTTTCTTTGGTGAACATTTTCAAAGAGTCTGAGCTATATGGCTAAAAACAAAAAGAGATTATGTTAGTCGAGAAAAGACTCTTTTTTATTTAATAGTCAAAGGATCCCCTGTTAGTTAGCTATCCAAACCTCAGTTGTTCATCAAGAAAACTCAAGAGTATGGACATGTCCCTCCGTTATGATTTCACTTAAATACTTTCCCCGACTTTGGGTCAAAGACGAAGTTCAAACTCTCTGTTATGATCCCACTTATCCCACGTAAATACTTTCCCAACTTTGGGTCAAGTGCAGAGTTCAAATTCGTGACGTGCACATCCCTCACTGTAAATTACTACTGCTCAAAACATTTAGCGCCTGTTTGGAAGGATATCCTGGTAATTGAATTTGGTGTAATTGGGTGTAATTACACTGTCTGTCATGTTTAGTTGGACAGATAATTATTTGGTCAGCAGGTAATTGGTGTAATTGACAGGGGTAATTACACTCTACAATTCACAGGCAGGGGTTGTGAATTTCTGGTGTAATTACCAGCTGATTACTTTTTTTATTATTTCTATTTTTATTTTTTTGTTTTAATTTTTTTACTTCTATTATTTTAAGTTCTCTTTTTTTATTATTATTCTAAAAAATCATAAAAGTTTATTTTTTATTTTATATTATTATATTTCATTTTCTTCTTGATCTCAACCTTACTTTACGCGATTCTATGCAATTTTTTCGTATTATCTATTTCTTTATGCCATGTTTATTTTCTCATTAGCATAATTTTATTAGTATTCTAATTTTTAAATTAAAATAGAATTTATTGTTAAGTAAGGTTATAGACTTACGTTTTCTTTATTAAGAAAAAAATAAAAATAAATCATATTAATGCAATGTTGAAATTTGTTATAAGAGTATTATGTTGAAATTTGTTATAAGAGTATTATGTTAAATTTTTTGTTTTGAATTTATAACTTATGTTATATTTTCAGTTTCATTTGTTTTAGTAATATTGAATTCACATTGCACGTCGTTTTTTAATTAAAATTGATAGATTATATTTTTGTCAAACATTTAATAATTTATGACATTTTATTTATATATTAATCTTTTTATCAAACATGCATTTTGCGATGTTCGTAGAAACTTCATGCTTTTAATTTTTACAATCAATTCAATTGAAATATATTAATTTGAAAAAATATAAATCAATTATTTTTTTCCTAATATTAGTTAAAGAAAATATTTTTATTAATTAATATATTTTCAAAAAAGAATATATATCTTAAATATTTAATTTAATGTCATTTATAAAGTTTTTATTTGTCTAGTATAAATTTTAAATAATTAATTTTTATTTTTAAAATTTAACAGAATTTTATGATTGCAATTGTGCATCCAAACAGAACATGTGTAATTACAATGTGACATCCAAATAATACATGTGTAATTACAGTGTAATTACACTGTGGCAACTAAACAAGTTAGTGTAATTACTAGATTGATAATTACTATCCTAATAATTATACCAATTCCGATTATCAGGTGGCTTTCCAAACAGACCCTTACGCAAAATATGATTACTTTTGTAGCATATTTCTGCTATCTTGTGTTGTTGCGTAAAACTTTCAGCATCACCTACACCCCCAGCCACCAACCAGCCAATGGTAATGAGAGAGACAGGTTCTTCTAGAACAGACTTACTTACGACATCACTAGCACTTATAAGTGCATCTAATTAACAACAGAACTAAAAACTACAAATACAGTGAGGGAGCAAGATAGTAAAGGCCATAATTAATAACAAAATGGACTAACTGTTAGGGTATATACTATTAATCATGTGTTTAGATATAGTATTCTAACAATTTTCAAGATTAAATATTTAAGTGGTAGATTGTTAGGGTATATACTATTAACCATGCATTTAGATATAGTACATTATAACAATTGTGATGGTTAAAAGTCTAAGTGGGAGATTGTTGGGATATATACTATTAACCATGTGTTAAGAAATAATATTTATTATAGAATAAATATTTGCTCAATTTTAATAGATCATATATTCGTTTATGGTGTCTATTTACTTATATAGTAGATGATTTAGTGTGTAGAGTTTTAGCTTATACACAGAGGATTAAATCATCGGTTCTTATAAGTATAAAAATTTTTTGTCACAATCTAGGATGGAAATTGGACATGCCATCGGTACGATTGTAGCACAAGATTATAGGTAATTTATCTTGATTATGGGAACGGTATAATTCCAACTTCTTGTGCTAGTGCATTTTGTATGTATTGAACGGGACCGAGTAGAGATAGTTGTTTTAGACTGACTGACAAAACATATTCTCTAAACTATTAAATATACTTATATTCTTAATTTTGATATAACTATTATGATCTGTATATATTAATTATCATTTTGATTTATTAAAAGGTGAGATTTTGAGATGAGTCAATATGCCTGGTAAGTTGGATGATAATAATATATATTGGTGAAATAATAAGTTAGTTGATGAAATCCATGTCTCGTTATAGAGATTGATTGATATGTTTTTTTGAGAAACTTATAAGTTTTCATCGTATCAAACCTTGCAAGTGGATTTATGAATCCGACACATGAAATAAGTTAAGTAGTTCTCTAAAGGAAATTAATCATTAAGTTAAATTCGTCAGTAATTTAATTTATTGATTAATATCTGAAATCTTAACATGGGGAATTACATAAGTGTTTAATGGGGAATTACAAAATATAAATAGAGGAGTACAATTACGAATTTCTAGTGGAATGATTTGTAATTTATTATGGTAAGAATAATTCAAATTAATTATTTGGAATTATTTCCATACTAGGAAGCCTTAGTAATTAATTATGTGGTTCCTCCAGTGCCCATATTTAACAATCCTAATTCTAAAGGGAAAAGGGGAGAGGTGTTAGTTTTCTTATAAAAAGAAAACTAACGTGTATTTTTCGATTGAAGAAAAATAACGTGTGTTTGGTTCTCTGTGAAGAAATCTCTATAATTAGGGATTCTTCTTGCCCTAGATTGATTAGTTTTCTATTCGATACTTGCCCACCCAAGTATTGAGAGAGTTCAGATGTGAACTTGGGATCACTGTAGAAGACCATGGCTATCTTGTAGATTCACTTGAAGGACTGTCTAACTTGGGGATTCGCTTGAAGGTATCTGTTCATGCTTCAAGAGGTATTTATTGAATTAAATTTCAGTATATTTATGTGTTCTAGCATAAACAATATTGGTTATCTATTATTCATGTAAGCAGTAAAATCCTGATATGCTTCCGCTGTGCATATAGTTTTCCAACATTAACTACATGGAATTTAGTCGAACCCTAATGCAAGTACCGAAAAACAACAAAAAAGTACTATACTATATAGGATTATGCTTTATTAGCAGCTAACATTGAAGCTAAGGCAATGGTGCATTCTATTTGCTTGGCATCTCCACTTCACTCTGCATTCGAGCTCAAACAAGTTGTTGCCTTTCTCATCAAAACCAATAAACCTCTCTCACTACTCCCACTTTCTCGGGTAACTTATGCCTTGTTGAATGAACTTAATTCACCTACACTAACATATTCCATAATCAATTACTAATTGAGAATTCATGACCCAAAAGACCAATATAAAGCGCAATAATTTAGAGGTTGTTTGGATTGAATTAAAAGTTCAACAAATCTACTTTAAGTAATTTTTAATTTTTGGGAGAGATTTTCAGCTCTATTGATCAGCAAGAAGTTGCTATATGGAATAGCTGTTTGAGAAATCTTGCTGAAGGTAATTCTTTAATTGATGCAATTTTCTTGTTTCATCAAATGCGTAGTTACAATATGAGTGCTCATTTGTTCTTAAGGCTTGTGGGGGTTACATGATCTTTTACATGGGATAATTGTTCATGTGTATGTACAGAAACTTGGGTTTCAATCGAATTTAGTTTTATTAAATGCACTTCTTCATTTGTATGCTACTGCTGGAGCAATGGATGATGCCATCTTTCGGTTCAATATAATTTGCATAAAAACATCACCATTTACTCAAACATTACCAATAATTTAAATTCTAAAGGTTAGAATACTTATCCTAGATCTACTGATAGACCAGTAGGTCAATTCGAGTATAAGTAATTGAAAATCCTTAAACTCCAAGCTAAACCCACAAATTTGGAACTTCGACTTTGACAAAAAGAAAGATGAGACACAAAAAAACTACATTGAAACATGAAAAAACCTTACCTGGAGAATGCTGAAGAGAAGAATTGAACTTTGATGTGCAGACGGTGGAGCATAAATGAAGAAGATACCGACAGAGTAATGCATGCATACATTGATAACACAAGAGGAAGACACGTCACAATAAGGAACTGAAAGACAAAATTGATAACACGGGAAGAAGACACCTAGTCATTATGGAGAATTGAAAAGACAAAAATACCCTTGAGAGCAATGAAGCAGGCATGTTGAAACAATCCTTTTCTAATATAAGAGTAATAGAAGTAATTGTTATTTATGTTATTGAGTAAGTAAAGCACATCGTGTTAATTATTTTATACACACATTATCTACGTAGTTATCACGATTCAATCCATTGGTCATGTGGACACCTAATCAAACATGTAGAAAATAAATGAAATGCATTCCAACTCCGGTAAGGACATGAAAACATTTGTAATTACTTTATTTATAACCTCCAAGAGACCAACTAAATCCTTTTTAGAATTAGTCTAAACATGTACAAAGAGCTACTAAAAAAGTACCGTCTATAAAAAAAAATAAAGACACAATACTCACCATAAGAAAGAAAAAATAAAGCTTGAGATTATTATCGTCTTCACCTATGAAATATCATTGATCCTACAATCAGATTATGCCAAATGACATGATAAAAATAGTATCAGCACAAACAACACATACTAGTAGGCATTACCGATCGATTCGAACCTACCACATGATAAAAAATAGACTTTCAAAAATGATCATGCAATATGAAGGTTATACCATCCCAAGTCTCTAACCACTAACTCTTACCTCCCTCAGTAAATGTCATAACTAATGCTCCTTGATTTTCATGTCATTCTGTTACTATCACTGACCCTATCAACCAACTTGGTTTTCTCTCTCAATTTTTCATACCAATTTTCTGGCCCCTTTGGATCATAACATGTAACTGTCTACTTAAGCCAACTTATCTATACCAAACTAAATCCAACACCATTTATAAAATTAAGTTCATCATAATATAAATAGAAAACAAAGTTTAGAAATAGCTAAGAATTGAGTTTTCATAAATTCAATCAATAGTCAAAAGAGTTCATACAAGTAAAGAATTGAGTCCTCATAAACTCAACTCAATAGTTGTACCAATTATGCGAAAATAAACCCCGAAGAATTGAATTGTCAACAAGCATATTATATACAACAACCATCACAAGTAACGCATAACCTGGACTCTCAGTCCTTACCCTGACTTACTGTAACATGAACCATGTACCACCTGAGTATCTACAAGTCATACCTGAGATCAACTCACCTTTCAAATAACCCTAACCACTTAGTGATCCAACAATTATGTTATGAAGAAGTAAATCAGGTTCACTTATGGAACGATAAATACATATTTGGTCCTCCATGATACCCGAATTCATATTGTTAGTGTACCGGTATGGTACTGGAGTAATCTGTAGTTAGTATACCGATGTGGTATTTGAGCCACCTGTATGTGGATATCCATGTATACCCAAGTCAATCGTTAGTATATATCAGACGTGGTATCCGAGCCAATCATGGGAATATTATGTACCCGACTTGATATTCGAGTCAATCATCAAACACAGACAATCATGCACAATCACAAATAAAATGAACATTAACACTTGAAATTACAAGTCACATAGTCAATTCATTGTATGAGATTATAAACATGTTTTTATTACATATGGTTTCATATGGTATCCCCATTACATACACAAGTGATACACTAGGCAGTAAACATGCACCTATATCTATTGGACCATACAAACCATTCTAACTAGAAAACTCAAGGCTAAACAAGAACTAGAGAACCACCCCTAGTCATTATCTCGTCTTTCACCTTAACAACAAAAAACAACAATCTATTAGTATTCAAACTTTGTGTTCGAATACCTTTGCATGCAGTCTTCGAACATCTACAAGATGTAATGCAGGAAAAATAGGTCTAACTACTTAATTGAAGGAAACTTAGCCTACAAATAATATAGGGAAAATGGTCTAATATACCCTCGTTATGAAAGTAGCTCATATATACCTTTATCGTTTACAAACGACTCACATATACCCCTACCGTTACAAAATGAGCTCACATATACCTTTCATTTAATAGAAGTGAAAAAAAAATATTTTAATCTTTTTTAAAATAAAAATAGTTAGGAGTATATATGATTTTTCTAGCAAAGTTCAAGGTATATATTAATCTTTTTCATACATAAATTATTTTTTTCCTTCTTTGATTATCATTATTTGTGTTTCTTATTCATATTTTATTTTTTTCTTTCATTCCTTAGTGTAAAGAAAAACTCTAAAACTATTTTTTTTTTGTGACAATATTATAGTTTAAAACTATTTTTTTTTTACTATATTGTAATTTAGTTTTTGTATTTGAGAAAAATAGTGTCATCTGTAATACATTTTACAAGAATATTAGTGAAACATAAATAAATTTGACGATCAAAATAATAAATCTAAATTAGTCATTGAAACAAAAAAAAAGTCATGTTTGAGGAGGATTAAATATACCCATATGGGAATATATATAAAATAATTGAAAAATTAAACCAAAATTAATTTTTTTCACTTCCGTCAAAGGAAAAGGGTATATGGGGTATATGTGAGTCATTTGTATAACATAGGCAGGGGCGGATCTACATGGAGGTTAGGGAGTTCACACGAACCCCTCGTCGAAAAATTACACGATATATATAAGGTCAAATTCTGTTTTTATGTGTCTATATATTAAAATGAACCCCCTAAACACATATAAAGAGGCTAGTTCAGTGGTAAAGGGGGTTCAAGAATTTGCTTGGACGTCATGGGTTCGATTCTGCGCAACAACACTTTCCTTAATTTTTTCTTGTTTTCTTCATTTGGAAAATCAAATAGCAAGGCTGAGACGGGCTCAACATTTTTGGGCTGGAGCTTTATTGTTTTTTTTTTTTCATTTTTTTAATGTTATTTCTCCTTTTCAATATTCATTTGTTCGAATTTCTAAGGCACATTATTTTTATTTTTGTATTTTATTATTTTTATCTCTATTGCTCATTTTATTTTTACGCAACTCTCTTTTTATATACAAATTCAAAGGAACTTTTTAAAAAACTGTCAATTATTCTTAAACTTGAAATTGAGATAGAGAAAAAATACTTTAAAGATAAGTTAAACTAAACTTAATCGAACGAATAAATTTAAAAGGCATGATTATTCATCATATTTCTTTCTCATTTTTTCAGTTCTATTCTAGATAGACATAAACTACATTTAAATGATTTATTCATTTTTTTTACCGACGGAAAACCTTATAAATTGAATAAATGAACGAAAAATTGGCGATGCCATTTATTTATCCTTTTAATATTCATTATAATATTAGTAACTCAATCCCCACATATTTTAAAGAGTATTAAACAATTTTCAAAGTAACATATGATTGAATGAACACTAATTTAATTTATTTTAAAAATTCAAAATAAAGTAAAATAATAAAAAATTAAAGAAAAAAATCACTGTTTTTAAAGAAAGAATCAATGAAGCACAGTAAAAGTAGGAAGAAACGCTAAATGTGGCATGACAAGACAAGTTATATTTAATGGATTAAGGATAATTTTTCTCTTTCCCGATCCGTTTTGCTCCATTTTTTTATGTACTTCTTATAAGTTGAACCCCCTCCACGAAAATTCTGGTTTCGCCATTGAATATAGGGATATATATGAGTCAATTTTATAACGATAATTCTAAATGACAAAGTTGAGAGGTATATAAGACCTTTTTTCCAATAATATATGTTACTCTAGCTATCTCAATTCTTGACACTGATAAAATTTAAAAAATCATTTAAGTTGTAATAATTTTTTTTAAGTGGTTATCCAATTTGTTCATCACAAAAGGGCAATTAAAAATATCTTTGGAATATTGTAGAAGCTTCTTACTGTTCGTATCTAAAATTAAGTGAAGAAGATGCTAGATTACACTCGAATTGCTTGAGTTTCTCAGATTCATCCCTATAAATATTCTTTAGTTCATCATCAGCAAGTCATCAAGCAAATTAAGCAGTACAAGAAAATTTTTAAAAAATCCTCTGTTTTCTTCAAACAACAAAGCTTCCCAAAAATGTCTCTTATTCCAAGCTTCTTTGGTGGTCGCAGGAGCAACATCTTCGACCCATTTTACCTTGACTTATGGGAGGGCTTCCCAATTTCAACCACAATCGCTAACGCCCCATCCTCTGCTCGTGACATCTCTGCTTTTGCAAATGCAAAAATAGATTGGAAAGAGACCCCAGAAGCTCATGTCTTCAAAGTGGACGTTCCGGGGATCAAGAAAGAGGAAGTGAAAGTTGAAGTGGAACAAGGAAGGATTTTACAGATTAGCGGTGAGAGAAGCAGAGAGAAAGAGGAGAAAAACGATCAGTGGCACCGTATGGAGAGGAGTATGTGTGTGTCTAATTGTCTAATTTGTAAATAAGAAAATGTTGTGAGAGTTTAATTAATGAATAATTTCCTTTTAACATTTATTTAGTAGTTGTTGTTTCTCTTTCCCATTCTCTCTAATTGTTTCAAGACACAATGATCCTCATAGTTAATATTTCAGATAGTTACTCATTTTCTTTTATCATCTAGAGTTTATTTGGTAGGAAGAAAACTTTTTTTCATAAAAAAATGTTTTTTAGAAAATGTTTTCTTAAAAAATAAATAAATTTTTAATTTTTTTTTTGTTTGGTTGGTGAATAGAAAATACTTTTTACAAAATATTTTTTAATATTTGATTAGTGATAAAAAATATCTTTCATTTTGGTATGAGACTAGAAAGTATTCTTTAAGAAAATAATTTTTGGCTCAAAAATCAACCTCGGTAATTGATCTAGAATCTTCTAACATCCGAACTAGGACAAGACCCCGACTATCCTAATTGGGGGTATTAGGGGAGGGATGGCACAAACGATGAAATTTTTTTAAAATTTGAAATTGTTTTCAAATACAATTGTTTTAAGAAAAAAAATTTGAGAGGTGGCCTGGGTGGGGGTGCATCGAGGGGGAGGGGGGGTGTTAGGGGAAGGGTGGTGTAAAATTGACGGGGATGGCCGGAGGGGAGGAGGAAGGCTAGGGGTGGAGATGACGTAAAAATGAAATATTTTCGAATTTGAAATATTTTTTTTAAAAATAATTTTGTTTTTGTTTGGTGGAGGGGTGGCTGATTTGGGGGTTAGGGGGCTTGGGACTGGTTTGGGGGTAGGGAAAAAACAATATTTGAAATTTAAAAAATAAGAAAATTTTAAAAATTCAATTTTTTCGGATGGGGATGGTTGGATATGGAGTACGAGTAGGGTAAGAAAAAAATATTGTGAAATAAAGTTTTGAAAAATGTTTTCTATAATTTTTGAAGGAAGTCATTTTCCTTAAATTTGAGGAAAAATAAGTTGATTTGGGAAAAAAAATTCCAAAACATTTAAGTCAACCGACCATAAAAAATTGGAATTCATACCGAACACACCCTTAAAGTAATCTAAGTATGATTTTTTTTTCAAGGATTTTTCTCGATTGAAAGTCACTCAACTTTTTTGGGAAAAAGGATATATATGTCTCCGAACTATCGTAAATGGTATGTATATACCCCTCATTATACTTTTAGGTTGTTAGTACCCTTACCGTACAAATTTAGGTGCATATATACCCTTTATACTAACAGTGATACACGTGTCTTGATCCTATCAGTCGACCCGATATTTAATAAATTTCTACCCAAAAATAAACCCACTTGATTCATTGAAAATCCACCCAAATAAAAATATCCACACCCAAACAAAACAAAATCAGTGGAAGTTGTCAAAATTTAACGTTTCCCCTAAACTAATCTCGACAATCTCTGTAATTATTGATCTAACTCCATCAACCATTTCTTCTTTCCCAAATCTCTTAAACCCCCTTCTTAAAACCTTAGCTACATATTCATCAATCTCAAATCTAGAACCCCATCCATTCTTTTTCAGCAATTCATGAACCCTAATAGTAGATTCCACATGTTCACCTTCAACCAACACCCTCACCAACCTTACCAGCGACTTATCATCACATTCAATCGTCCCCACTTTCTCCAAATTACAAATCAATTCATCGATATGTTCAGCAAAACCCTCCGAGTCAAAGCTAAGACCATATTAGCATAAAGCCCTAAATCAGGGACATCACATTCCAATTGAACGGCTGGTAATACTTTGAGGGCCAAATTGCAAAGGTCTTGTCGTAGAAGTTCTTTGTAGGTTGCAATTAGATCTGTTTTGATGAGACGATTTAAGGTTTTTGAGTCTTGAGCTTCGATTTGGGAAGGGTCAGTTCTTTGAGCTCGTTTTAGAGCTTGAATCACTTGGATTGCGATGATGCTTGATCGGCCTTTGACTACAGGGCAATTTCACTTGAGAATGAGAATGATTTGGGGATGAAGATTGGGGAAAGGAAGCTACTAAACAAGTCTCTTGATTTGAAATTAAGTGAATTAATTGGGGGTTTTGGGTTATATTAATTTGGGTGGATTTTTTTAATAATTCGGATGAATTTTTTAATAATTCGGGTGGATTTTTTCAAATTTTGGATAGAAATTTAACAAAGAATGAATCGACGGTTAAGATTGAGACGCGTGTGCCACTGTTAGTATAAAGGGTACATATGCACCAAAATTTGGATGGTAAGGGGACTAACATCCTAAAAGTATAACGAAAGGTATACACATACCATTTACGATAATTAGGGGGATATTTGTCCTTTTTCCCAACTTTCTTTTATAATCTCAAAATCACTCAACAATGAATAAGTTACCTACAAAGTCACTCAACTATTGATATTTCACTTAGAAAGTTACTCAACCAATTTAAATAAATATTTTATTGAATTTTGTTGAAACCAAAATATTATTTTGAACTAATTTTTTAAAAAATAATAAGACACTCATATAATTATGTTATTAAATTTTGTTGAAATACCATTCTTGTTTTAAACAAATTTAAAAAATAATAAGATAATCAATTCAATTATTTATTAATTTTTATTGGAATATTGTTTTCTAAATATATTTGTGCAAAAGTACCACCGTATAAAGTAGCATACATATTAAATGAAAAAAAAAAACATCGACAATTAAGTGAAAGGAAGAAAAAAAATCAGGTAAATCATCTAGGATCAGTAACATTAATAATTTTGTGTGACTTTGTAGGTAAAATATTCATAGTTAAGTTATTTTGAAGTTATAAAAGAAAGTTGAGTGACTTTGAGTAAGAAAAATCCATAATTTTGACTGATTTTAACGTTATAAAATAAAAGTTGAATGACTATCTGTGAAAACAACTATTAATTGAGTAACCATATGAGATATTAGTTTGATCCTCAAGAATATATCTCCTAATTCGGCTTCTCTCAGTATGAGAAGCAACAAAAAGATATAAATGAAAAGGCTATTGATGAACCCTCAAATACCAAAAAATGCCCATGGAAAATGTTGATATTCTTAAAGTACCTTTCATTTTGTGCCACATAAATTATTTTAAAAAAAATATATATTATATAATATTATTTAAAAATAGGATAAATTACCTATAAACACACTTTTATTTTCCATAATTTCTATTATTTCCTATCATTTCAAAATATTTTCAAAATCCATCTTTTTCCTCTCAAACCCCACCGTTTCGGATACATAAAGTTTCAACACTCAAACACACATTTCTCTTCCTATTTTCACTCCCTTAATCTCTCCATATTTCACTCCCTCAATCTCTTCCTATTTTCACTCCCTCAATCTTTAATTACTTCCTTCATTTTTTAATTTTTCAGATTTGTTCTCTCTCCGATCATTAAGATCGCTCCACAACTTTTTCCAAAGAACCTAAGTATGTCTTAATTCTCTCTACAATCTTTTCCAAAGAACTATCGGATCTCCTCCCTTTCCACCTTCAAAAAATGCATAAGGGAAAGGGGAAAGGGATGATGTATCTACATTGCTCCTTACAACAAAATCATTTCCAGGGGATCCTCTTTTGCTGGTGAAACTGCATTATAAAATGGAAAGAGGTAGATTTCTTTCCATTGTTGACAGTGAAAAAAACATATGGAAGTTGATATAGAGCAAAGCTAAAAGTGTAGGAGAGTTTCTTTATCATTTTTTTTTTGGTTTCAGCAGATCAAATTGTTGATTTTTTTTCCAATTATTTGTTGTTCATCCTTTATAATACATATGGGTTCAGATTTTAATGTATCTAGTTGATTTTGTTTCTGTCACGCCCCGAGCCTACACCGTGGGCGGGACTGGCACTCGAGAACCATTTCTAGCCCCAAGCGAACCCTTGGCCTGGCTTAACTTTTAGCGGAAGACTTAAAGAATTAATACAAAGATTCAATGCATCTCTACTCAACTGTTTAATAAAATAACTTAGAATGCTTAAAGGTCAAACATTCAACTTGGCCAAAGTGACAACTCAAGTCTTAACATAAGAAATAACAATGTAAAGACAACTGAACTACTAACTGCCTATGAAGCCTCTAAAACAAGGAGGGATGTCAGGACAAGACCCTCGATCATCCTAACAACTAAATTACTAAAACAAATAATAAAGGGGTCCTCCGAAAAGTAAGGAGGCTCACCAACTAACTGTGAGTGTTCAACTGGATCAACGAGGTGCTGGATGCTGATCCTGGTTACCTCTGTCTTCATCATAAAACGATGCAGGCCAAATGGAATCAGTACATTGAATGTACGAGTATACGAGGGGCATACTAAACAATACATAAGCTTGAAAGGAATCTGAAAGAACACTTACCTTGGCTTTACTCAACTCATGAACAACTCAACTCAAATGCAAAGTAAACAACAATAATGGTGCAGTTATACAAAGTATTTAAAATAGGAGGTAGCAACTCATTTTGTTAAAGAAATGCAACAACAGCTCAGTTTACATGTAAAGTAATATAATACTGTGGGAGTTTCTCTAATCGACAACCACCACTATGAGCCTAAGTGATGATACAATGTTTTGCCCACGCTGCCAAAACTGTCTTATACTTTGTCATCATATAGAACGCCTTAACTAAGTGGATCCACTAGTCTATGTTGAAAAGCACTAAGGAATCATCTAAAAAGTATGGTCCTTTCTACCCATGATGGTTACATGGTTTATGGAGACTTGAGTTATTATAAACTCATGTCCACATATCGGTGCTCAATACTACTCCTAAAATATACTCAACTCATATGTTTTTAAAACAAAACTCTTTCTTTGGTTTAAGATAATTACTCAAAACTTAGTATAAAAGCTCTCTTGAAAATCGGTGTTTCATTTCTTGCTCAAATGTGAAAAACATTTTAACTCTTGGGAATACTTAGATCCCATATAATCTTTGAAGTAATGAACTTTACTCTTACTCTTTACTCAACTCAAAGCTTAAGTCTTAAAACAAAGTTAAAACGTTTGCAAAAGACTTCTGAAATGACTCTAAGAATTCTCTAGACTTGGTTCTTAACTTTCCTTGAATTTGAATTTATGGATTCAAGGATTGTGATTTGTGATAGGAAAGCTCTCATGATGTTTAGGAGTGTTCTTAGATAGTTAAACATGAGAAACGATCAAGAAATCACCGTTTGGAAACTAGTCTGCGACATGGAGATACATTTAAATATTTAGTCGTGAAATAAATTTTGAGGTAGAACGGTTAGTGGCCACTGCACGACGTAGGAGAGATTTCTGTGTAATAATGGGGCAAGTCCGTGACGCGGACTGGGGCACCAAATTTGCCTGACCTTTTTCCTTCTTCATTTTCTAACCCCAATTCACCTAAATTCAATTCCTTTTCTCCAATTCTCTTTAGATTCAGATACCCAGTATATGTACACAAGAATCTAACTCAAACAACTCTAATAATCGACTCTATAATCTCAAGAAACTCCTCAATCTCATCCCAATTCAAGAACGAAAGTAAATTTAGGAATATATATCAAGAACATCAAACTTTCAACCTCTTTAGGATGAATTCACGCTGAAATAATTATGTTTGGCACGTGGGTGAACGAATCCAACGTTATGAAAGTCTCACATACCTCGTAGTATTGAATCCTTGGCGAAATCCACAACCAAAAGCGTAAGAACTTGACGAATCTTGAACTTCTCTTCTCCTTTCTCCTCTTTTCTCCAAGCCCTAGCGTGATTCTCAATAGAGTAAACTGAATTAACTCAGTTTAGACCCCAAATAATTTACTAAAAATGGATTTAATTAATTGGGTAATGAAAAGACCAAAATGCCCTTCCAAAATCCGGTTTTGACTTTCCATATCTAGACAACCCAACTTCGAATGGACATATCTCACTCATACAAACTCGGAATAGAGCAAACTCGACAGCGTTGGAAAGATAATTCCAAGATATTTCCTACGGTATCTTGTAGAACACCTAACTCATCATGAGCTAGGAGTTATGGTCGTTTGAAATTAACCAAAAACTCAAACTTGACATAACTTAACCAATTTTCCTGATTTTTCATTCTTTCCTAAAAATTCTTTTTCCAATTCTAACTCTGTCTGGTTCTTTCAAATATTGATGTGTTACAATTTCTTAAACTAATGTATAGTGCATTCGTTTCAATATTATGATACATTACAATATTTTTAATCATGCATAGTGTATTGTGTTCAAATATTAATTTTGATACATAACCTTAATTAGTAATTGATACTTGATACAAAAGTTCTACCAAATGTATCAATTATCATGTATCAAGTGTTGTTATGTATCTTCTACGATTATCCAAATTTAGAAGGATATGTATCCGTACACAGTACCATATTATTTTGAGATACATTTGTCAGTGGAGAAGTTGAGGAAGGACACATGCTCCAGTTCTAAATCTACTGTTGAAAAAATGCCCAAAAAAGAGGGGGGAAAGTTAGACCTACCATTACACGGCCAACACTGTCAAAGATACAGATTTTTAATATATCTCGTTTATTTTTATTCTTAAATTAACCTTTGTTAGTGTCATCATTGATCTGATACATCACTATTACAATAGTCTTTGTTTTATGCAATGTATCATATTCATATTTAAGTTGTTGATACATAATCCTAATGTTGTTGAATATTTGATTAATTAGTTTTATTATGTTCAATATAAATGTTGTTGTTACATAAACACTACCTAATGTATCATCTACATGTATCAAGTTCTTTAATGTATCATCAATCTTATTCGAATTTAAAAGGTTATATATTACCCAATAATAATCTTTATACATAAAGCATAATGTTCTATAACTGGAGCACTGCGAATCAGATCCAACAATAAGTATATGATACATATCCATTTGGCAAACTAAAACTACATGTATCTGATACTTAATAACTATCACATAGTAATGTATCGATCTAAAATCAAATATTTTACGGGCAATCTTTATTTCTCTAATGTATCTTATAGGATTACAATAATTAGCAATTTACTAAATATTTTAGGAATAGTAATGTATCTTGAGTAATATATCCTTCTGTCCACAATGTATCTTGTCTAGTTGAAATCTATCACAATTACATATTTTTTGCTTAAGGAAAATAATGTATCTTCTTCCATCATCAAACTAAAACATAGCGATACAATTTTGTAACCATCTTATAACATGTACCAGATACATTAGAATAACCAGTGATTCAACCATTCACAAATAATTCAAGATTGATATATATTGATGTATCATCCACATTTTTTCTTGATCAAAACAAGTAATTTTACACATCTTGATTGTTACACTATTTATATGTACAATATACATAATAATAGTCTGACACATTTGTACAAATTTGTGATACACACACTCGATATTCAAAACGTATTTGATCCATCTCAATTGTTAATTCATCAATTACATATATCATATACAATATATTATGATGATACATTTTTATAAAATCACATCCAGTTACAAAATAAGGACCACACCATAATCCATAGATACAAAATTACAGTACACATGCGTCGTTTACCACTATTGTATCATGTCTTACATATTCACATCAAAACGACAAAACAAAACATCTTCTTCAACCTTTTGCAACAAAGTCTTAACTTGTCCCCTCAATAAATCCTTGTTAGCTCCAAGAGTAACCAAGTATTTGACTTGACCAGTAATCCTTTTTTGGATATTTTGATGACGGGGTCTCTAAATTTTCCATAGCAAGACCAACAATGGGGGAATCAATCATTATATCAATCAATATTGATTGCTTTCCAATTCTGTTTCTTGATTTCGCCAATGTTTTCTTCTCAGCTTCTTTAATTTTCTCTGAACAAGAAATGAAATAACTTTTCAAAAATCAAATTAAATTTTAATAAACGAAAGATGTAAAAGGGGAATAGAAACTTACTAGTTGACAGACGGATCTTGTTAGCAATGTTAGCAACAACCAAGGTTGTCCAATTAGTTTTGCGTGATACATAGAATTCAAATTACTCGACGATTTTGAAATGATGATTCAAAATCGTGAATCGCTTGTACAATCATCTACAATGTCAGATTTGGGATTCAAGATTTCAAATTGATGATGAAGATGAAAGTTTGATTTTTGAATTTTGGGAAGCTGTTACAGATTGGAATGGATTGATATCAATCAGTCTGCATGATTTGTGGGAAAATAAAATTAGTTTTGACTGATTTGTGGAAAAAGAAAATCAATTTTGCGTGATTTGTGGAAAAGAAAATCAATTTTACGTTAATATTTCATATTAAGCGAAAAATACAAGTTTATAATGTATCATATTAAATATATCCGGGTGAAACTTACGTATCCTGATGACTGATTTTTTAAGGGATTTTTGTAAAATAGAAAAGAGTAGGAATAGAATGTAATTTAGGGTCTTAGACTATGGGATTTAGGCATAACGTGAAATATGTTTACTTTAAATTGAGGATATTTTTGAAAATTCACTAATTTCTCTATATTGTTTTTACTTTTCTTTGTAGTTTATTATATAATTTAAAATTATGAAAAAATTACTATAAAAAAACATAATAGAAAATAGATTAACTCTAGAATTTCTATTCATATCAATAAGTTGGGATAGATAAAGTAACCTATGCTATAAAATATATAATAAATCATAATAATTGCTAACTCAGAATATTTAAAAAAGACATAAACAATTGATTAACTCTCAAAAATTTATCAATGTCTCATAAATTGGGATAAGAAATTATCTTAAAACTACGTTAAAATAAATTAAAATCACAATAATTAACAACTTAAAATGTTTAAAAAGCGCATCTCGTAATTCTATTAGTGTCACAAAACTTGAAAGAGTAACATATTGAAATTACGTAAAAAAAGTACTATAAATTATAATAATTAACAACTTAAAATATCTTATAAAAGCATAGAAAAATTTTATTGGACTCTTAAATTTTTATCTATGCTATATAAATTAGGATAAAAAAGGTAACACATATTAAACTCGTGCTGATATGGACTCCTACATCCAATATATACTAGATGAGGCTTGATTGTGTTGATATGGATGTCTCATCTAGTATGAAACCAAAAGGGTATTAACATGAGTCTGGAGTCCAAAGGGCAAAAAAAATTGAGCAAAACTTTTTAAATGAACAATAAAAATTGAGTATGAAACCAAAAGGACAACATTTAGATAACAGGGGAGACAGTGTTAAATATTATGTTCTAAGACTCATGTTAGAATGAGTCTTACAAGGCTCACGTTAGAATGAGCCTTACATGACCCTTACTATATATATATATATATATATATATATATATATATATATATATATATATATATATATATATATATATAAACACCACATTTTTTATTTAAAAAAAAACTTAATATTCCCTTTTTTTTTAATTAAAGAAGGTCAAAGACCCTTTATAATAAAAAAAAATAAAAAAAGCCAAAACAGCCCAACTCTCAAACAACCACCCAAAAAAAAAAAAAACAATACCCATCATCTAGACAACAAATCTAAAACAATATTTCTTAAGCATCATTTATTCAATCATTTTGTTGTGGTATTTTCGTGGTTTTTTTTTTCTTTCTATTTTCACTATTTATGAGAAAATAAAAATGTACACGATGCGGTCAAGTTTAATAATTTTTTTATATAATTTGATAATGTTGAGAACAAAATATAAGGACATAAAAAAGAATTTAGACATATCGTTCGGTTCAGTCCGATTTTAAAGTTTATCAATTTGACTTATTGGTTATTGATTTGTAGAATTAAGAAAAAACCTCAAACCATTAAGTATCAATAACGTGATAACAAAATATTCAAAACCGTTATCAATTAAATATTGAACCCATTAAATTTAAATCGATCATAAATCAATCGCTCGTGGCACACACTTATTTGTAGTTATACGTACGCACATATATAGTCCTGTAATTTTATTAAAGCAATACATATTAAATTGATGACATTTTTATATATATTATCAATTGAATTTAAAAAGTCTTGGATCTTTTCCTCAATATTATCAAATTATATTTAAAAACTATTAAACTTGGCCACATCACTTACATTTTTATTTACATATAAATAGTAAAAATAAAAATAAAAAATAAACATGAAAACACAAATATAATGAAGGAGGAATATTATTTACATATGCTTCCCTCTGGTCTCCCCATTACATACACAAGTGATACACTAGGCAGTAAACATGCACCTATGTTTATTGGACCACACAAATCATTCTAACTAGGAAACTCAAGGCTAAACAAGAACTAGAAAACCACTTCGAGCCACTATCTCGCATTTCGCCTTAACAACAATAAACAACAATCTATAGTTATTCAGACTTTGTGTTCGAAGACCTACGAATGTCGTCTTCGAACCTCTACAAGATATAATGCATGAAAAACAGGTTTAACTACTCAATTGAAGGAAACTTAGCCTACAAATAATATAGGGAAAAGGGTCAGAGATACCCTCAACTTTGTCATTTGGAGATGATATGTGTTACAAACCGAGCCTACACCCTGGAGATGGCCGGCACTCGAAGACCATTGCTAGTCCCCAAGTGAATCCTCATCCTAGCTGACTACAAGCGAAAAACTAACTTAAGCATGCAAAAGCTTAAAACTGAATAAAATCCAATAAACTCAACTTTTCAAAACTTTAACTCAAATGAACAATTTAGAATAAAAATAATATATTCAACTTGCCATAATATAGACACTTAAGTCTTTAAAACATTTAATAAAATAAATGAATAATACAGACTTCTCAACTATACTGACTATCTATGAAGCCTCTAACTGATAAAGATGGAAGTCGGGACAAGACTCACGACATCCTGACTAAACTGAAAAGTAAATGAAATCCTCCGGAACCATAGCTAACTCGAACTTTCGGATGTATCAACAAAGCTCCTGTTGATGACCCTGAATACATGTGTCTGCATCATGAGAAGATGCAGGCCAAATGGCTCAGTACGTGGAATGTAAGCATGTAAGAGGAATTCTAAAGCACAAACATAGCTTGAAAGTTGATAAAAAGGAAACATAGTTGCCTCTTCTCAAACTTACTCAACTCAAGGAATACTCAAAACTACTCAACTTACTTAACTCAGAAGTATTCAATGATAAGATACTCAACTCAGAGATTAGATACTCAACTCAAAGATATGATATTCGACTCTGGGTACTCAACTAAATATAAAGCAACAATACACATGCAATAAATGGAAAGCTTTATAAAACAAAAAAAAACAACTTAGTTCGTTAAAGATAAAGCAATAACAATCTCAACTTTACTTATATATAAAAGTAATATAACTTTTGTGGGAGATTCTCTAACCGACAACCACCACTATGAGCTTAAGTGATGATCCAACGTTTTACCTTACGTTGCCCAAGGACCATTCTATACCTTGCCGTTATATAGGACCTTACTTAACTTAGTGGATCCACTAGCTTAACTTATGTGATCATCTAAAAAGTATGATCCATTAATACACATGATGGCTACATGGTTTATGGAGACTTGAGTTATTATGAACTCGCATCCCCATATCGGTGCTCAATACTACTCCCAAAAATATACTTAACTCATGCTTTTAAAGCAACTTCTTTCTTTAGTTTGAGATAATTACTCAAAGCTTTGCCCAAAGGCTCTCTTGGAATCGGTGTTCCCTTTTCTTGCTCAAATGTGAAAACATTTATAAACTTTTTTGGAAATACTTAGTTCCCTAATAACTTTTGAGAAATGAACTCAACTCTTTACTCTTTGCTTAACTTGAAACTTTCAGTCTTAAAACGAAGTCAAAACGTTTATAAAAGACTTTATTCTTACTCTTTACTTAACTTCAAAGCTTAAGTCTTAAAACAAAGTTAAAACATTTGTAAAAGACTTCTTAAAATATGGTTCATACCGAATTAGGGACATGAATGACTCAATGCAAGGTTTTCAATAACCGTAGATAGAACTCAATACTTGAAACTCAAGAACTTCAATGATACTACTTCTCTGAAAGATGCTTAACTTACGAAGTTCACGCGGAATTATGGGCATGAAATAACTTGACTCAATGGTCTACATAACAATATGAAACTCCTGTATAAGACTCTTCTCATTCTCTTACTTACTTACTCAAAACATAACTCAAATCGACGGTTGATCTCAAAGTATTCGCAATTGAACTCAAAGGCTTTCATTAACTCTAGTCTTAACTCTCTCTTGAATGTGAATTATGAATTCAAGAGTTATGTTTCATGATTTGAAGGATTTCATGATGAAAAAATAAACTCATGAATACATTCTCATCATTCTCATACTCACTTGCTCGAGTCTTGAAACAAGTTACTAGAAGTTGTAGAAGATTCCACAAAAAACTCAAAGGGACTTTCTTAGAATGTTCGAAAGAATTCTCAAAACTTAATTCTCAACTCTACCTTGAATTTGAATTATTAATTCAAGGTTATTATCATGTTATGAATGATTTCTAGGTGTTTAGAAGTAGTTTAAAGTGTTTAGAATCAAAGGGGAGTAAAGGTACCCTTTGATAGAACTCAAACAGACGAAACGATGAACAACGGGTGGGGGCAGGCGACCCTGGCGCTCTGAGTGTTGTGGGGTGCCAGCCCCTAAAGTTCAGAGAGGTAGTTGGGTCACTCTGGCTGGCGTTAAACGCCAGGCCCCAACCCAGAAAACTTTGACGACTTTCTTTGCTCGTTTTCTCAGCCTAACTCGCCTAAAATCAAATGGTTTCTTCTCCAATCACTTGGATTTGATTACTTAACATTATTACACTCTCATATACTAAAAAAAAACTCACATTACTAAATTTCATCTGAATAAATCATCAAAATTCCAACACAACAAGATTTAGAATAAACTTCAAGAACACCTTTCGAGAACTCATCAGGAACTCTAATCTTTCAACTTTCAGAATGAAATTGCGCTGAAAATAACATGATTGGCGTGTGGGTGAACTAACCCAACACTGTGGAAGCTTACATACCTCTTAGGGATCAAACCCATGGCGAAAATCCGCAACAAGACGTAAGAATCTCGACGAACGCTTTCTCCTCTCCTCTTTTCTCTTCTTGAACTCTCAAATAAAACCCTCGGCGTAAACTAGGATTATAAAACTAAACCTAATCAGATTATACCCCTAAAATATTACTAAAAATGAATTAAATCTGATTGGCTAAGGAAAAGACCAAAATATCCCTTACTATTTTCGGCTAAATTTCCTTAACTGGGTAGCCTAACTTCAAAAGGCCATATCTCACTCATCCAAACTCGAAACTTAGCAAACTCATCGGCGTTGGAAAGATAATTCAAAGATCTTTCCTACGGTATCTTGTAGCACACCTAAATCATCATGAGCTGGGAGTTATGGTCGTTTGAAGTCAACCCAAAACTCATACTTAGCTTAACTTGCAAAATTTCAGATTTTGTTATTTTCGATTTAGTTCTTTTTCGAAGTCAAGGTGCTACATCTAGTGAACTTAACACTTAAGAAATTTTAATTCCTTGGTAAAATCCTACTCACAACGAAGGATGGTTCAAGTCTTGGCTCAACATTTTGGGGTGCTACATTATGCCCTCATTATAAAAGTGGCTCATATATACCCTTACCATTATACAAACGGCTCACATATACTCCTACCGTTATAAAATTGTAACACCTTAAACTTCGGTCAATATTAAGTTTTGGGTCACCTTCAAACGACCATATCTTTCAGAAAATAAAGAGTTAGGTGGCCCATGAGGTATCAAATTGAAGGTTGTTGAGTCTTCTTTCCAACGCCGCCAAATTTGCTAATTTTCAAGCTCCGAGTAAAAAGTTATCCATTTAAGGCATTCCATCCGTTTTAGAAATGGGTATTTTGGTCTTTTCCTTTCCCTCACTCGTCTTAATACGTTTTCCTGAACCAAATTAAGGATTTAATCATATTCTGAATTTCCCATTCACGTTCAAAACACTTAGGGGTTTTAGGGTTAAAAAAGAAAGAAAGGGCTAAGTTCAAGCTTTGTTCAAGAATTGAGGAATTTCACCAAGAGCAATCGTTCTTTTCAGGTATGTGAGGTTTCCCATAGTGATGGATTTGTTCATCCTCACGCCAAGCATGTAATTCTTTCATTAATTTGTCCATGAAATTCTTTAAGCAAGTACTATTGAAGAATTCTAGAGTTTTAGCCCCTTTCTTTAACAATGGAGGTTTTGAGTTCTTGATGTGAGGGTCTTGCGAATGAGTGTTGTTTATTGGTAAATTTTGTGTGGATTTAAATGAATTTATGTTGGGTTTATGAATTAAAGAAAGTATGGAAGAAATCAATCGATTCTACATGAGTTAGGACCCGAAATTGAGCAAGGAAATTCATCAAAAATCTGGGTTTTTGGGGTGGGGCAGCGTGCCACCAACGCGCCAGGAGGGCTGGCCCCCTGCATCTGAGGTGCGCCCCAAAGCATCCCCAAAACTTTTGGGGCTAGCGCGGCGCGCCACTACTACACCAGGGTCACTCGATCTTTTTCTTCTCCGTTCTTCGTCCCATATGCAATTTTTTAAATCGCACCTATGTTATTTTCTTGATCTTAACTCCTAAAGTCTTCATTAATCCTTGAGAAAGTTTTCATGTCACATTCACATGTCTTTATTTACATTCAAGTTAACGTAAGACAAGAGGAAAGTTTAAAGGTTCTATATTTCACAAACACTTAATAGTTTCAAATGTTATTTATATATCTATATATACATATGTACCTATGTTGACTATTGGACTTGAAAGATAAGTTCATAAGTACATGTTTTCAAGAATGTAAATACGTCTAATGTTTTGAAAAGTATTTCAAGTAAGTAAGAAGTTCATTCTTTGTTATGGGTAAATTAAGCATAAAGTTATATCAAATGTTTTGGGAGTAGTATCGAGCACCGAATTGGGTTAGAGTTTTTTATGATCTGAAAGTCCCATAAAACTATGTAGCCAGCGTAGGATAGGATAACATTGATTCTTCATGCGACTCCTCACTGCCTCTGAGAAGTCCAATTAGATGGATCCATAGTCCCGATATCATCCTATACCCCGGCAAAGTATAGTATAACCCTTGCAACGTGGGCGAAACGTTGTATCATTGCTAGGCTTATGGTAATGGTTGTGGATTAGAGAAACTCCCCATAAAGTAAAGTATATTATCATGTTGCTTTCATTGCATATCTTATTGTAAAGCTTAAATGTTGTTCACTTCATATTCATGTATTGATCTAGTTATGTTGCTTTTAGTCATTCAAGTCAGTAAGTTGTTTACTCTAACCTTATCACTTACCAGTACATTCAATTGACTGACATCATTCGACCTGCATCGTTTGATGATGCAGATACAGGTGCTCAGGATCATTAACATGCACTTCGTTAAGATCACTATTCACTCGTAGACGGTATTTGGTGAGGCCTTCTTGCTTCCGGGAAACTTCAGTTCCTTTCAGTTTAGTAGTTTTGGAGGATTCGTGAGTCTTGTCCCAACATCTATCTTACATTGCTAGAGGCTTAATAGAAAAACTAAATTAGATGTTTCCATTGTTTTCTCATAATGTTTTTAACTTATGATTCATGTTAGGTATTTTGCAAGACAATACTTTTAAGACTTTCTTAAATGTCTAAGTGTTCACCTATTTTAAGCTTTCGCGTATTATTTAATGTGATGTAAGTCATGTAGCCAGGCCAAGGGTTCTCTTGGGGATCAGAAATGGTTCTCGAGTGTCGGTCACGCCCAGGGTATAGGCTCGGGGCGTGACAAAAATGAGCTCACATATACCTTTCATTTAACGGATGGGAAAAATTAGATTTAAATTTATATTTTTAACTTTTATTTTAAAAAAATATCATTTAGGGGTATATATGATTTTTCTATCAAAGTTTAAGATATATTTTAATATTTTTCATACATAAATTATTTTTTGATTTCTTTGATTATCATTATTTGAGTTTTTTATTCATATTTTATTTTTTCTTTCATTAATTAGTGTAAAGAAAAAATCTTAAAACTATTTTTTTTGTGGCTATGTTATAATTTAAAACCATTTTTTCGGCTATATTGTAATTTAGTTTTTGTATTTGAGAAAAAAATTTGGTCATCTATAATAAATTTTACAAGAATATTAGTGAAACATAAATAAATTTGACCATCAAAATAATAAGTCTAAATTAGTCATTGAAACAAAAAAAAAAAAGTCATGTTTGAGGAGGATTAAATATATCCATATGAGAATATATTCTTTTTTTAAAAAACAATTAAAAAATTAAACTAAAATTAATTTTCACTTCTGTCAGAAGAAAAAGGGTATATGTGACATTTGTATAACATATGGCTATATATGAGTCACTTAAGTTATTAATTATTATAATTTATAATAACTTTTTAAAGCCATTTCAAATAGCTCCAATCCAATTTGTTCGATCTGTCATTGAACATAGACTTAAAAAGAACAAAAAGTGCAATTATTCCTTAACAAAAAGAAATTCTATGGAATATTGTAGAAGCTTCCTACTGTTCCTATCTATGTTGCGCGGACTCTTCATATTTGCAAGTAAACCCATTTCAATGCGACACTGGTGCGGGCGCGGGTGCGGGGTGCGTGTCGGATTCGGTCAATTCGATTTGGACACTTTGACCGAAGCCGAGAAAAGATTTGGGGAAGAAAAAATCAATTTTCGGCAACGTAAAGAGGACAAAGCTTGAAAAAGTACAGAGAAGAGAAGAAAGAAGAGAAAATCAGTTTCCGACGACGTAAAGAGGACAAAGCTTGAAAAAGTACAAAGAAGAGAAGAAAGAAGAGAAAATCAGTTTCCGACGACAGCAATGTAAAGAGGACAAAGTTGAAAAAGTACAGAGAAGAGAAGAAAGAAGAGTTTTTTCTTGAAAAAGTAATGGAAATACAGAGTTTTTTTTTTCTAATCTTTCTTAAAAATATATGTACACAATACATACACCCCTCTTGAAAAAAAGAAAGCGCAAAAAGTCTTCCAAGTAGAGTAGCGTCAGAAAGATGACATCCCATCAGCCATCCACTAGTCCAAAAATCTTTTCATTCTTACCAACTTACATGTATAAAGAAAATAGGAAAAGAGATGTTAGAAAAAAGTTTTTTTTTTCAGTTGAAAATACCATATATATATAAAGAGAAAATGAAAAGAAGAAATATTACAATTTACATGTAGAAAGAAAATAGGAAAAGAGATATTAGAAAAGGAGAGAAGGGAACAATATTTTGAAAGATAAATATTTTGTCCATATAAGTAAGAGGAGTTGGATTCAAAAATGGGATCTAACAATATTATAGAGATTTTTATTTGGAAGGTGCTTTATGTGTAAATATTTACTTGCATGAAATAATTACCGATTAATATTACTATTATTATGTAAATATTTTTAAATACATGCTTATAATTTACATTGAATTTGAATAGAATTCTAATTTGGATTAATTTTTTATTTAATTTTGGATTAATATTTATATTGATTGATTTCTTGTTTTGGTTTCGGATTCTAGAAAAAAGAAGAAGGGAGAAACCGAAGAAAACCAAATTATATATATATATAAATTTGCAAATATAACTTTGATTATGTTTCTAATTATTGACATAACCAAATAATCGAACCGAAAAAATTAAAATCGAAAAGAGAAAAACCAAATCAAACCAAATATAAGTATGATATATATCTATATATAGCTTCACGCACAATATCATATCCAGATCAAGGATCATGTCTCTCTAGATCACTTAATTTTTCCTATCAATACAAATGCTTTAAGGATCCCGTCTTACTAGATCTTTTGATTCTTTCTATCATTACAAGCTTCGAACTATAGAAATACTAGAAATATATATAGAGATATATAGTTTCACGCACAATATCATATCCAAATCAAGGATCATGTCTCGCTAGATCAGTTAATTCGTCCTATCAATACAAGCGCTTTAAGGATCCCGTCTTACTAGATCTTTTGATTCTTTCAATCAATACAAGCTTAGAACTATCGAAATACTAGAAATATATCACTACTAAAAAACAACTTAAAAACGACGGATAGAAAAGTGACGGACGGCGTCGTTCCAAAAAGCGATACATTTTGCCACACTGTCCGTAGCTTTTTAATAAAAATAATTATTTTTAAAAGGGAAAAGACTCAAATATGCCATCAAACTTCTAGAAAAGGCTCAGTTATGCCATTCGTTAAAAGTTTGGTTCATTTATGCCAACGCTATTAAAGAAAAGGCTCATCCATGCCATTTTTTTAATTCTAGTTTTGCAAAACCATTTTTTTATAACCCAAACATGGTTTAACACTTACATTGGAATTTTTGGATCAAATGTATACTTTTTGCTTGTTTTTCTTTAAAAACACCAAGAACACATAAAAAACATAAACAACTCCAAAATTTTCAACATCTACAATTCTTCACGAAATCATCTCAAATTTCGGCTACACCATTAATTTCTTTTTTTTAAAAAAACAAAAATTCTAAAATCATTTGCAGAGTTCAAAAAATTCACCCATATTTAAAAAATATATTCCAAAAAATGAAAATCAGTCCCAAAATTTCAAAAATTGCTTTGATTCTTGTTTTTAACATTAGATCTTTGTTGACTAGTGTTTTTTGAGTTTATGTTCAAAATTTCAAATGATTTGAACTTTTGGAGAATCTACCATTAAAGAATGTTCAAGTTTTGAAACTTTGAAGAAATTTCAATTGGGTCTTGTTGAGTTAGGTTGAATTCGAGCTCAAAAGAAATTGAGTTTTGGTATCTAGCTCGGAGCGAAACTACTCTTGAAATTTGAGGCGATTCATGAAGAATTGAATAAGTTTGAAAATTGGAAATTGTTAATGTTCTTTATGTGTTCTTGAGGATGTAGAAGCAAAAAATGTGCATTTGATCCAAAAACATCAATAGAAAAGTGTTAAACCTTGTTTGATGTGTAAAAAATGGTTTTGCAAAACCGGAGTTAAAAAAATGGCATGGATGAGCCTTTTCTTTAACAACAATGACATAAATGAGCTAAACTTTTAACGGATGGCATAAATAAGCCTTTTCTAAAAGTTCGATGGCATATTTGAGCCTTTTCCCTTTTTAAAATTATTTTACAAAAAGCGACGGACGGTATCTCTTAGTCCGTCGCCTTTTTCGCGGATTTTTGCACTAAATATATATATATATAATTAATAATTAATTATTTAATATATATAGAGACGCCGTTCGTCGCTTTTTATTAAAAATAATTATATATAAATTAAAAAATAACCACGTTGTCCGTCGTTTTTAATTTATTTTATTTTATTAATTAATTTTTAAAAAAGCGACGGACGGCATCTGTTAGTCCGTTGCTTTTTGGTCAAAATATCTAGTCAACTATTTTTAAAAAGCGACGGACAGTGTCTCTTAGTCCATCGCTTTTTGGTCAAAATGTTGGTCAAGTATATTTAAAAAAAGCGACAGACGTAGAGACGCTGTCCGTTGCTTTTTATTAAATATCTAAAAGACATATTGTCATGTTCTTATTTTCCTCTCTCTCTTCACTCTTTTTTTCTCCCTTCTCTCTCTCTCTCTCTCTCTCTATATATATATATATATATATATATATATATATATATATCCTCCCATCGCCATCACCGCCCTTCCTGTCATCGTCGCCGATCGTCGTCCTCAGCCAGTGCTCCCCTTCCCCGTCGCCTGCTGCCCTTCCCCGTCACTAGTTGCCGTCGCTACAGGTAGGGGGGGGTAAATTTTAGTTCTTTTTTTCAATTCTAGTGATTATTTGTTAGCATATTATTGTTTTTGTTTGTTGGGTTGTGTTATTCATTTGTTAATTTGATTTGATTATTGTTGGTTACGTATAGATAATTGTAGATTTTTATTTTAGGGTTTTTTTATAAAAAATTGGGCATTTTTAAATTGGGCATTGTTAGTTAGTGAAGAATTAACATTTTTGTATTTTAGGACTAGTTTAAACTTGAGAATATGTAATTTTTGGTTGAATTGATTTTTTTGGATTTGATTTTATGACTAGTGAGTAAAGTGTTAATAATTTGAAGTAAGAAATTAGTAATTGAAGTGTTATGAGTAGATGATGAATGCTTGAATGTCATGAATTTAGATGATGAATGATTGAATGTCATGAACTTAGAACTTGAACTTTAACTTAGAATTTGAACTTAGAACTTGAACTTGAATTTAGAACTTGAACTTGAATTTAGAACTTGAAATTGAACTTAGAATTGAACGTGAACTTAGAACTACAACTTGAAATTAGAACTTGAATTTGAACTTAGAATTTGAAGTTAAACTTAGAACTTGAAATTAGAACTTGAACTTGAACTTGAACTTAGAACTTGAACTTGAACTTAGAACTTGAACTTGAAATTAGAACTAGAACTTGAAATTAGAACTAGAACTTGAATTTAGAACTTGAACTTGAACTTAGAATTTGAAGTTAAACTTAGAATTTGAACGTGAACTTAGAACTTGAACTTGAAATTAGAACTTGAACTCAGAATTTGAAGTTAAACTTAGAACTTGAACTTGAACTTAGAACTTGAACTTGAACTTAGAATTTAAACTTGAACTTGAAATTAGAACTTGAACTTGAACTTGAACTTGAACTTGAACTTGAACTTAGAACTTGAACTTGAACTTAGAATTTGAACATGAACCTGAACTTAGAACTTGAACTTGAACTTGAACTTGAACTTAGAACTTGAACTTGAAATTAGGACTTGAACTTGAATTTAGAACTTGAACTTGACTTAGAATTAGAACTTGAACTTGAAATTAGAACTTGAACGTAGAATTTGAACTTGAACTTGAAATTAGAACTTGAACTTGAACTTAGAACTTGAACTTGAACTTGAAATTAGAACTTGAACTTGAAATTAGAATTTGAACTTGAAATTAGAACTTGAACTTGAAATTAGAATTTGAACTTAAACTTAGAACTTGAACTTGAAATTAGAACTTGAACTTGACCTTAGAACATGAACTTAGAATTTGAAGTTGAAATTAGAACTTGGAACTTGACACTAATTAGCTTGAATATATAACTAATTAAGTTTAGAAATTAGATATGAACTTGAATTGAAAACTTGAACTTATTAAAACTTGAATATATATATATATATATATATATAACTAACATTCTTGGATTTGAAGTTTATATTTAACTAATTTTTGATCTTTTTGTGCTAGGCAATTGAGGAAGCTCAACATCTAAAAAAGTTGATACAAGACTATATTGCTTCTTTCATTAAAGTAGTAGATAAGTTGGTGCTTCTAAATTTTTAAAGTTCAAGTTCAATTGTTTTCAATAATGTATTTGTGTCCATCTAGTATTGATACTTAGCTTTAATTTTGTGATAATTTTTTTGTGTCCATCAATTGTTTATTAAGCACAAGTACCAACACTAGTTGATCCTATTGATGACAAAATTGATTTTCTTGTAAAATCGATTTGTGTCCATCTAGTGTTGACACTTAGCTTTAAATTTAGAAATAATATATTTTTTAAGCATAAGTAGCAATATTAGTTGATCCTATTGATGACAAAATTGATTTTCTTGCAAGATCGATTTGTGTCCATCTACTGTTGACACTTAGCTTTAAATTTAGAAATACTATATTTGTTAAGCATAAGTACCAACACTAGTTGATCCTATTGATGACAAAATTGATTTTCTTGCAAGATCGATTTGTGTCCATCTAGTATTGACACTTAGCTTTAAATTTATAAATAATATATTTGTTAAGCATAACTACCAACACTAGTTGATCCTATTGATGACAAAATTGATTTTCTTGCAAGATCGATTTGTGTCCATCTAGTATTGACACTTAGCTTTAAATTTATAAATAATATATTTGTTAAGCATAAGTACCAACACTACTTGATCGAAGATCAATTTGTGCCCATCTAGTGTTGACACTTAGCTTTAAATTTAGAAATAATATATTTGTTAAGCATAAGTACCAACACTAGTTGATCCTATTGATGACAAAATTGATTTTCTTGCAAGATCGATTTGTGTCCATCTAGTGTTGATACTTAGCTTTAAATTTAGAAATACTATATTTGTTAACCATAAGTACCAACACTAGTTGATCCAAGATCGATTTGTGTCCATCTAGTGTTGACACTTAGCTTTAAATTTAGAAATAATATATTTGTCAAGCATCAACACCAACACTAGTTAATCTTATTGATGACAAAATTGATTTTCTTGCAAAATCGATTTGTGTCCATCTAGTGTTGACACTTACCTTTAAATTTAGAAATAATATATTTGTTAAGCATAAGTACCAAAACTAGTTGATCCTATTGATTTAGATAATTGGTGGATTTAGTTAAAGTTGTTATGTTGTTTAAGTAAGTTAAAATAAATAATGTGATTTAGTTAATTGGTGGATTTAGTTGTTTGAATTAAGTCAATACTAAACTAGTTAAAGTTATAAAGTTGTTAAATTGTTTAAATAAGTTGAATAAAAAAATGTGATTTTGTTGATGGATTTAATTGTTGGAATTAAGTCAAAACTAAACTAGTTCAAGTTAAAAAGTTGTTAAGTTGTTTAAATAAGTTAAACTAAATAATGTGGTTTAGTTGGTGGATTTAGTTGTTGTATTAAGTCGAAACCAAACTAGTTAAAGTTGTTAAGTTGTTTAAATAAGTTAAAATAAATAATGTGCTTAAGTCAATACTAAACTAGTTTTAGGACTACTACTAGTAAAATTATTTTTAAATTTTATTTATAATGTAATTGAATATCTATATTTTTGTAGATGGATCATCGTTTATGGATGTATAATATGCATTATGAAACTGGTGCTGGTTTGAAACCTGAGTTTATTGACGATGTTAGAAATTTTATTAAACATACAATGACACTTGACATTTTCAAGAATAATTGATTGGTTAGGTGTCCTTGTAGTGCATGTAAGTGCTTAAATTTTTTAAAACCAGATAGAGTTATGGTTCATTTGTACCGTAATGGATTTAAGCCTAAATATTTTGTATGGATTGATCATGAAGAAAGTGATGGATTTGATAGTATGTTTTATTATTCGATGCCTGTGGATATATATAATATGGTTGCACCACATGACCAAATTAGGGTTGAACAGGTTAGGGTTGAACATGATAGGGTTCATGAAATGATCAATGTTGCTTTCGGGGTTCAAGGTAGGATGGAACCGGAACAATATTTTGATGAAGCTTCTAATGAAAAAGCAAGACGCTTTTATGATCAATTAGAAGAGTCTAGTCGTCCACTATGTGAAGGGAGTCCGCATTCTGCCTTGTCAGTTGCGATTAGATTAATGAATATTAAATCAGATTGGAATGTTCTTAATGCTGCTATGGACTCAATGGTTGATCTTTTGGGTGAACTAGTTAATCCGGAGTTTAACATACCAAAAAACTTCTATCAGGCAAAGCGTTTGGTGTCCATGTTAGGATTGACGTATGATAGAATTCATTGTTGTGTTAATGGTTGCATGTTGTTTTACAAGACTGATAGTGAATTAGAAAATTGTAAGTTTTGTGGACATGCTCGTTATAAGAGAACTCTAGCTGGAAAGATGGTCCTAGTTCAGGCGATGCATTATCTACCTCTCATTCCTAGGTTAAAGAGGTTGTATGCATCGATGAGGTCTGCCCCACATATGAGATGGCATCGTGAATATAAAAGGTCGTCGGGTGTCTTGTCTCATCCATCTGATGGTGAAGCATGGAAGCATTTTGATAATGTATATCCTGATTTTGCTAGTGAACCAAGAAATGTTAGATTGGGGTTGTGTTCAGATAGCTTCACACCATTCTCTAATAATGCTTCGCCTTATTCATGTTAGCCGGTATTTCTTACTCCGTATAATCTTCCTCCTGAAATGTGCATGACCAGTCCCTACATCTTTCTAAGTTGTGTATTCCAGGTCCCCGTAATCCAAAAAGTTTGATTGATATCTATCTACAACCATTGATAGATAAGCTCAAAAAATTGTGGTTTGAAGGCGTTTTGACTTATGATATATCAACTAAGCAAAATTTCGTTATGTGTGCTTCTTTAATGTGGATTATTAATGATTTTCCTGCATACGAGATATTGTCTGGTTGGATGACAGCTGGAAAGCTAGCATGTCCATATTGCATGGAAAATAGTAATACATTCAGTTTAAAGCATGGAAGAAAAAATACATGGTTTGATTGTCATCGCCAGTTCTTGCCAATGGACCATGAGTTTAGAAAGATGAAAAATACATTTAGGAAAAATAAGGTTGAAAGTGACCGCCCACTTCCATTACTCACAGGGCATCAAATTTGGGAGAGAGTTTCTCAATTACCTAAAGTTACAGAAGCTTCACCTTCTAGACTTCCTGGATATGGTGTTGAACATAATTGGACCAAACAAAACATATTTTAGGAGTTGCCGTATTGGAATGACAATCTGCTACGACATAATCTAGATGTGATGCACATTGAAAAAAATTACTTTGACAATTTGTTTAACACAGTGATAGATGTTAAGGGTGAGACAAAAGACAATCCAAAAGCTAGAATGAACATAAAGGAATATTGTAAGAGAAAAGAGTTATGGCTGCAGGAATTACATAATGGAAAAATAGTTAAGCCCAAAGCCAGTTTTTCATTCACATTGGATGAGAAACGTGAAATTATTGAGTGGGTTAAAAATTTGAGGATGCCGGAGGGCTATGCTTCGAATTTAGGAAAGCGGGCAGATATGAATGAAGGAAAATTGATAGGTATGAAAAGTCATGATTGTCATGTGTTCATGGAAACTTTAATTCCTATCGCTTTTAGCCATCTACCTGAAAGGAAATGGAAACCAATCACAGAGATAAGTCTTTTTTAAAAGGATTTGTGTTCTGGAAAGTTGTTGGAGAGTAGGTTAGACAGGATCGAGGAAAATATTCTTGTTACTACTACTAAGTTGGAGAATATATTTCCATGTGGTTTTTTTGATGTGATGGAGCATCTTCCAATTCACCTTGTACAAGAGGCCCGCCTCGGAAGTCTGATTCAAACAAGATGGATGTATCCATTTGAGAGGTATCCATTTTGAAATATTCACTAAGTTATATATATTCACCAAGTCTTTTATATATTAACATATATATACATATGTATATGCAGAAAAATTGGTAGTTCGAAGCAAACGATTAAGCAACGGGGAAGGATAGAAGGATCATTTGTTCAAGGTCATATTGGGAGAGAAACTGGTGATTTTTATTCTTATTACTTTGGTAATGATGTGTCATGTAGGAGAAATAGGCCCAATCACAATGATGAAGGCGATATTGATTCTTTATTTCCACCGATATCAATTTTTAATCAAAATGGTTGAGGATCTAAAAAGCGTGGAAAGCGAGACTTCACTAATATGGAAATGCAATCAGCTGTGACACATATTTTGCTTAATTGTCTAGAGATTCAATCATATGTCAAGTAAGTGTTAAAAATATGTTATTAAATTACATACTAATAAGTGATCATTAACTAACAAAATACTTGAATGTAAAATGATCAGCTTGTTCGTAAACACATGGGGTAATGAAGCTATCTGTACGAAATTTTCCAAATGGCTGAGGAACTATGTAAGTGTGAAATCACTAAGTATTTAATAATGTATTCATGTTATACTAAATTATATTACTTGAAATAACAATCACGTAGGTTTACGATGAATACTTAAGTGTCCAACATTTGCAATTAGTAAAAGAAGTAACACTTGGACCCGAATCTTAAGTACTGACAATGAATAAGTATTGTGTCCATGGTTTTAAGTTTCAAACTGAAGAAGTTTCTAGGAACAAGAAAACAAATAATAGCGATGTCTACATACAAGGTGATGTTGATGGTACTGGTCAAACTATTGAATATTATGGTGTCATTCAAGAGATTATTGGAGTGAGGTATTCAGGTTGGCCTAAGAAGAAGACTGTATTGTTTCGGTGTGAGTTGTTTGACCCATCACATAGAGGCACAAAGGTGGACCATCAACATAATATAATTGAAGTTAAACACACCAGGAAATACAGAAGTTATGATCCTTTTATTATTGCACAAAATGCTAAACAAGTGTAGTACGCTTCATATCCATTGCGTAGAGACAAAGTTGATTGGTGGGTTGTTATAAAAAGTAAGCATGTGGGAAGAATAGAAATTGACAATGTCTTAGATGTGGCGTATCAAAATGATGTTGCAATTGTACAACAACAAGTTCTTGTTGAATTGGAAACCACACTGCAATATCCTCAACACATATTACAAGAAGTATTTGATGATGAGATATTGAATGTTGAGGAAGAAATATCTGAGAATGAGAAAAATGAATCATTTGATGACGAAGAATGGGACGATAATGAAAATGAAACAATTGAGGAGGAAGAATGGGAGAATGATGGAATTGAAACAAGCGAGGAAAAATAGTGTAGAATGAAAGCTAGCTAGTATATATGTAAGTGTCTTTTGCTAATTTTATTTAATTTATGATTTTTATATATATTATACATGTAAATTTGCATACAGATGTCATCAGGCGGTGACGGTGATAGACATCGCGAGCATCTTGGAGTTAGCCAGACTAAACAGGCTAAGAAGAAGAAGTCTAGGAGACCGATAGATCCTGAGGATATTGCAGGATCTATTTCTTCTACGCCAGAGCGCATCAGCCATGATACTTACTTATTTGTTGTTCTGTTTGGTACAGCGGATCCTCAGCAATATTATCCTAATTACCGTCGACTAATCGGTGCTTCATCTACTTCACAGGCATTGCCTTCACGACGCTACGAGGACCTACCTTTATAGGCTATTCGTCGAGCACGCCCCTTATTTGTAGGTACTCCATCTCCCACAGGTACATCTCATTAGTTATTTGCTATGAGGCTTGGAGATTCTAGTAGCGAGCAGTCAGATGTTATGGCCGATACGCCTCCATTGACTCAGCATTTTGTGCATCATGATGTATCACCCTCGTTTATAGCTACACCTAGTACTACACCACATGATACGATGTCTGCTCTAGCTCCTGGCCAGAAGGATAGACTTGGTAGAGTTTTGATTAAACCGGATAGATCATCGTAAGTTTGTTTTGTTATCTATTTGTTAGTTTATTTTATTTATTTCTTATACTTCAATATATTATTCATGAACTAACATATTTATTATGTGTTTTGCAAGTGGCATCCTGGAAAGGATGCTGGCAGGGCTTTAAAAGACTGTGTTAGA
Source organism: Solanum commersonii (assembly GCA_029007595.1). Lineage (NCBI taxonomy): Eukaryota > Viridiplantae > Streptophyta > Magnoliopsida > Solanales > Solanaceae > Solanum > Solanum commersonii. The sequence continues at coordinate 11,098,830 of JAJTWQ010000003.1, read as the reverse complement.
AAACTCTATACACAAGCTTATCACTCTTAATCCGAGATTCCAAACAGTGTACGCCAGGCGATGTTTAATAACTTTAAGGTATCAATTTTTTAGTTAAATTTAGTATACTTTACTTTTTTTTACTATCGATTTAATTAACGTTATTCAATTTTTTTTCCAGATTATGTGTACTTGGGAGTCGAGGTACAATTTGGTCATTGGGACCTCATTTGAGAGGAAGGCATCCACCAGACTGTCTAGCTAGCTAAAGAAAGTTCGGGAGAGTGGTAAACGTCCCGGTTGGATGTTGCCCCATGTTTTTGATGAATTGGATCAATATTGGAACACAAACAAGTTTAAGGCAATATCAAATCAAGCCAAAATGGCTAGAGGCAGTCTTAAAGGTGGCTCATTGTACATCGGAGGTGCAAAGATGATTGGAACAATTGCACGAGAGATGGTAAATTCTAATTCCAACGTATAAATAAATAATTAGTTGATTCATATATATCGTTATAAATTTTAGTTTTTATTTATAGGAAAAAGAATTAGACACACTCCCATTGAACTAGAGATTTTCAAGAAGACTCATGTCAGGAAGAAAGAAAATGAATTGGATCCGGATGTGTGAGTGGAGGAAAGGGCCGAACGAACTTTTGTAAGTTATTTAATATTAATAATATATATTAATAGCGAATATATTTAAGATATGGATATATATATTGATGTCAATTTTTATATTTAATATACAAAATGACTTTCATCAATACGTCTCTAAGAATCTAGATAGTTCGGTCCAATTGACACCTGAACTATCCACCCAGATTTGGAAATAAAAAGTGGTAGGGGGGACACACAAGGGTAGATGCTATGGTCTAGGCTCTCGAAATGATGTTAGACGACTTCAGTCAGGCTTAGAAGGTATTGGATCGTCACGTCAAGCCGAGGCACTTGACGGTGTTCAGATTACTGCTGTGTCGGATCAAATAGCTAAACTTACAGCGGCACTAGCAGAGTCGGAGCGGAGAAGAGTAACTGAACAACAAAGCATGAGTGAGACTGTTCAACAAATCAAAGAACAAGTGATGAACCTCGCTCGTCGACCTACTACTTCGGCTCCTGATGACACCGACGATGAGAGTATGAGGATGATTATGTAGATTTCACTCCCTAGTTTAGATCTCTGGACATTTATGAACTTTTTGAAATTTTGAAATGAATTTTGAAAGACTTTATAAGTCTTTAATTTATGATTTAGATACTTTTGAATGTTATTTTAAGTTTGTTGTTTTATGTTTTATTTAGATTGTTTATAATTGTGTGTGTTTGATTGGGTTGAATAGTGTAGAATTGAATTGAATTGCATTTGCAGGTGAGCAGCAGAAATTGCCAGCTGCTGTAAAAAATATTGTAGAAAAAGCGACGGACAGCGTGGTTTAGTCCGTCGCTTTTCTGGGATTTTCAAAAATAAAATTTCTAGAAAAGTGACGGACTGCGTCGCCTTTTAGAAATAAAAAAATAAAAATTAAAATAAAGCGACGGAGTCTGTCGCTTTTGTTAAAAAATTCAAAAATAAATTTGTAAAAAAGCGACACTATCTGTCGCTTTTTGAAAAGCATCAGGTTAAAAAATGATGGAGGTGACTGCGTCACTTTTTCGTCGATTTTGATCAAAAAAGCGACGCAGTCCGTCTCTTTTGGCCATCGTTTTTTGATAATTTTTTAGTAGTAGTAGTAGTAGTATATATATATATATATATATATATATATAGTTTCATGCACAATATCATATTCAGATCAAGGATCATATCTCGCTAGATCACTTAATTCTTCCTATCAATACAAGCGCTTTAAGGATCTCGTCTTACTAGATCTTTTGATTCTTTCAATCAATACAAGCTTCGAACTATCGAAATACTAGAAATATATATAGATTTATATAGTTTTATGCACAATATCATATTCAGATCAAGGATCATGTCTCGCTAAATCACTTAATTCTTCATATCAATACAAGCGCTTTAAGGATCATGTCTTACTAGATCTTTTGATTTTTTTCTATCAATACAAGCTTCGAACTATCGAAATAATATATATATATATATATATATATATATATATAGTTTCATGCACAAGATCACTTAATCCTTAGATAAAAACATTCTATCCAAACGATCTCACATAAATTAAAATTAGATAAAATAATTTTATTTCTATTAGAACTATAAAAACAATTCAAATTAAAATAGTAAAAATAGATGTACACAATACATACACCCCTCTTGAAAAAAAGAAAGATAAAAAAGTCTTCCAAGTAGAGTAGCGTCAAAAAGATGACATCCCATCAGCCATCAACTAGTCCAAAAATCTTTTCATTTTCACTAACTTTTCCCTCCTAAAACCAAAAACACCATTGTTTTTTCTTTGTTTTTCATTCAAGTTCACTGTAAGCAAAAAAAAAAATTCATCTTCCTTTGTTTAACAAGATGGCATCAAGTAGTCAAAAAGGAAAAGATTTTATGAGACCTACAAAAAGTGTAGAAGTAGATTTTGAAGATAAACCTCTATGGAATCATGTGAAACTTATTTCAATTGCTCCAAATGGAGGTGGGAATAGAACATGGTCTGGTAACTATTGCAATAAAATAGTTACGAGATCATATAATAGGGTGAAAGCACATCTTTTGAGATTATCGGGTCATGGTGTTCAAATACGTAAAGAAAGTAGTGGTGATATATATGTGACTTTGAAGATGGAGCATGAACAACCCGAAAGAAAAAGAACCGTTGTTCAAGTTGATGCAAGAAAAAAAGCTGATTATATATCACTTCCAAAGGGGACTGATTTAATTCAACAAAAAAAAGAGTTCAAGTAGTGGAGCTATAGAAAAATTATTCGGCATCTATGAGAGAAATATGGCCAACAAATTTGCCGCTAGGATGTTCTACACATCAGGTTTATCGTTCAACTTTGCAAACTCTCCTTATTTTAAAAAATATTCTAAGTTTCTAGCCGAAAATTCCATTCCCGGTTATATTCCCCCATCATATAATAGATTGAGGACAACTCTTTTAGCTCAAGAAAAAACACATATTGATAGAAAGTTGCAACCAATTAAAGGTACATGGAAAAAGAAAGGATTGTCGATTTGTTCGGATGGATGGTCCGATACTAAAAGCGACCTTTGATCAATATAATGGCATCATCTAGTGGAGGTCCAATGTTTTTAAATTCAATCAATTCTAGTGAAATCGTAAAAGATGGTGAATATATTGCTAACTTGTTTATTGAAGCAATAAAAAATGTAGGTTCAAACAATGTTGTTCAAGTTATTACGGATAATGCAAGTAATATGAAACTTGCCGGTACTATTGTGGAGAAAAAATATCCTCATATATTTTGGACTCCTTATGTTGTTCATTGTTTGAATCTAGCTTTGAAAAGTATGTGCCAACCTTCGGAAATATCACCTCACTTTACTAATTGTAAATGGATTTTAGAGTTACTTAGTGAAGTGAGTAATTTGAAGAACTTTGTTGTGAACCATGACTTGGCGCATGCACTTTTTCAAAAATATTCGAATTTGTATTTGTTGAAGGTTGGTGAAACAAGATTTGCCTCACACACCATTATGACCACCCGAATTCGCAAAGTGAAATCTTCTTTGAAGAAAATGGTCATGGATGATGAATGGAAGAATTATAAGGGGTATAAGGGAATTGAAGCCAACACACGTGAAATAAAATCTCTTATAATGAATGATGAAAAATGGGATAGTATTGATTGTTTCTTGAAATTTATGAAACCGATTGTTGATATGCTAAGAAGTGCCGATATTGATGGTCCAAAATTACATCTCATCTATGATAAGTGGGACTCAATGATTGAGAAGGTCGAGAAAGTCATCTTTGAGCATGAGGGGAAAGATCTCATTTCTGGTCAATCAAATTTTTTTTATACTATTCATGATATTCTTGTGGCTAGGTGGAACAAAAGTAACACACCTCTACATTGTATGGCACATTCTTTGGTTCCCAAATATTATCATGAATCATGCCTTCAAGGAGAGAATGGAATTCGAAAGCTAGCTCCTAATGAAGATAAAGAAATTTCATTGAATAGAGTCAAGTGCTTTCAAAGGTACTTTAAAGATTCTAATGAAATGAAACAAGTCTCATTGGAGTATGGATCCTTTTGTAGCGGAAGTGGCTATTTTAGTGAGCCTCATGTGATTGAGGCTATGATGTATGAAGATTCTCTTTCTTGGTGGGCAAATCATGGGGTCTCGGCTCCACTTTTGCAATAATTAGCTTACAAGTTGCTTACTCAACCGGCTTCTTCCTCTTGTTGTGAAAGAAATTGGAGTACATATTCTTTAATTCACAATATCAAGAGAAATAAGTTAGCAACGTCAAGAGCCGAAGATTTAGTGTTTGTACATTATAATCTCCGGTTGTTGTCTCACAAGAAAGAGAAATATATAAATGGGCCAAGCAAATATTGGGATGTTGGTATGTATATATTTTCTTTATTATTTTCTTCAATTAATTAGTTTAAATGATGTTTTTTTCTTTTTATATAAAATCTTCTAATATATTTATTCTTTTTAATTTATTTTAGGTGGAGATCGGTTTGATATTGATGAGACAACTAATGATCTAATGGAGCTTTCAATAGATGAACCTCACTTTGAAGGTGTGATATTTGAGGAAGAGTTTGAAGATTTGGAAGAAGTTGAAGAAGATGTGGAAGAGATAGCTAACTTAATTAAATAACTTGATAATTGACAATATTTGGTTGTTATGTTAATTTTAAGTTGTGGATTAAGTTGAGACGATCTATTGATTTTTGTTAAATAGTATGTTTTACACTTTTATTGAATATTGATTAGTAATTATCAATATCTAAATTGTGGATAAATATCTTTGTGTATATCTTAAATTTTAGGGAAAAGGCTCAAATATCCATCGAACTTTCAGAAAAGGCTCATTTATGTCATCCGTTAAAAATTTGGCTCATCTATGCCATTACCGTTTAAGAAAAGGTTCATTCATGCCATTATTTTTTAATGGTGGTTTTGCAAAACCATTTTTTACATGTGGCCAATTATAATTCGGCCACATCATTTTTTTTATTGAGTTGGCTTAGTCCATGAGCCAACTCACTGGAACTTTTGGTGAGCTAACGATTGGCTTTTAGCAAGCTCCAGCGTTTCTTTTTTTTCAGTTTTAAGTCGAGGCATTCTGGGTCTTTTCATATTATTTTAATTCAATGTCATGTCGTTTTACCCTTCACCTAAAGACCTATACAAGTGTTTTTACCCCCAAAATTTCTCCAATTTAAATCATTCTCTCAAATTCCTAAAAGAAGAACAAGTCTTCCTCTCAAATATTTCTCTCCCTAGAAAGCTTGAAGAAGGAGTCAACCTAGAGTTTCAAGGCAAGTCTCCAAGTCCATCATTGAAGTTAAGCTTTTGGCATTGAGGTATGATAGTTTTCATCCATGGAAGCCTTTCCTTCATGGAGTTCCCAACTTCTCCAATTTTCAATGTTAGAATTTCCCAATTGAGTTAGGGTTTTCTTCTATGTTATGGGTTCTCTTAATTATTGATTTGATCAATTGAATTATGATCTCTTATGCATGAATTGAGTTAATCTCATATTTTTATGATTATCCCCACGAACCCATGTAATCCCCATGTTTTCCAAGTTATGATTATATAATATGGGTTTTTGATTATGAAAGAGAAGTTATGAAATCAAGCATGTTCACATGAAACTTATGTAAATGTTTTAAGGATGTTTTTAGAGTGTTGTATCAATGATGTTGCTATTATTGTGTTGTTGAAAGGATTTCTCATATACACATGTAAGCATGATTTGTGAAAGTGCAGTCTCACATAATGAGAGTTCTTAGGGTTGAAACTTGAAAGGTCTTCTCACTTAAAATGAACCAATGTTAAGAAGCTATTCTAATTATAAGGCAAGAGACGATTGTTGACACCCAATTTTGGCTTTTATTTAACTAAAGTTTTAATAATAATAATAATAATAAAAATAATATATATATATATATATATATATATATATATATATATATATATATATATATATATATATATATATGTATATGCTATGAATCTTTGTAGGAATAAAAAAATAGATTTTTAATTATTTATTTTATTTGATAAATTTATTTCATAAATACTATTTTTTATATAAAAAATAAAATATTATATTACTACTTACTTTCTCATTTTTCAAATTTCACATCAAATAAATATTGTTTTTTTAAGGGTTAAATCGATTTTTTCTAAATTAAATAGAATTTCTATTATAGAGATAAATATTTTTTGACATTTTTTTTAATTAGGAAAACTTAACTAATTAATGAGTTGCTAATTTATATTAATTTTATTTTTAGAATCACTAATTTTAACAAATAAGCTAGTCTTGCAAATAAAAAAAAATTAATTTAATAAGCTGTGTCTATTTAATAAAGAAGAGGTTAAAATTTAAATGAATTTAATTTGAACAAAACTTGGCAATCCAAGTATTTTAATTCGGCCAATCCACGCGTGCCACATAAGAAGCACATGGATTGTGCTTCTTCATATTCGATCTCAACCGTCCGATTTGATCTAAGGGCCCAATTTAATTCAGTATATATATATATATATATATATATATATATATTTACTTAACTCTTGATTAATTTTTGACCGTCCGATCAAACGATCGACGACCCAAAATAACCAAAGACCTTCTTCTCCTAAGTACACTCTACCACCGCCCCTATACTCTGTTTTGCCCAGAAACCACGTTCCTCCTCCCAGAAAGAACGTCTTCTCCATCAGCCTCAACATCTTCCCTTTTCCAGAAAAAACAGACGCTCCAGGCTCCTCTCCATCACCTATCCCACGTGATCCCCATCCCCCTATCAGAAACAGCTCTGAGCCGCCAAAAAAATTTCAATTTCGGTGGTTCCTTGCCTCATATGTCACTCACCCTTTCCAATCAATCCGTAAAAGTAAGATTTTCCAAGATTTTTCTTCTCCTTCATAATTTATTTGTTGTTTCCTCTAAGATTGGTGTTTCCAAGAATTCAAAGAATTCTTGGAGCCCAAATCACCTATAAAAGGAGGACTTCGGTCCTCATTCAGGGATCATCGGAAAAACAGGAAAAGAGATCCATAAACGAGCAAAATCATCCAAGGAAACGAACAAGAAAATCCAATAATCGACTGAGAATCACAAAATAGCTCTACTTATTTTTTTTGGTACTTCTCTGCTTTTGTTTTTGCTTTCGAGTTTTAATATGGAAGTTGAAATCTGTGACGCCAAAGCTCCTGTTCGCTGCTCCACACAAGGTTAGTAATCACCCTTGTCTTACATTTTGTTTTTGATTTCTAGTAATAAGAATATAATTTTGTGTCGTTATCTCGATTCTGCCCATCTAAATTCGCTCAGTTACAAAAATGGTTAGTAAAGATTAGTGTCAATGAGAGGGACTTTTGATTTGCCAATCTAATTATGTGCGTGTTTTATTTCTCTAAACGTAAATGCTGCCTCTTAGATGTATTTTGTACACATAGACTAATTTCAAGCAGTAGACTGAAGTCGAATCGTTGTTTTTGTCATCTATATAACTGAAATCGGTTCACTATTCTTGTTTGAAATTTTTACATGTACATGTAACTAAGGGTGTAATGTTATGAGATTAAAGGTTGAGTTGAGGAGTTTGCTCTTTGTTTGAACTTAGATACCACGGTTACGATTTGGTTAATAAATCAATCCCATGTGAATAAAAAAAAATGATGTGGTTCTGCCTAAGGAATGTTGTTAATGTTAAAAGAAAAAAAGAAAACATATTAGCAGACTTAGTGGTTTGCTAATTTATGTACTGATTTGGTATACTTGTGTTATAAGTTCAACCTATCCTTGTACATTTGTAGTCTTCATTATTTAACGGAGAGTAAATAGCAAAAATCCCTGTTTGTCTTCTGCCTAATGTAGAATAATGTTTTATTGCTTAATATAGACCTACGAGCTGTTCGGACATGAGTTACCTGTTAGAATCCCTTTATCAATAAGAATATTCAAGCCTATCCTGCTATGATCCTCGTTGAAACTTTGTGCGCTTTCAACTCGATGTAGGATAATATATGGGATGGATGATAGTTTATCTAGGTTTATTGCTCGCTGTTAGAAACTGTTCTTTTCCTAAAACCAATATGAGAAGATCTTTAAAAAACTGAATTCGTGAACCTCTAAGGAAAAGTCGTTGATGTATGTAAAAGCTTAAATCAATTGACATGTGAAAATGCATCGGATTTGTTTAAATACTCTTGTTTCTTTGATTTTTTTTATTTTTTTTTATAACTAGAGGTTGAAGGTTTGAATCAGTAAATTCTTCTGAAGGTTTCTACCATTCCCCGAACTTGAATGCAGCCCTTCGTTTCGGTTGACTCTAAATGCCACATTTTGGGTTACACTTTAAAATGTAAATATCATGTTTAAGTCTTCACATTTTTAGTGCCTGTAAGAGTGGATGCTATCTCCCTTGTGTCTAAATTCTAGAATCTCGACTAAGTTATGCACATTTTGTTTGCCATGTAGCATGTTGCTTTTTGTTATCATTTTGCTTTGAATCTATCAGATTGTTCTTAATATGAATCAATTCCTAAATAACTAAGTCGGTTGCTCGATTCTCTACCCCTATTTGTTTTGGGACTTCTAGTTCTAATGTTAAGAATAAAGAAAGGAATTTTATTTGTTGATCAACACATGTGAAATAGCTCATTACCAGTAGCTTTTCTCTGCCTATTTGATGTATTTTTCAGTTAGTATTGGCTTTGTTTCATTGTCCAGCAAGACTCTTCACGACAATTTTATTAGCCATTAATGATGAGCATGTCTAAGTAGCCGAATATAGGCTAGAACATGAACAAAATTTATGAATGTGATTGCCTCCTTCTTTGTTTTGGGCTAAAGTGCACCATTTACTTTGCTGAAATTTTACAGATTTCAGTTTGTATATAGTTGCTGCTTTACCTTGTGAATTAGATAGACTAAGTCTACTTTAGCTCTACTTAATAGCCAATAGAAGCATTTATAGAAGCCACTCTTTACTCCTTATAAACTAGGTATGAATATTAGTTGTGTTCTCTTTAGAAACTATGTGTTATGTTGTTTGTTTCCTTTGTTAGACTCAGAAAGAATAAACATATGTATTCCTATACTTCAATAGACAATTGCAGACATACACAAGCTAACTTCATAGTGTGGAAAACACCTCCCTAAACTATATACTCCATATCTAACTCACATGAATTTTAGAAAGATTTGATTTGTAAAAATCATGTCTATTAATGTATTTATTGGTGTAAGTCGATTCAAGTTTGTGTTAACAGATGACTATGTGAAATTCATTTTGATTTCCTTTTTTCACAAGTTTGAAGCTCATTTGCTAATTTTTCTTTTTCTTATTTTCTTTGTACATGTACACTTGGGAGCGCGTTTTGGAGTTAGTATATGACTCCATCTATGCCCAAATCAGATAAAGCAACTAATTGCCGCATAAGCTCATGTCTAGCAGCCCATTTTCACGTCAATAGCGTCCAGTGCTTCCTCCTTAGTTCAAAGCTTCGCATTTCTTTTATAGATGCATACATTTATATTGACTAACATTTTACACGGTGTTTTGCGCTTATATTTATATTTTCTTTATTTGTGTTCGACTTTGTAAACCAACCAAGAATGGTAGTAAGACGTAGTCATTAACCCTCCCGCCCTTTATAGATATTGGATTTAGTATAGTCACTTGGCTTAAATCATTGCTTTCCAATTAAGTTTTGTTTGTTACTCAACATTTTTAGTTGTGAGAGCATGAGTTTCTTTTTTTTTAAGAAGTTTAATTTGGAAATAATGTTTTCGAATGTCATGAATCTATTTTCAGATTTTTCTCTTTTAAACAAGTGTTTAAAGTGTAACTTTGGGTAGACTAAAGCGTAGATTTCGGTGATTCAAAGTGCAGATTTTAAGATTAAAGATATCACTTTTCTTGAGAGCTTAGGAGTGGTATATTGAGCCATAAAAATGCAGCACTTTGAGCTCAAAAATGCAGCATTTTAAGCTCAAAAGGATACAGAATTTGAGTGTAAAAGTGCAAGTTTTTGAGGCCCAAAACACAACCCTTTTGTAGGCTGTTAAGTGTAATTTTTAGCTTGAAAATTGTAGTTTTAATAAGAGATAAAATCTGGAGTTTTAACAACTTTGTCCAACAGATTCTTTTAGGTCCTAAGGGTGCAGATTTTAGGTGCAAAAAATGTGTAATTTTTTGGAACAAAAAATGCTTCGTTATGAGAGTTATATGATGCAAATTTTGAAGTTCAAAAATGCAGATTTTTAGCGTTAAAATTGCAGTTCTTTTTTAGTGTAAAAATGCAGTTTTAACATGCTCTACAAAGCAGATTTTTAGTGTAAAAATGCAGCCTTTTCCTTAGTTTTCGAACACCATTTTGTGGGATCTAAAAGTATAAATTTTTGGAACTAACCACTATATTTTGAGAGTTTAAAAGTTTTAGTAGTTCGAGTCTAAAAGTGCTTGAAAATACTACTTTCGAAAGGAAAAAGAAACTTGATTTTAGAAAGGCCAAAATGGATGTTATAAGGCACGCTAGAATTGTTACCTTTTTAGTCTTGAAAACACACGGCTTAAGTAGTCGTTCCGAGAAGGACCAAAATATTCATTAGCTTTATCTATAAACTCTCACTTAGGACTTTATGTTAAGGAAAAACTTATCCTTTAAAACTCTCAAATGATTTTGAGACTAGCGTAAGGCTAAAGTTGTTATCGTTTTAGAAATAGATATTTTTTTTAATAAGTAAATAAATAAGGAAGTAGGTCTATATATTTTATTAACAAAAATAAATGTAACTATAGAATAAGTTTCAATAGTTAGGCCCACTTTATTTTATTTTTTCTTTACATCACCCCTTTGTGAAGAAATTATATATACTATTATTACTGTCTCTATTTTATAAAACACATATTGCAAAAATATTTTAATCTCTTATCATGCTATTTTCAAGATCTTAGATATGCCAACATGTTCAAAATACAAGGTACACACATATATATGCCATATGCAAAAAGGTACAAATCATATATATAGTTTTTGTTTTCTCTATATGTAACTTATTATTTTGCTATACTTCATATTATTATTTTTCTCATACCTACTATCACCTTCTACTTATTTCTATTTTTTTTTATATAATTTATAAATCCATACATTTTAACATACACATTATTTTACTACATGTTTGCAACTCGACTACTATATCATTTTATTTTATTTTCTTTCACATCTTAATTATATATATAAATTAAACAACAAATTTTTATATCCTTTGAACTCAACATTTATTTTGGATACATTTATACAAGACGCATCTATATTTTTCAACATATAAAACTATCATACATTTTAGTACATTTATTTTTATTTATTTATTTATTACTGTATGATAAACATACTACTATTAATTACATAGGCATATATACGTCGTATGTATTTTACTCTTTTCTTTAAATAATAAAATTTACTTACCATTGATTTTTTTTTAAAAATAAATAAATAAACAGGTTTTCCTAATTATATTTTCCTAAATTGAGTTTAAGGACTATCTTCGGATAGGCTCTGAGGGATGATTAATACCTTCGCCTCGAGTAACCAAAACTCTTACTCAGAATTTCACTGATTTCGTAAATCAAAACAGAGTTTACATTTACATATTAAAAAATGATTTTCCTAATATTTTCCTTAAAATTTAGGTGGCAACTCTAAAACAAAAATACATTTTTTTTTCAAAATCAGAGTATCAGCCATATTATGTTGTGAATTGTTTCGGTTGGTTCGAAATAGGAGTGCAACAGTGATTACCCATGCTATCTAATTGAATGACAAGAGGTGATTACCCATGTCACAAGATGTAAGGACAAGAGGCAATTACTCATGTTCCTTTAACAGCTAAGATGAATATGAATAAGAACTATTCCGTGGAAGTTAAGCTTAGAACCGAGTGGACAAGTGGCGATTACCCGTGTCCCATAAACTATGTGCCAACATAGGATTGTCTAGATAAACATTAGCTAGTGGATCCATATAAGCTAGAAGTTCATGGCCCTTACTTTGACAAGTAGGACAACCTCTTTATATGTCGATTAAGGCTACTTCCCACAAACACGTTATGATGAAATAAGGTTACTTCAAGGAAGTATCTCATGCATGTTTTAAGATGATGACTATCTGCATTGATCATGTTTTATGACTCGTGTTTCCTAACTCTTATGTCATGTTTAGCTTGGTCATTACATCTTATGAAGGTATCTCTCTTTAAGCATGTTTTCATAAGTTTTATGCATGGCTATCATACTTGGTACATATTTTGTACTAACGCATACTCTTGCCTACATTTCCCCAAATGTAGGGTCCGATAATCAGGGTTTCCAATTTCATTGCTAGAGTTCGTTAAGGAAATTTCGAGCTTTGGTGAGTCCTCATGCTTCGAGGACGGACATTTATTATTTCCAGTCTTTCCTTATTTTCAGTTTTTGAACATGATGAACGGGCTTCGCGCAGATTCATTCTTATGTACTAGATAGATTTGAGACTAATGTTTTAGACTTTCGCTTTACTTTTATAAAATGTTTTGGACTTGAAATGTTCCTCTTAAACTCTTATATTCTATTTCTTGTATGATGAAAGTTAAGTGGCTTGTATGGGACCTTGTGGGGTCTTATACGCCATGTTACGCATAGGGGCTACCTATAGTCGTGACAACATATATATATATATAAATCTCACATGTATCTGGAGTACTAGATACACGAGTGAGATGGGAGGGAAGTGAGGGAAGCTAGTGAGATTTGTATGTATCCCACTATGTACAGGTATCTGGTATGATTTGCATGTATCTGGGATGCTAGATACGCAAGTGAGATTTGTCTATGTATCTCAGATACATGTAAATCCATTTGGATATAATGTACCTAAAATAAATTACACCTAATTTTGACCTCATGTATCCAAAAATACATATATTTGGACGTATTTGGATACACCAAAATCTGGTAAGATTCGTTATGTTGCAAATTATCATGTATTTAAGTAACTAGCTCCTAAACTAGTGAGATTTTTATAAATGAAAAATTTATGTGGTTAAGCAAACTTATACTACTTAATTAGTCATCATAGCTATAGTTTGCTATAAATACCACTCGCGACTAATATTAATCATTAATTATGTGGGCTTACTTCGAGTTGTATAATTAGCTACGTTTGTATAATTTGTCACATTTGTATAATTCGCAACTAAAAATTCTTCTTTGATTTGTATTTATATACGATGGTTTGTATTTGTATATGACGATGATTTCCTTTAGTTTTTCAGTTTTATCACCATATACATTTAATCTTTTTGTGTATAACTTTTTAAAGGTTATATGATCGTATAGTTTTCAGATTTTGTATAATATAATTTGTAAAATATGGTTTTTAGGCATTTCGGATACATAATTAAGGATCCAAATATATTATTGTTGATACATTATGTATCAATCTGTTGCACTTATTAAAGAAAAAAAAAAGCTGAAAAATCAAATTAAGATCTCATAGTATCCATCTGTTGCTCTAATTAAGGGGGAAAAAAAATTGAAAATCAAATTAAGATCCCATAAATTGCGCTATTTCATTCCAAATTATTGTCAAGAATTCAATCATATAGGGTAACTAACCAAAAAATTCAAAAATTAAATTTCTTCTTCTTGTTCATCGTTCTTTCTGTTTCATAAAAACTTTTGTCGAAATTTTGGATAAGCGAAGTGAGTTATGAAGGATATAAAAGTGATGGAATTGTTGTTGGACAAACAATTTCTTTTGTGAATCTTCAAGTTCATCGAATATCCTTTCGATTTTGACTCAAGATTGTCCAAAATTTTGAGATTCAAAATTCTTCTCCCAATTCATTGAAGATCCTTTCAATTTTGATTCAAAATTATCGAAAATTTTGAGAAGATACATCATGAAGATCCTTTCAGTTTAAATTAATAAGTGTTGTATTTCTACTAGATACATTAAATAAGAAAGTGTTGCCCATAAGATTTTAGGTTTAAGATCAATACATTATTGTTGATAATTGTTATGAATCAGATAAATTCAAATTTACGTATCATAACTAAAAATATTAGTACATGATACATTATTATTTATGTATCTTATTTTGTTTGAGAAATACTATAATTTAAAATTAAAAAAATACATTATACATGTAATTGTTCCAAATTAGCTTCTTTTTTTGTGTGTTATACATCACACAAAGTTTATGTATCAAGTACATTTATATTGAACATGATAAACACTAATCGAAGATTCAACAACATTAGAGTTATGTATTAATACCTTAAATATGAACATGATACATTGCATAAAATAAAAGTTATTGTAGCAGTAATGTATCGAACCAATGATAACACTAACAAAGACTAATTTAAGACTCAAAATAAACGAGATACATTAAAATATGTATCTTTGATTGTGATGGCCGTGCAATGGCAGATCCAACTTTTTTCTTCTTTTTTTGGACGTTTTTCAACAGTAGATACATTAAAAGAAAATAAATATTTTTCAAGAAGGTTCAATAACATTTCAAAAAATTTCAACGATGATAAAATTAACTAAAATTACAAAGGTTCAACAAGATTTCAATGGGACAGGGGGCAGAGATAATTTTATTTTTATTTTTTAAGATGAAAAAATTAAAAAAAAATAATAAAAGAAATCGTAAATTGAAGTGATGGAAAGAAATCTACCTCTTGAATAATTAAAAATCATTAATTGGAAATAGAAAAGATTTGAAATTCAAAAATAGATTAATTGATGTAATTATGGAGAGATTTGTGGCATAAAAAAGGGAAGGAAAGTCATGAATATGAGATTTCAAATTAATGTATCCAGACGAGGGGATGATGGGAGGAAAATAAGGAATTTTTTATATTTTTTGAAATGGTAAGGAAAATAAGAAAATATGATAATAAATGGTGTGTAGTTAAGTAATTTTTCCCAAAATGTATTTTGATGTTGACCAAAAAGGCCCAATGATTTTTACATCACATTGCAATGGATTTTCAGCCCACTCTTCGTATCAGTTTGGTTTTCTTCAGTCAGAAAAGAACATCTCAAAGTTATAACAGGTCCACTTTAAGTAATCAAGAATCTGATGGACTGTTTGGACATCAAATATATTAATTGAATTCAAATACTTAAGTTCAGCATTTTAAAATATTGGTTTGGTCATCAGCACTTAATTATGTGTTAAAGTGAAAAATTGAAATATTAGTCTGAACAATATTTCAAGTAAAACATTATTTTGCACTCAAAAGTCAAAAAAGTATTTAACTTTTACTGACTTCTTCCATGAAATGAAAATTCAAGCTTAAGATTAACTATAACTCCAAATACATCTTTTTTCCAACTTCAATCAAATATTCTTCAAACGTTTAGTTGCAGAGTCAGAATTTTTACTCAAAAGGTTCAAAATACAAAAATATCTAGAAAATTTAACATCTACTATATATACATAAAAAATATTTTTAATTATACATAAATAGTATTATTTTTTTAT
This sequence comes from Solanum commersonii, assembly GCA_029007595.1. Taxonomy (NCBI): domain Eukaryota; kingdom Viridiplantae; phylum Streptophyta; class Magnoliopsida; order Solanales; family Solanaceae; genus Solanum; species Solanum commersonii. The sequence goes on along the minus strand of JAJTWQ010000003.1, from coordinate 11,083,165 downwards.
CAAAAATGATTCGAATGAAATTCTTAAACCCTTACTAGCTCCACCAGCGAACTTCTACTAAATTGCCTTGACTTGGATGGTAAAGTAAAGAATAAATCAAAATTGAGGCCAACGAGTAGCTATCAAAATTGTGCTGGCAGGACCCCATAAAATACACCTCTTCTTGATCCACTTCCATCCAATTAAAAATGCCAAATAAAGTGTATGTTTAGTTGTACTTTCATTTCACTAATAGCCAATATATAGTATAAAAGAGACAGCAAATGCAATTCATATGGGATGTTCCAATGTAAACACATCATACCAAATGTGCCTCAATAAGTCAAATATTAATTTTTTAAAATTCAAATGATGTAACATTAAATCCAATTTGGTTCTAAACATCACTTCACAAATAACATTAGACCCTTCAAATGTTATTTTCATATTCATTGTAGAATCCAAAAAATGGTGTTATATTTTTTAATATAAAACATTTTCCATTAAAAGTTGAAACAATACAACATGACTAAATATTGTATGTCTCTAAATTAAGGCATCTAGAAAAGGCTCTCTTTATAATGGGCCATGGCCTAGCTAATGTACATTATCTTTCTCTATCTTATCTCTTTTTCTTTTTGTGGGAGAATTTTTTTTTTAAGAAAAAAATTTACGTAAATTAAAAGAATATATCTTTTGTGCACAAGTGCTGTTAAAATTAAACATAAATTTATTCATGTTTTGCCTGAAACATGTCTTAATTGATAGGGTAAAACTTTCATAGCATTATAACCCTGAGACAACCTTATTCAGTTTTGTCATTACTCTTTCACTTTATATCGTTCTTCTTCTTTAAAATATATAAACAATAATCAATGCAAAAACTGACAAGTAACTATGAAGATGGATGATAATTTCATTTTAAAGATTATTTTGGCTATTTTTTTTATTAGTTGTTACCTTTCTCAAATACTAATTATACTCCTTATGTCCTAATTTATGTGACTTACTTTCCTTTTTAGTCCGTACCAAAAAGAATGACATATTTCTATATTAAGTAACAATTTAACTATAAAATGTATATTTTAATCTTAATGAAATGATTTACGGCCACACAAATTTTTATCATTCATTTTAAACCACAAATTTTAAAAGTCTTTCTATCTTTCTTAAACTTCGTGCCGAGTCAAACTACCTCAAAATGGGACGGAGGGAGCTTTTCTATATTGGTTTATTAATATTTTTCTCAAATAATAATTACAATAATCTTTTCTATATTATTGGTTATTTGTAATATTATTGAAAGTTTTACTTTTGCTTATTTTCTACTATTACTAAAATTATATATAAAAAAAAAATTGGTTAAAGCGATAAAATTATAAAATTGTATATACACACCCTATAGATCCATGAGACTTATACCCCGTGTCTCTGAGATTACGCCTCTCTCCGCAATATAAAATGCCTCATCTAACGTCCCAGCTTTTTAAAACACTTGATTCTTACCAAATCCAGAAGAAGAAGAAGAAGAAAATAGAAGATTGCGAGAATAACGCCGAGAAGGGTTGAGATTAGCAATTTTACTAAGCAATTAAAATTGGGATGGGAGAAAGATTTTTTAAAAACAAAAGTGGACATTATTCCAAAAATAATGATTGTTTGTTCTTGCATATTAAAGTTTTTGCTTTTTGAATGAAGTTATTCTTCAAACAAAAGTAGACCTCATAATATATGGGGTCACCCTTGTTTAGTAGCCCTAATAAGTATAAATATCCCTCATTCTTATCTATGATAAGTTATTTATCATCCTCTTCAATAGCATCTTACTATGATAGTGCAAAAAAATAAAATAGAATTGATATTTTATATAATATTATATTTATGACCTATAATTATAGTTAATGATGTATTATTTGTAAAATTATCTCTAAATAAAAAAGTAGCCTATTATTTATATTTTATTGGAGATATCATTTAAATAAATTTGTTAAGCTCCGAAGAGAAATTTGGAACATAAAAAACTCTTGCAAACTTGGAATAGGAGAAATTAAAAGGTGAAATTTGGAGATTTTTTGTGTTATTCTTGTTTTCCACACAGTCTACCTTATTAATTTTGTAATTAATCTTTTGGTGGATTTTAATCAATAACAATTAATCCAATAAAAACTAAATATCTATATTGGTATTAGGTATAGATGTATAACAACTTTGGACAAATAAGATTATTATAGGAAAGACTGATTGTATCATTTTTTTACCCAAATGTTATTTCTTCAAAATTTGAATTTTCAATGTAAAACACTAAAACTTCAAAGTAGTAACTTTAATATGGTGATAAATGTCCATAAATAAATGTATATGGTGATATTTGTTAACCACATAGTTTAACTTTAACATAATGTTTAATTTGATTTGTATATTATGCTAGTGATAATTAAAAGAGAATTAATATAAACTTTTTAACAAGATGCAAAATCCAAATTTAACAATATAGCTCAAATAAATTGTTTATCAAATAAATGGATTCATGAGTTGAATTTAAGTCTCATCTTGTTTAGCTAATTCTTATCTGATATTTGTTATTGATAGGAAATGGTATATATTCTATAAAATTAGATAAAATAGATGAAAGTTAACTTAAACATCAAGATCATGATCTAAAATATTTTACTTATATATGATCTAAAATACTTAGATAACTCACGTCCAAAATATCTACGAATTGGTCCCAAAGAATAAAAAGAGCCGCATATTCCAACCTCCCAATGATCTTGAAGGGACCACTTTTAGCATTTTTATTTAGACTTTGGAGTTTACATCAACAAACAGATGCATCAAAAGCAGATATAATTCACGAGTATAATTTCAGAAACTTTTCTTCAAACTCACATGACCCATAAACTCATTTGTTTTTTTCCTTCACCACAATACCTAATAATACCATAAATTATAGTAGTAAAAAAAATAGCCCTTTTGTGTTAATTTATTTGTCAGATTTTAATTTTAATTTGATATAAAATTTTAAACAGTAAAAAAAATAAATTTTATGATTTTAAATTATAAATACATGAAATGTATCAAAATATTATTTGAACTTGTGTTATATCTTATACATGCCATGTGAAAAATTAAAATTAAGAAATTGTCAAAAAGAAAAGGAGGGTTTTTTTTTTAAAAAAAAAATGGATGAAAAGGACAAATAAAGTAAACAAATACTAACGAATGAATTTTTTTTTTATGTATAAACTTTGATAATATAATTTTGGGAAAATTACATGGTTAAGTAAACATATACTAGTTAATTAGTCATCATAGATATAATTTTAATTAATTATCACTTGCGACCAACATTTAATGACAATTACGTGGACTAGGGTTTCGAGTTTGTATATTCACACTTGAATAATTCGAAATATGTATAACTTTTGTATAATATAATTTAATTTGTATAATTGTTTAAAGTTTAATGTTTGTGTTTATATAAATTCGTTATTTCGAGTTTATACAAAAACAACTCAATTATATAAATCTACCCGCGAATTATACAAACGAGACAACTTTAAACTGTAGCTACAATCTGTAAATATGTAAATTATAACTATGGAGCATAATTAAATTTATTACCATAGTTGTTAACGAAAATTTCCCAATTATTTTTATATATTATTAAAATGCTCAAAAAACCACTCTGGGTGACAAAATATAATAAGATGACTGACCTCAAATGCAAAGGATGACAAATAGGATAACTACTGACAAAACTTATTGAAAATTGTTACACTATCCATTATTGTCTTTTATTTTTTCTCAAATATTTGGAGAAGTGGGGATATTATATTTTTTTATTTTTGCTGAAAGGATATTACAGTTCATTGCAAAACCATTGCTTTGTAGATCCCTCTTTTCTAATTAGAATAGCATATTAAACGAAATTTTATACATCAAATCTAAGAATGGAATATATACATATCATATGTCTACTTTGTGGAAATAAAGAAATTATTTCGGAAGAACTTTCAACTCGAGTAAATCCCTCTTCTCCATCATTTTTAAATAAATAAATCATGTCAAAAATATATTTAAACAATACTATAAGTAGTTTTACCAGAAATAAAATTAGTTAAAATTGCTTCTTTTTTTCTTTTTTCTTTTTTCTTTTTTCTTTTAGTTAAAATTGGTTGAAAAGAGGTTGGATTTTTCTTTTTAAGTCTTTTAGAGTGAGTGAGGGATAACTGTTTACCAGCTCCTGACACAACTAACTACATTTACTTGTTAACTACCAAAATCATTTAGTTTAGTTAACAATAATCACAAAGTAAAGAAGTTTAATATTTTAAGTGCACTTTAATTTATTACTATAAATTATTAATTTATCTATCAATTATCATATCAAACTTAATACAAGTCAATCAATTAGTTTTATTTGACTCCTATATTGAAATTAATAAAAAAATTAAATAAAGTGAGTACAGCAAATCACACTTGTAATATTTCTTTTTTTAAAATTATATCAAGTCAATATAAATCAAGTAAAACGAATGTGTCACACTAAATGAATGTGTTTGTAACACATTGAAAGTCATCCCTTTCTTTATGGTGGGAAAGTAAAATATTGCGAAAAAATAATCGTTTCTAAATGACTTTATAATATGTCTATATCGCAAGCAATGAAATTATAATATTATATTTTCTATGATTATGGACTCTACTAGAACTAGAAGATATCTTTGATCCCTTGCGACATGTCCCTGTCATCCACTTCTTCTTTTTTATTCGGTATTTCGTAAACTTTTAGGTATGAAATGTCAATACACCTGTGAATAAAATTATTTTATTTTGGAAAGATATATTTTATTAACTTTGAATATTTGAGGGAAGTAATTTTCTTAAGAACACGGTATATTCAGTGGACAACTTTCTTCTTTTTAATATTATTTTTTATTGCATATTATATATTTTTTTTACTGGTTTTAACTTTTTGATTTTGAAAATATATGTATTTTAAAGGGAAAAGGGTCAAAAATACCCTTCAACTTTGATTTATTGGTTGGTTATATCCTTACCGTTAAAATAAAGTTGTTCTTACTCCTATAGTTACAAAACTTATCATTTGTGCCCCTCCTTAGACGGAAATTCCCAAATCAACAAAAATTAATCCGGTTTCAGTTGAAATTACCCGATTATCTATTTTAACCTAAATCCTATCCACTAGATTAAAAAAATAAACGGATATCATTTAAATCTCCAAACCTCTCTTTGAGTTCGTCGTTTCTCCTCCTTAGCACCACTTTCCCCTCCCAAAAATGTGAAGTGAATCCAAGAGATCATGAAATTCTTTGTGACAGACCGAATGACTGATGCACGAAGTGTCAAGATTAAGAAGAACAAGGATATGGCCAAGTTCAAGGTTTGCTTCTCTAGGTTTTGATTAACGTTTCAAGCACACCTCATCCAATTCTAGGTGCAAATGATCGTTAGTCAGTATAAAATTCAACAATTAAGTTGGGGTCGAATCCCATAGGGAGCGGTACGTGTTCAAATTCAATCAAGAAGTATGAATGTGATCTAATCAGCTATAGGAATAGAAGTTATCGAAAAATACATGAAACAAACTAAAAGGTGTGACACGAATGTCAAATGGGGGGGTTTTGGTTTTCAATTATCAACTACAAAGCAATCACAAACAATTCGAAATAACAATAAGGAGAGGAATTCTAGGGATGTGATCGATTATAGGCAAATGTTGATATATGGGTAATTGAAACTACTAGTAAATAGCTAAAAATCAGTGAGTAGGCTAGACTATTAGGGAGATAGCTTTCTCTCGAACAACTATCCCGAATTAGGTGATTTCTTTCGAACATCAACAAGCATGAAAATGAAGAACAACCCACACCTTAATTCATCCACTCTCTCGAGCTAAATGGGTAGGATTGGGTTTAGGATTCACTCTCTCAAGCTGAACCCAACTCAACCCAATACCTACAAATCATTAATCAATAGTCTTAGTTCTAAAACCTCTCTCTCAAGGAAGCCAAGAACACAAGGTTAGAGCTGCATTTGCAACTACAATTCATAAATTAAACCACAATTAATGATTAAACTCACTTTAATTTAGCATTCAAACTAGTAACTAACAATACCCATAAACTAATTCAACCCATAATCACATGATCGGTTACCAAATCGATTAGCCATCAACTGGGTAAGAGTAATTTAGTCTTTACAATGCTTCAATTTGCAGAAAATTCGACACCCATTTCCAAAATCTCCAAATTAAATCTCCAAAATCCTTCAAGTCTAATGAGAAACTCCAAAAAACTCAAGAGAGAAATATTCTAAACTAATTCAGCATAAGTCAGCCCCCTAAATTAACTGTTCAAAATCTAATTTATAGGTGCCAAAAATAAGCCACGAAGGGACATTAGAAGAAGTAACTCGGGTTCACCGAACCACTAGGTGAACCGCCCAATTAACTCTTCTATCCCATTTTTTCCTTGACATTTAACATCCTCAAGTCTTGTAACTTTGGGAGATCTCTCTTTGCATCGCGGAACTGCTCAACGATTCACCGACTGCCCCTTTTATATCGCTGACTTGGTTTCTTCCCTTAGGGCTGGCATACTGGAACTTTAGGCGGTCAAAGTAGCCACTCGGCGACACGCTAAGTGCTCTTGGCGATCCTCGGGCTCACCTTTCTTCACTTCTTCAGTTTGTTTTGTTCCTTTTTGTCTGTCAGTGTCCTTGCTTTGCTCCTCAATCCATATACCTGAAAATTAAGGATTTAGCATCAGTTTATGACACAAATTAAGCATTTAAGGACACAAAATCTATATAAACAAAGCCCCAAATGAGTTTAAATCTCAGACTCATCAGGTATCTTTATACACGGTGTGTGTCCGACTTTGAGAAGACTAGCAAGTTGAAAAAATCACTTCCTTCAGGTTTGAGCGTATAGGACCTGTGACGAAAGATTTATGTTTTTCTTAGAGTACAACGCAATGGAGAATTGTAATTTAGTTCCTTTAATCTTCATTGATTACTGCTCTTCAATCTTATTCTTCATCTCGTTCCTCCATTTCTACAGCAAAACAAGTGTAACGTTCTCCTAAAACATCAAATTTCAAATTTACCGTATTTTTTCAATTTAATTTTCAAACTGAGTTTATGAAAATCACACATATGTTTTGTCGTTCTATCGAATTAAATCAGTGTACATATGCACTGTCACGCCCCGAGCCTACACCTTGGACGTAACTGGCACTTGAAAACCATTGTTGGTTCCTAAGCGAACCCTTGGCCTGACTCATTACTCAGCGAAAAACTTACTCAAGCAAAAATGGAAACTCATGATGCAAAAATAATTTTAAAACTTACTTTAAACTCAACTCCAATAATCGTCTGAAAATAATTTAACAAGTATTAGTTAAATGCCTCATGAACTCAAAACATTACAATAACAAAGGGAATAATGATAGACTCCTCGACCTTCAAACTATCTATGAAGCCTCTACTATTACAGAAGGATTATCGGGACAAGACCCTTGACATCCTAACAAACTGAAAATAAAAGTGGAACCCTCCGAAAGCAAGGAGGCTCACCAAAGATAATTGGAACAACAAGTGGTATCAACAGAGCATTTATTGATGACCTGAATACATGTATTTGCATCATAAAAGATGCAGGCCAAATGACATTAGCACATGGAATGTACGAGCATATAAGGGGAACTCTGAAGCATAAACATATGCTTGAATTTGATAAAAAAGGAACATACTTACCTCGTCTCATCTCACTCAACTCGACTCAACTCAAGGATACTCAACTCAAAGATACTCAACTCAACACAAGCATACTCAACTCAATGATACTCAACTCGACTCAAGGATAAAGCAACAATAAAAGATGCAATATATGGAAAGCTTTTAAAACAATAGATAATAAATCAATTGTATGTAAAAAAAATAATACAATAATAACTCTTATTTGGGAGTTTCTCTAACCGACAACCATCACTATGAGCTACGTGATGATACAACATCTCGTCCACGCTGCCAAAACTGCCGTATACCTAGCCGGAGTATAGGACTTCCTCAACTAAGTAGATCCACTAATCTATGCTTAAAATCAATAATAAATCATCTAAAAAGTATGACTCTTTTTACCCATGTTGGCATACATGGTTTATGAGAACTTTGAGTTGTTTGAACTCGTCTCCATATCAATACTCAATACTACTCCCAATAATATATAACTCATGCTCAATGTTTAAAAACATTCCTCATCCTCTAACTTTGAGATTATTGATAACGTTCAAATATACTTCTTGAAAAGAAATATAAACAATCATATGCAATATATTTACCCAACTATGAGTCGAGGTCGATCCCACAGAGAATATGAAAGAATATTGTCAATAGCAAATATTTAACTCGATAGTCGTTATATAAAAATGGAGGGTTTTAAATTAAAATAAAATAAAGACAATAAAAAGATAGCTTTGAACTAAGTATTTATTTATATTTAGATTATTAAAAGTAACTAAGAATATGTTCCTCATAAGCTCATAACGCATTAATCCTAATAATAGTAATCATTTTCTAGTGTCTTACATGCAAAGTGATAAGTTAGGTATCTCTAAATCCTTGGTCCAACATCTAGAGAATTTCACCCCGCACCTTGGTCCGGCTACGTGTGTATAATTTACTAACCCTTACCTTTACCTCATATTAGACATCATAATTGATGTTTGGCTTAGTTATTACTTCGCACCAATTGACACTAGCCTATTAGATAGTATCACACTAAATCTATGTTGATAATTCTTTTCTTGTTGATTACCTCCTTGGTCCGGCAAGTAGCAACAAGGCGAGTTCTAACGTGTGCACTCGTTAAAAAGACTTCTAAACGAAAGATTTATCAATGCATGCAAAATACTATTCAAGAATTGCTTATTTACTATTCATACTTTGTTAATTACTCATGGTTCCCACAACCCTAGTTATGAAAGTTAGCTACTCATTATCTCAAAAACACAATCAAAATTTATTAAACTAAATATGCTTGGGTTAATCATAAAAAGTTAAGAACAATAACTAAACTATCTTTTATTAATCACGAATACAAATAAATAATAAAGGAGAAGAAAGAATAAACCACAATTCTCCGGCCTCCACGGCGGCTCTTCCAAAGTTCCTAAGCTAGAAGAAAATTTATATTGTGTCTTGTATCTTGGTTCTTGGCCTCCTTTCTCTTTTCCAAATAATTATTTCTATGCACTATTTATAGATATAGGAAACCCTAAATAAATTAATTGAGTCCAAATTAAATTAGGAATCCAAAACCAAAAGGAATTAGATTCCTTTTATTTACTTTTTCGCCGCGTGTATCACCGCCTCAACATATTTCTTCACTATTCTCTTGCTGCCACGTGGCAGCAGCAAACATAACAATTGAAATTCATCAATTTGTAGCCATCGTTTCCTTATATATATAAATATATTATTTTATTCAATTTAATCCATTAAGCTGTCTGCTTGATTTCCTTCTTCAACCTTCCATCTTTAATTCATTTTAGCCCCATTTTTCGTCATTTTTCCACCAATTTAATCCTACAAATAAAATACACAATTTAGCACAATCCATAAAGTTTATGCTCAAAAAGGACAAATATAAATAATAAATGTGAGAAATAATGATTAAAAATATGTATTTTTAGCCTCACATCAATTATTACCAAAAGACCCTCTTAAAAGAGGTGTTACTCTATACTCCTCATAAATTCATTTAGGAATAAATGTTCCTCTCGTTTTAAATGTAAAAGTGTTACATGCTTGGGAATTCTTAGTTCCCTTATACTCATTTTGAAATATGAGACTACTCAACTCTCCTCATCCTCATCCTCATTTACTCAAGTCTTAAAATAAATTATAAATAATCGTAAAAGACTTCTCAAAATAGGGTTCATGCTGAATTATGGACATGAACAACTCAATCCAAAGTTTTCAATAATCATATATAGGACTCAATACCCGAAACTCAATAACTCCAGAACTCAAGGACTCAATGATACTACTCATCTCAAGAATGCTCGACTCATAGGGTTCATGCAAAATTATGGGCATGCACGACTCAACTCAAGGACCTTCATGTATAACATATGGTAGTCCCATAATTAGGAATAAAATCTCAAAAGGGAGTAGGAACTAAATACTCAAGAACTTTACAACTCGAAGATAATACTCCTCTCAAGAACACTCAATTCATAGAGTTCATGTGAAATTATAGACATGAATGACTCGACTCAAATGTCTCAATGACAATATAGAACTCATGGGTAAAACTCTTCTCATCCGCATACTTACTTCCTCAAAACTTAGCTCAAATCGTTAGTTGATTTCAAAGGAATTCACAATTTGACTCAAAGACTTTCTTGAACTTTCCTTTTAACTTTACCTTGAATTTGGAATATGAATTCAAGAGTTATGATTAGAATATGTAAGATCTCTCAATGATTAATGAAGAATTTAAGAGTGTATATCAAGAAGAGAACGTGAGTACGATTCGAGGGAATACACAGAAGGAAGGACGGAAGGGGAAGCGACATGGCAACCCTAGTGCATTGAGTGGCGCATGGAGCCAACCCCCAAATTACTGGGTAGTGTTTGAGGTGCACTGCTGGCACGCCACACCAGGCCCCAAACTACTGACCAGTAATATTGATGCAGTGGTGGCACGCCACCCCACACTTATACCAAGAAAACCGACAGATTTTCTTGCTCAATTTCAAGCCCTAACTCATCTAGAATCATATGATCTCTTCCAAACTCATTTAGATTTATAAACCCATCACTAATTCAACAATATCTTACTCAAAACCCATCAAGAACATCACTCATTCGCAAGACCCTCACCTCAAGAACTCAATAAGACTCTATTCTTTAAATAATGAACAAAACCTCAAGAACTTCATCAAAATCTCAACATTACTAAATCTCAACATTACTACATGAACAATGAAACATGTTTGGAGTATGGGTGAACGAATCCAACACTATGAGAGCTTACATACCTCAAAGAACTAGGTTCTTGGCGAAATCTTGGATGAACGCTTGAAACCTTGAACTTTTTCTCCTCTTGAATCTTCTCTCTAAATCCCTAAATGCTTTGGGGATGAATGAAACTGATTCCAATCAGTTTAAACCCTTACTTGGATTTAATCCATATTTAGACTAAGTGGGGGTAAGGAAAAGACTAAAATACCCATCCTTAGTTCGGGTGAAAAGGCCCTATCTAGAGAGGCTGCACTCCAACGGTTATATCTCCTTCATCCAGACTCGAATTTTTAGCAAACTCAGTGGAGTTGGAAAGAGGACTCAAATGTTTTTGATTTGATACCTCATGGGCCACCTAACTCGTTATGTGCTAAAATTTATGGTCGTTTGAAATTGACCAAAAACTTGAAAGGACTTACGGATGACTTGAATGAATTTCACTTTAGTTATTTTTGGAACTTGAGGTGCTCTTTTCTACCTGACTACATAGGAGGGAGTGATCAACCGATTTTTATATGGACAAGCATCTAGTGACCTTAACACCTAAGAAAATTTAAAATTTCTTGGTAAAATCTTATTCATAAACGAAGAATGATTCGAGTCTTAGCTCAATAAATTTTGGGATGTTACATGCACAAACAAAGAACAAGACCCGGCAATTGATAAACCAATCCAAGGGACATTTCTTTTCACAACTAATTCACAAGAAAATCATAAAAATGAAAGAAAATTTCACTTCTATTTCATCCTCTACCTCAAAAGGTTTTTATTCTCCGTCATCATCAAATCCATCTTCAAAATTTAGCAAATAACTTAATAGATATTTACAAAACTAGAGTATTTTTTGTACCGATTCGATCCATTTCCGATGAAATTGTATTTTATGTCTAATTTGGGAGGCCACTAGAGTTAATTGAGGAGAAGGTGACAAAAAAGTGTTGAGATTAAAATTTATGACAAAAAAGAACTTACCAAGTCAAACTTCTTTTTAATTAGTGATTAAGATAATTGGGGGTTAAAATATAATATTTAAAACTTCTAAACTTTTAAAAAATTCAAATAAACCCATTCCCAATTGTCTTTCTTTTTCTTCCTTGCGAACAGCTTGTAGTAGTATCGGGGGAGACATTGTTGCGAACAGATTGTTGGCGACTTCCAATACCTTCGTCTTGGTCTTATTCGTCATAGTCGTCATCTACCTCAAGGTAACACTCTTTTCTTTTCTTTCATTGTTAGGGTTTTGAGATTGTAAAGGTTGAAAATCCATTGGGTTTTGTTAGGCCTTCTTTGTTTTTAGCATATGGAAGTTTGTGGGTTTAACGATTTTGCTTGGTAGGGTTTTCTTGGGAAAAAAAGGTGGGTATTTTACACAAGATTTGTGTGCTTTCATTGATCCTTCTTCTGTTTTTTTTTGTTATCTATGTGGAGTTGTTCTTATCTTCTTCTATGTGGTGATTGATGGCTCTTTAATGTCTGCATTTTAATGTTTTGCCCTGTTTTAGGTTCTTGTTTTTTGTAGGAAAAAAAGAATTTGGTAGTTTTTGAGATAAATGTTTGAGACATTAGAGGTGTCTTTCTTGGACCTTTAATTGTTGCTCATCTTATGGAGAATGTTGTTCTTAGAGACCATTTATTTTTCTTAGTCTTAAGTTAGTTTGATCCTTGGTAGTTGAACACTGCTATTAGTTGTTATCTTCCAATATTATGATGTTCGTTAACTCTTGGTGGGTGTGTTTCATAGAATGTATTATAGTAACTAGCAACATATTCATTTTTTTCAAGCCTATAGTTTTGTTCATGATTTAAGAGGAAAAGTGTAGTATGGTTTTGTCACTTCCTGATGTTGTTGTTACCTTATTTTATAGTATGCTTTGTATACAACAACAATAATTACTATACCTCAATCCCAAACAAGATGACATATAGATGATTTGCATATATACTTCAAATAACATGCATCTTGCCAAATTTTGATGATATATTTATAATTGTTTACTCTATTTCTTTATGTGGTTTTGAAACTAACTTTCAAAATTATCTAAATGATAATGAATTGTCTTTTTTTATTATTATATTTTTATTTTATTATTTTTATATATAGATTGTGCATCCATGACTCCAAGGAAAAAACTAACAACTCATACTAAAAAGTATGAAAGGCGAATCAGAACACAAAGACAAAGAGAAAAAGAAGAACTAGAAAACACAAATTTGAAAAATCTATAGTAGTAGTAGTAGTAGAAGAAGAAGAAGAAGAAGAAGAAGAAGAAGAAGAAAGAAGGAGAACATGAAATAGATGTTTCTTCTACAAATGTAGAAAGAGATGATAGAGCAGTTGAGGAGGAACAATATGATATAGCCATTCCAGAAAAGGAGACATCTCCTATTGTTGAGTCTTCTCCGCTCAGTCCTTCACCCGATAACTTCATTGTGAAGTCGATTAGGTATGCAAATTACAATTTGGAGTAAATGATTGATAGGTATCCAAACTTAAGAGGTTCTTTAACTGTTAAATCGGAGTTACGTAAGTTTTCTAAATTTAGAACGATTTTAGAAAAATAAAAATTAGTAAAGTTCTTTCGATCTTCTATTTTCAGAAATTACTTACAACTTGAAGATCGTATAAGATTTCAAATGAGTTTAGTCTACCAACTTCTTCACCGTCAAATTTATAGCCATCGAAAAGATGAAATTTGGATAAATTATAGTGGCATGCCGATTTGTTTTGGAATGAAGGAGTTTGCTATCATCACCGGCTTAAATTGCCATAATGAAGAAGTGTATGATGGAGAAAATATGTCAACTAAGACAAAAATGAGACGAAAAGAAATTCTTGAGGTTGTGGGAAGGAGTTGCAAGAGAAATGAGTTGATTGAACATCTCCAAACCAAAAGTCTTAGTAAACATGTAAAAAAATCATTGTGTTTACTTTATTTTGTTCATAGCTTTCTTTGTGGAAAAGATGTGAATACAAATATTCCAAAAAAGTGAATTTTTCTCTCGGCCGATAGAAAAGCATTTTCTGCTTATCCATGGGGTCGTATTAGCTACGATACTACAATTAAGCATCTATTGAAAGCGGTGAAGACTATTGATGGGAAGACTACCAATCTTTATGGCTTTCCATGGGCCTTTATGGTAAATTTAATTTAATTTTATTTTAGTTTATATATATATATTTCATTATTTTTGGGTGATTCCAATAATTTGATCTCATTCTGTGATTATTTTATGTAGTGTTGGGCATTTGAGGTTGTTCCTTTTCTCCAAAATAAATACAAGGTGTTTTCGAAATAAGTGTCTTCATCAAAGATTTTTCGATGGCTTTTGGCGACTAATAACGAATCAGTTAGCATTAATGAGTTGTTTGATCCCCTCAGGACTCGGTAAGCATTATTCTTTAAACATTTTTAGTTAAAGTGAAATTGTTGTTGCTTTTCTATTTTTGTTGTAGCCTTTTCAACAAGTGTTTTATTTGTTTAATTAGTTATTGTCAATTGTTGAAGTTATTACAGCAATTGCTGGAACAATTAGAATAACTGGTATATAATAATATTTAAATGCAATAGTTGCTTTATCACATTTTAATTACTATTATTTTTACATGTAGATTGTGCATCCATGGATAATTCCTACATCTAGTGAAATGGAAATGGAATTTTTCACTACGTTTGTGCCTAAAAAATTAACCAAGGATGATAAGATTGAAAAGCTTGAGATGGATTTGAATGGTGTTGTGGCTATAAAAAGAGACATCATAATTGATGAGCATAATCTGGATGTAGGAGGTGGAGGAGCATCTTCTCCAATTGTTGAGAGAGTTTTTAGTGGTGTTGGTGATGGAGGAGGAAGAGAATTTACTCCAAATGTTGATAGATTTACTGATGGTGTTGATTTCGAAAGAGGAGGAGACTTCGGTGATATTAGTGGTGGTTTTGGAGTAGGAAAATCTTCTCTGATCGATGAGAATGTTCCTTGTCTTCAAGAAACTCCATCCACTAAGGAGACGATAGATTTATTGAATGTCAGAGTAGAGTGTTTAGAGAAAACTATCGTCACCATGAACGCTAAGATTGAGTCTTTAGAGAAAGCTATCGTCACCATGAAGTCTAAGAGAGGTATTAGGCCATCTTCAAAGATCTCTCATCCATATACTCCCAACTATGTTAAAAGAACAAGGAGACAAATTTCGGAGGCATTGCCAAGTGCTAGAAAAAAAAAAGGGAAAAGTGAATGAGACCATTATCGAAAAAGAATTGGTGTCCGGAGATAGTAAAGGTAAAATTATATTCTAATCATCTTTCTAAGATTTGTCTTGTGTTATATATATTTCATTTTTACATGTGAAATTCGTTGTTTTAATATTACAAATGCAGGGGCTGATTCGAATTCAAAAAGGAGTTGAAAGAGTGATGAAGAATGGGCTGCTTGTGAATATGCATTTTTACCACTATTTTGCTACTCTTTTAATTCACTTTTGTTGTACATTTGTGAATATGATATTTTGAAATTTATGAATTGAAGGGGTTGTTTGTGGATATGCATTTTTACCACTATTTTGCTACACTTTTAATTCACTTTTGTTGTACATTAGTGAATATGGTATTTTGAAATTGATGAATTAAAGGGCTGCTTGTGGATATGCATTGTTACCACTATTTTTCTACACTTTTAATTCACTTTTGTTGTACATTAGTGAATATGGTATTTTGAAATTGATGAATTGAAGGGGCTGCTTGTGGATATGCATTTTTACCACTATTTTTCTACACTTTTAATTCACTTTTGTTGTACATTAGTAAATATGGTATTTTAAATTTGATGAATTGATATTTTAATCGAAAAAAAGAATTGTGATGTTGTTAGTGAACTAGTTGAAGGTGAGGATTTGACTCATCCAATTGTTGAAATTCTCTACAGCAATTAAACAAGTTGTTGTATTTTTTACAGCAATTGGTGAAATTTTCTACAACAATTAACTAAATTGTTGTACTTTTCATAGCAATTGCTACAATTCTCTACAGCAATTAAACGAGTTGTTGTATTGTTTTACAACAATTGCTTAAATTTCTACAACAAGCACAAAAATTATTATACTTTTCATAGCAATTGCTGAACTTTTCTACAACAAGTAAGAAAGTTGTTATACTTTATATAACAATTGCTAGAAATTTCTTTAACAAGTAAGCAAATTAATTGGCTAATTGATTATTTATTGGTTGTAACACTCATATTTAATGATAAATAGAGTAGCGTTGATTTAATTTAAAAATAAAATTTATATTAGATAGTGATCTTGTATAATGAGATAGTTATTTGAGATACCAGACGATCAATTCCATTACAATTTCACATGTTATCAATTTATAATGAGTAATTGATTGTTTATTGGTTGTAACACTTATATTTAATGATAAATAGAGTAGTGTTGATTTAATTTTAAAATAAAATTTATATTAGATAGTGATCTTGTATAATAAGATAGTTATTTGAGATACCTGACGATCAATTAAGTATTTTCACATGTAATCAACTTAAAATGATAAATTGATTGTTAATTAGTTATATTAATCATATTCCATGATAAATAGGATAGTTTTGACTAATTTTAAAAGAAAATCTAGAATAGCTAGAAATTTTATTTGAATATGCTACAACAAATAAGTAAATTGTTGTACTTTTCATAGCAATTGCTACAATTCTCTATATCAATTAAACGAGTTGTTGTATTATTTTACAATAATTATTTAAATTTCTACAACAAGCATAAAAATTATTGTACTTTTCATAGCAGTTGCTGAACTTTTCTACGGAAAAGTAAAAAAGTTATTGTACTTTATATAGCAATTGCTAAAATTCTATATAACAAGTAATAAAGTAATAATAAGAATAACAATAAAATCAAATATGCTCTCACAATCAAAATAACAACAATTAGTACCAAAATAGATAAGATCAAATGTGTTCACAAATATTAACAACAAAAACAACAATTAGTACCAAAAAAAAAAAAGATAAGATCAAATATGTTCACAAAAAACAAAAAGAACAAATGTGTTTTTATGCAACATTTCTCTCGGAACATGTAGTCCTCTTGTGACCAATTCTTTTGCATAAAGAACATTTATTTTTCTTCGTTGAAAATGATTCCCCGATTCCTTTATGTCTTTTTGAGGACCTTCTTCCAGCCTTGACCGACTCAACAAAAGGAGAAGATATTTTTCTCTCTAAAATCTCAATAGGAGCTTCCCAAGTTTCTTCAGATGGCACCGGTTTAATTTCCTCCACATATGCAATAAGGTATACCTCTACTTTGTATACGAAGAGGAGTACTCATAAATGTGTCTCCCATAGTCATCACCATATTGGCATTGAAGCGCTGTCATAGCATATGGACAAGGTACTTTGTCAATGTCAAAGACTTTACAAATACAAGATTTGGCTAGCAAATTAACTGTTACAACTTTATCATGACCGGTGACAATATACTTGTAGTTGACAGTTTGATGGACCAATAGCTTGTTCCCTAGATTAATATTTTTTGCAATGTCTTTTTCTATCGAAGGGACGAAGATGGTTGGTGCATTAATGAATTTCATATGCCTCTCATGAATTTTTTTTGCAAATCGCCTGTTTATTGCATCAAATAGAGCAGTAATGGAATATTCTCTTTCATCTAGAAACATTGAGTTAATCGACTCAGCCATATTTGTCATCATAATATTGTACTTGTAACATATAAGTGTCCAATAATATATTATAAGTATGTGTTTATAACTGTTGTATAGTTTTTATAACAATTGTTGCATATTTCTCAGCAGGTGCTAAAATAAGTGTAGTAGTTACTATAAAAAATTGCAACAGTAGCTATAAAAAATTGCAGTAGTTATACGAACTATCAATAATAACTATAATAAATTTGACCTATTTCTGGGAAAGAATGCCCTGCTCCATCGGTGAAATCCAACGCGTTCAAGATGTGTGGCAGCCTGTGGAACCAAATCTCTTATCCGATTAAAATGATCACTGAACACATCAATATTATATGCTTTTGCCGCCTTATAAAAGTGGTAGACTACACTCGCATTGTGAAATTTATTTCGAATATTTTCTCCTAAGTGCCTCATGCAACAACCATAATGAGTTGGAGGAAATACAATTGAAACCATCTTTCTAATACTTTGATGTCTATTAGAGATTATGCACAATTTAAGAGTATCAAGTACAAAACTTCTCAATTGCTCGAAAAAGTATTGGTAGGAAACATCACATTCAGAGTCTACTACGCAAAATGCCACTGAAGAAATATGATTCTCCGTATCCTGTGCAACAGCAGACAAAACACACCACCATATTTACTTCTCAAAAATGTCCCATTAACAACTATGACTTTCTCATTTGTGCAAAACCAAGAATCAAGCTCCATATGCCACAAAAAACACTTGAACCTGCCATTTTCATCAATCTTCAACGCCGTTTTACTTTTCGGAATAGATGTCCTAAGCATATGACAATACGCATCAATCACTCCATATCCATGTTCATGAATCCCTCTTACCAAAGACTTTGCAAACTCGCTACCCATCCAAACTTTCCAATAACTAACCTTGCATCCCAATTCAATACGGATAGAGTTTTTCAAATCTTTTATAGATGGACCTTTACCTTCAGGATAACTATCTTTCAAGTATGCTCCAATGACTTTTGTTGTGGCGTGTGGATTATGACTCGTAAGATGTTTCGAGCCACATGTATGCATCTTTTCATACTTTTTAATATAAAATCTATCATAATTTTCAACTTTCACCGCTCTTAGCCACCACTTGCACTCAAGATGCTCACATTTGATACAATACACTGAACATGAATTAATTACCTTCTTCAATCTAAAATCTTTTTTGACACAAGCAATTTTCAATGCAATATTTAATTCTTGTTTATTCTTAAACGACATATCTTTGTAAAAATCTGTTCCATCATCTTGAGCATGACTGCATTAAGTTAATTAATTATCCGCTAAAGCAAAAATTAATTAAGTGTACAAAGAGGATGAACTTTTAGAAATAAGTAAATTTATGAGTTCATAGTACTTGCCCATCAGCAACTTCACCAATAATGGGCAATCTATTCCGAACTTCAGGAGAAAGAATATGTTGACCTTCACGCTCTTCATTCGGAATATTCATATTCATCCTACCACATTCATCGTTCAACACTTGTTGATCATCACATAAATTATGATTCTCCACCAATTTTTCAACCATGTAGATCCTTAAAACACCTCTAGGTTCATCTTCCAAATAATTACTTAAACTAAGTCGATCATTTATCTTAAAAGTAGTCGTCTTCTGCTTTTCACCACAACTATGCGGGTAAGTGATCACAATATCTTCTAACTCACAATTTAATTTACAACAAGTAATGATTTTATTTGCAAAATCATCATATGCAGTATCTCGATGCACAATCATTGCAATTGTCGCGACCAATTCTTTACTTTTCCAACGCCAAATATAACGATTGTTGGACTCGACCCATTCACAATTACAATCAACTGTATCTCTCATTAATGATGTTGAAGATACCTGAAAATATTGTAACTTAGAACTAAAAAATTGATCATAAGAAAATTATATTAAAATATCACAATTGTTGTAAGTTATTTAGCAGTTGTTGAAATAGATATTGCAGTTGCGGCAATTTATTCAATAACAACATTCAGCAATTGTTGTAAATTACTGAAATAGTCATACCAGTTGCTGAAAAATATTATACATCAGTGGCAAAAATAATAATACAAAAATCAATTTTTTAAATGAATAATACACACAAACAATACTATTAACTTGTTAAAATGATTGAAAATTATAAGTTAAGAAGTAATTTCTAAAGCTTAGACCTTTTCAAATCACGTATTAAATTAAAATTCGAGATTTTCCCATCTCAAATTCTTCAAATAAGAAATCTACAATAACCTGCAACACCAATAGAAGAAGGAGGAGGAAGAGGAAGAGGAGGAGGAGGAGAAGAAGAGGAGGAGGAAGAAGAGGAAGAAGAGGAAGAAGAGGAAGAGGAAGAAGATGAAGAAGAAGAGGAGGAAGAGGAAGAGGAAGAGGACGAGGAAGAAGAGGATGAGGAGGAAGACGAGGAGAAGGAGGAAGAAGAAGAGGAGGAAAAAGACGAAGAAGAAGAGGAAGAAGAGGAAGAGGAAGAGGAAGAGGAAGAAGAGGAAGAGGAAGAGGAGGACGAAGAGGAGGAAGAAGAAGAAGACGAAGAAGAAGAAGAATATGGTGGGTTATTTTCTTAAAAATCAGGTTAATTTTGATTGATTTGGAGATTTTCGCCCAAGGAGGGGCATGAATGACAAGTTTTGTAACGGTAGGAGTAAAAATAACTTTATTTTAACGGTAGGGGTATAATCAACTAAAGAATCAAAATTGAGAGGTATTTTTTACCATTTTTCCATATTTTAAACGGTAGGAGTAAGAATAACTTTATTTTAACGGTAGCGATATAATCAATTAATGAATCAAAGTTGAGAGGTATTTTTTACCATTTTTCCATATTTTAAACTTTTTGTTCTTACGAAGTTCTGCAATATTATTATTTTAAGTATCTTAATTGAAACTGATAGAATAATATAATTTCTCCATTTTATTTTATGTGACATCTTTTTTTTTAATTTATCTAAAAAAAAATAAAGTGTGGCGTTAAATCCTGCTTTGTTGTAAAATGTAACCTATGGGAAATGTGGGGCTATAGCAGGTGAGTGGGCCCACATCAATCTCTGGCAACTTCTTTTTGTGGTTTTTAAGAAAAGCTATAATAGTAGGCCATGTTCTATACTTATTACTCATCGACAGATTTTATGCAACAGAGAAAGCACCATAATATGACACGTTAGTGCTCATGGAATAATCAATCATTTACAAATCTTTAATCATATTCTATCTTCAACAAATTTCTGAGTTCAAGTCACCAAGAGAATAAAAGAGATTAAAGTTCTTAGGAAGATATTAAAAAAAATAATAATATTCTATCTCTAAACTTACAACAAATCACACTTATGCATATTCAATTCTTCATACATTTTTTTTATTAATCCATTACAGAGAAACTTATACACTGACGGGACACTGCTTTATATGTATTCTTATTTTAATAATGAAAATAAATAAGTAAAATTGTTTTATACGTGGTAGTAATTATTGTAAATTTGTAATAATGATTAGAAAAATGATTGTCTTATTTAACATAATGCATCTTGATAATTAACTTGACTTTCGTTGACAAATATAATTTTTAACTTTGAGTATGCATAAATAGACACATAAACTTGTATAAAACTGAACAAATAGACACATTTTTCCTACAATTTAAGAATCAAGTATTTTTAATTTAATTTTCATTTTGTAAAAGTTTTTTTTTAAGAGATATCTAACCAAATCGATAAGTTATATTCATATATTTTTAATTATATACACATAATATATTAATATTTTTATGAATAATTTTAAATATCTTATATATATATGTTTTCATCAAAATTTATTTATTATTTATTTATGAAAGGAAAAAAGCCGAAGAGTGAGCATTATTTTGTTAGTTTCATGTATATGAGTGTCTATAATAGTTTTTGGGAACTGAGAGTCTCTTCCGTGCACTTTTGAGTTTTATTCACATTAAATTCAGTAATCAGAGGTTCTATAATTCTAGTTGTTCTAACTATTTTATTTATTTTTGAATGAATCATTTCTTCATTTTTCATATATAATTAATAACCAAATTAGAATCAATAACAATTAAATCGATAAATATATATTATATTATATTATATTATATTTTAATAAGGCTAAATTAGAAATAGATTAAATTGATTTAATCTTAATTTTTATCAATAACCGATAACCCTCCCAACTGATATTATGATTCTTTTTGACATAGTAGTGATTTTGACATCTTTCTACCACATTTTATTGTGGAATGTGTCGAAGGTACACCTTCTACAATTCAATTAATTTTACTATAGACAATTATTTATATTGAACTCTAGTAAATTAATCAATGTATTACTACTAAACTACTACTAACAATTTTCTCTCTTCTAGACTAGAGAAGATTTAATAATATGCATTGAATGTGTGCAACTATTTTTAACTCCATATAACAAGATTACTTAAAGCCAATCCAAGTAATTATTATTATTATCTTTAATAAATGCATATTCTTAACTTGAACATTCCATTATTATAGTTTAACATTATGTATATAGTGCAGTCCATATATACAACAAGATTTTTTTAAAAGTACTATCTCCGTCTATTTTTAATTGTCATGATTACTCTTTTCAGAATCAAACGATAAGAACTTTGACTGACATTTTACGATGTATTTTTCATCGTACTGATATGCAAAAATTGCAATTTAGAGTACTTTTCATATAGCTTTTGAATATCTAAATTTTCTGTTTAAATATAAATTAATGTAATCTAATTTAAATTGAAAATTAATCAAATAATTGACTTTTGAAAAATACAACTAAAAATGAACAGAAGGAATAGTAAGTAGGCGTTTGGCCATGCAATACCATATCACAATATGGTATTGTGAGATGGAATCAGCATTTGGACATGCGATTTTATGTTGATTCCATCTCATGATTCCATATCATGAGATGTGATTCCATATACTCCAAAAACCATAATATGGAATTATATGAGAATTCCATATCATGATTTGAGATATTTAAATATAAAAATTAATCTACGAGTTTATATTTTGTTAAAATAACCCCACATTTATATCTACTAACAATTTATTTCATATGTAAATAAAATTTATAATCACATCATTACTTTTAAAAATTTATTATTCTCACCGACATAAAATTTATTATTGACCAACAAATGACTCAAAGTAACAATGTTGGTTCGTCTTCTCGGTCACATGATCGAGAAATGCAAGTTCAACTTGAGGAAATTATCCGTACTATGTGGAGGATTATATTAAAGACTAGTATACTACAATTTATGTTTAATTTTTTTTTATTAAATTAAAGTTAGATGAAACAATTACTTAAGTGGAGAACAAATAACTTTGTAATAATTTATCATGCGATTTTATAAATTTTTAGTTATTTGATAAGATTGAATAACCAATTGGGGTTATTTTAATAGTCTTACAACTTACGAGATTTTTATGTTTATGAGAAAATGTACAACATAAAAATTATATATTGCATATCCAAATAAAATTCAATTTCATCTCATAATACTATATCATGATACCATATCATGATTTTATATCATAATTTCATATCGCATGGTTAAATGGACCCTAAATATAAGGGGAAAAAAGGCAGCAAATCATTAAAAGGAATCCGTTTTCTTTGCGCGTCCAATAATTAATGCTTAACAAAAAGGAAAGCAAAATAAATACAAAATGAAGGCGTATATGACTTGAATATGAGCTGGCATAGCATCTGCATGTGGGCAAAATTGTAATTGGAAACCCAAGCCCACTTCCAAACCGTCTAGTCAATTTATGAGTGCACATCACCGGTTTGATTTATCAGTTTTTAATTTGTGATCACATTTAATTAAATGTATAGAGTTATAAAATCATTGAATTGTGAATATTTCTTTTCATCAATAACATAACTTAATTTGTGATCACATTTAATTAAATGTATAGTGTTATAAAATCATTGAATTGTGAATATTTCTTTTCATCAATAACATAACGTAATAAACCCATTTAATGTAAGACTTAAAGTTGTGCTAACGTATTTGGTTAAAGGATGTAAAAGGGTATTTTCTAAATCTTATAAAAGGGTAGTCTTTTTTAAAATAAGGCTCTCAACTTTATATTTTCCATCACATTTTGCCTTACTTTCTTGTTAAAGTATTCTTGCATTTTTCTCTTGTTTTACAACACGTTATCAGCACGAGTTTCTAACCAATTGAGACCTACTTAATTCGAAATTAATTCCTAAGAGTTAATCAACTTTCTTTTAGAGTCAGGTATACATTTATGTGTTTATAACATCTCTAATAGAACTTGCATAAATCTTTGATATGTAATTTAATTACTGCATATATAACTTGCTTTAGGTATTATTATAATACTTTACTAGGCATAATAATCAATACGTTTCAGGTTTATATTTTTATGTTGTTTATATGCTACTAACTTATAACTCTAAATTAAATAGTAGGAAATGTGATAACATGCTAGTTAGAACACTTGTAAATATTTTCTTGTCACAAATTTATGATAAATATTTGTGTGTCATAAAGAGAGTAGTATTATATTAAATATGACTTGAAAAACTTACAAAAGTTTGACGTTAATAACTATTGAAACTAGAAATAAATATTGAAAAATAATTAGAACATATATTAAAACTATTGTTTCATACTTTATGAGTTTACATGTTTTTGTAACATTCATGTTCATGCATATAATATACTTTATACTAAATCTTAATCATTTGAAACATAAATTTATCTTTTATTATAAAGAAATCACATCATGTTATTAACTCAACTATTTTATGATAGTTTTCAACATGTCGAATTTGTCAAAGCTTGAATTTGTGGCACTTGACATTTCTGGAAAGAACTATTTGTCATGGGTACTTGATGCTGAAATTCACCTTACCGCTAAGGGTCTTAGTGATTGTATAATCGAAGGAAATAAGGCATCAAGTCAGGATAAAGCAAAAGCTATGATTTTCCCTCGTCATCATCTTGATAAAAGCCTAAAGGTTGAATACTTAACAGTGAAAGATCCACTTGAATTGTGGATAGATTTGAAATTGAGGTATGACCACCTCAAGGCAATTGTATTGCCAAGGGATTGTTATGAGTGGATGCACTTACGATTTCACGATTATAAAATCGTAATTGAGTATAACTCTGTTGTATTTAGAATAACTTCCTAATTGAAATTATGTGGGGAAACTATAAAAGATGAGGACATGTTGGAAAAGACACTAACTACTTTTCATGCCTCTAATATGATATTACAACAGCAATATCGTGAAAAAGGTTTTCAGAAATACTCTGAATTGATCTCATGCCTTTTGGTGGCTGAGCAGCATAATGACCTTTTAATGAAAAAACATGAAGCCCGTCCCACTGGAAGTGCTCTATTACCGAGGCACACGGGGTAGAAGCGCACGGCCAGTCTGCAATAAGACAAAATAATCGGGGCCACAAAAATGTGTGTGGGCGTGACAAGGGCAAAAGACGATATAATAATCGTCGATGTGGTGGTCATAACAAAAGAGAGGACAATATGGGTTCTCAAAATAATCCATCTAAAGGAAAGGGTGATCACTGTCATCATTGTGGCCTTAAAAGTCATTGGAAAAATGAATGTCGGGCACCTGAGCATTTTGTCAGGCTGTATCAGAATTCCTTCAAAAGAAAAGGAAAGAAAGATGGTGCCTCCTCTTCTAATACCTGGGGGGAGTCACATTTGACTCTCAAGGATGATGCTCAAGCAGCAACTTCTCAAAAATATGATGAGAATGTTGAGGCAAATTTAGCATTGAAAGATGATTCTTTTCATGGGCTCGATGATATTACTCATCTAGAAGCTGAGGACTTCTTTGGGGATCGCAACTGAAGATTGATAATTGAATTGGAAAATAAATAATGTCGTTATGCGTTTTTAATGTATTACTTATAAATTTTCTTTTGTTAAGTTTCGTACTTCTTATTATGTATTTTTATTTTTATGAAGATAAATAAAATTTTCCAGTCTTCAGTTAGATCCAAGATGAATAATGGAGATATGTGCCTTCTGGGCAGTGCCACAACTCATACAATACTAAGAAAAAAGAAATATTTCTCTCATTTGGTAATGAAAAAGGCATATGTTAATACAATATCTGATAGTACAAAATTAATTGAGGCTCTGGAAGAGCGGCCTTATTACTACCTGGAGGAACAATATTGATAATTAATAATGCATTGTATTATAGTAAGTTTCAAAGAAACTTATTAAGTTTCAAGGTTATTCGCCAAAATGACTATCATGTTGAGACTGCAAATGAAGGAAAAATGGAATACCTTTATATTACTATGATAAATGCAAAGAAGAAAAATTGTGCATGAAAAATTATCTGCACTTTCTTCTAAATTGTGCCATACAAATATTGGTATGGTTGAATCACATGCCATGGTAAACAAAAGGTTTACTGATTCTAATGATTTTGTCATTTGGCATGACCAATTAGGCCATCCCGATTATAATATGATGTGCAGAATAATTGAGAATTCACATGGGCATACTTTGAAGAACCAAAATGTTCTTCAATCAAAGGAATTCTCTTATGTTGCTTGTTCACAATGAAAGTTGATTACCAAACCATCAACGACTAAGGTTGGAGTGGAATCTCCCGCATTTCTGGAACGGATACATGGTGATATATGTGGGCTTATTCACCCTGCATGTGGACCATTTAAATATTATATGGTCTTGATAGATGCATCTACAAGATGGTCTCATGTGTACTTATTATCAACTCGCAATATGGCTTTTGCAAGGTTGTTGGCTCAAATAATAAGGTTAAAAAGCATAATTTTTAGATTATGCAATAAAAACAATTCGTCTTGATAATGCTGGTGAGTTTACATCTCAGGCATTTAATGATTATTGTTTGTCCATTGGAATAACAGTTGAACATTTTGTTCCACATGTTCATACTCAGAATGGTTTAGCAAAGTCATTGATTAAACGTCTTCAATTGATAGCTAGACCATTGTTGATGAGAACAAAGTTGCATGTTTCGGTTTGGGGGCATGCTATTTTGCATGCAGCGGCACTTGTGCGTATAGGCCAACTAGTTATCATGACATCTCCCCATTACAATTGGTTTTTGGTCAGGAGCCAAACATTTCCCATCTTAGAATCTTTGGTTGTGCGGTATATGTTCCAATTGCTCCGCCACAATGCACAAAGATGGGTCCCCAAAGAAAGTTAGAGATATGTGTTGGGTATGAATCTCGTTCTATTATAATATATTTGGAACCTAAAACTGGAGATTTATTTATGACAAGGTTTGCTGATTGTCATTTTGATGAATCAGTACACCCAACATTAAGGGGAGAACAAAAGCAGTTGGGAAATGAGATAGATTAGAATTCACTTTCACTGTCTCATTTAGACCCTCGAATAAATCAATGTGAGCAAGAAGTTCAAAAGATAATTTATTTGTAGGATATTGCAAATCAACTATCGGATGCGTTCACTAACCTTCCACGGGTTACTAAATCATATATCCCAGCTGCTAATGCTCAAGTTCGAGTTGATGTCCCGATAGGACAAAATGTTAAGGCAAATGAGTTTGGACCACGTTTAAAACGTGGTAGACCAATTGACTCCAAGGATAAAAATCCTCAGAAAAGGAAAGGAATAAATGATCAAGATGATCATAATATGGAGGCAATTGCTCATGAAGAGCTCCGAGACATAATAAATGATGGCACCAAAGAGGAGGTCTATGGACCTGAAAATAATGAGAATGAGGACATCTCTATAAATTACGTCTCGATGAGAAAAAGGTGGAATCGAAATAATATTGTGGTGGATAATAGTTTTGCCTATAATGTTGCAGTTGAAATAATGCAACAAGATGAAAATTTGGAATCAAGATCTGTCAATGAATGTAGACAGTGAATTGATTGGCCAAAATGGAAGGAAACACTTCAAACAGAATTGGCTTCACTTGAAAAACGTGAAGTTTTTGGACCAATAGTTCATACCCCTGAAGGTGTCAAGCCAGTTGGGTACAAGTGGGTTTTTGTGTGAAAACGCAATGAAAATAGTAAAGTCGTAAGATATAAAGCACGACTTGTGGCACAAGGATTTTCGCAAAGGCCTGGCATTGATTATGAGGAAACATATTCTCCTGTGGTAGATATAATTACCTTCAGGTATCTAATAAATATGACAGTTCATGAAAAGCTTGAAATGCATCTAATGGACGTTGTCACATCCTATTTATATGGCTCACTAGACCACAATATTTTTATGAAAATCCCTGAAGCACTCAAAGTGCATGAAGCATATGAAAATTCAAAATAAAGTTGTTCAATAAAGCTTCAGAAATCCTTATATGGATTGAAACAATCAGGGCGAATGTGGTATAATCGTCTTAGCGAATATTTGTTAAATGATGGGTATAAGAATGACCCTATTTGTCCTTGTATTTTTATACGAAGGTCAAAACTTGAATTTGTAATAATATTTGTTTATGTTGATGACTTGAACATCATTGGAACTCCGGAAGAGCTTTCAAAAGTTGTTGAGTGTTTGAAGAAAGAATTTGAAATGAAAGATCTTGGAAAGACAAAATTTTGTCTTGGCCTTCAAATTGAACATTTGGTAAATGAAATATTTATCCATCAATCAACATATACTGAAAAGATTTTGAAGCGATTTTACATGGATAAATCACACCTATTAACTACCCCGATGGTTGTGAGATCTCTTGACATAAATAAAGATCCATTCCGACCTCAAGAAAAAGATAAAGAGCTTCTTAGTGATAAAACTCCATATCTCAGTGCTATTGGGGCACTAATGTATCTTGCTAATAATACCCGACCAGATATTTGTTTCGCAGTAAGTTTATTGACGAGATTCAGCTCATGTCCAACAAGAAGACATTGGAAATGTTTTAAACATATATTCAGATATCTTCAAGGAACAATTGATATGGGATTGTTGTATTCTAATACATCCAAGTCAGAATTGATCGGTTATGCAGATGCAAGATATTTGTCTGACCCACATTAAGCCTGATCTCAGATAGGCTATTTATTCATATATGGAGGTACATCTATATCTTGACGTTTGATGAAGCAAACAATAGTTGCTACTTCTTCAAATCATGCAGAGATAATAGCCATTTATGAAGCTAGTCGAGAGTGTGTATGGTTGAGATCAATGACTCAATACATTTTGCAATTATGGTGGTCTTTTTGTGCTAACAAAAACTACAACAATATTATATGAAGATAATATTGCTTGCATAGCTCAATTAAAGGGAGGATATATAAAAGGAGACCGAACAAATCATATTTCACCTAAGTTCTTTTTCACGCATGATCTTCAACAAAATGGTGAGATAAATGTTCAACAGATTCGTTCGAGTGATAATCTTGCAGATTTATTCACTAACGCATTGCCAACGTCAACATTTGAGAAGTTAAGATATAAGATTGGAATGTGTCATCTCCGAGATATCAAATAAAGTTTTCATCAGGGGGAGTAAAATACGCGTTGTACTCTTTTTTCCTTAGCCAAAGTTTTGTCCCATTGGGTTTTCCTGGTAAGGTTTTTAATGAGGCAACACTCAAGGCGTATTACAAGATGTATGTACTCTTTTTCCTTCACTAGGCTTTTTCTCACTGGATTTTTTCTAGTAAGGTTTTAACGAGGTACAATATCTATAAACATTCAAGGGGGAGTGTTATAAAACCATTGAATTGTGGATGTTTCTTTTCATCAACAACATAACGTAATGAACCTATTTAATGTAAGACTCTTAAAGTTGTGCTACGTATTTGGTTAAAGGATGTAAAAGGGTGCTTTCTAAATCATATAAAAGTGTAGTCTTTTCACCCTTATGAAGCACACATTGAAGAGATTAAAATAAGGCTCTCAACTTTATACTTTCCATCATATTTTGCCTTATTTTCTTGTTTAAGTATTTTTGCATTTTCCTCGTGTTTTACAACATATAGATATTTATTATTAATTTTTTTATTTTTAACTATTTAATTTTCATTTAATTATGTGTGATCATAAATTAAAAACTGATAATACATACATACATACGTACGTACATATATATATATATATATATATATAAAAAGTTAAAGTGCAATATAAATTTCTATATTAATCATTTTTTTAAAGATAAAATTGCTCGAATAATTCCTTCTAAAAATTCATAAAATAAATTACGAAAATAATATTAATTTTTTTTTTATCTTTGTCACAATTAAATTTAAAATTGAAAATAGAAAAAATAATAAATATCATAATAAAGAGGCAAAATAGCTAGTTTATTACTCGCTCTGTCCACTTTAAATTGTCATGTTGCTCTTTTCGAAAGTCAATTTGACTAATTTTCAAAGTTAAATTAGATTACATTAATTTGATATTTTAAATAAAATATTTAGATATTCAAAAACTATACGAAAAATACTCTAAATTCCAAATTTTTTTTACATATCAATATGATGAAAAATGCATCATAAAATGTTAGTCAAAGTTATTATCATTTGATTCTAAAAAAAGGAAACTATGACAATTAAAAGTGGACGGAGGTAATAGTACTTACTAATGAAATTACAACTACTAAAGTTTAGGAAATAGAATTGATAAAATATTTAAAATTATTGTTATTATATAATTAAAGGTAAAATAATTATTTCAATATAATTTTATTAAGTTATTGATTTAACTATTAATCAAAATCATAAAATTGCAAACCAAAACAAGACGATATTTAGCCGATTAATCCAATACTAATACATAATTAATATTCAGTAGTGTCTTTTTTCGATTTGATTTTGAATTAAAACTTATTTTTTCGAAAGTGAAACCCAAGCCCTATGGAAGTAGTTTTACCCAAAACCACTCGGCCACCCGACCCGACCGAAATACTCGTCCTCTTCACACACTTTTATTGGTTTATTAATATCTTTCTCAAATAATAATTACAATTATTTTTTCTATATTATTGGTTATTTTTTAATATTTATTTGTAAAATCATTAAAAGTTCTACTTTTGCTTATTTTCTTAGTAATAAAATTATATATGAAAATTATAAAATTGAATATACACACCCTAGAGATTCATGAGACTTATATCCCGTGTCTCTGAGATTACGCCTCTCTCCGCAATATAAAATGTCTCATCTAACGCCCCAGCTTTTTAAAACACCGATTCTTACCAAATCCTGAAAAAAAAAACATTAAAAGATTGCGAGAATAACGCCGAGAAGGGTTGAGATTAGCACTTTTACTAAGCAATTAAAATTGGTATGGGAGAAGGATTTAAAAAAAAAAAAAAAAGTGGAGACATTATTCCAAAAATAATGATTGTTGTTCTAGCATATTAAAGTTTATGCTTTTTGAGTGAAGTTATTCTTCAAACAAAAGTAGACCTCATAATATATGGGTGTCCCCTTGTTTGGTTGCCCCAATAATTATATATATCCCTCATTCTTTTCTATAATAAGTTATTTATCATCCTCTTCAATATCATGTTACTATGATGTGCAAAACAAAACAAAAAATAGAATTGATATTTTATATTATATTATATTTATGACCTATAAGTATAGTTAATGATTTATTATTTGTAAAATTATCTCTTTGAAATAATATTATTCAAATATTTAATATTTTATAATAATAAAAAAGTAGCCTATTATTGATATTTTATGGGAGATATCATTTTAATAAATTTGTTAAGTTCCGAAAAGAAATTTGGAACATAAAAAACTCTTGCAAACTTGGAATAGGAGAAATTAAAAGGTGAAATTTGGAGATTTTTTGTGTTATTCTTGTTTTCCACACAGTCTACCTTATTAATTTTGTAATTAATCTTTTGGTGGTTTTTAATCAATAACAATCCAATAAAATCTAATAGCCATATTGGTATTAGGTACTCCCTCTGTTCCTAATTATTTGTCCACTTTTAAATCGACACACCTATTAAGAAAACAATTATTGATATAATGAGGTTACCATTTTACCCCTATTAATTATGAAGTGGATGAATTAAAAACTTAAGGTTTTCAAGAAGTTCTATATTTTTCAAAGTAATTAATTGAGGGTATAATAGGTAAAAAAATTGTCCTTTTTTGATTTGTCAACATGAACAAATAATTAGAAACAACTTAAAAAATAAAAGCGGACAAATAATTAGGGACGGAGGGAGTATACATGTATAAGAACTTTGGACAAATAAGATTATTATTGGAAAGTCTCATCGTATCTTTTTTTTTACCCAAATGTTATTTCTTCAAAATTTGAATTTCCGATGTAAAACACTAAAACTTCAAAGTAGTAACTTTAATATGGTGATAAATGTCCATAAATAAATGTATATGGTGATATTTGTTAACCACGTAGTTTAATTTGATTTGTATATTATGCTAGTGATAATTAAAAGATATTAATATAAACTGTTTAACAAGATGCAAAATCCAAATTTAACAATATAGCTCAAACAAATTGTTTATCAAATAAATGGATTCATGAGTTGAATTTAAGTCTCATTTTATTTATTTAATTCTTATCTGGTATCTATTATCAATGAGAGAAGATATATATTCTATGAAATTAGATAAAATATGTGAAACTTAACCTGAACATATATTACGATAGTAATCTAAAATATTTTATTTATATGTGATTTAAAATACTTAGATAACTCACGTCCAAAATATCTATGAATTGATCCCAAAGAAATAAAAGGAGCCTGTTATTCCAATCTTCCAACGGTCTTGAAGGGACCACTTTTAGCAATTTATTTAAACTTTGGAGTTTACATCAACAAACAGATACATCAAAAGGAGATATAATTCACGAGTGTAATTTCAGAAACTTTTCTTCAAACTCACATGACCCATACTAATTTATTTTTTTCCTTCATCACAATACCTAATAATTCTAATTCCATAATTTATAGTTTTTTAAAAAAAATTAGTCCCTCTGTGTTGATTTATTTGTCAGACTTTAACTTGACATAAAATTTTAAAAAGCAAAAAAAAAAATTAAATCTTATGATTTTAAATGATAAATACATGAAATGTATCAAAAAGTTATTTGATCTTATTTTATACCTTAAATATGTCATGTGAAAAGTTAAAATTAAAAAATTGTCAAAAAGAAAAAAAAGTTTTTTTTTTTAAAAAAAATGAATGAAAAGGAAAAATCAAAATAAACAAATAGTAATGGAGGAATTTTTTTATATATAAACTTTGATAATATAATTTTTATATATTATTAAAATGCACAAAAAATTACTCTAGACATTGAAATTTTGTGGGGTACAAAAGTGTGTTCAATTCGAGTTGAGACTCTACAAAGTGTGTTCTATTCTAATTAAAATTCTTAGAGGCTAGTCAACTCTAAACTCTAGTTCATGCCTATATAAATGGTACTATATTCCCTTGAAAAGACATAAAAAATCCACGGTAAATTCATTGAATATTCATAAACAGATCAAAATCAATCATCTTAGTTCGAAAAATACGTCACTAACGGCCCTCGAATTATTGATAAATCTTATGAAAATAGAATCCGGAAAGAAACAGATTTGTACCTACATTTTTCTATCAATAAATCATATTTCTTCATATTTTATTTATGATCATTTATTTTTTGTCACTTTAAAATTTGTTTACAAAATATATTAAGTAAGATGACTGACCTCAAATGCAAAGGATGACAAATAGGATAACTACTGACAAAACTTATTGAAAATTGTTATACTATCCATTATTTTATTTTTTTTCTCAAATATTTGGAGAAGTGGGGATATTATAATTTTTTTTTTTTAATTGAAAGGATATTTTAGTTCATTGCTAATCCCATTGCTTTGTAGATCTCTTTTCTCCAATAATAATAGGGAAAAAAGACAAATATATCCCCGAATTATCGTAAATGGTATGCAGATATCCTTTGTCATATTTTTGGGACATTGGTGCCCCTGCCGTCCAAAACTAGAGCATATATACCCTTTATACTAACAGACATACACGTGTCATAATATTATCTGTCGATTAAATATCAAATCGACGAATAAGATTGCATCACGTGTTTTTATTTAATCTTCCATTAGAGTGAAGGGCATATATGCTCTAGTTTTTAGACGGCAAGGGCATCAATATCCCAATAGTATGACGGAGGATATCTGCATACCATTTACGACAGTTCGGGAGTATATTTGTCTTTTTTCCCATAAGAATAACATATCTAATGAAATTTCACAAATTTTATCTGGAAAAAATAGAATGTAGGTAGATTATACCTCTATCTCGTAGAGATAAAAGATTTTTTTTGAAGAATCTTCGATTGAAATAGATCCTTATTTTCCGATCTTTTTTAAATAAAAATAAATCATGTTAAAAACATATCGTCATTTAAACAATACTATAAGTAGCTTTACCAGCAATAAAATCAGTGAAAAGTGATTTATTTTTTTTTTACCAGAAAATGGTTGAAAAAAGGTTGGATTTTTCTTTCAAGTCTCTGTGTCCCAACGGCTACCAACATTTTCACATTTTAGAGTGAGTGAGGGATAACTGTTTACCAGCTCCTAACACAACTAACTACATTTACTTGTTAACTACCAAAATCATCTAATTTTAGTTTAGTTAACAATAATCACAAAGTAAAGAAGTTTAATATTTTAAGTGCAATTTAATTTATTACTATAAATTATTAATTTATCTATCAAATCATCATATCCAACTTAATACAAGTCAATCAATTAATTTTATTTGACTCTAGAGTTCAGCAAATTACACTTGTAATATTATTATTTTTAAAATTATATCAGGTTAATATAAATCAAATAAAATGAATGTCATATAGCGAATAAATCTATTTGTAAGCAAATTGAAAGACATTCCTTTCTTTATGGTGGGAAAGTAAAATATTGCGAAAAAAATAATTGTTTCTAAATGACTTTATAATATGTCTATATCGCAACCAATGAAATTATAATACGTATTATATTTTCTATCATATGGCCTCTACTAGAAGATATCGTTGATCCCTTGCAACATGTCCCTGTCATCCATCTTCTTCTTTTTTTATTCGGTATTTAGTAAATTTTTAGGTATGAAATATCAATATATCAGTGAATAAAATAGTTCTATTTTGTGAGGATATATTTCATTAATTTTGAGTATTTGAGAGGAATGGGTTTTTTAAGGCATATTGTGTATTCAGTGGACTCAATTTTCTTCTTTTCAATATTATTTCTGTTTTATTGCATATTATATTTTTTTTATTGGTTTTAACTTTTGATTTTGAAAATGTATATTTTAAAAGGAAAAGGGTCAAAAATACCCCTTAACTTTGATTTATTGGTTGACTACTCCCTTATCGTTAAAATAAAGTTGTTCTTACCTCTATCATTACAAAACTTATTATATGTGCCCCTCCTTGGACGGAAATTCCCGAATTAACAAAAATTAACTCGATTTTAATTAAAATTACTCAATTATCTATTTTAACCTAAAGCCTATCCATTGTATTAAAAAAAGGGGAAAAAAGTCTGAAATAAATCCGAACTTTGACCGAAATTATTGTAACAATACCGAACTTTGAAAAGGACCTTTTACCCCCTGCACTATTTAATAGTGTGTTTTTAAAAGTATATATGTGCCCACGTAGATATCATAAATATTGCATCATTATAAATAGTTTCGCGTCCATGTGGGCACATATATACCTTTAAAACACACTATTAAATAGTATAGGGGGTAAAAGGTCCTCCATAAAGTTTGGTATCGTAACAACAATTTCGGCCAGAATTGAAGTATTTTTCAGACCCTTTTCCCTAAAAATAAAATAAACGCATAACAATTTAATCTTCAAACCTCTCTTTGAGTTCGTCGTTTCTCCTATCACCACTTTCCCCTCCCAAAAATGCGAAGTGAATTCATGAGATCATGAAATTTCGTGTGACAAACCGAATGACTGATGCACGAACTGTCAAGACCAAGAAGAACAAGGATATGGCCAAGTTTAAGGTTTGCTTCTCTAGGTATCTTCATACACGTTGTGTGTCCGACTTTGAGAAGACTAACAAGTTGAAGCAATTACTTCCTTCAGGTTTGAGCGTATAAGACCTGTGAAAAAATATTTATGTTTTTTTTATAGAGTTGCAACGCAATGTAGAATTTGTAATTCAGTTCCTCCAATCTTCATTGATTACTGCTCTCCAATCTTCATCTTCATCTTGTTCCTCCATTTCTATAACAAAACAAGTGTAGTGTTCTCCTGAAAAATCAGATTTCGAATTCATTGTATTGTTTCAATCTAATTTTCAAATTGAGTTTATGAAAATCACACCTATGTTTTCTTAAAAATCGGGTTAATTTTGATTGATTTGAAGATTTTCGTCCAAGGAGGGGCATGAATGATAAGTTTTCTAACGGTAGGGACAAAAACAACTTTATTTTAATGGTAAGGGTATAATCAACCAATAAATCAAAGTTGAGGGATATTTTTAACCCATTTCCATATTTTAAACTTTGTTGTTCTTATGAAGTTCTACAAAATTATTATTCCAAGTATCTTATCTTAGTATTACAGATTGGACAATAGAACAATAACATACATTGAAACTGATAGAATAATATACTTTTTCTGTCTTATTTTATTTGACATCTTTTTTTTAATTCATCTAAAAATCATCTTATTACAATTAAAAATAAATTAACTTTAAAATTTTTATTTTATCCCTAGTAAAATAATTTATAACTACATAAATATTTTAAAAAAAATAATCTTTAAAACACCTTTTAAAATTAAATAATACTCCCTCCGTTTCTAATTACTTGTCCATTTTTTCTTTTATAATTGTCCCTAATTACTTGTCCATTTTGACAAATCAAGAAACGACAATTTTGTTTTACCTATTATATTCTCAATTAAATGACTAATTACTTTTAAAAATGTAGAATTTTTTATCCACTTCATAATTAATAGGGGTAAAATAGTAAACTCATTATGTCATTAATTATTTTCTTAATAGCTGTATCAATTTAAAAATAGACAAGCAATTAGGAACAGAAAGTATCAACAAAAATGAAACAAAATGTATAGTTTTAACAAGAAAAATGACGAAAAGAGGAAGTTTAGACTATGGGAATGGCGTTAAATCCGGCTTTATTCTAAAGTGTAAACTATGGGAAATGTGGGACCACAGCAGGTGAGTGGACCCATATCAATCTGTGGCAACTCCTTTTTTTTTTTTTTTTTAAGAGAAGCTATAATAGTAGGCTAGTAGTCCGTGTTCTTATATTGACTGATTTTATGCAACAGAGAAGGCACCATAATATGACACGTTAATGCTCATGGAATAATCAATCATTTAATCATATTCTACGTCTAAACTTACAACAAATCACACTTATCCATATTCAATTCTTAGTACATTTTTTATAAATCCAGTAAGGTAACACTGCTTTATGTGTATTCTTATTTTAATAATGAAAATAAATAAGTAAAATTGTTTTTATACGTTGGTAGTAGTTATTGTGAATTTGTAATAATGATTATAAAAACAAACAATTGTTATTCGACATAACACATAAACATAACTCTTTACTTAATTTTAGTTAACGCATATTATCTTTAATTTTAAATATGCACAAATAGACACTTAAACTTGCATAAAATTGAACAAAGAGACACATTTATCCTATATGACAGTTTATAAAGTTGATTTGATTTGAATTTTATTTGATTTTACAATTTAAGAATCAATTATTTTTAATTTAATTTTCATTTTGTAAAAGTTGTTTTAGAAGATGTCGAACCAAATCGAACCAAACCAATAAGTTACATTCATATATTTTTAATTATATATGCATAATATATTAATAATTTTATGAATAATTTTTAATCATCAAAATTTATTTATCATTTATTTATGAAAGGAAAAAAGCCGAAGAGTGAGCATTCTTTTGTTGGTTTCATGTATATGAATGTCTATGATAGTTTTTGGGAAACTGAGAGTATTGAAATATAGATAAGTTGAGCTGTTGTAGTGTGATTGGTCAGTTCAACAAGTTAGTTAGAGTCACATGCTTTACATTTTGTTATGCAGTTATGCAGTCTGTTAAGTTGTTAACATTGTTAGTTGTGAGGTTAGTTAGAAACAACAAATATAATCCTCTATATATAGAGGCTGAGATGAAAAAGGGCACAGACAATGAATTGATGATACACATTGAAATGTAGCTTTCTTCTAGATTCTTCCAAGAGCTCTCTGCGCATTCTCTTTTCTTCTTCGTAAGAGTTCACAAATTCCATATGGTATCAGAGCATTGATCAAGGGATTCCTTAGAGGTTTGAATCTGTAGTTTCTGCAATTGTTGAAGCTGTAGCAATGGTGGAATCACAGAGTTCAGAGGTAGAAGATAATCCCCAGACGAATCATAATCATCCACTTCATCTTCAAGCATCAGACACACCTGGTGTTGCCTTGATTCCTATGAAGCTCACAGGGCCAGAGAACTATGGTGTGTGGAGCAGGTCAATGCGATTAGCACTACTAGTCAAAAACAAACTGGGATTTGTTGATGGCACATGTGCTAAGAGCTCATACAAGGGAGATCTGGCAGTCAGATGGGAAAGATGTGATGCAGTTGTCTTATCATGGATAAGTGCAACAGTTGCACCAGAATTAATGACTAGCATAGTATATGCTTCTAGTTCGAAGAAGATCTGGAATGACTTCAAGGAGAGATTTGATAAGTCCAATTTGACAAGGATTTTTCACTTGTGGAAAGAGATCAGTATACTGTCACAAGGAACTGATTCTGTGACAGCTTATTACTCCAAAATGAGAGATCTATGGGATGAGATGGATGTGGTGGTGCCTTCCCCTTCTTGTGTTTGTTCTGAGTCAAGCACACACGTTGAACATGTTAAACAACAAAGGTTATTGCAGTTTTTGGTAGGTTTGAATGAGAGCTATGCTCAGGTGA
This sequence comes from Solanum commersonii, assembly GCA_029007595.1. Taxonomy (NCBI): domain Eukaryota; kingdom Viridiplantae; phylum Streptophyta; class Magnoliopsida; order Solanales; family Solanaceae; genus Solanum; species Solanum commersonii. The sequence goes on along the minus strand of JAJTWQ010000003.1, from coordinate 11,044,364 downwards.
GGAGTTCTATTCTGTTGAGTCCATCTGTTCCAAGTGTAAATCAAGCCTATGCAATGGCTATACAGGAAGAAAGCCAAAGGAAGCTAGGACAAACAGAAGGAGGTAAAGAACCTTTGACAATGATGGCAGGAAGAGGTGCTCAACCACATAATTTCAACAATCAGATCAACAAAAATTTTCCAGCTAGGAAGACTCAGGGTCAGAATTCACAAGGCAGAAGGATGGGACTAGTATGTGATCATTGTGGTTACAAAGGTCACATCAGAGAAAAATGTTATAGAATTATAGGATTTCCAGCAGACTTCAAGAGTAAGAGAAAGGGATCTGGATCTGTGAATGAATCATATGCAAATAACTCCACTTCTGAAGCATCAGGATCTGGATCAGCATATGCAAACAACTCCACTTCTGAGGCATCAGGATCTGGATCAGCATCACAATTCTATTTCCCAGGAGGTTATTTCACAAAGGAGCAATATGAGCAAGTCACTAAGATGTTGCCTTCTTCCTCACCTACAGGAACCTGCAGGGCTGATGCCAATGCTGCAGCAGGTATGAATCCTTCGCCTGATAATGTTGGTGGAAATACAAAGAGGTGGATTATTGATTCAGAGCTACACATCATATTACATATTGTGAAAATATGTTAAGTGAATGTAGAAAATTATTAGAATCCAGTTGTAATAAGGTGCAAAAGCAACAGAAATAAAATTCATGTAGAACATGTAGGAGATGCAGTGATTTTGGGGAATTGCAAGTTAAAAAATGTTTTACATGTACCGGACTTCGAGTTCAACTTATTGTCGGTCTCTAAACCGACTAAGGATCCGAAATGCATGGTGTCTTTCTATCCCGATTTATGTGTAATGCGGGCTCTCTTTCTTGGAGAGGTGATTGGGATTGGTAAGGAAAATGATGGCTTGTATATTCTCAGACAAGAAGCACTACCTACTGTTGGAGCAGTACTCAAAAACAAGAACTCAGAAGAACATAAACTTTGGCATCTTAGATTGGGACATCCCTCTTTGAAAGTATTGCAGCATCTCCCTATGTTGCAAAATAAACTGGTTGAGGCAGTACAAGAAGATTGTATGATTTGCCCTTTGGGAAAGCAGTGTAGACTCAAGTTTCCTTCTAGTGTTACTCATACTACTAAGATGTTTCAACTAGTACATCTAGATGTTTGGGGACCTCATAGAGATCTAACTTATGATAGAAAACATTATTTTCTGACTGTAGTTGATGACTTTAGCAGATTTACATGGGTTTCTTTACTGCAAACTAAGAAGGATGTAATAGTTGTGTTGAGAAGCTTTATATCAATGGTTTGTAATCAGTTTGATTGTGCAATAAAGGTGTTGAGATCTGACAATGGTACTGAGTTCTTTAACAGTCAAGTAAATGAATTGTTATCCTCTTTAGGCATCATACATCAAAGTAGCTGTCCATACACTCCACAACAAAATGGTATTGTTGAAAGGAAACATAGGCATATATTGGACACAAGTAGAGCTTTAAAAATGCAATCTCATATTCCTAGTAGATTTTGGGGTGAATGTGTACAAACTGCAGTTTACTTAATTAACAGGCTGCCTACAGCTGTGTTAAATGGACAGTCTCCTTATGAAAGGCTATTTGGACATGCACCTAGACTAGAACATATAAGAGTATTTGGATGTTTATGTTTTGCTACTGTTTTGCCAAGAGGTGGAAAGTTTGAAGCCAGAGCTAAGAAAGTTGTTTTGTTGGGGTTCTCTTCCACACAAAAAGGATATAAGCTATATGATCTTGAGGCGAAAGTTGTGTTCATTAGCAGGGATGTTGTGTTCAGAGAGGCAGTGTTTCCTTTTAAAGTTATGCAATCTAATGATACAGGTCCTTGTCCCTTACTTTCACCTTTCCTAGATACTGTAGATGATGCCAACAATGATGTGAACATAGATCAAGTTCTCCCAACATGTTCATCTCCTGCAGAACCATGTTCTACACATATTGAAGAGCTTCCTAATACCACTAATGATCAGAATGGTTCTCATGATGAACCTCTCGAGGTTGGTCCAATAGAGCCACTTCCCACAGAACATGTGCATACTGACACTCCTACACCTCCTGTTGATGAATCACCAATTAATGTTAGTTCAAGGAAGACTACCGAGACAAAGGCAAGCCTCCTGTGTGGATCAAAGATTATGTTGTGCCTAAAAAATCAAGTCCTCACTCAATCACTAACCATGTCTGTTATGATAATGTATCCTCAGGTTATCAGTCCTATTTACAGGCTTTTTTAGCAGCTGTGGAACCTCAATCTTTTCATGAAGCATCACAAGATAAGATGTGGATTGATGCTATGCAACAATAGATTAAGGCTTTAGAAGATAACAACACTTGGACAATTGTTGACTTACCTCCCGGTGAGAAAGTAATTGGATCAAAGTGGGTATACAAGATCAAATACCAGTCAAATGGTGCTGTGGATAGATACAAAGCTCGATTAGTTGCCAAAGGTTATACTCAAAGAGAAGGGCTTGACTATCATGATACTTTTTCTCCAGTTGCAAAGATGGTTACCATTAGAACTGTGCTTAGCCTGGCAGCTTCCTATAGTTGGGACTTATCTCAAATGGATGTTAACAATGCCTTCTTGCAAGGTGATTTAGTTGAAGACATTTATATGGCACTTCCTCTGGGCTTCCAGGGGCAGGGGGAATCTAAGGTGTGCAAGCTGAGAAAGTCACTCTATGGTCTCAAGCAAGCATCTAGACAATGGAACATTAAGTTCACTGAGGCACTGTTGGCAGCAGGTTACTCTCAAAGTGTTCATGATCACTCTCTTTTCATTAGAAGGGAAGGAACTGAAATGGCTGTGATTTTAGTATATGTTGATGATCTTTTAATAACTGGAAATAGCTCTAGAATGGTTCAAGAAGCCAAAGACATACTGCACAAAAATTTTAAAATGAAAGACTTGGGAAGTCTTAGATATATTTTGGGAATTGAAATCTTGAAGTCTAAAGAGGGGTTATTACTGAATCAGAGGAAGTATGCTTTACAACTTATTTCACTCGAGTCAATTCATGCAACACCCTAAGGTTTCACACTGGGAGCGGCACTAAGAGTTGTAAGATATATTAAAAAATCTCCGTGACTTGGAGTAATGCTTAGAAGAGGGACTGGTGTTACAAAACTCACAGGGATACGTGACTCGGGACCGGGCTTCATGCCCAAACACACGAAGATCGATGGCTCGGATACATGGTAAAACTTGGAGATTCTCTTATTTCTTGGAAATCAAAGAAGCAGCCGACAGTAAGTAGGAGTTCAGGGCGAGGCGAGTATAGAAGTCCGCGCACCCTTGTTGCCGAACTAATCTGGTTAGCGAGGATTACTAGATGAACTACACTTTCCAGGTGCCACTCCAATCCCGGTGTTCACAGACAAAGAAATCGCCCATCCAAATAGCTGAAAATCCAGTATTTCATGAGCGTACGAAGCACATAGATATTGATTGTCATTTTATTCGAGAGAAGGTGAAGTCAGGGTTCATTGAACTTAAGCACTTGTCCACTACCATGCAACCTGCTGATATACTCACAAAAGGGCTAGGTGCTAGTCAACATCATCTCCTTATGACCAAACTTGGTGTGTTAGATGTCTTCCACCCTTCAGTTTGAGGGGGTGTATTGAAATATAGATAAGTTGAGCTGTTGTATTGTGATTGGTCAGTTCAACAAGTTAGTTAGAGTCACATGCTTTACATTTTGTTATGCAGTTATGCAGTCTGTTAAGTTGTTAACACTGTTAAGTTGTTAACACTGTTAGTTGTGAGGTTAGTTAGAAACAACAAATATAATCCTCTATATATAGAGGCTGAGATGAAAAAGGGCACAGACAATGAATTGATGATACACATTGAAATGTAGCTTTCTTCTAGATTCTTCCAAGAGATCTCTGTTTCTGCATTCTCTTTTCTTCTTCGTAAGAGTTCACAAATTCCATAGAGAGTCTCTTCCGTGCACTTTTGGGTTTAATTCACATTAAGTTCAGTAATCAAAAGTTCTATAATGACAATTTTTTTTGAATGAATTGTTTTTTTATTTTTCATATATGATTAATAACCAAATCAAAATCAATAACAATCAAATCAATAAATATATATTGTATTGTATTTTAATAAGGCAAAATTAGAAATAGATTAAATTAATTTAATTTTAATTTTTATCAATAACAGATAACCCTCCCAACTGATGTTATGATATTTTTTTTTTGACATAGTAGTGATTTTGACATCTTTCTACCACTTTTTATTATGGGATGTGTTGAAGGTACACTTTCTACAATTCAATTAACTTTCTAGAGACGGTTATTTATATTGAACTCTAGGAAGTTAATCAATGTATTACTACTAAACTACTACTAACAATTCTCTCCTCTATACTAGAATAGATTTAATAATATGCATTGAATGTGTGCAACTATTTTTTACTCCATATAACAAGATTACTTAAAGCCAATCCAAGTAATTATTATTATTATCTTTAATAAATGCATATTCTTAACTTGAACATTCCATTATTATAGTTTAACATTATATATAGTGTAGTCCATATATAACAGTTTTTTTTTTTTAAAGTACTCCATTCGTTCATTCTTTTAGTTGTCATTATTTCTAATATTTTACGATATATTTTTTATCATATTGATATAAAGATATTGCCAGAGGCGTATCCAGGAAGGGGTCACCGGGTTCACGTGAACCCATGCTCCTCTCCTGAAATCATATATAGTAGTGTTATATTTTTTTAAAATATTTAAATATAGATATGTGAACCCACACTTGAAGTATTATACCGTGCGATTATGTTGGGTGCACCTCTCAAAGTGAGGTTAGAAATTTGAATTTTTTAGTTATCTTGTTTTATTTTTCTTTTTAAAATTGGGTAATGTCTCTCTAAGTGGTTTGGATAGGTAAAAATAACTTTGGACCTATAATTTTAAAATTTTAATTATTTTTAGTGATAGGAACCTAAATGTTAAATCGATCAAATTTATATCTTAAATCCACCTTTTTGTAATAGTGCACTCATCATCTCAAAATCCTATATACGCCTCTGGATATTGCAATTTATAATACTTTTTGTATAGTTTTTGAATATCTATTTTTTTTGTTTAAAATGTCCAATGAATATAATCTAGTACTCTACAATTTTAAAAATTAATCAAATTGATTTTTGAAAAGTGCAATAGAAATTAAAGTATAGAGGAAATAAAAAAGTAGCCAATCATTAAAAGGAATCCGTTTTCTTTGGGCGTTCAATAATTAATGCTTAACCAAAAGGAAAGCAAAATAAATACAAAATGAAGACGTATATGACTTGAATATGAGCTGGCATAGCATCTGCATGTGGGCATAATTGTAATTGGAAACTCAAGCCCACTTCTAAACCGTCTAGTCAATTTATGAGTGCACATCATCAGTTCGATTTATCAGTTTTTAATTATCACACATAATTAAATGAATAGATATTTATTATTATAAATTGTTATTTTTAAATATTTAATTTTCGTTTAATTATGTGTGATCACAAATTAAAAACTGATAATATATATATATATATATATATATATATATATATAAGAAATATAATAGCAAAAGTTAAAGTGCAATATAAATTTCTACATTAATCATTTTTTATTAAGATAAAATTACTCGAATAATTTCTTCTAAAATCTCATAAATTAAATTACGAAAACAATATTAATTTTCTATCTTTGTCACAATCAAATTTAAAATTGAAAAGATTTAGAAAATAGTACTTACTAATGAAATTAGTTTACTAATATTAAAATTTAGGAAATAGAATCCAATACTGATTTTTTCTAAAGTCAAATCCAAATCCTATGGAAGTAAATTTACCCAAAACCACTCGGCCACCCGACCCGACCCGCCCGAAATACTCGTCCTCTTCACACGCTTTTTCTCATCTCCAGCCCTCCATAAACTCGCTTTCCTACATTTTCTCTCTCTCTGCTTGGATTACAGTTTTCTCGCCTTTGCTTTCTCTTTCTTCACATCGAAAATCATCAAATTTTCAAGAATTGGGTTTCTTTGAATCTCAATAATCCACTCAAACAACAAAAAACAATTGAATTTGGGTTTGGGATTGCTGGAAGAAATCTATGAAAGAGTGATTTTCTCCTGCAAAATGTTGGGCCCTTTTACTGATTTCGCTCCTTTCTTTATACCCTTTTCAAAACCTATGTCTCATCGTTCTCTCATCGGTGGTAATCATACCTCTGCTCGTTTCTGTTCCCGGTAATCCATTCTTTTCAGAAAACCCCTCTTCTCTCCTCTCCAATTTTGGGTACCCATTCTTTTTTCTTCTATATACTTGCAAAAAATTCGTTGTAGATATTCATTTTTGAAAAGTAAAAGGAGCGATTTTGATGGATCATAGTACGGGAAAACCGGGATTTTTTAGGAATGTTTTGGTACGTTTATGCCTTTCTTGTGTTGTGATTGTCTGTTGTCGGTTTGCTTATGTGGTGACACTCAAAGGGGAAACTTGTGACCTCGGCGATTTTTGTTTCTTCTCTATACCGGAAAATCTCAATGTTATTTCCGGCGTCGGACAGCTCGCTGGGTCTGTATCAGCGGTCATGACCACCGAGAATGCCGGAAAATCTGCTCCGGCGAAGCCCAAACTTCCCGATCTATGGGCGAACAAAGATTTCCAAAAGTCGGCCCAATTTTATTCTTCGGTGTTTGAGGATCTTGTTGCGGATGGTTTTTTGAACCCAAATTCGAAAACCCTTTGCGTTGAAACGCCGATGGGTGCTGATGTTTTTGCGTTGAGGGAAATTGGGGTTGCCGATTCCGTTGGGCTTTACAAGAAAGGTTCAAAGCCTTTGGTGATTACAGGTAAAGCTGTTAAGCAACCCTTTGAAGATGATACATTCGATTTCATATTTTCCGGTGCCGGAATGATAGATAAGTCACTTAAGCCGGGAGATTTTGCGGCGGAGATTTGCCGGACTCTAAAACCCGAAGGGTTTTTGGTTGTCCATACAGGTTCTAATGATACATACAGTTTCAATTCATTCCTTCATTTGTTTAATTGTTGTACATTGATTAAGTCTAGGAATATTAATGGTTTCGATTCGACTATTCGTGAGATTGTTATGAAAAAGGATGTATTTGTTGAAGAAAAAGTGAGTGATTCCAAGAACAATTGTCGTCATGTTCCCGATTATAAAATGAAACTGATTAAAAAAGCTGAGCCTTTGATTAAAGAGGAACCTAAGAAACCATGGATTACACTTAAGAAGAATGCACAGAGCATAAAGTACTTGTCGTCCATGGCAGATATTAGTTTTAAGCAGAGATATGTCTATGTTGATGTTGGTTCGAGGAGTTATGGTTCAAGCATTGTGAGTTGGTTCAAGAAACAGTATCCTAAGCAAAACAAGACCTTTGAGATATATGCTGTTGAGGCTGACAAGACATTCCATGGGCAGTATAAGGAGAAGAAAGGGGTTACTTTGTTGCCATATGCAGCTTGGGTTAAGAACGAGACGTTGTCGTTTGAGATTAATCAAGATCCGGGGCATAAAGATGTGGCAAAAGGAAGAGGGATGGGAAGAATTCAACCTGTAGAATCTTCTAGTGAGTCTGCAAGTGAGGTGGATGTAATCCAAGGTTTTGACTTTGCTGAATGGTTGATGAGCGCGGTGTCGGAGAAGGATTATGTGGTGATGAAGATGGATGTTGAAGGGACTGAATTCGATTTGATCCCGAGATTGATTGAAACAGGGGCAATTTGCTTGATTGATGAATTGTTTCTTGAATGCCATTACAATAGGTGGCAGAAATGCTGCCCTGGGGTGAGGTCTTCAAAGTATCCGAATACGTATAGCCAGTGTTTGGATCTCTTCACTTCTCTAAGAGAAAGTGGAGTTCTTGTTCATCAATGGTGGTAATCATCAATAATACAGTCTAGTTTCCCTAGCTCTTTAGTTCTTATATTTGTAGTTCTTACACAACAGGCCAAAAATTCTCTCCTTTACTTCAAATTTCGTATGTATGTACTGTTTACCCCATATAAGGAATTACGTTCAATGCGTTTGCTTCTACAACAACAATATTTGTGATTAAATACTGTGGCTTGAAGTTAAGCTCATCGAAGGATATTCCTTTCTCTTTCAATTCAAACAAGTTGAGCTTTTAATGGATTATGATGTTAGAATTTTTGTGCTAACACTTTGTTCCCCTTACCTCTCCTCTACTCAATAGTCTTCATCTTCATGTTTGTTCTTGTTCGACAATTCGTTTTTTTACACACTTGTTTGAAGAAATAAGCTTTGCTTGCTTCCCTCAATTGATTCCAGATTAGATAGTTGATTGAGAATGGAAAATGAATTCTTCCATGTTCCTGACTTGTTTGGTTGATATTACATTTGCCTAATTCCATTAACATTCGACTCATTATACATTATATATACACTGTTATATAATATTTGATACATTAAATAAATATATGATCATTTTATTGTATTGTCCCTTTTCCCTATATAGTTACGTAAGAAATCCTTCTATTTTCAACGTCATTAAAATTAGCTCTTCTGAATGCTCTGACCAACTTAAATAACATGGAAAATTGATGAGTGTCATTGAAGGTTGCTATCATGAAAATATATAGGTAAAAGATGATATTATGACAATATATAGGTATATTGTGGTTGTATACTGAGGAATATCTCACTGAAGGACTGAACCAGTTCTCCATGATACCAATCATATCAGTATATAGATACACCATGACGGTATTATAGAGGATTGAAGAGTGCCTCGTTGAAATATGATACCATGCCAATATATTTTTATCCTGTGATGATATATTATGGGATTTCTCATTAAATAACCAAACTATAGCTTAGATATTTATTGATTTGATCAATTTTAACTCATTGTGGTTCATTTCACACCCCAATACGTTTTGATATGCTTATAAGGAATCAAACGAAACCCTTTCATTAATTAGAAATTCCTTGGAGATGAAATGAAAGTAGTAATATGCATCAATTGGTCGATTTTATGTATTAACATTATGATTGATTAAATTTTAGTTTGTGAACCAGCTAAATCGATAATCAAATTAATAAAATATTTACTATATAAGACGGAGGTATATACTAGCATATCTTTCTTAGGGAGTAGCAATGAAATATTTTGGACGTTGTGTGAGGCAACTAGTTAGTAATTAGAACTAGGTGGATGTTGTACCTGGCAAAGAGATCATCATTAATTTTCGGTGTAATTATCAAAGTTTGGTGCACATGGAGTTGTATAAATATGTCAACGAGACAAAAAAAAAACGGGATCAATTAAGGGGCTTTGAAGCCTAATTAACGGATGTCCAAAATTTTCTTTAAAGTGAATATGAAAAAATAAAAATAAAGTAACATTACCCTTGTGTAATTGAAAAATATTAAGAATAAAATAGACATTAGCAAAATTGGAAGGTGCAAATGCGAAAATGAGGAAGTTGCTTTGACTATAGAACCATGTTTGTTTGTTGGAGGGAATTGGATGATCGGGCCGAGGGATACCTTCCTCTTCCCCTTACTCTCCTTTCCCTAATATGAACCTTGAGTCATTAAAACCTTTCTAACTAGGCCTGGTCTGATCGCCCTACACGACTGACTTGACTTTTATATTTTGTTTTTTCAATCTCTAGTCAAATTGTTGGCTTCACTATTATTTGATGACCCATTATGTTATCATGAAACTTAGGTGTCACGTGGTATAGAGTTTTTCATGTGGATGCATACATGATAAGAATGTTAGCATTTGTGGGAAGATTCAAGAGTATGTAAAGTTTCTTGAAAAGACTTTAGAATATTTAGGAAGAATGATAAAAGGCCTTTGAGAATATTTGAGAATTCTAGAAAAAAGATTTATTTGTAAATATGTATGAACTTGTTTGACAATTGTTATTTATATATCAGCCTTTAAGTGATCGAGAATAGTGTAAATAGAGGGACATCCATTTGTAAAATCATCAAACAAAAATCAATCAAAGTTCTCAACGACATTCTTTATATCAATGATCTCTTGTGTTCTCTCTATCATTCTCTTAGTGATTTCTATAGTCCTGGGTTGACTTGACATAGCAAGATCATGAGCAAGTTGTCAAGTATCACACGTGTGCTTAGTAAAAGACTTAAGCCAATGTGGTAGGCAAGGTTGCAACTAAGAGAATGACAAACGATGGAAAAATTAACATTGCTAACATTCAAGGTAACGTCACCCAGGATGCCGCCGACAAGAAGGACTATACCAAAAAGAGGAATGTTGCCACCAAGAACGAGAAGGTACCACTCGAGGTTGAGTCAAATGAAAGACTTACATTCCAAGAACCTTATACCACTCAGGCGAGCAAAGATGATGTGGAGGTCTTGCCTGAGGACATCTTGTTTTTGGTAGAGAGTGGTTCACGAAGGTTAATGCAGGGATTGATGCAATTGAGATATTTAGCCAATGCTTTGGGAAAGTAGAAGGCACACTAAGCTATCTTGTGGCACATACTTTTGAGGAGATCGAAAACATTCGAAATGACTTGAATAGGTGTACACAGATGAAGATAGAGATGAGGCAGACCGTCACTATTTTAGAATGCAGAGACTCATGGAAGCGTTGAGCACTATCGATTTCATGAAGGAAAAAATAGAGACGCTCAAAGAGCAGGTTGATGTTGGGGTGACTAGGACAACTAGGAATTTGAAGAATCAAAACAAATGAACAATTTAATCAGCCCAAAAATGAAATTTGGTCAAAAAATTACTTGATTGAATGAATTAAAATGCAAATCATACTTGATTGAAATTGATTAAAATGTAAATCATAAATCAACCGTCATCTTTTATTAAATTTAAATTACTTTATTTATTCTTTAAAATTATTACTTTTTTTTTATAACTATATAATATATCTACTACAAAAATATTCATTTGAAAATACTTTGACAAAGTTTCTCATCAATTAATTTGAGTTAAATATTGACTCAATTTTTTCAAGACTGAACTAGTAAATACACAATATAATAACGTTTTAATGAATCAATTTTGCCACCTCTAGTTGAATAGGATTTATTGACACCCCTACCGTGAACTATAAACTTCAGATACAGTGAAATCAATCCGTTTGCCTCTTTCACAATTCATAATTGGAGTTTTCTCTTCTCCTCTTCTTCTCTTGTGATATAACATCTGAAGAAGCTCAATCTTATAAAAATAATTTTTTGCGGTAATAAATATGCATATTAGCAAAAAGTGTTAGAACTTATACTGATATTAGTTAATAGTCGTTAGATCTAATATCATTATAGGTTTTAAAAACATTTACAAAAAGTGTTGATTGCCTCTAAAAAAATATATTTGCCGACAATTAAGCTATTGCCATTAATTACCGCTAAAATTTATTTTTGATGTAGTGACTCTACCATGGATGATTCTTAAGATCTTGAGAGAGCTCGATCCACCTTCTCCAGGGCCCTCTCGACAATAAGGCTACTAAATCAATCGTTGGGCCCAATTTTTTACAGCCCCCACTTTCTCCAATATATATATTGTGTAAAAAAAATCATGTATTAATAAATTTGAAAAGAATTTCTTTGATAGAAAAGATAATAGCTTTTTACCTCATTAAATATATGAATCGTTGTTAAATTGAGAAATGAAATAATGTTTAGTTAATTGTAGCATCATTTTTAGGTGGCAATCAATTTTGTTTCCTTATATATATTCTGACGATTATCATGAATCAATTATTATTCTTATGTTTTAATTTTTTTAATCCCCTTTCACTATTTTTATTCTCTCATTATTAAATATTGTAAAGTCTTTCAAACAGTCAAACCTTATTACATATATTACGCAAAATTATTATTGTGTGTTTATAGAAAGATCAAATTATTTTTTTGCTGTCTTCTTCAAATTTCAAGCACTAAAACTAATAGACACTATTTTAATATCATTATATCAACTTATCAAATTTAACGCAACACTATTTTGATATCATTATATAAGCTTTTCAAATTTTGAGTTAGATTTTATTTTTTTATAACTTTATTTCATTGGAAATTACATTTTTTACCTTCTTACTCCATAAGAATTTTTGGCTAAAAACATCCTTAAACTATACCCCCAACTTAAACTACATCCTTAAATTATCCTTCTTAACAAAAAAACATTCTCCAAGTATTTAAAACTTAACAACTTTCATCCCTCTATTTGAATTTATAAAAAAATAAATAGTGAATTCCACACAAAAACATATGCAATTCATACTATTCTCATAAAAAAAATCTATAATATTATTACCGATTGGAAAAAGCATCCAAAAATAAAAAACAAAAAACTAAGACTCATGTTTGTTGTTGAAAAAATAATGTTAGTATGGTGTGAGTCTACGAGGAGATATGATCTTCTCTTCTCCTTTACAAACTGAATGAAGTTAGAGCTTAATTTCCCACCATCTTCACCTTGCAAAGTCAAAATGTCGTTAGATCAATAATTTTTTGGGCAAATTGATAGTTGATGTGATCAAGATTCTGCTAATTTTGATTTCTAGTACTCAAGTTTCATTTTCCATTATTAGAAGTAAACAGATTCAATGAAAAGAAAACATTTCCATAGATAATTCTTTGATATCAAATCAAATGAAAAGTAAATAAAAATAAAATTGCTAATTAAAAGGAAGACAATGCAAAACATTGTTACTAAAAAAAATTATAATATTATTTTAGATGTATGTAGAATGAACAAAATTGGTTTATTGGGGTGATTTAGGGAGTTTAATTTGTTGAGAGCAATGTGCACCGTACATGTTGTTGTGAAGAATTTGTTAGTTTTTGACAAATTTTAACAAAAGGATGAAAGTTGTCAAATTTTAAATAATTGAGGGACGTATTCTGTTAAGAAAAATAATTTAAGGATGTAGTTTAAGTAGAGGGTATAATTTAGGGAAAATTGTATGAAATAACAAACTATTAATTCAAATTAAATGCTATAACCATAGTTTCTTTTATTTGTAATTCGCAGCAAACATTCCATGTTTTCTGTCATCCCATTTGTATACCGAAATATACATATGCAGGACCCATTTGTATACCGAAATATACAAATGCAAGACCCATTTGTATACCGAAATATACCAATGCAGGACCCATTTGTATACCGAAATATACAAATAGACCCAAATACATATTTTTTATGTATATGTATACCGAATTATACAAATTAATAGCCATAACAAACATAAAATTTTCTATAGAGCACAATTATACAAACTATAACTATAGCATACAAATATGATTTTTATGTTTGCTAAACCTAAAATTTACTCTATAATTTAAGGATGTTTTTTGCCAACAACTCTACTTCATAATGTCCATATATATATATATATATATATATATATATATATATATATATATATCCTACCTTTCCAAACCTCATTTATAGGATCACATTGTGTAGGTTATAATTGTTCAATTTATATATATGAACTGAAAAAATAAGATCTCAATACGAAATTTGACTTTAGACCCCAATCTTGTACAGACGGCCTGCGTTCTCCAAAGCTTGATTCAGTCAATCAAATTTTAGTCTTCTTTATACAAAAATGTTTAAAGTTGCATGAGTAAAGAATTTGGTGCATTTTTGCTCCAGGAAATAATTATTGATCTTCTCAATTCATCTGAACTTTGAGTTATGTATGGTTGAAGTTTAGTTAGTTTTGTTTAATTACAATCATTTTATTTGCAATCATGAACAAAAATTATAAAGGTGGGTGTGGGGGAGGTTGGATTTGGTGCACATGTCTGCTGCAAATTGCAATGGAGTTTTAATAATCTATGTCAACGAGATTAAAAAAAGGGGGTCAATTAAGGGGCTTTGAAGCCTATTTAATCGATCTCCAAAAAATCATTTACATGTGAATATGAAAAAATCATAAACATTACCCTTTTGCCAAGAGGGATGTGTAGTGTGTTATACTACCATTTTCAAATTCCAAATGTCATATTTTTATATTTCCTTTTTCAATCTCTTGTCAACTAGTAAACTTAGTATATTTCCACTAGGGAACCATCCTATGTGAACAACTGCTCCACTAGATGTAAATTAATAAATTTCTCATGCTATTCAAATACATATATTTCAAATATATGTTAATCATATATATCTAATTATGTGTATAAATATGAAATGTAATCCAAAGACATTAATTTAGGAGCAAATCATGCGTATAAGGATTCAATATCTGTTGTATCCTAATCCATAAAAAATCAAAAATTCAAAATTCTTCCCATTTTTTCCGAGCATAAAAAATACACTACTTTTTCCCTGAATTTTTTCTCCAATAATTGTTTATGTTAATTCGAATTTCAAGCATTATGAAATACACAATGACAAGTATCACTGTATTGTTGAGATATTCAAGAACTTAAATTTCTTACACTATTTATGATGCTATGAGTCTAATACGGGATACATATTTAGATACATGAGTTCATGTACATATTAGATACACATATACAACTTAAATACATTAACAGATACATACAAGATACAATATGGGTGCAACTCAGATACATGTTCAACTACATGATATTTACATCTCATATACATGACTGATACATAAATGCAAATACATTCTTAGATACACACCAGATATATTATTCGTACATGCTTAGGTAATTAAATGCCTAGAAACATACAATGGTGTGTTGTAGAGATTCATATATGATTTCACCGTTACTATAACAAAAACAACTTTAGAACGGCAATAAATATACATATTAATAAAGAGTGTTAAAGTTTTTATCGGTATTAGTTAAGTGTCATTAAAACCAATGTCGCTAAAAGCTTTAGGAACATATACAGAGAGTGCTAATTGCTAAAAATAAATATTTAGTGACAATTAAGTTATTATCATTAATTAATCACCACTAAAAAGCATTTCTTACGTAGTGATGCGTTAATCTTGTCATTATTGTGAAGATTGGTTGAGATTTTTGAGGGATGAAAATCAAGAGCTGAAGCCATGACTCAAATAATATTTGAATTAGTTATAGAACTCAAATAATCTGTTTGTAATGCTCCTTTTTCCATTCAATTCTCAGATGGGAGTAAGGGAAGAAGGAGAGAGAATTAAGTGATGAACAAAGAATTAGGAGAGGAAGTGAGCTAATTGGAGTGAATGAATAAATTGGGAAAATAGTTAAGAAGTTAAAATTCTATTTTACGCTATTTTAAAATTGGGAATAATGTGTATCATGGTTAGAAAATCAATTTGAGTTGAATATTGACCCAATTTTACTAGACTCAACTAATATATGGACAAATTAATTCTAACATTTTAATAAACTAATTTTGCCACCTCCAACTTAATACTAGGATATATTGACACAACTACGCCATGAAGCATAAAACTAAAGAAACGGAACTGCATGCTAAAATGAAGCTCGGTCTATCTTTACTTATCAATTATATTAAAAATAATTTTCTAGCAAAATACTTATTCAGTTTGAAAAATCAAGATATAATTTACCATTTTGTATCTATTTTACCTTTGATACTAAATATAATTATTCAATATCTAATACATATATTTCTCAAAGTATTAAATTTAATATATTTAAAGATTAATATAGTAGTATTACCCACTATTATCATCCAACTACAACATTTCATCTTATTTTATTTTAAAAGCTAATAAGGGCGAAAGATACATACTACCCAAAAAAACAAGGCAAACTGAAGAAAAAACTTGAAATTAGATTTGGTGGTCCCAAATATCTTCTACGCTCTTGTAAGGCCCATCACTCTTGTTCACAAACAATTCTTCCCCATCTAATACTCGCATCTGCACAAACATATAATGAAAACCAACACATCGATAATTCAATTATTGTGAACTTTTAAATGACAAGAGAGAAGTACCTGATCTGGAATATCACAAATAGCTTGGAAATCTAGCTCTGGAATTTCCCATGAAAACACTTTAATGTTCTCTTTTATTCTTTCTGAGTGATCTGATTTCGGAATTGTACTCGTTCCTCTTTGTATAGCCCACCTCACTAGCACCTGCCCCGGCGTTTTATTTAGTTTTCCTGCTACTCTCTCTACTACAGGATGATGAATTAGATCAAGTTCTCGCGAGCCCAAAGGTGAATACGCCTGAAAAAAGTGGATGCAAATAACCTCAGGCATAAATATATACAAGTCTCAACTCCGCGAGGTATTAGTAGTACCTCAAGTTCATTACATTTGAAACTTGTTAGCTACCAAATCATTGTTAATATATGTTGTTATGCATAAAGTTTCAGTTACTTACAGTGACGTGAATATTATTTTTCTTGCAAGCTTCCAACATTTTTTCATTTCTCCATCCAGGGTGCATCTCCATCTGATCAGTACATAACATTACCCATAAATACGAAAAAAAAGGAAGAAGAGCAGGACATCGATACGATTAATTGAAAGACGAGAATTAATATTCAACTAACCTGGCATACAGAAGGCATTATCTGTGCAATATCTAAAAGCTTTTTAAGTTTCTTGACAGTGAAATTACATACTCCAATATCTCGTACGAGTTTATCTTTCACTAACTTCTCCATTTCTCTCCAAACCCCTTCCCAATCGAAGTCAGACACTTCCCCTGCTTTTGGAGGTCTACTAGCTCCGTCCTTGAGACGGAAGGGCCAATGAATCTTCAACATAAAATGTGCAGATTCATCTATAGATTTCAAAACTACCAACTAATTAAATACTGCGAAAAGGAAGTCGTACCAGGTAGAGATCAAGATAACCCAGTTGCAATTCATTGAGTGTCTTCATCAATGCAGGTCGAACTCTCTCACGTGACAAATCAGAACACCTAAAACAATCAATAATATCTCCTTAATTCGTTTAATTGAACGTTGGATGTATAAAAAAATCCTAGAGATTTAAAATAAGTTAAAGCATATATAATACCATAGTTTAGATGTGACAAATAAGGCTGATCTCTCTACTCCTGCATGTATAGCTGCCTTAATTCCATGACCAACCTATATATTATATAAGAACAAGACACAAATGTATATATCTTGTTAACGACAAATAAGATCGGTAAACATCTGTTTAAGCTGATGAAATTTCATACTTGCCCGTCGATCCTAAATGTCTAAAATGAGAGAAAATGACATAAATAGTCCCTTTAACTATAGAAGTAGGTCTAAAATGGTCCCTTAACTATACACTTAATGGATTTAGTCCTTTAACTATTAAAAAACTTATCAGCTTTAATTTGGTCCCTTAACTATACACTTACCGGTTTTAGTCCTTTAAGTATTCAAAAACTTATTAAATTTGATCTTTGTCCATTTTTTAAATACAAATAACTTAGGTTTATATTAACAAAAATCTTCTTGAAATTAAATCTTTAACCCATTTTTTAAGTTGTTTCTCTATCCCCGCTCTTTTTTCTTCAAACTACTCTCGTGAAAAGAACAATAACGTCAACGATTCAAAATAAAATTAATGAGGAAAGAAGATATAATTCCTAATTTTATTCAATGAGGATAAAATTAAACATATAATTGTTGTTAATGATTTGAATCCGCACTTGAATATGCTAATCAGTGCAGATTTTATTTAATTTACTCAAATTTCTTTACGTAAAATAAAATGAATAGAATAATAAAATTGATCTATTTTAAAAAAATAAAAATAAATTACAAATCTATATTTTATAGATTTCAATTTCTGAAAAATTAAACAAATTTCATTCAATGAAGTCGTTGGAGTACAAACTTTGGATTTAACTGGTAATAATTTTTTTTTCTTTTTATAATAAAGTTTAGCATATTCAAGTCATTAGTAGCAATAATATGCTTCATTTTATCCTCTGTTGAATAAAATTATGACTTATATTTTCTTTTCTCGTGAATTTTATTTTAAATTGTTGAGGTTAAGGTTCTTCGCATAAGGTTAATTTGAAGAAAAAGTAGCGGAGAGAGAGAAACAATAGAAAAAATTTCTAAAAGATTTATTTTCTCGTAAAATCGGTAAGTTTATAGTTAAGGAACTAAAATCGATAAGTGTATAGTTAAGGGACAAAAGCTGATAAATTTTTGAATAGATAAAGGACTAAATCCATTAAGTGTATAGTTAAGAAACCATTTTAGACCTATTCCTATAGTTAAGGGACTATTTATGTGATTTTCTCTCTAAAATGACATTTATTTACCAATTCTGTTATACAACAACAACAACAACAACATACCCAGTGAAATCCCACTAGGTGGGGTCTGGGGAGGGTATAGTGTACGCAGACCTTACCACTACCTCGTGGAGGTAGAGAGGCTGTTTCCGAGAGACCCTCAGCTCGAGTACAATCACATCCAAGTAGAAGGGGAGGGGAATAATGTATAAAACATAACATCCAATAGGAAAGATAGTGAAAAAAACAACCAAGGAGATAATAACATCAATGGAATATTGTGGGAAGTGAGGCTCGGTAAACAACATAAGGCTATAGGTATCACAGACAAGAACAACACGTGCAAGACTAGGACTACTACACACGCTATCTGCCTAAACCCTCGCAAGGAAAAACGACACGCTAACCCAACTAACCTTCAACCTTAATACGCGACCTCCACTCCTTCTTATCTAGAGTCATGTCCTCGGTAAGGTGAAGCTGAGCCAAGTCCTGTCTAATCACCTCTCCCCAATACTTCTTAGGCCTACCTCTACCCCTCCGCGTACCCCCTACAACCAACCCCTCGCATCTCCTCACTAGGGCGTCTGCGCCCCGTCTCTTCACATGCCCAAACCATCTCAGTCTCGCTTACCAATTCTGTTATAGAAAACTTTAAACTATGTGCACAATAATTCTGTTTAGAAAACTAAGCCTCGTTCGTATGTGTATGCTAAACAACTTGTACATAATAATACGACTTTGATGTAATTCAACAACTTAAAAGCAATAATCACAAATGAAAAAGAACCTCATCTTGGACTCCATACTCTGCCGCTGTGTCAACATGTCTGTAGCCAGCCTGCAGCCATAGTCAAGAGCATAAATTCTCATAAAAAACAGTTTTAAATAATCAAATTTGCTAAAAGGTTGGGCTTCATGCTCCAAGGGGAAAGCCTTGGGCGAATGAAGATCACAAAGCATTCTAAGTGACTATATGTAAGTCAAAATCGAACAAACTGTAATTATCAATTCAGAGTAACACAAATTTTCAAAATGAGATTTAAAAATACCAAATCATACCAAATTAATTTGATAGATAATTTTTTTTAATCGAAAATACCATACCGTTAATCGTACACCTAGGTGGCTAGTTTTTTTTTTTAAAGTACTTGCAAAAAGTATACCGAACACACGCTCCAACATCAACTTCGAAAATTTCGAATAAAGTGCTTTTTTTTCTTGGCCAAACAATCCACTATCTAAAATATTATTGTCATTCTTGCTGAATTGAATTTCTTTTGTTACTATTTATATTGATTTGATTCTGATTTGAGTTTTTATTCAAATTACTAATATATCTATGTGCTGTAAAATTTATTGAATCATTTAAAATTCTAAGTTTGATCCGAACTTGCATATGTTAAAGAGACAAAAAAATATGAAAAAGTTCAAAAAATATTATAAATTATATTACAATAAATATTATTATGTATGATAAAATATTTTTAAAAAGGTATACACGAAACGTCGAGTTGAGTTGGTTCAATTTTGTTTTGTTTTTTTTATAGTTAAAACCAAATTACAATGATCGAGTGTTTTTTTCTCAATATTAAACCAAACCACTAATGAATACTTGTTTATCTAGTTGAGTCAAATTATTAATTTACTTCATCTACACAAATCAACAAATCAACATATAATCAATTCGCAATACGCAATATTACTTTAACATATCAATATGATACAATATAATTATGTATAATGGGACGAGGTAGAGTACCTCAACAATAGCAGTATAAACAGAATCCCTTGCATTATGAGCTCTCCAAGTGCCCAAACCAATAGCATGAATCTTGTGACCACTCAACAGTGCAAAAGATTCAATTTTCTCACCTTGTGGGTCTATTGTAATCTGGGCCATCTTAACTTCTATCGAAACAACGGATCTATCGTAGCGGGTGTAGATTTTTGATACTATACTATAAAAGAAAAAATAAATTAAAGGACATTTATATGGCATGGGAAATGGAGGGGCTAAAGTTTGGATACACGTAGCATTGCATGTTGTGACACGTTTGAACACATTCACAAAATTTTGCAACACATTTATGTGACACGTTCTCTTTTTGGCTACCTACCACACTCTTCTTGCCTTCTTTTTCTTTGATTTTTTGTTTTCTTGCTCTAGATTTTTTACGTTTTGTACATTTGTGAATGATCCAGTTAATTAATAGTGGTAGTGGAGAAAGTTTCTGCCAAAATTTATTCCAAAAGACTTCGAGTTTTTTTAATTTTTAATTAGAAATCTTGAGCTTTAATATAAAAATGATGTCATCTTTAATAAAAATCTTCTATTTTAATTTCTAAGGTGAGTTTAATTAAATTAATCAATTTTCATTAAAAAATAAGTGTTGCTTTGGTACATCATTTGGAAACTAGAGGGGGTTGAAGAGTGTCTTAAAAGATTTTCAGCCTAAACACCAAATAGTACAACCTTCAATACTGAAACCAGATTCTCTATATTAGTTCTACTATCTTGTACTAGGAGGGTGTTTGGATTGATTTAAAAATTGGCCAAATCTATTTTAAAGTTAGTTTTTTATTTTTGGAAATGTTTGATAAATATAAAAAATAACTTAAAATAAGTTGAGAAGTGTTTGACAAGGTAAAAAATGACTTAAAATAAGTTTAAAATGACTTAAAATAAGTCAAAAACCAAAAATAGGTCTCCCCCTACTTTTTATTTTTTGACTTAAAAGTCATTTCAGTTTGACTTTTTATTTTTGATTTAAAAGTTACTTTTTTAAGCCGATCCAAACGGGCCCTAAGTGCACAATGTAAACAAGATATCCTAAAAATTAGGAATGTACAAAATCGAACCGAAAACCGAATCAAATCGCAAATCGTGTTGAATCGAAAAAAACCTCGATGAATGGTTTGGTTTGACTTGGTTTGGTATTGAAAAAAAAACCCGACTATACTTGAATTGGTTTGGTTTTAACTAAAAAAAAAGGTCAACCCGAGATCAAACCAACTCGACATTATATATATATATATATATATATATATATATTTAATTTTTAAAATTTATTTAATATATAAAAGTATTTACTTTGACGTAATTTTTAAATATTACTTATACGTTTTCATAATTTTTATGTTTTAACATATTTTTTCAAGTTTTTTGAGACTTAAAATTTTGAATGGTCCAATAAAGGTTATAGTTCATAGATATTAGTAACCCCAATAAAGCTCAATTTGAAATTAAATCAATACTAATGCTTATAAAATAAATTAATTCAATACTAAGAATGACAACAATGTTGAATATTTGTTCTTTAGTTTTATATTGGTTTAGACATTTAAAATACATAATCTAATTTTAATTTTTTTTAATGTTTAATCATGTAATTAATACTTATTAGACTTATTTTTGCATGCTTGAGTACTTTTAAATTATGATCATTTTCATTATGACTTATCAATTTGCAATATTTATTTTATATGATTTCATTATTATTTTCTATTGAATATTTTAGTGTCATCACTCATCTCATATTTTGTGTTATTTTCTTAACACCTTAGATAGTTGTATTTTGGTTGGACTTATAAAGAAATATTTGGAACACAAGTTAATTATATGTTTGTATGAATACTTTACTGGAAAAATTCAAAAACCTAAAAAAACCCGAGGTTTATTAGTTTTGTTTGATTTAAGAATTAAAAAATTTGACACAAATGGTTTGGTTTAATATTTGAAAAACTCGAACCAATTTGAGGTTGAAAAACTTAAAAAAAAATGCAAGTTTTGTTAGTTTGATTTGGTTTATAAATTTAAAATTTTTACACAAATGATTTGGTTTGATATTTGAAAATCCAAACCAATCCGGTCATGTACTCCCCTACTAAAAATATAGCATCCCACTTTTCTTTATTATCCAGAACTTTGACCTTAAAGAATAAACAAGTATAAGGAAAATACAGTTATTTCCTCATAACAAAGTGTAACATCTCGCAAATTGAAATAACTAGGAAGAAGTTAAGAATTGGAAATAGTCACTTTTGGAAAGAATTGAAATCTGGAAATTTTAAGTATGTTAAGTTGAGTTTTTAGTCAACTTCAAATGACTATAACTCGTAGCTCAGCATGCGTTAGGTGTATTTCCATCTACCATAGGAAAGATCTTGGAATAATCTTTTCAACGCCGCTGAGTTTGGCGATTCCAAGTTCGTATGAGTGAGATATGCCTATTTAAAGTTGGGTTGTTCAAATAAGGAAAGTCTAATCCAGATTTTGGAAGGGTA
Source organism: Solanum commersonii (assembly GCA_029007595.1). Classification (NCBI taxonomy): domain Eukaryota; kingdom Viridiplantae; phylum Streptophyta; class Magnoliopsida; order Solanales; family Solanaceae; genus Solanum; species Solanum commersonii. The sequence goes on along the minus strand of JAJTWQ010000003.1, from coordinate 11,021,809 downwards.
TTTTAGTCTTTTCCTTACCCAATTGTTTTAATTCGTTTTTAGGAGTTTAATTGGGGTAAAATCAGATTTTAGTCAGTTTAGAAAAGTTGAAGTTCACGATAGGGCTTGGAGAAAAGAGAAAAGAGTCTATCACTTAGTCTGAGTTAATGACTCTAGTGTTGAGATACCTCATATTCAGTTAGTTTCGGTAGTAAAAGAGTTTTCAAAAGTCGTTCCAGATGATCTACCCAGAGTCCCTTCTGAGAGAGAGAGATAGACTTCGGTATAGATGTTCTCCTAGATACTCGTCCTATATCTATTCCGCCATATAGAATGGCACCAACAGAGTTGAAAGAACTTTAATAGCAGTTGAAAGATCTCCTAGATAAAGATTTCATTCGACTAAGTGTCTCACCTTTGGGCGCTCCGGTCTTGTTTGTGGGGAAGAAGGATGGTTCCCTTAGGATGTGTATAGATTACCATCAATTAAACAAGGTTACCATCAACAATAAGTATCCTCTTCCAAGAATTGATGATCTTTTCAATCAGCTTCATGGTGCTACTTGTTTCTCTAAGATAGATCTCAGATCTGGCTACCATCAATTAAGAGTAAGGGAATGTGCTATTCTAAAGACAACTTTCAGAACCCGTTATGGTCATTATGAGTTTCTGGTCATGTCCTTTGGTTTGACCAATGTGCCTGCAACATTCATGGATCTTATGAATAGAGTATTCAAACCTTATTTAGATATGTTTGTTATCATTTTCATTGATGACATGCTACTCTATTCAAGGAATGAAGAAGATCATGCTAGTCATCTCAGAATAGTTCTCCAAACTCTAAACGATAGATAGTTGTATGCCAAGTTCTCTAAGTATGAGTTTTGGCTTGAGTCTGCGGCATTCTTAGGCCACATTGTGTCTGGAGAGGGAATTAAAGTTGATACCCAAAAAATAGAGGCAGTGTAGAATTAGCCTAGACCACATCTCCAACCGATATTAGGAGTTTCTTGGGTTTGGCTGGATATTATAGAAGCTTTGTAGAGGGGTTCTCATCTATTTCATCCCCTTTGACCAAGTTAACTTAGAAAACAGTGAAGTTTCAATGGTCTGAAGCTTGTGAGAAAAGCTTTTAGGAATTGAAAAAAGAGGTTGACTACTGCCCCCGTTTTGACCTTACTAGAAGGTACTCAAGGTTTTGTGGTTTATTGTGATGCATCTAGAGTTGGGTTGGGTTCCGTATTAATGCAGAATGGTAAGGTTATAGTTTATGCCTCCAGACAGTTGAGAGTTCATGAGAAGAATTTCCCAACCCATAACTTAGAGTTGGCTGCTGTAGTATTTGCTTTGAAGATATGACGTCATTATTTGTTTGGTGTTCATGTAGATGTATTCACTGATCACAAGAGTTTTCAGTATGTGTTTACTCAGAAAGAGCTTAATCTCAGACAAAGGAGGTGGTTATAATTACTCAAGGATTATGACATAAGTATTCTTTACCACCCAGATAAGGCTAATGTTGTTGCTGATGCTTTGAGCAGGATGTTTATGGGTAGTACCACCCATTTTGAGGAAGATAAGAGAGAGTTAGCGAAAGATGTGCATAGACTTGCATGCTTAGGAGTTCGATTAATGGATTCCAAAGAAGGAGGAGTAGTGGTGATGAATGAGGCTGAATCTTCATTAGTGTCAGAAGTGAAAGAAAAGCAAGACCAATATCCCATTTTGCTTGAATTTAAGACAAATGTTCATAAGCAAAAAGTAATGGCTTTTGAACAAGGGAGAGATGGTGTGTTGAGGTATCAAGGTAGGTTGTGTGTACCAAGGGTGGATGAAATCCAAGAGAGGATCATGGAAGAAGCTCATAGCTCCAGATATTCAATTCATCCAGGTTCCACAAAGATGTATCGCGATTTGAGAGAGGTTGATTGGTGGAGTAATATGAAGAAGGGTATTGCTAAATTTGTGGCTAAGTGTCCAAATTGCCAACAAGTTAAAATAGATCATCAAAGGACTGGTGGTTTGGCTCAGAATATAGAGATTCCAGAATAGAAGTAGGAGATGATTAGCATGGACTTCATCAGAGGTTTACCAAGGTCTCGAAGGCAACATGATTCTATTTGGATGATTGTCGATAGAATGACAAAATCAACCCCTTTTTGCCAGTAAAGACTACCCATTCAGCAGAAGATTATGCTAAGTTGTATATTCAATAGGTGGTAAGACTTCATGAGGTTTCGGTATCCATTATTTTAGACAGAGGTACGCAATTTACTGCACAATTTTGGAAGTCATTCCAAAAAAGCTTGGGTTCAAAGGTGAACTTAAGTACTGCCTTTTATCTCAGACCGATGGGCAAGCAGAGCGTACTATTTAGACCTTGGAGGATATTTTGAGGGCTTATGTGATTGATTTCAAAGGTAATTGGGATGATCACCTACCTCTTATTGAATTTGCTTACAATAATAGTTACCACTCTAGCATCCAAATGACTCCTTATAAAGCTTTTTATAGGAGAAGATGCAGATCTCATATTGGATGGTTCAAAGTTGGTGAAGCAGGATTGATAGGACCAGATTTAGTTCATCAAGCTATGAAGAAGGTGAAAGTGATTCAAGAGAGTTTGAAAACAACGCAGAGTCGTTAGAAGTCTTATACTGATGTTAGGAGAGTGGAGTTAAAGTTTGAAGTAGATGATTGAGTCTACTTGAAAGTTCCACCCATAAAGGGTGTTATGAGATTTGGTAAGAAGGGGAAGCTTGGTCACTGGTATATTTCCTTTTACAGAATATCGAAAAGGGTAGGTAATGTAGCTTATGAGTTGGAGCTACCAAAAGAATTAGCCGCGGTTCATCTGGTGTTTCACATATCTATGTTGAAGAAGTGCATGGGTGATCCTTCATTGATTATACCAAATGAAGATATTGGGATCAAGGATAGCCTATCTTATGAAGAGATTCTGGTTCAGATTCTAGATCGCCAAGTTTGTTAGTTGAGGACTAAGGAAGTAGCATCAGTCAAAAATTCTTTGGAGGAACCAATTTGTTGAGAAAGCTACTTGGGAAGCTGAGGAAGATAAATCCACACCTTTTTGAAATCGGAGAAGTTCTAGACCAAGGTAATAATTCTCTTCTTAGTACTCTTTAATTTATGAGTTGGCATGTTGTATTTTCATTGCTTGTTGGGTGTTTGAGCTGAATGTTACATGTTACACCTTTAGCATACTAAGAGTAAGCTCATTCGAGGATGAATGTTCCCAAGGGGGAGATATTGTAACATCTCGCAAATTAAAATAACTAGGAAGAAGTTAAGAATTGGAAATAGACACTTTTGGAAAGAATTAAAATCTGGAAAATTGGTCAAGTATGTTAAGTTGATTTTTTAGCCAACTTCAAATGATCATAACTCGTAGATCAGGATGAGTTAGGTGTATTTTTAGATACCGTAGGAAATATCTTGGAATAATCTTTCCAACTCCGCTGAGTTTGCACGATTCCCAGTTCGTATAAGTGAGAAATTCCCATTTGAAGTTGGGCTATTCAAATAAGAAAAGTCTAATCCGGATTTTGGAAGGGTATTTTAGTCTTTTCCTTACCCAATTGTTTTAATTCATTTTTAGGAGTTTAATTGGGGTAAAATTAGATTTTAGTCAGTTTAGAAAAGTTGAAGTTCACGCTAGGGCTTGGAGAAAAGAGAAAAGAGGAGAAAGGAGAGGAGAAATCAAGAATCGTCAAGAACGTTCAAGTTTGGTTGTGGATTTCGCCAAGGATTCAATCCTACGAGGTATGTGAGATCACATAGAATTGGTTTAGTTCATCCATGCACCAATCATGATTCAATTCAGCAAAGTGATATTGATTTGAAAGTAAATCCTGTGAGTTCTTAATGATAATTCGATTGGAATCTGGTGGGTTCTTGTTGTAGAAGTTTCTTGAGATTGATCATGTATTTAGGTGTGAATTCGATTTAAATATTGCATATATTAATAAATTAGTTGTATCTAAGTGTTTTGGGAAAGAACCAAGTCGAAATAGGGAGTTTAGAGTTGAAAAATGAAGAAGAAAAGAGAGAGGCACCTGGGCAGGGGGCTGGGGCGTCACCCCTCTCATAGCCCCAAGCAGAACCCTCTGATCTTTTTCCTATGGGGCGTAACCCCTCTCAGAGCCCCAAGAAGGGGTCTCTAAACTTTGGGCTCTGGCACCCCACGCCTCTCAGAGCGCCAAAGATGTCAATTCATCCAATTTTCTTCCTTTTTTCCGTACTAGTTCCTTAGCAACGTACCTATATTTTCTAGTTGATTCCAACACTCTAAGGTACGTCTAAACATCATGAAATCATCCATAAACATGAGATCATGAACCTTGAATCCATAATTCAATTCAAGGAAAGTTAAGAGTCATGTCTAGAAGTTAAGAACAAGTCAAGAGAAGTTCATAAAGTTTTCAAAAGTCTTTCGCAAACGTTTTAACTTTTTCTTAAGACTTAAGTTTCGAGTTGACTAAAGAGTTAAGAGTAAAGTTCATTTCTTCAAAGATTATATGGGAACTAAGTATTCCCAAAAGTTAGAAATGTTTTCACATTTGAGCAAGAAAGGGAACATCGATTCCAAGAGAGCTTTTAAGCTAAGTTTTGAGTAATTATCTCAAACCAAAGAAAGAAGTTTTGTTCTAAAAACATATGAGCTAAGTACATTTTGGGAGTAGTATTGAGCACCAATATGGGGACACGAGTTCATAATAACTCAAGTCTCCATAAACCATGTAGCCATCATGCATGGGTAGTAAAGGATCATACTTTTTAGATGATTCCTTAAGTGCTTTTAAGCATAAACTAGTGGATCCCCTTAGTTAAGGCGTCCTATATGACGATAAAGTATAGGACAGTTCTGGTAGCGTGGGCAAAATGATATATCACCACTTAGGCTCATAGTGGTGGTTGTCGGTTAGAGAAACTCCCACAAAAACTATATTACTTTATCATATGAGTAAAGTTAAGTTTGTTATTATGTTTTCTTTAACGAACTAAGTTGCTTTCTACTGTTTTATAAAGTTTTCCATATATTTCATGTGTTTTATTGCTTATATTGAGTTAGGTTATTCATGAGTTGAGTAAAGTCAAGGTAAGTGTTTCTTTCAGATTCTTTCAAGCTTATGTTATGTTTAGTTTTGCCCTCGCATACTAGTACATTCAATGTACTGATGCAATTTGGCATGCATCGTCTTATGATGCAGACACAGGTAACTAGGATCATCACCCAACACCTCATTGATCCAGTTGAGCACTCAGAGTCTGTTGGTGAGCCTCCTAGCTTTTCGGAGGGATCCTTTTATCATTTGCTTTCAGTATTTCATTGTTAGGATGATCGGGGGTCTTCTCCCGACATCCCTCTTTGTTTTAGAGGCTTCATAGATAAATAATTATAATTCTTTAGTCTTATTCATTTCAATTGTATACGTTTAAGACTTGAGTTGCCATTTTGGCTAAGTTATTATCTCTTAAGTTATTGCATGAGTTATATTTCTTATGTTTAAGTCTTCTGCTGAGTAAGTAAGCCAGGCCAAGGGTCTGCTTGGGGACAACATTGATTCTCGAGTGTCGGTCACGCCCAGGGTGTAGGGTCGGGGGTGACACAAAGTCCAAGTATAATTCTTCATTCCTTACCGACTTGGTCTAACCGTTAAAGATCTAGACATATTTTCTTTTATAGGGAGGCGACTAGGTCAATGTACACAAAATAAATTGAAAGAATATTGTAGCATGAACAAGATTTGTATACTTGTTAACAATCAACAAAGTTTTTTGAAGGATTATTCTAAGTTCAAATTACAATAGTTTTGGGGTTTTCAGAACTTGCGGACGCATTGTTCTTTGGTCCGATACATAGCAAATGATACATAAGTTATATATCAGATATATAAGTTATGTATCATATTCATAATCATAAACCAGATTCATACTTAGGTTTGAAATAATTGAAGTTATGCAGCAACAATAACATTTGTATCAAATACATTGTACACAAACAAAGTTGTAATGTATATGATAGAGGTGAAGTAATTGAGGTTATGTATCAACTATAACATTTGTACCATATACATGTACACAAATAAATTTGTAATGTATATGATAGAGGTGAAGTAATGTATTTGAATGTTAAGAGAGAGAGAAGAAAAAATGAGATTTTTGTAATTAATTTAAATGGTAGGAATTTTTAGAGATGATGCTATCATAAATTGTGTAATTACGTAATTTATCCAAATTTTAATAAGATTGATGATGTACCCGTAGTTCTATTATTCATTCTCTTATTTATAATTTATGTGGCGATTTTTTTATCTAGTATGTAATAGTATTAATTTAATTATTGCTAAATGCTTTTATAAAATTAATATTATCGTTAAAAAAATTGTCACCGACTCTTTTATTATAGTGATTAGTCACTTTCTCCCTTTTAATTTATGTAGCGATTGTTAATTCAGTATGCAATTTAAATCTATATCATGCTATTTTTGTGGTCATACAATTAATGAGAAGTAAAATAATAAGTATTAAGCTATAGGTTATTTTAAATATGAAAATATATCATTTTTAATAGATTAATTAAAATAAATAACATTAAATATAGTAATTTCACCGTGTTTTTTCAATACTATAAGTCATTTAGTAAAATGTTTTATAAAAATCAATTGTCAACCTTGATAAAATACCCCGTCTTTGAAAAACACATGGAACCCTTCCTAGTAAGTAATCTAAGCAGGTACAAGAACTTTTAAGAGAGTATAAATCATGAAAAATAACACACAATTCCCACCATAAGGAAAGAAGAATAGAACTTGTCGGAGATCAACATCGACTTCACTTAAAAAATATCACAAATCCTGCAATCAAACTTGTCAAGTGACATAGCAAAAATAATATCAGTACAAACAATATGTATTGGTAGGCATTATCGATCGATCTAAATCCACCACATAATTATAGCATGTAAATAATAAAAAAAAAACGTAAGACTTAAACTATATACCCTTTGATCCTTTAACCACCTCTCTTGCGATAAAAAAAAAATAACCCCTTGAATTCATACACTCTATCCCCAAGTCACTCACCTCATTTTGATGTCAACTACTCCATTAAGGGTTATTTCACCTTCCCACTGATCATCACATAACCCTTTTATCACATAATAACTTTTTGAAATCACTCACTCTGTCAATACTAGAGTTTTTCCTACTGAATTCATTCATGATCTCAAATTCACCAACTACTTTATTAACCGGTAAAATTCTTACTTACTTATATAAAGGAGAAACATAGACAAGGTGATGTGGCACCTCTCTATGGCCTCCATTCATATTTCTCTTTTTTTCTCTATTTTTTGGCCATTTTTCTTCATTTAATTATTTGTTTTATTTTTAATATCACATAAAGTCTTTATATTCAAGACTCAAGTACTCATCTTTTCACCTTCCACCATAATATATCGTCTTTATTAGATATAATGTGCATACATTCATAACTCTCATAATTTTCAACTTTTCATATTCATAACCTTTAAAAATTAAATATGAAACCGTATTCCTCCATTATTTTCTATATGAATTCATATTTTTGTTTCATGATATTTTATTCAAAGTTACCCTTCATTATCACCATAGTATTATATTCATGCTGTTATTTGGCTTAAAAAAACAATAGAAAAAGAAGAAGAAGAAGAAGGCTCTTGAATAGTGATTGGCTTGTGAAGTGAATATTGACAAGAGCTTAGATAATTATGTATTGATTTCTTTTCTCTTCTTTTTTTTAATGATATGTGTATTGTACTATTTCTTTTTTTCTCTCTTTTTATTCTTATATATATCTATGATGCCTCTTAAATTTAATTTTTATACGAAGAAAACTTTTGAATAGGGATAGATTTGTGAAGTGAATATCAACAAGAGTGATGCCTCTCTTCCTTTGTTTGACTTGAAAAAGAAGAAGAAAGCTTTGAATATTGATAGGCTTGTGAAGTGGTTATGACAAGATCTTACACAATTATGTGTTGATTTTTTTTCCCTTCTACTTTTAATTTTAATGACTAAAGTCACAATGATATGTGTATTGTATTATTTTTTCTCTCTTTCATTCTTTCATTCTTTCTTGTGTATTTTATGATGTCTCTTAAGTATATTTTGTATATGAACTTAAAATTTAATTCGAAGTAAGAGAAACCGAATTTTAGAAGTATGAGAGTTATTTGTTGTATAATTTCTATTTATATAATTTGGTCTCTTATTTTTCCTCATAAAAATGTCAATAAAAAGTAATAAAATAAAATATATAATAATATTATAACCAAACAACACGAAATAACCTTTTAATATATATATATATATATATATATATATATATATATAAAATTAAATTACAATTACTAATATAAATATATATAAATGCCGTTTAAATAAGAACAAAAGGTTGAAAGACTTATGCTACTCTTATTTTCTTGTTTTGTTCTTCAATTGACAAATTTTCCAACATTTTGTTGTAATAAATCTATAAAAAGGTATATGATTCTTTTACTCATATTTTATTTTTTATAATTGTTTTTTATATCGAAATACTGGTATTATAATATTTTTATTTCTTTATCCTTTTTATAATATTTTTATTATATATAATTATGAAATTACAACTTTTATTATAACATATTTATGAGTCTTAATTATGAGGAGGATTTTAGTTTTTATTGAGTAATAACCATCAATACTTAGCATTTAAATCAGTAGCGGATTTGTTTCATTTCTTCAATTGTTAAAAGTAATTATCAGCAAACTTCAATGTAATGAAGTTGAATCACTACTACTTTGTAGTTTGTATACAATTCTTTTACCTTCTTTGTGTTTACGTGTTCTTTTACTTGTACAACATATTGGGAGAAAAAAAGAACAAAATAATAGTAGAGGCATTAGCGAAGGATAAACGATAGGGAAATAGTATATGCCAATTTTTTTTTTAACTCAATGGTTGTTTTAGTTTCTTTTTAATTTTTATTTTATTTAATAACAATTATAGAAAATATTTTTTAACTTTTATTTAGATTAAAAGAAATTAAAAGGATCAATTGCCAATAAATGTTTGAATGTATTGTGTATCATAATTTACTATGAAATATTTGCTATGTACAATAGAAATGAAATTAATTAAAAGATATATATATATATATATATATATATATACATATATATTATAGCTTATTGCTTAAGAGTAAATTCTCTCTTTTGTTCAATATTAATTGTTAAGTTTAACAAAAAAACGTTGGTATTTATCTTGATAATATAATATAATTTGAACAATTAATGATGTTATAACTGGAGAAAAAGAAGACATGACATTGTTAGAGATCACAAATTGATTTTTTAATTAAAAAAATGGGATAATTCCTTTTGGTTTCGCTCTATAACATTCACCTTTTTTGTAGTTTACGATATTACACCTACATCCCTTATTTTAATTTTTTTTGTAACCATTCTTTAAAATAAATGTAAATCAATTATAACTTGAAAAATTTGTCCTTCTTTGTATTAATTTCTTCATATTAATGCATATTATTACAAACATGACTTATTTAATAAATACTTTAAAAATAAATCAAAACAAATAAATTTATACTATAATAGATATTAGATAAGTATATATAAACGTGTCTTTTTTTTACCAAACAAAGAATCACACTTCTTCATATTGATTTACTTTTAAAACTTTCATTATATAAGTAATTTTTTTATAATAATGTGGATTAATATGAATAAATTAATACAAAAGGATAAAGTTGTCAAATCATAATTAATTTATAATTATTTTAAATAAATTTAAAGAATGATTACAAAAAAATCAAAATAAGGAAGGTATATGTAATATTGTAAACCACAGGGAGGTGAGTTTTGTAAAATTAACCCTTAAAAAATTTAACCATCACGCAAAGCGCGGACAAATTTCCTAGTGACTAATAATTATACTGAATGATAATGATAGTTAATAGTGGTTGGTGTAGTGATAATTGTTGAACGATTGTCGATAATGATTGGTGCTAATGGTGATAGTAATTGATAATGATGAATATAAATAATGACTAGTGATGAGGACAATTGATTATGGTGGTGTAGTTGTGACTGGGGTAGTCAATAATATTTAAGGCAACGATGATTAGTGGTGAAAATGATAGAATAATAATAAAATGCCATATTTTACTAAAATCTTTAAATGAATTTCTTATTCACGATATTAATTTTTTTAATCATAAATCTTAATTATTCAAACGTTTTTAAACACATAAAAAAGATTGTAGGAATAAAATAGACACTTAATAATTGAATTTTGAATGAGTAAGATTCAAATTCAACAAATAAACGCACATAATAACTGATCAATTCTAAATAATTAAAATTCAGAATTTTAAAAAAATTTGAAAGTTATCATAAAAGTGATGGATATTGCATTAGTGCATACACCTGTACACAAATATAACAACTAGTTAACAATTAACTTTAGTTCTTCATGAGTTTGGTAAATGTTTTTATCAAAATACAAAGTTATCTTATTTATCCAAAGACATATAATCATTAGTATTTAATTATTCATTTGAGAATGAGATCAAAATAATTTTATTTAATACCTCTTGTAGTTAATACTATTAAAATAAAAATCAATTTCAAGAGAGTTCGTAGCAATTGCTCAAACAAAAAGTCAATCATGCATAGTAGAAAATTCAAGCAAACGTATTTGCATAAATCCTAAAGAAAAACTAAAAAGAGGATTAGTTAAGGATTTGATGGGAAGTATATGATTTTTTCATTTTTGGAATAATTTCCTAAATGTTTCATAGTTTTCTGAAAATTAAATGTGGACGTCAACATACCAATCATCAGGACTATATTTGATATTTGATTTTATATTGAGAGATCCGTGTTTAATGTTATGATATCAAATTGTCACGATCCAAATTAAATAATTGAGTTGTACGGACGCCGACTCTAACATCTAGATAGGAGAACCTTTACCACCAAATTAGAAATGAAAAATTATGAAAATAAACAAAATTCAATATATCACCTTATTTAATTATAAAAATCAATTGTCAACCTTGATAAAATACCCCGTCTTTGAAAATCACATGGAACCCTTCCTAGTAAGTAGTCTAAGCAGGGTACAAGAACTTCTAAGAGAGTACAAATCATGAAAAATAACACAATTTCCACCATAAGGAAAGAAGAATAGAACTTGTTAGAGATCAACATCGACTTCACCTAAGAAATATCACAAATCCTGCAACCAAACTTGTCAAGTGACATAGCAAAAATAATATTAGTACAAACAATACGTATTGGTAGACATCATCGGTCGATCTGAATCAACCACATAATTATAACATGTAAATAAATAAAAAAAACATAAGACTTGAACTATATACCCTTGATCCTTTAACCACCTCCCTTGTGAAAAAAAACTAACCCCTTGAATTCATATACTCTATCCCCAAGTCACTCACCTCATTTTGATGTCAACTACTCCATTAATAGTTATTTCACCTTCCCACTGATCATCACATAACCCTTTTATCACATAATAACTTTTTGAAATCACTCACTCTGCCAATACTAGAGTTTTTCCTACAGAATTCAATCATGATCTCAAATCCACCAACTATTTTATTAACCGGTAAAATTCTTACTTATTTCTCTTGACTCAATTTACATATGATTCAACACCATCTCAAGTAATTTAGACGACACAGGAATCCCTAAAACTCATCTAAAATATTTAGCATGTAATTTCGGTGAGAAAATGACATAAATGGTCCCTAAACTATCACAGTAGATCTAAAATAGTACCTTAACTATACACTTAACGGATATGGTCCTTTAACTATCCACCCTTTTGTCAAGTTTGGTTTCTATCCACTTTTTACAAAAAAACTGTTAACAAACACCATTAACATACATTATAAGTCAATTTGTCTCCTTTCTTTTTCCACCTCTTTTTCTCCGTTATCTCATTGTTTCCTCACTTCCTTTTCTCCAATTCTTCTCCATTGACTTTCTTTTTGTCATTTCTTTTGCCATTATCTCACTATTTCCTCACCCTTTTTTTCAATTCTTTTCTTCATTGTCTTATTGCAATTATGTCGTTGGTTGTTATTTCATGCGAGTTAAAGCAAAAGGCAAAGTAACGAATACAATTGAGAAAATATTGTGAGCAAAAAATATGATTCTATTTTCATGTTAATAATCGGTCATTATATCAATGAAACTGCATAAAATTGTAGAAAAGTTCAAAAACTAGCAACTAAATTGAACTGTAGTGTTCTGTTTTCAACAATTTTTGTGCAGAAAATAGCTTAAACTACAACAAAAAATAGCAACTATCAAACTTTGATCGAATTGCAGCTCCAAAACACCCAAAAATCAACAGAAAACTGCAAAATCAGCACCAAACTATACATAACACATCACTAGACAGCAGCATCAAACCACCAAAAAATCAGCACCAAACTGCTGCATCAGACTACCAAAATTTAGCACCAAACTGCACAAAACACAGCTCCAAAAACGTCACCAAACTGCCCAAAAAACAGCACCAAATTGCTGCACAGATAGCAGCACCCAACCACCAAAAATTAGCACCAAACTGCACAAAAACTAGCATAAAAACTGCGCCAAACTACACAAAAACTGCACCAAAAAACATCACCAAGCTACCCTAAACTGCACAAAAACAACACCAAAAAATACTACAATGATCAGCTAAAGAAAATAACATAAAACAACAAAAAAACAATTAATCACATAAAATTATCACTCAAATGTAAATTTGCACCATAAATCAAATTTCACCAAACTACATCAATCACGAGAGCACTGTCACATTGTTGATTTAAAATTAGCTCGACTCTCTGCAGCTCTTCTAACCTGTGAAGTATAATGAATTAGTGGAAATGTTTACACAAATTTAATATAATAAAGTAAGTGAAATACACTATAGATAAAAGAAAAAGTAGTACTGGTAGTTTTGTAGGAGCACATGATGAAGATGATTCATGATATAGCGGAGATACATTTTGAGACTCTGTCTGCAACAAATTATACTTGCAAGTTCTTGTGTTATGTCCAAGCTTGTGGCATCTACTGCATCCTAAATATTTTTGCTTCCTCTTAGCTTTTGTCCTACTTGCGCTCACTTCATCTGATTTTTTTTTTCTCTTCTTTTGTTTTCTCCCTTTAGTACTTTGTCTTACTACTCTTAGAGGCAAAGGAGGAATATTATCATGTTGCGGCCACATACTTTGACCATTCATAGGAAGAATAGAAAATTCATAGATCCTTCTATAAGTTTCCACCTTATAGCAATCATTAATATACGAACGGATCCTGCTATAACATGTTTACAAGGTAGCCCTGTCAAATTCCATTTTCTATAGCTGCATTTTCTGTTTAACAAATTAACGGCCCAAATGTCAGTTATGCTAGCTCTTATAAGCTCATAGTTCCACTCATTTGATTTTCTAGGAATAATTCAGCAGCAGCAGCTTGACTTTTGCACAATTCATTTTTAATTCTGGGGTAAATATCATCAGAACTCCACTTGGCAATTTATCCATATTTGTTTGCATTCTTGTCATGAGCATATACCGAATTTTTTTCCAGAAGAGTGATAATAGGCTTATCTCTTGCATCCAATATCATGCTATTAAAACATTCACATATGTTATTCACTAAGGTATCACATTTTACATCTTCGGAGAAGTGAGATTTAGACCATTCACTAGGTGACTTATCTCTCAACCAAATAGCAGCTTCGGGATTCAAATCAAATATTTCAACCATGCGTTTATCAAACCACCTTACTGTTGTCGCACTGGCAGCTTTCCAAAGTGCATTTCTTAGTGTGTTACCACTAAATCCGACCCTTTTGAAATTACTATGCAAGTGTCTAACACAAAATCTATGAGCGACAAAAGGTAATATATCATTAAATTCTTCTATCAGACCTTTTTGCTTGTCTGACATGAAGGTCCAATGAGCTCCATCATCGATCTCCAAGTTAAGATTTAGATGGTCCAAAATCCATGCCCATGACTCATAATTTTCTTTCTCCACAACTGCATATGCTATTGGATAGATATTGTTATTAGGATTAAGCCCAATAGCAGTTAACAATTGAGTCCCATACATTGGACCCTTGAGCCAACAACCATCCACTCCTACTATCTTTCTACAACCACTCTTGAATCCTTCCTTGCAAGTACTAAAACAAATGTAAAATCTCTGAAATCTTTCAGGCTTGCAGGGTTCTTCATTTCAACCAACTTCATATAAACAAAAGTATTTGGATTTGTCCTCACTATTTCATTGCAATAGTTCCACAACAACTTGAATTGATCAAAGATATCTCTATCGATCATTGCAATTGCCTTCTTTTTTGCCCATACATTTAGATAATATCACATATGCTCTTAACTGAACACTAACATGATCTCTAAATTCAGAGATCTTCCAATTCCTGTTTGTTTTTATGGCATCAAAATATTTTCTAGCAATGAAAAATGATGTGATGGTTTTGTTAACATAGTTCCAATTTTTGCACTTGTGGGTCAAATTGTACGTCTTTACTTGAAAAGAACAATCTCTATACATTTTAGAAGCGATAATCTCCCAATCACAATCTGGATGCTTCGCACAAACTGCTCGTATCCTTTCCTTATCATTCTTGTGCCATTTTATATACTTTTCTTGACTGACTTCATAAGTTATCACAACATTCTTGAACTCTTTTTTACTTTTAAGTATCAATTCAAGTGCTAGGATATGATACAATCTGTCACGATCCAAGGGTATCCCCTAGACGTAACATGGTGTACTTGATCCCAAAGGGGTCTCATACAAGCCCTTAGCATCATCATAACATAAGATCGTAGAAAAGTAGGGAAAATTTAAAACTTTCTTTCAAACAATCTAAAGCAATTTTATAAGCAAGCGGAAGTCTTTACTAAGTCTTTGTCTCAAACCATCTATGAATAATATGAATAAAAGTCTTGGGACGTAGCCCATATAAAGTCTAAAACATAAGAATGACATAAAAGGAACATAGTGTGTTTGTCCTCGAAGCTATGAGGACTCACCAAATCTTCAAGTCTTCTAGATCCTTGGAAACCTTGCCTTCAAGCAACTCAATCTCCAACACCCTATATTTGATTAGAATGTAGGCAATATGCGTTAGTACAAAATGTACTAAGTATGAAAGCTAGCTAGCATAACAGCATAAAGAATCTCAAAATGGTTAGTCAACATAAGACATAAGCATAAGAGACAATAACATATTCATAACATAAACTCCAACTGTTATGCCGTAATTTTACTATCTTTAGCAAAAATCACTTTTTTAAATGTTTTAAGTATAAAACAAATTGAGAAAAATACTTTAGAAAAGAGTCGCCACTTAATTTTTTTTAAGAAATTAAGAAAACTTAATTTAAAAAGACTAACAGATTAAGTCTTTAAAAATTTAGAGAGAATGGGTAAGAGGTTCTCATTTACACTCCAAGAAGGTTTTAAAGCATTTGAAGTGTCCGCTAACATGCGGTTATCCTATGACTTAGATTAAATATTTGACTATTTTTTGGAAAAAAAGTATTTAACATAAAAAATAATAATTTACAATAATTGATTAACTTTGAGAAAATAATTAAATAAATGACACATTATTTTTATTTCATTTTTTAGAGAAAAGGACCTAAAAATGAAACATTTGAATTAAATTGCATGTGAATAGAATTTTAACAAAACTAGATTAATTAGGATTTACTTGAGTCATTTTAAAAATAATAATTTAAACCCAATTGGTAAATTTAAGCATGAAGACCATTTTAAATTAATTGAAGAATAAGAGTTTTGACTAACCTTTTTGAGAAAATGACTAAGTAAGTATTCTTTAAATTAATTGAAAAAAAGTTTTGACTAACATTTTAAAAGTTTATTTGAGAAAACTATTTTAACATAAAACAATTTAAAATTAGTAAAATTGTGACTTAAGTGAAGACCATTAAAGAACATATCTTTTTAAAAACAAAGATTTAACTTAATTAAAGATATAAAATTTGATCGGTATACTTGATATAAAATGAATGAACACAAAAAAAATGTATTAAAAGTAAACCAACACAAAGAAAATAACTCATCTTTTGGGGAATCTAAGTAATTTAATTAACAATTTTAAAGTTAGAGTAAATAAATAATAAATAATCACAATTAAATAGTTTGAGAGTACGGAAGAGATTGAATTTGGGCCATTCTTGGGCCAATTCGCTGCTACTTTTGGGGTTTAACCAAAACCCGTTTTTATATACACTTTCTGTATATCAGTGTATATCAGATGTATACAACCCATTTTTCTGATTTCCGAGACCTGCACATCAACTCCAAAGACTTGTTCTTCGATTTCTCTAGGTTGGCTGACTCAATAAGGGGTAAAATTAAGCCTTTATGACTCATCTCGAAGATGCAAGAAGGAGAATGGAGTTGACGTTGAACTCAGACAAATTTCCTGCAGAAAAAAAAAGAACATAAATAATAGCATTATCACTTATTAGTAGTGGAATTAACAAGGTAAGTACACAAAATCCAACTGATAGATTCGATCTTAGTTGTATTCTAATGACAATAAACCAATATGCATCCAAGGCATGGTCTAGTACAACACTTCAAAGGGAATGTAGATCATTTCAAGTTTTAAAATTAACAACCTTTATCTTTGCAGAGGAACAAGTAAGAAACGGTGAAGCAATAAGGGATACCATAGTTATCATACTAAGTAAATATTAGTAAATGACCATGGATCTATATTCAAATGCAACAATTGTATCAAACACTTTTACTATTTCATGACCAATACTGTTTTGAGACACACCTAATAGTTAAATAAATGAGGTTAGGCATGCAGAAAATTACCCAACAATACAGAAAGGTAACAAGATATGAACCAAATTAGAAAAATATAAGTACACTTGACATTACCCACCTAAGAAATTGCAAGATAGGGACTAAATTTGACATGAAACTACTGCTTTGAGGAGATCAAAATTAGATCTCATGTGATATTGAACCAGTATTCATGCTCAAACAATAAACAAATGAATGTGCTATGCTACTATCTTAAATAGTCAATAAAACCTACAAAAAAAAAAAAACTAAACCAAATTCTAAGCTCATAGCAAACGAATCACAGTATCTAATGTTTATCACAAATTTAACAACCTTTAAATAGACATTTGATATGCATACTAAATTTACTTGAGAAAATGACAACAATCTTGTAATCAAATAAGAGGCAACCGAGACTCCATTCTTCTTTGGAGTTAACTCAACTACAAGTAATAATAATTTCCTAGTAGAAGATAGTCAAAATGAGTCATGGACTTGATCGAAGCGTGGCATGTTGGATAGGAAACAACGAAATAATGAACCTTAAGCAACAGACCATAAAGGGATGCCTAAAACAACAAGATTGTAACCTCAAGTTGAGCTAAATAAGGACCCAAACAATTATCCAAAGTTTGACTGAAATTAAAACAAAATTCTGCTAAACTGAACATAGACGACTGATCTTAGGCATATTTATATGCCTAAGTTGTCAATATTTTCCCATGAATTGATTGAACTAATGAATGATCTTGAGTCTATTAGCTTGATTTTGGTATACTTGCTATGATTATGCATTAATACATGTGATTAGAGATTTCAGGAACTCTCAAGGAAATTGGAGTCAAATTGAAGAAAAGAGATGCAAGAGAGCATAAAAAACGACTAAGGATGAAGTTCTTAGGGCCAGGCGCCAAGGCCCAACATTCAGTGGCCTTTCTCAGGCGCAACGTGCCAAGATGGAAACTTCAGAGATGAAGTTTAGGCGCGATGGGAGGCGCAACACGCCAGTGGGATCCCAACTTTTCCAGCTTAAAAGTGTTAAAAAAGGATTCCAAATTGTAATAGACTTTGGCTCTAATTTTCCTACCATTATAAATAGACCCTTAGGGCTCCATAATTAGCGTTCAATTTTTATTGGGTGTACAAGAGCAAGTATTCACGTTTGTAATAGGTTTTGATCTTTTAACTCTTTTATTTTCCCGAAATCACATGAACAATTGTATTTTGTGGTTTTCTAATAGCATGAGTGGCTAAACGCCTTAGTTCTGGGGCTGTAGCTATGAATGGATTGATGATTATTAAAGGCTTGTTGAATTAATTCTTGGTTGTCTTTATAAGTTACTTCTATGTTCTTGTTTTAGTATTTTATGATTGATCACCATAAGATAAATATATTGTCTAAACTTGAATCGGGAGAGGAAATGTTAGATAGACCAGAGAATATAGAGAGCTTGATCGACCCATTAAGTTGAGGTGATTTGTGTTAAGGAGTGACGCCCGGACGAACAACTCGCTTGGTTATCAAACAAGATGAAATATAAATGCTCACCAGTTAGTCTATTTATCCCCGTTCAATGATGTAGTTAGATAGCTAACTGGGGTAGGCTACTAAAGGTGTAAACCCGACTCATATAATTAACCCTGTAAATCAGTAACTTGACGACTAAAATTAGTTTTAAGCCAATAATATGATAAATGAGATTCATTGCATGCTGCAGCTGGAATTGTCTTTTACTTGCTTGAAACATCATCCTGAAGTCGTTCACATATAGTTACGTTTATTTAGTTCATAATTAGTAGTAGTTAAAAATCATCACCATCTCTGAAACGGTTACTTCTATTTTATTTATGGAGTTAATTATTGGATATAAGTTAATCATAAGTCCCTTGGGAACGATAACTCGTTTCTTTAAGAATCTATATTACTTGAGCGACCACGTACACTTGCGTGTATATTGGGGAGCAACAAGCTTTTGCTGGGGACTTAGAAATTGATTTATATTCGATCTTCTTAAGTCTACAATTAGAATATTTAGGTATTAATTACTTGATCTTAGCTTGTTTATTGCAGGTACTTGATTTTCAAGTCTGACTCGAAAGGGAGAACTTGTCAAACCTTACAACGAACTCGAAAGAGTTTTACGCCAGCACAGAAAAATGAATCAAGGACGTCTAGGGGAATTGGGGTTAGGTGTTTGGGGAAACAATGATGATAATAATCAAGACAACGTGAATAACCCGGAGAACGTGAACAACCAAGAGAACTTGAATAACCAAGGAGTACCCCTTGTCGTATCCGCTAGACCAGTACGTGATGTGGCAGTCCCACTCACCGCCAATGTGGCATCTAGTATTAGGAAACCTCCACCGCGGGGTAGATTTGAACTAAAACAGGGCATGGTACAACTTCTCTATTCTAATAGGCAATTCACTGGTCTCCCTCACGAGGATCCCCAAATTCATCTTAGGAACTTTATAGAGATCACTGATACATACATCCCAACTGGAATCTCATCGGACTATGTGAAGCTGAAGTTGTTTCCATACTTATTGTTAGGAGCCGCAAAGCATTGGTTAGATACTGAACCACCAAACTCCATCACTACCTGGGATTACCTAGCAAGAAAGTTCTTGAGTAGATTCTTTCCATCCAAGAAAACCTCAAGGTTGAGGAGTGAGATATTATGCTTTAGGCAAAATCAAGGGGAGGATATGTACTAATCATGGGCTCGTTTCAAACAAATGTTGAATGCTTGTCGGCACCACATGCAAACTAATGAGGTACTTGCTCACACTTTCTTTAAGGGTTTAGATTATAATGCTCGTGTGCTTCTTAATAGTGCAGCAGGTGGACATGCCCTAGCTAAAACATGTGAAGAGTTGTTCGACTTACTCGATAGACTCTCTGAAGGAAACCCAGGATATGAGGGGGATATGCCTAGAACCACAACCCAAAAGGCTGCGGGAATCTTAGATGTAGATCAAGATACTTCCATAAATGCCAAATTAGATGCAATGCAACATAACATGACCTTACATTTTAAACAAATGGATCTAAACCAAGCACCGGTAAACATTGTACAACAAACAACCAATTAGTGTGAGATATGTGGTAGTGGAGATCATGAAACTGAGCAATATGAGGTAAACCCGAATTCCGTAAACTATGTGGGTAATGCGCGAAGGGGTGGAGTTTAGCAAAATTATGGTAACACTTACAACCCTAGTTGGAGGAATCATCCTAACTTCTCATAGGGTGGAAACGAAAATCAAAATTAACCGCAAGGGGCTAACCAATACCGTTTTCAAGGGGTTGGGAAACAATACCAAAATCCTAACCAAGGCGCAAATCCTAGTGCACCAAATAGGGGGATGACCAATGAAGAGCTACTCCAAAAGCTCATGACTGAAATAGGGACCAAAATAAATGCTAGAATAGATAAGCAGTATGAGAACATCAGAAACATCCAAATGTCCCAAATGAGTTTAGAGAAACAAGTTGCGTAAGTAGCTAAGCAATTCATTGAACTTGCATCCCCAAGGTGGGGTTCCCGGTGATACTGAACCCAACCCAAAGCAATTGCAGTAAGTACTAGAAGTGGGTTACAATTAGAGGAACTAGCTCCAAAGAAGAGAGATACTGAGGTAAGTACCAAAGAAAAAAAAGTGGAAGAGATAGTAAAAAGCTCCAGTGTTGAGGTACCCGTTCCTCAAGAGAAATTACCACCTCCGTTTCCACAAAGGCTCAAAAAGCAAAATGAAAATGAGTGCTTCGATAAGTTTCTCTCTCTCCTTAAAATGGTTCACATTAATCTGCCTTTGGTTGACATTTTGCAGGGTATCCCGAAGTATGCTAAATACGTGAAGGACATTGTGGCTAGCAAGAAGAGGCTTACACAGTATGAAAGTGTAGCACTTATTGAAGAGTGTAGCTCTAGGATCCAAAACAAACTGCCAAAAGTTAAAAGATCCGGATAGTTTTATTGTGCAGATTACAATTAGGCAAAATGTTCATGCCCATGGATTGTGTGATTTAGGGAAGAGTATAAATCCGATGCCCTTATCATTATATCTAAAACTTGGGTTAGGTAGTTCAAAAAGAACCACTGTTATTCTCCAACTCGCTGCTAGATCCATTGCTAGGCCTGAGGGGGTAGTAGAAGATGTGTTAGTTCAAGTAGGTTCATTGATTTTTCCTGTAGATTTTGAACCTAATTCTAAAGTTCCATTTATTTTGGGACATCCGTTCTTGGCCACGGGTAGGGTATTGATTGATGAAACAGCTGGTCAACTAACTATGAGAGTGCATGATAAGGTTGAGGTATTCGATGTTTACCGCGCTTTAAAATTGTCTTTTATCTATGAAGAGTTGTTTGTTATTATTGTGGTTGATCAAATAGTGTTATCACAAGTAGTTGTGCCTGAAGATACCTTAGAGAGAGTGTTAATATGTTATGAGGTAGATAGAGATACTGAGGCCCAAGAGATAGAAATATGTTTGAATCTGACACTTGCGGAGACTCACAAGCAGAGAGTCGAGTCATTAGATCGTGAGTTAGGACCTCCATCAAAGCCTTCAATTGAAGAAGCACCAAAGCTGGAGTTAAAAACTCTGCCTGCTCACCTAAAGTATGCATTTTTGGGTACTAATGAAACTTTGCATGTTATACTTTCTGCAGAGTTGTCTGAAATACAGGTTCATGCGACATTAAGGATCCTAAAGAGGAGAAAGAAGGTGATTGGATGGCAGATGGTTGATATTCATGCGATTAGTCTGGCGTTATGTATGCACATAATCTACATGGAAGAGGATCACAAATCGAGTGCACAATATCAACGTCGGCAAAATCCTTTGATAAAAAAAGTGGTTAGAAAGGAGGTGATAAAGTGGCTAGATGCTAGAATTGTGTACCCGATCTTTGATAGTAAATAGGTAAGTCTGGTGCAATGTGTTCCCAAGAAAGGAGGTATGACTGTGGTGAGGAACGAAAAGAATGAATTGATTCCTACTAGAATAGTGATTGGCTAGAGAATTTGTATTGATTACCGGAAACTAAATGATGCTACCCGGAAAGATCACTACCCCGTTCCCTTCATTGATCAAATGCTTGACCGACTAGCAGGGAGGAGTACTATTGTTTTTTCGATGGGTATTCTAGTTACAACAAGATTTTGATTGCACCCGAGGATCAGGAAAAGACCACGTTCACTTGTCCTTATAGTACATATGTTTTCAAACGCATGTCATTCGGACTTTGCAATGCACCGACGACTTTCCAAAGGTGTATGATGGCCATTTTTCATGATATGGTGGAAGACTTTGTAGAGGTGTTCATGGATGATTTCTCCGTCTTTGGGAAGTCTTTTGAGGTATGTCTCCGAAATCTTGATAAAGTACTTGCCAGATGTGAGGACATTAATTAATGAAATTAATGAAATGCTTACCTCTATCCCATGTGAATGAATGTGAGCAAATCTGGATGAACAATTGATGGCATTAGATATCTCTCAAGTGTCATGGTATGCAAACATTGTGAATTTAATAGTAAGTGGAGAATATCCTCCGGGTGCAACAACCCAACAAAAGAAAAAACTCAATTATGATGTTAATTTCTATATTTGGGATGAACTGTTCTTGTTCAAAGAAGGTGTGGACCGGGTAGTGAGAAGATGCATTGCGAAGTATGAGGTTCACAAAGTGCTCGAAAGTTATCATGCTAGCCCATATGGAGGTCACCACGGAGGGGAGCGTATTGCTCATAAGGTACTGCAATCTGGTTTTTTTTGCCCCTCGTTATTTGAAGATTCTATTGCTTTTTTGAAAGGTTGTGATAAATGCCAAAGGTTGGGTACTATTTCAAGAAGACATGAGATGCCGCTAAGTAACATTTTGGAGGTGGAAATCTTTGATGTGTGGTGTATCGACTTCATGGGTCCCTTCCCACCATATAGTGGAAACCAATACATCCTTGTGGCTGTGGATTATGTGAGTAAATGGGTTGAGGCTGTCGCTCTTCCTTCAAATGATTCAAGGGTGGTGATAAAGTTTATCAAGAAGCACATCTCCACTCGCTTTGGCATTCCAAGAGCAATCATAAGCGATAGAGGTAAGCATTTCATTAATTATCTAGTTAAAAACCTTTTTGCTAAGTATGGTATTCGTCATAAAGTTGCTATAACTTACCATCCTCAAACGAGTGGCCAAGTAGAGGTTTCAAATAGAGAGGTGAAGCAAATTTTGCAGAAAACCGTGAATGCGCAGAAGAAAGATTGGTCCGAGAAGCTAGATGATGCGTTGTGGGCATATATGACTGCTTATAAGACACCCATAGAGACTTCTCCCTATCACATAGTGTTCGGTAAAGCATGCCATCTTTCGGCGGAATTGGAACACCAAGCTTATTGGGCAATTAAGAGGTTGAACTTGGACCTCGAGCTGGTCAGTAGAAAGAGAGTAGATCAATTGCATGAACTTGAGGAGTTTAGGCTCCATGCATATGAGAATGCCAAGGTTTACAAAGAAAAGAAGAAAAGATGGCATGCCAAACACATAGTTACTCGTACTTTCACTCTGGGAGAAAAAGTACTACTTTTTAACTCTAGATTTGAGGTTATTCCCTGGAAAACTTAAATCTAAATGGACTGGTCCTTTCGAAGTGGTAAGAATGACACAACATGGGGCTGTTGAACTTAAAGATGAGACTGGCCCTACGTTCTTGGTAAATGGGCAAAGGGTGAAACACTACTTTGGTGTAGATTCGGATCATGATCGAGAGGCTCTTGAGCTAAATGATGAATGATCCAAGTTACGTCGTGCTACGACGTTAAATCAAGTGCTACATGGGAGGCAACCCATGAATAATATGCAATAGATAGGTAGTCGTTTTGGAATTTTGAATTTTTGTTTTAGCATAGTTTCAATTCTTAGAATCTAGGAATTACTTTTAATTATTATTTTTAGCTAGATAGGATTTTTCATTATTTGTAACCTAGCTAGTAATAGTGAAAAATCAAAAAAAAAAAATCAAATCGCTGAAGCCAGGCGCACTGGCTGGCGCGCCGCGCCTGGCTTGTGCATTCAGGGATGGTTTTTGGGCGCATCCATGGCACGTCTCCCCTCCATTGCGCCAAACTTTTGTAGGATGGCGTTCTAGTTGGCGCGCCACGCCAAAGGCAAACATTCTGAGGCATGTTTCAGGCGCGGCCGTGGTGCATTGTGCCTCCTCCTAGATTTTTATTGGGTGTGCAAGAGCAAGTATTCACGTTTGTAATACGTTTTGATCTTTTAACTCTTCTATGTTCCAGAAATCGTATGAACGATTGTATTTTGTGGTTTTCTAATAGCATGAGTGGCTAAACGCCTTAGTTCTGGGACTGTAGATACGAATGTATTGTTGATTATTAAAGGCTTGTTGAATTAATTCTTGGTTGTCATTATAAGCTACTTCTATGTTCTTGTTTTAGTATTTTATGATTTATTACCATAAGATAAATATATTGTCTAAGCTTGAATCGGGAGAGGAGAGGTTAGATAGACCAAAGAATATAGAGAGCTTGATCGACCCATTAAGTTGAGGTGATTTGTAGTCAGGAGTGACGCCCGGACGAACAACTCGCTTGGTTACGAAACATGATGAAATACAAATGCTCACTAATGAGTCTATTTATCCTTGCTCAACGATGTAGTTAGATAGCTAACTAGGGTAGGCGACTAGAGGTGTGAACCCGTCGCATACAATTAACCGTGTAAATCAGTAGCTTGACGATTAAAATTAGTTCTAAGCCAATAATATGATACATGAGATTCATTGCATACTGCAGCCCTGAAATTGTCTTTTACTTGCTTGAAACATCATCTTAAAGTCATTCACATTTAGTTACGTTTATTTAGTTCATAATTAGTAGTAGTTAACAATCATCATCACTATCTCTGAAACGGTTAGAATAAAAAGGACATAAGAGGAGTCAACATAGAGACGAATATCCATGCTTCAATGCATCAACTCTTAAATCATTATACTTTGTATCAATCGAGAATGCCTAAAATAGATTCTGGAACATGAATAACTAATAAATCGATTCAAAAACATAGTGAGCAGGTGACAAGAGTAGAAAAAAAATCATACATATATATTAGGTGATGAAAATCGAAATCACCTATAAAAGATAATTTCGAACTTCATGACTGAACCACAACTCACACAGCCTACCAGACGAGATTAACAGTGAAACAACGGAAAATAGGAAAAACCCGACTTAATGCCATATGGAATCACTAAGCTTCGAGCAAAATAAAACTACACAACACCAATGAGTAGCAAACCAATTAAACCACCGATTATTATACCATCCTCACATCAATCTAGCAGCAGGATTACGTAATCAGACCATAAAATTAAATTACTGTTACTTCGCGACAAAGAGACTAAAATCATAAAAGGAGTGTTACCTTTTCGGGGGCAGCGAACTGAGAATAAAATGAACCAAAAAGAGCAAAAACTTCTTACAACGGTTTAGACTCGAACAACAAACAGACAAATTTGAACCAACCTTCAATCAAAGCCTTTCTCGGAATTTAGAATTAGAGAATAGCTTCAAGATTTCGTAAGTGTAAAAGATTACTGCCAAAGAACCAAACTCCAAAACCTTGTTGTAAGCTATTTTTTGTATGTCACCTCAAAATCCAATCTTTTTTCCTGTCCTTAATCACTAAGGGTAGAGGGTTATTTATAGGGGAAGTTGGGGTGATTTTGGGGGGGAATCCATTGAAAGAATTCAAAATCTTATCAATTTCTTTCTCCTCTTTAAAATCAAACAGTGGAAGAGATTTGAAAATCCCTGAAAATGGGGAAAAGAAGAAACAACGATGTGATCATCTAGGCCACTAGGTTATGGGTTCTGCAGGGTAGTTGGATGAGGATACTGGTTTCTCGCAATTTTCTGTTGTTGTTCGTGATTTCCACTGCGATGAAGAAGAAAAGAAAGCGAGGTCGATGTTCTCGATTTTTGCTGAAGAAGAAGACGTTGCAGAGTTAGGTCGGGTTATTATTGCATTGTTGAATGTATTGTTGGGCTGAAGTTTGAAGAATTGGGTCTGGGTTGGTTTAAAGAATTGTTGGTGTTGAGTATGAGTCCTCAACCCTAAGCTATCCTTAGGAGAGTATGTTGTCTCAATCCTAAGCTACCATGACATGGTCTTGGCCTAACCAAGTCAAGCTACCATGAAGGCATTCTAACAATGCTAGTTCAACCTATCCATAGGAGAGTATAAATCATCAATCCTAGGCTACCATGACTATATTAATGCAAGCTACCATGAAAAGCACCCTACCAATGCTAGTTCAAGCTAACCTTAGGAGAGCATAATTCCTCAATCCCAAGCTACCATGAGATCTACCATACCAAGTTGTCATGAGATCTACCATCCCAAGCTACATAATTCAACTATACATGAAGGAATCATAAGGCTCAACTTCAATCTATTCTATTCTAACAAGATTCATTTTAGGTGATTATCCTTTCAATCTAGAATCATCCTATGTAAGAAGACCTTTCACATTCTACATGCAAGCATTTATATAGACCTAGGTAGGTCATGTGGGTAAAAGTCTTCCACCATAACCCTATCTATGTTGTGTATCAATTCTATGCAAGCTAGTTCATCATATTAGACTTACTCTTTAAGCCCTAGTGATCAACATTATGACTTCAAGCCCTACATTCAAGCTTTACTCCACAATCATCATACTAGTCTAGATCACAAGACACATTAGCCTTAAGCCTTAGTCATAGGCAATTCTAAGCATAGTTCATCAAAAAGTCCTAATTCTAATCGTTTCAATTCATATTCTATCATACATGCATAAGTCTAGTTCAATTCAGGATTTCATATTCTGATTCTTAGATAAATTCTATTCATGGTGACAATTCTAGAAAATCTATCAAGAACCATCAACTCCTCATCAAAAGACATAAACCCACATACTTTGGAAATCAGGGTAAATCAAGGAATTCACATAAATTCTTCATAATATCATGAATCAACACTAAACTAATCATATATGAGTATTATCCAACCTATTGGAACCATACCCACCTAAAACCCATACATTGGAAGTAACCCTAGCTTGATTGGGGTTTTTCTTCACAAATTAGGGGAAATTCTAGGGGACTTTATGGGTGGAAGAACCCATAGATGAAAAGCTAAACATACCTTAATCAAAGTCCTAGCACAAGCCTTTAGCAATGGAGCCCTTGTTCTGGCCTTAGCTTCAACCCTAGCTTCTTCTTTAATGGAGGTTCTTCTTAGAGAGAGAAATATTCTATGAAGAGGATGAAGTTGGGTTTTCTTTGGATTCTAGGGAGAATGACTTTATTGAGGTAAACTTAGGTCTAATGAGCTTATATAGTTGCTAGGAAAGGAATAAAACAATTTAGGGTCAACTTTGGTAAAAAAACTAAACAGCCATAACGTTTTAACTTAAAAATTGCTAACCCTCACGACTTAGCTCGCCCTTTGCACCATCATGGCTCACCAAGGGCACTAGGCGACTCACCAAGTGGACCCTTGGCTCTCCCAATTTTCCAGTAGCTCCATAAATTGGGCAAGCCACTTAGGCGATAGGAGAGGCAGCTTGGCGACTCGCCAACCCATTCGGCGAGTCACGACTTTGCTCGCCCATTCTCCCACAACTTAGGCCAAGGGGACAACCCACTAGGCGACCCCAAGTGCACTTTGGCGCATCTCCAAGTCACTTGGGCGATCTGCTGACCAAATGCCAACTAGGCACTTAGGAGAACAAGTTCTCTTTCACTCTACCTTGATAGCTTAGGCCCTTGCCCACTCCCTAGACTTGACAACCCCTCATACCAAGGCTTAGAACCCTAACTTAAGGCCCTAGTTTAGTCTACTAGTTTCCGGGGTGTTATACAACCCATTTGTATTTGGGTTGAACACAGTAAAGTTCATACCATCTGAATTAGAATCACTTTCTAGGCTCTTGAACCCTTCAGAGTTAACACAATTAGAATCTCCATCTTTATGAGCCATCTTTTTTCTCACTTCTTTGCTAACTTCATATTCACGTGTCCCATTTTCACTCCTTTCTAAAATATCATGTTCATCTGACAAATCATTATCCGAGTCTTCAAAATCATCATCACTTGAAAAATATTCAGCCCTTCCCTCTTTTCTATTTTGTTCTACATTGTTGTTGATATCCATTCCAATATAGGAATCTAAATGTTCAAAGTAAACCTCAATTACTCTATCTCGAGGGATGTTTCTGAATACTAAATTAGCTTCAAAATCAGTTGAAACAAGCCTCATTTTTTCACTTAGTCTACAATATTTGGGCCAAAATGCGATTGACTCATTATTATATCGACATATCTCAGCCATATTCTTGAATTAAGATAACTTTATTTCTGAAACATCAACATGGTCAATCAACTGGACACAACCCCCAAAATAATGTTTTTAGGCTGGTGCTTCATAAAACCACCGTGGGTTACTTTCATGCTGATTTTTAAGGCATCGTGTATAGAATCTATAAACGAAAATATATATTTTTTTAAAATGATATTTTCTTTTGTACAACAAAACCTCACACATATAAAGACTTGAACTCTAGAAAACTTACCATACGGAGGAGCTGTACCACCTTCTGGTCGGAGAATCATTGTCTTGAGCTTTTAATAATGGTCAAATCTGATGAAATGAATCTAGAGTTTTCTTGACTGTAGCGTCTCACAATGAAGAAAAGAGGAGGGAAAAAGAAAATCAAGAGAGAGAGTACGGAATGACGACATTTGTTGACGGTGGGTATAAAAAGTGGATAGAAACCAAACTTGACAAAAGGGTGGATAGTTAAAGGACCATATCCGTTAAGTGTATAGTTAAGGGACTATTTTAGACCTACTGTAATAGTTTAGGGACCATTTATGTGATTTTCTCTAATTTTGGTTTACACAAGAATCACCCTAAGATTTAAATACACCAATTCAGCCACTTAGGAACCCATATGTAATAAATATAATATAATAAATAAATTTGATCCACTCACGAAACCAACACACAGAGAATAATTAAAGATATACTAAACATGGTACTCGAGCTAATTGATATGGAACATGTACCAAGCGGGTTCCCAAATCAACAAATAAAATATTTTGTATCATGCATGGTATCCAAGCCAACTAAAATATGTATCAGGTGTTGTATCCAAGCCAACCAATAAATATCATGTACCAACGTGGTACGTGAGCCACCCGATAGAATGTACTTGGTATGATACCCAAGCCAACCGAAATAATACACATCACACGATCATATTCACAATGAATACAATTACACTGGCAGCACACAAGCACATAAGACAAGTTTTTTGTATGAGATTGAAAACAAAATATTCTTTCAGTTTATCCCTTTCAAACTCCCTCACCATGCATTGTAAGAAAGTAATACTAATGAGATAATTAAGATGCGCACATAACGTATATGGGAAGAAATTCCAACTATTGCCTACCCTGTAAGAAAGTAATACTAATGAGATAATTAAGATGCGCACATAACGTATATGGGAAGAAATTCCAACTATTGCCTACCCTAACAACTCTTTCTAGATAGTTTTTCAGCTCATAACCAGATTAACCCCAACTTACTACGCCTAGGATAACACCCAACAACTATCAAGAGCCAACCGTAATTCATCTAATGCCTTACCATCCTGCACAATAATTAACATTGCATTTAACTATTCAGACTCCATACCCAAAGACTTAAACATGAAATCTCCCGTCGCTCTATAAGTATTATGCATTTAAAGACAAGTCTAACTAACTACTCAATTAAGCCTAGCCTATTTAGACAACAAGAAATTGTTGAAAATACAAGCTTCTTGATCTGTCGGCATATCTTGACGAATGTAGGTCTTACTATCCTACTCAACAATTAGCAACACATTTAACTATTCAGACTCCATACTCAAAGGCCTATATATGAAATTTTCGTCATACTACAAGTATTATGCATTTAAAGATAGGTCTAACTAACTACTTAGTTAAGCCTAGCCTACCTGAACAAAGGAATTATTGAAGAACTTTGAACATGAGCTTCTGGCTCTGTGGGCAAATCTTGACGAATGTAGGCCTAAAATTTGTGGATTTTGATCATCTTTGTGTTGAAATCCCTCATCACCATTGTTTCCAAACTTGGAGAAGCTTAGGAGGTCTTATGGAGTAACCCTCGTTCCTTTCCTAACTGAAGAGGAGGAGTAAAATTTTAAAAAAATGTGTTTTCAAATTTCTATCCCGCCACCCTCTGCTATAGTGGCTGACACACCGTTGTCATAGTAGGAATATTCCCATTATGACAGGATGATGTGAGCCGGATCACATTAGAATTCTGAAATTTTCATCTTGTAATTCCAATTTTAAATTAGCAGCGCATTTCAAAAAATTTCAGGGTTAAACACGAGATGTCTTTTGAATAACGATGAAATAGGTCGTTACCAATAGCAAACTCTCTTACATGTACTTATTGTTTTTAGGTTATAATAATATTAATAATATAAAATTTAGCTAAAAATTTATCGTTGAACTTCCTTACGTGTACTTATTATTTTTCTCTTACATGTACTTATTGTTTTTAGGTTATAATATTATTAATAATATAAAATTTAGCTTAAAATATATCATTGAACTTCCTTACGTGTACTTATTATTTTTTTTATCAATTTTATTGGATAATGAAGAAAGATTTGCACTCTCACACCACAGTCATCTTACCGCCTAGATTGCTGGTGAATTCAGTCCACTTCAATAAGTCAGATTCAATCCAAGTTGGGAAAATTGGTAAAATGTTTATGAGTTATCTTTTTAATTGTCAGATTCAGTCCAAGAAGGGAAAATTAGAAGAGTGTGAGTGAGTTATTTTTTTAATGTGTCAAAATTTTAGTGAATCTGATTTTGTGTAGTCCTCTAACATGAGATCATGTTGCAAAGTTGGTTTTACAAAATCACTGATAAAAAAAAAAGACATAAATAAGTTTATTTTATAACGGCAGTGCCATAAATAATCCATACTTTGAACAAATGGCAGAAATGAGTCAATTTTAATAGTTCGACGTCATATTTGAATAATTAATTAATAAGATGTCCACTAAGAGTATAACCGAATACTATTAAGTAGAATTATCTACTTGTGTAAGTGATATGCATCAAATATAATTAAGCATTAGTGTAATTTGATTTGTTATAATCGATTGATCATTATTTATTATAAATTTATTAAATAAAAATACTTGTAATTACATTTTAAAACTTGCTTGAATGTGAGATTCATTAAATCAAGTTGTCTAAGGAAAGTAATGAGAAATTTTTTAAATATAATTAATCGCAATAATCTGATTATAATTGTGTGAAATCAATCTTTATTAGAAAAGTAATTATAATGTTATTTACTTCCAAAATTTAATACCAAAACATCTCTATAAATTCCTACCCATTTTTTCTCAACATTGTAAGAAATCATTAAACACATTTTTCTATTTTTATTTTTATTATCATTATAATGAAGAAGAAATTCATATATAAGTTCATCCCATCAAAGAAGAAGAAGTCTGGCATAGATCCACAGAACTCATGGCAGATCAAGAAGGTTGTCAAGCATTTGGAGCATGCCTCCAAGATATTGATGTTGTCATCCACAGACATTTTTCAACATGTTTTTCGATATTGGATATTGAGCATGGTCGAATTTGTAACTGAAGGAAAACATCAATATGAGATGTTACTAAAGAAAACAACCCTAAAAAATATAGAAGCGCTTATGTCAAATGATGACTATGAACTAGTTTGTGCGGATTTGTTCACAAATCGTGGATTGAGCGCTGGTGATGAAATTGGATTTTATTGGGATACTAGTTCGCATAATTTAAAGGGTAGTCTTGTTTTGTGAAATCTTGTGATGTTTTCTGTAGGAGGTTGAAATATATTTATTATAATTATATTTTAAAAAACGTCATATTTGATGAAATTTTGTGATAATTTTTGTAAGGAGATTAAAAGGTTGCTATAATTATATCTGAAAGAAAGCAATAATATTAAGTTTTTATTGTTTTATTTTCCTATTTCTTAGAATATTGTGTTACTCATTCGTTTTATTTTATACTTTTTTAATTTAACAGGACATGAGTTGTAAAAAGTAATGAGAACTTATGAATCGTGTGACAAAGATGTATATCATATATTCAAATATCATTAAATTTTATAATCTTAAATATACCATATAAGTTACTACCCCTAGGATAACACCTAACAACTATCAAGAGTCAATTGTAATTCATCTAGTGTCTTATCATCCTACACAACAATTAACAACACATTTAACCATGTAAATTCCATACCCGAAAGCCTAGGCATGAAATCTTTCATCACATTACAAGTAATATGCAATTAAAAATAACTTAGTTAAGCCTAGCCTACTTGAACGCCAAGCAATTATTCAAGAATTTTGTACACGTGCTTCTGGCTCTGTGGGCGTATCTTGACGGATGTAGGCCTGAAATTTGTGGGTTTTGACCCTCTTTGTGCTGAAATCTCTCCTCTCCATTATTCCCAAACTTGGAGCAGCTTAGGAGGATTTAAGAGTACCCTTATCCTTTTTCTAACTGAAGATGATGAGTAAAATTAAAAGAATCAATATTTTCGAGTTTCTATCCCGTCACCCTCTGCTCCAGCAGCTGACATGCCACTACAATGGTGCCGTCATAGTGGGGATATTTTTTCGCTATGGCGAGATGATGTCAGCCCGGATCACATTCAAATTCTAAAATTTTTACTGTGTCATCCAAATTTTAAATTGGTGGCGCATTTAAAAAAATTTCAGGATTCCACACAAGATGTCTTTTGAATAACGACGGAATAGGTCGTTACAAAGACCAAACTAACTTACGTGAAATTGATAGATAATACTTACGATTGAAAAAGACACTTTTATTAAAGCTCACACAATAAAAAATTACACAAGTCAATGAACAATATTTCAAGTATACAATGATCATGTCCTATAATTATATCAACTCATATGTAAAAAGTTATACAAACTCCCAAATTACTAGAATCTACCATATGATACTAATAACAACGGACATGAACATGATCAAGACAGGTGCAAAACAGCTTCACGGGGATCTTGGAGCCGGTGGAGGAATTAGATCATCACTTGATGTTATTTTTAGGTGTTAAATGTGGAAGAAAAAGAGAAGTCAAAATTGTTTTTTTCTCTCTCTTGTTTTTCTACTATGTCTCACAAATAGTACAACATCCGTATATCGAGAAAACAACAACAATTACTCTAGAACTGCTCCCTCTATAATTACAACATGTAGCAACTTCTTTAAAGAAATTATTATTCTTATCTTATCTCTATTTAAATATCGGGTAGGGTCAATTAATATAGGTGATCCATGACCCACGACCCAAGAGGAAAAGTGTATATCTCTCACTTTGCACACAGTGGACAAAACCCATGCCATTGCGACATCAACAAGACACTTAACTCCCACTACAAATAGTTCGTGCAACCTGTGAGCGTTAAGAGCTTACAAGCTCCACATAGAAATTCAATCACATGTGGAAAGAATTCGCTAATTATATGAGCATACTTTTACTCATAATACCCTGAAATTATTCACTACTTTAGTAGTTACTTATTTGATCTCTCGTCATCCTAAGAAGGAGAAATAGAGTTCTGTTTAACTATATATACACAATTACACTCGATACTTAAATGATAAGTGTAATAACCAGCTTGTGTATTCAAATTAAATTATTCATTTTAATTCATCTTTCCTTTCTACTTGAATCTATTTATTTCAAATCAATTGCTTTTCTAGCTATACACTGCATTATCGAATCATTTATGATTATTGATGATATGCTAAAGTAGGAACACTAATTGGAACTTCAAGAAATAGTCAAAGCTTAAAGAGCAATCCAATTAAAAAAAAATGTAACTTTTTGGGATCTCACACAATGAAAAAACAGAGAACCATTCTTTCATTAACTCATTGGTTGCTTAGCACACATGGTATGGAACACTTGCTACAGTATTTTCCGCTTGTGATGGTGCATGTGTCTCGTTCTTTTAATTATTTAACTGTCACGATTTGAGTCTACATCCTAGATGTGGCCGGCACTCAAGAATCATTGGTGGTCCCCAAGAGAACCCTCATCCTGGATGGCTACAAGCGAATGACTAATTCAAACATACATAGACTTAAAACTGAATAAAATTCATTGAACTCAAATACTCAACCTTTTAAAAAGTTTGTACAATACTTCAAAAGAAAGTAAATACAGAAAACTCCCCAACTCTATCTATCTATGAAACCTCTACTATTACAGAAGAATATCGGGACAAAACCCACGACATCTCCAAACTACTAACTGTAAGGTGAAGGTGAAGTACTCCAGAATATAAGAAGGATCACCAAAGCTGACTAAAATATCACATGACCTCAACAAAATGCTTGTTGATAATCCTGAATACATGTATCTGCATCATGAAATGATGCAGGCCAAATAGCGTCTATACATGGAATGTACGAGCATGTAAGGAGAATTCTAAAGCATAAACATATAAGCTTGAACTTGATCGAAAAGATACATACTTACATCTTCTCAACTCACTCAACTCAACGCAGATAAATAGGGCTCAACTCAACAACAAGGTACTCAAATAAGTGAAACATAGTTCAACTCAACTTAGAGAAATAGGGTTCAACTCAATAATAAGGTACTCAACTCAGTGGAATAGGGCTCAACTCAACAATAAGGTACTCACTCAGGATACTCAAGGATAAAGAAACAATAAAAGATACAATACATGGAAAGCTGTAAAATAATAGATAGCAACTCAATTGTACGTAAAAATACAATAATAACTCTTGATTGGGTGATTCTTTAACCGACAACCATCACTATGAGCTATGTGATGATACAACGTCTCGCACACGCTCCCAGAACTGTCCTATACCTCGTCGGGGTATAGAACTCCTCAACTAAGTGGATCCACTAGTCTATGCTTAAAAAGCAATAAGGAATTATCTAAAAAGATGACCCTTTCTACCCACGTTGGCTACATGGTTTATGGGGGTTGTGATTTGTCTGAACTCTCCCCCATATCGGTGCTCAATACTACTCTCAAAATATAAATTAGCCCATATGCTTTAAAAAAAAAATCCTCATCCTCAACGATCACACCCCTTTTTTCCAATGTTAATATTGAAGGTTTTGAAAAAAGAGTTTTTCCAATTAAAGTGACATTTCGAAAAGGGATTTTTTTTCAAAGTCGCCTCTTGGAATTGAGTTTTGGTGTTCCAAATCAACTTATTTAAATCCCTAACAAAAACTAAATGACTCTTAATTTTGTTGGTCTGCAAACTAGATTTCTAGGTAAGGAATTTTGTTGACCGAAGGGAAGGTGTCAGGCACCCCTCGAGTCCCGTAGTTATAGCATGATCGCTTATTGACTTATTTATGAGTTGACTTCATTTTTTGGATATATTATGTTTATGAGCCTAAATTTTTTTACTTATGTCTCTGTTACACCCCAGAATTTTTTTAAGCTAAGACTCAAACCATCCTTCTTTGTGAGTAGGATTTTATCGATGAATTTAAAAAAAATTAAGTGTTAAGGTCACTAGATGTAGCACCTTGAGTTCCAAAAAGAACTAAAGAGAGTTCATTCAAGTCATTCCTAAGTTCTTCTAAGTTTTGGGTCAACTTCAAACAACCAAACTCTTATTACAGGATGAGTTAGGTGTGCCATAAGATGGAAAATGAAAGGTATTTGAATTATCTTTCCAACGCCGCTAGGTTTGTTAAGTTTTGAGGTCGGATGAGTGAGATATGTCTTTTGAAGTCAATCTGCCCAGTTATGGAAAGTTACCCGAAAATAGTAAGGGGTATTTTGGTCTTTTCCTTACCCAATCAGATTTAATTCACTTTTAGTAAGGTTTTTAGGGTCTAATCCTATTAGGTTCAGTTTTATAATCCTAATATACTCTTAGGGTTTTAGTTGAGAGTTCAAGAAGAGAAAATAAGAGAAAAAAGGAGAAAAAAATGAAAGGATCAAGGCGTTCGTTGAGATTCTTGAGAGTTGTTACGTATTTTCGCCATGGATTCGATCCATAAGAGGTATGTAAGTGCACATAGCATTGGGTTCATTCACCCATGCGCCAATCATGTTTATTTCAGCGAAATTCATTCTAGGAAGTTGAAAGTTTGATGATCTTGAATTGTGTTCTTGAAATTGGCTTTCGTTCTTGAGTTAGGATGAGATTGTTGAGTTCTTGAGGAAATCATGTTGATTTTAGATTCGTTTATGAGTAGATTATTGTGTACATGTGTTAGGTATCTGAATCTAAAGAGAAATTGAGAAAAGGAATTGAATCTACGCGAATTGGGGTTAGAGAACGAGGAAGGAAAAGTCGGACAAAAAACAGGTACCAGGTCCACGTCGTGGACCTGTTCCTCGTAGAGAATGTGGACTCCATTGTTTCAAAAATTATTTCGACCAAACATTATAGTTCATCTCTGCGTCACAGACTTGCTCCCCAGATAGTGTTTTTCAACTGTTTCTCATGATTAACTATCTAAAACACTTGTAATCATCGCGATATATTTCCTATGACAAATCATAACCTTGAATTCATAATTCAAATTCAAGGTAGAGCTAAGAGTTAAGTTTTGAGAGTTCTTCCGAACATTTTGAGAAAGTTCCTTAGAGTCTTTTATAGGAGTCTTCTACAATTTCTAATAACTTGTTTCAATACTCGAGCAAGTGAGTGTGAGAATGAGGAGAATGTATTCATGAGTATACTTTATCATCATTAGATCCTACGTATCATGAGTCATAACTCTTGAATTCATAATTTACATTCAAGAGAGAGTTAATAGTAGAGTTCAAAAAAGTCTTTGAGTTCAACTATGAATCATTTAAGATCAACTATCGATTTGAACTAAGTTTTGAGGAAGTAAGTATGATAATGAGAATAGTCGTTGATGTGCCATGAAATATTGGCACATTTGATGCTCAAAACTAAGGATTAATACTAGAATTGAGTGTATTTCTGTAAGCTTTGATGTGTTTGATGAATGTGTAGACCAATTTTTGCCTGTGTGGAAAAATGAAAAGAAGAAGCAGAAAGATGAGTGTGATTATTAAGTGAAGACCACGAGCACCTAGACGGGTCATGGTCCTTGTCATAAACCTTGGTGCCAATTGTGATGCATTTCCAGTGTGAAGGCTTGGAGAAGTTGAAATTGGATTGGACCAAGTAAAGACCACGGCCGACCTCACGGGCCGTGGTCCTCACAACGGTCTGTGGTTATGATCGTGAAGGTGAGCCAGTGTTTGGGTCTTGGAAAGATAAAGTGCAAGGGAAACCAAGTAAAGACCACAGAAGGCCCCACGGGCCGTGGTCCCCAAAACAGCCCGTGGTGGTGATCATGAAGATGATCCAATGAACAGGTTCAAAAAGCTAAAAATGGAATTGGCCAAGTGAAGACCATGGACACCTATACGGACTATGGTAACTGTCACGAGTCGTGGTGGTGTCCGTGGTGATAATCCAGTGTGCAGGCCTTAAAGAACCCATTTTGGATGAGTTCAAGTGAAGACCAAGAAGGTCTTCACGGACCGTGAAGCCCTTGACGGACCGTGGTGGAAGCTGTGAAGTTGCGTGACAACTCAGTCCTACTTCGAGTAGGACTCATTTTAGATTTTTTATTTGAATGATTAGGGCGATTTTAGTTTTTATCTCATATTATCTTGAACAAGGAACGAAGTTTCAAATATTCTTAGCTTTAAATTTTGAACGATTAAAATTAAATCAGTTTCGAAGTTGGATTTCTGGTTTTTGAATCATCAAAGTGCTTATTGATTTTGCATATTTTCGTAAGTAATTTCTTATCATATTTTCATTATATAATTCTGTATGTTCACGTGAAATCATGAGTGGCTAAATACCATAACTGGGATTGTGGGATCTATGACGTAAATCTAAGTTTAATTTCGCAAGACGAGTGGAAGGCAATTTTTATCTGCAAATTATAATTTAGCTTTCATTATTCATGTACTCTAATGAGTGCACGCATTAGAGTTAGCATGTATCTGTCATTTGTTCAAGAGAAAAATGATAGTTAGGAAAAAGCTGAATTAATCTGAAGAAATGGAGTCAAAGTTTGAGTTCAAGAGAAAAGAACTTTAACACTATCGTAAGCGAGGATAAAACTTGTTAACACTCTAGGACCGAGAGGGCTTGAGTGAAAGTTATCTACATGAGTTCCATAATGTTCTTTAGACCCTTGAGTCGAGTCGTTCATGCTCATAAATTCGACATGAACTTCATAAGTTGAGCATCTTTGAGAGGAGTAGTATCTTCAAGTTCTAAGTCTTGAGTATTTAGTTCCCAATCCTTTTGAGATTATATTCTTAATCATGAGACTATCATATGTTAACCATGAAGGTCCTTGAGTTGAGTTTTTCATGCCCATAATTCCGCATGAACCCCATGAGTCAAACATTCTTGATATGAAGTAGTATCATGAAGTCCTTTAGTTGAGATTGACCATGCCCATAATTCCGTATGAACCCTTTGAGTTGAGTATTCTTGAAACGAGTATTACCATTGAAGTTCTTGAGTTTTGAGTTGTTGAGTCTCGAGTATTGAGTTCTATGTATGGTTATTGAAAACCTTGAATTGAGTCGTTCACGTCTATAATTCGGCATGAACTTTATTCTGAGGAGTCTTTTACAAATTTTTCTAAACTTGTTTTAAGACTTGACCATTTGAGTTGAGAAAGATTATAGTCGAGTTCATTTTCTTTAAAATGATATATGAAAACTAAGTATTCCCAAGAGTAAATGTTTTCACATTTAAATGCGGAGGAACCTGAGATTTCCAAAAGAGTTTTGAGCAGTTTGAGTTATTTCTCTTTTTAAAGAAAGATTTTGAGTAATAGTCTCAAACCACAGAAAGAGTTATGTTTTTAAACATATGAGATGAGTATATTTTGGGAGTAGTATTAAGCACTAATATGGGGGAGAGTTCATATAACTCACAGCCCCCATAAACCATGTAGCCAATGTGGGTAGAAAGGGTCATAATTTTTAGATGATTCCTTAATGTTTTTTTAGCATAGACTAGTGGATCCACTTAGTTGAGAGATTCTATACCCCAGCAAAGTATAGGAAAGTTCTGGCAGTGTGGACGAGACGCTACATCATCACATAGCTCATAGTGATGGTTGTCGGTTAGAGAATCTCCCACAGAGTTATATTATATTTTATTATATACATATTAAGTTGTTATTGTATTCTCCAATACATTGAGTTGCTATCTACTATTTTAAAAGTTTTCCATATATTGCATCTTTTATTATTGCTTTATTCTTGAGTATCTTGAGTTGAACTGTGCTTCATTGAGTCGAGTACCTTATTGTTGAGTCGAGCCCCATTTCACTAAGTTGAGAACCTTATTATTGAGTTGAGTATCTTATCCTTGAGTACTTCTGAGTTGAGTATCCTTGAGTATTGTTCAGATTACTTTAAAGTTGAATTTAATTCAGTTTTTAAGCTTTTGTATGCTTAAGTTAGTCCTCCGCTTGTAGTCAACCAGGATGAGGGTTCGCTTGGGGACTGGCAATGGTTATTGGGTGCTGGTCACATCCAGGGTGTAGACTCGGATCGTGACAATCTCATTTCTTTGATCTATTTTAAACTTACTTTTAAACTGTCTTGTTTTATTAGTGTCACAAATTATTGATTTGTTTGTATTTCAAGACTAAAATTAGTGTAATGTTCTTCAAGTAGTAGAAGCATGCCAATTATTAACAGTCTAACCATACCCCTAATAGTTCCGTTAAATAAAATTTAACTGATCAAAATCATTTTAAAACCCAAATATTCTTGTATAAGTCGATGGGTTATAAATCATTTTCTTAATTAATAATTGCAACTTACTAAAGATAAAATTCAGCAACCCAGGTTAATTACATAGATTAATATAAACTTGTTAATTTAACACTCTAAAAAATCATCACTCAAACAAAATGCAATTAATTTTAAGTTTCTCAAAGAAAAAAAAACAAACACAATTTTATTAAGTGTACAAATTGGGAAAGTAACTTAATTCATTAGAACTAAATCGCATCCAAAGTTTCGTATATTAAACAAATACAAGATAAGAATAGACTTTTAAGCATGCAAGAACTAATGACATGTTATACAAATTTTTACTCTAAATTTAATGATATAAATATTCTCAACCTACTTCATATTATAATGCCAAAAATTAGACACATATAAATTTGAGCAACTCCATAACATTGGAATCACATCTTATATAATCAAGAAATCAAGAAATACAGTAAAAATAAAACATTACCTTTTGTGAAAATTAATTCACGAGAAAAAAAAGCCACAATCAATAACTACGAACTTGAAACCACGAAAGTAAACCTCAAACTCAACCTTTGTTTTCCTTTTTTTCGGTCGTACGTGTTGGTTGTTTTGGGTTGTTGTTTGAAAACGAATGATAAAAAAATGTTTTTTTGGTTTTGGTTTGTTGCGTGAGGCTTTGATATTCTGATCCCTATGTCAAATCTCATTAAGTCAAATGCACATGATTCAAATAAGTAGAACCTACTAGGGATAACCATATCTGGTTTTAGTTCTAGTAAGGATAAACTTGAGGGAGAAAGATATCTAGACTTGATGTAAACCAAGCGGACAACTCAATTTGGGGAGTAGCAACGTACCAGTCGCAGCGCTTTCCAACTTTGTGCATAGGTGATCCCCATTCTGAACATGTGTGACTAAAAATCCTTCACCATGGATCAAAGATCCATTGGCTATCTTAACAGAAGTGGGGTGCGCAGTTGCAATTTCCATTATGGTATTATTGAAGACTCAGAGGGGTGGCAAGAAAAGACAATTATATGCAGTTCAAATAATATTAAAATAGTAAATAAGTAGACAATTAGCACATTAAAACAACAAATATAATATAAAAAAAAATATAAATAAAAAATTAAACAAAACAGTCATACATAAGTCAATATTTATAAGCTCGAACTCTGGTTATCCTCTGTCACACCCTTTTTTTCCAACGTAATATTGAAGGGTTTGAAAAAAAAAATAGTTTTTCCAATTAGAGTGACATTTTGAAAAGGCATCAAAATATCGATGCCTCACGCAGCAAACCAGAACCAAATTATTTTTTTTTGTCATTCATTTTCAAACAGCAACCCAAATCAACCAACACGTACGACTGAAAAAAGAAAAATAAAGATTGAGTTCGAGGTTTACTTTCGTGGTTTCAAGCTCGTAGTTCTTGATTGTGGTTTTTTTCTTGTGAATTAATTCTCACAATAGGTAATATTTTATTTTTATTGTATGATTTGATTCGTAATTATATAAGATGTGATTCCAATATTATGGAGTTGCTCAAATTTATGTGTCTAATTTTTGGCATTATAATATGAAGTAGGTTGAGAATATTTATATCATTAAAGTTAGAGCAAAAATTTGTATAACATGTCATTATTTCTTGCATGCTTAAAAGTCTATTCTTATCTTGTATTTGTTTAATATACGAAACTTTGGATGCAATTTAGTTCTAATGAATTAAGTTACTTTCCCACTTTGTACACTTAATAAAATTGTGTTTGTTTTTTTCTTTGAGAAACTTAAAATTAAAATTAAAATTTAAATTAGGGAAAAAGAATAAATATATCCTCGAATTATCATAAATGGTACGTCAATATCCTTCGTTATATTTTCGGGTTGTGTATATTCTTACCGTCAATATTCTGGAACGTATATACCCTTAGGATAGACGGAGGGACACGTGTAATAATCTTAAAGGCCTAGCCAAATTTAATTTAATTATTACCCACAATTAAACAAAACCCACCCATTTTTGATAATTTTAACCCATCCATAACCGGGTTAAAAACCCTCTTCTTCTTTCCCAATCTAACCTAACTTAAACACCCACTCGTGTTAGTTCTCCACAAATTAATTCTTTTTCTTCTAGTCCTTCAAGCCTTGCGCATAACAGATGAGAACACACCATTTGATTTTACACTTCTTCAGTGTTTGCATAATTGTCGTGCACCTTGTCAGCACAAACAACTTGTGGGCTGCTTCATTCTCTAGTTTTTGTTCAATCATGGTGCTTTTTCTGTGTTCCTAGAGGCATGAAAAGCAGGATATGCAATAAAAGTTAGGAAAATACCAAAAGTTGTGGAAAGTTAAAAATGGTTTTCTAATGATTGAGTGTGGGCAAGAGATTAAGACTTGGTGATTACTTTATAAGTGAAATTGAATTAAGGGATTTGAGTTTCATCGTGTTTTTCCAATTTCATACATTCAAAATCAAAATATTTATGAGTGATTTCAGCCAAATTAATCGAAATATTCTACAAAGGTTTTTTGTTGAAGAAAATGAAGAATAACAAATTGTCCAAAGGGTTTCTGGAAAAAAAAAATCTCTTCTTCTTCGTTTGAAAAGGTTGTACAAATCTAAATGTTTGAAATAAGTGTTTCTTGTAGAAGTTAAGAATAGAGGAATTTGAGAGTTTTGATTGCCTTACCGTAACTTCTCTTTTGATTTTGGGTGCTTTTGGTTACAATTTGGGTTATGGATGGGTTAAGATTGTGAAAGATGGGTGGGTTCTTTTAATTATGGGTAAGAACTAAATTAAATTTGGATAGATCGTTAAGATGGGTGGATTTTTTTATAATTATGGATAAGAATTAAATTAAATTTGGATAGACCGTTAAGATCATGACACGTGTCCCTCCGTTTATTCTAAGGGTATATACATTCAAAAATATTAACGGTAAGGGTATACACAATCTAAAAGTATAACGAAGGGTATTGACGTATCATATATGATAATTTGGGGGTATATTTGTCCTTTTTCCCTTTAAATTAAAATAAACTTGAAACTTTTCTTTGCATTTCGTTTTGAGTGATGATTTTTTAGAGTGTTAAAGTAACAAGTTTATATTAATATATGTAATTAACTTGGGTTGTTGAATTTTATCTTTAGTAAGTTGCAATAATTAATTAAGAAAATGATTTATAACCCATCGACTTATATAAGAATATTTGGGCTTTTAATTGATTTTGATCAATTAAATTTTATTTAACGAAACTATTAGGGGTATGGTTAGACTGTTAATAATAGGCATATTTCTACTACTTGAAGAACATTACACTAATTTTAGTCGTGAAATACAAACAAATCAATAATTTGTGACACTAATAAAACAAGACAATTTAAAAGTAAGTTTAAAACAAATCAAAGAAGTGGGACATCAGTAAAAAAAATTAGGCTCATAAACATAATATATCCAAAAAATTAAGTCAACTCATACATAAGTCAATAAGCGACCGTGCTAGAACCACTGAACTCGAGGAGTGCCTGACACCTTTCCCTCAGTCAACAGAATTATTTACCTAGAAATCTAGTTCGCATACCAACAAAATTAAGAGTCATTTCCTTTTGATTAGGGATTTAAATAAGGTGACTTGGAACACCAAAACTCAATTCTAAGTAGCGACTCTGAAAAAAAATCTCTTTTCGAAATGTCACTCTAATTGGAAAAACTCTTTTTTTTTCAAAACCTTCAATATTAACGTTAAAAAAGGGGGTGTGACATCAACTTTGAGATTATTACTCAAAAAGATTTCTCTTAAAAGAGATAGTATTCAAAATTGCTCATGAACCTTTTGGAAATCGGTGTTTCCTCTCTTCTTAAATATAAAAATATTTACTCTTGGGAATACTTAGTTCCCATATATCATTTTGAAAAAAATGAAACTTGACTCTACTCATCCTCATACTCATTTACTCAAGTCTTTAAACAAATTATGAATTATTGTAAAAGACTTCTCAAAATAGGGTTCATGCCGAATTATGGATGTGAACAACTCAATTCAAGTTTTTCAATAACCATACGTCGAACTCAATACTCAGAACTCAACAACTCCAGAACTAAAGGACTCAATGATACTACTCATCTCGAGAATGTTCGACTTAGAGGGTTCGTGCGAAATTATGGGCATGAACTACTCAACTCAAGGACTTAATGATACTTGTCATCTTGAGACTGCTCAACTCATGGAGTTCATGCTGAATTATGGACATGAACAAGTCAACTCAAGGATCTTCATGGGTAACATGTAGTAGTCCCATGATTAAGAATATAATCTCAAAAGGATTAGGAACTCAAGACTTAGAACTTGAAGATACTACTCCTCTCAAAGATACTCAAATTATGGAGTTCATAGCGGAATTTATGGGCATGAACGACTCGACTCAAGGATCTCAATGATGATGTAGACTCATGAATACATTCTCCTCATTCTCATACTCACTTACTCGAGTCTTGAAATAATTTATAAGTAATTGTAGAAGACTCCTCGAAAAGACTCAAATGAACTTTCTCAAACATTACTCTTAATTCTTCCTTGAATTAAAATTTTGAATTCAAGGGTTATTATTCATGTTATGAATGATCTCTCGATGTTTAGATGTAGTTTAGAGTAGTTAGAATCAATAGGAAGTAAAGGTACACTTTAAAAGGACTTAGACGGAGCAAACGATAGAAAAAGGGTGGGGGTATGCGACCCTAACGCACTGCTGGCGCGGGGCGCCAGCCCCTA
The DNA here is from genome assembly GCA_029007595.1 of Solanum commersonii. Lineage (NCBI taxonomy): Eukaryota > Viridiplantae > Streptophyta > Magnoliopsida > Solanales > Solanaceae > Solanum > Solanum commersonii. Next base: position 10,977,126 of record JAJTWQ010000003.1, on the reverse strand, counting down.
AACTTCAGAGACATTATCCTGGCGCACTACTGGAGTACGCCACCCCAGCCCCTCCCCTAAATCTTCCGACAAATTTTATTCTTCAATTTTTTGCTCTAATTCTCCTAGAATCGAATAATTTCTTCTCAACTCACTTAGGTTTGAATACCCTACATAAGTACACGAAAATCTACTCAAAAACAACCCTCAAATTCATCTCAAGAACTCATCAAACCCATCGTAATTCAAGAACGAAAGCAACACTTCAAGAACACTTATCAAGAACTTAAATTTCTCAATATTATGGATAGATACACAAAAGAAACTCATGATTAGTGTGTAGGTGAACGAACCCAACACTATGAAAACTTACATACCTCAAAGAACTAGGTTCTTGGCGAAATCTTGAATTTCTTGAACTAATGCTTGAAACCTTGGACTTTTTCTCCTCTTGAATCTTCTCTCTAAAACCCTAAACACTCTGGGGATGAATGAAACTGATTCTAATCAGTTTAAACCCTTTATTGGGTGCAATTTCGCGTTTAGACTAAGTGGGGGTAAGGAAAAGACTAAAATACCCCTCTTTAGTTCGAGTAGAAAGACCCTATCTAGAGAGTCTGCACTCAAACGATTATATCTTTATCATCCGAGCTCAAAAATTAGCAATCTTGATGGCGTTGGAAAGAGGACTCGGAGATATTTCATTTGACATCTTATGGGCCACTAATTCATCTTGTGCTAAAAGTTATGATTGTTTGAAATTTACCCAAAAGATAAAAGAACCTAAGGACTTGAATAAACTCCCTTTAGTTCTTTTTGGAACTCAAGGTGATATATCTAGTAACCTTAACACTTAAGAAAATTTAAATTCCTCGATAAAAATCTTACTCACAATGAAGCATGGTTTGAGTCTTAGTTCAAAAAAATTCTAGGGTGTTACATTAACATCGTGCAGATCTTGGTCTAGACACCTCTAGATGTCTAACTCGAGTTTCTCTCTTCAATAATCCTCAAACTCTTCTTCTTGGAGAGACTGTTGTTTGACTTATAAACAAGTCATAATGACAGTGGAATCATCTCTTCACATTCTACAACGTAAGAGGCAATTGCTGGTGAAAGAGAACCAATCTCACAACTTGTCTGAATCACTCTATTTTTAAAACATTATCACATGCATATGAGATATGAATATAAATCCAATACTCTTATTTTGATGAAAATATTATAACAACCAAGTTATTTTTCAATATTGAAATATTATCATATCCTAAGTAAATCTAGAGCGTTAACATGTTTGACAAACAAGTCTCTAGATATCCCTTTGGTAAAATGATCAACTATTATTTGACGTATAGCGATATTACATCGGAATGGCTAGTCCTCCCCAAAATCTTATGTCGAAAAGCCTTGATAGAACCTAACTTATCTCGAAATATATCATCGGAATATCTAGTCCCTCCCGAAATCTTACATCGGAAAGCTTTATAAGAACCCATTAGTCCTCAGAGAGGCCAATCCGACCGCAGAATCTTACATCAATATGGTCACACAAACACCTACCAGCTCCTAAATTCTTACATCGAATCAGTTGTACAGATCCCCAGTCTATCCCAACATCTTTGATTAGACTACCTACAATACAAAAAGGGAAAATGTATATGAATGAGTCTAGGAAATAACTCACCACACCCATCAACCCAAAGATACTAATATGACTATTCGAAGGTCGGAATCTATCTTGTAGGGTCAAATCTAGCCCAACTTCAACCTGAAACTAGCCCCACGGGCTCCGAAAATCAACTTTTAAATAACCTCTAGCCAAATCTAGGTTAAGACTTATAAACAACAATACTAAGACCATTCTAGCCTAATATCAACTCATAGGCATAAACGGATATAACCAAATCATGTGAAACTAAAGAATCACCTGGAATAACTAAAATAAGGTCAAAGCAATTCAAGTAAAGAACATATCATGAAATCGTGTTGGAAACCCACCTCACACTTAGCTAATTAGCATGCTAGTACAATCACAAACATGGTCTAAGGATAGTAAGTCGTAGCTTACCTCAAAACTGATCACGCACACTCGAACACCTTTAGATCAAAGTTTTTCCCTTTTGAGCCGCCTCCGAATGATTCCACACTATTATATTAGTGATCTCAGCATCAATACAGTCGTTTAGACACTCGATACGCAATAATTGAAGTTGAAACTAAAAACAAGTTAAAATGTTATTATAGGACCCGCATAAGGAATCCCAAAATTGGTTCCGTCAATGGGTCCCAACAAGGTCAAGGAGCTTGTGCCCCGAAAATGACCATAGTCTGAGCTTCGAAGTGCCCCCATAACAGTCCATACATAAACTTGAGAATTCACAATTAAAGAACTAAAACAAAGAGGATTCGAGGGAAAACTTACCGTTATAACGCGAGAATTACACGCCTAACAACATACTGAAGCTCTTCCCTACAATCCCTAACAAATCCCACTAAAAATCCCACAAGATGTCCAACTCTCCAAGTCTCAAAATGTTTAAACACTTTGATAAATGAGAGCTAAAAATCGATTTTAACTACCAACGATGGCTGCAAAAGCGGCCACTTGGGCGCTTAGTGGCCTCGCTAAAGCTGCAACATTACCACTAAAGCAGTAGGGACCTCGGATGAGGCTCCACTAAAGCAGCACCCGGGCCGCTAAGCGATGCAAGAATGCTTAAGCGGGTAGCCCTTTGCTAGCAAGGTTCACAAAAGTAGCTCTTTCACCGCTTAAGCAATGACATGGCTGCTTAGGCGGCTACACCAACATCAGGCACTAGAAAATTTAGCTAAGTCCCAATGGACTCCGCTTGGGTGCTCGAGATTGGCTCGAAAATCCGTGCACACAAACAAATTATGCTACCCCACCAACTTTGGCATTTTGGACTCAACGGAGATGTCAAAACTTCCAACATAAGTCGTCTCAACAAAAAATGGACCCCACATGCATGACTCCATTTTAGCCAAAAATCACAAGGTAGTTTGAAATGAGCCCGGAAGTATCGGGATCCAAACCAGAGATCCAACTAAACCAAATTCGACGTTTTGGAGCTAACAAAACCACCAGAAATGGATTACGAGACGGTTTAGCTGAAACTTTGACCGAAGTTAATCATTCAAGTTTCAAAAGCTCCAAAATACGTAAACATGCATAAAAACCAAACGAATGATCGGGTGACCAAACTGTCAGTCCCAACAAGTCATAAATGACTTGAGGTCGCTATAAGAAAGCACTAACGTTAAAATATCGCAAAACAAATAAAATGACCTAAAGGATCATTACAGAATGATAGATTTTGTACTTCAAATGATGACATCATAAAGAGTGTGAGAACTATTAGTAGTTTTATTGGTTGAATACATAACTTTCACCTTGTTGGTGAAGACACGATTACCCTCCTTGTAATTCTCTCCCTCATTTCCCCTTTCCCTATCCCCAGTTTTTATTTTAAAAATCATAAAGAGTTTTTATACCACCAACTTTTTAAATTTTTTGTATTTTTGTCCAATTAAATTTTGAAAATAGCCTTTGGGCTAAAAGATCCAAATATCTACTAGTGAAAAAACAATTAGGGATATTCATTTTGAAATTTAGGGTAAAAGGACTTGGGCCTACTAGTAGGTAGAGATTTGCAAAAACTCCAAAAATGATAGAGATTCTTGAGTGCAAAATTATTACTATTAAAAGTACATGGGAATTGGGATGGCCATGATTTGATTAGAGAAAGTAAATGTATTCTGAAAAATGAAACAGGCAAAAAGTAAAGGTACAAAACTTCCCTGTCATTCCCAAACGTAGACGTTAAGTCAACCCAAGCCACACGATTCTTTGCCCCTCGCTTTCTATCATTACTCAGTAGTCAGTACTACCCCTTACCCTCAACTTTGGGTTATAAGCAATTTATTTGAAAGGAAAAAAAAATTTATCATTATATATACCAAATTGTATTATTTTAATGGGAAAAAGGTTTGATATACCCTTCAATTTTACTATTTAGAGCTGATATACTCATTGTTATCAAAGTGACTTATATATACCTTTATCGTTATACAAACGGCTCACATATACCCCTACCGTTACAAAATGAGATCACATATACCCTTCATTTAACGGAAGTGAAAAATTTAGTTTTAAATTTATATTTTTGACTTTAATTTTCTTAAAAACTATTGAGGGGTACATATGATTCTTCTAGCAAAGTTTAAGGTATATTTTAATTTTTTTCATACATAAATTATTTTTTGACTTTTTTATTATAATTATTTGAGTTTCTTATTCTTATTTTATTTTTTACTTTCATTCCTTAGTGTAAAGAAAAAAATTTAAAACTATTTTTTGTCTATATTGTAATTTAATTTTTGTATTTGAAGAAAAAAATTTGGTCATCTATAATAAGTTTTACAAGAATATTTGTGAAACATAAATAAATTTGACCATCAAAATAATAAATCTAAATTAGTTATTGAAACAAAAAAAGTCAAAAAAAATATGTTTGAGGAGGATTAAATATACTCATATGGGATTATATTATTTTTTTAAAAATAAAAAATTAAACTCAAATTAATTTTTTTCATTTCCGTCAGAGGAAAAGGGTATATGTGAGTCATTTGTATATAAGTAGAAGTATATATGAGCCACTTTCATAACGAGGGGTATATCAGCTCTAAATGACAGAGTTGAGAGGTATATCAGACCATTTTCCATTTGTTCATTGCAGTCAAGTTATTTCTTTCCATTGGTACACTTCTTCTTTGGCCTATGTCAAAAAAAGGTCATATTTTTATAAGAAAAAAGACTCAAATATGTCATCAAATTTTGAGAAAAAATTTATTTATATCATCCGTTTAAAGTTTGGCTCATTTATATCATTTCTATCTAAGAAAAGAGCATTCATGTCATTATTTGTTAACTGAAAACAATTTCTATTTTGCAAAAATATTTTTTACACATGGTCAATTATGCTTCGGCCACGTTAAATAGTTTTTGTAAAGGAAAAAGACTCAAATATGTCATCCAACTTTGAGAAAATGCTCATTTATGTCATCCTTAAAAGTTTGACTCATCTATGTCATTTCAATTAACAAAAAATTGGCATGTATGGTCTTTTTCTCAAACAAAAATGGCATGGATGAGTCAAACTTTTAACGAATGACATAAATGAGTTTTTTTCTCAAAGTTCGATGACAAATTTGAGTCTTTTTCCCTTTTTATAATTATAAATAATTTAATTTTAAACTTTTTTTTACTATTAACAAAATAATTTATGATTATATTATATTATATACAGGGGTGTAAATTTGGTTAAGGATCCATCTGAATCAAAAATTAAATTAAATAAATTCATTTTTTAGTGGTTTTAATTTTTTTAAAATAATAATATTTGATTTAAATTTGATTTGATTTTATTAAAAATAAATTGATAATAATCAAATCCATAAATTATATACCCAAAATTTGTATTTATGTATATAAGATAGATTGAGTTTTAATGCTTTGTATAGTTTCTTATGGAAAATTTATGTAGTTAATGAACTTTACCCCTTAAGTCCATTTCTTAAAAGAGAGTCGTGAGTTCAAACTTTTTTATTTAAAGAAATAGCTATGAGATTTACTTCTTCTTTTTTTGGGTTCTAATCAACTTATTTTTTATTTGATCAAAGTTTATATATCTGTAGATATTTTTTCACATTTTTTTAGAAGTGTAGTCACCACAATAAAAGGCTAATAATGTATTATAAGTTGAAAAAGAATGAAAACTTCTTCATTAATCACAGGGAAAATAAAAAAAATATAACATTAGGTTTCTTAAAAATCAAATCAAATCGACAACAATCAAATAACTAGATATGATTATATTTGATTTGATCTGATTTTAATAATTTAAGAATTAATTAAACTGATTAATGTTTGATTTAACTAAAGATTTGATCTAAACTGAATCATGAACACCCCTATATACATGCGTGATGGTGGAGTGGGGAGGGGATGACTAAATGCTCTAATAATCGTAAGATTTAAAATTGTGGGGAAGGGGATATTCTTCTTTCAAAGTTGAAATAGAAAAAGGGAATTACAAGATGAGAAATCGAACTCTCTTCACTAATAACAAGCCTAGAATTTTTATGAAGCGGATTCAAAATACAAAGAAGATTCATAGTAGAATGTATAGTGTTGGTTGACTGATTTTGAACACACGATCCTCTTATAAAAATGAACTCACTTTACCACTGGATCAAAGGCATTCTTTGGTCTAAGTGGAATGGAAGAATTATGGGCATGATTTGTGTGAGACATCTGAACATAAAGCACTAACATAGTCTAAGTATACATGGGTTTATAAAGCATGAACAATATAGATTTGAATATGAGTCATACTCTATCTGAAGTTATTTGACATGAAACATGAATACTTTGGGCATGAAATAAGTTGAGTGTATTATGTCTTAAGTGATCTGACTGATAATTTTTAAGCTTAGCAATACTTCTCAATATGCTCCTCGGTGTGAACACTACACTTCATAAGCTACTACCTATAACTCCCACAAGGATATATACATATGACTCCTACTATCAAGGTCTATGTCTAACTGTATAATTTTACCATGTTCAAGTCTAACTCAGAGCTACAAGATGCTACACATAATGTGATCATATTAATCTAAATCACGAGATTTATGCTCTATAGCTCTGTAGGGACAATCATCCCAAGAATGCCACTCTTTCTTAAAACAATAAACATCGAATTCTAATTAAGGAGTGCTTAGTACTTAATCTATATGTATATCAACACCCTATTCAAGTCTATTACTATAGCCACTTCATTGACTTTGGGTAATTAATTCTTCCACGAATTTTTCACCTTCCTATTATTTCTACCAACTAGATTTCCAGGAATTACTATAAAGAAACACACCAAATATTATCACTTAGCCAATATATATAATCAAGCGTCATTTTGACCTCTTCCTCCACACTTGCGAAAAAATTACATGGAATAAGCATGTTACGATATTCACAATAAGAATCATCAACCCTCTCATAGAAATTAATACTACGTTAATATCAATATTGTTATCAAAACTAAGAGAGGATCACCCGAAGAGCTTAGAGTGGAAAAATTATAAACATGAATAATTCAAAAAATAATAATCATTTGATATGTGAAAATGCTTGATGTAACATGATCTCACTAGCCATTAAAGATATTGTTAGCTATCATGGAGAAGAAAGCTTCTTCAGTTACAGAGAAAGGAATTTAGAAGTATTAAATTTCAAAGTAAAACTTTATTTTTCAATAACTGAACAAGATCAGTACATATATATACAGGAAAGGAAAGAATCTTTTGTAACTACTTTAACTAACTATTTTCTGACTAATTCTCTAACTTCTATTATTTACATAATGACCCTCAGCTTACTATGTAATACCATATTTAATACTCCCCCTCAAGTTGGTAGGAATGAACAGATTCAATACTCCAAACTTGGACAACAAATACTCATGTTGAAACTTGCCCAGACCCTTAGTTAGTATGTCCGCCTCTTGCTCTTTGGTATGCAGATACTAAGTTTTAATTAGGCCATTCTGAATTTTCTCCCTTATGAAATGACAGTCCAATTCTATGTGCTTTGTTCTTTCATGTAATACTGGTTAGCAGCGATTTGTATGGAAGACTTACTATCACTATAGATGGTAGCTGGGGTTACAATATCATCTCCTAGTTCCTTGAACCGTTTTGCTATCCACACTACTTCAGCTACAACACTTGCCATGCTCTTGTACTCAGCTTCAGCTGAACTTCTAGATATGGTTCCTTGTTTCTTGGATTTCCATGATATTAGTGAATCACCCAGCTTAACCATGAATCCAGTGGCAGACCTTTTGGTGTGTAAACAAGCCCCCGAATCTGAATCACAGTAGACCTTTTAACTGTTTGTTATTCTTGCTGGATAATAGTACACCTAACCCTGCTTGTCCCTTTACATATTTCACCACCTTGAGAGCAGCATTGAGGTGTGATTGTTTGGGTTGATGTAGGAACTGGCTCAGAGTTTGTGTAGCAAAAGCACTGGTAACATTTAGATACAACAATTTTCCAACTAGTCTTCTGTATACTGTTGGATCCTCCAGCAATCTATCTTCCTTTCCTATCTCATTTATTTCATCATACTCCTTGGTAGGTAACTGTACATAAGGATCAATAGGAGTGGAGGCTGGTTTAGCAGCTCCAAGTCCAGCTTCAGAGATGATTTCAAGAGAGTATTTCCTTTGATGCATGACAATCCCTTCTTGTGATCTAGCGAATTCAATTACTAGGAAATACCTGAGTTCTCCTAGGTCTTTCATCTTAAAAGTGTTTTGTAGAATTCTTTTGGTTTGTTGAATAAGACTAAGGTCATTACCAGTAATCATCATATCATCAACATATACTAGAAGTATCACCAGAGATGTTTTTGTTTTCTTAATGAACAGTGAATAGTCTGCATGACTCTGAATAAATCCCAGTCTAATAAGTGCATTTGTAAGCTTCACAAACCATTGTCTACGGGCTTGTTTCAAGCCATAGAGGGATTTAGTGAGCCTACACATTGGTTTCTCCCCCTGCACAATAAATCCCTTAGGAAGCTGAAAGCCTTGAGGAAGAGTCATATATACTTCATCAAATAAGTCCCCTTGAAGGAAAGCATTTGACACATCCATCTGATGAATATGCCAATGTTCAATAGCAGCCAAAGCCAACACACTTTCGACTGTAACCATCTTGACAATAGGCAAAAAAGTTTCCTTATAATCCAGTCCTTCTCTTTGGTTAAATCCCTTGGCAACCAACCTGGCTTTGAATCGTTCAACCTCCCCTGAAGCTTGATACTTGATTTTAAAAATCCACTTACAACTAATAGCCTTTTTGTGAGGAGGTAAGGGTACCACTTTCCAAGTCTGATGAGTTTCCAAGGCCAAGATTTTAGCCTGCATGGCCTCAACCCACCTAGGATCCTTGCAGGCCTCCTCAAAGGTGACAAGTTCAAACTCATGACTAAAAGAAGAAAGAAAGGCTTGATAGGACTGAGACAGATGATCATAGCCAAGATATTTGTCAATAGAATATAGAGGTTTGATAGGGGTGAGAAGTGCAGAAGCAGCATAACCTTGCATCCATAAGGGAGCTTTGGGACTTCTCTGTGATCTCCTAACCTCAGAGATCCTTGAGACAAAACCAGGTAACACTGCAGACAGATCAGGATTATCAACAGAATCAACTATAGCAGATGGAGGTACATCATGTGATAGAGTAGGATCTGATGAAATATTGACAAAAAGAAGCAAGTGCCAGTCAGTGGAAGAGGGAACAACAAAGGGAAATGTGGATTCCCTAAACTCCACATCTATGCTAAGGAAGAACTGTTTGTCCTTGAGATTGTAGAGAAGATAACCTTTAGTAGTAGGATTGTACCCCATGTGAATGGCAACAAGACTTCTTGGTTGAAATTTATCATGTATGTACATATTCTTTGCAAAGCACAGACAACCTAAAACTATCAAATGCTGGAGAGAAGGTTTGGTATTGTGAAATACTTCATGAGGGGATTTGCCATGTAACACAGGAGTTGGCAACAAATTGATGATATAAGCAGCTGTGAGTATGCAGTTACCCCAAAACCTGATAGGAATATGCCCTTGGAATCTGATTGAACCATTGTCAGTCCGGACTGTTTTAACTATAGCAGTGAACTGAGTTTTGGCAAAAATGAAGAAGTTTTTCAAGACAACAGGAACATCACTCTTTATTTTTATTAGAAACAACCATAATAGTCTGGTACAATCATCAACTATAGTAACAAAAAATCTATTACCATCATAGGTAGGGGTGTTAATGGGACCCCAAACATCAATATGCAGCAACTGAAAAGAAGAAGTAGAGACAGTAGTACTATTGGGAAAAGGTAATCTATGTTGTTTTGCCAAAGGACAAATGGTGCAATTGTGAAGATCTTTAGAACATTTACTAGGTGAAAGAGCTAGCAGTTGAGCCAGAATAGTGAAAGAAGTGTGTACTAGCCTTTGATGCCACAATAGAGCTTGTGATTCTGTGGAATGAACATCACCATGAGCTACGTGTGATGAGCAGTGAATTATTTTGTTATAGGAGATGAGTTATTGGGCAAAAGATAGAGACCATCATGCTCTCTACCAATCACCCTCACCTGCCCATTGGAGAGGTCCTGAAGAGCAACAAAGTTAGGAAAGAAGTATACTGCACATTTAAGATCCTTAGTAATTTATGAGACTGATATTAAGTTGAATTTGAAATCAGGAACAAGAAGAACATTTCTTAGCATGTCCTGAGGAGTTACATTACAGGAACCTTTATGTGTGATTTGAGTTGTTTCACCATTGGGCAATTGAACATTTCTAGGTTTATCACTAGGAAGTTGATGTTTATGAGTAAGAATATCTGAGTCTGGGATCATATGATTGGTTGCACCAAAATCTATGATCCAACCAGTATGGGCTGGACTTACAGTGAGAGCGGTTTCATTACCTGCTGAAGCACCTGCTGAGGAGTAATTGTCCTGAGCTATGCTGGCACTGAAATGTGAGGTGGATGTTGTTGCTACAGAGCCTCCTTGCATATTAGACTGACCAAGCATTTGTAGGATCTGACTATATTATTCATGTAACACAGTCATACCTTTGTGATAGTCAACTTGTTCAGTGTTTTTAGAACCTCTTCCATATCCCTGATTCCTTGGATTCACACTCTGTTAACATCTAACTCACCATCACTGACTGCATTGTGAGCAACAAAATTTTGCCTCCTATCATTATTAGACCTTCATCTCCCCTATTATGCCTTCCTCTCCCCTGATAAGTATTATTAGGAATTTTCTTCCTCCTTTCAAATCCCGGGGGATAACCATGAAGCTGATAGCAAATTGTTTGGGTGTGGCCTATTCTTTTGCAGTAGTCACAGAATGCATTGGGATCATAGCTAGAACTAGTGTAAGGCCTTGGTCTAGGTACCATAGCAGAAATATTGTTCCCAGTAGTGAACATGGCACTCAACTCAGAACAATTAGCACTACTGGAGATTTGAGAAATGGTTCTCTGACTTTCTCTCTCAATTAAAAGTGAATAGGTCTTGTTCAAGGAAGGTAGAGGTACCATCATTATAATTTGTCCCCTCACTCGTTCATATGAGTCATTCAAACCCATGAGGAACTAAAGTAATTTCTGATTATGCACAACTTTCACAAACTCTCTGGAATTTACACATTCACAACTTGGTACAGGAGTTAAGCTATCATATTCTACCCACAGTTCACGCAATCTAGAGAAATATGTTGAGATTGAACTAGTCCCTTGACTGACAGTAGCAATCTCCCTGTGCAGTTGAAAGATGCAAGATCCATCGACTTTATCATATCGTTCAGCCAGATCCTTCCATACAGATGCAACATTTGTGGAGTAGACAATACCTCCAAGTAATTCTTTTGAAACACAGTTCATGATCCATGACAATACAATTGCGTTGCAGCGTTCTCATAAATTCACCAGATTTGGACCATATGACTCCTTTTTGCATGAACTATCGATGAACCCCAACTTATTACGACCTAGAATTGCAATCTTTAATGCTCGACTCCATACAAAAAAATTATCAGCTCCAGTCAATTGAATTGAACTAAGCAGTACACCAGAATTGTCAATGGTGTGTAGAAAAAAAGAATGATTGTGGCTTAACTTTTCCGGCAACTCATTATCGACAGTCGCCATAGCTTCACCTGTTACTTGTGTAGTTGAATCAGTGATTTGATCAACCATATATTGTGAAGATCGATCAATGCTCTGATACCATGTTAGCTATCATGGAGAAGATAGCTTCTGAAATATTCTCAGTTACAGAGAAAGGAATTTAGAAGTATTAAATTTCAAATTAAAACTTTATTTTTCAATAACTGAACAAGATCAGTACATATATATACAGGAAAGGAAAGAATCTTTTGTAACTACTTTAACTAACTATTTTCTGACTAATCCTCTAACTTCTATTATTTACATAATGACCCTCAGCTTACTATGTAATACCATCTTTAATAGATATATCATGAGTTTATGGACTTAGCATACTGAGAAATATGAGTGCGTACATTATGAGTTGTATATGGTAAACTGACATACATAACTTCATAGAGTAAAATTAAGGTTGTTGAGCTGAATCGTTGCCTTTCTAGAAAATAAGCATAGATGTGAAAAATCTCTATGAAGTGCATGAGCATGGGTCATGATATAATGTTGATATGCGAGACATTAGCAGGGTATCATATTGATTAAAATTAGAGAAATACACTAAAGTATGAATGAACTACTATCTCATCATAACTCTTTCTAAACACATCACCCTATCATCACCACCACCACCCTTAAACCTACAACCTACCTTCTAAGTCTATAGACCTTTTTCATATTCTCTTAACTGCTTATTTTCACTTTACTCTGACAATCGGACAATGTTAATTTCATGAATACTAAAATCTCCATGTATGAAGATACTATGATTGCTCTTTACTTCTTCATACTGCTATATTCATCTTTATATAACCTCTACTCTTATTAGCGGAAAAAGTCGCTTCTTTAGCTCTTTGTAGTCTGACCTCATTTTCTTAACATACTAACACCATTATTCTATGTTCATATCTACCCAACTTGAAGGAAACTTGAACTATATTAAGAGGCTCATCATCGTATATATATAACCCCTATGAACCCAACTCTTAAAAGAAATATATAAATCTCACATTATCCTCCTCCACATTGGCTGCTAAAGAATATTAACTAGTATCACATCCTAAACTTAAAGTCTCTAATGACTATGTGGTTATATTAGGTACACATATCTTCCTAAGTCTTAAGTCTTTCATCTAACTAAAGATTTTGCCATAACTTGCTACCTCATACAGGGGCACATATACTTTCTAGTTGTATCAACGCGCTCATTGCAACCTATCAACTTAAACTACTTCACATGTTAATATCCACTCATCACCTAGAATTGATCTATACTAACACAATGACGCACATACTCTAAGTCACCTTAATCGATAACCCTTATTGTGATACCAACATGATATTTACACACTTTCATTACGTCTTAGCCAACACATAAGGGAATATCACTTCATTATTTAACTTACTGGGTAACTATATACTTTACTCAATCACTACTCCCACTCTTTTAAGGTTACTACACTTCTAACTTCAAACTTCTAACTCTGGGCAATTTTACTACTAGTGAATCATAACATTACAAATTACATTGTCTTACGGGTGACAACACTACCCAAATATTCTAGAACATACTTTCCCGTTAAAGGTATCATCTATGGAAAGGTTTAAGAAGGGATCCGGGAATATATCATATGTTTTCTCAACACACGCTTCATATAAATAAGGGTGCATTCTTTCAAATCAATGAACATAAACACACTAATAGGTTTCCCTTGTGTAGTCTCTTTATTTTCTGATAGCTTTATCTAAGAGCACCTCATCGACAAGGGAGATTTAGTATTCCTACCACCTCTAAGATGAGGCACAGACAGAGGAATTAAAGGGACACATGAATTTGCATAAGTTTTTTAGGGGACAGCTCTTGCACGATCTAGAATATGAAAGAATGAAAACTTTTCTTAATGCTCATAGTCCCTCATTTATAGAAATAAGCCCTAACAACCATAAATAAGATTCCACTGACACGAATTCATAGACTCTCTAGGACACTTGAGCTCTATGCTTTGATACCAAGTTTTTCCCGACACGAGTCTATATCCTGAACGTGGTCGACACTTGAAATCATTGCTGGTCCGAGCGAACCCTTGATCTGGCATCTATAAGACTGAATATTAACTACTGCAAAAGCTTTTAAAAAGATGAGCATACAATGCAATAACTTAGAAAAACAAACTCAATACCTTTATAAAACATAATAATATGATGTATGTATAATGTGCATATGTTTATGAAATAATAGAGAAAGCTATAACTCAACTGACTCGTCTATGATGCAATAATGCTCTTGAGGTTCAATACTATTCCCAAAATAATGTAATAATGCTCAATAACTGTAAATATGTCCCACTTTAGGTGGAAATAGAAAATCTAATACTTTGAATCTATGCTCAGTAATACTTCTTTTTAACTGAACTTAAATTAACTTGACTAAGCTTTTCTGAAAATTTTACTATGTTTTCTCAAATCTAAAGTATGCTTTCTTTAAAAAAACTGTCTTTACTTTATTTATAAAAATATATGCATCTTGATGCACAAATATATTTTCTTAAAATTCTTCTAAAAGTAATGCACTTCAAGAAAACAAGATATATTTTCTTGAACTCTTTCTTGAAAGACTTTTTTAAAATCTTGAAACTTACTTTTCTCGTGAAAATGATGCATATGAATTATTAAGACAAGGTTTCCAAGTAGCTTTTAGCTGGACAAAGTTCACGTGGTATACTAAGTAATAACCATGAAGTAACAATCATCAATAATATGAAGTACCATAGTTTTGATAGAAAAATCAAGAATCGACAATGAGAATGTAGAGAAAATTTCGAACATAATAAACTTTGGGATAAAAACCCTGGCTTTGATCTTACTAACTGAAATTGTAAATGTAGGGCATGAGGAAGAACTTAGTTCCTCACCGTGATAGTCTTACATACCTTAAAAGCTCCACAAATCTTGAAAAAGAACCCTAACTTCAAGAAGAATGATGAAGAAATTTTTCTTGAAATTCTTGAATTAGTTTCTTGAAAACCCTATTGTCAAGGGTTAAGATTTCTTTTAATGATTTGTCAATATATGAAGGAACTTGAGTTTGAAAATTTGAAATTTTTAGAGAAGGGCTTACCTTGATGAAGAACCTTCACTTGGTGTTTCTAGAAGAATTCTTGCGCGTTGAAGTTTATGAGAGAATGAGACGGTTTAATTATGAAAAACTAATTTAGTCGTATCGATAACTCCTCAATAGTTTTTAGGACAAAAACACAAAAAAAAAAAAAAATTGAAGTTGGAGACAAAATTTTAATCGAGAGACCTGTGAGGTCCGCTTTCTCTCTCTATTGTGTGGACCTCCCCGCCAGGTTGGAGCGCCTCTGGTAAATCAGTCATAATTTTTTACTCCAGATTTCGATTGATGCAAACTTGACAACGTTGGAAAGAACTCACAGAGCTTTAATTTGATAGGCTACGAGTCACCTAACTCTTCATATGAGATCGTTTGAAGTTGACTCAAGTAAAATCTTATATCAAAATTCAATCGATAAGAAAGGTTTCAACTCAACTTTGTGCTAGAGGATTCTTATGACCTTAATTTATCTCCAAATCTCTTATCACACTAGATAATTGACCTTAATACATATGCACAATTAAGAATCACACAATACAACCTTATACACATATGAAGAATAGTTCAAATCTTAACTTAGAAATTTTTTTTGGAATGTTACATTTCATACTTGAGAACTTGTTTCACGATTGACTTATTATTAATCTCTGAAACTAAAATCATTGTCCAACACTATATGTTTTCTTTTTGGCATCGTCAACATCAAAAACATAAATCACATTGCCTCATATTTTCTTAGTTGTTTTATATATAACAAATAAATCAAATAAAGAATTAATCATATTGCTCAACAAATGTCTCCTAACAGTTCTATTATTTATTTTAAACTTCTCTTTAGCATTATCATCAACAACCACATGAGTGCTAGAACAGTAATAGCATAAGCAACATCTAAAATATTATTAAAATAATCAATAGAAGGTAAACAAAATATAATTAGCTTCTAATTGTTCAAATAAAATTAAAAAATGTGACCGGCATTTAAAATTGTTTTCGTCTAAATGGAAATAATCATTTATAAATATTATATGATAATATGAACAACCAACAAGAAAACAAAAATAACATACCAAACAAATATTATGCCATAACCAGTGGCGGAGTCAAAAATTTCACGAAGAAGATCCAAAAATTAAGCAAAAGTGAGATTTGAACACACGAGCACTGACTTATTAAAGATGTCTAAACACACATTCAAGACATCTTAAACCACTAGGTTATAACAACTTATTATGTCAAGGGTGTCCAAAATATGTTCTTTAATCACTTCATGTGTCATTTTACTTGTATATGCGGGTTTTTTTTCTGACAAAGAGTGTCCAATTGCATACATGTGCCTACGCCACTGGCCATGACAAGTCACTGCCTTGAAAACGATTATAACTTTACTAGGGTGCAAATCGTTTGGGCCGGTCACTCTTGAATGTTCCACAACATGCCTAAACACGTGCATTTGTAGCTGAAAATTAAAATTCGCAAACAATGATTGCTCATAAAAACATAATAGGCACATCATCTACGTTTATGTATCAGAAAAATGTAAGAAGCTAAATGAAGTTAATATAATGAAACGATAATCTTGCTATAATGAAAAAATTGTCATAAAGACAAATAAATTCAAGTCTTCTCAAAAGCTAATATTTCTTTCACTAAGAAGTTACAAATTAAGAAACCGTCATTTAAATAAATGAGAACCACTTATGAAAAAGTAACTTAACTCTTTCGCTCCATGTATACTTTCAACTTAGAAATATTACACAAACTAGTGAACTTGTTCGCGCTTCGCGCGAAATGAATGATTGTTATTAATTAAAAAATTGAAACTTATTTTTACTATTATAGTTCTTTTAAGAAATTTTTAATATTATAAAATTTTAAGGAAATATTAATTATTTTAATTTTCGTTCATCACCTAAATATACATGAATATATTTTAACCAAAATAAATTATGAATAACCAAATTTGTATTTGATAAAATTTAACATGATAACTTTCATACAAAGTGTGATTTGAAATAAAATTAGAACTCGATATTTAGATGAGTCGAAAACATTATAAAAATGTAAATGATAACTATTTATTGAGTTCTTCTTTCATCCATATATTAAAACCTTTTTAAGTGCTAAATAATGTGCTCTTTATTTTCATTATCACTAAACCTCTTGGATAACATACTTACAATATAACATAAGAAATAAATAAAGTATCAATATGCCCACATCTTTTTCTAATGTCCACCTGACATTCGATAAATAAAAATAAAGTACAAAATAAACACTTTTTATCATTTTTTTTCTTCACTTTATTTTTAGTTTTGTTATTTATTTCTGCAGCCAAATCAATTATTAATAACAATTCTTATTGACATCACTAGTAATAACACAGACATTTTATTACATCACATAATTCTCTCCTTTTCATTTAATTTTGTAATTTAATTTTTTTTTAAAGTGGTAAATGTTGCGTACACATTTTTGTTTTTGGAATCAAATGATCATTCATGTGTAACATTATTTGTGTGAGTAAATTATGCACAAAAATTAAAACGATCTTGATTAGCATTAAGTTTTTTTACATTTGATATTTACCAATTTATTCGTTATGAAATTTAATTATAAAAAGTAAATTACTTCTTAACCAAAAAATAAAACTTGATGAGGAAAAGAGTAACCTCAACACATGTTAGTGCCTCTGTTTTTGGTGCTTCAATAACATACAAACAATTGCTAAAGTATTAAATTATGAAATTATGATGTAAAAAAAGATGGCTAAACAATGTTTCCAAATATTAATTGAATGTCTTGTAAAGAATAAAATTAAACTTAATTCAAAAAATAATTTTAAAACTTATAAAATAACTATTAGCTTGAACGTCTTCAATGAAATAAAAATGTTTGTTATTAATGTATTCTTCTCAAAAGATCTTATTGCATGACGCGCCTACATTATAGCCATTATAAATAATAATATGTTTGATATACCCAATTCAACATATTAATTCATCAAACTTATCACTAAAATGAATCAACAATTTAACAAAAAATAATAATCAAAACCTGCTATAACATAACCTGAGTTAACTAACAAAATTAATAATCTAAATTAGTGAGTGAATATGGGTGGTAAACACGTGAATAAATAAACAAATGTTGAACCAAGAAAAATATAATCAAGAAACAGCTAAAAATAAAATAAAATAAAATATGTGCATGTATCTAGCTGTGGCAATTGAACACTGAAGGTCATATTAATTTACGCTACATGAGTAACAAAAAGATAGAGTTTCAATCACGGTTGAGGCCGAAATCAAAGTTCATGTTGAGCCAACTTCGACAATCTCCTCCTTAACTTAACTCGTAAAACCTATGACCTATCAACAACTTCTGACATTATTTTTACTCCATTTGGATATTTATTAGTTTTTAACTATAGCTGCTAATAGCCAGAAGTAATTATACAGTATCACAAAGGATTGAAGGCATTGTATTTTTCAATCCATAAAATTCACTTCTGCAATAAGAACAGGGAAAATGATCAAAATTACCCCTCAACTTTGTTTTATTGGTTGACTTTACCCCTACTGTAAAAACAAGTTATGTTTATCCCTGCCGTCAATAAACTTAACAAATATACCCCTCTTTGGATGGAAAACCCCAAATTAATAAAAATTACCCGATTATACTTAAATTACATAATTTAACCCGACCCGACCCACTTAATAATATTACCCATTTCTTTTACCCAAATCTAACTTTGTTTTCCCCCACCACCACCTCCACTTAAACCACCACCAAAAGCCACCACCCTCTCCTAGATCTCCACCACCACCGGCGAAGCCATCACCTCTCCCACTACTCTACCTCCTCCAAGTCATCAGCCACAAACCATCATAGATTTCAAAGTGTTTATTCTTAATTATTGTACTTTTATATTTTATAATCTCCTCTATATTCTTCATCAAAATCATGAGCAAAAGAAGAACATGGGTCTTGTTATTCATTTCTATTTACGCAATTTTGCTATCGATTTTTTGGAATCTTCTCAAATCAGTACTTTTTTTGTACGAATCGACTATTTCGGCTAATTCCTCAAACCCCACAATCTCAATTTCTTATTCTGGGGTGCCCTACTTTATATGCATATGTGTTATTAGGGGTAGCTTTTGGGTTCTTTGTGGCAGCTTTAGCGGTAGCTTTACCAGCTACTTTGTTAAACCCTTTCAATCCCTTACTCAATTGATCTCCATTTCTTCCCGGCGATGTACTGCTTTATCGTCTCTTATCGATGATGATTATGAGCAAAATTTTGTTACCCATCATTCCCATACACAGCTTTTGAAGAATTTTGATGAAATTAAGTTGCTTAGGATCGAGTTGCCTAGTGGGGAATTGGGTATTGATGAGGGTGCTTTGCTCAAGTGGAGAGTTGATTTTGGTTTCTACTCTTGATAATTGTGTTATTCTTGGGGATTACAATTTTGGTTATGTTAACTTTTGCTGGAAACCAGAAGGGATTTGGTCTTAGAAAGCAAGAAATTGACTCTTGATAAGGCTGCTGACATGGAGGAGGTAGAGTAGTGGAAGAGGTGGTGGTTTCGGCGGTGGTGGTGAAGGAGATCTCGGAGAGGGTGGTGGCTTTGGTGGTGATGGGAAAACAAAGTTAATTTGGTAAAAAAAAAAAAGGGGTTATATTATTAAGTGGGTCGGGTCGAGTTAAAATTGTGTAATTTAAGTAAAATCGGGTAATTTTAATTAATTTGGGGCTTTCCATTCAAAGAGGGGTATATTTGTTAAGTTTGTCGACGGCAAGGGTAAAAATAACTTGTTTTTAACGGTAGGGGTAAAGTCAACCAATAAAACAAAGTTGAGGGGTATTTTTGATCATTTTTCAATAAGAAAATACATCTTTCACTAAACAAAGGCAAAAGGGTCTCATGAACCATTGTACTTGTATGAATTTGTATTGTGGACCTTTCTACTTAACATTTTATCAACTGAACCCGTAAACTAAATAAAACACAATAAATTAAACCCCTATGATCATTGACCATGCTTATGTGGCATTAAAATAGCTGAGTTGGCGAGAGAGTGTGACTACACGCATTTAAGGCGAGTGAACATCATATTTTAAACTTTAAATTTTAAATTATTAAAATTATATAATAAAAAATTAAAAAAAGAAAAGAATCCATCTTCTTCCCCACACCACTTTTTCAGCCACCCCTTCCCCATCGCTACTCAAACCTCTTTTTTTTTCTCCACACCATAGTTATCTTCTTTAGCTCAATCTTGACATTGGCACTTTGGTGACATCAGGTTTCATGACGATTATCAGTGGAGGGAGAGAGTCATGTTGGTTTCATGGCGGTGCTCGGTGATTCGCAATAGTGTGAGAGAGAGAGAGAGAGGCGACTCTAGTCCCTTTTTCGCTAGAATAAGAGCGATGTTGGTCCTTTTTTCCGCTAGAATGGGAGGCGGCGGCTGGCAAGGGAGTTTGCATGTACGCCGGACAGGATGGAGAGGGTGTTTGCAGGTCCCCATCTTCAATCTTTCACAACAATCGTCTCCTTCTAATACCTTAAACTTGTCTTTTTCAACCCGTTTCGATAACCCAAGAAAATATCAGGCTAATTTTGGGTAGATTTCGACGAGTTTCACGACAAGGTTGGTGTGAAATTGTATTTGTAAGCAATTTGGGGTGTGAAAATAGTAGTCGGTGTTGGATTGCGAAAAGTTTGGCCAGATCTGGTTGTGAGGTGGCTTAGGTTGTTGTTACTGTGGTGGTTGGAGGAGGAAAGAAAAATAGTGATGGTGTGTGGTGGAGATGAAGACGGGTGAGGGAGAAAGTATATGGGATTTCGCCGGCAAAAATGGCGACAACGCCAGCAATGGCTTTCTTTTGGTGGTGAAATAGTGAAAGTAGGGAGAATTAGAAATGCCAATAATAAATTAAAATGTTATTATTTTACATTTTATTAAATAATTTTGGTTAATAATTTTTAAAAATAGTTATGAAATAATTATGATGTGGCATTAATATATCTGACGTGGATATGACATGCCAATTATATAAAAGAGAGTGAGCTACACACATGATTGGAGGGGCTTAAAAGTCTCATTTTAATTGAGTTTAAGGGTTCAGATAACAAAGGGGTAAGTAGAAGGGTTCAGAATACAAACTTATACAAGTATAAGGGTCCACCAGACCATTTTGCCCTAAACAAATATATATAAAGGCAAAAAAGAAGTAAAATGAAATTGAAAATTTATAATCCAAATATAAAAGTTACATCGAAAAGATAAATAAGCCATTAGAATAAGAAGAAAGAATGATCACATCTCTCAATATGATGAAAACTCATAACCTTTGGATACAACCACAGTACCAATACCATCTAAAAATTATTTTTATTTTTTCCTATGTATTTTCTCTCTTCTGCTTAAAGTTAAAGAACTAAAACTTTCAACTCAATGAAAGAACAATTGCATGTTTCACAATTAAGAAATTTATTTTTATAATATCACACTAATTAAATGAAGAACCGTTACATGTTCACAATTAAAAAGATATCTATTCTTATTAATAATATAACATATAGGGGAATATATAACATTATAAGAATAGGAAAAGATCGGGTAGTTGAAATGTGAAAGGTAGTAGTATTAAAAAAATATTTATGAGGTTTGTTTAATGGGGTATTTTTTTATTATTATTTTTTGCAGATTTTTTAGACAAAAAATTTGAGAAAAAGATAAATGTCATCCTTGGCCAAAGAGAGGTGCCACCTCACTTTTCTAACATCTAGCTTTATATTATATTCCCTCCGTTTCACAAAGAATGACCTCCTTTTCTTTTTAGTCAGTTTCAAAAAAATAACCTCTTTCATTTTTTGGTAACATTTTACTTTTTGCTTTCCACGTGACATGTTTAAGACCACAAGATTAAGGGCAATTTTGTACATTTGACATAACTTTAATTTAGGACCACAAGATTCAAAAGTCTTCTTTAATTTCTTAAACTTCGTGTCAAGTCAAACCAGACCAATCTTTTTAAAACGGAGGGAGTACATAGATTTAATTATGCAAAGTTACAAAATGTTATCTAATTCTTTGCGTTACATTAAAAGGAATAACACCAAAAGCATACCTATAGTATTTGTTCATTCTCAACATTATCCACAAAAATAGTAATCTAAAGAAGTTCACAAAAGTATGGAGCTTCAAATGTACCTTAAAATCTTTAAAGAAGGATTGTGAAGAGGTGGACACATTCAATATGATGACCAATTTTGAAAGAGAATTTAATGAGTTTTACATATTACGTATGTTACTTTCACGTGAAACTTTTACTGTTTCACACTCACAATACTTGATTGAAATTTAAATGTTTTTCTTTTGTTACTTTCATCTTTAGCTTATAATAGTAAAAAAGTTATTTTAAAAAAAAATCATGAATTAGAGAAAACCTATGGCAAAAACTGACAAACCTCGAGTCTGTTGAAAGTCACTGTAACACAATAGAATAAGGCAAACATAAAGAGTTCATTAGATAAAAAAACAGCCAAGCATACACAGCATCATATCATTGCAGTAACCCAAAAACAAACAGAGAAGAGAAGAGTAACAGCAACTCAGTTTTGCACAGCCTGCACCCAAAATAGTGAAATACTATACATATTGATGTTCACTATTAATTCGAATAATATACAAAAAAAAAAAAAAAAAAAAAAGGTCAAAAATACCTTCAACATAGAAAAAATAGTTTGTGAATGCTAGTATCTTTTTACTTATTGGTTCCAACATGCCCGACTAAAACTAAATTTGGATTCGCGCTAGAAGTCTCACATTGGGGCAAGGGGGCAGAGCTAAGTGGTGGTTCGTCTGTTTGAATGAACCCAGTAGCTTTTTCTCAGATCTTATATTTTTATTAGAAAATTAAATAAATATAAATATATATTAACTTGTGAACCCCTTTAACAAAATTAATTAGCAACTCAGTGATCAGGAAGGGATTGTGGAAATGTTTTCCACACTAATGTTGTTGGCTTGAACTCACTCTCAACAAAAAAATCTCTTTTTTAAAAAAACGAAATAGGTTTTGCAATATTTTTCTCTTCTGTTCTAAAATTTAGAACCTCCAAACTCCTAATTTTTGCTCGAACTCACTCTCAACAAAAAATTCTCTTTTTTAAAAGAATGAAGTGTGTTTTGTAACAATTTTCTCTTCTGTTCTAAAATTTAGAACCCAACTCTTAATTTTTGCTATGCTTGTTGAGAGGTAAAATGTTTTCTAAAAAAGGCAACTCTTCACCAAGGAGGACTCGAAACCCAATCACATATTTGATTAAGGATATAGAAATACTTACCACTCTAATGCAACCCTTACCCATAGATTATGTTATATTTGTCCTTATAACTACTATAATGTGAAATTCACCTAATCCTTGCTAGAGCTCCAATAAATTTGAATTATAACAAGGTATGAGACAAGAGAAGCAGAGTCTCTCCTTCTGTCTGATTTAGTATTATTGACCCCACTAGTCTGCTTTAATAATTTCATCCAAAATCTTGCCATATGATATGGCCCCAGGTAAACTCCAGAGTTCAGTCCACATCCACTCTTTCCTGCCCGAAAGTTTTCTTCTTTTACACTTCCCAAAAAAGCATGCCTGACCATAAAACTGAATTTTTTCAACAAAAAAGAACACAACACACCAACTCAATTCCTTTTCAAATCTAGACATTTTGCTCTCTAAAGTCTTTACCTACTGACCCACATCTGCAAAAACACACTACACCTCAACAAAATTTCAAAAAAAGCCACTGACCCTTTAACAACACAACATTTTATAAAAACTCCCACAAATCAAGTGGAAGTGGTAATCCATATATTAGCAAAGTTAATTAATGCTTTTTCACTTCATATTAGTCTAGTAGTACTAATAAGCAATATAATACCACCATTTATACATTCATATCATTCATACTAGGGCACTATCACATAACATATTACTACTAACTTGCCCAAACATTCATCAACAAAATGTAAAAACAAGGTACTCCTAGACAAAGTAAAAAAAACCATAAATTTGCTTCATTTTAGGCTGAAATAGTTGCAGATTTGCGAACGATGTATCGATAGGCTGCCACTTTTCTCTTTCGAGAGGTAGTGTTGTCTACAGAAAGCACCATTTTTCCAGCTTCTTTTGAAGTGAATGAATTGTGAATTGCCTCTTCATTGGCTGCAATTTTCCTTGGCTTCTCCACGGCAATGGTGTAACTGCCTTCACCATTTGGTACAAATTCTGCACTGTACTCCAAGTCCCATCCTCCTACTACTATATCCCATGTTATTGTTGCACCACCCTGTTTCAAATATTCAAAACCACTCAATAACATCCTCAAATACCTTAAACCAAACATTTCAACAACACAACACTATTTCCCTTTTAGTCCATTAAGAACAACAACAATAATATACTCGGCGTAATCCCACATGTGGAGTCTGAGGAGGGTGGTGTGTATGTAATCGTACCCCTACCTTTTGAAAATAGAAAGACTATTTCCCATAGACCGTCAACTCAAGTGAGAAAATGATACATTTCTATATTACCCTTAATAATTCCCTATTAAGGCCACAAAAATGTCATTACATTTTCAAGACCATAAGGTTTTATTTGTACTTTTGATATACAGTAAAAAGTATTGCTTTGTTTCTTAAACTCTTCTTTGATCCTTGTTTAATCACAAGAGCATATAGTGTGAAAGCATGGTCAAGGACATTAAGACAGGCATAATGTAACATCATTAAAAATGACCCCATGTGGGATCTACTTTAATTAGAAGGTTAAATTATTGATTATCCTATGTACAGCTAGAGTAGTGAAGCTGTAATTTCAAAATTTGACACAAACAATAATTGAGTCTGTTATTCAAAATAAACCAAAAGTAGGAAAAGAAGGAGAAAAGCAATAATGCACCTCAATGCCTTCAATTTGAATATTGACTTTTTCTCCTCCTTTGACAGTAAACTCAGAAGCTGGTTTTGGGGGGCCATTTTGTAAATCAGTAGGTCTACTCAATCCACCATACTGAACAGGTATATCCTCAGGCCTTATGAATCTGATCACAACAAATATTTCAAAATTTTAGAATAATCAAATCTCAAACAATCAAGAAAATCAAGAAACAAATAAAATAGAAGCATTTGAAAGATAATTATACTAAGACAGACAGCAAAAAAGACGGAAAAAAAAAGAAACAATTTTTTTATATCTCTAAACCAACAATTAATTAGTACTATAATGCAATAAAAATACCCACTTGTATAATGTCTCAGCAACATTTCCCTCCTTGGATATCACAAACTTGCTCTTGGTTCTTTGAGTCAGAAATGGACTAAACATTGAATACAACACACTGAAGTACCATGACACATTGATAAATACCTAAAAAATAAATATAAAAAATTAAAAGTTAAAAGACAATTTATGGAGGAAAAAAGATGAGATTTTTACTTAAAAATGAAAAGAAAAGATTCACCTTACGAGCAACCATTTCAGGGTAATTGTCTTGAAAAAGAGATAAAATCTGATTTGAAGCAACCCTTAGTTCTCTCTTAGGCATATCTTTGAGATCAGTTACCTGCAAAGGGGAAGCTACGATTTCAACTTAATGGATTTTAAATTTTATAATGAGAATTTTAAGGGAACCCGCATACAGGCAACTAGCTCCGCCCTTGGTTACCTGAATAATGGAATTAATTCCACCAGGCTTGAAATGTAGCTGTTCAATTCCTCTTTCAAGAACTTGAACTCTCCATCTCAAGAATTTTTTCAATTTTTCTTCATCTCCAAAGATTCTTTCATACATTTCTTTATCTTTAAAAACCCCATAAGCATTGTAACAAACAGGGTGTCCATCTCTATCATAACCATTCATATAAGCAACAACTCCTTCAAGTTCTTTAAATCCTGAAAAATCTCCTTCCAAAATGGTGTCAGCACCAAAATCTTTCCTCCAAGAAAGACACTTTTCCAACATATGAAGTGAATCTGAAACCTTAAAATCCCTTGCTCTGAGGAATTTCAAGAGAATGACATCAGCCTTTTCATCTCCACCTAAAAGTGGAATACCCCACATGGAACAACAAGAAAAAGAAGCAGCAGCTTGAAGCTTGTCTTTCAATTCTTGCAATGCTTTCTTCTCAGAGGGTTTAAGGTGGGAAGTGAAGTAAGAGTCTTCTTTAAAAGATGGGGTGCGTATAGCAGTTGCTTCCATTAGAGAAGTGACAAAGCTTTTCTTCAAAGATTGTGGCTTTGGTGAAGATTGTGGAGCTGATTCTTGGGATTTTAGAGCTTTTTGAACAGAAATGGGGGAGGAAGAATCCATTTTTTTTTTAAGAGAAGTGTTTTTGATGTGTGCTTAGTGAGGGACAAGAGAAGAGATATGGGGAAAGAAAGGGACTTGGAAAACAGAGACAAAGATGAAAGAAGAAGTTTTAGTGGAAATGTTTCAATTTGTGGCTATAATTTATTACTTCTTCTGTAGCCGCGGTTCACTTTCAAAGTTTTCAAATGTGAATCCTGCATTTTTCAAGACTTTTCTTTTACTCCTACTCTTCAAATATAGATATTACAATCAATTTTAATTCAATTCTCAGTTTTATATTTCAAAAAAAAAAAAAAAATTTAATATTATATTATTATTTTTATTTTCTTATCTCTTACAATAATTCTTTACTTCTTTTCCAAATAATTACCTTATATAATTACAAATTCGGGATGAAAGTAATATATTTTTCTATAATAGATTTAGATACTTTTTATTTAATCACTTGTTTTACACTGCAATAAGTGTTGGATTTTATTTGCACCGAATTTCTTACCATAAATATGTTTTCATTTTAGGAAAAGGTTTAGGATTGGTTATTCCTTTTCTGGTAGGAAAGGTTTAAGATTGGTTATTCCTTTTCTGGTAGGAAAGGTTTAAGATTGGTTATTTCTTTTCTGGTAGGAAAAGTTTAGGACTCTATAAATAGAGGTATGTTTCTTCTAACTTAATCAGCATTCACAGTGCAGTCCTAAGGGCTTTGAGAGTTTTGGTTAGGGGGGGGGGGGGCGATTTGTGGGACACAAGCTTGATACGTTATCACTAGTGTGAACCTCCTGTTGGAAAACTATATGCACAACAGAAGTATACTAGAATCTTACTGATCACATGAATAATAGATAACCAAATCGTTTATGCTAGAACACACAATCATGCTAGAACACATAAACTTGTTGAATTTAATTCGATAAATACCTCTTGAAGCGTGAGAAAATACCTTCAAGTGAATCCCTAAGTTAGACGGACCTTCAAGCAAATCCACAAGATAGACAACAGCTATGGTCTTCTACAGTGATCCCAAATTCACATCTGAACTCTCTCAATACTTGGGTGGGCAAGTATCGAATAGAAAACTAATCATTTTTTCTAGGTTAGGAGAATCTCTATTTATAGAGATATCTTCCCTAATCCAAGAAGGAGAAGAAAACCCAATTTTCTTGAAAAACAAGAAAAAACACACATCTACTCCTTTTCCCCCTAAGAAATAGGATTTTCAGTTTTAGTTAAATATGGGCACTAGAGGGATCACAGAATTAATTACTGAGGTTTCCTATTATGGAAATAATTTCAAATAATTAATTTGAATTATTCTTACCATAATAAATTACAAATCATTCCACTAGAAATTCGTAATTGCACTCCTCTATTTATATTTCGTAATTCCCCATTAAACACTTATGTAATTCCTCATGTTAAGATTTCAGATACTAATTAATAAATTAAATTACTGACGAATTTAACTTAATGATTAATTTCCTTTAGAGCACTACTTAACTTATTTCATGTGTTGAATTCATAAATCCACTTGCAAGGTTTGACACGATGAAAACTTATAAGTTTCTCAAAAATGCATATCAATCAATCTCTATAACGAGACATGGATTCCATCAACTAACTTATTATTTCACCAATATATATTATTATCATCCAACTTACCAGACATATTGACCCATCTCAAAATCTCACCTTTTAATAAATCAAAACGATAATTAATATTATCAAATCATAACAGTTATATCAAGATTAAAATATAAGTACATTTAATAGTTTAGAGAATATGTTTTGTCAATCAGTCTAAAACAACTATCTCTACTCGATCCCGTTTAATACATAAAAAATGCACTAGCACAAGAAGTTGGAACTATATCATTCCCATAATCAAGATAATTTACATATAATCTTGTGCTATAATCGTACCGATGGCATGTCCAATTTTCATCCTAGATTGTGAACAAAAAACTTTATACTTATAAAAATGGATGATTTAATCCTCTGTGTATAAGCTAAAACTCTACACACTAAATCATCTACTATATAAGTAAACATACACCATAAACGAATATATGATCTATTAAAATTGAGCAAATATTTATTCTATAATAAATATTATTTCTTAACACATGGTTAATAGTATATATCCCAACAATCTCCTACTTAGACTTTTAACCATCATAATTGTTATAATGTACTATATCTAAATGCATGGTTAATAGTATATACCCTAACAATCTCCCACTTAGATATTTAATCTTGAAAATTGTTAGAATACTATGTCTAAACACATGATTAATAATATATACCCTAACACCTCCCATGTATTTCGAGTGAATTGATTGAGGTTGTTTCTCTCTATATTTTGTACTCTCATATTTATAGTGGATTGTTCATCTCCTTTGTGGATGTAGGTCGATTGACTGAACCACGTTAAATCTTTGTGTCTTTTGGTATATTTCTCGTTTGTCTTCTTACTCGTGGTCTTTCAGGATTTTCTTTGATAGTTTCCGCATTATCACGACCCGAGTCTAAACCCTGGATGTGGCCGACACTTAAGAACCATTGTTGGTCCCCAAGCGAACCCTCATCCTGACTGACTACAAGCGGAAGACTAACTTAAGCATGCAAAAGCTTAAAATTGAATAAAACTCAATAAACTCAATTTTTCAAAACTTCAACTCAAATGAACAACTTAGAATAAAAATAATATATTCAACTCGGCATAAAATAGGCAACTTAAGTCTTTAAAACATTTAATAAAATAAATGAATAATACAAACTTCTCAACTATACTGACTATCTACGAAGCTTGTAACTGATAAAGATGGAAGTAGGGACAAGACCCACGACATCCTGACTAGATTGAAAAGTAAATGAAATCCTCCGAAAATAAGGAGGATCACCATAACTAACTCGAACTCTTGAATATATCAACGAATCTCTTGTTGATGATCCCGAATACCTGTGGCTGCATCATGAAAAGATGCAGGCCAAATGACTCAGTACATGGAATGTACGAGCATGTAAGGGGAATTTTAAAACATAAACATAAGCTTGAAACTTTGATAAAAAAGAAACATACTTACCTCTTCTCAAACTTATTCAACTCAAGGAATACTCAAGGATACTCAAAACTACTCAACTTACTCAACTCAGAAGTACTCAAGGATAAGATACTCAACTCAGAGATTAGATACTCAACTCTGAATACTCAACTCAATATAAAGCAACAATGCACATGCAATATATGGAAAGCTTTATAAAACAGTAAAAACAACTTAGTTCGTTAAAGAAAATGCAATAACAAACTCAACTTTACTTATATAATAAAGTAATATAGTTTCTGTGGGAGTTTCTCTAATCGACAACCACCACTATGAGCCTAAGTGGTGATACAACGTCTTACATCACGCTACCAAGGACCGTCTTATACCTTGCCCGGTATAGAACCTAACTCACTAAGTGGATCCACTAGTCTATGCTAAAAAAACACTAAAGGAATCATTTAAAAAGTGTAACCCTTTTCTACCCATGATAGCTATATGGTTTATGGGGCTTGAGTTAGTATGAACTCGCATCCCTATATTGATGCTCAATTCTATTTCCAAAATACACTTAGTTCATATGTTTTAAAATACCTTCTTTCTTTGGTTTGAGATAATTACTTAAAACTTAGCTTAAAAGCTCTTTTGGAATCGATGTTCCCTTTTCTTGCTCAAATGTGAAAACATTTATAAACTCTTTGGGAATACTTAGTTCTCATCTACTTTTGAAGAAATGAACCTTAAGCTTTACTCTTTACTCAACTTCAAAGCTTAAGTCTTAAAACAAAGTTTAAGCATTTATAAAAGACTTCTTAAAATATGGTTCATGCCGAATGATGGACATGAACGACTCAATGCAAGGTTTTCAATAACCATATATAGAACTCAATATTTGGAACTCAAGAACTTTAATGATACTCAAAGATGCTTCTCAAAAGGGATTAGGAACTCAACACTTCAAGGCTTAGAACTTGAAGATGTCACTTCTCTGATAGATGCTCAACTTACGAAGTTCATGCGAAATTATGGGCATGAAACAACTCAACTCTTTGATCTACATAACTATATGGAACTCATGTATACAACTCTTCTTATTCTCTGACTTACTTCCTCAAAACTTAATTCAAATCTATAGTTGATCTAAAAGGATTCACGATTGAACTCAGAGGCTTTCTTGAACTCTACTCTTAACTCTCTCTTGAATGTGAATTATGAATTCAAGAGTTATAGTTCATAATAAGAAAGATCTCATGATGACAAGGTAGACTCATGAATACATTATTCTTACTCACTTGCTCGAGTCTTGAAACAAGTTATTAGAATTTGTAGAAGACTCCTCAAAAAGACAAAAAGGGATTTTCTGAAAAATATTCGAAAGAACTCTCAAGACTTGACTCTCAACTCTACCTTGAATGTGACTTATGAATTCAAGGTTGTGATTGTGATAGGAAATGTATCATGATATTTATGAATGATTTTAGATAGCTAAACATGAGAAAAGACTGAAAACCAATATTTGAGAGTGGGTCCGCGATGCGGAAAGACTTTTAAAATTTGGTTTCGAAAACATCTTTTGAGGCAGAACACCTCGTGTCAGCTCCGCGACACGAAGCTGAAATTTTGAATCTGGTCACTAGGCGCGCGACGCACGACCATCTTCTTCTTCGTTTTCTAACCCCAATTCACCTAAATTTGATTTTTTTTCTCAATCTCTCTTTATATTTAGATACATAACACATGTACACTAGAATCTAACTCTAACCCCTCTATAAATCACCTCACCTCAAGAACTTCTCAATCTCAGCCCAATTCAAGAACGAAAGCAAATTCATAAATACATAACAAGAACATCAACACTCAACTTTTAGAACGAATTTAAAATTGAAATTAAAATGATTGGCGTGTGGTGAACAAACCCAATACTATGGAAGCTTACATACTTGAAAGAATCATCTTCTTGAAGCAAATTAAAGGAAAATCTTGAAAGATGAATCCTAGCCTTACCGTTTCTTGATTTTCTTGAGCGTAGAGTTTTGGAGTGGATGAGAGGGTTTGATTTATGAAAAACTAGTTTTCTACACGTTTATGGCAATTTAGATGACCTCCTAAGGATTTTTAGGACTAAAATACTCTTAAAGAAATAATTACAACGAGCTGGAAGTCGAAATAATTTTTCACCAGGCAGTGAGGTCCGTATTGGCTCCGTAACGCGAAGTTATCACAGAGCTGCTGTCAGGTTTGGGCTTCGTTAGTATATAAGTCATAACATTTTACTCAAAGCTCAGAATTTAGCAAACTTGGTGGTGTTGGAAAGAGAACACGAAGGGATTTAATTTTCTATCTTGTAGCTCACCTAACTCATCTTGTACTAGAAGTTATGGTAGTTTGAAGTTGACCCAAAACTTAAGAAAAACTTAAGAATGAGTTGAATGTTTTTCTCTTTGGTTCTTCTTGGAACTCAAGGTGCTACATCTAGTGACCTTAATACTCAAGAAATTTTAAAGTCTTTGCAAAAATCTCACTCAATACGAAGAACGGTTTGAGTCTTAGTTCAAATTTTTTTTGGGGTGTTACACGCATGACACCTGGTTGTTTTCGATCCTAACGAGTGGTATCAGAGCTAAGTTTAGTGATATATCCATGGTTCAATGGTTCAATGATGTAACCAGATTGGATGTTCAATGATGGAGCCAGGTCCAGTGGTTCGATAATCGATGATTGAACCAGGTTAAAAAATCGGGTGATCATCTTGGAGGGTGTAGTTCTAGCCGCAACCTTTTTGACAATAATAAAGATTTTGTTAGAGAAATTATTTCAGAGACATAGATTTTGCGAAGGAGATTATGGAGAAGAGATGTAAGCTATTGAAGATTATGTGAAGAAGTGGACAAATTTATTTTGTCAGAAATTCAGGCCAAGGGGGAGATTTGTTGAATTTTATTTTTCCTGAGTTTCCTACCATAAATAAGATTTTTCTTTTAGGAAAATGTTTAAGATTGGTTAGTCTTTTTCTGGTAGTAAAAGGTTTAGGACTATAAATAGAGGTATGTTCCTTCTAACTTAATCAACATTTAGAATGTAGTCATAGGGGCTTTGATAGTTTTGTTTAGGAGGAGAATTTGTGGGACACAAGCTTGATACGTTATCACTTGTGTGAACCTCCCATGCATTTCGAGTGAATTGGTTAAGGTTGTTTCTTTCTATATTTTGTAATATCATATTTATAGTGGATTGCTCATCTCTTTTATGGATGTAGGTCGATTGATTGAACCACGTTAAACTTTTGTGTCTTTTGGTATATTTCTCGTTTGTCTTCTTACTTGTGATCTTTCAAAGTTTGTTTTGCTAGCTTTCGCATGACACGCGGTTATTTTCGATCCTAACAAGTGGTATTAGAGCTAAGTTTAGTAATATAGTCATGGTTCAATGGTTCAATGATGTAGCCATGTTGGATGTTCAATGATGGAGCCAGGTCCAGTGGTTCGATAAACAATTATTGAACCAGGTTAAAAAAGTGGGTGTTCATCTTGGCGGGTGTAGTTCTAGCCACAACTTTTTTTACAATACTGAAGATTTTGTTGGAGAAATTATTTCAGAGAGGTTCTCTGTGTTGAGACATATATTTTGCGAAGGAGATTATGGAGAAGAGATACAAGCTGTTGAAGATTGTATGAAGAAAGTGGACAAATTTATTTTGTCAAAAATTCAGGCCAAGGAGGAGATTTGTTGGATTTTATTTCCCTTGAGTTTCTTACCATAAATAGGTTTTTCTTTTAAGAAAAAGTTTAAGATTGGTTAGTCCTTTTCTGGTAGAAAAAAGGTTTAGGACTCAATAAATAGAGGTGTGGTGGAGCTCATTGGAAAATATGAAGAGGAAAAAAATGAACAGTTAAGAGCTAGAAATGGCAAAGAAGAAGGAAGAAGAAAGAAGTGAAGGGGGTGGGTGGGGGCTAGGTATGGGGGAAATTAAAAAAGGGGGGGGGGGGGGTTGGGTATGGGGGAATAAAAATGGATCCACATTTTAAATTTTAGTTTCAGAAAATGCATTTGTAATTAATTACTTAGTGTAAATTAATTTTAAGAAGTGTTAAAGAAAAATTTGTGAAAATAATTAATAAAAAAATTAATTAATGATGTGGTGCTGACATGACTATGTTGTGGCACTTACATGACTATGATGTGGCAAGTGAGAGTGGTATAATAATCTCAGGGTGGTCTTTAATTCATTTGAAAGATCTTAAATAAGTATTTAAATGCCTGTATAATTTAAATATTAAAGTAAATTATCCGATCAAGTTTAAATGAATTTTATGTATTTTCTCAATTAGAAATAACGGAAGTAGTACTTTTCATTTGCTTTCATTATAAAATTAAATAGAGGAGCCCCCACTATCCATGTGTCAAAAAAAGTAAAGGATCCTCAGACTTGTGCCCCTAGTAAAAGTTTTCGTTCACACTCAACTATATAACAAAAACAATAATTGAACTTGTAGTTATTACATGTGAGCAAATATAAAATAGTGCAGACTACAGACAATAGCGAAATCACATCTATTTGGGGCGTCATTGACATCTCTTTTATCACAAAATAATATTTTTCAGTAAAAAAATTAAAATAATAATAATAATAATAATAAATAATAAAGTATATATATATATATATATATATATATATATATATATATATATATAGGATCATACATTAAACTTCCTTGGTAAGTAATAACTTCTACATGATCATTTTAGTTTTTTATATATTAATATCTCTTAATCGAAATTTTGATTCGCTACTGAATACAAATATAATAGAACTCTATTCTGAATTCTCCCATTACATTATTATTATTCCACCCATCATCCATCAAAGTTCATGAGATATTTTTAACCAAAAAATAAATTAAAAATTCACATGATTAGATACTTCATTCTTAAAAATCGTTTCCAAATTCTTAACATACTTCTTAATTTTCACCATGTCTAATACTACGCATGTATGCATTTTCCAATAAAACCGACATAAGTACATATAGCATTTAACACATGGATGGAGTATCATTCGTTTTTTATTTTTTCTTTCGTACTATTTATACGATCTTAATCCGAGCCAAAAACAATAAGTATTTCTTATTTAACAAAAAATAAAGATATGTTAATTCATGAGAGAGAGTCAAGGACAAATTTATTTTTTGAGATATTTTATAGATATGTAAAAATTAACTTTTAGACATTTTAATAGATACGTAAAAATTTATTCGCACTCAGTAACAGTTAAAAATTAAAGTAGTAATACATATTCTTATGTATTGAGATTTCACTAGTTAAACAAAATAAAAAAGTATACAAGAGATATCCTTGATGTAAAATAATTGAGTATAAACAAGAAGCCCCTAGCCTTTTTCAAATTTTTTTTTACCAAAAAGTCAAAAGAGGTTGCATGTTACACCCTTTATATTTTGTTACCGTTATCTCTTAACATAGATTAATTAGCTAGGCAACAACTTTTGACTTTGAGGGTCCACAAATTATTAAGGGATTACTCTGATGTATAAACATGAAGTCCCTATTTGCATGTTAATTAGCACATATATCTTAGTCTATGGATCCTAAACTCTAAACATTAGTAGTAATAATTAAATCCTTAGGCATTGTAGAAATGGTATATATTAGTATATAGATTAGGATGCTATATAGTTTCTGCACTTGTCCAGAAGTATGTTGAATTATTGATCATAGAGAAACATTGCCTAGGTATTCATGGAGATGTCACATGATAGTCATTTTTCTTTCCTAATAAGATATTTAGTGGCAATTGATTTATTTTTAGCGGTGAATTTATAGTGGTAATTAATTAAGTTTGCATCCAAAATTGCTAAAATATTCGGAGAGACCACAAAAAACTTCATTGCGTAAAGAGTTATTTGCATTGGGATAGGAAAGAGTATCTACTTAACCAGTTACTTATTCTGTATTTCTTTTACAATAAAAAGGCATTACATAGATGGATAATTGAAAAATGTCAATGCGTAAAATAAATATTACATAAGATAAGGAAGAAAAATGAATGTTATTCAAAGTTGAGGAACGAGTTTAATTTTTAATGCAAAATTTAGGAGGGAGTTAAAGTTTTAAAGTAAAACTGAGGGGAAATTATTTAGACCTTTATGGTGGAATGACCTCAGAGATTCTTATACTTGATTTGAATTGTCAATTGAACTCTTTTATATTCACGAGTTAGTCAAATGAATACTTAAACTTAATGAAACTCAACATTTTAAACACATCTGATCATTGATGACATTACTATTATTGAATTAAAATATATTTATTGTTCACGCGTATTAAGAAAGTGGGTTAATAATTTTCATTAAAAATATACATAAGGTAATGCTAAATGGCCAGAAATTTATAAAAATTATAATATATTTTTTATTTTAAAATAAACTGATCTTTTTTCTATTTTTTAGTTAAAAAGAAAAAATATTTAAAAAGATAAAATAATATAGATAAAATACCATTCTGACCAAATTCTGGCCAAAAGGATTTTTTCAATATACATATAATCAAAAGAAGAATAAAAAAGGGGAAAATTTTAAAATTAAAATTAAAATTAAAAATACTCTTTCCTCTTCTCATTTTCGATTAAAAAAATAAAAAGAACGTTGCGCCACCCTACCAAGAAATACTTTTTCTTTCTTTCTTTCTTCTCTATGTATTTTTCTTTTGCCCCACTTCCAAAGGAAGTTATTTTTCTCTCTAAAAAAATTCATATTAAAAAATAAATAAATTATTTTCTTAGAAAAAAAGAAGAAGCAATTTTTGCTAGAAAAAGTAACACCGACAAACCCATTATTCGCCATACCATTTTTATGTAATTAATTTTTCAATATATGTTGTTTGAATTTTACTCATAAGCGAAATTTTCTCCAAACATAGAGAAGAAAATGGAGTGGGAAATGAGCGGATAATGAGAAAGAGAAGAATGACACTTTTTTTTATATATATTATTTATTTATCAACATTTAATTTCTAATAAGTCATTAAAAATAATGTGGAAGTCCATGTGTAATTGGTGATGTTCTCTTTCTTGGTTTTCTATTCCGTATTCGTTATTCGTATTGAAATTTGATTAAATTTAAATTTGCATTGAAAAATTCAATATTAGAGGTATAACGCTCCTAATAAAGATGATTTTTCAGTGCAAATTTAAATTTAGTCAAACTTCAACAAATCAAATAAGTAAATAAAATCGTGAGTAAAAAATTTGAATTGATAATTAAAATTAAGTATAAGAGCGTCTCAAGTTATTCGGTCAAATTAAATATACGAATATTTTAGATGTTCATCGAAGAATATCTTGGGATCCCACCGTATACTTTAAAGTGTTGTCAAGTGTAGGAATAGTAGGTTAGCTAAAGCTTAATCATTTTATCCACTAAAATCACAGCAACTAATTACTGGCGCTGAATGTAAATTTCTAAAAAGTAAAAGGCAACATATTTCACTTAAAATAATGTTATAGTCCCAAGGGAACATTAGCGTTTCAAGACAACACGATATGAACTCTATAGCACTACAAGAAAATGGTCTTTACTCTAATAAAAATTATTTGCACATTGTTGATATATAAAATTATAAATCTTAAAACAAGTTTATTTAGAGTTGCAATTTAAAGTGATTATAGATATCATTGAAGTGTATCACACGATACATGTGTTGTACTCGAAGGTTTGATATAATAAATACCGAATACGGATAAAATTATTTCCTAATAAACAATTGAAAACAATTAACGGTTTCAAGAGACAAGCGTATTTGATGCTTCAAAGTATTATAATGTGGTGTAATGAAATGAATGAGATCTCTTTATATCATATATTTTAAATTTGAGCTTAAAAAAATAGAGAAATTCTTTGTAGAGAATATTTTCCCTTCTAATAGTCTCTACATAACATGAAATGAATTCTGAATACCTAATACTTAAACAAAAACAAAATCAAATAAAGAAAAAGAGAATTTTTTGGTTTCATTCGAAGCAAAGAAAGGGATCAACATAGCATTTATAAAAGCATGGGGACCATTGAAAGGGAAGTTTTT
Organism: Solanum commersonii; assembly: GCA_029007595.1. Lineage (NCBI taxonomy): Eukaryota > Viridiplantae > Streptophyta > Magnoliopsida > Solanales > Solanaceae > Solanum > Solanum commersonii. The sequence goes on along the minus strand of JAJTWQ010000003.1, from coordinate 10,939,681 downwards.
TTTAGTTAAAATCTTGTTATTTCTTGTCACCGAGGGCTTTATCTCATATCTTTCCCCAATAATTCCCATAGTTAACAAGTGAATCCTAACCTATGTTTGGGTATACTTCCTTCTTTTATGTTTTTATCTTATTCATGAGCATAGATTAATAGCCAATTCAATTAATTTATTATATCAAATTTTAAGTATTTTAAAAAAATAAATAACACAATTAAAAACTTTTCTTAAAAAGTATATTATAAATTTAAATATACTTTTCTTAAAAAACATTTCGAAGAATATAATATGGAACTCATTGATTCCCTAATAAAGGTCTTATACTGTATAGGAAATAAGGAGTACGATTGTTTACATGCAACCAGGGGCGGTAACTTCAGCCCATATTAATGAAATGAGTCCATTTTGTTCATATTTAATGACTTGAATCACTCATATTTTAATGAGCAATTTTCACATATAACAAACACAAAATTTATATTTGTATGCTATAACAAAGTTTACATAATTGCGTTCCATAGCAAACATGTTATGATTAGGCTATTTCGCTATAAATATATACAAAAGAAGCAATTGTATAATTCACTGGCTCCTCTTCAGATTTGTATAATTTCGCTGGCATGTCATTTGTATAAATTATTGTCAGCCTCTCGTTTGTATAAATCGTTGAGAGTCTCTCAATTTACTTTTATATGTTTGTATATTTGTATAAAATTTGAATTTGTATACAATTGAATCGAAATAAAACATTTGTATATCAAATATCGTTCTCTCTCTCATTTTATACAAACATAAATTATACATTGTATTTTGTATAATCTGTGTTTGTATAAACGAGAAAGAGAGAAAGGCAAAAGAGAACTGGACATGAGAATATTTGTATTGTATAATTATAAGTGTATAGGACAAAGATATATGTATTTGCATGTGTATATATAATTTTTTCTCGCTTTATACAAACAGAAACATAATTTATATATTTCTATTTGTATAAAGCGAGAGAGGCGAGAGAGAGAGAGCGAGCGATAGAGAGAGAGTGGCGAGCGAGAGTTTGAGGGAGAGAGGCGACTGACAAACAGTTTGCTACAGGGCACAATTAAATCAAAGTGTGGTTATACCATTTAATTTGAATTAATAGCTTGTCATTATGTACAATTTTCCCTATTTTAATTGGGTGAATATGGACTTCAAGCTATTTTAAGAGTCTCTATAAATATGATCAAAATGGGTTAAATATGGGTATCTATATTGACCCATAATAGATCACTTAGTTTTCACTTCCACTCAAAATTCTTATTTGTGCTAAAAATAAAAAATTTAATATTAATTTTCAAACTTAATTGAAAAAACAGATTTTTTATTTGTTTTTGGAAAACAAAAAAAAATTAGAGGTAGGTTGGTGGAAGGGGGGAGTGCGCCCTAGGGGTGGGGGTGCCCGGGAAGGGGATAATTTTTTATTTTATTTTTTAAAAAACAATTTATTTATTTTTTTTTGGAAAAGAAAAAAAATTTAGGGGTCGGTTGGTGGAAAGTGGGGGTTCCCGGGGGGAGGGGGTAATTTTTTTTTTTTGAAAAACAATTTTTTTTTATAATGGATTAGAACCATTTTACCCAAACCATATTTGACCAAATCCATATTTACCCATATTCTATTTGGGTGGATTGTAATCCAAACCATTTTTGCTTAATCCATATTCAATCCATCTAAATCCAATTTAATCCGACCATTTGCCACCCCTACGTGCAACATCTCACACAGAGTTGCCACTCGAAAGAGAATACGAGGGCATCTTCAACCTTACATTTTATTTTACTCTTCAAATAATTTTATATTTATTTATTTTTCAGATAATCAACTTTGATTCGATTTTTTATTTTATTCTCTAAAAAAGAATCTTCTTTTCTCTCTTTAATATTATATTATTATTTTTATTTCTATTTAATTTTTCTTTCATAATATAAATTCGATCTTTCTTTTTTCAAATTAATCACCTTATATAATTTTTATATTATATAAAATTTTATTTTTTTAAATTCTTTATTTAATATAAAATTATATTTATTTTAAAATACTAAAGAACAACTATGAATAATTGAAAAAAGAGATCAACAAGCACAACCGCAATCACAAGTACAATAATTCTTTGGGTCATACACTAATTTTTTTCCAAATATTACTAAATCTAAAAATGATCTACCGGATTACTAAATCATATTTGTGATTTTTAAAATTATTATGTTATGTATTATATTGTTATTTTGTATTTAATTTATTATGTTAAGTGTTGTATTTTTAAATTAAAATTTTCAATCGTATCATTTAAATTTTGTGTATACTTTATAGTGAAAATTAATAATAATTAAAATTATCACTTAAAGTGACGAAAATTGATTTTTTTTAAATATTGTTAATTCCGGATGAAAGTAATATATATTAAATAATCTATTTTTATAAATGTTATATTACATATAAAAAGAATTACGAATATTAGAAACTTAATTAATAGCCTTATATGAAAAATAATATGTTAATTATAAAATAATAGAAATAATATTAAAATAATGAAAAAGTAAAAATAGAGAGGATAAATAGTAGTTCTACAAATTGGGAGAACTACTATTCACGTCTCTATAAATAGAGAAGAGAGAATGATCTAAAACCCCCTCAACCCATACCCAAAATTTCAACTACACACTTATTCATTACGAGAGTCCCATTACCCCTTACACTAAGTAGAATTATTTACTCCCTAAATGATGAGGTGACAAAGAAAATGTTGTTCGCTCTCTCAAAAAGAGTGAGAGGTAAAATAATAATTAAAAATTTAATTTTAAAGGTATTTCTTATATTTGATATTATAATTTTTTTATTCTTCAAAAATCTTTATGTTTCCTTTAATTTTTTTAATCGTCTTTCTTCTTCTCTTCATCAAAGAAACATCGACTGCTTTTTATCGTCTTTGTTCTTCTTTTCGTCAAAGCAACATCGGCGGCGGCTCTACTCCACCACCAAGTCGCCGCCCTCATGAACCGTTTATTATTAAGTTAACTTTTATTTTCAAATCACAAATTTCTCACAATAAATTCACTTCTAATCAGTGTCGAAAATTGATAATAACTCAAAATCAAAATTGAAAGTCATCGACGGCGGCTTTGCTCCACCACCAGGTCGCCACCCTCACTAACTTCTCATCATTAAGGTAACTTTCATTCTCAAATCTCAAATTTCTCACAGTAAATTCACTTCTCATTGGTGCGAATTATTGACAATAACTCAAAATCAAAATCGAAAATCAAGGATCGAACTTTAGAGTCATTATTGGAGAAAAAATCATCAAGTGGTTGATCCATCAATGGAGTAGAATTCATCAATGAAATCATTGGGTGAAAACCTCATTAAATGGAAAACACCCAATAATCGAAATGAGCTTCTCAATATTGTTAAATTCTAGCTTCAATAGAGAGCACCAAAATTTTTCTAGTGTTCATAACTTCGGTGAAGCTCGAAGATGATGGTGACAATAATAGAATGTATCCTCAAATCTAGAAAATCAATTTGTCAGATCAAAATAAAAGAGTAATGGAAAAGGAAAGTGAAAGAGGGAAATATAGATGAAAAATAATTGCAGAATAAAGGATTTTTTTGTTTTAAAAAAAGGTAATATTACATGGCAAGGCGCGTGTAATTCACTTTTTCATATAAATCCGGGTATGCATTTGAGGGGTATATATTATACTTTTAAAATGTTTAGGGGGTAATAGAATCCCCGTAAAGAATAAATGTATAGTTAAAAATTGGGTAATAGATTAGGGGGGTCTTAGACCATTTTCTCAATAGAGAATAGAGAGTTTTTTAGAGTGTGATTGGAAACTCAATTATCTATTTTACTCTCCAGAGAAAGAAGAATAAAATGGAGCGGGGTTGGAGATGGTCTTAACCAATTTTATATGTTTTTCATCGATTAAATTTTCGATATTCAAAATTTATTGATTTAATTAAATTTATGTTGGATAAGTCATTAACAAGGTAAAAATGCTTTAATTTTTTTGAATAACTCTAAAATAATTACAATCATCTCACCAATAAACTCGCATAACTAAACATTACATAATTAGTATTTGTATAGTTAAATCAACATTAATAATATCTATATAACTCTATCGAGCTACCAAATGACCTCTTAGGGGCTGTTTGATAGGGAGTATTGGGAGAAATAGTCTATGTATTAGGTATGATGTTATTTAGTACTATGTTTGGTAGGAATTTTGGGCATACGTATAACTAATCCATGGATTAGTTATACACCCTACATGGTATTATATGATGTATAACTAATACCTTTCATTTGGTGGTATTAGTAATGCTAGAATTTAACACTATGGAATTAGTCTATGTAAAGACAAAAATATCCCTCAAATCCTTTTAATCATTTTTTTAAAAAATTTATATTTTATATTTGTACTAGTAAATTTATTTAAATAAATTAGCTTACAAATTTTATTATTTAGAGAGAGTTGTTTGTTGCTGAATAAATCTAATACAAGTCAAAAAAGCAATTCAATACAAGTCCATATAATATTTGAAATATGAATTGTTTAATATTTACTAATTGAAAAAATAAATATATCACCGTATGATATTTGTATTAACTCACTTAAAAGACCGTAAATGTATGCATAGACCATTTCTATATTTTCTTTCATAATCTACTAGATATATAGAAGATATATTTGAGACCTACCGTATCAACGTTATGAATAGATAAGAGTGTGTGTATATGTTTATAGGATGGCAGAACAACATATATTCTTTGGCATATGTTGTTATATTTATGTCAAAGAATAAGAGTGTGTTTTTGGTTGAATTAAAGGAAAGATACAACTATTCTAATTTTTATTGAAATTGAATTTGTATTTTAAGTAATTTATAAAATTGTATACATATTAAAATTATAATTTGTAATTTTTATGTGTAAATGTAGACGATTTATTTGATTTTACTATTGTTTATCGTCTTTTTGGCTTTAAAAGTAAATTATTATTTTAAAAAAAATTTGAAAATTAATGTTTTGTGAGATAAATTTATTAAGATGTCTTCAAATAATTCAAGTGAGAAAATAGCAAACATGGATACAAAATTGTGCTTATCCTAACTAGTTCGAAGGCCACAAAAAAATAATATTGATCGGTAGTTATGTACCTTGACTCAATTACATAAAATAGAAAATCTCATAATAATTTAAGATATAATTGGAAAGAAGTTTTTTGTAGACTTTTAAAACAAACACTAGATTAGATAGGAAACAATGAACCAAACACATGATAAAATATAATCACTGCATTATCAATTTCTGCATTATTAATTTTTGCATTACTAATTCATGTGCTATTAATTTTTGTACCAAACGGTGGCCCTTATAGCATATTGGTATGCTTGATAATTGTATCAATTTAAACATAAATACACTAACCAATTTAAAACTAGAGAAGATGTAGAATTTTGGATTTATAGCTTATAGGTGGTAGGTAGGTGCAATGAGTAAACAAAGTTGAACGTCATGAATGAAAAATATTTTGTGCAGGCTTTTTTCTTCATTGTGTACAGTAGTGATGAAGGTCAGGAGCTAGTATAGATACAAATCAAATCACATACATTTGACATTACCTTGTTTATTTCTATTTAAATTGTATGCCAAAGCCTGTATTTGATTTGATTGATATGATGGATGGCATCAAAGCTAGCATCCCACTACAACTTCCTAATTTTCAAATGGTCAGTCACGTTTTTCCATGAAACTACTATTCCCTCATGCAACTCCGGGGAGTTTCACGTTAGAGATAAAACGTCTTCATATAAATTTAAATTCGATATCTTTGATTAAAGATTAAAAAATATGTACTATTCTACTACAAGTCTTGTTGGTATATTTCAATTTATTTGATGTAATCTAACTTGAGATAAATTCTTTTTTAAGAAAAAACATTTCACTAAAAATAAATACATATTTTAAAGTTAATTTGTTGCTAAATATAAAAATATATTATTTACTTTAAATTAACTAAAGTAAATTATATAAATTAAAATATAAAGAATATAACTTTGGCCCAAATTGAAGATTGGTCCAAACACCCCATTTTACTATTATCAAATATCCAGTTTGAAGGATGGGTGATCAAGTACTATATTATTATCTTTCTAGTAGGAGGTAGATATTGGTAAAGTGCATTAAAAGAAATAATGAATGTGTTAATTTATAAGTTATTAGTATTTTTTTTTTCAATTTATGTATAAATATTAACTAATATATGTATTAGTTATACACACTATTTGGTGTTAAGGTATATAGAACTATTATTGAAATCTATGGAGTTAGATTTAAAAATAGAGTTGTGTTTAGTCATATTTATGAATATATTTTTTTGAAATAATGTTCACGATTAAATTGACATAAATATAACATTTAAAGAAAAACATGAGTTGAAAACAGGTGATAAGTTGTTATTCAATTTGAACTGCTAACTTCAAGTTGGATTTGAATTTTCATGGCTAAGTACTAATTTTTAAATTAAGTAAAAAAATTATTCTGAAAAAGTGAATAATTTTTATCATGAAACAAGTTCTGATTCAATTGTTCAAAATTTTAAAGTTAAAAGTAATATTTTTCTGTTGACTAAACTTTTTAATCATTATATTAATATTTTTACTGATATTATTATGATATGCCCGTCAAATTAACATCTTTAAAGCTATAAAATGGTTGAACTACTGAACTACATATATGATGGCTTACGAAATTATATGTTGGCGCTTAATTTTATTTTAATAATTGAAAATTTGCAGAATTGGTTAAATTTTGTTGTATTGAAAAAACTTTACCTTGTTCACTAGTAAGACAACTTTAATATAATTTTTATTTACCTATTAAATATAGCGGAACTTTTGCATATAGCCACTTAAAATAAAATAATTGTGCTACAATGAACTTACCATTTTGCTCCTCCCGATCTTGACCCCGAGCCTTTTATGATTGAGTTTTGAAAGTTGGTTTCGAACTTTGAGTTTAAAGTTGAGAATTTCATAAGTTTTGAGGTTCAAAGACTAAACTTGTTAAAAAGTGGTTTTCGGTTTCTTTTGGAGTTTCGATTGTTGAAATAAAATTCAATTAGTCTCTAAATGTGGAATATGGTCAATGAGAGTTTTTGGTTTCAGCTTTAGAGTCTTTTTGAGGATTTGAGATCCTATGTTGGTAATTGTTGAGATAACAACTTTGGATTGACTTTGGTCAACATTCGGGGTTCGGATGCTCAGATTGAAATTTTGAGAGTTCAATTGGATTCGGGGAATGATTTTAGTTCTAGGTGAGGTCTTGGTTGTTTTTTGAGAGGTAGCTTGATTTGGCCTTTTTAGGCGTTATGTTAGTTTCTTATGGTTTTCATGGATGTGGGATCAAGGAGACCCAGAGTCATGTTTTGACAGTTCCATTGAGTCTGAAACGTCGAGTATAATCGATTTGCATATATGATTTGTATGTACAGGATTCCGAACGAATCTCAAGGGTCCTTTCAATGATTTTTGTGTTGGTTGATGTTTCCAGTGCTGCAGTCCTCGCTCTTGCGGAGGGCCTTCGCTTTTGCTATCTTCACTTTAGCAAAGGCCTGCTTACAAAAGCTAGACAGTCCTTTTGGGCGGGGTTTGCTTAAGCGAACCAAAGCTCACTTTAGTGGAGCTTGGTTCGCAAAAGTGAGACCCCCAATTTTTGCGGGGTTCGCTTAAGCGACATCAGACAGGGGTTTTGATCTGAAATTTTGGGGCTTAAGTCCCATTTTTCATTTTTGAGCTTGGCAAAACCTTTGGATGAGATTTTGAAAGGAGTTCTTGCGCTAAATCATTTGGATAAGCTTTTGTGACCCTAAAACTTCATTTTTTTTTAATTATTTATGGATTTTAACATCAAAATGAGGAATTTTGATTGACAAATGGAAATGTTTTTCAAGAACTCAAGTTCTAAACTTAAATGGAGACCATGAACTGATTTTAAGTCCTTTTTTCAAAATGGTTTTCACCAATGTGTTCCTAAGGCCTTGACTAACATTTTCAAGTGTTGATTTTTCAGATTCAAACCTTATTTTCGGAAATGAGTTTTGAGTTGACTGAGCCATTTTTCAAAATAACTGATGTGTGTATTGTTGTTTTCGAAAATTTATTATGAATACTTGATTGTTATAGTTTGTGTGACTTTGGACATTGTTCGGAAGGGGAAGACTTAACTTTTGGAGTGACTAGCTGGTTGAATTCAGACAAGTGATCTCCTATACCTTGTAATCTAGTAGAATTCGTATTTTGCCTTCATTGTGTATGTGTTGGGAGTAATGGAAATGAGTTGCGGGATTCATTGTTCCACTTGATAAATTGTAATGAATAAAAAAGGGGTTTAAATGAAACGACTATGTGTTGATCATAATGCTTGTGAATTGCCTTGTGGTGACTCCTAATTGATTGATTGATGAAATGCTTGATAGCATGAGTGTCACACTTGAATTAATTGAATTGTTGTCTCTTCCTTATGGTGTGAACTTGCTTATGTGCATTGCTTGTTGTACATGGTGATGAGACATATGAGGGTAAAACCAATGGAAAATGGTTCCGGCTAGTGATACAAAATCAATGAAAAATTGTTCCGGCTAGTGATACAAAGCCGATGGGAAATGGTTCCGGCTAATGATATGATATAAAATTGATGGGAAATGGTTCCGGCTAGTGATACAAAATGGATGGAAAATGGCTCCGGCTAGTGATATGATATAAAGCCTATGGAAAATGGTTTTGGCTAGTGACATGATATGAAGCCGATGGGAAATGATTCCACCTAGTAATGTGATATATGATTATTGTGATTTGATTCATTTTGATGCTTATAATGACATATTTGTTAACTGTGATTGATGCGCATGTTACTTGTGATTGATCTACTTGACATTGAGATTGACTTACTTGATACGTGTTGGTTGTTGAATTGTGACTATTGAATTGTGATTATTGAGCCTTGTAAGCCGTGTATTGTAGAACTGTTAGATTAAGCTGATTTCTATGCAAGTTGTTGTTTGAGGAGGTTCGGTTGGAATGAAAGGAGTACTCGATTTGTAGCTAGTTGTCTTGTTTATTAGATTGCTGGCTAGCTACCTTGTCGTTGGTACTCGCTCCTTGCTCCTACACTTGTGTAGGTTTCGAGCCCGGTAGCGTGTGATTGCTCTCTTTCTCCTATCTCCGAGGCCCATCAAAAAAATGTTGAGAGGTAGCTGCTTGCCATCCCGGAGGCCCTTCTAGTTCTTCTTTTATGCTTTGTTCTATTTGAGAAACAAAGGCTTGAGACTTTTATTTCATACATTACTTTCTTCTCAAGGTTCGGTGCTTGAAGATGAGATCCTTGAGACCATCCCCTCTCTAGTCATAATTTCGCACTTTATGTATTAGTGACTTGTACAAGTGACAACCGAGTTTTGGGATGCTAATAGAAAGAATAAATTTTTTGTTTTTATTTTTGCTTTATCTTTTCACATTTCTTTCATTTCGTTTGGGTTGAAACTGACTTATATTGATAGGAATAGACAAGTGTGATCACGTCCATTTTGGATCGTGACAGAGACAAATTTCCCACGCCCTTCTGAAGTTTTGCACCCTGCAGGAGCAACCCCAAGGCTAGGCAAGACACCTCACGCTGCTAAAGCCAAGGCGAGGCCGCCAAATGGGGCCAAAAAGCTCACCCTATTTGTAATTATTATAGAATAAAAGTTTATGCTTGGTTGTTTTTACTAAGAGACAAATAGTGTGGAGGTATAGATCAAGAGCAAAGGCAAAATTCTCTTAGGGTTAACTCTTTTATCTTTTTAATTAGCATTATTTTTTGTTTGATACATGAATTATAGATTTTGTAATCAGATTATGAGTAACTAATTCCCTCTTTCTTGCATTATGACCATAGTAGGAACGTCGTATTCTAATATATAATTATTGTTGGGAGTTCTTACCATATGTTTTGTTCTCTTAATCTTATACTTACTATTATGTTGATTTGTGCCCAATAGGTTAAGTGCATAATCTCTAATGGAACTCAACCGAGGAAAGTTAGAGCCAAAACGTGGGTTATTGTAGTATGATGCGTTTCGAATTTTGAATAAGATATAAATATACCTAGTTTGCCCTACTTGACTCCCATACATCATTTATATATATATATATATATGCATTCGGGTAGTTATGATTATCATTACTTAATAATATAGGTGTAGGGGTGTACATGGTCGGGTTGGTTCGGGTTTTTCAAATATCAAACCAAATCATTTGTGTCAGATTTTTAAATTTATAAACCAAACCAAACCAATAAAACTCGGGTTTTTCAACCTCGGGTTTTTTCGGTTTTTCGGGTTGTTTCGGGTTTTTCCGGTAAAGTATTCATACAAACATATAATTTACTTGTACTTCAAATATTTCTTTAGTCCTACCAAAATACAACTTTCTAAGATGTTTCTTAAAAATATAACACAATATAATATGATTAATGACACTAAAATATCCAACAAAAATAATAATAATGAAATCGCGTAAAACAAATATTGCAAATTAACAAGTTATAATGAAAATTATCATAATTTAAAAGTACTAAATCATGCTAAAATTAAGTTTAATAAGTATTAGTTACATGACTAAATATTAAAGAAAATTAAAATTAGATTATGTATTTTAATTGTCTAAACCAATGTAAAATTAAAGAACAAATATTCAATATTATTGTCATTCTTAGTGTTGAATTGATTTTCTTTTTGCATTAGTATTAATTTGATTTTGATTTAAGCTTTATTATAATTACCAACATCTATGGACTATAATCTTTATCGGCCCATTCATAATTCTAAGTTTCAAACTTGAAATAATATATTAAAAGATAAAAATTATGGAAAAGTATAAGAAATATTTAAAAATTATATCAAAGTAAATATTTTTATGTATAAAATAAAATTTTAAAATTAAATATATATAAATTTGGGTTGGTTTGGTCTCGGGTTGGTTTTTTTTAGTTAAAACCGAACCAACCCAAATATAGTCGGGTTTTTTTTTTTCCAAAACCAAACCAAGTCAAACCAAACCACTAGTCGGGTTTTTTTTTCGGGTTGACTTGGTTTGCGGTTTGGTTCAGTTTTCGGTTCGATTTTGTACACCCCTATATAGGTGTGATACTAATTTGAATAGACGATTAGAGGCTCGAGAGACCATGACCATAATATCAATCCTTTGATTCAGTAAAATGATAAAAAATAGCATAGCAATTAGAGGTGTGCGAAAGCCGAATCGACCGATAAACCGAACAGAAAAAATATTATTGATTTAGTTATTGGGTTAACGGTTATTTAATGGTTTTATAAAAAGATTATTATTTGGTTATTAGTTTGATATTGATTTTTTAATATTGGGTTATTGGGTTAACCGATAACCATTAAGAATATAATAGTTTACTATTTTTGTTTTTAGTCATACATAAATATCAAACAAAAAATATTAATATAATCACTATATTAGACTATAACTATAAGGAGCCTACACAATTAACACTACTTAACTCTGCTCTCTGCATTTACCCTTTAGGTTTTAGTATTACTTTAGTCTTAATTAGGTTCACAATGTCAAAACCTAAAAAACTAAGAACGGCGACGGGTAAGGTTTGCAACGACGATGACAAGGGTTAGGCAACACGTAGGGTTGTGAATTGTGAGTATTAACTATACTTTTACTACACTACACAATTTTTTTGCATTGAATGAGTAATTTGATTTCTCTATTTTTTATTTCGCGTCAAATTGTTGGACAAGTCATATATTTGTTTTGAAATCATTTTCTTATTGGTTAAATCGAAAATTGAATCGTTAAAGACCAAAAACGATAAACCAATAACAAATATCTTATTGGTTTGGTTATCGGTTTAGCATATTTAAAAATCGAAAACCTATAAATCGAATCGATAATACTTAAAACTGAACTGAACCGACCGATACACACCCCTAACAACTATGTATAGATATGTCGGAACTACGTAAGCGATATAGCCCTGAGATTGACTACTATGTGAACAACTTCTATGATATTAGTCTTTGTTACTTTCTTGGTTTAGTTATAAAAAGTAGTATAAACAACAAAACCAAACTCTTTGAATTGGAAACCACTTATTCTTATCGGTAATACTTTGTTTTACCTTGTTAACTTGGGTGTAATTTCTTTAAAGGTTTTCTATTAAATGGGAATGAGTGGTATGGATTCGCCTATCAAATTAGAATCGAGTATGTACCCACAAGATAATATTCTAGAAGTAAAAAGATACAAAATACCAAATTAACACAAAAGAATGTCCATACTAAATAGACAAGAAGAAACTTTAATTAATTGAATAAAACCATATATATAGCTAGTGCAATAAATCAATCGACTAACTTCAGTTCAAGATAATTTTTTTTTTAAATTTAAAGTCGGGCCATTGACCCCTTTTATTGCAAAATATAACCAACTGTACAAGATCAGGCCCAAAAGTGGCCTTGTCCAATAAGACAAAAATAAAATAAGAAAAAGGACCAAATGAACAAAGATGTGGAAAGGTCACTGTAACATATCTTGAACATATCTGCTGGAAGAAGCTGATCATGGAGGAAGACAAGGTTGCTGTTATTTTTTGATCCCCGGAGGAAGCACCATAATTAAGCGTGTGAGCTATTTGTCATCGTCCAACCCCCGGAGAAAGCACCACTATCAAAGATAATCTCCATCTTCACTTCTAGTTGAAAATGAAAAGAAATTCACTCTTCTCTATCTCGCAATGGGAGCTAGGAACGTCAGAGCTTCAAGATCGATGAGTGTTCTCTGAGCAGACGACATAAAAGATCTTACTTCAGGTAAAAAATTATCAGATACTACTAGATCTATTGAAATCGTCACTATGCATACACTAGATCGTGCCTTTATGCTGACGTGATGGAATAAAACAATCTACAGTCATCTCTAAATTTATGTATACATTTTCTAAACTAAAATTTGATGGATTGAATCTCAAAAGAAATTAATAGCACCATCTAAATTTTTGTCTAAAAAATAAATCACACTTTTAGAGGACAATCTTGAAAGAGATGATACCATGTAATCTCTTTGCAAATTCAAAACTGCCGCAGTACAGATATTAAAACAAGCACCCAGTATTGATAATAATGTCTTGGTTATGTATTTCTTGGACACCTCAAAGCCCTCACAAGGTGCGAAACGCACAAACCCTAACAAAATTTCTTCAGACATTACTGTAGTCACTGAATACTATGTTTTAAACTGGTATTCCTCTCAAAAAGTTAAATCTGCATCAAGTAGTAAATCAACAAATTGATTCCGCTAAAAATCTTCTGATATTAGGAGTACCACTTTTATCCATGTATATAATCTTTTTGCCTTCATTGGGAACTTCTTGTACAGAATTAAGCTGATAGTTACCTGCAAAATCAAAAACTAAGAAATAATCAACAAGAGTATTTCCTTCCCTGAGGGAATGTTGTACTCTTGCCGACACAATTCCCTTCAAATTCTGAATGAATCTGACTTCCAAAGCCACACTCCATGGAGTTTCCCACTGTCCCTCTAGAATATGAACCATTGCCAGAGAATCAGTCTCAATAATAATCTGAGACAACATGTTGTCTCTGCAAAACACCAAACATTCTCTTATGGCTATGGCTTCTGCAATCAAATTGGTGGTCTCCTGAAGTCTGACCCCTTTAGCTACAATTAGATTTCCTTCATGATTCCTAATACAAAAAGCACCTGAACTAGGTCCAGGGTTGCCCTTAGAAGCACCATTAGTATTAACCTTAAATCAATTTAGCGGAGGTGGAACCCATTTCACCACTTTGAAGTTATAGACTACGCTATACCCTTCCAGATACTGCACAATTAGAGGCCAATTATTCAAACCAAAATTACCCTTACATCGGAGCTTAACAAACTTCAGAATAGTGTTATTAATTTCCCATATCACCTTTCCAACCGAATAAGATCTACCATTTAATATAGTATTTCTCCTCTTCCACAAAAACCACATTATAACTATAGAAATAGCTTGATAAACTAGCTTTATCTTGTAGTTACCATCAGTAGACCACCATTTTCTCACCATCTGTTTTACATTCAACATGACCCCAAATATTCCAGCCGCTCTAGAGTAATACAACCATATTTTGGTTGCGATCTCCCCTCTCAAGAACAAATGATTAATAGACTCATTTTCAGGAATGTTACAACGCCTGGAATTCTGGGAGATATTAGGATTCCAAGTATGAATGACATTAGCCACATGTATTTTTCCTCGCCAAATCCTCCAGGCTAGAAATGAGAACTTGAAAGATAAACCTTTCACCCATAAAGATTTGAAATCTTCATTGACATTCTCCTTTTTCCTTAGCACTTCCCAAACACTCTTAACACTGAAATATCCAGTTCTAGATTTGGTCTACCAAGGTTTGTCCGCTAAATCTTCCAACTGTAGAAACCTCATATTATGTGTGATATGATCCACTACATATTCAGGAACAACATCGTGAAAAGCATCAAAATCCCTGCCCTCCTCATTAAAAAGGTCCCTTATATCTCTCATGGGGTGACATGTTGGGGTGCCTAACTGATGTAAGTGCAAAGGCCCAAGATTGGACCAATTATCATACCAAATGGAAGAAGTTCCACCCCTAGGTTCCCACCACAAATGTTGTTCAATAACATCTCTAATTTCAAGCATATGTTTCCAGATTTGAGAACCTCCTTTCCATTGCACAAGAGAAGGAATTTGTTTCTTGCAATATTTGTTCCAAAAGAAGTTGGACCACAAATTGTTTTGTGTCCTAAATTTCCACCACAATTTAGCATATAAGGCTTGAGAAACTTCAAATAATGATCTGAAACCGAGCCCCCCTTCCTGCTTTGGTAGACAGACTTTGTCGATATAAAATTGAAATCGACTATATCATATAAAACTATCTCTACCCCTATTTGAGCATCCATATATACTCGTACTACGTAGTATTCTAATATTGTATAAGGAAATTTTAACTTGTTCATTAATAACGAAAAGGTTCAACTAATCATCAAGAACCAAATAATTTTGTGTTTCCTTTCCTAGTAAAAAACATATTCTCACTAGATGTTTATACCAAAATTTATCACAATTAAGTGATTTATGAAGTAAAATTAGTCAAGATTACGTGATGGTTATATATATATATATATATATATATATATATATATATATATATATATATAAACGGGAGTGTCAATGGCACGATTTGGAGGGACTGCAGGACGTTGCACGTAAAATCTTACCAACAAATAACCATTTATGGAAATAGCAACAAGGTTCCTATCAACATACCTACTATTTTCTTATTTATAGCACAAACTCTTTTAGATGTATTGTTTACGATATACATAACTAAAATCTGATTAGATTTGAAAATCAATATATTGTCAATGTATAAAAATCTTAAACATATATATTCAAATCACTAGGTATTAGAGACAAGAAGAATAAAGAAGCTGGAATTTGGTAACTTCATTTTTAGAGTTAAATAAAGAAGCTTAAAAAGTTGGAATTTGGTAAATCCACATAAAGTAAATATATGAAGAAACTTAACATATATAGTTTTTGCAGATAACATAGTTGCATGATTAGACTTTGAGAGAATACTAAAAACAACTTGTTCATGATTACCACTTAATCCTTTTATTAATCACTTTTCAATCCCAATCTAAGCTCCAAATCTAGGCCATTCGGATCTTTGTAGTTATAAAGATTATCAAGCTTGGATTCAAATTCGGAAAAGAACATGTGATATCCTTCGATATATTCAATGAAGTGATCAATTATCTTCGATATCATCATAACCTGTCATGGGGGACGGGTGAGAAAACACGTGAGTCATAAAATATAGAAAATAACAATTATTAACTATGTTACTCGAACTTTTTAGAAATATTACTGGATGTGTGTTGTTGAATTCTCCAAAAATACTTCATTTCTGAAGGTTACAACATGAATTCAGAAATATTTTTTTAAGTATCCAAAGTAGCATGTAGTCAAATAATAGGAAATGAAAACTGACATCTTCTCCAAATTTAGCATATTCATTTAGCAAGTCTCGTAGGATAGCTCGTTGTTGCTCAGGATTGTTGCTAGCAGCACAAAATTTTTCCTTCAAATCCAAACATATTTGAAAATTCTCTGAATACATTATTTTGTTTTTCAAACGATCAATCTCACTTTCTTCTTTCATAATTTGTTGGGCCTGAAATTAGTATAATTCAATATCACAATTTTAAATATATATGTTAAAAATAGTGAAAGATATAATTTAAAAAAATTAAAATGTGACTTGTGATAACAGTGACGGGGGAGTAATTGAGCCAAATAATTCATCAATCGTCTCTTTTTGAGACATATATGTAGTAAATGATCATTTTTTTTTATTTTGCTAGTAACTTATAGATTTATTTTATACCATGGTTAAACTTTGAGTGCTAGCAAACCTAAAATCTTTTGAGAAAATATTAGACCCTATCTAAAATTTTGTAAGTTATTCTAAACATTAGACATAACCTAATATTTTGTGACTTTGTCTATAATATTAAGCAATATATGAATAAATATTATACAAGAATATAACATTGTTCGAAAGAATAATTTCGAAAAGCTATATTGTTATACAAATTTTAAAAAGAATGATAAAATCTAAATGGTAGCCCTTAAAGAAAATATTTGTGTTAATCAATTGTATTTTAGAAACTAATTACACTATATGGAAAATAACATTTTTTTATCCCTGAATTATCGTTTAATTATGATTTTGGTTCTTGTGTTATTTGACTAAGCATATTAAACTTTCAATTAAGTTAAATGTGTTCTTAACTTAAAGGAGCAAAATAAAATATTTAACTTAATTGAAGGTCTAATGTGTTTAGCCAAATAACATAAGGATCAAAATCAGAATAAAACAATAACGCATGGACCAATAAATAAAGACATGAATTTCACCAAAATAAAATAAAATTAAAGAACTTTAAGTGTCATGCCCATAAGTCAAACCCACAATCAATTAGCATTTTAAAACTCTTTTGTTGTTTTCTAAAAACTTTCATTTGTCAAGAGAATTCTAACAATTTAAACATATCGTCAAAGAAACATTTAACATTTATATGTAACAATATAAACATATATTTCAAGTAACCATCAAAATTTTATAATAAAAACCTTGATGTAGTATCCTTTGTTATGAAACCAAATCTTGACTTGTGTTGTATCAAGCCCTAGCTCTTTACTCAATTGCTCTATCACATCATTTTCTGGATTTGGCTTTTGGTTGAACACCCTAATCAAAAATAAAATATATGTTACAATAAAGAAAATCAATTACATAATTTTTTTTCTTAACAACATGAGTTAAAGACACATCTCAAATTCATAGGTTTCACTATCAAAAATAATAATTGTGAAAGACGCTCAAAAATAATTTTGACAAATCAATTCTCATTTTTAGTAGTGAGATGCACAAAAACCTATGATAGACATCATAAAGAACATCATCAATGAGTACAAATTCAAAAAATATAAAAGGATTAAAAAAAAGAGCCAAAAAATTATTTATTCAACAAACTCACTCTTCAAGTTTCTCAATTATTTGTTCATACGAATGTTGAAAAATCGATTTTCCGATCTCTTGACCAGAAGTTGACCCAACACTTGCATCAATTTGAGAAGTCATGAATGAGATAAGAATGAAACAAGAGAGAAAATAAAAATGTGATGAATAGATAAAGTTCATTCCCAACGAAGAAATATGTGTAGAAGAAAATTTGTCCAATCTTGGATTTATAGGGTCTTCGAAATAAAATCATGAATTTTTGTGGACAAACATTTAATGAAATAAGACTAAGTAGTCTAACTACTCATAAATATGGTTGGTAAGAGTCAAAATTTCTTTTAACGTTTATAAAAGTACTTAGTTTATAAGTAAAATAAAGATGAAGAACTTAATTTGTTTGTGTCACGACTCAACTATTAGGTCGGGCGGACAACTACTCTAACATCTAGATAGGAGGATCTTTACCACCCAATTTAAAACTGATAATGCATAAGTAAAGAGAAACATGATATTTCACCTCAATAAAATAAAATAATCAATCTCAACATTAATTACAACAAAAAGCTTTTTTGTGCATACAACGGAAAACCCTCTCTAAGAACTAGTCTAAACAGGTACAAGAGCTTCTAAGAGAATATAAATATTAAAATAAGAAAACTCCATCATAAGGAAGAGAGGAGTACAATAAAATAAAATAATCAATCTCACTTTCTTCAATAATATGTTGGGCCTGAAATGAGTAGAATTCAATATCACAATTTACTATATATATGTTAATAGTGAAAGATATAATTTTAAAAAATAAAAAAGTGACTAGATCATTATTATTGTGATAACAGTGACGCGGGAGTAGTTTAGCAAAATAATTCATCAATTCTCTTTTTGGGACATCTGTGTAGTAAATAATCCTCTTTTTATTTTTCTAGTAACTTATAGATTTATTTTAGATCATGGTCTAAAGATTTTGTTTGAGCTCTAGCAAACCTATAATCGTTTGAGAAAACATTAAATCCTATCTAAAATTTTGTAAGTTATTCTAAATATTAGACATAACCTAATATTTTGTGACTTCGCCTATGATATTAAGCATATATGAATAAATATTATACCAAAACATATCATTGTCCGAAAGGATAATTTCCAAAAGCTATATTGTTATACAAATTTTAAAAATAATGATAAAATCTAAATGGTACGTAACCCTAAAAGAGAATATTTGCGTTAATCAATCATATTTAAGGAACTAATTATACTATAGGGCAGATAGCATTTTTTATCCCAAAATTATTATTTTTTATTATGATTTTGGTTATTGCGTTATTTGGATACTTATGTTTTTTTTTTGCTTAGAACGGAGGAATTTTATTTATGATAATTAAGGATCATCCATACAAAAAGGAACTAATCTATATGAAATAGTTCCATCCTCGTCTCTTACAAGAGTTTTAGTAGTAAAGGAAGGAGATGCTACAAAAGCATTTAGTTTGTTTTTTTTAACATAGTTGGATCCTTGGAATTCCCTCAGTGTTTTGCTAGAGTATCAGCTAGTCCATTAGCCTCCCTCGGGGTGTATTCCAGCGCTGGATCCTTCATCCGCTGGAGTAATGACTTGCAATCAGCTCGAATATGTGAGTATAAGAAATTCTTACTATATAGGGAGTTTAGCAATACCTGCGAATCAGTTTCCACCGTTGAGAGCTTAATATGTCTTGCTTCGGCAAGATTCAGGCCATGTAGTAGAGCCAACAATTCCACGTGATAGGCACTATCTGCTTTTATTTTACAAGCAAAGTCTATTATCCATTCTCCTAGGTGGTTCCTGATTACCCCTCCAGTACCACCATAGAGGGATACTGTTAGTTCGAAACTGATATGAGATGTTAGTTCGAAGTTGATATGAAGTTTTGATAATTTCACAAACTTATCGATCTAACAAGGAACCAGATCCTTGTTATTGGGACTGCTGACAGGGAAATGAACGAATAAACTTAGTGTGAGGAATATTTGGGTGTAATCATCAAAAAGAGGGAAAATGTTATATTTTAGGTGTTTTGATGATCCTCCCAAATGTAGGGACCTGGTCTCTGGCAGAGTGCTCTCGTCCAGATACAAATGGAGTACAACTGTAAAGCTGTCATGTCAAGTGGTAGGTGAAAAGAGCAATGTCCTACACCAATAAGAAGAGTGAACGAGATTGTATGCTTCAGTGTCTCACAAATGCAGGGACCTGGTCCCAGGCAGAGTTCTCTTGTCCAGATCTATAATGGGGTATAGCTATAAAGCTGTCGTGTTAAAGGTTGGTGAGGCGTCAACGTACTACACCAATCAGAATGGACGAGGGTGTTTGTCCAATGGGTAATAACTCTTTATGGTTGATATTTTCTACATGACAAACACCATATTAAATTCATTCATCCTAAGAAGGAAGTGAGCCAGCACGCCTTTTCAAGAACCCACAAAGAAGTTTGGAAGGGACTTGGTCCCTTCAAGACTGCGGCGTGAAAAAGTGACAAGACAGCTGTCAAAAAAGTTGTGCACCTACCACATCAGAGGTGGCAGCTTATGTTGTCTTTGTTTTGAGGTAGCTGAGGGACATGTCCTGGCAGACTTATATTTTTATTCTAAAGTAATAGAGACTTTATTCAGACTAGTAATGTAGTATCACGAAGTTTATTGAATTCTTTATTAAGCATATGTTTTAGGTTTGCAATAGTTTATATGATATGTCTGATATGTTAAGTCAAGGGTTATCCCGGGATCATTTATGGTCTTAGGTTCCGTGTCTCGACTGGGGAATAGAATTAGGTCGTAAAAAATTTGGTAACAGAGCCACTCATGTGTCAGCATTGTTGATATGGGTCAAAGTTCAATTAAGTTAGGCAAATCTTGGTAAGGCAGGGCAAACCTCAGTGCTGAGTCTAGGCAAATTCTATACGGTGAGGCAAACCTCAGTGAGGATTCTAAGTCCATAGAAGGGTGTATGTGACACCTCATCTTATAATTATAAGTCCTACATCGGCAAAACATATGAGAGACTTTGGGTATATAAGTAAGAAGGCCTTAACAATTAGTGACGCATTCTAAAGCCATGCGGGACTATACCCAAAGTGGACAATATCACTAGTGGGTTGGGCTGTTACGAATGGTAGTAGAGTCACTCATGTGTTAGCCTTGTCTATGTGGGCTAGAGTTCGACTGAGTTTATGCAAATCCTGATAAGATGGGGTAAACCTTAGTTCTGAGTCTGGGTGAATCCCATATAGTGGGGAAAATCTCATCGATGACGCTGAGTCCATAGATGGGGTGTATGTGATACCTCAATTTAAGATTATAAGTCCAACATCGGCAAAGCATACGAGTGATGTTGGATAGATAAGTAAGCATGACTTACCAATTAGTGACACATTTCAAATTTGTGTGGGCCTAGGCCCAAAGCGGACAATATCACTAGTTGGCTAGGTCGTTACAATGGGTTTTCAAGATGAGGGGAGCAGCCAAACAAGCTAGTGTTTCCTATAACTAGATTTAGGAGTTCAATTGGGGTCCTTTGGTGGTGGCTCATCCTTTCTTGCAGGTCGGGTGGGTAAGGGGGTTTTATGCCATCCTCCCTACTGTTCTATGGGATTCTCCCAACCCCACCATCATCATTCGAGGAGTGAACTTCCCCTAGATACTCGGTCTATAAATGAAGAACTCAAGTGCCAAAGGTCTCTAATGTGGCCTATGATGCCAATCTAAGGGAGATGCATATGACATGGTTGCAGAATATGCTGATGGAAGAGAAGTATTGTGGGAGGTCATTTGGCCTATTTCAACAAGATTTACCAGCCACTACTATTCACCCAATGAACGGAGGTGGCTATCATTGTTTAAGTTCTCAGTTTAAAAAAATCTAGCTTACCTAGGCACCACGCATTTATTAATGAACCTTTACTATAAGTTTTTGGCTCTGTGAGAGAAAACTGTGACAGACAAGGATTGGAATCCCTTGGGTTTTCATCTCTCTTTACTTTGTTTTATGCATAATGGTGATTTCATGAAAGGAAATGATAGACTAGAATAGAGTTTGGGTTGATATTAAAAAATTTTAAAAAAAATTATTTAATCATTGAAATTGTTGAAATATGGGGTTTACACTTACATTTACAATGCCACTAGAGCATTCTGGGCGTAAGGATCATTAGAAATAGGGGCGAGACTGGTTTCAAACTAGTGGGGAAAGTAGAAGGGATTTTCTTCATAGAAAACAAAGATTCGATCATGATTTAAGAGTTGAAATGCCTAGATTGTTGCATATATAGATAGTGGGGTACTTTAGGAACATTGATATGTAGAATTTTCAATGAAAAATGGGATTTTAGGCTAAGGGGTATCATTGATGCCTCTTCACATTCTATGATAATGAAGGTTGTTATGACGGCCTAGCATCGCGCTATGGTGGGAGGCTGCTATAGCTAATAGGTTGCTGCTATGCCCCCCCTCTTCCCGCTATAGCTCCTGCAGAACCACTATGGCGCACCCCACCGCAATAGCACCTACAAGTGCACTATATGAGAAAGTAGAATTCGGCAACCTCCAATCTGGTCTAAATATTGGATTTCTCTATTACACACTTTTTAGTATGCATTAAGATTTTTAATTCATACTTTTCATGTTGTAGGTTATCTAACGGACATAATTGAGGGTCTAGACTACCCCTATGAGAGATTTATCGACATAACTAGCCAAGAAAGGTTGCACAAAATCTGGCGGATGGGATCTTTTCTGGAACGAGTGTAATAATCGATCCCGCTAGTGATATTGTTTGCTTTGAGCTCAGGCCGCATGAATTTAAAATGCGTCACTAATTAATATGAAGCACTTACTTATATACCCAACATCTCTTATTTGTTTTGTCGATGTAAGACTTATAATATTAAGTTAGGTTGTCACATACACCCTTCAATGGAATCAACATCTTCGCTGAGGTTTGCCCCAATCGTATGTTATTTACCTAGACTCTGCATTGCGGTTTACCCCATCTTACTAGGATTTCCTAAATTTAGTTTAACTTTGGCCCACATCAATAAGGCTAACACAAGAGTGGCTCTAATACCAAGTTTATTATGACCCTAGTTTATACCCTAGTTAAGAAATAATACCTCAGACCATGAATGATCTCGGGCTATACCTTAACATTTAGGCATATCATATGCATGATTGCAGAAACTTCTAAATAAAGAATATACTACTTTAGAATTTAAATATAAGTCTATTGGGACATGGCCCTAACTACCTTAAAACAAAGACAACATATAGAAAAAAGTTGACAGTCTAAAACAACAGTCTCCAAATAAGAAGGGCTCACCAAAAGCTAACCAAAAGTGTTGCAACCTCACTAGCCATGAATTTGAGTGTGAATATCATAATCTACATCATAAAATATGTAGTGCATGCAAATATATGTGTCAGTATATGGAATGTACTGAGTAAGTATGGAAAGATACTAGCTAAATCATTTAAATAATTATGAACAAGATAGTGAAGTAATATTTCCAAGATCATATGTATACATACATATGATCTTGGAAATCTTCTTTTACTATCTTGTTCATGATTCTATAAATGGTTTATCTAGTTTCCTCCCTTACTTACACAGTACATTCCACATACTGAGGCATACATTTCTCAGAGTATCCAAATAAGAAGGGCTCACCAAAAGCTAACCAAGAGTGTTGCAATCTCACTAGCTATGAATTTGAGTGTGAATATCATTATCTACACCATAAAATATGTAGCGCATACAAATGTCAGTACATGGAATGTACTAAGTAAGTATGGGAGGAAACTAGCTAAATCATTTATAGAATTATGAACAAGATAGTAAAAGAAGATTTCCAAGATCATATGTATGTATACATATGATCTTGGAAATATTATTTCACTATCTTGTTCATAATTCTATAAATGATTTAGCTAGTTTCCTCCCATATTTACTCAGTACATTCCATTTACTGACATATATATTTGTATGCGCTACATATTTTATGATGTAGATTATGATATTCACACTCAAATGCTTGGCAAGTGAGGTTACAACACTCTTAGTTAGCTTTTCGTGAGCCCTTCTCATTTGGGGACTCCATTGGTTTAGACTGTCAACTTTTTTCCTTATGCTGTCTTTGTTTTGAGGTAGATGAGGGTCATATCTTGGCAGACTTATATTTTCATTCTAAAGTAATAAAGACTTTGTTCAGACTAGTAATGTAGTATCACAAAGTTTAATGAATTCTTTATTAAGCATATGTTTCAGTCTTGCAATAGTTTATATGATATGTCTACAATGTTAAGTCAAGGGTTATCCTGGGATCATTCATGGTCTTAGGTACCGTGTCTCGACTGGGGAATAGTCTCAGGTCATAACAAACTTGGTATCAGAGCCGCTCATATGTCAGCATTGTTGATATGGGTCAAAGTTCAATTGAGTTTAGGAAAATCTTGGTAAGGCAGGGCAAACCTCAGTGCTGAGTCTAGGCAAATTCTATACGGCGAGTCAAAACACAGTGAGGATTCTAAGTCCATAGAGGGGTATATGTGATACCTCAGCTTAAGATTATAAGTCCCACATCGTCAAAATATATGAGAGACTTTGGGTATATAAGTAAGCAGGTCTTACCAATTTGTGAAGCGTTTTAAAGTTGTGTGGGCCAATACCCAAAGTGGACAATATCAGTTGTTGGTTAGGCTGTTACAAATGCTAGTAGAGCAACTCATGTATTAGCCTTCTCTATGTGGGCTATAGTTCAACTGAGTTTATGCAAATCCCGATAAGACGGGGAAACCTTAGTGTTGAGTCTAGGTGAATCCCATATGGTGGGAAAAATCTCATCGATGATGTTGAGTCCATAGATGGGGTATATGTGACACCTCAATTTAAGATTATAAGTACAACACCACCAAAACATAGGAGAGATGTTGGATAGATAAGTAAGTATGTCTTACCAATTAGTGACATATTTTAAATTCGTGCGGGCCTAGGCCCAAAGTGGACAATATCACTAGTTAGCTAGGCCGTTACAATGGGTTTTCAAGATGAGGGGAGCAACTAAACAAGCTAGTGTTTCCTAAAACCGGACTTAGGAGTTCAATTGGGGTCTTTTGGTGGTGGCTCATCCCTTCTTGTAGTTCGGGTGGGTAAGGGATTTTTATGCCATCCTCCCTACTGTTCTATGGGATTCTCCCAACCCCACCATCCGCATTTGAGGAGTGTGTCCCTCTAGATACCCGGTCTATAAATAAAGCACTGGGGTGCCAAAGGTCTTTAATGCAGCATATGATGTCAATCTTAGGGAGATGCATATGACATGGTTGCAGAACACAATGCTGGAAGAGAAGTACTGTGGGAGGTCTTTTGGCCTACTTTAAAGGGGTTTACCATGCACTACTATTCACCCAATGATCGGAGGTGGCTATCACTGGTTCACTACAAGATATTAACAATAACACTTCAAACCACAAGTAAAGTAAACAAATTCATTGCATAAGATTATCAACATAATGTCGTCTCACCTTCTTTCTTATGTTTTCATCGACATGCATTGCACAAGTGATACTATAAAGTGGTAGACATACATACATACATACATAACTTGGAAAACACACAACTATCACCTACTGAAAGGTAGGCCATAACTTCCCTACCCAAGACAACACACAACCAGATCATAGAACAACCTCAAATTACTAACTGCCATTATCGGCCTAACCACCTTAGGCACAAGACTAACTATCCAACTCAGAGAATGAAATCTTATGCATGCAAACTCTGAACATACACAAGATATGATGTAGGTAAAGATGGGTTTTA
The DNA here is from genome assembly GCA_029007595.1 of Solanum commersonii. Lineage (NCBI taxonomy): Eukaryota > Viridiplantae > Streptophyta > Magnoliopsida > Solanales > Solanaceae > Solanum > Solanum commersonii. Next base: position 10,914,132 of record JAJTWQ010000003.1, on the reverse strand, counting down.
ACTTCTCAATTTAAAAAAATCTAGCCTACCTAGGCGCCAAGCAACTATTGAGGAACCTTTACTATGAGCTTTTGACTCAATGAGAGAAAACTGTGACGAACAAGGATTGGAATCCCCTGGGTTTTCACCTCTCTTATTGTAATCTCTCCCCTCCATTACTCTCATGCCCTGGGTGCCTACATAGGGGTATTTGGAGCAGTCCTCATCTATTTCGTTCTTTCAAAAGTGGGAGGAAAATAAAATAAATCACATTAACAAATTTTGAAAAATGTAAAATAAATCACAATTGATTCTGAAGTAATTTTTGTTGGTTAACAGTATCACATACCTGGTTAGAACATAGAGGTTTCAAAAATAGTACAAAATCAGGACTTAAAGGTTGTTAGTGGTGTTTTTGACTTTTAATCCCATTGCTTTCTCCACAAATGCAATCTCTCTAAAAGGTTTGTGCAGTCCCATAAATCATACAAGCAAAATTGAGTTAATTTTTCAATTTAAAGGTCTAAGATTTGAATGGAGATTATGGAATTCAACCCATTAAATATAAGACTCGACAAAATGATTTATAATTCACATATAATGATTAGGAGAATAACATAACAACATAATAAGATTTAGTTTTCTTTTGACTACTAGTCTACGAGTAAGATGCAAGGATCTGTGAAGTCATTGAATAGTGTACAATTTATACAAAATATGAGAGCTTAGAATATATCTATTTCTACAAAAATATCAATTGGCGTTAATAGAAGCTTGGATGAAGAAAGGAAACCTACCTCATCAGTAGATTTTCTTTCTAGCATCTCACAATTTTTCAAATTGATTTAAGAAGATGCGGACATAATGTCACATTCGACGTGATCTTGAAGTTCATATGAAGTGGAGCTTCATTAAAGGCAGCTTATATCGATATGAGACAGGGAAAGCTGAGATTTCACAATTATGGTGGGAGGCTGATCAGAGTTCAAGCCACGGCGGCGAAATCGATATAAAAACTCTAAGAAGCTGATATCTTTTCCTTCCACTTTGACTACCTTGTTAGGTTTTGTTGTCCTTTTAGCTACTTTTGTATTGTTATTCTTTAGCCCTATCTGTTGTTGGATTGGGCATGTACTTCATTTTTATTTCAATAATATAGCTTATGGACCTCACCATTTACATATGTAAAAAGTAATTGAAGGAGTGCTTTTACAGTCTTCAGTCTCAAAGGGGCAAGAATTCGTTCAGCATGCTCCAACTATTTCTATTAATAATAATTAATATTTAATCCATTGGATTACTTAATCCTCACCCAAATAGATTATTTCAATTGAATGGCAAGATCAACTTCCACTTTCACTCTGATAAAATTTGGTCTAGACTTAACATCAGTCGCCTTGTCAATGGTTAATTAGATTCCGATTGGTGAAACAGTTCTATAAAGTGGTGATGAGTTGTAAAATGTCATGTAAGACTCGGTAGATAAATCCATATAGAAATGAGGGTTGTTTTCTTGTTTGGACTAAAATCCTTAGTCCATCTTTGTAGTCGCATAGTAGTACCCAAAATCATAATTTTTTTCTATAAAGTATATATTTTTGAAATTGTCTTTATTAGATAAATTTATAAAGATATGCTTAGAATCAAAATGCCAAATTTTAACTGTACCTCACCTAGAGAATTTGGCCCCAAATTCTCTTCGAACGTCTTCAAAGGTGCCTCTGCCATGTGCAAATTTGCCAGTAATGGTTAATCTGTAGACATTTGCAAGCTCTTCTTCTTCATTCAGAGTGAAGAAAACAACATGTTTTCCTTTGAGGAGCTACGTGGTCAGACTTTTAGCACAGACTTTGTCGTTATAGGTTTGTGAGAGTCCAAAGATGTGTCATATGTACCCTTTTTTCAGTTCACACACTATATTATCCATGGTAGCTGGCGAATTGTTGAGGTATGTCATATTCAAATATTGACTGGCCATGGCCGGTGGCAAAAATGCCCACTAACGGCTCCATTGCCGTCAACGGTTCTTTTCTTTAGAGAGAGAAGTATAGTGTTTTGTCCAAGTTGAAACTACTAGGATTGACTCAATAGAAGAAGACTCCGCATTAATATCCTGAAGATTATTCAAGAAAGCTAAACAACTATTTTCCACTAGCTTTCTAGCTCGAATAGAGGATATGATCTTTCTTAGCTTGTGAATGTACACACATTCCCACTCTAGTCTATCCGTACTTGAAATTTCTAGAGTTGTTGTCTTGGAATTACAGTATAACACAATATGATAAGAAGACAATCAAGTCATACCTAAAACCACATCTAAGTCCAGCATATCCAAAGTGACCAAATCTATCCAACTATGAAAACCCACAAACACCACAAAGCGTGAAAGATACACATGAGTCACTACTATTGATTCCCCAACTAGAGTAGAAACTGGAAAACGAGCATCACAAACATGGCAAATCAAGTTAAGACCCAAGTTAAATTTAACAGATACATAAGAATGTATGGATCCAGATCAAATAAAAAAGAAATCATCCAGTCGCACACATGAATGCCCAGGAAAGAGTAACAATGGGCCCTATTATATCAATCCGAGCAACCCCTCTAGCTTGTTGCATCGCTCCCCTCCCCATATTATCATTACATATGCTTCAATGACTTTTCTAATATTACCTCGCCTACCATGTGGTCGTCCTGATGTGCCGCGAAATCTTGGCACATTTGATGCTTTAAAACTAAGGATTAATATAACAATCGAGTGTATTTATGTGGATATGATGTGTTTGGTAGTGTTTATAAAGGTAAAATAGGTGGACATGAAATAGTAAAGAAAAGAAGAACATGCAGTGAAACTGAATTGAAACAAATAAAGACAACGGACGGCATCACGGACTGTGGTCTTCACTATTGACCGTGAAGTTGGTTGTGAATACCTTTCCAGTGAGCACACTTTGGGAAGATCAATTGTGCTAATACCAAGTAAATATCACAGACGATCTCACGGGTCATGGTCCTTACAACGATCCGTGCAAGTGATCGTGAAGCTGAACCAGTGAATAGGTATCAAAGAGATGAAGATTGAATTAACTAAGTAAAAACCACGGGCACCTATACGGACCGTGGTCGTTGTCACAATCTATGGTTGTGATCGTGGAGTGAATCGAGTGTTTTGGTCGTGAGAAGATGAAGTGTAGTGTTTAACAAGTGAAGACCACAGAAGGCCTCACGGGTCGTGGTCCTTATCACGGTTCATGGTGGTGATTGTGAAGAAGATCTAGTGTACAGGCATTGAGGACTCACATTCTTTTTGGGCCTAGTATAGATAACGGCAGACTTCACGGACCACAAAGCCTTTGACGGTTCGTCATATTGCCTGTCAAGTTGCCCGACAGTTCAAGTAGGACTTTTTTAGACACTTTATTTAAATTAATTAGGTCATTTTTAGTTTTTATCTCGTCATATCTGGAACGAGCGACTTCGTTTGACTTTGGTTTTTATCGATTAACATTAAATCGATCTCAGAAGTTGGATTTTGATTTTTTGAATATCATTTGTTCGGTGAATTTGACAATTTTCGTAAGTAAATTTTCTTAATGTTTTCATTACTAATCTCTGTTCATTTAGTGGAAGTCATGAGTGGATAAACACCACAACTGGGGTTGTGGGAACTATGACAGAAATCTAATTGTGAATTCGTAAAATGAGTAGCAGGTGAATTATATTTGCAATATTTAACTCGGCTATCATTATTCATTTGTTCTAATGAGTGCACACATTAGAGTAAGCATGTATTTATTGATTGTTCGAGAAAAAAGAGATAATTAGGAAAAAGCAAAATTAATTTGATAAAATGGTGTCAAAGGTTGAGTTCGAGAGAAGAGAACTTTAACATCACTGTATGAGAGGGTAGAATTTCTTAACACTCAAAGACCGAGAGGAATTGAATGAAAATTATATAACTAGACTGAGAAGTGTTGGATATAATCAACTCGCCTATAAATTGCAAAGCCTACAATGCCTAAAGCTCTGCTACAGATAAACAATGGATGTAATGTCATGGGAAACATAACCCTAGTTTTATTTATTTATCGAAACAACCTTAGAATCGGTACTCTGTTAATTGTTAACTCGGATCTCCTTTAACAATTTTAGTTACTACAACTTTACAACTAAACCCAATTTACATTTCGTAATTGTTTTCTTTAGGAAATAATAACAACATTTAGGTAAACGCGATAGTGAAATCATTTATGTAAAGAAGTTCTCTGTGGGATCAACCTCAACTCACATTGAGTGCTATAAATTGACTTTGACTGTTTATACTTCTTAATTGAAGCGTACATTTGGACGTATCAAATTTTGGTGCCACTGCCCAGGAATTTCAATTCAGAAGTGTTTTACTAGCTTTTATTCAAAGCATAGTTATATTTCCTAATTTTACGTCTTGTTCTTTATTTGTGTCTCTTACAGGTGAGTTCGACTGTGTCTGTCAAATACCAGAAGTAAGGGAGCTCCATTGATTCCATACGATCCAGAACTTCGGAAAACAATTCGCAAAATGGTGAATACACAAGGAGTTGAGGCTCAGAGGCAAATATTGAGACTTGAAGCTGAGATCGTTGCAAGAGGTGCTCAGAAACATGTTGTGAACAACCAGCCTAGAGTGGTAGAGGAAAATGTAAGAGTGGATGAGATAATCTCTCCCCATCGCCAACAACTAGCTCCAGGGGGTCGAGCATAGCAGCCAGCACACGTAGTGTTTGAAGATGATGACTTAGACTTGGACAGATGATGACTTAGACTTGGACAGATAATGACTTAGACTTTGAAGATAATGACTTAGACTTGGAGCCACATGAGCGATAGTGTTACCTGTACTACCTCCAGGAATGAAATTTACAATCACCATATTATGATTCAATTGCTGAATTTGAAAGGTATGTTCAGGGGTGCAGCTGGTAATGATGTGAATCAGCATTTGATGAACTTTGTGGCAATATGCAAATCGCAAGAAATTCCCGAGGCTAGTTAGACAACGATGAGATTGAGGTTGTTTCCATTATCTCTCCCTGGGGAGGCAACCAATTGGCTGAATGAGATGCCAGATGATTCAATCAGAACTTGGACTGAATTAAAGGAGGCTTTCCTAGAACAATTATATCATTAATCAATAGAGTTGCAGATGAAGGATGATATAAGTGCCCACAAGCAGTTACCAGGAGAAGTGATGCATGACACTTGGTGGAGATTCAGCCAAAAGCTGAAAAGTGCCCGAACCATGGTCTCACTGAGAGACATCTAAAACAGGCTTTCTATAGATCTCTAAATTATGTTACTAAGCATGTTGCTAATGCAGTGTGTGGAGGATCATTCATGAGGAAGCCATTTGCAGAAAGCATTCATGGCTGGATGAAGTGTCTAAATACAACAGAGCGTGGTACACTAGGGATGTTGATATAGGAGATCTTGGTTCACCTTTGAACTTTCAGCTGAACAAAAGTAAAGAGAAGAAGAAAGGGATCAGGACATGGCGCACATGAGGACCCAGATAGATCTACTCACGAAGCATATTGCTGCAAATTTTGAAAATGAAAATAATGTAGGACCCCCAAATAGGTATGAAGCAGGATATTGACTTGGACGATGAGGCCAAATACTTGGGAAATCAAGGTGGTTTTCGAAATTATAACTCAGGAAACCAAGGATATAATTTTGGAAATATAGGTCGAAACTACTCCATAGAAAAGTAGTATGAAAGTCCACCAAACAGAGATCAAGGAAACTGGCAGAACATAGATGGTTACAGGAATGATTGCAATGGTGTTTATGTGCCTCTAGGCTATAGAAACCGTGCAAGTGGTAGTTCCAGTGGGTCCAAGCTGGAAGATATGTTGGCTAAGGTACTTTAAAAGGTTGAGTCAATTGATGCATGGGTGAAGGAGATGAAGGGTGATTTCTCCAGTATGAGTTAACTGGTAGACACTCACACCACCTCCATCAAACAAATAGAGCAACAGTTGGGCAATTTTCAACATCACAGAATCAGAGGAAGACTAGGTCACTACCAAGTGATACTATTCAGAACCCTAAGAAGGACGAACACTGCATGGCTATCGCCACCAGGAGTGCTAAGATTCTTAATGACCCAATTTCTACAGGTACTGAGAAAGGAGGTTGAATCTGAACAGGTAGATGATGTGAAAGATGATCAACCAATAAAGAAACCAGCAGGAGCAAAGGAAAAGGGGGTTGAGGTAACTATGTCGTTACATCCAATACCAAGATTTTACAGGTATTCGAAGTTTTTTATGACATGCCAAATTTTATAGGTTTTTCATCATGGATTTCTTGAAAATTGCACATACCTTGTGCAAGCTTTTGGAGAAGGAGGTGAAATTTTCTTTTGGTGAGGCATGCCTAAAAGCCTTTGAATGCCTAAAGGAGAAGTTGATTCTGCCCTAGTGATCATTGGCCAAGATTGGCCTGAACTATTTGAGGTAATGTGTGATGTTAGTGGTACTTCCTTAGGAGTTGTGTTGGGGCAGAAGCGCAACAAGATGTTCCAACCGATCTACTATGCTAGTAAGTTACTAAATGGAGCATAGCAAAACTACATAGTCACTGAGCAGGAACTACTGGCTATGGCATATGCCTTTGACAAATTCAGGGCCTACTTGTTGGGTACTAGGGTGATAGTCCACACGGATCATGCAGCTCTGAGTTATCTCATGGAAAAGAAAGATGCAAATCCAAGATAGATTAGATGGGTGTTGCTGCTTCAGGAGTTTGACTTTGATGTCAAGGATAGGAGAGGTTATGAAAACCAGGTGGTTGATTGCCTGTCTAGGTTGGATACTGAAAAGAAAGAAGAACTTGAGCTAGAAATCAATGAATCTTTCCCAGATGAGCAGGTATTAGCTGCAACTTTTGATCTTATTCCTTGGTTTTCTGACTTTGCTAACTTTCTTGTTAGTGATTTGATGCTTGAGGAGCTGACATTTCAGCAAAAGAAGAGGTTTATGCATGATGTGGGTAAGTATTTTTGGGATGAGCCCTATTTGTACAGGGTGTGTGCTGATAATATCATCAAGCGATGCATCCCTGACGCCGAGATGCTACATATTTTAGAGGCTTGTCACTCCTCTCCAGTGGGTGGCCATCATGGAGGCGCTTGAACAGCACACAAGGTACTTCAGAGTGGGTACTACTTGCCTACAATTCATTAAGATACAATGAATATAGTGAAGAGTTATGATGTATGCCAATGGCCAGGAGCCATCTCTCAGCGCCATGAGCTACCAATGACACAAATTCTGGAGGTGTAGCTATTTGATGTGTGTGGAGTTGATTTCATGGGCCCATTTGTGAGCTCTTATAGGCAAAAGTATATACTTGTGGCAGTGGACTATGTGTCCAAATGGGTTAAGGTAGTTGCTCTACCTGAGAATGTTGGCAAAAGTGTTGTTGGGTTTCTGAAGAAGAATATCTTCTCAAGGTTTGGCACACCTAGAGCTATTATCAGTGATGGCAGTTTCCATTTTTGCAATAAGGTATTTAGTGCTCTTCTGGCTAAATATGGGGTTAAATAGCACAAGGTGGCAACACCTTAGCACCCGCAGACCAGTGGCCAAGTGGAGGTATCAAATAGGGAAATAAAGGATATTTTGGAAAAAACAGTGAATGCTAACAAGACAGATTGGGCAAGAAAGTTAGATGACTATGGGCATATCGGACAGCTTTCAAGATGCCTATTAGTATGTTTACATATCAATTGGTGTTTGGAAAGGCATGTCATTTTTCGGTTGAGCTTGAGCATAAGGCACTCTGGCGTTAAAGAAGTTAAACCTTAGTTGGAGTGAAACTGCAAACCTAAGACTGGATCAGATCAATGAGATGGATAAGTTCCACTTGAGAGCATATGAGAGGTCTGCACTGTACAAGGAGAGGATGAAGTTGTATCATGATAAGCATATTAAGAAAAGAACCTTCACTCCTGGTGACTTGGTGTTACTTTTCAACTTTAGACTTTGTATGTTTCCTGGGAAGTTAAGATCCAAATGGTTTGGACCTTTTAAGGTAACTCAGGTATTTCAGTCGGGTGTTATTAAGCTGGAAAATGAAAAGGGTGAGAGGTTCAAGGCCAATGGTCAACGAATCAAAGCATACTTGGGTGTTCCAGAAAAAGTGAAAATAGTGGAGGAATGTAAGCTTGATGAAGTCTGAGTAATCAAGTAACCTGCGTTGCACCATGACGTTAAATTGTGTGCTGCTTGGGAGGCAACCCAAGATTGTAATTGTAATAGGTAGTTTACGTCTTATCATTTTCTTTGTTTCTATAGTCGCTGGGTGTTGATGTGTGCAGGAAGGACTTGGACTAAAAATTGTAGAACTTGGTGTAATAAGCCCTTCATGGGCAGTCCCACGGGATGTGGTCCCCTTCAAGGGTAACTTCACGGCCCATCACAATCACCTACCTAATATGGGAGCTACTGGAAATTGGTTCACGAAAGGGTTCACGATCTATCAGACTTTGTACGGACTGTATAGCCTCTCATGAACCTCAGGTAAGTTATACCTTGTCAAGTCATATTCACGGACCCCTTTACGGACCGTGGTGCCCTTCACAGGTAACTTCACGGTCCATCATCCGCTACCCTGCATTAATTAGTAACCCGACCCGCGCTTGAAGCAAAGTTGAAATAATACGTTTATATGCTTCCTAAGCGCCAAGGGTCAAGTTTTTTCCCTCATCTCTCATCTATAACGGTTCCTAAGGCATAAAATAAAAATTCTTAATCTCTAAAACTTCCCAATTTCATCAACGATTCCAAACCCTAGTGCTTTATTGTCAAGAAATCAAAGTGCCATTCATCTCTCTTCTTTTTGGGCGAGAATTTTGATCCTATTCAAAGTAAGTTTGCTATTAACTTGTTATAATCTTGAACTTATCAATAAACAAGTTAGAGCTACTATGATTTTATCGAATTTGAGCATTATTTTTTATGAATGATCATTGATGATACCTAATAGTGGTGGGTCAGTTGAACTTGGTAGTTTTCATTTATGGGTTAGTTGAAATTGGTAGTTTTCATATGTGGGTTTGCTGAAATTGTGTGGAACTGGTTGTTAATGTATGTGTATGAGGGATTTTTGAGTAATTAATGTTGCATGATGATATTAGTGTGTGTTTGAGTCTTGAGTCTCATGTGGAATTTGCCGATAAAATTGTGAAATTGAGGGATTGCAATCATTGGCATATGAATATGATAGTATTAGGGATTTCGTGTTACTTTATGTAGTGCTTGGTAAAGTGTTCGTAAGTTAGGGAGTACATATGATACGTTGTCTCGTAATGTTTTGATTATGTGACGAACATGGTTGAATTTGAGCATATGTTGATTGTGGGAGAAAAAGGTCACTGGAGAACTGCTAAGTTTAAGTCCACGATTGGCTTCACGGACCGAGGGGCCAACCACAGGTCGTGAAACCCCTCGTGGACCACACTTAGAAAAAGAGGGGTTACACTAAGGAGGATCACGATGATCTTTATGGACCGTGGTTTACTCCACGGACCGTGAAACCATTCGTGATCCATTCCAGTACATTGTCCCACACATTCAATATGTTAACTTGTGTTCACGAGGGTTTTCACGGACTGTGGTACCCACCACGGCCCGTCTTGGCTCCTGCACAAAAAAAACTTTAATTTTCTATTTCTATACTTTTATTTTCTGTTTTTGCATTTCCATTTTGTGGCCCTTCCTAATGATAGATTGGGAGACGTCTTTCTTAAGGCAAGGACTCACGATGCAATTACACAGGGAAAGTCTAAGTACCCGATGGTGTATCATTTTACTGATTTGCATACTAATTGATTTTTGTATTTTTAAGGCGCTATGGTTCCCTGTAAAAAGTCCACAGCCCCCACATTTCTCACCCATGTCTTCTCATTTGGAAAGTGCTAACGCTACAGAGTCTAGTAGTTCTGAGGTTCAGATAAACACTACTAACGCAGACCACCCACCTCAAACTACTAGATCCCATACAGTAAGAGCCATTCTCCATAACACTCCTTCCCAGTCTGAAAAGGAAGGTGGTAGTTCCGGAAGCGGTGAGGAATTGGGTAGCAAATCCGATAGCGGAAAAGGATTGGGTTGCGATTCTGGGAGCGGGTCAAGTAGCAAGGAGGAGTCTGTTAGCGGCCCTAAAGAGGACATATATATACCCCCACCTCCAGTAAGAACAGGAGCTGACACTGGAGCACTGGAAGAGGCAGGTGCCGAAGAAGAGGATTATGATGTTACATCGATGATATGATGGTCCAATATGTTCATCTCCATGAATTCGATCCCGTGGTGTGACAGCAACTCATTGGTAGTTTCTAATCTATGTGGACTGTGAACAAGTTTGAAGATTTCTTCAAGAGTGGAATCGAAACCAAGTCGGGGAACTTTAAGGATAGAGCAGTCACACCTGAGACTAGGGTAGTAGAAGCGGATATTCAAGCTTTCCCAGATATTTACAGAATATTCCAGATACACCAATTTGGGATGGATGACAAATTTACCTGGGAAATTCTCCCGCCACCTTACAAGTGAATTTTATGCTTCTTATGCAACCACATTAATGAAGTTTGTTGTAGATACGAAAACTACTAAGCGGGGCAAAAGACTTTTGCCAGTACATGGGGACCTCTCAACTCTATAGTGGTTCAAGGCAGATCGGTGGATATTTCTGAAGCCACCATCAACAGAATGCTACATGGGCCGGAGTTTACAACACCAGTTTCAGTTGGCCTTTTTAAGGCAAACAACATGCTGTGACGAGCGAGACTAAAATGGCAGACCTGACGTCAAGAGAAAGGATCATGCGGTGGATTGCGAGATTGATTGCTTCTGAGGGGAAAAATGAACCATAGGTGGCAGATGCATAGATACTGATCACTAAAGCGTCACTGTCATTCCCGGCTAAGCTATGGTGAGCCATTATTCGTGCACAGCTGAGACCCACAGGAAATGATAACACTTTGTCACCAGCCCTTGCATCACTGGTGGCATGCCTCATGACTGGTTACCCAGTCAATGTAGGTTGTATCATCGCCATATAAATATGGGACAGAGCATTAAATGAGAGAGATGGGTTACTATTTCCCTATCTGATAGGGAAACTATGTCTACAAGCCAACATTCTTCTGAATAGGTTAGTAGACAGATGGATTGAGGCAAACCGGGTCACCGTGGTATCCAAAATTAAAGATGTTGCAAATCATCTATTCGGTGCAAAATCTGCTCCAGCCTTACAGGCTACAGGTACTTTTGTTGATATCCCTACTGCTATATTTGAAAGGTTGGTTGCAGATCAGAGGCAAACTCGAACCATAATGGATCAAATTATGATCAAACTACCCCAGATAATTCAGCGGGATGTGTTAGCTGCATAGAAGAGAATTAAAGATGAGATACGGAGAGAATTAGCAGTACTCAAGGATACGATGGACGGCCTAGAGGTCCATGTCCAAAACCAGTTACAAGCTGTCGGTTTAGTAAATGCAGAGGAATTGAAGATAAATTTAGTTGAAATGAAAGCTAAAATTGCTAAGCTGGCGGAGAAGCCAGTCATTATGCCTCCTCTAGTGGTCCCGGAGTCCTTGTTGAGCTTATTCACTGAATGCCCTAACACTCTGACAATTGATGACTTTAGGGGTGAGGTGCCTAAACATAAATCCGAAAAGAGAAAGCATAAAACTGGAGTGACTGTTGAGGAGCTACCAACTGACCTATCCAAAGAAGAAAGAAAACAACAAAAGAAAGCCCGCAAGGCTTCAAAGAAAAAGGCAAGCACTACAACAAATTCGATTATCAGGGACGAATAATTTCGTCATTTATAAATCAAATTTCGTCACTTAAAATCTTGTGTGACGAAAAAAATTTCGTCAATCAGTCGTCACTAAACGTGCGTCGCTAAAAGTATACAAAGACGATTTAGTGCTTCGTCACTAAAAGTGTTATATTAACTACAAAAAGAAAAATTGTCTCCAAATGCATTAATATTTGTGACGAATTTATTTGTCATAAAAAGTATAATTTTTTTGTAGTTAATAGTATGTTTTGTCACTAAAAATTTTATTACTATCGACAAAATTATGTCGTCACGAATTATTTAGTTAAATTAGTGACGACATTAATTGTCTCTAAAGCTATATGTATTTCGTAGTTGAACAAATGTAGTTTCGTCACTAATGACTACTTTTTATATACAAAAAAATATTTTGTCCTTAAATGTATAAATTATGGACAAATTTATTGTTATAAAAAAACTTAATAATTTTGTGGTTAAATCTATCATTTTGCCACTAAAAGTATTATTTTTACTGACAATATATATTGTCATTATAAATTATCACGATTAGTGACAATTACAATTGTCACAACATAAAAAAATAATTCGTATTCAATAAAAAAGAGGTACTAGGACAATACATTTTTTGTCACTAAATTTAGTCAACTTGTAATGAACTAATATATTTTGTGACGAAAACATTTGTCTTGAAAAGTTTAATATAGTCGTTGCTAAAAATTTATTTTGATGATAAAATATTTTGTCACTAATTACAAATAAATAATGACATTTAATTATTTTGTATTGGTATTATTTATTAAATTAGAGTTGCATAAATTAAAAATTAAACAATAAAGCATGCTAGATAATAATCAAATTCAGCCATGATCATGTAATTAAAAACAACGAAAATTCTGTTGAGATAATATCTCATTATAAACTCCTTAAATAAAAGTAACATATGCCCAATAACAAGAAAATCTAACTGAAATATACTAAATATTACTCCTAAACTTAGACAAATAATTAAAAGTTCCTTCCAAAGTAACAATAATGTGGTGACACATAGCTTGCAATCGATTTTGATTCAGTTCTCCCTTTTATACGTGTGAAAAAGAAAATAAAACAAAATTAAGATTTAATTTAAAGTATTTATGCCAAGTTTAAAAATAAAATATACAACACAATTTGTCTTTCATATGTTGTAATGCGCAATTTAATAAGATTATTGGATAGATGGTCCCTGGTATTACAATTCAATTTCTTCCATCTGGGAAGAGTTCTATTCAGTCTCATTTTCAGATACGACAACTACTTTTCTGCTAGGACCAATATGATTGATTGTAAACTATAATAAGTAATAATAATAATAGGATTTATGCTCGTGGGGTGGGGGTTGATGTTTACTTTTGATTCATTAGTTTATCCAAATGGACTTCATTTTGTTTTAGTTAACAATTAGTACAAGTGAGGCTTTGCCCTTATGGTTTATCCTACTTACCAAGCACAGTAGTTCTATTATGATATAAGCAATCAATTTTTTTTGCACTTCTTTGTACCAAGTTACTCAAATTTATATATGTTCCTGCAAAGCATTTGCTTCAATAAAATTTCCTATTTTAGTCTAAGACTAAGACCCAACCTCTTTAGAAGCTATATGAAGTATTTAAGCTACTAAACTCATTAGTTAATCTCTTGCTCAGTTAAGTTACTAAGTCTGCTTATAACTACTTGTAATTCAATAGTAAAAAGAATCACCTTCTATCATGCATAACCGTAAAAGCTTCGAGATAGCAAATAGTACTGGAGGAAGATTCACACCATGAAAGAAAAAATGTGACGTTGGTATATGCAAGATAGGTACAGGTTGACTAAGGGAGGTGAATACTCAATCACAAGGAGCTATATTGATATTAGAGGGCACCACAATAGTTCACATATTGCTGAATGCATTTGGAGTGCAGTGGCTCACTGTAAGCATAGATTTATTCTATGGTTAGTCAGTCGAAGACAGATTGCTCACTAAAGAAAGGCCGATGAAGATGAACATCTCAAATGAGGAAGTTAATTGTTGTTTATGTGATGCTCGGAAGCCGGAGACAAATCAAACACTTGTTCAAAGGAATGCCCATGGATCACCGAGGTCAACAGGGTTTTGAACAATGGACATGCCTGCCTATACAATTGGGGGAGGTGAAGGAAGTAATGCTGAAAATTAAAAGGAAGAAACGGAAGCAAGTTTCGAAACAAGTGATAGCCGCGAGTTGGGGGGCAATGATCTACCATACTCGGAGAGCCCAAACTAATTTTTTTCAAAGGAGTACATATACAAACAAATTTGAGATACACACACAAATTAAGAGGAAGATTTTACATAGAATAGACATACTTAGTTCATCAAAGAGAGCTTGCAGATGTAGTGTTTTTCTGCAAAGGCTGAAAGTGTAACTAGATTTGTGTCTTGGTGGAGGCTTGAGATGCAGTTGTTGTGCTCAAGGGCTCTTTAGGTGTATGTTTTCGTTTTAGTAATGGTAATGTTTAGATGGTTACCAAAAAAAAAAGATAGACATTATATTTCTTTTGATCTCCTACTCTCCTCAAGTTGTTGACTACCACATCATCTAGTAATGCACTAATTAACTTTACCTTTACAAAGTAACACACCTCCAAGACAACTCTAAGGAGTAATATAAACTTTAACAATAACAACATTCTAATTAAGAGATTAATGAATACTATCATGGATAATAAGAGATCTCAAAAGTAACAGCCAAGTCTAAACATGATTTTTTTTACTACTAAGAACTCTAACAACAATTTTCAGGACCTTCCTTTGGAGGGTAACAGGTTTCAAGGAATTGGTTGTCCTAATATGAGTTGTTTATAGCTACTACAACATATACATACTAAGACACCCCCACTTTATGTCAATCTTCATTTTCTTGAACACCTATCAAACTAGTTGCCTCATATTACCAAATTTTGCTATCAAAAATTAAGAAAAAGCATACCAAACCATCACTCAATGAACAGGTACACTAGCAAAGAAGGAGTAAGAGACTGATAAGGATAGCAATTGTAACTCTATAATGTTCATATCCTACTCACATGGCCTTAAAAGCTACAAAATTTTGTAATAAGAAGGAAATCTCCTCTTAATCTCTAGCTACTAGCAATGCTTCCCTCTATAATGTACTATATCATTTTCTACACTTTTTCCAGTAACATTAGAAGCAACTGAAATTTAAAGTATTGGGCATGATTAATATTGATCTGTTTTAGGTAAGGTATTAACTTGTACATCATGCTATAATGAATTTGTATAGACTACAACTTATTAAACATGAAGTTTGAGTTAGCAAAATAAAAATAGAAATATACCTTAAGTCAGCCTTCTGATGGAGCGCTGCATCATAAAAAATTATATGCAAAGTTAGATACTAAATGTTACATATTTATATATTTATTAAAAAAAATCAAATAGAAAATCTCATATAAGTTTGCATCACTTCTAACCTTGATGGCGATGAGCGAGAAAAGAGTTGTATCTTCCTAAACATGTCTTCTTGGCATGCTACTACAGTGTCCAACTGAGAATTTAATGCTTTTATTTGCGACTGTTGGTCTTGAATCTGAGATTACTGGTCTAGTATCTGCGACTGTTGGTTTTCTACCTCAGTTTCAGTTGCATTTAATCGTTTCTGTAAGTCATGTTAAGCACTAGCAGCTTCTTGTTTCGCCTTTTTGAGAGAGTCTTCTAACTCTGCCGTTCTCCTTTGTGTAGCTCTTGTAGTATTAGGTTTTGGACCATAACCAAGGCCTTTTATTTATCCCGACTTTGTACCAAGAACAGTATCCACAATTTCATCAATAGTCATGGAAGACTCTCCCGAAGTATATATATCTTTCAAATCAATCATATTGTTCTACATAAAAATATGAATACTATTTAAAGGAAAAGGAACAACTTCAGAAGAATATTAATCAGACAAATGCAATGTGTATATGAAGTATAAATATTAATTTTCTTACATAATGAGTCTCAGCCTGTAGAGAAGACCATCCTTTTTCACTCGTGTAATGAGTATGCTTGTAAAATTTGATTCTATCGGGCTCTACTCCTTCAGGTTTAGTCCCACCCTATATAATAAGAAAATAACTGAAATAGTACTAAATTTTTATTAGTTAAAAGAATAAAAAGGGTATAACTTACCATTTCAGCACGAGCCGCTACAAACGCTTTTGACCCCATGAAATGATTAGATTTAAGCTTAGTTCTATTGACCTTGTTTATGTCGCATCGTTTCTACAAAAAAAATTAGAAATATTGTAACTTTAATAACAAAGACAATAAAATGAATATAAATTACCTTATGATGTGGATTGATCCACATGTCACAAAGCCTATTCCAATTTTCAGGGGTCAACTCTGGCACTTCAATTTTACGAGCTTCTTCCTCGGAGTGTGCACTTTCAAATAGTGTTTTTAACTTGTAACGCCACTGCCTGCTTCTATTTTTCAGGATATCCTCGCAACTATCTTTCACGTAATGCTCATCCAAATTAATCTCAAACCTCTCCTAAAAAATCAAATAAGTTTTGAAGACACAAAAAAATGATCAAAATCCCTGTTATATTAAAATAAAAATCATCACATCTCCTAGCATCGTAATTAACTTCAATCTCACTGTTTTTTTAACTATCTAAGCTGCATCTTCTTGATATCATTTATACAACCTCTTAGTTTATCAAAAAGTAATAATAATTATAGTTCATATGTGAGTACTCTAGAGCCATATGGAGTAAGCTTTTACACTAACAAGGAGAACCTAGAAAATCATTTAAATGGGCAGAAGAGTTGGAGTAGGCACAAGTTAAAGGCAAAAGCTCTACTGCTTTAGTTTACAGAATGTCCTTGGCCGCATAAGCTTACAATATTTTGATTGAGATGTATAAAATTGTGATCCAGGCTGAAAATATTGATCCACAAGTTTCTATCTTCTTTAGAAACTACTGATCCACAAGCATCTTCTTGATATCATTTATATGATTTCTTACTTTATCAAAAAAAATAATAATAATTACAGTTCATATGTGAGTATTCTAGAGTCATATGGATTAAGCTTTTACACTTACAAGGAGTACCTAAAAAGCATTTAAATGGGATGAACAGTTGCAGTAGGCATAATCTAAAGGCAAAAGCTCTACTGCTGTAGTTTACAGAATGTCCTTGGCAGTATAAGCTTAAAATATTGCGATTAAGATGAATACATTTGTGATCCAGGTTGAAAATACCGATCTACAAATTTCCATCTTCTTTAGAAACTACTGATTTACAAGCATCTTCTTGATATCATTTATACAATCTCCTACTTTATCAAAAGATAATAATAATTATAGTTCATTATGTGAGTACTTTAGAGCCATATGTAGTAAACTTTTACACTAACAAGGAGTACCTAGAAAAGCATTTAAATGGGCTGAAAAATTGGAGTAGGAACAAGCTAAAGGCAAAAGTTTGTTGTAGTAGTTTACAAAATGTCCGTGGCAGCATAAGCTTACATTCATGTTGAAAATACTGATCCACAAGTTTCTATCTTCTTTAGAGGATCCCTGAGAAATAGTTTAGGAAGGAAGCTTGAAGAGATGAATGTATACCCCCGGTTGTTGTTTTACTAGCAATTAGTTGAGCTGATGTACTAGTTGTTTGTTTTAGTAGCAATCTGTATGCCCTTAGTTGTTGTTTTCGTAGCAATTAGTTGAGCTGATGTACTAGTTTTCTTTTTTTCTAGTTTATTTAGAGGATCCTTGAGAAATAGTTTAGGAAGGAAGCTTGAAGAGATGAATGTATGCCCCTAGTTGTTGTTTTAGTAGCAAGTAGTTGAGCTGATGTACTAGTTGTTTGTTTTCTAGTTTATTAACTATTGGTAATAAGATTCTTATTCTTTTAAAGTTAAAAGAAAATATGAATCTCATAGAATAAAGAGAAAGAGATCAATGGTGAACTACTACTAGATATCAACAGAGATAGATATAATCAAAGATTTTCCCCAGAAAAACAGATGGATGAGTAATAGAAGTATCCAAAAAGGTCTTAGTATAATCACTACCATGTAATAAATTTACTAGAGTACAGAATCCTTACGTGACATCTAATTAGTGCTGAATCTTTGTCCTCTCTTGTGAGTTCCTTCCACTTGTTTGGAAGCAATAGAAAGTTTCGAGCAATTATCCCTAACTCATTGGATAGTTTTGCTGATTGATCTGGTTTAGTTGGCCTTCCTTTGCCTAGTGGAATTTCTATCTTCATCTTGCTTCCCAAAGTCTTCTTCATTTTTTCAAGACCTTTCCCTCTAGTTTTTCCATGACCTTTCTTAAGTCTAGTGAAATCATCTGATGAAAAAGAGTCAGTTTGAAACACCACCTAAAATCTAAAAAGAAATAGTACATATGGCAGTAAGGCATAGGATGAAGACTGGAACATTGGGAATTTTGCTTTATTTTGCTGTATCTTAAGAGACAACAAGGTCAAGAAATTTATCGAGAAACAAAGAGAATATAGGAGAGCTAATAACATCTATTTTGATCATTTAAATCATTCGTTGATTATAAGTTTCATGAATTACATAAAATGACATTGAATTCTAAAAGTATAAATCACAACACCTATTCATTAAGAAAAAAGATTCAAATTATACATATTGACAGAACAAGTACCTTTAGACACCTATTTTTTTATGTCATAACGAGCAACAGAGAGCTGGTTAAAAATAAAACAAGTCTAACTAATATGAGTTATCATGAAGAAATGATTACATGAAATCTGTGACAACATTTTCCACTTCTTAGAGTCAATGTTTGTAGCTTATGTAGTATATTGACAAAACAAAGTCAACTACAACTGCTCATACAAATGTTCAATGGCTTTCATGTTAAGAAAAAGACATGTGTGATTATGAGTGATATCATGAAGCAGTTCTTATAAAATGTAAATATAACTACATGAGTTAAATCCACAAATTCACACATCATCCGAGATTGAATAACTTTCACTAGAGTGAACAAAATCAATTTCATTTATCCTACTAAGTCATTTTCCCAACATCATTCTCACCATCCTTAGATACTATATTAATGTCCATATCTTTTCTTAGAAGTTTCAATAGGTAACATTTTTTATTCCAACTTGGCCAATAACAAAATAATTTAATAGTAATCAATATCATAAAACATATTACCTGTATTAACAACATGAGTAAGGTTATTTGAGTCATCCACTGATTGAGTATCTTGAGTCGTTTCCCCTGTAAGTATAGTTTGTCTAAAGACACGTCCACCCGGTGCCATTGATTTACAGAACTCTACCAAAACACAATATGTAAATTTAGTATGTTCATAAGATATAAACTCAATTGGTTGAACAAAAATAGTTATACAAAAGCACCAACTATTGACAACTAACGAAAAATCTAAAAATCCATCCTCTCTTCCCTAGAAATCTGAGGGGAGAACATCAATATACGACAAAACGAATGAGAAGTTGTTTAAATAGAAGCTTGAATAGTGTTATACTTCACTAGTGTGTGTCACACACCAATTGTAAATATGCACACCACTTGAAACTGTAATCTACACAGTAAATTTGAGTATTCTTCTAAATGATCTTATGAGACAAAAATAAAGCAAGGTCAATGGAGGTGCCACAAAGAATCAATGAACAAATCATTTAATATATGATTACTGCACATAACGATCTGTTTAATTTTGTTCGAACATAAAGTGGGAAGACTGAAACATACCTGGTCTTCTTGTCCAGGTTCAGATATTCTTTCATTTTGCAATGAAACTTCTCAAATATATAGTGGTTATTCTGAAATTATTTTGGAGCCAAAAACCTAAAAAAATTAAGCGCCAAAAGACAGTTTCTTTCTCCATTTTTTGGCTTTCTGTACTTTCTTTGGTGGGCAAATTTGAAGAAGTGAAGGAAGTTGTGCCTCCAATTAACCCATTAACCCTGAAACTTAGGAAGTGGAGAAGTGCTCGACCAACCTGAGTTTTGTATATTATTAACATTAATAATTATTTTAATAAATTTCAAAAGGGTATAAATGTCCATAACTAAGCATCCAGATAAATCAATTCCAAAATGAGCTTAACTCGTACATAGTGTCGAAACTCGAAAATGAAGTTTTGAAATAAAAAAAAAATTAAAAGCCATTTTTAGAGAAAAAAAAAGGTCGCCTAAGAATGATAATACTCTTGCTTGTCTATTTGAGTGCACATCAATCTTTGTGTTGTCTAGCTAAAATTTTCCCCAAAAATTAGCACAACACTAATTTGAATAATGAAATAAATCTGGTCAAATTTACAATATCCAACACTAAGCTGTGAATGAAACAATACAAAAGTATAGATCATAATAGATGAAGGAAGTGGATATCATACCTGTAACATTGAGCACATCTGTAAAGCTAGAAACTTAGCTGCATGAAGAAATTGGAAGCTCATCGGAGGAAGTAGAGACAGTGGCTCATCGGAGAGAGCTCAGGGAGCATTATCAGTAGATTAATTAGCTGGGAGCTTCAAGGAGGAGAAGATGAGAGATTCAAAGATTTTTGGTGTTTCTTTGTAGAAAAAAAATTACTTACTGCATGAAGAAATTGGAAGCTCATCAGAGGAAGTAGAGACAGTGGCTCATCGGAGAGAGCTCAGGGAGCATTATCAGTAGATTAGCTGGGAGCTTCAAGGAGGAGAAGATGAGAGACTCAAAGATTTTTGGTGTTTCTTTGTAGAAAAAAAATTACTTACTGCATGAAGAAATTGGAAGCTCATCGGAGGAAGTAGAGACAGTGGCTCATCGGAGAGAGCTCAGGGAGCAGTATCAGTAGATTAGCTGGGAGCTTCAAGGAGGAGAAGAGAGACTCAAATATTTTTTGTGTTTCTTTGTAGAAAAAAATTACTTACTTTCCTAATTAGATAGCATACAAATGTTTGGGCATGGTCCGGGTTTAGGCCAGATCATTTGCTTCTCAGCTAAATAAGATTTCAAGCCCAAATTAAAATGTAGGAGAAGTTCACTAATTACCAATGTTTGTTTTTTATTTTGTTGTTGATGCGGTTTTGTATATTATTTAATTGACATTTGTTAAGTATTGTTTCATTATATATGTTATGTATCGTATTGTATTATTTTACTGAATACAACATTTATAATGTATTATTTTTCGTCGTTACATAATGTCACATATCAAAAATTTGAATGATAACCCTACAAGAAAAAGAGAGTACGGGGTAGAGCTTCTATAAAAAGTTAGGGTGAAGAATATAATAGGATATACAAGTAAAGAAAAAATGAAAAAAAATATTAATGTAACTATGCGATCTAGCCAAATTGGGCGCTAACACAAAATGGGAGTACTTTTCATCATGAAACTATTATTCAAAATGCCTAAAAGGGTGGTATTTTGATGAGTTAAGGTCAATCAACCGTGATCAATAGTTATAAATAAATGTTTCCATATGAAAACAACGTAGAATAAGTAAGGTATAATGTAATCACTAGTATGGTATGTAATTCAAGTAAAATTATATATTATATTAGTTGTAAAAACAAGTTTGTTTGTAGCTAATGTATAGAAATTTAACCAAACAAATAGGTCAAATTGTACAACTACGTACAAATTTAATTATAATAGGATAAAGTTTGTGGGAATTGGTTAATTAAATTAACTATTATCTTGCTTCTCAAGTACTTTTCATGACCGTTTAGTTTAGTTGCAAGGATTCTAATAGGTTACCATCCATCTATATTCAAAATTAAATTTAGAATTTTGGATTAAATATGTTTGATATGTTAAGGGACGTCATCTACCTTTAACATGTTTGATGTTTTCTTCAGCTAGGTGGGAATTTTAAATTGTTCAAAACTTTCTAATTGTAGTATGATGGATCTTTCTTCAATCTTGGTGATGCAACAGAGCACCTATATTGTAGAGCTTATGATCTTGTACATTTCTTGTTGTTAACTTTGGCACTAGCATGAATTACACCAATCATCTCTCGAACATCAATGATAATATTTTCATCCATCACTAACGCCATGATTTTTTCTCTTTAAAATATTTTTTTATGTGGACCAGGGTAACGGAGATGTGGTGAAAGTTCCAATAGTTGGGATCAATGATCTTTTTGGCTTCATCTGATCACTTTGATCTGGGAAGCTCAATGACTTTGGGCTATTGTCAAATTATTATATGCTTTGTTTTTTTTTTAAATACTCAATATTTGGTGTATTCTTAGCACTTTCTCAACAAAGGTATGTTCTTTTTATATTAATTTCTTTGACCTTTGTTCTACACTTAATATTTTTTGCTCTATTTTGTTCTTTGTTGTTCATTGCTTGCGTTTTCAATCTTGAGACTTTGTTTTATATTATCTGACTTATTTTGTTTGGTCATTTTTTCGAATTCTCGCATCTGGTCAATCTCTTTATTTCCTGCTCTATTATTTTAAAAAGATTGTACTAATTAGCATAAAATACACATATAATGCACGTGTCTGAGAACTAGTATGAAAAAATATATGACTTGGCAAAATAATAAAGCTAGTATCGATTTTAAGTTTATAATGTACTCTAAATTGACATTATAGTAGGAATATTTAGTATTCACAAAATAGAAAAAATAGCAACAACCAAAATGAAGTTTATTAATGACATCCTCAAATGGATTTAAAAGACCAAAATAAAGTGAATTAACTAAATTTGAATTTTATGTGTAGTAAAAAGATCTAAAAGACCAAAATAAACTAAAATAACAAAATTCAGATGTAATAAATAAGTTTATTTTTAAATTTTAAAATAAATCAAATTGAATTATAAATACCTAATTTATTTGTGTGTCCATATCATAAACGAATAAGCAAATTTTAATGTGATTAGCATTTTGTTTCCACATAACATTAGTTACAATTAGGTTCTTATTAAAACTGATACCATAAAAAAATTATTTTAATCTTCTCTGAAAGAAAAATGGCTACCCCTTTCATTAATTAAGGGTTTGTGCGTGGTCTCTTGTTTTTCTCTCAGAAACGCCGCCGCAGCTGACATTCTAAGACGCCGGAGCTGACATCCTTAGACGCTGCATCGTTTCTCTTCGCCTTCTTGGTTTGTTGCCATCAATTCTCTCCGGTAACTCTCTCGTTTACTTCAATTTAGTTCTTTCCTTAAACTTTGTTGTACTTTTCCTCTATATTCAATAGAATACTGAGTTTTGATTTATGAAGTGATTTGCCGTAAGTAGGGATGAAAATAGGGCAGGGTGGGGGCGGGATGAAACTCAATCTATTAAATAATTTAATGAGGCAGGACAGGTAATGGGTCTAAACTTTCAGCAGCAAAGCAAAGGTTGCAAGTGTGGGTTTTCTTTATTGGTGTTTGTTTGCGAGGCTGAACGTTGTTAGCCATTGAAATGTAAAATATTACTACTTTGATGGTATAAATTGTAGTAGTAACTTAATTCAACCTCTTGAAATATACCCCATGATGTACATTCAATATACTCCAATGTTGGTGTCTACTATGATCCTGGACCTATTTTGAGGGGTGAGGTCTTTGATGGTATAGAGGCAGTCCGTAGGTTGGAGACTTGGTTGATTAAACACCATGGATTCCAGCCACAATACGCTGTCCCCGAGCTGAGTGAGAAGAACTTCTGGAGGATGTTTGATGGAGGCCCGTACGAGCACTGCAGAAGAAAGTACAGAGCCATTGGAACCTTCAAGAGTGTGTAATATAATTCTAAGAAAGGAAAGAAGACCGAGAAGGGGTTGCAGAACGCTGAGCAAGAGACGACTGAACTTGAGACCCCAGAAGTTGACGAGCCTGCAAATTGATCATAGACTAGTTAGTGTTCATGGCTTTTCTGCCTTTCTTATTTATGTAGTTGTGATTTTCTGAATTCTGTTAGTTTTCTTGGTCTGTTTTTCATTGCACCTTTGAACATTTTCTAGCCTTGAGATTTTTTATTTAAAAAAAAAATAAAAATAGCAGCCACAAGTGCCGAAAAACAGTTTTTTTTAACATTATCCTCAGTTGCTGCCAGTTGCCTCTCATTCAGATTTTGCTCCTTCTCGATAGTAGCATCTTCAAATCTTTTTCATTTTGTTGTGAGTTGTTTAAAATTCCACACTTCAGCAACACTTGATTCATTCAACTTGTTGTATAGCCATCTAAATTTATTGGTAATAAAGATGTTAACATGAAAACATATTGCTCATGTTTACTTTATTCCTGCTAATCCTTCCCCATAAAGACAGATTTCTCCAAGATCAACAGGTAAACACCTAGAAGTTTATTTCTGCTAGTATTCTATTATTGATGGAATGTTTTTTTTTCGTAGTTATTTTATTTTAAAGAATCTTGTATGTGCTTCTTCTATGATATTTATCTGATAAGTGATGTGTTTGTGCAGTTCATCATGGATAGAGGCTGGATGCATGAAGTAAAGTTCTCTAAAAGATATGTTGAGGGTGTCCAATCTTTTATGCAACTTGTTCGGTCTCACTTTGATCGAAATTCTAAAGTTCGATGCCCATGTCAAGATTGTTTAAATGTATTTTTTCAGACACAAGAAGTAGTGTATGACCACCTGTTGATAAAGGGAATTATGGGAAGTTACATGCAATGGATATACCATGGGGAACAATCCCAAATGAGTTATAATGATGAAGTGATTTACAATGAAGATGAAAATGAAGAGCATGACAGTGATGACGAAATTCACACTATGTTAGAAGAGGTCAGTGGAAAATCATTTGTCAATTTTTCGGAGGAGACAGCAACCGATAATAATGTGTGCGGTAATATGAGTGAGAAGGAAGTCAAAAGGTTTGACAAATTGCTGGAAGAAGCTATATGTGAACTATACCCGGAATGTAAGAAATTCTCAAAGCTTTCGTTTCTTGTGAAGTTGCTACCTTGAAAGTATACAATCAATGGAGTAATAAATCGTTTGATATGTTACTGGAGTTACTAAAAGAGGGGTTGCCTACTGGTGAGACACTTCCTAAGTCATATTATGATGCTAAAAACATGTTACAAGGTTTGGGATTAGGATATATTTCGATTAATGCTTGCAAAAATGACTGTGTGTTGTACTGGGCTGAACATAAAGACAGACAAGAGTGCCCACATTGTGGTATTTCGAGGTGGAAAATTGATAATGGAAAAGATAAGAAGATTCCTCATAAAGTATTGCGGTATTTTCCATTAAAGCCTAGACTTCAACAATTATTTATGTCTAGTAAAACAAGTGTGGACATGAGGTGGCACAAAGAAAACATCTTGATGAGGAAAATGTGTTAAGACATCTCGCTGATTCAGAAGCATGGAAAGAGTTTGACAAAAATCATCCGTGGTTTGCACAAGAACCTCGTAATATTAGACTTGGTCTTGCAACTGATGGTTTTAACCCATTCGATAACATGAGCACATCGTATAGTATGTGGCCTGTTATTCTCGCTCCTTATAATCTTCCTCCTTGGAAATGCTTTAAGGACCCATTTATGATGATGTCACTGCTTATTCCCGGTCCTCAAGCACCAGGAAAGGATATTGATGTTTATTTGCGTCCTTTGATTGATGAGCTGAAAGAGTTATGGAGTGATGGTATAGAGACATTTGATGCATCAACTGGGAAGTGCTTCAAGATGCATGCTGCTGTTTTATGGACTATAAATGACTTTCCAGCTTATGGTAAGTTCTTAAATTACTGTTTTTTCTTTGTTTTGTTGAAAGAGGGTTTATTTATTTATATATAATAATATGCATCCTTACAAGGCCAGTGGCCTGAAGCATTACAATCAAGCCGAGTACTTGCTAAGTTACCAACAAAATTCAAACTATCTGATATTAAAAGAGGCATTTCATGCTTAGCAAAAGTTGCTCCCTCATTGTCAGCAACAACAAAACTAATATCTAAGAATAGTAATAATAGTAAAACAGTAATGGTAAATATATTGCATAATCTCGGTATTGATCCACTCATTGCGGTAGAGAATCTTATTTTTTGAAGGTTCTATGTTATTGTTTAGGTTTTAAACTAGTACTGACATATATTATCTTTTATATGAATTAGGTAATTTATCTGGATAGAGCACTAAGGGATACATGGCATGTCCTACTTGCAATAAGGATACATCTTCAGAAAAGGTAAGAAGTAAAATTTGTTACATGGGTCACCGTCGGTATCTTGAACCTAGTCACTCGTGGAGAAGAAGCAAGAAATTTAATGGGAAGAAAGAAAAAAGATCGAAACCAAAAGAGCTCTCAGGAGATGATGTCTTACAACAATTGGATTTACTCAGTACTTATAGAGCAGGAAAACACTCAAATAATAAGAAAAAGAAACGTCTTCTTGAAGAGTTGAATTGGGTTAGGAGAAGTATTTTATTTGAGTTACCATACTAAAAGGAATTGAAATTGCGGCATAATTTAGATGTTATGCACATAGAAAAAAATATTTGTGAGAGTATTTTAGGGACACTATTGGATATTGATGGGAAAACTAAGGACACATATAAAGAAAGACTAGATCTTAAGGATATGAACATAAGAAAAGAACTATGGTTGCAACAGGATGGTTCTAGTTATAAAATGCCAGCTGTTGTTATAGTATGTCAAAAAAAGAGAAAAAAAAAATTTGGGCATTTTTAAAACCAGTTAAGTTTCTTGATGGTTATGCTGCAAATATCTCAGGGTGTGTAAGTGTAGATGATGGTAAGATCACTAAACTCAAAAGTCATGACTATCATGTTTTGTTACAACGAGTGCTGCCAATTGCTCTTCGTGGATTTGTAAATAAGGATGTCTCTTTAGCATTAATTGAGTTAGGCCATTTCTTTCAACTATTATGTTGTAAGACATTAAGAAGAGATGACTTAGAACAACTTAAAAGGGATATAATTATTATATTATGTAAGCTTGAGATGATCTTTCCACCTGCTTTTTTTGATGTTATGATACATTTGGCTGTGCATTTGCCACGAGAGACCATGTATGGGGGACCTGTACAATATCGTTGGATGTACAAAATTGAGAGGTTTTTGTGCAAGCTTAAGCGTTATGTACGAAACAAGGCACGGCCAGAAGGTTCTATTGCAGAAGGGTATATTATTGATGAGTATTTGACATTTTTCTCTATGTATCTTACTGACATTGAGACAAGATTTAATCGTGAAGATTGGAATGATGATGGATTTAGCAACAATGGTGAACTTGTTCTAGACATATTTTCAAAGAGATTTAGGCCATATAGAGATGGAAAATATGATGTTATACCAAACAAAGATTTTGATATAGCTCGGTGGTATGTGTTGAATAATTGCGAAGAAGTAGAACCTTTTCTTCAGTAAGTACTTTTTCTATTTTATATATTTATGTTTACATTTTATTATTTTAATTATTTCTATATATTTTTTAATTAAATGCAGGGAGCATAAAGAAGAGTTGTTGAACCAAGCTGTTGTGAATATAGATGAGAAACACAAAGAACAATTTCCTTTATGGTTCAAAAGAAAAGTAAGTGATTTTCAGATAATAATCATGTTGTTGTGTTTAATTTTTTTTTCTTCTTTACTAATTGAACGCAACAAGTTTTTCTCATAGATTATGCAGTTTTATACTAAAGAAAAGTCAACATCTATCAAGAAATTATATCCTTTGGCAATGGGACCTGATGTGCGTGGAAGAACACATACTGGTTGTATTGTAAATGGTGTTAGGTATCATATTCAACGTCGCGATGAATTACGTAAAAGTCAAAATTGCGGTATAGTTGTTGCAGGCTATCATGAAAATGAGGTGATTGACTTTTATGGTATTATAATTGACATCCTTGAGTTAGAGTATGTTGAGGAAAATCGAGTTCTCTTATTCAAATGCAAGTGGTTTGATCTCCGCAAGAAAATAGGAATGCAAAAAGATAAAAATTTTACGAGCATTTGTGTTAAAAGATTTTGGTATGAACGTGATTCTTTTGTACTAGCTACTCAAGCAAAGCAAGTATTTTACATTGATGACACAAAATTGGGAGAGAGTTGGCAAATTGTGCTCAAATTTCAAGATAGACACTTATACGATGTGCCAGAGAAAGAAACTTTGGAGACTGAAAGTGATGAGTTACATATTACAAATGATGAAGTGTATCAAGACATGTCATTGGAAAGTAATTCAATTGTCTGTGATACAGTGGATATGTTGAGTCAACTACATAGAGATGATGTTGATTCAGTTATCTTGGATGCAAATGTAATTGAATTAGAGGCTCAAAAAGAACATGAAGTTCATTATAACGAAGAAAATTTTGACCAAGAGGATGAAACTATGATAGAGTACATCAGTGATCATGAGGAGAATGGAGGTAATAATGGTACTAATGACAATGAAGCTGATACAACAAGTGATGGTGATGATATTGGCTTGTGATGTAACCTCATAATAGTAAGGCAATTACATGTTAATAGCTCTTATGCATTATGTATATCATGTTTGAAAACTGTCAAAGTAGCAGTCTTATCACTACAATGAAAATCACTTTTAGTGAAAATTATTTGTCGGTACTTGAAGGTAATAGCCAGTAAAGGTCAAGTAGCTTATAAGTACTTAAAATTTATTATTTTTATCTTTTCTTCATAATTTATTTCGTTCCCTACTTTTCTTTTATGCATTCAAAGGATAATTCCTTTTTTCCTCAAATCAGTTTTTTTTTACTTTAGAGACAGCCCCCCCCCCCTTTCCCACCATCACTAACAGCTTCTTTTTTTATATTTTCTTCTAAGGATCCATATCTTCAGACTAAATGTATATGAAGGGGATGAAATTGCAGGTTTGCCTCTCTTTTTGTAGCTACTTATCTCTAATATAGTGAATCAACTAACAATTCTAGTGTTATGACCTTGTTTAAAATGGTTTTACTGTGTTTAGCTTTTAGTTTCGGGGCTTCCTCATGGATGAACATGCTTTTTTTTCTGCATGCATTGCCTCTGATTATCAACTTCTTTTGACAAATTGCATATGTTATTATATGCTTTATATTGAAATCTTTATATCGCCTCTTGGATTTCAATTACTCATTTGGAGTTTTATCTATTTTTTTTGGTTGATATCGTTATATTACTAATATCTTAGTTATAGTGTTGTTTTTACCTAAACTTGTTCTGAAGTGATTCAATATAATTGAGATTATTTTTGAAATTTCATATGGTTTGAAAATATTAACTAAGCTATATCAATTATGGTAGTCTGACCCTCTGGAGTTGAATCAAAAACTATTTCTCAATGGTATTTTTTGTAGAAATTCAGTCTCACTCACACACACACACACATATGTATATATATATATATTGATTATATATGATTAAATCTCAAACTAGCTATCTAAATCTGTATACATAGTTATTTACATAGCCTAATCTTAATGTCCAGCTCAATTGATTAAAATAGGAGTTCTTGGAATAGGAGTTGATTTCCATTGGTAGCTCTAACATTGCAAACTAGTTCCCCGACTGTACTCTCTACATACCTGCTCATCTTTTTGAAAATCCTCAAGTTCCTCTCTATCCAAATGGCATTAATTGCTTCAGTGAAAACCATTCTAAAAGCTTGACAGTGTGTGATCTCCCTTTTCGATTATGAGTTGCCCAATCTAAATGTAGTTTCCAGGCTTTGGAAGTAACCATTGGTCTTCTAATCCATTGCCTGAGTCTTGATGATATGTTAAGATTATAACTGCATGAAAAGAATAAATGGTCTCTGCTTTCACCGGTGATTCTATAAAGGCCGCATTTGGCTCCACGTTTATTCTCCATTTGATCAATCTGTCAGCTGTTAGCATCCTCCCATGAAAGTGTAACCACGTGGTAACTTAGCTTTTGGCTTTGCATCATTCTGGAACATCATGCATTTCCACCTTACTGTTTCAGTTATGTTCAGTAGTTGAAAATAGATTAGACCAATCATGTTTGTGCCTCCTCTTCTGGCTACTGGGCCATCTTTGAGCATCTATCTGGTACCAATAATTTGTTTGACCATCTCAATTGCCTATTGAAAGATGGGCATTGTGATGATAACTTGATTTTTGATATAGCATAAGTGAACCCATCTAATCTTAGTCGATCATGCTTGTTGGCATAGTCCCAACACTTTGTAGCAATTGCACCCTTATTCCACAATATTAGGCTAGTAAGATTGAGTAAATCACACACCTTAGGTTAGCATACCTTATATGAAACAAACAAGACTGATTATTGTTACCATTTCTGAAAAGGGTGTTTATTTCATTATATTTTATTATTATTATTAAAATCTGTAGTTAATTGTTATTACTGATTGAGCTAGTGACTCACTCTCTGCTATATTTTATTACAGTGATCACAAGTGACGTCGATGATGCTTTCTTTAGCTAGAGTGCACGAGTTGACAAATTTTTGGTTAGCGGAAGTTGCTTTGTGCGGGCAAGAAGATATTTATTTGATATCGTTCTTTTCTATTTAACTCTTAAAGTCGCTTCATTAGTCAATTCACTATTGTCATATGTATTCTTTTGTCATTATCTACTTGTGACTAGTATTAGACTTCTTTTCGTATTTTGAGATGAATTTAGTATTATTATATTTTGAATAGAATGTTGATGATTATTATGACTTGTTTTTGGCGATATTGGTCGGATATGTTATTGATTTCTAAGACAGGAATATTTTTAGACAAGCCCAAAAACAAGGGAAACTCTGCCCAATTTTATATAAATTATTGTTAAGACTTGCTTTGAATCCTACTCCTTAGTATCCCTTACGGTTCTAAATTTGATAGTCACACTAGTAATTTAGCTATTGCACAAGAAGATCATTCGCAACTAGTAATCTTATTGAAATTATTAAAGTTTCTTCTAATTTAATTAGATATTACGATAATGTAATTCCGCTTAAACATATTAGAATGATTGAACTTAATGTTATGTTTTTTAGTTGGTAAGGCTAATGATACTACTTTCTAATGATATACTTCTGTTGTTACAACATGTTAATATTTTTTATTGGTAATATGTATTTTTTGGTTTGATTATAAAGTCTACATGTTAATTAGTAGAAAATATCTTAAACTTTAATATTTTCCACATATGAAGTAAAAGAAATATACTAACGAATTGCAGAGAGTTTTTGATCGCAATTTTCCACATATGAAGTAAAAGAAATATACTAACTAATTGTTTGAACTATTATTGACGAAAACTAATATCACAATTGAATACAAAAAATTGTAGTTAAAGTATACCATGATTAACTACAAATTATACTTTATTTTTACTCTATCAATATATTTTTGCGACAAAGTTTATCATATAAAAAATTTAATAAATTTTAGGACAAAAAGTGATTCGTCACTAATGTGTCAATGTATTTTGTGCGACAAAAGTTTTTTGTATCCAAAAATTAGCTCATTTTAGGACAAAAATGATTCGTCACTAATGCATCAATATATTTTTTCAACAAAAGTTTTTTGTATTCAAAATTTAATTGATTTTAGGACAAAAATGATTTATCACTAATGTATAAATATATGTTTTGTTGACAAAAAATTTTCGTATCCAAAATTTAATTAATTTTAGGATAAAAATGATGCATCACTAATGCATCAATATATTTTTGTGACAAAGGTTTTTTGTATTCAAAATTTAACATATTTTAGGAAACAAATGGTTTGTCACTAATGTATCAATGTATGTTTTTGTGACAAAAGAATTTTGTATCCAAAATTTAACAAATTTTAGGACAAAAAATAATTCGTCACTAATGAATCAGTATAATTTTGAGACAAAAGATTTTCGTATTCAAAATTTAACTAATTTTAGGACAAAAATGATTTGTCACTAATGTATTAATATATTTTTTTGTGACAAAAGTTTTTTGTATCTAAAGTTTAATTATATTTTGGACAAAAAATGGTTCGTTGCTAATTGGAAACATCATTCGTGCAAAATAATGTGTCACTGACAACTCTAAATTCGTGGCTAATAGTATTCAATATTTGACGCCAATCCTTTTTTTGGTGGGAAACTTTAAAAGACGAAACTTTGCAACGATTTTCTACATTTCGTCACTAAAAGTATGTGTTTCATGTATTTAAGCACGAAATATAATTTTTGTCACTAAAAGTGAATAATTTGTGACGAATTTCATGTCGTAGCTAATAATTTCGTAGCTATATATCACTTTTGTTGTAGTGCCACTCTAACAGCTTACATGAAAACAGTGAGCAAATTTAAGAATTCCAAACCCCCATTTCACGACACACCTTCATCCCATGACACTCAGAAAATACTCGTTCACGCTAAGATTAGTTTCGGGAGTTCTACTCGTCTGGATTCCATTCCGTAAAGTCGTACGGATTCCTTAACATCTTAGCTATGTACTCATGTAATGAAATTCATAATTAGATCTCTTATTCATTACCAGATTTTCCTAGACTTCACTGACTCCAATTTCGTCCAAATTTGGACTAGGCTAGGAAATTTCAAGTTACTACCAAAAAGCTTTTCGGCCCAAAATTTTTCCCCGTAGGCTTTTCTATAATGATAAGAACAAGTCGTTACAATAGATACTAATTTACCCATCACTTGTTCCCGAGTGACAAACTAGGAGAAAAGGGTTAAAGCAAGAATATAGTAGTAACTGAATCATCGAATAGTTGGGGGATACTTGTCCCGCATACTTTTTTTGTTGACTCTGGGCTGCTAGAAGCTTAGCTTGGATGTTTCTCACCTTATCTTGAAAGTCTTTCACCAAATCAACCCTTGTGGGTTTCACATTTCCAACCTCAAACCAACCAATTAAATACCTACACATCCTCCCATACAATGCCTCAGTGAAGTCATCCCAATACTCGTGTGATAAATATTGTTGTATGCAACTTAACTAACAACAAAAGCGATTTCCAACAACCACCAAAGTTGATCGTACACACGTCTGCAACATGATATCAAGGATCTTGACACAATCATCCAGACGAATCCTTTTGCACTTAAGGATGATAAAATTCCAAGTCAATACTTGCTACAAATAGAAATGAACTTGAACCAACCAACACACACTCATAATACTCAAACAATCATAGTTCTTAACAATAACTCCACCCTACAATATAACTTTTCATTAGCTTAAGTTATAAAATTTGACCTTTAAAATGCTTGACGGCACAAACTGAATATTAAAACCTCAAAATCTAAACCAACCATCCTATTAGACCAAAAATGACCTTGCAGAGCTAAGCGCGCTGACGAAATTCAAATTTGAGCATGTTTCCCAAAAAAAAATTGATCAAATTCAAATTTTAGCCAAAAGTTAAAAGTTAAACGCTTAACGACACAAATTAAAAATAAAAGTCTCAAAAAGCTGAACCAACAATCCTATTAGACCAAAATTGAACTTATAAGGCTATCCGCGGTGATAAAATTTCAATTCGAGCACGATTACC
Organism: Solanum commersonii; assembly: GCA_029007595.1. NCBI lineage: Eukaryota > Viridiplantae > Streptophyta > Magnoliopsida > Solanales > Solanaceae > Solanum > Solanum commersonii. The sequence continues at coordinate 10,880,786 of JAJTWQ010000003.1, read as the reverse complement.
AAAAATATTGACTAAAATCAAATTTTAGCCAAAACTTAAAAGTTCAAATGCCTAACGGAACAAACTAAAAAAGGAAGCCTCAAAACTCGAACCCTCTATCTTATTACATAAAAAATGACCTTCCGCATCTAACTGCACTGATGACATTCTCATCCAAGTACGTTTATCAAATATATTGATCGAAGTTAAATTTTGGCCAAAATTTAAAAGTTAAAACACCTAAGGGCACACACTAAAAATGAAAGCCTCAAAACCCGAACCAGTTATCCTATTAGATAAAAAATGACCTTTGAAGTTAATTACGCTAACGGAATTTTCATCTGAGCGCATTCACAAAAATATTGACCAAAGTCAAATTTTGGCCAAAATATAAGATTTAAAATACCTAATGACACAAACTAAAAATGGAAGCCTCAAAAGTTGAACCAACCTTCCTGTTAGATAAAAAATGACCTTTCGAAGCTAATGACACTGACAGAGTTCTAATCTGAGCACGTTTAGCAAAAATATTGACCAAAGTCAAGTTTACGCTCAAATTTAAAAGTTAAAACGCCTAACGACATAAAATGAATATGAAAGCCTCAACACTAGACACTGATTTACCAAAAAATAAAATAAAATTCAATTTTACCAACTATTCAAATATAAGTTAGTAATTAATAATTTACCAATAAATTTTATCACAGTTGGTAATAGTTACTATTCAACTCAACATTCATATGTAATATTACCAACTAATAATTAATATGTTGGCAAATTTTACCAATGAATTAATGATTGGTTGGTATATTAACAACTATTTTAATGATGTTAGTAATTTACTAACTACAATCTTTATTCGTCGGCAAAATTTCCAACTAATTGGATATTGGTTGGCAGGTTTACCAATAAATTACATTTCGTTACTAATTTACCAATAAATTTATATGTGGTTGGTATATTTAGCAACACAATCTTGCCATTGGTAAATATTTGGTTAGTAATTCAATGGTAATATGTTAATAAATTATATAAATAATTTTTTTTCATATTTACCAACTGATATATACTTCGTTGTTAATATTGCCAACAAAAGGTGTGCGTTAATAATATTTCAGTTGGTAATCCATTGATAGAATGTTGCTAAATTTGGCGCCATTTTTTCTCGCCGTAGTTACCAACTAAAATACTTAGTTAGTAAGATTTTGGTTGTTAATCTGTTAGAATTTCGTTGTTAATTTTTAAAATATAATTCAGTTAGAAATATGTTAGTAATTTGTTAGTAGAATACTAACCAACTTAAGTTGTTAGTAAAATTTGTTGGCAATTTGGGGTTTTCTTGTAGTGTTGAAGCGTGGATAAGACGCTATATCATCACGTCGTTCATAGTGATGGTTGTAGGTTAGAGAATCTCCTAATAGAGTTAAAGTTTATTTTAATATATTACTTATTATGTTGATTTCAGAGATGAGTACGTATTTTGTAAAGCTTTAAACGATTTAACTCCTTTATTTCTATACATTCAACTTGAGTTTAGATGTATCTATTGCAGTCTTTTCTTTTAGTTGTTTCACTTTGGCTATATTACATACTTGTTCATTTAATGTATTGATGTCATTCGACCTATATCTTTTTTATGATGCAGATACATGTATTCAGGATCATCAATATGCGTTTCATTGAGATCACTTTGTGCTTCAGATAACTTTGGTGAGCCTCCTTACATTCCAAAGGATCATCAACATGTCGTGGATCTTGTTTCGACATCTATCCTAGTATTAAAAGCTTTATAAATAGTTAAAGTTGAAGAGTCTTTCATCATTTCCCTTTTGTGTCAAGATGTTTTGCAAACTTTATATCTATACCATTGAGTACTTTCAGACATTTGATTTTAGTCTATTTGAGATATATGAGTTAAACTCTACACTTAAAGCTCTATATTTATTGAGTTAAGTCTTCCGCTATGTTGTTAGTCAGGCCGAGGGTTCACTTGGAGACCAGAAATAGTTCTCGAGTGCCGACCATGTCTAGGGTGTAGACTTGGGGCGTGACAAGTTCTTCCTCATTTCTCCGAATTAGGTGAAACTTGTTTCCTCCATTGTTTGAGCTTCTTTTTATCCATAGCTACAAAGTTGGTTCAAATGAGTCTTGAAGCCTCAAGACACAAAACACAGGTGTACCTAGACCAAACACAATGTTCCGAAGCTAACAAAATCATCAAAATTGCATTCTAAGGTTGTTTACCTGAAGTTTTGACCGAAGTCAAACATCTAAACTTCAAAAGCTCCAAAGCAGGAAAACTTGCATAAAACCCAAACGAACGATCTGATGACCAAATTGTCAGTCCCAACAAGTCATAAATGACTTAGGATCGCTACAGAAAAGCTCCAAACACCAAATTTTTTAAAAATCAGAAGAAATTATCGGGAGGCTACTCATTACATTATGTGCCTTATTATAGTTGTTACCCCAAATTTCTAGATCAAAATTCCTTTGTTTTATTGTAATTTTGTATTTTAAGTGTAACAAAATATTTTTGTTTCCTAGTGAATACTAACGTAATTAATGTATTGGTTTAATTAGGATAATAAATATCTCAATTACGAAGAAGATTATAGAACAATATTGAGTGTAAACATACAATTCTTTATATTTTCTCTTTCCAGATAATTCATGTACCCAGGTGGTTTATATAGTTTTACACTATCTATTAATATCATATTCGGATTCTACATCTTTATCATAAAATGTGTCAAACTAATATATTGGAAATATTTAAAGTTAGAATTCTATATCCTAATTCTAAATTATATTGCACTCTATCAATTATATGTTTCGGCAAATCAAATACTATAACGACCTGATTTTCGTTGTTAGGAAAAAGCCAATGGAGAAAGAATTGGGGTCAGAAAACTTTTTCGTAGTAACTTGAGATTTTTCAACTTATTTTAGATTTGGACGAAATCGAAGTCATTAAGGTGTAGGAAAATCTAGTAGCAATCGGGTGACTTATTTATGATTTTGATTACATGAGTAGTTACATAAGTCGTTAAGGAATTCATACGACTTTACAGAATAAAATTCGGGTGAGTAGAACTCTCAAAATCGATCTTAGTGTGAATGGTGTTTTTTGAGCGTCGTTGGTTAAAAGTGTAGTGTGAAATGGAGGTCTTGGAATTATTAAAATAGCTCACTGTTTCGTGCAAGCCACTTTGGCGATGGTTTTGATCGCTCTGACAGTGCCGCTGTAGTAGGGTGAGGGCCGCTGTGGCAGGCCAGACGCGACTTAAAGTCGTAAATAAATACCTAAATGATCTTATTTGACACTTTTGGATTTTTAGAGCTAAGGAACGAACCCCATGTGACTTCTACTCGTTTTTTATCATTCTTGAGGCTAAATGTAAACTTTTCACACCCCGAATCCATTTTTTGATCCGTAGAACATAATAAAATAGGTGAATATTGATGGGGGAGAGTTTTGTTATAGATTCTATGGTGGAAACAACCTTAATTTGGATAATTGGGATCATAGGTTTGATCTAGGGTTCATAGAATTGTTAGTAATTCGGTTAATTAGTGATTATTTATTGATTTTTGTGTTATTATAATTGTTTGTAGACCAAGAACAAGTGCAACAAATCTAGAAAGGGAAGGATCAAGTTTCTTAGGGTTTCAAGCTTGTTTCGAGGTAGGTGACGATTGTGATTCTATGATTGTGTGATGTATGTTTGTTCCTGCTTCATTATGATACATGTTTGTATATGAATGTTGCATTATTGATCATACTTGTTGTAAATGAGATAGATGAATGATGGTTACCATGAAATCATGACTTAAATGTATGATCTTGAGGATACACTTGTGATTATGATTGTGGTGTGTTAAATGGATCGGTTGCCACATTCCGGCATAACTAACTTGGATTGGTTGCCATGTTTTGGCGTAACTAGCTTAGATCGGTTGCCACGTTTCGACATAACTAACTTGGATCAGTTGCCACGTTTTGGCATATTAATGGGATTAGTTGCCACATTTCGACTTAATCATTGGATCAGGTACCACGTTTCGGTATGCTATTTGTTTGGGGTGTGGGTTCCATGAGAAGACCATTGAATTAGTTTTGTGAGAGGACCATTGAATTGTGTTGTGTATCTACTTGTGATAAGTTCGTTCATATCTAATGACGATTGATATTGGAAGATGGTATGTTGCTCTAAATTGATATAAATGTGATATGTGAGAATCATGAAGTTGTTCATTGTTCGTATATGTTGATGATTTTGTATATGTTCGATGTGTGCATGTGATTATATTGTTGTATTGACTAATGTATGTTACACTTATTGGGATAGCTGTGTGATCCTATTAGTACACAGTGGTTGTGTACTGATACTGCACTTTCTTGTTCTTTGTTGAGTACAGGGCATCTTCAGGCGCGACTATTGATAGACCTCAGCTAGGTGACTATTGAGTGTGATCGAATTCAAGGGTGAGCTAATTCTTTCAGGTTGCCATGAATCTTTCTTGTTTAAGTCCACTCTTTTCGGACTTAGACTATTTGTTTAAGCTGTTGTTTAGTTTTGGGTGTATCCTTTGTTCTTACACTTGTCGTTAGAAGAGGTTTGGTACAATGACTTTTAGGTTCTAGGGGCTGAATTTCCGCATTAGTTTGGCTAGTTTATTTAAACCTTGAAGTTTATGGGAACTCTATATAATTTTTACATTTAAACCTTCTTCTGTATCTTTAAATGCCTTAGTTTTTGGTTGAGTTGTTTAGTTTGGGTTATAGTAATGGTTCTCCTACTGGAGGGTTTGTGTGCGTGCCAATCACGACAGTTTGAGTCGTAACAAATTTGGTATGAGATCCCTAGGTTCGTTGATCTCATTATACCAAAACGTGTTTAGTAGAGTTTTGCAGAACGGTACGATGACGTCCGTACTTTTCTTCGAGAGGCTATGTGACTTTAGGAAAAAGTCACTTCTTCCTACTCCTTCGTGCTATGACTTGAATCCAATTGGTATCTGGGTGATACAAATTTGTATCTTTCCTCTTTCACTCTATGGTTTGAACTAGAGCAACAAAAGTGGTATCACCATCACTAGCAAAAGAGGATGTGTATAGACTACCGACAATTGAATAGGGTCACCATTCAGAACAAGTATCCATTTCTTCGGGTAGATGACCTTTTTGACCAATTGGAAGGTGCATCAATTTTCTCTAAGATTGATTTAAGGTCTGGTTACCATTAATTAAGGATTGAGGCGGTTAAGAATTGGGTTCGACCAAGTTTTATGATTGAAATTAGAAGTTTTGTGGGGCTCACTAGCTACTATTATCGCTTGTGGTATGGGTTGAGTCCAAATGGTATCTCCCAATTTCAATTGGTATCTCAACGAAGTGAACTAGACAACGTAGTCCTGGCTGAAGGGACACAAGCAAGTTAATTGGAAGTGAGAATGTTCCAATTGGTATATAGCCTTAGGCTCGTATAAGGCATAGATTATCAGTAACGGTCGTCTAGGGAACAAACTAATTAAATAATTTGTACTTGTTTGCAAGTTATAACTGCTTGAGTGTCGTGAAACTTATTTTGAAAAGAAAGTCATCACGGGATTAGGTACAAGGGTCTAGATAAATTACAATGTGGTTCATAAGCGAGAAATCTGGACGTGCGTTGTGACCAACTGATAACTGTGTGAGAGTCTAGGTGTATCTTGGGGATATGTGTGTGGTAATGTTGAAACGATGTAAAAAGATTCTAAAGTGTGTACTTCGTTGGGTTGATCGGGGGTAGACAACGATTGTCCTAGCTAAGGGGATTGAGTACTCTAATAATGCATGTGTTATAGCTAGGAACCTTTGGGGGAAATTAGGAAAGAAAAAAACCCTAGAAAAATTATTGGCAGGGATTCTATTTCCATCGAGGCGGCTGAGGCGGGATACACCCATCAAAATGAGGCCGCCAGTTTGGGATACCTCCCACCAGAGTGAGACAGGGCGAGACAGAACCTCAGCCCTATCTCTCATGTTTTCCCTAGTCATAATTATGGACCTCGAATTGACCCAAACTAACCCCTGCGATCTAGTTCAGTGTTCAGCAATCTAATATAAGTTATAATGTGTGTTAAAATTATGGAGAACCTGGGGATATGAGGAGGAAATCAGTGAGGTCGTGGAGGCCGGGGAAATGGTAATGCAAGTAGATAAGTAGTGCATTTAGGAAAGGAAGTTGCTCGTCAAGACGATAGGGCTCAGTTATATGCTTTTTCGGGAAAAACCAAGTTGAGGTGTGTGATGCAGTGGTCACTAGTTCTACTCTTGTCTGTGCCCATATGACTATTGTTTTGTTTGATTCGGGTTCTACTTATTTGTATGTGTCAGTTCAATTATCTTGGGATTTGATGTGGTTTGTGATATACTTGATGCCCCCATCCATATTTCTACCCAGTTGAATAGTCAGTCATAGGCACCCATGTGTATCGTGTTTTCCTGTTGTGGTTATGGATTTTCAAATTTGGGTTGATTTGGTTATGCTGGATATGACTGACTTGATATAATATTAGACATGACTTGTTGTCCCCCCTATTATATCGAGCTTACTTCTAATACTAAGTTGGTAACTCTAGAGATCCTCAGTATGGAAAGATTAGAGTGGGAATGAGTGTACAAGCCTAAGCTATCTAAGATCATATCCTCTATTCAGGCTAGAAAACTGGTGGGGCAGGGTTGTTTGGCTTATTTGGCTCATGTTTGGGATGTTGAGGTTGAGTCTTCCTGTATTGAGTCTGTTTCTGTGGTGTCTGAGTTTAAGGAAGTGTTTCCTACGAATTTTCCTGGTATGCCTCCGGATAGAGATATAGATTTCTGCATTGACTTGGAAAATGGAACTTGCCCAATTTTCCATCCCTCTGTATCGTATGGCTCTAGCAGAATTAAGAGAGCTTAAGGCTCAAATCCAAGAGCTTCTTGATAAGGCTTCATCCGTCCTAGCGCTTTCTTGTGGGGTGCTCATGTCTTGTTGTTAAGAAGAGGGAGGGTAGTATGAGGACTGGTGATTTTATCTTGAGCTATAATGAAGTGGATTAATACCGAAATGACAAGCTTATGGATAAAGAAAATCCCATTGAGTATACTTGGGTGGAGGTAATTGAACAATTTAGTAAGTAAATGTGTATAAAAATTGGGTTAGTTCTTTGAATTAGATGAGTATACCTGAGTTTGAGGTGTCGTGTTGATGAAATGGTGGCTTCGTAGTGACAGTCAGGGCTGACTAAACGTAATGGTAATAAGAGTTTGTGATGGATTGTAATGAAATGCAACGATATAATAAGATTGTTGGTTAAGCGAATTTTGTATAGTAATTATGACTTGCGAGTATCCAAGGTCATCGCTTTCTAATATTTGGTGAGTAACGTGGTTGTATGGAAAGTTGTAAGAGATGGTGGGGCACCACTCAAATAGAAATTAAAGAGCTAGAATCATAATGAAGAAAAATAATGAGATGTAGTACAACCTTGAGAGAGAGGCGAGAGCAAGGATATTTTATTTGATTGCAAAGGCTGAAGAAGATATCTCCAGAGGGGTAGATAAATGGGTTCAGAGACGCGTGATTTATTTTGTGTTGATGTGGCTATGGTAATAGCATCACAAGTCTGTCAGATAGGTTAAAACTATTGAAAAAGACTTGAGAAAAGAGTGTACAAACATTAGCTCGAGTGTGATGATAAATGCTTTGTTTTTGGTTTTGAGTTTAGTAATGAGCACGATTGAAATTTTGCTAAGGATATTGTAAAATCGATAGAGATGCGATCAATGATAAGCGAAGATCTATCAATTCATAAGAATCTTCAAGGTACAAGCTAATGTTGATAGATAAGGGGATTGTGTTATACAATTGAATTTATAATTCAAATTTTTCATTGTGAGTCTACATTCGTGGTGATGTATTTTGTCAAGGTATGAATTGGCAAGGTGATAAATGATCAATTGTATCCATATTGAGCATTTAAAAGGACTTACACCTAGGGTGAATCGTAAGTTTACTACTATTGATTGTTAAGTACCTAAGAAAGGTTTCATTTTTAAAAGTGTTAGTTTATAATGAGGTAAAATGTTGGAGTGTTTATGATGATTGTTAGTGTTGTGAGTATGATTCACTAGCTATGCTCTAGTGTGTTTTCACTTTTGTGGGTGAATCCCTAGTGGTGGATCAGGGGTACCAAATCCTACGATGTCTTCTTCGTTGAGTGGGAAAAATGGGAAGCTTTAGTTATTTCAATTGACATAATTAGTGTTGTCTTGGAGTTGTTAAAAGTATTTTAGTGGTTTTACATGTACCACTTTGCTTATGAGAGTTCATAGAAGAGCTGCCATGTGTAATTATGGTTGTCCGACAATCTTCATATTCATCTAGTCATCAAGGTCAATAATCATGTATTGATTATGTGTGGTTGAATGTGGGGATCATTGAATCCAATTCTACTGTTCTTAAGAGGTAATCTACAATTACTAAATCTAGCATTTCGATAGTGTTATTGGAGGGGTTGTATGCTTGGACATATCCCTCGATGAGTATATGATTTTTAAAGATCAAATTTGTTATAACTTAAGCTCATGGGAGTTTATGTTGTGGTATGGAGATATTGTTAACAACAATGATTGTTTGGGTATTATGAGTGTGTGTTGTTTGGTTCTGGTTCACTTCTAATTGTAGCGAGTATTGATTTAGAATGTTATCATGCTTATGTGAGAAGCGATTAGTCCTGATAATTGTGTCAAGATCCTTGATAACATGTTGTAGACGTGTGTACGATCAATTTTGGTGGTTGTTGGGAATAGCTTTTGTTGTAGTTAGGTTTACATACAACAATATTTGTCACTCGAGTATTGAGATGACTTCATTGAGGCATTGTATGGGAGGATATGTAGGTGCACAATTGGTTGGTTTGAGGTTGGAGATGGGAAACCCTTAAGGGTAATTAATGAGATTCGGTAAGAAGGGCATGCGAGACAAGTATCCCCACTAATTCGAAGATTCAGATACTACTCTACCCTTACTTTAGCTAATTTTTTCTAGTTGATCACTCGGGGACGAGTGATGGGTAAATTGATATCTATTGTAACAACCTGATTTTCGCCGTTAGGGAAAACCAATGGAGAAAGAATTGGGGTAATAAACTTTTTCGTAGTAACTTGAGATTTCCCAACCTAATCCAGATTTGGACGAAATCAGAGTCATTAAGGTGTAGGGAAATCTGGTAGCAATCGGGTGACTTATTTATGATTTTGATTACATGAGTAGTTAGATAAGTCGTTAAGAAATCCATACAACTATACATAATTGAATTCGAGTGAGTAGAATTCCCGAAATCAATCTTAGCTTGAACGATATTTTTTGAGTGTCATTGGTTAAAAGTGTATTGTGAAATGGGGGTGTTGGAAATATTAAAATAGCTCACTGTTTCGTGCAAGCCGCTTTGGCGGTGGTTTTGGTCGCTCTGGCGGTGCCGCTGTAGCAGGGTGAGGGACGCTGTGGCGGGCCAGACGCGAATTAAAGTCGTAAATAAACCTTTAAACGATCTTATTTGGCACTTTTTGATTTTTAGAGCTAAGGAAAGAACCCCATACGACTCCTACTCGTTTTTCACCATTCTTGAGGCTAAATGTAAACTTTTCACTCCTCAAATTCATTTTTTGATTCGTAGAACGTAATAGAATGGGTGAATATTGATTGAGGATGGTTTTGTTATAGATTTTATGGTGGAAACAACCCTATTTTGGATAATTGGGATCATGGGCTTGATCTAGGGTTCATAGAATCGTTAGTAATTCGAGTAATTAGTGATTATTTATTGATTCTCGTGTTATTATGATTATTTGTAAACCAGGAACAAGCAGAATGAATCTGGAAAGGGAAGGATCAAGTTTCTTTGGGTTTCAAGCTTGTTTTGAGGTAGATGATGGTTGTGATTCTATGATTGTGTGATGCATGCTTGTTCTTGCTTCATTATGATACATGTTTGTATATGAATATTGCATTATTGATCACACTTTTTGTAAATGAGATAGATGAATGATGGTTACCATGAAATCATGACTTAAATGCATGATCTTAAGGATATACTTGTGATTATAATTGTGGTGTGTTGAATGGATCGATTGCCATGTTTCGGCATAACTAACTTGAATCGGTTGCCACGTTCCGGCATAACTAACTTGGATTGGTTTCCACGTTTCAGCATAACTAACTTGGATCGATTGTCACGTTTCGGCATAATATTGAATCGGATGTCATATTCTGGTATAATCATTAGATCGGGTACCACGTTCCGGTATGCTAACTGTTTGGGTGTGGGTTCCATGAGAAGACCATTGAATTGGGTTCTGTGAGAGGACCATTGAATTGTGTTGTGTATCTACTTGTGATGAGTTCGTTTATATCTAATGACGATTGATATTGGAAGACGGTATGTTGCTCTAAATTGATATAAATGTGATATGTGAGAATCGTGAAGTTGTTCATTGTTCGTATATGTTGATGATATTGTATATGTTCGATGTGTGCATGTGATTATATTGTTGTATTGACTAATGTATGTTATACTTATTGGGATAGCCGCGTGATCCTACTAGTACATTGTGGTTGTGTACTAATACTGCACATGCTTGTTCTTTGTTGAGTACATGGCATCTTCAGGCGGCTATTGATAGACCTCAGCTAGGTGACTATTGAGCGTGATTGGATTCAAGGGTGAGTCAGTTCTTTCAGGCTGTCATGGATCTTTATTGTTTAAGTCCACTCTTTTCGGACTCAGACTATTTGTTTAAGGTGTTGTTTAGTTTCGGGGTTGTACCCCTTGTTCTTAGACTTTTCGTTAGTAGAGTTTTGATACAATGACTTTCGGGTTCTAGGGGTTGAATTTTTGCATTAGTTTGGCTAGTTTATTTAAACCTTGGAGTTTATGGGAACTCTATATAATTTTTGCATTTAAACCTGCTTCTGTATCTTTAAATTCCTTAGTTTTTGATTGAGTTGTTTAGTTTGGGTTGTAGTAATGATTCTTCCACCGAAGGGTTTGTGTGGGTGTCAATCACGACGGTCTGGATCGTGACAAATACATAACTATTTATATTTTATTAAATTAGCTTCAACACTTAAAAATATTTATCAACTACTTTAAATCAGTTAAGACCATCGAGCTTAAGCTTTATATATATAGTAAATTAAAAGCACGAAGGTCCTTAAAGATGTTGATTAAATCTTTTGCCCTTCATTAAAATACTCTACCATAAACAAAATTGTAATTTACTATTTTCCTAATATTTATTTGAGTGTGCTTCATCAGTGAGTTTGAGCTCTGGATGTACCATCAGGATACAATTGAATTCAAATTATGAGCATGTTGTTGGGATCCAAACAACAAGGTGTTGTGTGGAATCTAACAAAACAGCTTTGAATGACGATAGCAAATATAAATTGTAAAAACTCATAATATATTAAATTGATTTGGACAATAGACCTATATGTGATTGATACAAAAAAAAAATTGGGAGAATAGTTTTCTCCTAAACAAGATTTTGTTTGACGATTGCATTGTTGATGCTTGGATTTTTTGTAACAATGAACAATTCTTAATTTATAAAAGTCAAAAACATTTTCCTCAAAAAAAGAACTACTTAAATATTGAAGATTTTTATTTTCTTCCATAAATTTACTTACCATATTAGAATAACATGAGTTACAAATAAACTAATCCCGAGTTTAGTATTTAATAATTTTTCTACTTATTCTCATATTAAATGTTTTTTTTCCTTGTTGTTTTAGCCTACATCAATTTTATACTTGGAGAAAACTACAAAAATTAAACCAAGTAATGAAGCTATTTATCCAAATTGGACCCAACACAAACTATTTTGGGTAAATTTCATATATGGCAAACAGATTTAAGCAAAATAATGCTCCATAGCTATAGTTTATCTAATTACGCTCTATGGGTATAGTTTAGTTTGCTATGGAGTATCAGATTTGTATATCTCATTTTTTTGTTTTAAATTTATACAAAAATAAAAATTAAAATTAAATGAATAGATGAACGCTAAATACGATAACAAAATATAACTGTTAATTAATCCCTTAATTGATGTGATAAAATCAGTTTTAAAAAAAGAAAATATCCCACGATTCATGCTAAGTGTGTTTTGTTACAATTTCTTAGCAAAATGGACTCTTCAAGCTATAAAATTCTCTCTTAAAATTCAGATTTTTTATTTTTACTGGGTTTTAACAATCAAATTTTGGTTTGATTTCTTCATCCATAATACAACAACAAATATTTTCTGATTTAAAACTAATAATTCAATGTAGTTCTTCCTTTCTAATTATTCAATTGAAACAAAAAAATTAATTTCAAATCATGAACTATGAGATATACAAATCAAAATGTATATAATTATCACGAGCATATACAATCGTATAAGATATACATACGATAAATGTGTGAGAACTATTGGTATATATACAACTGGTGCATATATACAAATAAGTAAATATATTATTTCTAAAAATGACAAATACATATATCATTTGATATACAAATTAATATATATATATATATATATATATATATATAAATATCATTAGCAAATTCAATCGTATAATATATACAAATAATAAATGCTAGAAAATTATTAACATATTCAATCGTATAAGATATACAAATGATAAATGCTAGGCAACTATTTGTATATATACAATTGACAACCTTTTTGTATATATGCAATTGATATATATATATATATATATATACACACACACACACAAATATATAATTGTATATTATAGATGAAAATATACAGTAAAAACGACAAATACAACATTGATTCATCCCTGTTGAACCATCAAACTTTTTTCCTCAACTTTTTCGCGTCTATGTTTTGCTTCAAAAAAATTCAAAATTGTTGCATCTTGATTGAGTCATTTCAGTGCTTGGATCCAAATCTTCAGTGGATCTAGTTTCTTCATTCGATCTAGATTTAACAATAGATCTTGCAATATCTTAGAATGCTTGAGTTAGACCCAACGGGAACGATGGTGGATCATCAACAAATTTGACATGCAATGGTATTCCTCTAGTAATCCTCTTGGATGGAGTTCCTTCATCCATTTTTTTTTTTGAAAAAATCTGAAAATTTGAAGACTGAAGAAAGATTTTTGAGAAAAAAAAAAGACAAGCATAAATCATATACAGACGAAAAACAATAAAAAAAGAGTTGAAACACGTTTTGGGCGGTTATCTTGAATTGTGATGCCATGATTAGGAGGGAGAAAGTAGATTTCGAAATTCAAAATCAATGTGCATGAGTGACTTTAAGAGAGAATTAGAGAATGGAGAGATGAGAAATAAAATTAGATTTATATAAATGAGTACTCAAATAAGGGGATGACTCTTTTTCTTTCATTATACAATTCGTTCTTGGATCCCATAATTAATAGCAAATTATATTAAACTATAACCACACACAATAATTAATTAGAACTGTAACCATAGTGACTAATAAATTAGTAATGTTTGCCAACTCACGTAATTTTCCCAACTATTTATCCTTAATGGACCCATGACCAAAACTATTTACGTCCATATCCCCTTTGACACATTCAAATACAATTACCCTTTATACCATCAAAGTATATACATACTCTGGTGGTATCAACCAGTAACTAGTAGTGTTTTGAGTGAAGCTTTTTTTTTTCTTTAGTACCACCAGAGTACATTTTACTCTGATGATATCAAAGTCATCAATTTAGTTAGTTTTCACTAAATTACTACATTTTCCTCCTTGATACCGTCAGAGTATATATATACTTTGGTGGTATCAAGCATAATAGTGTTTTAAGTGAAGAACTATTTTTTTCTTTTTTGATACTACCAGAGTATATATATACTCTTATGGTATCAAGTATAAATTTAGCTAGCTTTCACTGAATCACTACCTCTTCCTCATTTATACCACCAGAGTATATGTATAATCTGATGGTATCAAGAAGTAATTGAGTAGTGTTTTCAGTAGAGATATGTTTTTTCTTCTTTGATATCACTAGAGTGTATATATATACTCTGATGGTATCAAGTATCAATTTAGCTAATTTTCATTGAATCACTACTTCTTATTTTTTGATATCATCATAGTATAAATAAACGCTAATGGTATCAAAGGAGAAACTAGTAGTGTTCTGCTAGGAATGAAACGATCACTGCAAATTGAGCGCGAAGGGATGGATGATATGAATCGAAACCCAAAATCAAATTAGTTTTAGATTGAGTTTTGGGGTTGAAATTGGAATCAGGATCAGATGGTGCTTGAAGGTCCATAGAATTTGAGATGGGGTTCTCCATAGATGATTCTTGAAAACCCTAGAAGATGATGATGAAGATGAACATGAGATTTTTTAGTGTTGGGAAAATATATTAAAAAAAAATTGGGAATAAATTTTTTCGCATAGAAGGTAGCTTGGGGAAGAAGAAGAAGAAGAAGGCAACGAAGGAGGCAAAACTAGTGTGAATAGTTCTGTCCTAAATTATAAAAAAAGGTATAAAAGTAATGGGGCAAAAGCTTGTAAATAGTTTCACTTTTTGAGGTACAAATATGATTTTCCCTTATACTTATTGTTTCGTGTTGTTTTAACCTATGCCAATTGTATGGACTATAAACCTTCAACCAAAAAACAAACCTTGTTCTTTTTACCCCTTTTTTATCATGTTAAATTTTATTTTTACAAAAAATTAAATAATAATTTTAAAAAAAAATAGTAATGACAATTGTGTCTCTTGTAAAGTCTTTTAATGAACGACAAAAAATTCAATAAATATTTCTTAGGACCTTCATGATATTAAAGTAATATAGATAAAACAAAATGAGAAGAAAAAAGATAACAACGCAATCACACAAAATTTATCGTAATATATCATGAGACCTTAACTGTTACATAATGATAGATTTAATGACACAATACAATAAAACTTACGTAATAATCACGTTGTATTTAAACTAACAATAAAATACAATACAATAAGTAACAACTAACAATCATACAAACAAGTTATTAAATTTGGAGTAGATCTAGTGACAGAACCACATTGTTGTAACATCTTGCAATTTGAAATAGCTAAGAAGAAGTTTAGAACTGGAAATAGTCATTTTTGGGAATAAAGAAAAATCTGGAAATTTGTTTAAGTTAGGAAAAGTGAGTTTTGGTCAACTTCAAACGGTCATAACTTCTAACTCAGGATGAGTTAGAGGTACTTCCAGATATGGTAGAAAAGATCTTGGAATGATCTTTACAACGCCATTGAGATTACGCGAATCCGAGTTCGTATGAGTGAGATACGTCCATTGGAAGTTGGGCTGTTCAAATAAATAAATGTCCAATTCAGATTTTTGAAGGGTATTTCAGTCTTTTCCATATCCAATTAATTAAATTTGTTTTAGTGAATTAATTAAGGATCTAAACTGAACTTGGTCAGTTTTATGCTTTTGAAAAAGAGTTAGGGTTTTAGAGAAGAGGAAAGAAGAGGAGAAAAGAGAAGGAGAAGCATGGAAATCGTCAAGTTCGTCGAGTTTAGCTTGAGGATTTTGTCGGGGGTGATCCCTACAAGGTATGTGAGATCACATAGCGTTGGCTTAGCTCACCCACGCGCCAATCATGATTAAATTTCAGCGAAGTTATTAGAACAAAGCAATAAAGCAATGAAATAATCTGAACATGATATAGATACTGAATATACTGAATACTGAGCTAACTGAATGCAATGACCAAATTTATAACATGCTGACTGAATACTGAATGAACTGTAAATGTGGTCATGCAATAGATTCTGACTGAATTGTGGGAGCTACTAATAACCGACATAAAATCACATGAGCTAAATGTGGAGTCCGATGTATACGCCCCATCGAGAGGACCCAATAAACCCTGCCAGAGGTATAGAGGCATACTGACGTGATCACTAAACTGATGTTGCCCACAGAGGGGACTTACACCTACGTGGCTCGTAGTTCTGGGACTATATGGGTACGCTGAACCCTAGTCCAACTCGGTATTATGCTACTCCCAATGAATTAAGTGGTTAACTGGTTATGACTGAATTTCTATAAATACTGGATAGCTCGAAACTGAACATGCAAACTGAGAATGCAACAATTAATCTGATAATGATGCATTCATAAACTGAGGCATGTAAAACTGAATACTGAAATATCTGTCCTAGCATGTGTAATTCAAGAACTGATGAAATACATAGCTAGGGTTCTGAAATTCATGCGATAAACTGAGCAATAACATGATAATCTGATTTGGAATATTTGAATAACTGATTCACGATGATCTGCTGTAATTCTAGAAACCCTAGGTCTGTTCATAATCATGGAATCAAGAATCTGATTGAATTCTAGGGACCTAATGGGCGAAAGGAACCCACTAGTGAAATCCCACATACCTGATGACGAATTCTATGGAGAAATATTTCGATTTCGGGGCTGGAACTGAAGGATCCTTGCTGCGTTCATGAACTAGGGTTCTTGACCTCTCTTCTCCTTTTAGCGTTCTAATTTTCTAAGTTTGATTAATGATTTTGACTAAGGTAAGTTCTAGTTTTGTTTGTAGGCTTAAACTTATTAAAACCTCATGATTTAGGGTCTAAACGATGTATCTTAGGGGTTAAACGAAATAGGAAAAGACCAAAAGACCCCTAAATTAACTGTTGTCGGAGTGATCGATGGAATGGACTGACTGGCCGTCATTCAATCGACGGTCCATCGATTGGATCCGTAGGTCGAGTCTGCCCGACAGGGCTTCACTAAAATGAGAATAACTTTTTACTCAGAGGTCGGATTTTAGCAAACTCGGTGACGTTGGAAATAAAATTCAATTATATATCATGCCATAGGTAATGGGGCACACAATTCATTTTGTGCTAAAATTTATGACCATCTGAAGATGACCCATCAAAATTTTCAGCTAACTGGCTGCTGATCCTCATCTACGGTCAGACCTACGGACCGTGGATCGAATGACGGTCCGTGCTGGTCGACTGTAGTTTGTGTCAGAGGCTGGGTAAAGAAGGTCTTGATCCACGGACACAGACCACGGACTGTGGTCTGATCTACGGATCGTGGGTCTGTCCGTGAGTCGAGACTTCACCAATTTTTCTGATCTTGGCTGGGGAGGGGTTATAGTGATGAACCACGGACCACCAGCATGGGCCGTGGTCTGACCTACGGTCCGTGGATGGCAACCGTGGGTTGCACCTCCAATTTCTCAAAATCTGCATTTTAGGTTTGTTTTGGATTCGGGGTGTTACATTATCTCCCCCTTGGGACTATTCGTCCTCGAATGAAGACTAATCTAGTTGAAATAGAGGGAGAGGGCTGCAATCCCTACCACTAAACACTGAGAACTGAATTTCTAACTGAACTGAGTTCCAAGAACATGCAAATACGCTGAAAATGCAAGTACAAACTGAAGGAACATGATTCTAAGACTGAATTAACTCATGAATGACTGAAAAACTGATGAGGAACTATTACCTCAAGCTGGAATGGAATCGGAAGGAAAGAGGTGAGGATACTTGGACTTCATGGCTGTTTCTGCTTCCCAAGTAGCTCCCTCTACTTACTGACTCCTCCACAAAACCTTGACTGAAACGACTTCTTTATTTCTCAACCTTCTAACCTGACGATCGAGAATCTCAACTGGTACATCCTCATAAGCAAGGCTATCTTTCACGGCCACACTCTCTAATGGCACTATGGATGCTGGAACACCCACACACTTCTTCAAAAGAGAAATGTGAAAAACTGGATGCACTGCTGCTAAATCTGTTGGCAACTCTAACTCATAAGCCACTTTACCAATCCTTTTCAAGATTCGGTAAGGGCCTACATATCTGGGACTGAGCTTCCCTTTCTTGCCAAATCTCATCACCCCTTTCATAGGTGACACTTTCAGAAAACCCAATCATCAACTTGGAACTCTAGTTCCCTTCTTCTCACATCTGCATAAGATTTCTGGCGACTCTGAGCAGTCTTAAGTCTATCTCTAATGAGTTGCACTTTCTCCATAGAATCAAGGACTGAATCTGGTCCTATCAAGGCTGCTTCACCTACTTCAAACCAACCAACTGGAGATCTATATCGACGCAC
Organism: Solanum commersonii; assembly: GCA_029007595.1. Taxonomy (NCBI): domain Eukaryota; kingdom Viridiplantae; phylum Streptophyta; class Magnoliopsida; order Solanales; family Solanaceae; genus Solanum; species Solanum commersonii. The sequence goes on along the minus strand of JAJTWQ010000003.1, from coordinate 10,862,608 downwards.
ATACAATGCCTCATAAGGGGCCATCTGAATGCTGGAATGGTAACTATTATTGTAAGCGAACTCAATAAGAGGAAGGTGATCAACCCAACTACCCTTGAAGTCGATCACACAAGCTCTCAACATGTCTTCTAAGTTCTGAATGGTACGCTCTGCCTGACCATCCGTCTGTGGATGAAATGTTGTGCTAAGGTTAACCTGAGTACCAAGACCTTTAAAATGACTTCCAGAAATGAGAGGTAAACTGAGGACCTCTATCTGAGATGATAGACAAAGGAACCCCATGCAACCTCACAATCTCATTAATGTAAAGCTTGGCATAATCCTCTGTCGAATCTGTAGTCTTGACCGCCAAAAAGCGAGAAGACTTAGTAACCCTATCAACAATCACCCAAAAGAAGTCATGCTGTCTGTGAGTACGAGGTAAACCTGTGATGAAGTCCATGTTGATCACTTCCCACTTCCAAGTAGGAATTTCAATCTCTTGAGTCATACCTTCTGGTTTCTGATGTTCTACCTCTACTTGCTAGCAATTAGGGCACTTAGCCACAAAGTCAGCTATATCTCTTTTCATACCATTCAACCAATAGACTTTTCGCAGATCGCGGTACATCTTAGTGGCACCTGGATGAATAGAATATCTGGAATTATTGGCTTCTGCGAGAATATGTTGTCTCAATTCACCCACATCAGGAACACACAATCTACCTTGATAGCGAAGTACACCATCTCCCTCTTGGGAGAAAACCTCCACTCTCTGATTGTGGACTGCACCCTTAAGTTCATGCAAGATTGGATCACTATCTTCCTTTTCCTTAACCTCTACTACCAAAGAAGATTCTGCCCCATTCTGAACTGTTACACCACTATCTGATATGCTCATAAGACGAACTCCTAGGCGAGCAAGTCCATGAACATCCTTTGCTAGCTCTTTTTTTTCTTCCTCAACATGTGCTACACTACCCAAGGATAATCTGCTAAGGGCATCTGCTACTACATTCGCCTTACCCGGATGGTAATGCACACTCATATCATAATCTTTGAGGAACTCAAGCCACCTTCTCTGGCGAAGATTCAACTCTTTCTGGGTGAATACATACTGGAGGCTCTTATGGTCTGTGAACACATCTACATGAACACCATACAAGTAGTGTCTCCAAATCTTGAGTGCAAACACCACTGCTGCAAGCTCGAGGTCATGAGTTGGGTAGTTCTTCTCATGTACCTTAAGTTGCCTGGAAGCATAAGCTATAACCTTACCTCGCTGCATCAACACACAACCTAGGCCGACTCTGGATGCATCACAATATATCACATAACCATCTGAACCCTCTGGTAGAGTCAGACAGGAGTTGCAGTTAACCTAGTTTTCAGTTTTGCGAAGCTTTTCTCACAATCATCTGACCATTGGAACTTAACCTTTTTCTGAGTTAACTTAGTCAATAGAGAGGCTATGGATGAAAATCCTTCCACAAACCGTCTGTAATAGCCCACTAGACCCAAGAAACTTCTGATATCTGTAGCAGAGGTAGGTCTGGGCCATTGTTTCACTGCTTCTATCTTCTGGGAATCTACTCGAATTCCTTCACTAGAAAAAATATTCCCAAGGAAGGCAACTGATTGTAACCAAAACTCGCACTTGTTAAATTTTGCAAATAATTGACGATCTTTGAGATTTTGCAGAACAACTCTCAAATGACTTGCATGTTCTTCCTCATTCCTAGAGTAAATGAGGATATCATCAATAAAGACGATAACGAACAAGTCCAAGTACTGTTTGAACACTCTGTTCATCAAATCCATGAAAGTTGCAGGAGCATTGGTTAGTCCAAATGACATAACTACAAATTCGTAATGACCATACCGAGTCCTGAAGGCTGTCTTCGAAATGTCACTATCTCTGACTCTAAGCTGATGATAACCCGATCTGAGGTCTATCTTTGAGAAATGACTAGCACCCTGAAGTTGGTCGAACAAGTCATCAATTTTTGGGGATGGGATATTTATTCTTGATTGTGACCTTGTTCAACTGCTTATAGTCAATGCACATTCTGAGAGAACCATCTTTCTTCTTCACGAACAACACTGGTGCACCCCATGGAGAAATACTGGATCTGATAAAGCCCTTATCTAGCAGGTTTTTCAACTGCTCTTTCAATTCCTTAAGCTCTGCTGGAGCCATTCTGTAAGGAGGAATAGAAATAGGCTGGGTATCTGGAAGGAGATCAATTCCAAAGTCGATTTCCCTTACGGGAGAAACTCCGGGAAGATCTTCTGGAAACACTTCTGGAAACTCACTAACTACAGGAACTGACTCAAGAGTTGGGGATTCGGAGCTAGAATCCTTAACCCGAACTAGATGATAGAGATAACCCTTAGAGATCATCTTTCTGGCCTTAAGGTAAGAAATGAATTGACCCATAGGCGCTACGTTACTACCCTTCCATTCTAGGATTGGTTCGTTTGGAAACTGAAAACGAACAATCCTAGTTCTACAATCAACTGAGGCATAACAGGAATGTAACCAATCCATGCCTAAAATGATATCGAAGTCTACCATTTCTAACTCTACAAGATCTGCTGAGGTGACTTTCTGAGAAACTGTGACAGGATAATTTTTGTATACCCGTCTAGCTATAACTGGGTCACCGACTGGAGTAGAGACTGAGAAAGGTTCTGAAAGAGTTTCTGGGCTAACACTGAATTGGACTGCTATATAAGGAGTTACAAAAGAAAGAGTAGCCCCTGGATCTAATAAAACATAAACATCAATATTAAAGACTCGTAACGTATCAGTGACTATATCAGGAAAATCTTTCTGATCTTGACAAGCCTGAAGAGCATAGAGCCTGTTTTGGCACTGTCCGCCACCAGTACCAGAAGAGTTACCCTGCTGAGTCAGGCGACCTACTGGTGTTGCTGAAGTTGTAGACTGAGCTTTACCATTATTTCCTCTTTGACCCTGTCTAGAAGGACAATCCTTCAATCTATGACCAAACTGACCACACCCAAAACATCCTTCCTTACCTGCAAGGCACTCGCCCGGATGGTTCTTACTACACTTCGGGCAAGTTGGGTAGGTTTTGGTGCCTGAAACACTACCTTGAGACTTAGAGCCTGACGCCCTACCTTTCTGATCATTACGGAACCTGGGGGATGGAACACTAGCTGATGAAGGGGCTGGAGTCGAAGACTTCTGCTGAAACTGCGAGCGATTTCCACCACCTGTTTTCTGTTGAGGATAGTCATAGTTTCCTGTTCTGGCTTTCTTAGTCTCCTTAGCTCGTTCCCTAAGCTTATCACCCTCAACCTGCTGAGCATGAGCCTAGAGATGTTCATGTCTCCCAACAACATAGCATTCCTACACTCTGTTTTCAGTAAGTCTGACACTCCATACAGAAACTTATTCATCTGAGCCCTGGAATCAGCAACCATGTGAGGAGCATACCTGGATAGTTAGTTAAACTTGAGCCCATACTCTTGGACAGTCATGTTACCCTGCCTCAAGTTCATAAATTCTTGGGCCCTTGCTTCTCTCAACTCTATGGGGAAAAATTTGTCCAAAAAGTTTTCGCTGAAACAATCCCAAGTAATAGGAGCGGCATCTGTACCCATGTTCTCCTTCCACTGAGTATACCATATATAAGCCATATCTTTCAGTTGGTAAGATGCTAACTCAACCCGATCATTCTCAGTGACCTGCATCACCTCAAAGATCTTCTTGATCTCATCCAAGAAATTCTGGGGATCTTCACCAATCTGCGATCCTAAGAACTCAGGCGGATTCATCCTAACAAAGTCACGTACCCTTAATGCTGCTAATCCACCATTTGTATTCATAGGAGCTTGAACCCGATGATTGTTCTGGTTGGCCACACTCTGAGCCAACATCTGAATAGCATTCCTGAATTCAGCATTTGAGACTTTTTGATCTGGAACTGCAGGAGCTGCATTTGCGTTCCTGGCATTCGCATTCCTGACATAAGCTTTACGAGGAGGCATGATCACTGAAACGTAGAACGTCGAGTTTGAATGGAATTAGATCATACCTTACGCACGATAAGAGTAACAAGAAAATGAAGATTTTTCCTAAGACACTTTATAGCCTCCCTCTCATTAGATTTGGTGCGCACTACACACCCATGAAAAGGACTCTACCTAGTGCAGCTTTTCAGACATCCTAAGACACTTAAACCTAATGCTCTGGTACCAAGTTTGTCATGCCCCGAGCTACCCCCGAGACGCGAACACGGGACCTAGGACCACAAGTGATCCCAAGCTAACCCTGTTGGCATGATCATGAGCATACTAAAGATAATAAACTGATGCGGAAGCTAAATCATAAATAAACTGAAGAGATGGGAATACCCATATACTATAACTAAATATATCAAATCTGAGAGTTTAATACAAAAGGAATATCAAACTCAAAATACTAAGCTGAATCTAACTATGTCTGAAATAAGCCTCTAAGCTGACTAGAAATGTTGGGACATGACCCAACTAGATCTAGCAAAACTGAAACTAAAGACTAAAAGCGACAAAGATAAACATGTCACTAGTCCTCGAAGAATGAGGACTTACCACTGATGCTGTTGAACTGAAGATCGAGAATCGATCTACGCGTGATCTGGATGCTGAGAACCTGAACCTACATCACGAGAAGATGTAGCACACATATGCATCAGTACTTGAAAGGTACTAAGCACGCAAGATAGAGTAAAGCTAAAATAACATATAACTGAACAAAGCAATAAAGCAATGAAATAATCTGAACATGATATAGATACTGAATATACTGAATACTGAGCTAACTGAATGCAATGACCAAATTTATAACATGCTGACTGAATACTGAATGAACTGTAAATGTGGTCATGCAATAGAGTCTGACTGATTTGTGGCTGCTACTAATAACCGACATAAAACCACATGAGCTAAATGTGGAGTCCGATGTATATGCCCTATCGAGAGGACCCAATATACCCTGCCAGAGGTATAGAGGCATACTGACGTGATCACTAAACTGATGTTGCCCACAGAGGGGACTTACACTACGTGGCTCATAGTTTTGGGACTATATGGGTACGCTGAACCCTAGTCCAACTCGGTATTATGCTACTCCCAATGAATTAAGTGGTTAACTGGTTATGACTGAATTTCTGTAAATACTGGATAGCTCGAAACTGAACATGCAAACTGAGAATGCAATAATTAATCTGATAATGATGCATTCATAAACTGAGGCATGTAAAACTGAATATTGAAATATCTGTCCTAGCATGTGTAATTCAAGAACTGATGAAATACATAGCTAGGGTTCTGAAATTCATGCGATAAACTAAGCAATAACATGATAATCTGATTTGGAATATTTAAATAACTAATTCATGATGATCTGCTGTAATTCTAGAAACCCTAGGTCTGTTCATAATCATGGAATCAAGAATCTGATTGAATTCTAGGGACCTAATGGGCGAAAGGAACCCACTAGTGAAATCCCACATACCTGGTGACGAATTCCACGGAGAAATATTTCGATTTCGGGGCTGGAACTGAGGATCCTTGCTGCGTTCTTGAACTAGGGTTCTTGACCTCTCTTCTCCTTTTAGCGTTCTAATTTTCTAAGTTTGATTAATGATTTTGACTAAGGTAAGTTCTAGTTATGTTTCTAGGCTTAAACTTATTAAAACCTCATGATTTAGGGTCTAAATGACATATCTTAGGGGTTGAATAAAATAGGAAAAGACCAAAAGACCCCTGAATTAACTGTTGTCGGAGTGATCGACGGAATGGACTGACGGGCCGTCATTCAATCGACGGTCCGTCGATTGGATCCGTAGGTCGAGTCTGCCCGACAGGGCTTCACTAAAATGAGCATAACTTTTTACTCGGAGGTCGGATTTTAGCAAACTCGGTGGCGTTGGAAAGATAATTCAATTATCTATCATACCATAGGTAATGGGGCCCACAATTAATTTTGTGATAAAAGTTATAACCATCTGAAGTTGACCCATCAAAATTTTCAACTAACTGGCTGCTGATCCTCATCTACGGTCAGACCTATGGACCGTGGATCGAATGATGGTCCGTGCTGGTTGACCATAGTTTGTGTCAGAGGCTGGGTAAAAAAGGTCTTGATCCACGGACACAGACCACGGACCGTGGTCTGATCTACGGATCGTGGGTCTGTCCGTGAGTCGAGACTTAGCCAATTTTTCTGAGCTTGGTTGGGGAGGGGTTGCAGTGGTGAACCATGGACCACCAGCACGGGCCGTGGTCTGACCTACGGTCCGAGGATGGCAACCGTGGGTTGCACCTGCAACTTCTCAAAATCTGCATATTAGGTCTGTTTTAGATTCGGGGTGTTACAATAGCTCTTAAATAATGGTTGTCGGTTAGAGAAACTCCGACATTAGTATTTTGTATTTTTATATATATCAATTTATTTGTATTTTTACGTACATCTCAAGTTATATGTATATTTGCATACACACAGAGTTGACATCATGTTTTAAACATTTTTTCTTTATATTGCACTTGTTTTAAATTGATTTATATTGAAATGAGTTCAGTTATGTTGAATTGAGCTAGATAAGTTCTTCAGTTCCCTTCAGAATCTTTTCAAGCCTATGTTAAGTTTAACATTCCAAATCGCATGCTCGTACATTCAATGTAACGATGCCAATTGGCCTGCATCTTATTATGATGTAGACGCAGGTAATTAGGATCAACATCCAGCACCTCGTTGATCCAGTTGAGCACTCCAGAGTCAGTTGGTGAGCCTCCTTGCATTCCGTAGGACTCTTTTTTATTGCTTTCAATTTTATTATCAGTTCATTAGGATGTTGTGGGGTTTGTCCTAATATTCATCTCAGTTGTTTTAGAGGCTTCATAGATAGTGAGACAGTTAGTTATGAGTTTTTCAGCTTTGTATATCAGATGTTTTTCTATAAGACTTGAGTAACCATTTTGGCTAGTTTGAATGATTTCTTTAAAGACATTCTAAGATTTGTCATAAGTTTTTTATTTGAAGTTATCTCTAAAGTTTAAATCTTCCGCTGAGTAAGTAAGTCAGACCAAGGGTTTGCTTGGGACCAGCAATGGTTCTTGAGTGCCAGTCCTGCCAAGGGTGTAGGCTCGAGACGTGACAAACTTGGTTTCATTGCCCATTATTCAAGAGTCCTAGGGAGTCTATGAAGTCGTGTCTGTAGAGTCCTAGTTATCGGTGTGAAGCGCGCCACATATATAATTAAGAGGCAACAACATTTAGAAATTCCTTCACTTCTTTCATATTCATTTTGTGCGTTAGAGTTTATCTCTAGAAATTTCTTTCTAACTCGTGCTCACACATAACGGTTTGCGAGTTGGACTATTTTGACAGTGCTTTCATAGGGCGTTTCTTTCCCCGTGATCTAAGAGATGGTTGACGACATGAGGAGTAGGATGAGTTTATTCGTTACTGGGTTGATTCATCTATCAAGTAAGGAAAGTAAGACAGTCATGGTAATAGGTGATATATGCATAGCAAGGTTGATGCAGTCATGGTAATAGGTGATATGGGCATAGCAAAACTGATGATCCATGTACAACAAGTTGAAGAGGACAAACTAAAGGATATAGAAGAGTTTAATAATAAGAGGGCTAAGACATTGGGGAATGAATCCGCGTAACAAAAGAGTAATGCGGATTGGTCTTCTTTCCAACATAAGCAAAAAGGACCTGCTCCATCCATCTGCTAGTGCACCTGCACCAAGGAACAAATACGAGTACAATAGTCAGAATTCTCAGAACTTTAGAGCTAGACCTGTGCATTTGCAAGGTAGTAAGGCACAAGGGGGTACTAAGACTCCTACATATGCTAAGTGTGGTAGGAGCCACTTAGGGATGTGTCATAATGACTCCACAAGTTGCTTCAAGTGTGGCAAGAACGGTCATTTTCTGAGAGAGTGTCCTAAGAGCAAACAAAGTAATGGTAATGGGGGCAATAGAGCCCAGTATTATTCAGTTGCTCCACAGATAGAGCTGCATCTAGATGAGCTACTTCAAGGGAAGACAGAAAAGGAAACCGTCTTTATGTTATCGCTAGTCGTCGGGAGCAAGAGGATTCGCCAGATGTTGTCACTGGTATGATCCAAGTCTTCAGTTTTAATGTTCTTCCTGAGCAACTTCTTGAGCCTTTCAGTGTTTCTACACCTGTTGGTGAGTCTATTTTAGCAAAAAGAGTCTATCGTGATTATTCCATTTCTGTCAATCACAAGAGTAACAGGGCTGATTTAGTTGAGTTAGACATGGTAGATTTTGATGTCATTCTAGGTATGGACTAGCTTCATGCCTGTTATGCATCAATAGATTGTAGAACTCGAGTAGTCAAGTTGCAGTTTCCAGTGAATCAGTTATAGAGTTGAAGAGCAGTTTAACAGTGCCTAAGGGTCGTTTCATTTTATACCTTAAGGTGAGAAGGTTAGTTTCTAAGGGGTGTGTCTATCACTTGGTCTGAGTTAATGACTCTAGTGTTGAGATACCTCATATTCAGTCAATTTCATTAGTACGAGAGTTTCCAGAAGTTTTTCTAGATGATCTTCCCGGAGTTCCTCCGAAGAGAGAAATAGGCTTCAGCATAGACATTCTTCCCGATACTCGTCCTATATTTATCCCGCCATACATGATGGTACCAGCAAAGTTAAAAGAGTTGAAAGAGCAGTTGAAAGTAAGGGAATGTGATATTCCAAAGACAACATTCAGGACCCGTTATGGTCATTATGTGTTTTTGGTCATATCATTTGGTTTGACCAATGCACCTGCAGCGTTTATGGACCGTATGAATAGAGTCTTCAAACCTTATTTAGATATGTTGGTTATCATCTTCATTGATGACATACTAATCTATTCAAGGAATGAAGAAGATCGTGCTAGCCATCTCAGAATAGTTCTCCAGACTTTGAAAGATAGAGAGTTGTATGCCAAGTTCTCTAAGTGTGAGTTTTGGCTTGAATCTTTGGCATTCCTAGGCCACATTGTGTCTAGAGAGGGAATTAAAAGTTGATACTCAGAAAATAGTTAAGTTTCAATGGTCTGAAGCTTATGAGAAAAACTTTCAGGAATTGAAAAAGAGGTTGACTACTGCCCTAGTTTTGACCTTACCAGAAGGTACTCAAGGTTTTGTGGTGTATTGTGATGCATCTAGAGTTGGTTTGGGTTGTGTCTTAATGCAAATGGAAAAGTTATAGCTTATGCCTACAGACAGTTGAAAGTTCATGAGAAGAATTACTCAACCCATGACTTAAAGTTGGCTGCTGTAGTTTTTTCTTTAAAGATATGACGTCATTATTTGTATGGTGTTCATGTTGATTTATTCACTAATCACAAGAGTCTTCAATATGTGTTCACTTAGAAAGAGCTTAATCTCAGACAGAGGATGTGGTTAGAATTACTCAAGAATTATGACAAGAGTATTCTTCACCACCCAGGTAAGGCTAACGTTGTTTCTGATGCCTTAAGCAGGTTGTCTATGGGTTGTACCGCCCATGTTGAGGAAGAAAAGAGAGAGTTAGAAAAAATGTGCATAGACTTGCACGCCTGGGAGTCAGACTTATGGATTCCAAAGAAGGATGAGTAGTGGTGATGAATGGGGCTTAATCATCATTAGTGTCAGAAGTAAAAGGCAAGAAAGACCAAGACCCTATTTTTCTTGAATTGAAGGCAAATGTTCATAAGAAAAAAATATTAGTTTTTGAATAAGGGAGAGATGGCGTACTTAGATATCAAGGTAGATTGTGTGTACCAATGGTGGATGGACTTCAACAGAGGATCATGGAGGAGTCTCATAGCTCCATATATTCCATTCATTCGGGTTCCACAAAGATGTATCGTGATTTGAAAGAGGTGTATTGGTGGAATAGTATGAAGAAGGACATTGCAGAATTTGTTGCTAAATGTCTAAATTGCCAACAAGTTAAAGTAGAGCACCAAAGGCCGAGTGGTTTGGCTTAGAATATCGAACTTTCGGAATATAAGTGGGAGATGATTAATATGGACTTCATCACAGGGTTACCAAGGTCTCGCAAGTAGCATGATTCTATTTGGGTGATTGTCGATAGAATGACAAAATCAGCCCACTCTTTGCTTGTAAAGACTACTCATTCGACAGAAGATTATGCTAAGTTGTATCTTCAAGAGGTGGTGACACTTCATGGGGTTCCGGTCTCCATTATTTCAGACAGAAGTGCTCAATTTACTACACAGTTTTGGAAGTCATTCCAGAAAGGCTTCGGTTCAAAGGTGAACTTGAGTACTGTTTTTCATCCTAAGACAGATGGTCAAGCAGAGCGTACTATTCATACCTTAGAGGATATGTTGAGGGCTTGTGTGATTGATTTCAAGGTTAATTGGGATGATCACCTACCTCTTATTGAGTTTTCTTATAACAATAGTTACCAATTTAACATCCAAATGGCTCCATATGAAACTCTTTATGGGAGAAGATGCAGATCTCCTATTGGATGGTTTGAAGTTGGTGAAGTAGGGTTGATAAGACCAGATTTAGTTCATCAAGCTATGGAGAAGGTGAAAGTGATTCAAGAGAGGTTGAAAACGGCACATAGTCGTCGGAAATCTTACACTGATGTTAGGAGAAGAGAGTTACAGTTTGAAGTAGATGATTGGGTAATCTTGAAAGTTTCACCCATTAAGGGTGTCATGAGGTTTGGCAAGAAGGGGAAACTTAGTTCCCGGTATGTTGGTCCTTACAAAATTTCTAAAAGGATTGGCAATGTAGCTTATGAATTGGAGCTACCACAAGAGTTAGCAGCGGTTCATCCGATATTTCATGTCTCCACGTTGAAGAAGTGCATGAGCGATCCTTCATTGATCATACCAACTAAAAATATTGGGATCAATGATAGCTTATCTTATGAGGAGATTCCTATTCAGATTCTAGATCGCCAAGTTCGCAAGTTGAGCACGAAAGAGGTAGCATCAGTCAAAGTCCTTTGGAGGAATCAATTGTTGAGGAAGCTACTTGGGAAACTGATGAGGATATGAAGAAGATATATCCACATCTCTTTGAATCCGGAGAAAGTGCAGACCAAGGTACTAATTCTCTTCTTAGTACTCTTTAAATTATAAGTGAGCATGTTGTTTGTTTGCATTTGCTTGTTGGGTGTTTGAACTTGATGTTACCACCCTTAGCCTAGTAAGAGAAATCTCATTCGAGGACGAATGTTTCCAAGAGGGAGATATTGTAACATCTCGCAATTTGAAATAGCTAAGAAGAAGCTTAGAACTAGACATAATCATTTTTGGGAATAAAGAAAAATCTAGAAATTTGTTTAAGTTAGGAAAAATGAGTTTTGGTCAACTTCAAACGGCCATAACTTCTAGCTCAGGATGAGTTAGAGGTAATTCCAAATATGGTAGAAAATATCTTGGAATGATCTTTCCAACGCCACTAAGATTGCACGAATTTGAGTTCGTATGAGTGAGATACGCCCATTAAAAGTTGGGCTGTTCAAATAAGGAAATGTCCAATCCAAATTTTTGAAGGGTATTTTAGTCTTTTCATTATCCAATTAATTAAATTCATTTTAGTGAATTAATTAAGGGTTTAAACTGAACTTGGTCAGTTTTACGCTTTTGGAAAAGAGTTAGGGTTTTAGAGAAGAGGAAAGAAGAGGAGAAAAGAGAAGGAGAAGCAAGAAAATCGTCAAGTTCGTCGAGTTTAGCTTGTGGATTTCATCGGGGGTGATCCCTACAAGGTATGTGAGACCACATAGCATTGTGTTATTTCACCCACTCACCAATCATGATTAAATTTCAGCGAAGTTATCAGATTTGAAAGTAAATCCTTGAGTTCTTGATAAATTTCGTTTGAATTCTTGTGGGTTGTGTTGATTGGAGTTTCTTGAGATTGATTCACGTTTTTGGTCGTGTTTTCGAGTATAATCTGATGTACTTTAAACATATAATCGATTCTAAGTGTTTGGGGAAAGAACCTAGGAGTTTAAAGGGCTAAGAGCTGACAAATGAAGAAGAAGTTTCGTCGGAAAAAATCTGGTAGTGCTGGCGCGTCGCTGAGCTAGTCCCTAGAACTGGGAAAAGTCATTTCGCATCATGGAAATGCCACGGATCGTTCTTCCTCAAAAGTCTTTTTCCAAACTAATAATTAAATACCCCTCCGCGTCGTGGACCCACACTCAAATATTGATTTTTTGGTTTTTTTTCATGTTTATCTATCTAAAATCATTCCTAAAAATCATGAGATCTTTCCAATCACAAATCACAATCCTTGAATACATAATTCAATTCAAGAACCAGTTAAGAGTCAAGTCAAGAACGGTTAAGATCAAAGTCAAGAGAAGTTAAGAGTCAAGTCAAGAGAAGTTCATAAAGTTTTTCAAAAGTCTTTTACAAATGTTTTAACTTTGTTTTAAGACTTGAGTTTGAGTTGAGTAAAGTTGAAGTTCATTTCTTCAAAAGTATATGGGGACTATGTATTCTTAAAGAGTTTAAAGTGTTTTCACATTTAAATAAGAACATAAATTGAGATTTTCAAAAGAGCCTTGAGCTAGTTTTTTCAGTAAAGAGCCTTTGAGCTAGTTTTTCAGTAAAGAGCCCTTGGGGTAGTTTTCAGTTAAAGAGTAAATGCTTTCACAATAAAGCAAGAGGGGAAACATCGATTTCCAAGATAGCCTTTGAGCTAAGTTTTTGAGCAATTATCTCAAGTCACAGAAAGAAGTATATTTTTAAACATAAAGAGCTAGTATCATATTTTAGGAGTAGTATTGAGCATCGATATGAGTACGAGCTTGAGTTCAGATAACTCACGTCTCCATAAACCATGTAGCCATCATGGGTAGAAAAGGGTCATATTTGTTAGATGAACCCTTTAATGCTTTTAGCATAGACTAGTGGATCCACTTAGTGAGTTAGGTCCTATACCCCGGCAAGGTATAAGATGGTCCTTGGCAACGTGAGGTAAAGTGTTGTATCATCACTATAGCTCTTAAGTGATTGTTGTCGGTTAGAAAATCTCCCACAATAGTATTTTGTATTCTTATATACATCAGTTTATTTGTATTTTTACATACATCTCAGAGTTACATGTATCTTTGCATACACACACAGAGTTGACATCATGTTTTAAACAATTTTTCTTTATATTACACTTGTTTTAAACTGCTTTATATTGAAATGAGTTCAGTTATGTTGAGTTGAGTTGAGCCAGGTAAGTTTTCAGTTCCCTTCAGAATCTTTTCAAGCCTATGTTATCTTTAACATTCCATCTCGCATACTCGTACATTCAATGTACTGATGTCAGTTGACCTACATCTTATTATGATTCAAACGCAGGTAATCAGGATCAACATCCAGCACCTCATTGATCGAGTTGAGCACTCCAAAGTCAGTTGGTGAGCCTTCTTGCATTCCGGAGGACTTATTTTTATTGCTTTCAATTTTATTATCAGTTTATTAAGATGTTGTGGGGTTTGTCCCAATATCCATCTCAGTTGTTTTAGGGGCTTCATAGATAGTCAGATAGTTAGTTATGAGTCTTTTAGGTTTGTATTTAAGATGTTTTGCTTTGAGACTTGAGTAGCCATTTTGGCTAGTTTGAATGCTTTCTTTAAAAACATTCTAAGATTTGTCATAAGTTCTTTATTTGAAGTTTTATTTGAAGTTATCTCTGAAGTTTAAGTCTTCCGCTGAGTAAGTAAGCCAGGCCAAGGGTTTGCTTAGGACCAGCAATGGTACTCGAGTGCCAGTCCCGCCCAGGGTGTAGGCTCCGAGCGTGACAAGTGTTGTTCGATCCCCAAGTCTCTATGGCTGTTTTTTTAAAACATATCATTTCTCTCTTCTAATGTAATATTACTAGACACCTTAATACCTTATATTGCGCATTCTGTGTAACATCAAGGAGATGAAATGTTCATACTTTCGTAATATGAGGTCATCAACCAACACATTCTTCCTATATAATTGATCTACCACAGATTGAGATATATTTTTTTTCGAGATGATCATGTCACAAACGACAAGTGGTTCATTAATGCACAAATTTAATTGAAAAGAAAAGATTTTATTTTCATCCACCTTTTTTCCTTAATCGATGTTTTAAGTTTTTTTTTTTCATCCAAGAGGGCACTTTAATAATTCTCTGGAGGCTCAAATGCTTATCACTCTTGCCTTCTAAACTTCTTTTTATTGAAAGATGATGAATCACATTATATGCATTCCTTAAACCTATATAGTGAATCGTGTAGGTGACATGTTTAAATTAAGATCATACATTGAAATTCTTTTCCCTTTATCACTAGCCAATCAGGATGCTATCTATATTCTTTTCCCTTTATCACTAGACAATCAGGATGCTATCTATCCTTCTTTGTCACTCAACCCTTAAAATATGATATTGTAATTAATAATCTTTTTTAAAATTATTTTTTTATATTTTTTTAAAATTATATTTAACCACCTACCTATCATTTTCGGCGTTCTCCCGACACTAATAAGCATCACTTAGGCCTTCATTCTTGATATTGTGTTAGGATTTGCAGCGAATTAATATGCCATAGGTATTGACGTGAGGTTAAAGTTGTGATCAATGCTTAATAATATTCATTAACGTTGTACTCCCATAATATAACAAGGTAGAAAGATGAAAAAAATAATAATCAAAAGAGTAATTTATTTTGGATTTATCTATTTCTAAGAGGGAAAGGTCTTATGACAATCTTAGGCATATTCAAAATGAATTATTTTGACCTGATCGAGCAACCTATGAATAGTTATTGCCTACATAACCTACCATCCAAATTACTTTTGATAGCCATTTTGTGAAACTACTTTCTTTACTTTTTTTTTTAATGAATTACAATCAATAAAATAATTTGGTGAAAGGAATTAATAAAAAAATGATCTTTTTTTTTTATCCGTCTTAAAATAGAAAAAGAAGAAACTATGAGTGTTACAATATGGAGGAAATTTTTTTTCAAAAATTGATTTTCAATTTTCTCACGTTCGATTCATCAAAATTGTTTAAAAATACTTTTTTAAAGAAAACAAGTTACTTACAAATTAAAAATATGACTTCCATAATGAAAATCAAAAAAATAAATTTCACAAATGATATTCCACATTCATTTTATCCTTCTCACCCTCTAATACACCTCATCATAACCCCTACCCCACTGGCACATACCATAATATTTTTTTTTGGCACATACCATAATAGTTGTCTAGATTTTATATAAATAAATTTTAGCATAACATCTTTTCCTTACTTATAAAACGCAGCCTAGCCTAGGGTACAGTGAGGATTTTTCTTGACAAAAAGAATCAGAGAGGTTTTGCGTTTATGGCGTGAGTGGTGTAGAGTTTGATCAGCTTTATGCGAAATACTCGTGAGGGTGCAGTTTCACACTTGCCTATATAGTTTCTTCCATTTGAAGCTCAATTCTTCCCTGGTAATTCTCTTTCCTTTCTTCAAATCGTCTTCTGTATCTAACAATGTACGTATGCTTTTGGTTTTTGTTCACTATCATCAAGTTTAGAATTCAATCGATTCTTGTTTTTCCGTAATCAATTCAAGATTTTAAAGTCTGTGTGCAGAGTATACTGTATACAGTATGAATATATCCTGAAAGAATTTCATTAATGTATATATAGAGGTGAACGGATGGTTGTGGGGGGGTATGGATGTTGCTAGTGCAATGTACTTCGGTCTTCCCCTTTTAGGACATAGTTTTTATGCCCATATGTTGATTAGATTATGCGGATTAATTAGGGGCTTTTAACTGAGCTAATGGACGTAATTTCTTTGTTTATGTTGAAACTGTTGTGTCATTTTCATTTTTAGGGTTTAGGGTTTGTGTGAGTTACTTTTATGACTGATGAACTAGGGCCTAGGGGCTTTAACTGATGAAATTTCTTGTTTTTTAATGTTTATTTTGGTGAAACCATTACATCCTTATTTAATTCATAGCTATATTTGAGATCTTTCTTCTGTGTACTCTGCGGTGTTGGAGGAATTGGGTGTCTGATGGCACAAATGTGGATAAATGTGGACAAATTGGGTGTTTGTTGGTGGGAAGGGTTATCGATGACATGGAAAGAGGAAAGAACATTATATAATAACATTGAGTAATGTGGTTAAATTTGATCAGTATGTTTTTCTTCTAGTTTTCTGGTTAACCTGGGCATGGCGTATTTTTGTTGTGGGAGAGGAGATGAGAGGTGGGAGCGCAATGGCAGGGAAGATCAAAGGAAGCTAATTTTGAAGAGTTCTGCATGTGTTGTTACTTAGATTGTTGTATTGCAATCAAAATTGTTGGAAAGCCTGGATTTATATTTATCCTGATGCTCTTTTCAGGATAGGAGCAAGGAGGGGAACACATCCAATCATGGTAAATGCTTCTGCAGTTGCATCATCAAACCAGGCAAAAGATACTGGAGACTTTAAAAAATTGAGAAGAAGTCAGCTTGGCGGCGTTATATTCGGTTGCACGAATAAAACTATAAGAGAATGTCTCTCAAAACAACTATTTGGTCAGTTAATTGGGCTACTGCATATTTCCTCAACCTCCACCCCCCCCCCCCCCTCCCCCCGGGCAAAAAAGAAAAAAAGTAAAAGAAGAAGTGGAAGAAATAAATCAAAATGATTGTGTCGAGCAGATTTGATAATGAGTTTTAGGTGTCATTTTTTGTCATATCAGTTTTTTATTTTCTTATTTTTGTTTTCCATTTTTATTCGCTATGCTTATACTTTTAATTATTTGACAGGTTTGCCAGTTCTACATTTTTCATATGTGCAGAATGTAGATTCAGGCTTGCCATTATTTTTGTTCAACTACAGTGATAAAAAGCTACACGGCATCTATGAAGCTGCAGGCCCTGGTCAAATGTATATCGATCAATATGCTTGGACGTCAGATGGTTCTGTCCGAACTCCTTATCCTGCACAGGTTTAAAATCTGTCTTTTCTTTTTGGGATTTTTGCTTTGGTTGATGCTTCTGGTTTAGTCCAAAAAACTCAACGCTTTGCTATTTCTTTATGAAGGTTCAAATACGTGTACGTTTGCTCTGTCAACCGCTGCTAGAAAATCAGTTTAAACCAGTAATTAAGGATAACTATTATGGTCAGAACCATTTCTTGTTTGAGTTAGATCATGTTCAAGCTGGTAAATTAATCTCCATACTCTCGTCTAGTCCATTTCCTTCAAGTAGTATCCCATCACAAAACTTTGCAAAACAGAGAAGTATATTCCAATGTTTACCTGCCAATGACAAAAGAGAGGAAAATGGACGTTTTCTGTCACGAGATAATTTTTCCTACTCATCTGGTTTGAATGGGAAATTGTGGACTAGAGACACTTCTCCTCTTTATTCAAATAGTAACCAGCAGCCGGAGGTACTATTAGATAATCAGGCAGAATTGGATGAAAAGGATCTGATGTACATAAAGCTTAGAGAAATGTCTCTTCAGCGTGAATTTTCACGTGGCATTACAGATGGGCCTTCAAATGAAGCCACCACTGCAGTCGTACCTGCGTCGATAAATCAAGCAATCATTGGGCAAGAAACTTTGCAGGAAGAGCTGCCACTTGGAGAAGAGCAGAATGTAGACTGCTCCGGTGACTCAACTGGTTATGCATCTGTTATAGCTCAGGTTGTTCATCTTTTTGTAGTATCTGCTGATTTGTTTGTCCGACATCTTATTGCTTTATATGACTTGGGCTATTTTGTTGGTTGCAGCTTCTTCAAGAAATGGAAAAAGAAAAGCTTAAAAGGGATAATTTGGAGCGGAGGATGGTAAGCCTTATCCCTTTTCAATCTCAGCATTATGGCGACATCTCTATTCTGTGGTTCCATCCACTAGCTTTCCTAATTGCTCTCTATGGATTATTGATGATGCTATAAAACATGCATTGAATTTTGAACACTTCTATGTTAACATAATTGTGACTATACTAAGAATATGAAACAATATGTATAACTAAGTGTGGTATCCAATGCTATATTCAATGAGATGAACAACAAGCAAATTTGGATTTTCTCCTATAGTCTGTTTCAACAATTTTAACTGTGCGGTTTCATTACTTTTATTCTGCATTTTTTACTGTATCTGCATAATTTAAGGATATATTGGGACTATATTAAGAATATGAACTAATAGGGGATGTAATAGGGTTTCGTAGTGGGAACTGCTGTAGCCAAAATGAAACAGATTTATAACTGAGTGTGGTAGCTAATTTGATATCCCTTGAGATGAACAACAAGAAAATTTGGATTCCCTAAACCACTATAGTCCGTTTATAGGATTTTCACTTTGTCTGGTCTCATATCGTTTTATGCATTTCTACTGTATGGATTGGGAGTTGGTAATAAATATTCTAAAGAAGAGAAGGATGGATTGGAAGTTATTTCTCCCCTTAGGTACATTCACAGCTGAATATATACAGATAAGAAGTAATTACCTGGTAACTCTTGGTGGTTTGGCATTTCAGGCTCGTGTAGAACAAGAGATTAAACAGTTAACATATAAATGTATGATGCTGGAGTCCTCAAATACTGTTTGTACACGTGCTGATGAAATGATTATCGACCATACTGATGATGCACACCTGAAGCATGAGATGATTTTCCTAACTGGAGGATATGATGGCGTGTCATGGTTATCTGCATTGGACTCGTATTTGCCTTCATTCGATGTGTTAAAGTCACTAAAACCAATGAATTCAGTCCGTGCATATGCCTCGGTTGCAAAGCTGAACGGAGAATTTTATGTATTTGGTGGTGGAACTGCAACCGTGTGGTACGACACAGGTACAGTCTGCACTTCTCTGCCCCCTCATCAACCCCCCTTCAAGTTGCTGACACTGATACACTTTACTTTTGAAGTTGAATCGTATAACACAGCTGATGATGAATGGACTGTGTTACCTTGTATGAAAGAGAAAAAGGGTAGCTTAGCTGGTGCAGCTTTGAAGGACAAAATATTTGCAGTTGGTGGTGGAAATGGGATTGAAAGTTTTTCACAGGTTGAAATGTATGATCCTCAAGTAGGACGATGGATCAATACACAATCCATGTTGCAGAAGGTTAACACTTTTGATCCTGTTGTATTTTGTATGTTCTATTATTGTTTCCTTTGGTGATAATATGGTTTAACCCAGAGAAACAAAAAGCTTTAATAAATCTACAAGTCTGGTGTTTGTTTGGCCCTGTAAAAATAATTTGCAGTGTGACAGACAATTTCAGTCCAAAATCCAAGTTACTGACAAAAATGCTGTTTTTGTAATAGACTTCAAAGTTATTCTCATCATCTTAAATTTTGTAGCAAATCGATAAGACTTCATCTTGTCTTTTGTCCCGTTGTTTAATCCTCTTGGCAGTATATATTAGTATAAAGATATTAAGAAAACATTGATAAGTAAGATGGTATGGGGAAATAATTGGTTAAAGTGTGTTTTTCTGTTTATTATTATTATTATTATTTTTTAAATGGGGGTAGGGGAAATTGGGGAGGGGATATTACAATATGGGGAATCAAACCTGCACCAACAAGGCAACAAGGTGAAGTTCAGGTAACTAACCAACTGAACTACTAAATATTCCCCAGTTGTTTAGTAGTGTTATCTACAATAGCCCGTTTTAAAAGTGTTATCTACACTAGTGAAAGCAATTGTGGGAAATACTTGCTAGCAAAGGTAGGAACTCCAGGACTTCCATCTGCCTGTGATTAGATTAGTTAGTGTCTGGCAGACATCTCATTTGTTTCAAGTGATAAGTTTTCTCCTCTGATGTGACTGTCTTCCTTTTCTGTATATTTGCAGAGATTTGCTCTTGCTGCGGCAGAACTTAATGGGGCATTATATGCTGTTGGTGGATATGACGGAAGCAATTACCTGGAGTAAGTTGTAGCACACTTCCATTCTTTTTCTGCTATGAAATGTGTTAATGATACTTTCTATGTGAGCCTCGTTTTCTTGAACCATGAGATTATAATTTTCCATGGTCTTCCCCAAGAAGTTGAGATGCTTGTACATTCCCACATGCACCTTTTGTAAAATGCTAACTCTTAGGGGTCGTTTGGTTGGGAAGTTATCGTGGGATAAGTTATCCCACCATATATATGAGAGAACTCATCCCATCACTATGGTATAAATGGTGGGATAATCCAAGGACTACCTAATACCTCCAACCAAACGCATGATAAAATAATCTTGCATTTTATCCCGGGATTATTATACCTTATACCTCATACCAAACAACCCTTTAGGTATTTCACAAGTATAGAGAAATGCTATTGTGCCATTAAGTTAAGATTATCTGCAATATGTAAAGACTGTTTGTATCCAAGTTTATGCTTTATTATCCTGTAGCATCTTTCATACTAGCTTTTTCTTCAGGACTGCTGAAAGATTTGATCCCAGAGAACATTCCTGGTCAAAAGTTGGAAGTATGAGCACAAAAAGAGGATGCCATTCGTTGGTTGCCTTGAGCGGGAAATTGTATGTTCTTATCCTTTTTTTTTTGTATCTTAGTGATGTTTACTGACCTTAAGGGTAGAGGTTTTTTCCCCTGTGGGGTGGGGGGGTGGGTGGGATTTCTTTATCGTGGTTTTCAGCATCTCCTAAGTGTGTTAGAAAATACTCTTGACAATTTCTTTTAGCTTTGTAAGTCTTTCCATTTTAAAAAAAAGTAATTTCCTTTTGCTTTAACATTGCTATATAGATATGCACTTGGTGGCTACAATGGATCTACAATGGTGCCTAGCGTTGAGATATATGACCCCCGTCTAGGAACATGGATAGTTGGTGAGCCAATGAACCATTCAAGGGGATATTCAGCTGCTGCTGTTCTAAAGGGAACCATTTATGCCATTGGTGGGGTTCAATCCAATGAGGAGATAGTAGACGTGGTATGTAACCTTATCTCGTTGTTCATCTCATACTTAGTTTTATATTGCTCCTGGTAGCAAACTCTCATGTGTTATGGCTGCAGGTTGAATGTTACGAGGAGGGTGAAGGTTGGCAAATGCCTAGCTTGAGGGCTATTGGGAAAAGGTGTTTCTCCTCTGCTATGGTTTTAGAGGAAGACTGAACTCTGCTTTGATACAGAAGCTGATCTGGAGCTATAGGAGGTGGTTTCTTCATAGAATCTAATGCCATCCTTTGTCCGGCAGTATTTATATCTATTATTTTGAATTTGTGGATAAGATTTGTATCTGTTCCTTCTGCATTTTGTGCATACAAGCTTGAAGGAGTTTTCTCAACTTTTAGTAGTAGTAAAGTGGTTTTTCTTTGCTGGAAAACAGTAAATAATAGATCGTATTGCTATTTATCTTTCCTATGGCTCTTTTTCCAGTAAAATTTCTGCATAATAGGTAGTTGCTTTTATCTGAAGGAATCAGTTTCTGGGAATGGAGAACTTGTTGTGCAAAGTGGTGGCATCGACTCTGATGGAGTCCATGCCACCCATGGATACAACCTCAGCAAATCCATCTGGGTCTTTGTTCCCTCCGAAGGATACGTCTGAAGATCCTTTTAGTATAACCACCAAATACTGGGAAAAAAAGAAGAAAATTTCATTAATTATTGATGTATATATCATACACTAGATAATGTGGCCCGTGCTAATACTATAAATGGTATGTTTTGGGGCTAATAATCGAGTTTTTGAAGCGATTGTTTGCGTGGATAAAAGAATAAGTTTTTTTTATCACAAATCTGTATTTTCTTTAACGCTATTTAAGGCATAATAATACTACTCACATACAACATTTTAAAAATATTTTATGTTGTCAATTATCATGATTTATAGTATTTTTACTATAGATTCACTTCAAGAATCAGTGGAATTTTTTGTATATTTTTCAAAACATATTTTATATTGTCAATTATCATGATTTATAGCATTTTTACGCAATTTTTAAATATAAAAAAAAATAAGACAAATAAATTAAAATGGACCCAATATATATTATTTTTGTTGTCTCAATTTATGTGACACAAATGAAATTTGGAGAGTCATTCAAATTTTCATATTTTTTAAAAAATGTTTTAAGTTATTAATTATTGTGATTTATGATATTTTTATGTAACTTTCAAATAACGTACATTACTGGTCACTTTGTCGTATTTTATGTGATATGGATAAAATTACAAAATTAACTCTTTTAAAATGTCTTTAAGATATTTTAAGTTGTTAATTATTATTATTTATAATACTTTTTTTGTAATGTTAAAATGATATGTGTTATTTTTTCTGTTCCAATATATGTGAGTCTGATAGAATTCTGAGAGTCAACGTATTGTATTATATAACTTTTAAATATTTTAAATTGGTAATTATTGTAATTTTTAATGCTTTTTAAGACATTAGTAAATGATATATGTTGCTTCCTTGATTGAGACTTTTTCATTTGTGACACATATATATAGATATTTGGTGCCCGTGCCAGCACGGGCCCAATAAATATTAATTTTTTTTGTTTTAATTTATGTAATATAAATGGAATTTGAAGATTAGTCGATTTTTTTATATGTTTTCTTAAAAATATATTTGAAGTTATTAAATTGTTGTGATTTATAGTATTTTTGCGTTAGTTTTGAATAATATAGGTTACTCATGTTTCAATTCACGTGAATAATCATAAATATTTTCAGTTGTTAATTTATTGTGAATTCTAGAAATTTTGACGTTATTTTCAAATAGTACATCTTACTTATTCTATTCCAATTAGTCAACCAAATTTCTTATATGATTTAAAAATATTTTTAACTACTAATTATTGTGATTTATAGCAATTTTTATGTAACTTTTAATAATATATAATTTGTTCAAATTCATATGACAATGATAAGATTTCAAGAGTCAACGCAATAAAAATTTAAATTTTTTAAAAAGTTGTACCTCTAATATATTTTGTAGCTAAAATATACTCTCTCTGTCCACTTGTACTTGTCATATTGCGCTTTTTGAAAGTCCATTTGACTAATTTTCAAAGTTAAATCATATTGTATTAATTCGATATTTAAAAAATAATAATTAAATATGCAAAATCTATACAAAAAGTACTATAAATTGTAATTTTTTGCCTATGAATATGATGAAAAAACACATTGTAAAATATTAGTTAAAATTCTTATAGTTTGACTCTAAAAAGGAAATCATAACAATTAAAAGTGCATAGAGAGAGTAATAAATAGGTAATTAAATTTCAAGAAGTTTAAAATAAAAGGTTGGAAAAAAGAATTAGATAGACAACATATATTGAAAATTGAAAACATATAAATAATAAATGGGCCCAAATGAGGTCAAACTTTTTGGCTAATAAAGTAGTAGGTAATTAATGGTGTTAAATTGTCCAATAATAAATAAATTTTAAAGGTACAACCATAAAAGAAGAATGTACAACACTATCAAGCACATATCATCCAACATTTGTCATGTGCTAAGTAGTAGATATTCCCACTTATTATATATAATAATATATACATATTAGTTGATAAAGGATCCATTCTCAAAGGTTTATGGATTGAAGTTTAGAGCATTCGTATATTTGGGATAAACTCCACAAAGGGATACATTTATAAGGTCTGTTTGGGTAATGATGGAAGTTACTCTTTATAGTAAGTAAATTTTATGGTGTTTGATTACATATGAAACTAACCTATGAATTTCACTCATTATCAAAATCGTAGGCCGAGGGAAGGTAGTTGACGTCGGGCGGCAGCAAACCCTATACTGGGGTTGATCTTCAACTTTCGTATTGTGACTTTCCACTTCTTCCCTTGACTCAACTGCTAACAACAACAACAGATCCCTCAATTTCAAATCCTAATTTGCCAAAGGAGAAATCGTTTGCTGATTCAGTGAATACTAATTTTGCTGTAAATACTATTGAGGACAAATCTTTACTGAAAGATATTACATATGTGGAAGGAATCCCACAAGTCAAATGGACTGAGCAGGAGGTGATAAAGATGACTTGTATTGAGAAACTCCAATTTGCTGTTGTTGGAAAATTCTCATATGAATGGACGGATCTCGAAAAATTGAGATGAATTGTCCCTCAGCAATGCGACATAAAAGGGGAAAGCCAAATTGGATTGCTACGCAGTAAGCATATTCTAATTAGACTGACTAAAGAAGAGGACTATGTCAACATGATCTCTAAAGGGGCATTTTATATAAATTGTAAGGATGGATATTCCTACTTGATGCGTACTCTAATATATGATTCGAGATTCAAGGTATTTGAGGAGACGGCTATGGCTATGGCATGGATTTCCTTCCCTAACCTATTGCCAACTTTTTTTGTAAAGGAAGTTTTGTTTTCAATGGCCTTAGCAGTTGGAAAGCCGATCCACTTGGATGAAGCAACAATAAGAAAACAAGGCCTATTTGTGCACGTGTGAAGGTGTTGGTGGATCTCAAAGGCAAATTCCCAAATTCAGTGCAAATGAACATTGAAAATTCGAAAACAGGGAAGATAAGGTCAAATATGATAAAAATTCAATATGATTATGTATCGAAATATTGCTTTGAGTGCAAGATGCAAGGACACAATAAGGATAAATGTAAAACGGGGCAAATGCCTAGGAGAAAGGAAGAACGGACAAAACAGGTGGAGCATAATATACACCATCAAGAACAACAACCACTATTACAAAAAGGAAATGCTAGAATACTCTCAAGTGGAAAAGTTGTTGGAGATCCGGGTAACTGGAATGTAGTCAAAGATAGAAGAGGCAGTCCTGTAAAAATAAATGCACACATCACTGAAGTAGGTAATAAATTTGATGCACTCACAAAAGAAGATGATACTAACAAAGATGAGGAGATCAATAAGGATAACATGGATCGCATTGATGCTAACAAAGGTGAATCAACAAAAGAATGGGTCACAAAGTCTTTTGGTCCAATAATACAAGGTGAAAAACAAATAAAAGAAATGCACGCAACTGAATCTGGGGATCATATTTCTAATAAGGTGAGTGGGAAAGTGCAAGAAGAACCTGTTGAGACATTAGCAATCAGAAATGAAGATAACCAAGAAAATGATATCATAAACAAGAGTCCAATAAACATAAGTTCATATGACTAAGGCAGTAATTCGAAAAAGCAAAGGGAATTTATGAAGATGCCTTCAATTGATTCAGAATCGTCTTGTGCAAACTCTAACAGCCCTGCAAATCAACCAGAAAATCAATTGCAAGTGAGTGAAATAATGATAGAAAAGAAGACAAATAATAAAAGTGAAAATCAGCAAGCATATAAGCGCAAAAATAAGGAGATTGATAGGGAAATAGATGAATGCAATGATGGAGCTGTTATGGACTATTCTACAGCTGCGAGTGCAGATAGTACTCAAATAGAGATACCTCAATCTCCAAATGAGGTTCTGCATGAAATTCTTATACACAAAGAGTCAGAAGGAGAACAAATGCAAATAAATGACAACGAATCAGAGGTTGCAGATGATCACATTTATAGTGAAGCAAATTTTTCTCCAAAAAGTACTAAAGTAATGAAATCGGAAAGAAAAGGGAGAAAGCATGGTAGTGGAGATTCTAATCAAAACATCAGAATTCAGCCCAAAAGGCAGGTGACTAATAAACAACAATATTCCCTATGAAAGCACTCATTTGGAATTTAAGGTCAGTAAGGACTCAAAATGCTTTTCAAAGAGTCCAGTTGCTACATAATTTCCACAAATTCAATTTTGTTGCTTTGATGGAACCATTCCAACATGTGACATATTTGAATAGATTCACCAGAAGGCTTAGAATGGCAAAAGGGTATGCAAACAATAATGGAAAGATTTGGTTGTTTGTTAATCATGGCTTTGAGGTAGTAAAAGTGAGCAACTCTGATCAGCAATTTACTGTACAGATTAAAAATTTGGCCACTAATTTTACTAGTGTCGTTACTATTGTTTATGCTAAATGTGACCCAAATCAGATATTAGAGCTTTGGGAGGATATAGCTCAACTTGCTAGTGGTATGGATCAACCATCGATC
This sequence comes from Solanum commersonii, assembly GCA_029007595.1. Taxonomy (NCBI): domain Eukaryota; kingdom Viridiplantae; phylum Streptophyta; class Magnoliopsida; order Solanales; family Solanaceae; genus Solanum; species Solanum commersonii. The sequence continues at coordinate 10,836,583 of JAJTWQ010000003.1, read as the reverse complement.
ATAGGAGGAGATTTCAATGTGGTTCTTAACGGGGGAGAAAAAATAGGTGTCTGCCAGTGTTGGGGATTGAGGTGGAAGACTTTCAAAATTGTATAGAATCTAATGATTTATATCAAGTTCAATTCAAAGGCAGTCCTTTTCCTTGTTGGAATGGTAGGGCAGAGAGTGACTGCATCTTTGAGATATAAGATAGAATTTTGGTGAATGATGTGCTTCAGAGTAAATTCAATTTTATAGAAGTGGAGCATATTCCCAGAATCGGCTCTGATCATGCCCCACTCCTACTTTCATGTGAAACCAGGGAAATCAGATTCATTAAATCTTTTAGATTTTTAAATTTTTGGACGAAGCATAAAGGATTTAAAGAGGTGGTCAGGTTGAATTGGGATGATGCAATCTCAGTAAACCCTTTTTGGGATTTTAAGAGGAAGATAAAGAAAGTAGAGCATGCTCTTTCTTCATGGAGCAAGGATACTTTCGGGGATATCTTTCACAACTCATTATTAAAGAGGAAATAGCTAGAATAAAGGAAAAACACTTTGAAGAGTTTCCTTCTCCAGAAAATAGAGCTATTATGCAAAGGGCCAAAGCTGAATATTATAGATATCTCCACTTGGAGGAGAAATTTTGGCAACAAAAGGTAGGATATACCTGGTTTGAAAGTGGGGGATAGAAATACAAGATTCTTTCATAGCTTGGTGAAAGGAAGAAGACAAAAAATGAGAGTATCTAGAGTGTAGGATTCACACGGGCAGTGGCTGGAAAATGAGGAGGATATTGCTAATGAGACAGTAAATCACTTCCAGAGTCAATTCCACCAAGATAGGGATGAAACAAATATTACTCTACTGGAGCACATCCCAGAGTTGATCACTGAAGAGGAGAATGCTGAATTGGGGGTTGTGCCAGATGAAGATGAAGTGAAGAATGCAGTATATAAGCTAAATGGTGATAGCTCTAGTGGGCCAGATGGTCTTACAGGTAAATTCTATCACGTGTGTTGGGATATCATTGGTAAAGATATTTGTAGAATGGTACAGACATTCTATGCAGGAAGTTCGTTACCTAAATCCATTACTCGCACTAATTTGATTCTTATACCTAAAAAGGATAACATTCAGTCCTTTTCGGATATGAGACCTATTAGTCTGAGTAACTTCATTAACAAGATTCTTTCCAGGGTAATTCATGATAGACTAGTAAAGGTTCTTCCAAGATTGATTTCTTCTAATCAGTCTGGCTTTGTTAAGGGTAGAAGCATTATTGAGAATGTCTTACTGGCACAAGAACTTGTTACAGATATTACTAAAAGAGGCAAACCTGAGAATGTGATCATTAAGTTGGATATGTAAAAGGCGTATGGTAGGGTTTCTTGGTTCTTTCTTATGAAAGTACTAAGAAAAATGGGTTTTTCGAATAGTGTGGTTGATTTGATTTGGAGACTGCTTGCTAACAACTACTATTCAATCCTTCTTAATGGTCAATCACATGGTTTCTTCCATTCCACTAGGGGTGTTAAACAGGGAGACCCGTTATCTCCAGCTTTGTTTATAATCTCAGCTGAAGTTCTGTCCAGGGCGCTCAATGCTCTAATTGAGGATCCCCAGTATGTTGGTTATGGATTGCCAAAATGGAGTGCCAACATTAATCATTTACCATTTGCAGATGACACAATATATTTACTTCATCTAATGGCTATTCTTTATAGAAAATTATGTCTATTTTGCAGGACTATGAGAAACAATCAGGTCAGAGGATTAACAAGAATAAGAGTTCTTATTATCTTCACCAAAATGTAGCAGTGGCAGTGGCTAATTAGATGGAGCCAATTACGGGGATGGTAAGAGGGCATTTTCCTATGAAATACCTAGGATGCCCATTACTCATGCCAGAAAGAGAAAGGAGCATTATTCAAAACTGCTTGATAAGATAAAAGGTAGACTACAAAGCTGGAAAGGTAGAATGCTCTTATATGGGGGTACGGAAGTTCTTCTTGTAAGTGTTCTTCAAAGCATTCCCATCTATGTACTTTCTGCTATTACTCCTCCAATGTGTGTGATAAAAGAAATTCATAGAATTTTTGCTAAATTCTACTGGAGCAATAAGGAAGATGGTAGAAATAAACATTGGTCGAAATGGATAGATGTGTGTCTTCCTAAAATTAAAGGAGGTTTGGGATTTAGGTCCATGTTCGATGTATCAAAGGCTATGTATGCAAAACTTTGGTGGAATTTCAGAACACGGAATACAATGTGGTCTATCTTTATGTGGACTAAGTATTGTAAGAAGCAAATTCCTGCACTTGTTCAATGGAAAGGAGGGTCCCAAATATGGAAGCACATGCTGGAAAATAGGGAACTTTTGGAAAAAACATATGTGGTGGGAACCTAGAGGCGGCACCTCTTCTATATGGTATGATAATTGGTCTAATTTGGGTCCTTTACATATACATGCATCCGATGTGCACACTTGTTATCCTATGAAAGATACTGTTGAATTTTTAAAGGATGAGGGATGGGACTATACAATAATGAGAGGCTTTGTGCCTGAATATGTGGTGGACCATGTTCAGGCGAATCAGCATCCTGCTTATCTTAGTAATCAAGTTGATAAAGCTTGGTGAACTGAAACCAGCAATGGTAAATTCACAGTAAAATCAGTTTGGGAACTTTTAAGGAACAAGAAAGACAAAGTTGAAGACATGGTAAAATTGTGGATAAAAGAAATCTCCTTCAAAATTTCATTCTTGGTGTGGAGGATTTGGTCTGGAAAAATCCCTGTAGCATCTTTAATGCACAGATGGAATCCTGATTGCTCAAGTGACTGCAGATCTTGTGTTATTCCTGTAGAAGAGACTATTGAACATCTCTTTCTTAAAGGAGAAACAACTACTAGAATTTGGAACTACTTTAGATATGCATCAGGGATCTTGGATCCTATGCTTAATCTAAAACAATCTATAAGGTTGTGGTGGGATGTTGAAGAAAATTATAAAGTGAAATTAGTATGTCAGGCTATTCCTAATTTTATTCTATGGTTTTTGTGGAAAAAGAGGAATACTATTCTAAATGGAGGTGTATTTTCTGATTTTAGAGTGATATTAGGTATTACTGATCCAGTTTTAAAGTTTATCCATGCCAGATTCAACATAAACTGTACCAGCAATTCGTGGCCTCATATTCTAGCCGAACTAGAGCAATACAAGCCTAAGATTGGTTATAAAATTGTTAGATGGAACCCCCTCCTAATAATATGTTGAAGTGTAACACTGATGGAGCATCAAAAGGAAATCCTGGACCTAGTTCAGCAGTATTTTGCATCAGGGATCATAATGGTAATTTGGTGGTTGCTAAAGGATTCAAAATTCAGGATACTACAAACATGGTAGCAGAAGCTAGAGCTATAAGGGAAAGTCTTTCATATTGTAGTGAGCATGATATTGCTAATCCTATTATCGAAACAAACTCATTAGCAATGGTTCATATAATAGATGGAAACTGGGATGTACCATGGAATGTGGCTTTGGAAGTCAATACCATCAGGAGATTGCAAAGAAGTGTTTCATCAAGAGTACAACATTCCCTTAGGGAAGGAAATGCTCTTGCTGATTTTTTTTACTAATCTAGTTTTCTCTTTTGCAAGTGATTTTCAAATAAATCATTTTCAGGATATTCCAACCGAGGGAAGAAAATTGCTTAATCTAGATAAACAACGAACACTCTACATAAGAAGAAAGATGCAGGAACAAATGGACTACTAACCGTGATATCAGAAATCAAAATCCTTTTCAACTTATAGTCAGATTCGTTCAAGATATGGTAATAGTTCTATAAAGCTAATCTAATGTTTGAAGTTCAATAGATTTGGGTACTTACGCCCGGTGAGAGCTTAGGGCGTCTGACAGTACCAAATCAAAACATTAGCTTCTTGTGAGCATTGTTCCAATCCAATCGAATTTACAAAATCTACAAGAGGATGCATCAATTTTCTTTTGATTCAGAGTGGTGGTATTAACTGATTAAATGCTTTAATGGTGATATCAATCCCGATGGGGTTCAACCCATTGAGTGTTTGAAAAGATAATATCATTACAATGAAATAAGAAGAAGTGATTGAGATACTTAGCTGCTTTGGGAAAGATCAGATCTGCGAATGGTAAATAAAATATTGTGGAGGAGCATTTGGGTTGTCCCAACTCTCAAAAGTCGACCAACATAATTCAGCTCTGAAGCTTTGGACAAAAAACGCCATTGTTGGAGCTAGCTTGCGTGAGAAGAGAAGATGAAGCGGTGCCTTCTTGAGACTTCCAAATCTGAAGAATGGAGTTGTGTTTTTGTTCATTTCTTTTTACTTTTTGTTTTTGGTTGGGTCTTATCTTGTTTTTGTTTGTCAGTAGATGGTTCTTATGTTTTATTAATTATAAAGCCACATAATTAAATTTATAAAAAAAACTAGCCTATCGTGGAAATAGTTTCTATGAAAAAAATATTCAGTAATACTAAAAAAGTAAAAACACTCGGAGACGCTAATTTGATAAGTTCCGATTAGGATGGTAGAATGGGTAATTAATATGGGTATTCGCTCATATTTACCCATTTTAAATGGGTTGGGTATCCAACTCATTTAAAAATGGGTAAAAACGAATAATACTCATATTACTCATTTAAAAATGGGTAGTTAAATAGATAAAATGGGTAAAAGATGTGCATTCACACAAAGAGAAAAGGATCAAATGCCCCCTCAATCTTTAGCCATATTTCCAACTACACACTTAACCTTTGAGGGGGTCCTATTACCCCCCTGGACCTTTTTTTTTATAATATTAGTTCACCCTCAGACGCTGATGTGTCCACATATGTGAACTCGCCTCCGTGAGGTACGTAAGAACGTAATAAAATGTCTATGTGGAGTCCAAATAAACCTCCCAACAGTAACTTTACTCTTTATTTAACTATACATTTATTTTTTATTCTTTTCCCAAATTCATTTATCTCCATCTCTTTTGTTCTTGAACAAAAGCTCTCTTCTTTGTTCTTCATCCACCATTTTCAAAGCTTGAATTTAGTTGTTGTATCTTCTCCAACTAAGATTGAATTTAGGGTTTGCAATTTTCTCGAATTTCATAGTGAACAATCGAAATCTTCCCCAATTCGACAGCTTGATTTTTTTTTCACTTTGTGTTATTAGGGTTAGTAAGTAAAGATCTAACCTTTTCTCAGAAGAAATAGTAAGTAAGCTTTCCGAGCAACGTCAGTAATGGAAGATCGTAGAGAAAAGGAAGAAGAACTAGAGATTAGATTAGAAAGAAGATGAGATAAGAGTCTGAAAAATATCCCAACTTTGGTCGAATTTGTTGTTGTGATACTAAACTTTCACGAGGACCTATTACCTTCCTAGACTATTTAATACTGTATTTTAAACATACCACCTACCAGCCCCCCCCCCCAACACACACACCCCATCCCAAAAAAAATTAACAAAATTTTAAATTTTTTGATTAATTTTTTTTTTAAAAAAATTACCACCCCACCCTCATACCAAACCCCCCACACCCCCTACCCCTTACCACCCCCCCCCCTCCACACCCCATCCAAAAAAAACATTACTAAAATTTTAAATTTTTTCATTAAATTTTTTTAAACCTACCCCGTAACAGCCCCCCACCCCACACACCCCCTACCCCCTACCACCCTTCCTCCACGCCCCATCCCAAAAAAAAATTAACAAAATTTTAAATTTTTTTCAATAATTTTTTTTTAATTTTTTTTAAAAAAATTTACCAACCCACCCCCCACCCCCCCCCCACACCATACCATCCCCCCCCCCCCACCCCCTATCCCAAAAAAAAAGTAAAAAAAAGTTTCATCTAAAAAAAAGGACTTTCTTACTACCTTACCCTTTATCACTTTTTTTTTGTTTGTGTGAATACATATCTTTTACTCATTTTATCCATTTAACTATCCACTTTTAAATGGGTAATATGTATATTATTCGTTTTTACCCATTTTTAAATGAGTTGGATACCCAACCCATTTAAAATGGATAAATATGAACAACTACCCATATTAATTACCCATTTTGCCACCCCAGGTTATAACTTTTCCTAGGGTTGTGACTTCTCGGAATGGTCATAACTTTTCAGATAAGACACAAAAAAGCATTTGTTCATATTACCCTTTGTTGAATATAAATAGAGGGGCTTCCTCTCATTTTTCAACCACAAATTTTTTTAATCTTCTACTCTTCTTCTTCTTACATTTTTTTTGTGTGATTTATTGTCGTTGAGTGAGTTCGAAGTGTAGCGGAATATGAGGTACCACTATTCTGATAAAATAAGTCATTTTATCCTAAGAGAATAGATTCCATAACCTTGAGTACTTGAGGAAAATAATTTTGATGATATATAATTATTTTTTTGCTTGATATATACATTATGTAATGTTCCAATATATGAAGTTAACATGATGTAGTCTAAATTCATTTGTTTTTGTTAACAATTTCTCTGGTGATGTAGATATATACTTCTGAATATCTTTTTCCAAAATTTAGAGAATTGTCACAATTTGTTTTTGATGTTCAAGACAAAAGAATGACTTATATAAAATATAGTTGTTCTCTTCACCTGTTAATATGACATCTAAACAATTTAACGTGGAATACACATGCAAAGCACATATTTTAGATGACAAGAAAAATATAAAACAAATAATGTCTATAAGATATTATTAGTGAGATAAGACTAATTACATGATTGAACCTCATTAAATTGAAATAAATATATACATTATTGCATTTAACTAATAAAATATTTCATTGACCATCTTTATAGATTTGCATGGATAAAAGATATGTATGACGATTCACATTGAACATTCAGAGAAGAATCTGCAATATTATCTTTTGCTAAGCTTATTATTCAAATCTTCGCTTAAATAAACAATACTTTTTACTATAACATATATTTTTGAAATTGGTAATCACGTGCAACGTAGTGTCAAAAAACTAGTATTACTAAAAGTGGAACAAAAAAAGGCTACAAGTTGAAATACCATTTTACCCCTACACTAAATAAAAATATTATAAAATAGCTAATCAATTAAATATTAAATAGTTATTATATAATATTTTAAATTATTAAAAGTTGAAATACCATTTTAGCCCTTGCAGTAAATAAAAATATTATAAAATAGGTAATCAATTAAATATTAAATAGTAATTATATATTATTATTATTATTAGGCTTAAGTCATCTGCGACCCCTTAAAGTTGTCTACAAAATTCATTTAGACACTTCAACTAGGACTAGTACCTATTGAACACTTCTATTGTTCAGAATAAATACCTATTTGACACTTTTAGCGGACATGGCAAGGAAGGTGTAATACACATCCATTCAGCGTGTCAGAACATATTTTTGATTTTTTTTTTAATTGTAAAATCTCTCTCTTCTTCCTTCTTTCTTAGCCATAACTTCTTCCAAAATCAGTACCATTTTCGCCGTTGCCGTCGATATTGCCACCATCACCTTCCACCCTTTTCTTTTCTCCTGCCTCCTCTTCCTCTCCCTCCCCCTCCCCTTCACCTCTATCGTAATCAACTATGGAAACACCATTACGATTTCCTTCTCCATTTTCTTTAAATTTGCTTGATATTGTGATCTTATTTACTGGAAAATAGAGACTCATACAATGACTACTCTGTTTCTTCTTCCATTTTTTTTTTCTTATTGAAAAATACATCTAACAAATTAGATTTAAAATAAAAAACGAATCACCTCTCCTTCCTCCTTTCTCCGTGTATTGCTTAGATGATTATGCAGTCAATGATTTTATTGATATCTAAAATTATAAATGGTTCATATTTTGTAGGTTCATGTATTGATTAATTTTTATGTATGTGTAATTTGCTATTTTCAACTTAAAAAACAGATCTGAAAAAAATTTAGTGGATTAAGAGGATTTGAAGGTGACAACGGCTATGGTGGAGGACGGGGCAATGGTGACGACGACTATGGTTGATAGTAAATCTGTCTCTACTTCATAGAAATTCTCAATGCATCATTGGACATTGCAACAAGTTGCTTGATCTGTAGCTGGGTGGATGACAACTTCAATTTTTTCTATTTTCTTTTTTTTTCGTCAAAATGCCACATGTACGTCATTGATTTGTCAATTTTTCACGTCATCGTGAGTGTATTACACACATTTCATACTTTTAGCTGATTGTCAAAAAAGTGTTCAAAAGGTTCAAATTTGAATTAGTTGAGATGTTCAATAGGTACAAGTCCTAGTTGAGGTGTCTAAGTGAATTATGCGGACAACTTTAAGGGGCCGTCGATGACTTAAGCCTCATCATCATCATCATCATCATTATCATCATCATCATCATCATCATCATCATCATCATCACCAGCATCATCATTATCATCATAATAATAATATACTGAATTCTAAAAGTGGAAAGGTGTCAAGTCAAAAATAAAAAGAAGAAAATATTCATAGAAAATTGTTAGACATTTTTATCTTTTTTAAAAATAAATTAGTTACATTTTTTTCCAAAAAAATTGTTTTATTTTTATTTTTCTCCTTCAATTTACTTAACATAATATATATATATATATATATATATATATATGCATTTTAATAATCTGCTTCAAAGTATTTCTTATTTCTAATTAGTTTATTTAAAAGATTAACTCCATTATTCACACCTTTTCATTTTCATAACTTCCATATCATAGTAAAGGATGGTGAATTAGAAAGACATTAATGTTTTCATGAAGTAGCATACATTCATCTTAATGCATTAAATGAATTAGAAATTTTGATTAACTTTACACGTTGGAATATACAAAAGCCCTAAATTCCAATAACCAAACCCCCCTTTTTTTTTTGTTGCATTAACACTTGGAAATAACTAAACCCCCCAAACTTCTAATAACCTAAACCCCTGATTTCTTTGCTTCATTAATAGAACATTTTCTAATAACTACAACCCACGAAATTTTAATAACCAAAACCCCACATTTCTTGGCTGCATATTTCTCAATTATTGCATAGCCAATGGTAGTTACATATACTTTCATGATGCAGGTTATTGCATGCATATTTTTATTTTCTTCCTGAAATGTTTCTTAAGCTTAATTAACACCTTTGAATATTTTTTCAATTTTTCTCTATGTCTTAAATTATATATGTGTTATTTTTTTAGTTTTGGTTTTATGAAAATTATACCTTTTTATTTATTATTTTTCTCTTTTATTTGCTTTAACTATCCACCTTCTTATCTCAAATCTAATTACCTATTCAATCGTTACTAGTAATATATATCTATAACTCTTATACTTTTCATATTCACAACCTTTAAATATTTAATTTAAGATTTTAAGATAACTTTTGGCATTCCTCCAATTTAATTTATATAAATCATCTTCTTTGTTTCATGAGATCCTTAGATATCCTTTTCATTAAATAGTTAAAGTAGTGAAACATTTATATCATTTTTGTTCTATTGATTCATTCCTTAGTTTGACTCGACAAAGAAGGATCTTGAATTTTGATTGACTATTGTAACACCTCAGAATTGATCACACTAGAACAGCAGGAAAGTGGGTGAACCATGACAGGGTTCACAGACCCTGAACGGAACCATAGTCCGTCGACCTGTTCGTGGTTCACACTCAACCCAACATTGGTGGACCACGGGACCCTTCACGGGCCATGGATCCCCACACGGACCGTACTAATGCTCGTGAGAGTGAGGCAGAACCTCCCAAGCTCTAACATCAGACCACGGGACCTTTCACGGGCCGTGGGAGGGTCCGTGGACCTAAGCCAACAGACCACCAGCCCAAGTGAGGGACCACGGTGACCTTCACGGTCCGTGGTAGGGCTCGTGGATAGGACCCCCAAAATCAGTAGCCACTGGACAACAGGCCACGACCCATCCGACGGTCCGTGGTCAGGCCTTGCCAGATTTTAAGTGGGGTCATTTTGGTCTTTTCCCCTATGCGTTGGACACATAAACTACATCGTCTAACCTCTAAACTATATAATTTTGGTCAGTTTGAGCCTAGAAACTTAATCAGAACATACCCTAATCGATCATTCACCAAAATTATTCAAACTTAGAACAAAATAAGAGGAAAAAGGCTCCAGTTTTCCTTAGAACAATCAGCAGGGTTCTTTCAAGTTTTAGTTCGAAATCGAAGATTTCTTTGTGGATTTCGTCACCAAGTATGTGAGATTTCACTAATGGGTTCCTTTCACCCATTAGGTCCCTAGAATTCAGTCAGATTCTTGATTCCTTTCATTATGTTTAGACTTAGGGTTTCTAAAACATCAGATTATTGCGGTGATTTTGCTGTTAGATTAATCCTAATCAGAATATTATGTTTTTGTAAGTATGTTTCTCAATTCTTTCATGAAATTCAGAACCCTAGTTGTGTAGATTCGTTTAGTTCATGAATTACACTTAATAGGTCATTTTATACAGATATACATGCATTAGTTGTTAAATGTTTCATTATCAATACTTAATGTTGCATTCTCAGTTAGCATGTCAAAATCTTAAGCTATCCAATTTATTTTAGTTATGTTGTATTTTATTCATTCTATTGGGAGTAGGCTTAATATCGAGTTGGACTAGGGTTAGTCACGCTCATTGTCCCCTACGTGCCCTCGTAGGTAAGTCCCCTCTGTGGGCATCATAATTAGTGATCATGCCAGCCATGCCTTTATACCCCTGGCAAGGTATATTGGGTCCTCTCGATGGGGCGTATACATCGAACTCTACATCTAGCTCATGTGGTTTTATGTCGGTTAATAGTAGCTCCCACAGTAAGACTTCAGTGCATTTGACTAGGTCTTCACTTATGTTTTGGTATTCAGTCTCAACATGTTGTTTACTTGGTCATTGCATTCCATTTAGTTCATATTTAGTTTGTTGAGTATATTCATCATGTTCATCTTATAACATTGATCAATATGCTCTATTCAGTTATGTATATATTGTTTAGCTTTATCCTATCCTGCATGCTTAGTACCTTTTAAGTACTAAAAAATACTCTGCGCTACATCTTCTCGTGATGTAGGTTCAGGCCTGCAACATTCAGATCGATTGTAGATCAGTTCTCGATCCATAATCAACATTATCAGTGGTGAGTCCTCATTCTTTGAGGACGATAAACATGTTTTCTTTTACCTTTAGTCTTTCAGTTTCAATTTTTCTAGAGTTAGCTGGGGGCATGTTGATGAGTCCACGATTTGGACTCATTTTGTGTTTTAATTAGAAAGATTTAGTGTCCTCAAATGCTTATTTTATGCCAATAACTGATGTAAAATTCTTGATTTCCAAGTATTCGGATTGAGGAACAAAGCATGGATACTAATTTGCAAAACAGAATAAAGCGAGCTTAAATAAGGAAGAAATGAAGGCATGGTAATCGCCATGTACCTTTGGCGAGTCATCGAATGACCACCATCTCTCCTAAAGTTCTAGTGTGCTAGGCCTTGAAGGAGAAAATCAATTTGGTGAGAAAAAGGAGCAGTCGGCATGTCACCAAGTGGTTTCGCGATGCAATGTTGGATTGCCCAAAGTTATAGAACTTGAGGATGCTGAAGGAAAAAGCAGAAAGGCGATAGAATTGACCAAAGGGCGGATTGATGAGTTGATCGGTGAGCCCAACTTACTGCATCGAATGTCCCTTCGCAATATATTTTTGGCGACTATAAATACGTTTTCAAACATTAATCTAAAGAGGCTTTTGAATCATAATTTTTATCATATTTTTGGAATCAGTTTGAATTTTGATTTTTGAGACAAGTTTTCCTTAGCTTTGAAGAATTGAAGTTTTCCATTTTTGAGAAATTGGAAATGGGACTTTGAGATTCTTCAATTTGGACCTTTGTAAAGATGAAATTAATCGTATCCAGTTGATGGAAACACAATTTGGTAACAATTTTTATCTTTTTATGATGTCTAGCTAAAATTCCAATTCTTAGGGTGTGATTATGTGATTATGGACTGATTTAGCTTGTGGGCATTGTTAATTGTTAGTTTAAATGTCGTTTAGAAGTCGTTTTAATCAATAATTGTGGTTCAATTTAAAGAATTGTAGTTGCAAATGCAATTCTACCTTCGTGTTTTTGACTTGCTCGAGATAGAGGTTTTAAAACCATGATCACTGAATTGATGGTCTGTGGGTAATGGGTTGTCATGGGTTTAGCTCGAGAGAGTGAATCCTAAACCCTTTTCCACACATTCAGCTCGAGAGAGTGAATGGACTAAAGTGTAGGCCATTCTTATTTGCATGCTTGTTGGTGTTCGAGAGAAACCATCTTGATTTGGGGTAAATTGTTCAAGAGAAAGTTTATCTCTTACAAAGTCTAGCTTATTCACTAATTTACAGCTATTTACTAACATTTGCAATTACCCATTTGTCTACATTAGCCTATAATCGAATCACATCCCAAGAACCTGTCTCATTATTGTTATTTCATAATATTTGCTATTGTTGTAGCTGATAATTAAAACCAAAACCCCCTTATTTGACACTCGTGTCACCCCTTGATTTACATTATGTTTTTATTCGGTAATGTCTATTCCTATGATTGACTTGAACATATTCATACTTTCCTATTGAATCTTAAACACGTACCGCTCCTTGTGAGATTCAACCCTAACTCATTTAGTTGGGTTATATACTGACTAATGATCATTGACGCTTAGAACTGGATTAAGTGTCCTTGATAACATTTTTTCAAGTCAAAATGGCGTCGCTGCCGGGGATTGGTGTTGGTTAAGATTCTTTAGTTAAGTTGAATTTGTTCTTGTTAGTTATAGTTGAATTTTGTTCTTGTTAGTTATAGTTGAATCTACTTATTTTTAGTTTTGGTTTGCTTGTTTGAGTGTGAACGGAAGCAATGGTAGTCAAGTGGGCCTCCAAGATGACATCGACAACCTTAACGATGTCAATGAGCCTAATGCTAATGACCCTCATCTTGTGGGTGGAATTGGTGCCATTCGCTTGCCTTCGGCTGAAGGGAATGCTATGTTCCATATTGCAAGAACTATGTTGCAGCTCTTGCTATGGAAAGGGTTATTTGGTGGGTTGACTCATGAGGATCCCCATGAGTATATTAGAAACTTTGTTGATATTTGTGGGCCGTTCTTTTTGAAGAACATATCCCAAGAGTCAGTCCGATTGAGGTTATTCCCATTTTCTTTAATGGGAGAAGCATGTAAGTGGCTGGCTGAATTGCCATGAGAATCAATCACTTCGTAGGAAGAGCTTGTCACCGCATTTCAAGTGCGATTTTTCCCTCCTTCGAAGATGATGATTCTTCGGGACAACATTCAGAGCTTTAAGCATTTGGAGGGTGAACTAATTCATGAGACTGGGCTGCGATTCAAAAAGTTAGTGCTGCAATGCCCAACTCATGGTTTGCCTGACAACGTTTGCTGTAATATTTTTACCGAAGCCTTGATTCGGTGAACAAGGGTGTAGCTGACCAACTTTCTCCGGGAGGTTTGATGCAAAAACCTTACATCATTGCAGCCTAGCTTCTGGATGGTATGACCACAATTAATCGGGCTTCATACACCCACGAAGATCAGGTCTCCCCTCTCACATTTAAATTGACCAAAGAGAAACTTTATAAATACCAAGAGAGGGATCAGAACATGGAAAAGATTATGACACAAGTTGACATTTTGTCCAAATATGTCATGGGAGCTGGTACTCGAAGTGTCATCGTTGTGGGTGTCGGGTGTGTAAACCCTGATGAGGCCAATTTTGAGGCTTTGTACAACGAAGAGGTGAATTTCCTAGCCAACTATTGTGGTGGTTATCGTTCAAAATACCTGAGGTAGGGTGGTAACCAAGGTTGGAACATGGATGATGGTTGGAAGGATCGTGATAGAGAGTGGAGGGATCGTAACCCCACTTGGAAAGAGAGAGACGGGGAGAAGGATAGATATATTCCTTCCCATGAGCGCTAAAAGCCAAAGGATTTTGAGGGTGGTCGGTCCGAGGATATGATGTCTCGTATTCTCAACAAGGTTGAGGGGTCAGACAAGATTTTGAAAGAGATAAAGGAAAATGTGTTGACCCTTAGCCAGACGGTTACCTCCTATTTTGTCTAGATCAAACAGTTGGAGACCCAAATGGGTCATATCTCGTCTTATTTAAACCCGAGACAACAAGGGGGTTGCCTTGTGACACTATGGTCAACCCTAAGAATGAGGTTTGAGTGTGGACTTGCATCGTGACGTGACGTTAACTAAGGCGCTTTGTGGGAGGCAACCCAAGTTTTATTTTTTATTTTTTTGTTTTTGAAATAATGGTGTGCTGGTTGTGTAGTTAAAGTGTGGAATGTGTTTGGAAAGTGCAGATTGACGAGCTAAATGTCAAGTCAGCGACTTACCGAAGAGGTCGGCGAGCCCGACTTGGACCGCCGTTAGACTTAAGGAATTTTGAAATTGGACTCTATAAAACTTGGCGAGCCTAGGAGAAGATTGGTGAATCACCGACTACGCCGGCGATCTCAATTTTGTTCGCTGTTTGGATCCCCACATTAACTGGAGGTCCTATAAAACTCGGTGAGGTAAGTACCCAATCGACGTGTCGCCGAGTGGGTTGGCGAAAAAAACTAATGTCGTCGAATGGGCAAAAACTGGATGGTTTTTAAAGGCCAAAAGTTCAAAATCTTTCACATTCCCTCACTTTTCAACTTTCCAAACACATACCCAAAATAGTTTTTCCTGTATTTTTGTGTTTTTATTGCATTTTAGTTGTCTATTGTGTGTTCGGAGTTGGAGTCGTTTCCTCTTAGCTTTAGAACTTTCATATTCGGCATTAATGGTTGGTTTTTCGAACCCCGAATTCATATTTTTGTAATTTTACTCATTTGCAATTGTTCTTATCTTAGCTGTGTGCTGGGCCTCTCTGATTGTGTTTGTATGCTTGAATGCCTGTTTTAATTTGAATATCACGCCTATAATGCCTAAATCGTTGATTTCCCAAATATTGTGTGCCTTAAAATTGATTAAAATTGTTGGGTTGTACTTAAATGATGTTGAGTCTAGTCGGGTGAAGTCTAAGTAACCTGCATTTGTGCCAAATGGCGTATTTTGCCCAATGATGGAGCGGTTGACGTCATTCTTAAGGGTAAAAGTTGTCAAATGGCCAAATTTGGTCAAACCGGGAGAAGTCTGAGTACCCCGGGGGCATGGGTGTAATGGGTCTTGGTGTAATTGAAGGAGTGTATGTTTTGATTTTGTTTTCGGGGTCTGCAGGGTTGAATTTTGGAAGTTGGGTTGAAAGTAGGCATGTTGGGAAGTTTAGCGAGCTGGGTCGAGCTCGCTAAACCACTCGGCAGTTCATCGAATTCCTCCTTTATCACCTTTATTTTCATGATTAATTGAGTTTGGGGTCTGTAACTTTCGGCGAGAAGCATGAGTTAGCCGAGTGCACTCGGCGATTCACCGAAAGACTTCCTTGATCGCCCTTTCTGCTACCCTAACCCTTAAAATGCACTGTAACTTTTGGCGGTCTAGTCCTTGCTCGCTGAATGCTGTCAGTGTTTTGCCGAAAGGCCCTGTCCCATCGTCGACATGCCATTTTTCTAGAAACTTTTGAACTAATCCTTTTGGAGAGCCCGATCTGGCTCACCGAAGTGATTCGACCACTCGCCGATTGGTTCGGAGAGTCTGTCTGCAACTATTTTCTGCAACTTTTCTTGAACTGTTTCTCACTCTCTATAATGTGTTTGCAGATATGGCTAGACCTAAAGTAGCTAGTAGAGACATGCCGCCCCGCAAGAGGGCCAAGGGAATAAAGTTCAACGAGAATGCAGCTGCATCCATTGCTAAGGCTACCAAACTTTCCACAACAGGTGGGAAGGGAAAAGAAAAGGGCAAGGCACCTGCACCTGCATCACTGGAGGTCAGCTCCAATAGTGACGACATCTATGCTATTCACCTCACCACTTCTAAGAGTGAAGGTGAGCATCAGGCTACAACTTTTGAGCTTGAAGATGAGCTACTAGCAGCCTAGAGAGCGGAGCTACATTCAAAGAAGAAGAACGATCTGTCTAGGATCAGGACCTCTCAGGCCACTAGTGCTCCTTCCGCTCCAGCACAGTTTGTGGTCTTAGCACCACCGGTATAAGGTCCTCCCCCATGGTCTATGAACAGACTGAAGACTGAGGGGCTGAGGACCATCACAGAGGAGAAAAGGCTGTCTATTGATGGTGTCATAGATAGATACCCTAAAATTATGAGCTGCTTGAGGTCACACAGATTCCAACTATACACTATGACCAGTGGCCCGTACATTCCAAATTGGTTCAAAGAATTCTATAGTGCATATAGTGCCCTGGTACCACAAGGGAAGAAACTAGCTGCCAAATTCAATCCGGTAGACCATGTGTTTGTCAGGGGCAGAAAGGTAAAGTGTGATAGTGATGTTATCAATGTAGTCTTGGAGTGCTCAAATGATATTATTGGTGACTGCCAGCATATGATCAGGACAAAAACGCTGGAGAACATGAAAAAATGGTTGGCCCCTCTGATATCAGACGATACTCACAAGTGGCTTGAGGTTGGGGCAACTATTGAAAAAAGGACCTCAATGTAGTAGCGAGGTATTGGTTTAGCTTCATCAACAAGACCATTATGCCATCCCAGAATGAGTCAATTCTCCACCACACCAAGGCTTTCTGTTTGGGTTGCATCATTGATGAGACGAGGCTAAATCTGGGGATAATTATTGCACATGAGATGCTTATGAGGGACAAACATCGCCAGACTTTCCTTCCCTTTTTGATGCTAATAATCAATCTGTGTAGACGAGCTCGGGTGCCCAGAGATGAGAAGAAGGATGTGGAAGTGATTCCCACATATTCCATCGACATCCGGACGATTGAGGCGAAGTACTTGAAAAATGAGGCGGAGAAGAAAAAAGCAGCTCCGGTAGACACTTCCCCGGTTGTGGATACAAATGCACTACCTGTAGAGGCACCTTTGCCTAATTCGACCCCAGGTCCTTTAGGTACATCTAGTGCTACCCCTTCTGTTACTCCTAGTTCCTCTACTGCTTCTGTGCCTCCCAGATCTGGTACTGCTGCTGCTTCCCGACCCCTGCTCACTTAGGCTGCATTACTACGGATGGGGCAGCTAGACCATTCTAGTGATCGTCGTGCTACCTAACTTGAGGCCTCTATTCTGGGAATAATTCAGACAGCCATCGTTGATGCTATGACACATTTAAGTGCTACCATTGATGCCTTTGCTTCTAGGATAACGGTGTGCGAGTGTGGCCAAGGGACCACTGAGTAGGTGACGACTCTAAAAGCCGCTATTGCTGTGCTGAGGAGAGATGTGGACCAGCTGAAGTCCATAGACATGTCTTATGATTTTTTGTACGTGGAGATCCCAGTTGTGCCAGTAGAGCTAGATATGCCTCCGGCTACCACCAGAGATGATGTTCGAGTTGGTGAGGTAGCTGATCCCGAGTTTGAGGCTGAAATGGATGAAGAGATACTTGAGGTTTTTGAGGAGGCTTCTTATGAGGGCCTTACAGAGACTGGGGATGCCATGGTAGATGCAACTGTGCAGACATCTTTGGTAGACACACCTTTGGTAGCCCCTTAGTGGACCTACTACTTCTGAGATGCCTCCGGACACTTATGCCCATGATCAGAGTGTTGCACAGGGCACTGATACCCCTACATGTGGAGAGACTGTGTAGACATGACCCCTATTTACCTGCCTCTCTATCATATTTTTTATAAGTTTTTGGATGTTTATTGCATTTGAGGACAAATTTCTTTTGTTTGTGGTGGGGTGAGGTATTTCTATACCCATCTCTTGTTTTGATGATATTTTTTTTATATATTGGGTTTTGTGCTTCATATTGTGTTTTGACATTGTTTTTGTGGATATTTGAGCTTGTGGCTCCTTGTTTTAATTATAAATGGTCTTTGACCCTTTTTGAAAATTGTGCCACCTCTTAATTATGTTTGAATGTGCCAGTTCTTTTGCAAATTTGAGTATCGGTCTTGTTTAGTACCGATGACTTGAATAGTGCTCAAATCGAACAAAAATGAATGTGCGGCTACGATGAGGCCAAATAAAGTTGCATAGGGAATATGTGAACTTTTTACATCTCATTGTGACTAGCCGATTATCAAATTGAGTCTCTTGTGATGAACATAGCACACTAGCGAAAGTGTGGAGTCTTGTTTGACATTGATATCAATGCCTTGTGTGATGAGCTTACCATGAACCATGCATGATGACACCTAGAATTTTTTCCGTTGGTCCGATTGACTAAGTGATGCAAGCTCTTGAAATGATCTTAGGAAACAATTTTAAAGAGTGAAACAATTTGACATTATACCTCTTTTGTGGCCTACCTTGTGAGTGTGTGAGCTTTGTTTGAGCACCCTTTGAGCCCTACCCTTTTCTTGGAAGAAACTTGATGCAATTGTGACCTTTCTTTATCCATTACGCATAATCCTCATGATTTGTGGTTTGTTTGAATAGCCAACTTAGGCCAAAAGTCTAAGTTGGGGGTGTGGTGAACAGAGAAGGTAAATCAAGAAGTGCAAAGAAGGCCCCTTTTGGCCCATGGTTTTGAGAAAGATGGAACCCCTCCATACAAAAAAAAAAGAAAAGAGAAAAAGAAAAGAAGAATGAAAAGTAAAAAGAATGAAAAAGTTTTGAAATAAAGTTGTGAAAATGCAAAAGAAATGGGGTGTCCAGTATTCCATGGAAAGTGAATAAAGGGGTGACTTATGGACATGAATAAGAATGGTGAAGAAAAGGAAAGAAAGTGTTTTTCATACCACATTTCATGAGGATAGGAGATACTGAGCCTAAATGACCATACCTTTACACTCAGCCCTGTTACGAGCCTTGAAAAGACCTTTTTGATCTTGAGTGAGTTGAAACAAGTGTTGGTTGGAAAATAAGGGCAAACCTATGGGTGAAGTCATGCACGTATTCATCTTTGTGAGTGTGAGAGTTGTTTGTGATTTCGGTACTATAAAGTGTCGAACCATTGTGTGTGAATATGGAATCATTCTTTGTATGAGGGCATTTGAGTATCTTTAGTGAGCTTGAACTTGCATTTGAAGCAAGTATTGTGAACTTGAGAATCTTTGATAGTGGTGAGTCATAACTTGAATCTTTGAGTGCACAATTTATCCTTGCATGAGTAAGTTGAGTCTTTTTATGTGCATTCATGATTGAGTCTTGTGTAGCACTATTTGAGGCATCCGTTTTGAACTGTTGAACTTGAGTTTTACTTGAGGACAAGCAAAAGTTTAAGTTGGGGGTATTGATGAGTTCACGATTTGGACTCATTTAGGGATTTATTTGCATAGATTTAGTGTCCTCAAATGCTTATTTTGTGCCAATAACTGATGTAAAATCCTTGATTTCCAGGTATTTGGATTGA
Organism: Solanum commersonii; assembly: GCA_029007595.1. Taxonomy (NCBI): domain Eukaryota; kingdom Viridiplantae; phylum Streptophyta; class Magnoliopsida; order Solanales; family Solanaceae; genus Solanum; species Solanum commersonii. Next base: position 10,817,118 of record JAJTWQ010000003.1, on the reverse strand, counting down.
GGAACAAAGCATGGACACTAATTTGCAAAATGGAACGAAGCGAGCTAAAAGAAGTAAGAAGTAAAGGCCTGGTGATCTCCAAGTACCTTTGGTGAGTTGCCGAATGACCACCATCTTGCCTAAAGTTCCAGTGTGTCAAGTCCTTAAGAAGAAAATCAATTTGGCAAGAAAAAGGAGCAGTCGGCATGTCGCTGAGTGGTTCCGCGATGCAGTGTTGGATCGCCCAAAGTTATAGAACTTGAGGATGTTGAAGGCAAAAAAAGAAAGGCGATGAAACTGACCAAAGGGCGGATCACCGAGTTGATCGGCGAACCTGACTTACTGCCCCGAATGGCCCTTCACAGCATATTTTTGGTGACTATAAATACGTTTTCAAACATTAATCTAAAGAGGCTTTTGAATCATAATTTTTATCATATTTTTGGAATCAGTTTCAACTCTGAGTTTTGAGACAACTTTTCCTTAGCTTTGAAGAATTGAAGTTTTCCATTTTTGAGAAATTGGAAGTGGGTATTTGAGATTCTTCAATTTGGACCTTTGTAAAGATGAAATTAATCGTACCCAGTTGATGGATACACAATTTGGTAACAATTTTTATCTTTTTATAATGTCTAGCTAAAACCCCAATTCTTGGGGTGTGATTATGGTGTGATTTAGCTTGTGGGTATTGTTAATTGTTAGTTTAAATGCTGTTTAGAAGTGATTTCAATTAGTAATTGTTGTTCAATTTAAAGAATTGTAGTTGCAAATGCAGTTCTACCTTCATGTTTTTTGGCTTGCTTGAGAAAGAGGTTTTAAAACCAAGATTACTGAATTGATAGTCTGTGGGTATTGGGTTTTCATGCGTTCAACTCGAGAGAGTGAATCCTAAACCATGTTCCATACATTCAGCTTGAGAGAGTAAATGGACTAAAGTGTAGGCTATTCTTATTTGCATGCTTGTTGGTTTTTGAGAGAAACCATCTTGATTCGGGGTAATTGTTTGAGAGAGAGGTTATCCCCTCTAAATCTAACTTATTCACTAATTTACAACTATTTACTAATAGTTGCAATTACCCATTTGTCTACATTAGCCTATAATCGAATCACATCCCAAGAACCCGTCTCATTATTGTTATTTCGTATTATTTGTTGTTGTTATAGCTGATAGCTAAAACCAAAACCCCCTTATTTGACACTCGTGTCACACCCTGATTTACATTATGTTTTTATTCAATAATGTCTATTCCTATGAATGACTTGAACATATTTGTACTTTCCAATTAAATCTTAAATACGTACCGCTTCCTGTGGTATTCGACCCCAACTCATTTAGTTTGGTTATATACTGACTAACGATCGTTGACACTTAGAACTGGATTAAGTGTCCATGATAATGTTATTTCAAATCACATGTCCCAACATCTCTAGTCAGTTAGAGGTTTTTATTTAGACATAGTTAGATTCAGTTTTAGCTTGGTGAAGATCCCCAAAACTTCATTGATGAGGTGAAGAAAATCTTTGGAGTGATGCTAGTGACTGGAAATTATAGGGTAGAGTTGGCGTCCTACAGCTTAAGAATGTGGCTTACATTTGGTTCACTCAATGGAAGGAAAACAAAGGTGAGAATGCAGCTCCTGTAACTTGGGAGTGTTTTACCATATATTTTCTGGACAGGTTCTTCCCAAGAGAGTTGAGGGAGGCTAAGGCTAAAAAATTTATGAAGTTGAGACAAGGTAACATGTCAGTCCAAAAGTACAGACTGAAGTTCACCCAACTCTCCAGGTATGCTCCCCACATGGTTGTCGATTCAAGGGCACAAATGAACAAGTTTCTGTTTGGGGTATCTGATTTGGTAAAGACAGAGTGCAGAAATGTTATGCTGTTAGAAGATATGAACATCATTAGGCTCATGACTCATGCTCAATAGGTTGAGGGAGATAATCTTAGGGAACATGTAAAGGACAACAAGAAGGCTAGGACAAGCAACTATGATTACTCTCAGCAGAAATCGGGTGATGGAAATCGCTTGCAGTTTCAGCCAAGGTCTTCACCTCCAGCACCTTCATCAACTAGTGCTCCATCCCCCAATTTTTGACAGGATAAAAAAGGTAGGGCATCAAGCCCGAAGTCTCAGGGGAGTGTTTAAGGTAACATGACCTACCCAATTTGTCCAAAGTGTGGTAAGAACTATCCGGGTGAATGTCTTGGAGGAAAGGAATGGTGTTTTGGGTGTGGTTAGTCTGGTCACATGTTGAGAGCATTCCATTCTTCAAAATAGGGACATGGAGGTAACACTAACAAGGCTTAGTCTACAGCCTCAACAACACCAACCGGTCACCCAACTCAGCAGGGTACTTCAATTGGTACAGGTGGCGGTCAGCGCCAAAACATGTTGTATGCTTTCCAGGTTGTCCAGGACAGGAAAATTCTCCTAATGTGTTCACTGGTACGTTATGAGTCTTTCATTTAGATGTTTATGCTTTGTTAGATCCAGGGGCTACTCTTTCCTTTGTAACTCTGTATATAGAAGTAAACTTCGATGTCATTCTAGAAACTCTTTCAAAACCCTTCTCAGTCTCTACTCTAGTCGGTGACCCAGTTATAGCTAGATGGGTATACAAAAATTGCCTATCACAGTCTCTCAGAAAATCAGCTTAGCAGATCTTGTAGAGTTAGAAATAGTAGACTTTGATATCATTCTAGGCATGGATTGGTTACATTCCTGTTATGCCTCAGTCGATTGTTGAACTAGGATCGTTCGTTTTCAGTTTCCAAGCGAACTAGTCTTAGAATGGAAGGGTAGTAGCTCAGTTCCTATGGGTCGATTCATTTCCTAACTTAAGGCTAGAAAGATGATCTCTAAAGGGTATCTTTATCATATAGTTCAGGTTAAGGATTCACGCTCCAAAACCCTAACTCTTTAGTCAGTTCCAGTAGTTAATGAGTTCACAAAAGTGTTTCCAGAAGATCTTCTCGAAGTTCCTCCCGAAAGGAAAATCGACTTTGGAATTGATCTCCTTCCAGATACCCAACCTATTTCTATTCCTCCTTACAAAATGGCTCCAGCTGAACTTAAGGAATTAAAAGAACAGTTGAAAGACCTTTTAGATAAAGGCTTCATCAGACCCAGTATTTCCCCATAGGGTGCTCCAGTGTTGTTCGTGAAAAATAAAGATGGGTCTCTCAGGATGTGCATTGACTATTGGCAGTTGAATAAAGTCACAATCAATAATAAGTACCGTATCCCCATGATTGATGACTTGTTTGATCAACTTTAGGGTGCTAGTCATTTTTCAAAAATAGACCTCAGATCCAGTTATCATCAACTCAGAGTCAGAGATAGTGACATCCTGAAAACAACCTTAAGAACTCGGTATGGACTCTGTGAATTTGTAGTTATGTCATTTGGATGAACTAATGCTACTGCAACTTTCATGGACTTGATGAACAAGGTGTTCAAGCAGTATTTGGACTTGCTCATTATTGTCTTTATTGATGATATCCTCATTTACTCTAGGAATTATGAAGAACATGCGACTCATTTGAGGGTTGTCCTGCAAACTCTCAAAGATCGCCAATTATTCGCTAAGTTTAGCAAATGTGAGTTTCTATTGCAATCAGTTGCTTTCCTTGGGCATATTGTGTCTAGCGAAAGGATCATAGTGGATTCTCAGAAAATAAAAGCAGTGAAGAAATGTCCCAGACCTATCTCTCCTATAGATATCAAAAGTTTGTTAGGTTTAGCCGATTATTACAGAAGGTTCGTGGAAGGATTTTCGTCCATAGCTTCTCCATTGACTTAGTTGACTCAGACAAAGGTTTAAGTTTCAGTGGTCAGATGAGTGTGAGAAGAGCTTCTCAGAACTAAAAACTAGGTTGACTACAACTCCTTTTTTGACTCTACAAGAGGGTTCAGATGATTATGTGATCTATTGTGATGCATCCAGAGTCGGCCTAGGTTGTGTGTTGATGCAGCGAGGTAATGTTATATCTTATTCTTTTAGACAACTTAAGTTGCATGAGAAGAACTGTCCGACTCATGACCTTGAGCTTGCAGTTGTAGTATTTTCCCTAAAGATTTGGAGACATTACTTGTATGATGTTAACGTAGATGTGTTCACAGACCAAAACAGTCTTCAGTATGTGTTCACCCAGAAAGAATTGAATCTTCACTAGAGGAGAGACTTGAATTACTCAAGGACTATGATATGAATGTGCTTTACCATTCTGGTAAGGCCAAGTAGTAGTTGATGCTCTTAGCAGACTATCCATGGGTAGTGTAGCACATGTTGAAGAAGAAAGGAAAAAGCTAGCGAAAGATGTTCACCGGCTTGCTCACTTAGGATTTTGCTTATGATCATAGCAGATGGTGGTGTAGAAGTCTAGAATGGGTCAGAATATTCATTAGTAGCATAGGTTAAGGAGAAAAAAGACAGTGATCCTATATTGTTTCAATTGAAGGGTGCGGTTCATTAGCAGAGAGTTGAGGTTTTCTCCTAAGAGGGAGATGGTGTGCTTCGCTACCAAGGTCGTTTATGTGTTCCTAAGGTGGGTGAGTTGAGATAGCAGATCCTTAAAAAAGCCCATAAATCCAGGTATTCTATTCATCCAAGTGCCACTAAGATGTATCGTGTTTTTTGGGAAGTCTTTTGGTGGAATGGCATGAAAAGGGATATAGCAGATTTTGTGGCTAAGTGCCTTAATTATCAACAGGTGAGGGTAGAACATCAGAAATCAGGAGGTATGACTAAAGAGATTAACATTCCTACATGGAAATGGGAAGTGATAAACATGGACTTCATTACAGGTTTACCTCGTACTCGCAAAAAACATGACTCTATTTGGGTGATAGTAGACAAAGTTACTAAGTCCGCTCACTTTTTGGTTGTTAAGACTACAAATTTGGCGGAATACTACACCAAGCTTTACATTAATGAGATAGTCAGGTTGCATGGGGTTCCTTTTTCTTTCATCTCAGTTAGAGGTCCTCAGTTTACTTCTTATTTTTGGAAGTCATTTCAAAAGGCCTTGGTACTCAGCTTAACCTCAGCACAATATTTCATCCACAGACGGATGGTCAGACAGAGCGTACCATTCACACCTTAGAGGTCATGTTGAGGTCTTGCGTGATCGAATTCAAGGTCTGTTGGGATAATAGCTACCATTCTAATATTCATATGGCCCCTTGTGAGGCATTGCATAGGCGTAGGTGTAGATCTCCACTTGGTTGGTTTGAAGTAGGTGAAGTAGCCTTGATAGCACCAGATTCGTTCATAATGCTATGAAAAAAGTTCAGCTTATCAGAGATAGACTTAAGACAAACACACTGTCGTCAAAAGTCCTATGCAGATGTAAGGAGAAGGTACTTATAATTTGAGATTGATGAGTGGGTTTTCCAGAAAGTGTCACCTATGAAGAGGGGTGATGAAATTTGGCAGGAAAGGAAAGCCCAATCCTAGATATGTAGTCCCTTACAAGATCTTGAAAAGTGTTGGTAAAGTGGCTTATGAGTTACAGTTTCCAACAGAACTAGCAGCAGTCCATTCAATTTTTCACATTTCCTTGTTGAAGAAATGCGTGGGTGATTCAACATCGATTGTACCATTTGAAAGTGTGGTTGTGAAGGATAGTCTCACTTATGAAGAAGTGCCAGTTGAAATTCTTGATCATCAGGTTCAATGGTTGAGAAACAAAGAAGTCGCCTCAGTTAAGATTTTGTGGAGGAGTCAGTCCGTAGAGGGAGCTACTTGGGAAGCAGAAGCAGCCATGAAAACCAAGTATCCTCATCTCTTTCCTTCTGACTCCATTCTAGATTGAGGTAATAGTTCCCCTCCAGTCTCCCAGTTTACTCTTGCGTAAATTCAATCTTAATATCATGGTCTTCCAGTTAGGCTTGTATTTTTAGCGTATTTGCATGTTCTTGGAACTCAGTTCGGTTAGAAATCAATTTCTAGTACTTAATGGTAAGGTTGCAACTCTTTTTCTCCACACTCAGCTAGTTTAGATTAATTCAAAGATGAATGTTCCCAATGGGGAGATATTGTAACACCTCAAAACTGATCAAACCAGAATAATAGGAAAGGGGTGAAACACGACAGGGTTCACAAACCGTGAACGAAACCATGATCCGTTGACCTATCCATGATTCACACTCAACCAAGCAGTGGTGGACCACGGGACCCTTCACAGGACGTGGATCCCCACAAGGACCGACTAATGCCTATGGGAGTGAGGCAGAACCTCCAAAACTCTGACATCAAACCACGGATCCCTCCACAGGCCGTGATCTTGATGACGAGCCGTGGGATGGATCCGTGGACCTGAGCAAACAGACCACCGGCCCAAGTGAGGGACCACAGTGACCTTTACGGTCCTCCACACATCCGTGCCCAGTAGCCACTGGACAACATACCACGACCCATACGAAGGTCTGTGGTCCTTGTGATGGACCATCATTGCGTTCGTGGTCGGGCCCCGTTAAATTTTAAGTGGGGTAATTTTGGTCTTTTCCCTTATGTGTTAGACACCTAAACTACATCGTTTAACCCATAAACTACGTTATTTTGGTCAGTTTGAGCCTAGAAACTTAATCATAACTTACCCTAATCGATCATTCACCAAAATCATTCAAACTTAGAACAAAAGAAGAAGAAAGAGGTGCTAGTTTCCCTTAGAACAATCAACATGGTTCTTTTAAGTTTTAGCCCGAAATCAAAGGATTTCTCCGTGTATTTTGTCACCAGGTATATGGGATTTCACTAGTAGGTTCCTTTCACCCATTAGGTCTCTAGAATTCGTTATGTTTAGACTTAAGGTTTCTAGAACTTCAGATTATTGCTGTGATTTAGCTGTCAGATTAAGCCTAATCAGAATATTACATTTTTGTAACTATGTTACTCAATTCTTGCATGAAATTCAAAACCCTAGTTTTGTAGATTCATTTAGTTCATGAATTATACTTTCTAGGTTAGTTTATACCGATATACATGCATTAGTTGTCAAATGTTTTATTACCATTACTTAATGTTGCATTCTAAGTTAACATGTCAGAATCTCGAGCTGTCCAGTTTATTTCAATTATGTTGTATTTTATACATTCTATTGGGAGTAGGCTTAATATTGAGTTGGACTAGGGCCAGTCAGCCTCATAGTCCCAGAACTACGTCCCCCCGTAGGTAAGTCCCTTATGTAGGCATCATAATTAGTGATCATGCCAGTCATGCCTTTATACCCCTGGCAAGGTATATTGGGTCTTCTGGATGGGGCGTAAACATCAGACTCCATATTTATCTCACATGGTTTTATGTCGGTTAATAGTAGCCCCCACAAGTCAGACTTCAGTGCATTTGACCAGGTCTTCAGTTATACTTCAGTATTCAGTCTCAGCATGTTGTGTACTTGGTTAATGCATTCAGTTTATTTCATATTCATTATGTTTTGCATATTCATCATGTTTTATCTTATATCATTGATCAGTATGCTCTATTCTGTTATGTATATATTGTTCAGCTTTAGCCTATCTTGTAAGCTCAAAACCTTTCAAGTACAGACGCATACTCTATGCTACATCTTCTCGTGATGTAGGTTTAGGCCCGCAACATTCATATCGCGTGTAGATCGATTCTCGATCCGTACTCAACATCATCAGTGGTGAGTCCTCATTTTTCTAGGACAATAAACATGTTTTCTTTTACTTTGTCTTTCAATTTCAGTTTTGCTAGAGTTAGCTGGGGCATGTCCCAACTTCTCTAGTCAGTTAGAGGATTTTATTCAGACATAGTTATATTCACTTTTAGCTTGGAGTTTGATCTTTCAGTTGTCATTAAACTCACAGTTTATATATTCAGATGGTATTCCCCATTTCAGTTTATATCATGTTTTAAGCTTCCACACAGTATTTCTCATTTCAGTTTATCTTAGTATGCTCATGATATGCCAGCAGGGTTAGTTTGGGGTCACTCGTGATCCTAAGTCCCGTTTTTACGTCAAGGGGGTAGCCTCGGGGCGTGATAACTATGATAGAAAGAGTCGACAAGAACTCAAAAAATTATGTCCTCTTTATGTATTTATTTTTGCATCTTTACTGTATGATTAAAGTCTAGAGAAATATTAGTACATTGTTTTTTTTTTGTATTTTCAATCTAATTAGACTTTTTAAATTAAATTTTATATGAATTTCTGATTGATTAATTATTTGTGGCTTTATTGAAAGTTTTCTAACTACTACCCAAAATTCAAAACTTACTGTTGGTTGCTTAAAGAACTTGATTTTAAACATTAAAATACACTCCTTATGTGGTACTTTTTCCCATATTTTAAAGATATATTAGTAATTATTGCATTTTATTACTCACTACATGTTGTCATAAAAGTTTAATTATTCCAACAAATCTATGAAATTTCTCACGAAACACAAGTGCAGCAGACGTATCCAAAAACTAGTAAATTCAATACAAATCTATATAATATTTGAAATGAATGTTGTTTAACATTTACTGATTGAAAAAATAAATATATCACTACATTACGTTTTACAAACTTGTATATCAAACCCTTGTTCTTAGGTCTGTCCCCAAAGTCCTAGTAAAAATATCTTCCAAGGATGCTACTAAGCTATCAGCTATACTCTATTCTGTTATCTGTAGATATGGATCACCTTTGGAGTACTCAGCCTCCGGGGAACCACATGTAATAATCCAAATTGAAGAGTTGTGTATGTTAATGTTATAAAGTAAATTTAATACTTCCTGGGCAATCAATATTAACTTCCAGAGGCTACAAATTATGTGGAAAAATTATAGTCAGTCCATGTATGAGAGAAAGTAATTTACCTTAGAAAACATCTGTAATTGACTTTGACAAAGTAAATCCTGAAATCCATAGTCCATTCTTATAAAATTCATGTTATTGTTCATCGTTGCATTTGTATTGAGCATGTAAATAGTTTTCTGGGGGTGATATATCACTCATGTCACAGACTGAGGAGTTTAAGTGTGTCTTTGCTTGGTTGTACTTGCAAGCATCCAATATTTGCGTGCTAGATATTTAATAGTAGAGTACTAAATGGTTAGTTTTTTGGTTCAAAAATGAACTTGTTACGTTGTGTCTAAATGATAAATAGACAGACCAGTATGAAAACTTTGTAGGGAACATATTCAAAGACCTTTTTATGGTAAAGATTGATAAGTGAAATCCGTTCCACGAAATATGAAACATTGGTGAAGGAGTATTTCACATTATCTGGTGATTTTCTAATAAGGGAAAATGACTAACAAAATCCAAAAGCAATGTGGTCTAAATGTCGTTTACATATGCAATTTTTGTAGTTGAAATAACAAATATAATTAAATCACACAGAGGAAAATAGGCATAGCGAAACTCTTACTAGTTATTTGTTACTTGATTGTCTTGATCTGAGCTTTTTTCGCCCGTATTGTTATTGCATCACTAGTTTGGTCCTCCTATGGAAAAGGAGAAACTAGGATTTTAACCTAGACTTCCGCAGCCTATCGATAACCATCAAAGTTAATAATTTTTGGATTGAACGATTCATCCTTTGGATTGTATATCTTGAAACTTTGTCCAATCCCAACCAAAATTTCACCTTTATTCGACATGAAATAGGGTAGATCAAGCGCATATGGACTATCAACATGGTTGATGCTAAGCATCTTTGTCCAAGATTCTTTAACCCCGTACTCCTTCATAACCCAAATAGATATATACATTCCCTTGTTATAACAAAAGACAAAAAAATTACTACCCAACACTTCTAGTTGGGTAGCAATATCCCCTTCTTTGTGGGAGGGCTTCTCTACCTTACCCTATTTCTCATCACCCAAATCAATAGAAACAATGTTTCAACTAATATCCGTGGTATTATATTCGAGACCAAAAGTAGTATTAGTTCAATGAAGCTTCCCGTTCACAGACTTTCCACAAACATCCACTTGGAGGAAAACTAGGATCAACACTTCTCCAAGAATTACTCCTTAGACTATATATTTTGACCTTAACTCGATTTGAACTGACATGTTCGAGATTAAAGATAATGACTACTATTTTATAATCATCATGACACTCATCATATATAAAACAATAACTATAATCAGAAACATCTCTTAGTACAATTTCAAAACTAGGCAATTTCCTTTACTTTCTAATTGATGGATTCCATAGAAATACATGTGCTTTCTTTCCGCCACGACAAGTTATACAAATCAATCCATTCAACGAACCCAAAATATAAAAACATTGATAAGGAATTTTTATAGGAATATCCGAGTAAGATGTTTCTGTAATAGAATCATTAAATAAAGATACAAGAGAATAATCCATAAGACGATTGTGATGATTGTACGTCTCAGTAAACATCACCATAAGCCGCTTATGGTGAGTGTTTTCCTTGTTACTAGTCGATAAGATGAGATGGGATTTTATAAATCTAGCGCTAGAGATTAGATCGAGTCAGTATTTTGAAACTGGCCTGTTATGAACCAACTCCAACCCAATATGGATACCAAGATCATGCAAGTAGTTATTGACTGGAAAGAGCTATTGGGCTAAGAACAAGAAATAGGGCCTGGTTAATTTGGGAATGGGTCGAGTGATGGGTAAGAGAGTGATTTTGGTAACGCTATCAAAGATACTTCATCCAATTATAAGCAACAACGGTCGTTAATCAGTATATAACCCAACTAAATGAGTTGGGGTCGAATCCCACAAGGAGTGGTACATATTTGAGAATCAATTAGAAAGTACGAATATAATCAAACCAGTCATAGGAATAGAAATTATCGAATAAAAACATCATTCAAATCAGGGGGTGACACGAATGTCAAATGGGGGTTTTAGTTTTGATTATCAACTACAAACAATGGCAATCAATATGAGATAACAATAATGAGACGGGTTCTTGGGATGTGATTTGATTATAGGCTAATATAGATAAATGGGTAATTGCAACTACTAGAAAATAGCTAGATAATGGTGAGTAATCTAGGCTATAGAGGAGATAAACTTTCTCTTGAACAAGTTATTATGAATCAAGTTGATTTCTCTCGAACATCACCAAGCAAGCAAAATAAGAACAACCCACACCTTAGTCCATTCACTCTCTCGAGCTAAATGTGTGGGATTAGGTTTAGGATTCACTCTCTCGAGCTGAACCCATGTCAACCCAATACCCACAGACCATCAATCAATAAGCTTATTTTTAAAACCTCTCTCTTGATCAAGACAAAAACACAAGGGTAGAACTGAATTTGCAACTATAATTCTTAAATTAAACCACAACTAATGATTGAACTAACTTCTAAATAACATTTAGACTAACAATTAGCAATACTCATAAACTAAAATAGCCCATAATCGCATAATCACACCCCAAGAATTGGGGTTTTAGCTAGACATTATAAAAAGATAAAAATCATTACCAAATTGAGTTTCCATCAACTGGGTAAGATTGATTTCGCCTTTACAATGTTTCAATTCGAAGAATCTCAAAGATCCACTTCCAATTTCAAAAAACTGAAAACTTCAATTCTTCAAAGTTAAAGAAAACTAGAGAAAACTTGTCTGACAGCTCAAAACTTAATAAAAATATGTTCTAAAGAGTAATTGATACTAAACTAAAGGTTCAAAAATGTATTTGTAGTCGTTAAAAATATGCTGCGAAGAGCCATTTGGCGAAGTAAGTCGGGCTCACCAAACCACTCAGTGAGCCACCCTTTGGTCCCTTCCATCGCCCCTTCTGCCTTGGCATTCAGTATCCTCAAGGTCTATAACTTTGGGCTATATAACAATGCATCACAGAACCACTCGATGATCCACTGACTGCTCCTTTCTCTCGCCAAGTTGGTTCTTTCCTTCAGGGCTTGGTACACTTGAACTTTAAGCGGTCAAATAGCCATTCGGCAACTCGCCAAGTGGACTTAGCGATCACTAGGCTTGCATTTCTTCATTCTTTCAGCTCCCTTCGTTCCTTTTTGAAGATTAGCGTCCTTGCTTTGTTCCTCAATATATATACTTGGAAATCAAGGATTTTACATCAGTTATTGGCATAAAATAAGTATTTGAGGATACTAAATCTATATAAATAAAACCTTAAATGAGTCCGAATCTCGGACCAATCAACACCCTCAACTTAAACTTTTGCTTGTCCTCAAGTAAAACTTAAGTTCAGCAGTTCAAAAAGGTTGCCTCAAACAATGCTACAAAGACTTAATCATGAATGCACACAACAAGACTAACCTACTTATACAAGGATCAGTTGTGCACTCAAGGATTCAAGGTTGACCGAAAGATAACTTCGATTCACCCGGCCAGCAGGCGGGCGGCGTGCTTATCTTGTGTGACACCACTACAAAATGAGTTGCTCTTCTAGGCGGGTAGCTGTGTGACAACACTACAGAGAAAGCGACACTTTCATGTAACATGCTATGGTCTCAACACCCTTACGAGGTAGTGATGAGTTTCACGTTCTCTAAGCCCGGCCCGCTGTGACTCACCATTATCAAAGATTCTCAAGTTCACAGTACTTGCTTCAAATGCAAGTTCAAGCTTAACAAAGGTACTTAAATGCCCTCACACAAGAATGATTCCATATTCACACAATTCTTCAACAATTTATAGCTCCGGAATCACATACAACTCTCACACTCACAAAGATGAGCATATGCATGACTTCACCCATAAGTTTGCCCTTATTTTCTAGCCAATATTCGTTTCAGCTCACTTAAGATCAAAAAAGGTATTTTCAAGGCTTGTAATGAGGCTGAGTGTAAAGGTATGGTCATTTAGGTCCAGTGGCTGCTATCTTCATGAAATATGGTATGAATATTACTTTCTTTTCTTTTCTTCATCATTTTCACTCATGCTCAAAATTTACCCCATTATTCACTTCTTATGGAATACTGGACACCCCATTTATCTTGCAACTTTCACAACTTTATTTCTCAACTTATTCATTCTTTTTATTTTTCTCTTTATTTTATTTTATTGTATGGAGGGGTTCCATCTTTCTCAAAACCATGGATCAAGGGGGACTTCTTTGCACTTCTTGATTTACCTTCTCTTTTCACCACACCCTCAACTTATGCACAAAAACCACACTTCATGAGGATTATGGGTGAATGGATAAAGAGGAGTTACAATTGCATCAAGTTTCTTCCTAGAAAAGGGTAAGGCTCAAAAGTTGTTCAAGTAAAGATCACACACTCACAAGGTAGGCCACAAAATAGGTATAATGTCAAATTGTTTCACTCTTTAAAATTGTTGACTAAGATCATGTCAAGAGCTTGCATCACTTAGTCAACCGGTCCAACGGGGCAAATTCTAGGTGTCATCACGCATTGGCACCAATATTAAATGAAACTCCACACTTTCTCTATGTGCAATGTTCATTACAAGAGACTTCGTTCGATAACTGGCTAGTCACAATGAAATGCAAAAAGTTCACATATTGTCTCTGTAACTTCATTTGGCCTCACGTAGTCGCGTATTCATTTTTGTTCGATTAAGAGAACTATTCAAGTCATCAATATTGATCATGACCGACACTCAAATTTGCACAAGAACAACCACATTCAAACACAATAAGAGGTGGCAAACTTTTTCAGAAGGGTCCAAAAACCATTTGCATTTTAACACAAGGAGCTATAAGCTCAAACATCCACAAATAAAGCAGTTGCCCTCAAATGCAACAAAATACTAAATTATCAATAAAAAAAGATAGAGAGGGTGGTAAAGAAGGGTCTTGTCTACACATTCGCTCCATCTGTCGAGGTATCAGTGCTCGGTGCTACATCTACACTACTGGCTCTACTAGGGTCAGCCATGGGTGTGTCTGCCACTGAGATCTGCACGACTGAATCTACCACTGCCTCCTAAACTTCTATAAGGCCTTCATAAGTAGCCTCCTAATCGACACCAAGGTGCTCCTCATCAGTATCAGCCTCGGACTCAGCAGTATCCATCTCCTCAACTCGAACCTTATATCCAGTGGTAGCCGGAGGCATATCTGTATCAGCTGGCATGTCAGGGATCTCAATCATCCCGCAAATCATGGACATATCTGTGGACTTCAACTGGTCCACGTCCTTTCTCAGGGATCTCAATCATCCCGCAAATCATGGACATATCTGTGGACTTCAACTGGTCCACGTCCTTTCTCAGCTTAGCAATAACATCCTTTAGAGTTGCTACCTCCTCAGTGGCCCCTTGGCCTCGCTCACACATTGTTATCCTTTTCGCAAGGGATTCAATAGACACACTCATAGGTGTCACAACAGTAGTGAGGGCCCTTTCAATCATCCCGGGATAGTGGCCTCAAGCCTAGAGGCATGCCTATCAGTAGAATGGGCTAGCTGCCCCATCCATAGTATCATAGCCTGGGTAAGTGGAGGTCGGGAAGCAGCAACAGTACACCTGGGAGGCAGGGGAGCTGTAAAGGAACTGAGAGTCACAAAAGGAACAACACTAGATATACCTGAAGGCCCATGGGATGGACTAGGAAATACTACCTCTGCAAGTAGTGTATCAGTATCAATAACCAATGAGGTGTCCACCAGGTCTTCTTTCTTCTTCTCTTCCTTATCCTTCAAGTATTCTGCCTTAATGCACCTGATATCGATATAAGATATGGGAATCACTTCCACATCCTTCTTCTCATCTCGAGGCACCCGAGCTAATCTGTACAACTTAGTGATTAACACCGTAAAGGGAAAGCAGGTTTGGCGCTGCTTGGCCATCATCACAATCTCCTGTACAATAATCATACCCAAGTTTAGCCTTGTCCCATCAATGTTGCAACTAAGGCAGGTTGCTTTCGCGTGGTGGAGAATTGACTCATTATGGGATAGCATAATAGTACTGCTGATGAAGCTAAACTAGTACATCACTACTACATTGAGGTCCTTCTTTTCAATTGGTGCTCCAGCCTCGATCTACCTAGAAGTACCATTAGGTAATAGAGGGGCCAACCATTTCTTCATATTCTCCAGCATTTTCGTTCTGATCATGTATTGGCAGTCATCCTCAATATCGTTTGTACACTCCAAAACTGCATTGATAGCATCACTATCACATTTCACCTTCCTGCCCCTGACAGCCACATAATCAACGGGCTTGAATTTGGCGGCCTGCTTCTTTCCTTGTGGAAAGAAGGCTCTGTAGGGTGCGTCAAAATCCCGGAACAAATTTGGGACGTAAGGGCCATGGGGTCTAGTAAATATCTGGAACTTGTAGGACCTCAAGCAGCTCATAATCTCTGGGTATCTGTCTATTACTCCATCAGTAGACAACCTCTTCTCTTTGATGATTGATATACTGTGAGTTTACACTATTTTTAATACATTTCACTTAAAAGTTGTGTGTGTCTAGGGACATTTTGTATTAGAATTAATGTATATTGTGTCATATTTGTAGTATATAGGGTTGGACAGGTCGAGAGAGATGACAGCTGAATTTCTGCAAAAGGATCCACCCACAGAGGTGACGTACGGACCGTAGGTCCAGTCATGGTCCGTCGTGGGTAGGCATGGAATGATCATCAGGGAAGTCTGACTAAGTGTGGAACCACAAAGGCCATTGACGGAGAGTAGTTCGACCCATGGGCCATCCTGCATATCCGTTGTTTGTATCAGAGATTTGGAGTTCCAGTACCTGATGAAAAGTTCTAAGTATGGAACCCCAGAAGGGGACCCATAGATCATACGTCAACCTACGGTCCGGACTACACACTCGTCATTTGTGTCTAAAAGTTGAAGGTTCCAGCTTTTGAGAAAAAAGTCTAAGTGTTAAGCTACAGAAGAGACCTACGAACCGTAGGTCTAACCATAGTTCGTAGGTCAGTATCGTCGATCAAAGCCGCGTCCAACAGTTTTATTTTCTTATTTCATTTCCTTTTTTTTTAGGAAAAGTTTTTCTATAAATAGGGTATGTAAACCTCGTTTTGGGGGTTACACACCATTGTATACCTTTAGTTCTTGGTAATTTCTTGGTAATTAACTTGCAAACTTTGGCAAGTTGATTTCCTAATTTTGGTTTATGAGATTTTTTCTTTGAATTTCAATTGGAGATTACAGGTTTCTTCTACTCAATACGTAAGTTCATGAATTCTTCTTCTAACAATATGATTTGTGTTCTTTCAAGCATGAGTAACTAAATCCACAACCAGGGTTGTGGGAACCATGAGCAATTAACAACATATGAATAATAACTAAGCAATTCTTGACTAGTGTTGATGCATGCATTGATAATTCTTTCATTTAGAAGTCTTTTTAATGGTGTCCAATGTTAGAACTCGCCTTGTTGCTACTAGCCGGTCCAAGGAGGTAGTTAATAAAAAAAGAATTATCTGCAAAGATTTAGTGTGATACTATCTAATAATGTAATGCCAATTAGTGCGAGGGTGAAAAATAAGCCACACATTGATGTGATGTTTAATCTGAGGTAAAGGTAAGGGTTAGTAAATTATACACACGTAGTCGGACTAAGGTGTGGGGTGAAATTTCCTATTTGGTGGACCAAGCACTTAGTGATATATAACTTACCACTTTGCATATGATACACTAGGAAAGGATTACTATTATTAGGATTACCGCGTTAAGAGCTTATGGGGAACACATACACCCTAGTTTCTGTTTCTCATGGATAACAACAAAGTTCGAATCTTTCTCACTTGTTACTTAAACATTCAATAGTTATTTGTTTCACAAATCCCTCGCTTTACTTACTTGTCTCAAAAATAACTTGACTAAATAGATATAATAGTGAGTTAAGTTTAAGTCTAAACCATATTCCTCGTGGGTTCGACCCCAACCTACAAGTTGGGTTCTTTATTTGACAACGATCGCTTATACTTCTTTAGGGAGGTGTAATTTGAGCGTATCAAATTTTGGCGCCGTTGCCGGGGACTAAGGCTTTTGGATTAAGTTTAACTATATTATTGTACTTTATTCAATTATTTCCTAATTTTACATTTTTTTTGTTTTTGTTTTCTACAGGTTTCTACTATAGTGTATGCCAAGTACACGGAGCGGAGGCGAGCCATTGACCCTATACGATCCAGAGTTGAACAAAACTCTGCGAAAGATAAATAATCAAGGGGTACAAGTCAATCCAATCAGAGGAAATCTAGGTTATGGAGTTGGGTTGCAGCCTCCTGGGGTTGTTAATGAGCACGCTGATGATCGTGGTGGTAATCTACTTAGAGATGCATTGAGTGTGCATGATCCACCTGAACCAAAACTCTGTGAAAATTACAAGGTTGAATTCAACACTGTCGAATCTGAAGGACCCATTGTTCTTCCTCCTCTACCCCCAGGGCATACATTCGTGGTGACTAGAAGTTTGATACAAATGCTTACAACGAGGGGTTTATTTTCTGGTATGGCTTCGGAAGATCCGCATGTGAACATGTCCAAGTTGAGGAGTGTGTGTAAGAGTTATGTGGGGAGACCAGATTTGGAAATGAATGTCATAGGGTTGAGAGTCTTCCCTCTATCATTGACCAGTGATGTTGTTGTATAGTTTTCTAAACTTTCGCATAACTCGATTCATACATGGGACCAATTGCATAAGGTGTTCATGGCCAAATACTTTCCATTGTCAAAGAATCTTAACCAAAAATATAAACTCAACAACTTTGTAGCACTACTTGGAGAGTTTGTGAGTAGTTCGTGGGACATGTTCACTGCATTCATAAGGAGTGTTGCGAACCACCGCACTGAAGGAGAATTTTTACAGAGGTCAAGATGATAATGGTAAGACTGTGCTTGATACTATCGCTAGAGAATCATATGGTGAGTGCACTTTTGAGGAGATCATTGAGAAACTGGAGAAGATTTCCTAAAACAATAAAGAATGGAGCACTCGAAAGTCAGATAATGGAAGAAACACTTTTTCAGTTCAGTATGCCAATAACATTCGTGAGGAGATGGCTCAGATAAGGATAGACTTTGTGTTGGTATTGAAGCATGTAAACATAGGTCCAGAAAAGGTAAATGCGGTGAATTATTTGACTAGGACTCCACCTCCACCAGTTGAGGAATGTTATTATGAGAAAGATGCTTATGTAGTGAGTGATCAGACGGGGGGTTTCCAAGCTAACACCCAAGGTTCCAACTCGGATAATTAGCACCAAGGGAAAGGAAACCAAGGTCAAAACTATGGCAACAATAACTAAGAGGGTCAGTATGTTCGGGATGGGAATTACAATCGCGATAACAGCTACAACCAAAACAACTATGGCAACATAAATGATAGGGTTGGTTCTTATGTTCCTCCTACAAATTGGGAATCGAGCAATAGGGAAGATGGGGATAGTATGTCACGTATTGAGGATATGATGCAGATGATGATGCAAAGGTTTGATTCGGCTGATGAGAGTGTGAAGGAGATGTGGAATGAATTGTCTGGAATTGGTCAAAAAAATGATGCCCATGCAGTGTTGATTAAGCAACTCGAGTAGTAGATGAATCAGTTGTCCACTATAGTAAACCCACGTCAGCTTGTCATACTTCCTAGCAACACCATCCAGAATCTGAAGAATGATGGGCATTGTAGGACAGTCATTACTCAAGGGCGTAAACAAACCATTAATCCACCTATGCCGTTTGAGGCTGAAATCATGGTTAAAAAAGATGATGATGAGATTGAGGTTTCTGGAGAGTCCAAGAATGATACAGAGAAGGAAGTGGAGATAACCCAAAAGTTTATTCCCATGCCTAGACCTCCACCTCCATTCCCATAGAGGTTGGTAAAGAAGAATGAAGAAGTGAAATACCACATGTTTATTACTATGTTGAAACAACTTTCCATCAATGTTCTGTTGATAGAGGCTTTGGAGAAAATGCCCGGGTATGCGAAGTTTATGCAAGATTTGGTGACTAAACAGAGGGCCATGAGTTTTGAAGATGATGATAGGTTATAACATTGTAGTGCTATTGCTATGAGGTCACTTGTACAAAAGAACGATCCTGGTGCCTTCACTATTCTATGTACCATCACGTTGTTGCATTTTTCTAAGGCGTTGTGTGATTTGGGTTCTAACATTAATCTGATGCCATTGTCTATTTACAAGAAGTTGGGTTTAGGGGCACCAAAACCAACTGCGATGCGATTTCTCATGGACGATAGAACTGTGAAGAGGCCCATTGGTGTGCTCCAAGATGTACTTGTGAAAGTGGAGTCTTTTATCTTTCCGGTGGATTTTGTGTTACTTGATTTTGAGGTTCCCATCATCCTTAGGATACCATTCCTTGCTACTGGGCGCGCCTTGGTCGATATGAAGAAAGGAAAGATGAAGTTCTGATTGAATAATGAAGAGGTAACTTTGAATATCTGTAGGTCCATGAAGCAGGAAAGCGATCTCAAATTAGTGTCAGTGGTGAATCATATTGTTGAGCGAGGTTCTGATGTGTCTATTAAAGAGAAGTTGGGTGTTGATGCACTGGCAGTGGTAATGATGAATTTTGAGGGTGATGGTATTGAAGACTATGATGAATTGTTCACCACACTTGATAGGTTTGTATTTCGTTACAAACCAAAGAAATTGGAGCTAGATATGAAGAATTGCGACTCTCCACCCATAAAACCATTTGTCGAAGAGGCCTTGAAATTGGATCTTAAGGCTCTACCATCATATTTGAGGTATGTATTCTTGGGGAGAGATGGTACGTTACCGGTCATCATTGCGATCGATTTGAATGCGGAACAAGTTAAGGCATTGGTTTCTGTGTTGAAGAGGTTCAAGCGGGCTATTGGGTGGACTATTGCGGACATTATTGGGATCCCTCCTGACATTTGTTCTCATAAAATCCAACTCATATCGGATCACAAGCCTAGTATTGAGCACCAACGGAGACTAAATCCGCTTATGCAAGAGGTAGTGAAAAAGGAAATATCAAGTGGTTAGATGTTGGAGTCATTTATCCTATTGCAGATAGTAGTTGGGTTTATCTTATTCAGTGTGTGCCTAAGAAATGTGGGATTACTATGGTTCCTAATGCAAAAAACGAGCTAGTTCCGATGCGGCTTAGATGGAGAGTATGCATGGACTACCAAAAATTGAATGCTTGGAAAGAAAATGATCACTTCCCTATGCCGTTCATGGATCAGATATTGGACTGCCTTGTTGGTAAGAGTTGGTATTATTTTCTTGATGGTTATTTGGGCTACAATCAGATCTTCATACCTCCGGAAGACCAAGATAAGACCACCTTCACTTGCCCTTATGGGACTTTCGCATTCAAACGAAAGCCATTTGGGTTGTGTAATGCTCTAGCTACCTTCCAACGTTGCATGATGTCGATATTTTCTGATATGGTGGAGGACACTATTGATGTATTTATGGATGATTTCTGTATGGTAGGTGACTCATTTGATGGTTGTTTGGATCATTTGGCTGAGGTACTTAAACGGTGTGAAAAGTGCAATCTTTTGCTCAATTGGGAAAAATGCCACTTCATAGTGAAAGAGGGGATCGTTCTGGGTCATCGGATTTTTGAGAAGGGTATTGAGGTTGATAGAGCGAAAGTCGAGGTAATAGAAAATCTTCCACCACCTATTTCTGTTAAAGGTGTTAGAAGTTTTCTTGGTCATGTAGACTTTTATAGGAGGTTTATCAAGAATTTCTCCAAAATTGCACACCCATTATGCAAATTGCTCGAAAAGGAGTGTAAGTTTGTTTTTGATGATGCTTTTTTGAGACCATTTGGAGAGTTAAAAGAATAGCTAGTTTTCGCACCTATCATTATTTCACCAAATTGGGGGCAACCAATTGAAGTGATGTGTGATGTGAATGGAGTGGTGCTTGGTGTGGTATTGGGACAGAGGCGGGAGAAGATTCTTCATCCTATTTACTATGCCAACAAAGCTCTAAATGTGGCTCAAAAGAACTATATAGTGATTGAATAAGAACTCCTTGCTGTGGTTTTTGCATTTGAGAAATTTTGATCCTACTTGCTTGGTACTAAGGTCATAGTGCATACTGACCATTTTGCATTGAGGTATTTGATGTCTAAGAAGGATGAAAAACCGAGGTTGATTAGTGGGTGTTGTTGCTGCAAGAGTTTGATTTTGAGGTGAAAGATAGAAAGGGGACAAAAAATCAAGTTGCCAATCACTTGTCCAAATTAGAGGAAGAAGCTATGCTCAAGATAGGAGATGGGGCTGAAATTGATGATGATTTTCCAGAAGAACATGTATTAGCTGCTTCTCATGATCTTATTCCTTGGTTTGCAGACTTTGCTAGCTACTTGGCTAGTGATCTGGTTCCATCGGAATTGTCGTTTCACCAAAGGAAGAAGTTTATGCATAATGTGAAGAAGTTGTTTTGGGATGAGCCTTATTTGTTGCGTATTTGTGCTGATGGGATAATTCTTCGATGTGTGCCTCAGGTAGAGATGATGAGTATACTAGAGGCGTGTCACTCTTCGCCTGTTGGTGGGCATCATAGTGGTATTCGGACTGCGCATAAAATTTTGCAGTCTGGGTATTACTGTCATACCATCCACCAAGATACTCATGATTTCGCCAAGTCTTGTGATCGTTGCCAAGGAGAAGGAGGAATTTCAAAGAGGCAAGAGCTTCCTATGAATCTGATATTGGTGATTGAGTTGTTTGATGTATGGGGCATTGATTTTATAGGTCCGTTTGTGAGTTCACATGAAATGAAGTATATTCTTATTGCGGTTGATTATGTGTCGAAATGGGTGGAAGCAATTGCGCTTTCAAACAGTTAAGGTAAAAGTGTCACCGCATTCCTGAAAAAGAATATCTTCTCCAGATTTGGTACACCTAGGGTGATTATCAAAGATGGAGGTTCCCACTTCTGTAATAAGTTGTTCAAGGCGTTGCTAGATAAATATGGAGTCCGCCACAATGTAGCCACTCCTTACCATCCGCAATCTAGTGGGAAAGTTGAAGTGTCCAAGAGAAAGATAAAGCAAATCCTTGCTAAGACTGCATACAAATAGAACCGATTGGTCAAGGAGGCTTGATGATGCTCTATGGGCCTATCGCACCGCATTCAAGACTCCCATAGGTATGTCCCTCTACCAACTTGTATATGAGAAGTCTTGCCATTTGCCGGTACAGCTAGAGCATAAGGCTATGTGGGCGCTAAAGAAGTTAAATTTGGATTGGGCGCCGTATCGAGGCAAAGAGTGAATGACATGAATGAGCTTGATGAGTTTTGCCTAAAAGCTTATGAAAGTGTAGCCTTATACAAGGAGAAGATGAAGAAGTATCATGATCAAAATACCGAAAAACGTGAATTTGCTGTGGGTGATATGGTGCTTCTATTTAACTCAAGGTTGAGCTTATTTCCTGGCAAGCTCAAGTCCAAATAGATTGGGCCATTCACAGTCACTCAAGTGTTCCCACATGGAGTGGTCGAGCTCAAGAACAAAGTTCAAGGTGAATGGGCAAAGGATCAAGGTTTACATGGGGAAAGAGTAGAGTGTGCAAGAAATTGTTGAGGCCTACTATCCTGATGAAGTCTAAGTAATCAAAGGGCCTGCGTCGTGCCGCAACGTTAAATCAAGCGCTGCTTGGGAGGCAACCCAAGATGTACAATCTAGCCAACTATATGTTTTTCTTCTTGATTTAAGAGTTTTCCTCTTTTGTTTTAATTTTTGTAACTCTTTAGATTTGTGTTTTAGTGTTGGCTAGATATAGAATAGGATCTGTGTCTAAAAAGTGTCCAGAAAATGCAAAAAGAAAGGCCTTATGGTTGCTACATGTGCAGGGACAAACAAATGAATATGCAGAAAACAGGCTGTGCAGAGGTCTACGAACCCCATCGACTGTTCGTGGGTCCATTCACGGACCGTGAATGGTGTCCGTAGACCCCATGTAAGTCCTCCAAAACTTCAAGTGTTTGAGTGACCTACGGACCGAGTCTACGGTCTGTAGGTCGACCCACAGCCCGTAGACGGGGTTTAGTGTGCCCAAAACTGGGTTTTGGCCGACCAGTCCCGGACACCTTATAAAATAAAATTCTCTCATTTTTTATTTATTTCCCACATTCAAAACTCCCTCCCAACCGTTTCTCAACCTTTCCTCTCCCAAAATCACTCCATTAAACTCCCAAATCCCACATATTACTCACCATTCACTTCCCCAAATTCCCATATCACTCTTCCCTCTTCCCAAATTCCTCATCTCCATTTCCCTAACGATTCCATTGTCAGGATTCGGTGTCAAAGGCTTGCAAAAAGGGTCTAGAAGTTCATTGTATCACACTCACCATTGTTGAATACTTGTAAGGTATGCCAATTTCTCTTGAACTTTGAAATAGTTCATAGTTTTCTTTTGAAATCACAACAATGCACTTGACCTTGGGTTGTTAATCTTGTGTTAGTTTGTTGAATTGTATGCTTCAATAACCCTTGGTATGATGGTATGTGAGTGTGTAATCTATTAAAACTAAAATGAATCGCAAGCAATAGGTCTAAATGGAAGTTTTGACTTAGGGTTCTTAGTTTTGTATGCTAAAAAGGTTAAATTATGAGTAATCGAAACCCTATTGATGACAAACTATCATAAATTATATTGAAATGCATGATTATACATTGGTTGATTGTTTGAATTGTTGAAATATGGAGTACAAACTGAGGCATATCTGAAACCTAGCACAGTCCTGACCCATGGGACCCCGTCCACGGACCATAGGTCAACCTACGGAGTGTAGGTTGGGTCCGTGGGTCGGTTGCACATGAACATTCACCAAATGTCGAGCCATGAAGGTGGACTATGGTCCGTCATTCCATCGACGCATGTTTTGCACATTCGTGGTTCACATCAACATCCCAACTTTGGGGAATCCTGACCTATGGAGGGAACCCACGAGCCGTAGGTCTATCCATGGACCATAGGTACCCACCGTAGGTGGGCAGTTCAACTACTGCCCATAAATGTTTTTAGTTTTTGTTTCGTTTCTTATTCTAAAAAAATTTCAAGTGTGTTATTAGTTTGTTTTGGTACTAAGTCTCCACAAGTACCATGGATCCCAAGAAAGCTCCTGCTTACACAGCCTTGCGCAAGTCAAAATCAGTGGCACCGACTTTAAGGCTGATCGATGAGGATACTGATGCGGAGACTGACTCTGCATATGTCCCACCTACCACTAGGACATCCCCTACTGCACCAAGAACTATACAAAATCAAACTCGACAGGCGATTTCCGAAGTGGTCACTGCCCCCCAGTGTGATGAGGGGGATATATCGATTGGTTCACCGATTGGCTCTGAGTCCGCTTTTGGCTCCGCATCATGCTACAAGTCCAATGGTGCCACCTCTCCATCCTCCGAGGCTACTAGTGCGTGGGACATTCTAGTGCGACCAAACATCGATCCTGAACCAGTTCATGGGGAGCCCAATAGATGGTGTGTACGTGGCCAGTTCCAGATATATCGAGATGCTCGCATGCTGATTGAGAAGGACATGATGGTGCGGATTGTCACCGATTAGCGCAGGGTTCTCACAGGCAGTCTCCATACTGCACCCGCTATCCATGAGTTCTTCCATAGGCACAGGTGTGGCTAGATGGCCCGAAGCCCAGGGTCCTTCACTGAGGAGATAATTAGGGAGTTCTATGCTTCCTATGTATCTACCCTCCGAGGTTCGATAGACAGATAGGCCAAACCCACCTCCCAGCCTCCATTCAAGGTCACACTAGTGGGCGGGGTTTCATATGGTATATCTGAGACCACTATCCGCAAGTTCCTCTATCGTCCGTGCCACACTCTACCAATCAACATGGCCGAGTTGGATTATTGGTGGGACATCATTAGGAGCGGCGCATTCTAGAGAAATGCAGATCAGATGGAGGCTCTATTGCGTTGGTTAGCCCGTTGTCTTGCTACAAATGGAAAGCTTGCCGAGTGGGTCAGCACCATGAGCTTGGGTATCAAGAAGGTCACCCTGACTTTTGTGGCCAAATTCTTCTGGTAATTGGTGAGGAACCGGGTGTCTCCTACTCAGGCAGACAATGTACTCACATGGAACCGTGCGGTTATGGTTGCAACTTTAGTTGCTAGGTTGGAGATGGAATTTCCCCACATGCTAATTGCGGTGGTACATGCGAGAGCCTTCAAGGCGATCACCACCTTACCCTTCCCATGCCTCAATTTTCGGCTGTGCAGAGATGCTGGAGTATCGGTTTGGCACTGTGACAAGCTAGTTCAGGCAACCAAGACCCTTGATATCGGCCTGATTCAGGATGAGGCCAATGTAGTTGAACATCGCAGAGATCTGGAGGTTGAGGTGCCACAATTGGAAGTGGACTTGGTAGAATATGTGGATCAGATGTAGGGTGAGGAGCCTGCCCCTTCGGCCACTACTGAGGATGCCCCGATTTCCCCATCTCCGGCCGCCAGTCAAACCCCTAGCTCATCCAGAGCCACTCATTCCTCAGTGTTTGTTGCCTTTCCCTTAGCTCGTGTCCAGAAGTTGGAGGCCCAGATGGAGCAGTGGATGGAGCACAAGATCGATTAAAAGGTGCAGGCCATTCATAAGCACTTGGATACTTTTAAGCTGAGAGTCCTTGAGTGACCAACTCCCACTCCTGATGTTTCTGCTTTCTAGATGGAGTTAGCTAGTCATTGGACTGATCTTGATATCCTCCTAGCTCCACCAGAGACTGGTCCTGATTTTGCCCCCACGACACCGGTTGATAATACAGTGTTGGATGTATTGTTCAGAGATGAGATACCGCCTCCGCTCTAGTCTGACTTCTGATTATACTAAGGCTGGAAGAGCTCGCAAGAGGGAGCGTCAGGATCTTGAGGCGGCACAGAGGGCATCTATTGTTAATGAGGAGATATGCTAGCAGAGGTCTAGGGAGGAAGGTCTTAGAGGCTCTAGCAACATGAGCACTACTAATGGTGCGGTGAGAGTTGACGTGAGCACCGCTGATGGTGTGGAGAGAGTTGTTGTTAGCACTACAGAGGGTGCTAAGATGATAGATACGTGCACTACTATGGGTGAACCAAGTGTTGATCCAGCGGTCTTTTTGGGAAACCCGACCCACCCGCTTGTTGATAGGTCTTCAGTGCTATGCACCATAGGTTTTCTTCACGTGATCCTTTATTCTTTACTTTTTGTGCATTGGGGACAATCAGACTCTATTTTGTTGGGGGTGGGGTAAATGGATTGTGAGTGATAGGGTGAAGTCTGAGTAACCCAACTCATAATCCTCTCTTGGGGTTTTCTTGCTTGTGTTCTTTTCCCACAAGAGACTGTTTTAATTTCTATTGAACCGGCATGTTTAGGAATGTATGTGTAGGAGTAAGTAAAAAAATGAAAGCATGATGGCATGAAAAAGCATGAGAAAAATGATCCTTGTCCAAATATGTTGAATTGTGCTACATCTGTTGTCTTGATAAGTTGAATGTGTTGGATCTAATTGTGATATGATAAGAACCGATTTGACCTTATGACTTAAGATAAAAACTTGAACTAAATAATATGATAATGTGATAATGAAACAATGCGCCAAGAGTTTGTGAGAATGGTTGAATGTTCAGACAGTATGTACTAATCTAGAACTTTCCCCATTGGTCCTGCTAGGATGATCTAGGCAAGTAGTTGAGAAGTGATCATAGGCCATTTTTCAAATTAGTTCACTTAAGCCTAAAATGATCTAACCAAATGAAAGCATTATTTCCCTTTGATCCAAATATTTGAGCCTTAAATAGACCATTTCTTTGGATTTACCTAACTCTCCTTCCCTAAAATCATTGTCTTGGCCTCGGTTCCTCCTTGGACATGTGCACCTTGACTTAGGCCAACAACCTAAATTGAGGGTGGCTAAGCTAGAAGTTACTTTGATTTTGGCCTTAGTCCAACATCGGACATTGTGCACCTCAACTAATGAAAAATTCATAAGTTGAGGGTGGATGAAAGAGGAAACAGAAAGAAAAAATTGGGTATGAAAAGAGTTTTGTGTTGAAAAAAGAAGAATAAAAGGTAGAAGAGGATGTGAATTTGTGCAAATGAAGCAAAAAGATGATAAATAAAAGTGATGAAAAAAATAAAGAAAAACAAAGTGAAAGAAAAAGAAGAAACTGAAAAATAACAACCAGAAATTCAAAAGTCAAATCCATGTTAAAAAGAGTTAAGGGAAAGAAAGTAAAATGAAAGGATGCAAAAAATAGGTCAATGAAGAGGTAACAACCCAATATAATGTCAAGGGGGAAAGAAAGTCACTAAAAAGTACCCAAATGTACCACACCTGACCCTAAGCCTACATTCCAAGCTAAGAAAGTCCTATAGTGATCCTAGCAACTAGTTTGGAGAATCTGAGCAGTGAAAATAAGGGCAAGCCTATGGCATTGAACACTAACTGTACTTGAAGTCACTTCTAAGCTTGAGTGTTGAATGAATCCTAAAATTCATAGCTTCTATGTGAAAAGGATTTCGTTAGAAGTGAGGGCACTAGTTCATTATCGAAAAGTTGGTAACTTGGTGATTGTTTAAAGTGTATGTTGTGGTGTCTGTTGGTCGATCTGTGTCATATTTTGATCCACATGAGTTAGCTTGATTTAGTCTGAATGAAAAGATTTGCACTAAAAAGGGGAGTCGGGATGGAAAGCCATGTGATTACTTGAGTTTGAATGTCTGCTTCTACACAAGTGTCGTTTAGAGTCTTAGTGCGTCGCTTGAGGACAAACAATGAATTTAAGTTGAGGGTGTTCATATACCGTAAATTTACGATATTTTTAATATATTTCACTTAAGAGTTGTGTGTGTCTAGGGGCATTTTGTATTAGAATTAATGTTTATTGTGTCATATTTGCAGGATATAGGCTTGGATGAGGTCGAGAGAGATGACAACTGAATTTCTGCAGAAGGAGCCACCCACGGAGGTGACCTACAGACCGTAGATCTAGTAACGGTCCATCGTGGGTAGGCGTGGAATGATCATTAGGGAAGTCTGACTAAGTGTGGAACAACGGAGGCCATTGACGGAGAGTAGGTCGACCCACAAGTTGTCCTGCACATCCGTCATTTGTATCAGAGATTTGGAGTTCCAGTACCTGATTAAAAGTTCTAAGTGTGGAGCCACAAAAGGGGATGGTCCATAATGCACACCCGCCGTTTGTGTCTGAAAGTTGAAGGTTCCAGCTTCTGAGGTAAAAGTCTACGTGTCAAGCTATGGAAGGGACCTATGGACCGAAGGTCTAACCACAATCAGTAGGTCAGTCTCGTCGATCGAAGCTGCGTCCAACAATTTTATTTCCTTTTTGTTTAGGACAATTTTTTCTATAAATAGGGTATGTAAACCTCGGTTTTGGGGGTTAGACACCATTGTATACTTTTAGTTTTTGGTAATTTTTTGGGAATAACTTGCAAACTTTGGCAATTTGATTTCATAATTTCGGTTTATAAGATTATTGCTTTGAATTTCAATTGGAGATTGCGGGTTTCTTCTACTCAATACGTAAGTTCATGATTTTTTTTTCTAACAGTATGAATTGTGTTCTTTCAAGCATGAGTAACTAAATCCACAACTAGGGTTGTGGGAACCATGAACAATTAACAACGTATAAATAATAACTAAGTAATTCTTGACTAGCGTTGATGCATACATTGGTAATTCTTTTATTTAGAAGTCTTTTTAAGGGTGACCAACGTTAGAACTCGCCTTGTTGCTACTTGCCAGACCAAGGAGGTAGTTAATAAGAAAAGAATTATCAATTGAGATTTAGTGTGATACTATCTAATAGTCTAATGTCAATTGGTGCGAGGGTGAAAACTAAGCCATACATTGATGTGATGTCTAATCCTAAGTAAAGGTAAGAGTTAGTAAATTATACACACGTAGCCGTACTAAGGTGCGGGGTGAAATTTCCTATTTGGCGGACCAAGCATTTAGGGATACTTAACTTACCACTTTGCATGTGATACACTAGGAAATAATTACTATTATTATAATTACCGCGTTAAGAGCTTATAGGGAACACATACACCCTAGTTTCTCTCTCTCATTGATAACAACAAATTTTGAATCTTGCTCACCTGTTACTTAAACAATCAATAGTTATTTGTTTCACAAATCCCCCCCTTTACTGACTTGTCTCGGAAATAACTTGACTAAATGGATATAATAGTGAGTTAAGTTTAACTGTAAACCATATTCCTCATGGGATCGACCCCAACCTACAAGTTGGATTCTTTATTTGACAACGATCGCTTATACTTCTTTAGGAATGTGTAATTTGAGCGTATCAATGATGGCCCTCAATCTCTCAGTCTTTAGTCTATTCATAGACCGAGTAGGAGGACCCTATGCAGGTTGTTCTAGGACAACAACCTGGCCTAGAATAGGAGGAGGGGCAGTGGACTGGGAAGTCCTGATCCTAGATGGATCATTTAACCTTTTGGATCGCAGCTCCGCTCTCTCGGCTATCAGTAGCTCATCATCCTTAGGCTCAAAAGTGGTAACCCGAGGATCTTGGTGCTTACCCTCACTTTCAGAAGTGATGTGGTGAGTGGCATAAATTCCGTCACTGTCAGAGATGACCACCGGTGACACAGGAGTAGGTGCCTTTCTTTTCCCTTTGCCTTTCTCACCTGTGGTAGGAAGTTTGGTTGCCTTTTCCCTGGATGCAGCTGCATCCTCATTGATTGTGATAATCTTTGCCCTCTTGCGGGGCGACATTTCGCAGCCTGTTACCTTTCGTCTATCCATATCTACAAACTATATCAAAAATATTTAGAAACAATTCAAGAAAAATCCAGGAAAATAGGTTGCAGACAGACTCGCCGAACCGATCAACGAGTCTTCGAATCACTTTGGCGAGCCAGATCGGGCTCGCCGAAAGGATTGGCTTAAATGTTTTTTAGAAAAATGGACAATCGGTGATGGGAAGGCCCTTTCGCCATCTCGCCAACGCCATCTCGCCAACATAGACAAGCCCGCCGAAAGTTTCAGTGTATTTTAAGGGTTGGGGACACAGAAAAGGCAATCAAAGAAGACATTCGGCAAGTCACCGAGTGCACTCGGTGAACTCAAGCTTCTCGCTAAAAATTACAGCACTTAAACTTAACATTAGCATCAAAACAAAGGCGATAAAGGGGGATTTGGCGAACCGCCATGTGGTTCAGCGAGCTCGACCCATCTCGCCAAACTGCCCAACATGCCTACTTTCAACCCGATTTCCAAAATCAACCCCGCAGCCCCCAAAAATAAAATCAAACCATACACTTATTCAATTAGACTTAGACCCATAATACCCATGCCACCGGGTACTCAGACTTTTCCTAATTTGGCCAAAATTGGCCATTTAATGACTTTATCCCTTAAAAATTATGTCAACCGCTCCATCATTGGGCAAAGCACGTTATTTGGAACAAATTTGGGCTACTCATACTTCACCCGACTAGACCTAACACAATTAAGCACAACCCAACAAGATTTCTATCAATTTTAAAGCACGAAACTTGGGAAATTAACAATTAAGCATTATAGGAATGATAATGTATTTAAAACAGGCACACAAACACATATTTACGATTTCATAAAGGCCCAACACACATCATTAAGAACAAAACGATTTCAAATGATTTTAACCACTAATTACGAGTTTTGGGGTTCGGAAAACCAACCTTTAATGTCGAATATACGATTTGAAATGCTAGGAGACAAATATTACCTACTCCAAACACAAGATCGACAACTAGGAAGCGGTAAAAATGCGAAAATGTAGAAAATATAGTGCGGGTGTGATTTTGTAAAGTTAAAAATTGAGGGAACGTGAAAGAGTTTGAAATTTTAAACCTTTGGCCTTTTAAAAACTGTCCAGTACTCGCCCTTTCGGCGACATTAATTTTCTTCATTGAACCACTCAATGACACGGCGAGTGGTTACTTACCTCGCCGAGTTTTACAGGGCCTCCAGTCAACTTGGGGGTCCAAACGACAGATAAAGTCAGGCTCACTAACTTGTCCATGGGCCCACCGAGCTTTACAGAATCCATCTTTTGATTTTTTGTGCCCAACGACGGTCCAAGTCGGGCTCGTCGACCTCTTCGACGAGTCGTCGACCAAACATTTTGCTCGCCAAACTGCATTTTTCAAACATTCTACACTTTAACCTGCACAATCAACACAAGATTATTATAAAAACAAAAATAGAGTAATAAAAACTTGGGTTGCCTCCCAAGCAGTGCCTTAGTTAACGTCGTGGCACGACGCAAGGCCTCACTCAAACATCATTTTTGGGTTTTTCCCTAGGATCACTAGGCAACCCCTTTTTTTTGTCTCGGGTAGAGATGACACAACATATGACCCATTTGGGTCTCCAGTAGCTTAAAAGATCTGGAATGAGAAACAGTCATCTGATTCAACATTGAGACATTCTCTCTTTATCTCTTTCAACACTCCGTCGTGATCTTTGACTTTTTGGAGAATGAGTGAGAGTACCTCTTCCACTTGTCCATCCTCATAGTTCTTGGGCTTTCTACGCTCATGAGGAGGAATGTACCTATCTTTTTTTTGTATGGCACTTCCAATTCCATGATCTTTCTGGCCAAGAGATCCACCTGAGTTAACAATGTGGACAAATTCTGGTCGTTTTAGTCTCATTGTTGGTCGTAGTCATATGATCAATGAGTTAGGCTACTATTGCATAGGGTTGTCATATTAGACCACCCAGAGTAAGTTGGTCAGCCATTCCTCTGTTCTCAGGACCAAGACCTCTATAGAAGCAGTTCGGTAGCATCTTATCTAGAATTCCCTGAGCTGGGCACTGCAGCAATAGTGCTTAAATCTCAGCCACAACTCATGAATTGTCTCACCCTCTAGTTTCTTGAAATTTAGGATGTTACCCGTAAGAATCATCATTTTTTAAGGAGGATGGTCCGATTGGCTACCATTGTTACAAGGCATGATCATTTCCTCTGTGCAACAAGTACAAAAAAAAAAAAACTAAAAGTAAGTAGATTCAACTATGACTAAAAAGAACAAAATTCAACTTCACCAAAAAAATTCTCAAACAACACCACTCCCCAGCAGCAGCACCATTTTGATTTGAATAACGTTATCAAAGACACTTCATCTAATTCTAAGCATTAGCAGTTGTTAATCAATATGTAACCCAACTAAATGAGTTGGAGTCGAATCCCATAAGGAGCGGTACGCATTTGAGAATCAATTAGGAAGTACGAATATGATCAAATTAGTTATTGGAATAGAAATTATCAAATAAAAACATCATTCAAATCAGGGGGTGGCACGAATGTCAAATAGGGGTTTTGGTTTTGATTATCAACTACGAACAGTGGCAATCAATACGAGACAACAATAATGAGACGGGTTCTTGGGATGTGATTCGATTATAGGCTAATATAGATAATTGGGTAATTGCAACTATTAGAAAATAGCTAGATAATAATGAGTAAGCTAGGCTATAAAAGAGATAAACTTTCTCTCAAACAATTTATCCCGAATCAAGTTGATTTCTCTCAAACATCAACAAGCAAGCAAAATAAGAACAACCTACACCTTAGTCTATTCACTCTCTCGAGCTAAATGTGTGGGATTAGGTTTAAGATTTATTCTCTCGAGCTGAACCCATGTCAAGCCAAAGACACAAGGGTAGAACTATATTTGCAACTACAGTTATTAAATTAAACCACATTTAATGATTGAAATCACTTCTAAATAGCATTTAGACTAACAATTAGAAATACCCATAAACTAAATCAACCCATAATCACATAATCACACCCCATGTCACGCCCCGAGCTACCCTCGAGATGCGGACAGGGGACCTAGGACCACAAGTGATCCCAAGCTAACCCTGCTGGCATGATCATGAGCATACTAAAGATAATAAACTGATACGGAAGCTAAATCATAAATAAACTGAAGAGATAAGGAATACCCAAATACTATAACTGAATATATCAAATCTGAGAGTTTAATACAAAAGAAATATCAAACTCAAAATACTAAGCTGAATCTAACTATGTCTGAAATAAGCCTCTAAACTGACTAGAAATGTTGGGACATGCCCCAACTAGATCTAGAAAAAAAACTGAAACTAAAGACTAAAAATACTGAAAAGAAACTCATGACTATTGTCCTCGGAGAATGAGGACTCACCACTGATTTTGCTGAACTGGAGATCGGGAATCGATCTAAGCGTGATCTGGATGCTGAGAACCTGAACCTATATCACGAGAAGATGTAGCGTACGTATGCGTCAGTACTGGAAAGGTACTGAACATGCAGGATAGAGTAAAGCTGAAATAAAACATAACTGAACAAAGCAATAAAGCAATGAAATAATCTGAACATGCTATAGATACTGAATATATTGAATACTGAGCTAACTGATGCAATGACCACATTTATAACATGCTGAGACTGAATACTGACTGTACTGAAATATGGTCAATGCAATGGAATCTGACTGAATTGTGGGAGCTACTAATAACCGACATAAAACCACATGAGCTAAATATGGAGTCCGATGTATACGCCCCATCGAGAGGACCCAATATACCCTGCCAGAGGTATAAAGGCATGCTGGCGTGATCACTAAACTGATGTTGCCCACAGAGGGGACTTACACCTACGTGGCTCGTAGTTCTGGGACTATATGGGTACGCCGAACCCTAGTCCAACTCGATATTATGCTACTCCCAATAGATTAAGTGATTAACACATTATGACCGAATTTACGTAAATACTAGATAGCTCAAAACCGAACATGCAAACTGAGAATGCAACAATTAATCTGATAATGATGCATTCATAAACTGAGGCATGTTAAACTGAATACTGAAATATCTGACCTAGCATGTGTAATTCAAGAACTAAAGAAATACATAGCTAGGGTTCTGAAATTCATGTGATAAACTGAGCAATAACATGATAATCTGCTATAATTCTAGAAACCCTAGGTTTGTTCATAATCATGGAATCAAGAATTTGACTGAATTCTAAGGACCTAATGGGCGAAAGGAACCCACTAGTGAAATCCCACATACCTGGTGAAGAATTCCATGGAGAAATCTTTCGATTTCGGGGCTGGAACTGAAGGAACCTTGCTGCGTTCCTAAACTAGGGTTCTTGACCTCTTTTCTCTTCTCTAGCTTCTAATTTTCTAAGTTTGATTAATAATTTTGACTAAGGTAAGTTTTAGTTATGTTTCTAGGATTAAACTGATTAAAACCTCATGATTTAGGGTCTAAACGACGTATCTTAGGGGTTAAACAAAATAGGAAAAGACCAAAAAACCCCTGAATTAGCTGCTGTCGGAGTGACCTACGGATTGGACCTACGGGCCGTAGATTGCGTCCGTAATTCAAGCCTGCTCGACAGGCCTTCACTAAAACGAGCATAACTTTTTACTCGGAGGTCAGATTTTAGCAAACTCAGTGGAGTTGGAAAGATAATTCAATTATCTATCCTATCATAGATAATGGGACACACAATTCATTTTGTGCTAAAAGTTATGACCATCTGAAGTTGACCCATCAGAATTTTCAGCTAACTGGCTGCTGATCCTTATCTACGGTCAGACCTACGGACCGTGGATCGAATGACGGTCCGTGCTGGTCGACCGTAGTTCATGTCAGAGGCTGGGTAAGGAGGTCTTGATCCACGGACACAGACCACGGACCGTGGTCTGATCTACGGACCGTGGGTCTGTCCGTGAGCCGAGACTTAGCCAAATTTTTCTGAGCTTGACTGGGGAGGGGTTGCAGTGGTCAACCACGGACCACCAGCACGGGCCGTGGTCTGACCTATGGTCCGTGGATGGCAACCGTAGGTTGCACCTGCAATTTTTTGAAAAATCTGCATTTTGGTCTGTTTTCGGATACGGGGTGTTACACCCCAAGAATTGGGTTTTAGCTAGACATTATAAAAAGATAAAAATCGTTACGAAATTGAGTTTCCATCAACTGGTTAAGATTGATATCATCTTTACAATGTTGCAATTCGAAGAATCTCAAAGACCCACTTCCAATTTCTCAAAAGTGAAAAACTTCAATTCTGCAAAGCTAAAGAAAACTAGCAAAAACTTGTCTCACAGTTCAAAACTTAATAAAATTTTGTTCTAAAGAGTTATTTATACTAAACTAAAGTTTCAAAAATGTATTTATAGTTGTCAAAAATATGTTGCGAAGAGCCACTTGACGAAGTAAGTTAGGCTTGCCAAACCACTCGGCTAGCCGCCCTTTAGTCCCTTCCATCGCCCTTCTGCCTTGAAATTCATCATCCTCAAGGTCTGTAACTTTGGGCGATATGATAATGCATCGCGGAAACACTCGACGATCTACCGATTGCTCCTTTCACTCGCCAACTTGGTTCTTTCCTTCAGGGCTTGGCACACTGGAACTTTAGGAGGTCAAATAGCCATTCGGCGACTTGCAAAGTGGACTTGGCGATCACCAGGCTTGAATTTCTTCATTCTTTCAACTCATTTCGTTCCTTTTTGCAAATTAGTGTACTTGCATTGTTCCTCAATCCATATACTTGGAAATCAAGGATTTTACATCAATTATTGGCGTAAAATGAGCATTTGAGGACACTAAATTTATATAAATAAAGCCCTAAATGAGTCCAAATCTCGAACTCATCGGGGTGTGATTCCATCTAAAGGGATAGTGGTTAGTGATTAAGGGGTTATGCATATTGAAGAAAAAAATGGTTGACCTCTCTTCTTCTTCTTCTTCTTCTAGAGTCTAAGCTTCTCATCTCCATTCTTATCTCTATCGTTAGTTACTTGTTATTTACATAGTTCCATTGTAATTCAGTAGTTTGGGTATTTAAATTAGGATTCTAAAGTTGTAATTGATTTTGAGTTCTCTTATCAATATAGTGAGAAATTCGGGTTTGTTACACGACCTGTATTGCAAGAGGGATTTCACCACTACTATCAACAACACCACTCTCAACTAAAAAGGATCACTGAGAGAGTTTTAGGGTGAAAGATCATAATCACGATTCATTTGAGAGTTCTGATATAAGAATATGCCTGTCATAACATTATTTTGCGAGCCATTAAGATCAAATCACGAGTTTGCGAGACTGGGCGTACTATGAGACATGAGTGCTTATATGATTAGGTTCATATCATGACGCCTATATCCATAATTTTATGGATAAGATTGAAACCAATGGGCTAAAGTCTTTGCCCGTGATTCTGTAAACTGAGCATAGATCTAAATCTCTCTGAAATGTATGTGCATAGTCCATAGACACAATTTAGATATTAGGAATATCAACAAGATGTTGTAACAACTGAACTTTGTGGAATACGCTAGAGTATGAATGAATACATATATTACTCTAACTCTTTCTGAACACATCACTATCTGATTTTCAACACTTGACTTGGCTTCTCATCTTATCATGTCCCCCTTAGGTCTGAAGTTGACACTTGAAAGCTATAGATCTATTCCATTATCTCTAAACTGATCTACATTTGCCTTACTCTAATACTCAGGAAAGACTTATCTCATGGCTACTAAACTTTCCATAAGCACGTACTAAGACTTCTTCTAAGAATTCTTTCTGAGATGCTTCTATTAACCTCTTCTCATTGGCTTATAATGCCCCTTCATCTAACTCTTTAAGGGAAAAATAATGCTTACTTCAGCCTATTCCGGATTGACATCTCAATTATACTCTCTAGGAATACATGAGAACAAGAAACTTAACTGGAACCTCATCTGATTACATACAATCTCTGGTACAGCTCTTAATGTTCTTGTTACTCATATGACTTAGCCACACTTCACCGCCCTTGTACCACTCATATTCTTTGTAGCTAACATCTCAATTCCTCACCTACTCTATGTTAAGTCTACCAGATTAAATCTCAAGACTAGCATCATCACCCTCTGTTTCCATTCTTTTGATCGTGAAGCTCATCTCAAATTCAAGCTTAATGTTTATTACTAATCCCGAATATCAATATAATTGCTCGCTTACTATACTAACTTACAACTACCGGATAAGATTACGAAACACTTACATACTAAAACATCATGAAAAGTAGTCAACCTTTACCTCTCACTCTTCATGCTTACAATTTACCATCACACTTCCTTTTGAGTTATAAATTTTGACAATCTTTTAAAGCCCAAAATAGGGTTCATAATAATCAAGTTTTGCTATTCTTGATAGCAAAACTTTATTAAATATCACTCGGTATTGAATCAGAGATGGAAATTTCAAGAATTAGGTTGTAATAATGACATTTTAACCATTAAACTTACTATGATAAAGTTATAATATATGACATAAATTCACTGAATTAGTCGTTCCTTCTTCCTCTCTGATTTAAATAGATAGATATTTGCTAGAAAGTATTGGATAAACTTAGATATGGATCCAAAAATGATTTAAATATAACTCTTTTACCATAATGGGAAGAGATCCCATTACATTAAAATGTATATTTTCATTTTTTTTAAAAAATATAATAAGACAATCTGCAGTTAATTCGTGATCTTCTTTCTTCTTTTCTTTTACCACTATGTTTAAACACATTGTTCTGATTGGTATTTTTTGAAATAATTTCAGATTTCCCCCTCAAAATCAGTTTAGAAAAACATTCAATATGTGTCAAGTAACATGTTGGTGAGTATTACACATGGATAAAAACAAGTTTAAGAAAAAAATTACTTTTTAATATATTTACAAAAAACATAAAAGTTATAATAAATATGATTTTTTCTGGAAATTAAAATATACCAATTTTTTTAAACTTTCTTAATTACTTAGTTGAGTAAGACAAGAATTTTTTTAAAAATAATTTTTTTTAAAAAAACTTTTATATTAAATGACATAGATAAAAGGAATTCCTTTTAATCCAAAGACAAATAGAATCAAGTTATTATGATTTGTATACAATGTGTCTGTAAACCGAGCAAACAATACCAAGTAGTCAGATAAATAGAAGAGCTTGACTGGCTGACAATTGTGAAAAAAGAAAGAGATAATTATGTATAAACAAGAATTAAGAAAAGTAAAAAGATGCTAGCCTCTCAAAATTTTGTATGTATTACTATTTATTATGTACTCCTGTTGTGTTGTGTTGTCTTTGAAAGTTTTAAAAAACATGTTATCTCCAACTACTAATTAATCAATCAAAACGGAATCAGCCTATGAACATGTTTTTCATTATAATTAAATGAACTTATCTGCAATCCTTCCCAAAGCACCTGCAAGCATGTTAAGAACAACTACTAAGTTATCAACATGGTCCTTTCTTTGCTCCTTATCCTGTTCAAAATGCATATTCTGAGCTTCAAGTTTCGAGCTCACCATTTTTTCATTCCTCTCCAATTTTCTCACTAAATGATGCTGGACATTCCTTGATTTTTCATCATTTGTACATGAGTCATTTTTCTTTCTTTTCCTTCCTTTCTGACCTCTTCCTTTATCAACTCCTTGAGTGGTAGGTTTTCTTGTACCTGCTTGTGTAGGAGAAACTTGAGAGAGTGGCTGATGTGGTTGCTCTAGAATAGAAGCCTCATTCATTGGTGGTAAATCTGAAAATAACCCATCATCCCATAAAACAATACTTTTTCCACTATCAAACAAAACTTCTGATCCGAAAGCCAAAACCGACCCTTCTTCATTGCCATTTCCATTATCAAGCATATCAAACACTTGTCTATCAAAATCATTCCTTATCATCCATAAGGACTATGTTTCTTCTTTTATCTAAGATTCCCACTCTATAATCGTCTTAAAATCCCAACCCAAATTACTCCATCTCTTCTGGCATTGAATTGGTCCATGATTCACCCCTTGTCTTTTACGGTAAGAAGAAACAAAATCCCACTTTTCTTCAACTGTTGAACCAAATTCCAGACCTCCGGTTCAGGCTCGATGGATTTGGTTTTCAACCACCTTTTTTCCTTCTATGAGAATGAGAATTATTTTTCTGGTCCAACAAGGCAGCCTCAACACTTTATTGGCATCGTCGACGCCATTGATGGATTTTTGACGGCCGTCGGAGTCGATAGATGGAATTAGGATGAATTTCTTAAGGTTCTTACTTTTTGAAGCCATGTGAGTTAGTGGAGGAGAGGAATTATACTAATAGAGTTTTGAGTAGGAAGGTCTATGTTGGAAGAAGAGGCAGAATGTTTAAATGGAAATGGTAATATTCATCTAATGGTCTAAGCCTTTGGGTATTTATAATTCTTGTTTCTAATGTGTAAGAAAACACATTTGTTAGTATTTGTCACTTCATTGAAACACATATCACTCTTAAATTGTAAATAATAAAGTTATCTTCATTTTAATTGAGACATAAAATACAAAAATTTAAGTGACTAAAATATATATTTTATAATTAAAAATATGTAACTGTAGTAGAGAAATCAAAATATAGGTAAACATAAAAATTAATCAAATAAATTCATAAATTAAAATTATATTTTTATAGTGTAATTTTTAAAATAAAAAATATGAATATTAATCATAAAAAAAGGAGTAGCAAAGGTTGTGAATGTTATAATACATGATATTAAACTAATGTGAATATACATAAAAGAGAAAAATGATGTACGAAAAGGGTTTAAAAGGATATTTGTGTCATTATCACGACCTAAATCGCCATGAGTGGAACCCACACTAAAACCTCGGTGGGAGAACCAATTACCCAAACCAACACGTATACAACTAAACAACTAACAGAGCATTTTAATGTATAGACCAAGTTTTATAGAAAAATATCATCACTAGCAACATTGTTGAAATAGACCCCTAAAACCTGAAAGTCGTGTAACAAAATATCTACATAATCTAGGATATGGGAAGGCAATCCCAAAATAAAATGAGTCTAGATCTGAAATAGTATATTAGAAAGAAAATATAAATCCACGACATCTTGACTGAAGCAGCTTAGCCTTGGATTCAGAGAATGCGGGAGTCACAATCGAGGTCGCGTAGCAACCGTTGGAAATCCATGTACTAAACAGAAGAAGAGCAAGCGCAATATCAGTACACAAAAATCATAAGTGTACTAATAGGATCATCGGTCAGCTCCAAGCATACGAAATATGAACAAGTAACAAAAACTTAGTAAAGCAATACAACACACAAATATATAATTCAAGCCAAAACATAAAACATGACTCCTAGTCATCACCCTGGCTTAATAACCACAACAAGCATGTCCCACATCATTACAATAAATAAACCCATTTAACTCATGGAACCAACACACATCAATGTAATACATGTCATCACCAACATCCAAACAATAATGTCTAAGAAACCAAATTTACAAATCTAGACTCACTTAACTCCTAGAGCATAGAAAACTAACCTGGAATACAACTGGTCTTCGACTAAGGCCTTTGACCCAACAATATTCCAAATACCGCAACAAAAAAAATCATCATAGTAACCTAAAAGCTTAGGAAACAAAGTTAAATATTAGGAATCAATGGTAGGAAGATTAAATCAAGGATATTAACCTTTACGAAAGGTACTATACAATTAAACATTAAGTACCTCTGATGTCAACCTACAACTATAACAAGAAAATAAGGTTCGATAGCCTAATATGAGGTAGGGATCATTGTCAAGGATAAGGGTCTATTTAGAGTGAATCCTCGTAGTATCAAAGCAACCCAAGGTCCGCTCTCTAACATAGGGGTAACATGAAATAACAATTACTATAATAAGAAATTATGATAATTAAAGCATCCTTAAGAACTCATACTAAGGCATGCATGCACCAAAACTATTCTAAAGCCTCAAATGCGTATTCTGAGAGGCT
This sequence comes from Solanum commersonii, assembly GCA_029007595.1. Classification (NCBI taxonomy): domain Eukaryota; kingdom Viridiplantae; phylum Streptophyta; class Magnoliopsida; order Solanales; family Solanaceae; genus Solanum; species Solanum commersonii. The sequence continues at coordinate 10,776,365 of JAJTWQ010000003.1, read as the reverse complement.
ATCCACACTAGACTAAGCTGGGAATTACCTACCTAAGCTAAGGATCCAATAACACAATGCTTTTTTGAAGATCCTACAAGAGTCAAGAAAAAGGAACAAGAAAATAGCCCTAAGCCCTCCATATAAACCCCTACACCACATGTAATATATACTAAAAAATATCTCATGGAACACAATCTAAAAGAAAGTAAATTGCAGTACTTTGAATTCATGTTACATGTGCGCTCCAATCTCTAAACTGGGGCTTTTTCTTTCTAAGCAGTTTTTGAATGATGCCACTCTATAAAAATAGCGATGTTGGTACCAATACGATCATTTTGACACACATAAAACAACAAATCAAAATTGGGTCTCTAACTTGGCATTGTGGGACCTATAGAAGGAATCACAAAATTAATTCCATCAATAGGTCCCCACTAGCTCAAAAAATTGTGCCCAAAAAAGGGCACAATATGCGCTCTAAATCGCCACAAATCAAACCATCAAGAATTCAAATCCACAAGACCCATTTCAAGCTAAAACAAATAAATTAAATAAGAACTTAAGGGTTTAGCAGAGAGAACAACGGCCCTAACGACGCCCGCAAGCTATTCTCTATTCAAAGAAAAACAATCCCCACTAAATCACTAAAGAATTGGATCTCAATCATCCATTCTTCAAAATAAAATATGAAAAAGGGAGCAAGGATTTAACTTTTTGTCGATTTTGCTCCGGTGGACTTATCCTCGCAAGAGAACCATCACCGAAGTTTTAAAAGGGGTCACCGATGCGAGGGTCTGCTTAGTGGCCTGACTCCACAAAAGTGGAGTGAACTTTTGTCCGAGCGGGTTCGCCAGTGAAAAAAATCTCTATGTAGGAACAGAGGTCCCCTAGTAGGGCTCCTTCATCGAAGAAACCATCCCTCTGTTGGAGCGGCGACCTAACACTATGTAACACCTGACTTCAGATTTAATTTCCAAGTGCCAAATGGACTCTCGGGATTCGTTTACTGTCCAAATGATGCAAACTAAACATTCAACCCAATAAAAAAGGCATTCCAGACTTAATAGAACTGTCAAAACTTTCAATGAAGTTCTTGTTGATGAAAAATGGATCCCACAACCCTAGCTCTGTTTTTGCTAAAGCCACAAGGTAGCCCGAAATTAGTCTGAAAGTCTCAGCACTCAAACCAAAGGTCCATTTAGAAAAAACTAGACATTCCAGAGCTAATGTAACTATTAGAATAATGTTCTGAGGTCATTTACCCTAAGTTTTGACTGAAGTGAATCCTTTAAACTTCAAAAGCTCCAAAAGACATCAACCTTCATAAAAACTAAATGAACTGTTCGGTGTCTGAACTGTCAGTCTCAAAAAGTCATAAATAACTTGCGACAACTAGGAGAAAGCTTGAAACACTGAAAAATGAATGAAACTCAAAAAAATAAAACAGAAGGGTCAATACACACAAGATGGTTGGTATGTGTGTCGGTTACGTCGATTTGGATCGTCACAGTAGCAATGCCAATGACTAATAAATTAATTTCTTCATTCACTTTTTACATTATGTTGGATTGTCTCAATTGGTGTACTTGAATAAATGGTGGCAATTTTTTTTTGTTAATCCATTTTTGAAGAATATTAATGTTCATGATCCAAATCACATCAACAATTTCTAAAGACCTAGGACAAATGTGTGATGCATATGTGTCGAATGCATGATTAAAATATAAAGTTTATTATCTCACTACCTATCCCATGGACCCCTAAGACAACTACAGAACCCGCCTCAACTCATTTACAAATGCAATATTAGTAAAACTTGGAACTGAGTCTGCAGGCCATCAGAGCTTATCAGCATATGCAGTATGCATGAAGTGCAACCTGAAAGTATTCCATGGGCTCACAATATCAAGTGAAGCAGAACCATTTTCAGTAAAAAAAGGAGTCGTTTGCATATATATAGGAAACTTCCTCTACTTTACCCATTTTTATCGTAGAAGATACTTTTCCTCATAATAGTTGAATATTTCACAATGAAAATCGACAAGTTTTCAGTAATAATTTCAATAATGCATAGAACCTCAAAAATAGTACAACTCTTTTTTAAGAAAAACCAAAAATTCCATAAGTAAAATAGTAATCCCACTCCCTTAGCGATAAATATAATGGGAAACCATTTCGAAAACCTTTGTAGGTCTCAAATACACCTTTCTCTTGTTCTAATATACAAACATGTCAAATGCAGATGTCGTGAGCATGATGTCACACTAAGCATATTCATACCATTCTTAAAGCAATCACACCACACAAATAACTGGGTAAATACCCGTCACAATATAGTCGTACTAACCTGGAACTCTAGCCAATCAAAGTCCAAGACCTCATGATTAAAGCGATACAATAATAAAATGGTAAAAACTTGAAAATAACCAAAAAGGCGCAAAAGGCACTGAATCAATCTTCCGCGCATAACTCTAAGTTTCCTGTCACCTAGAAGCATTCTAACGATTCTTTAATAGCGACCAAAACTAAGAATCAATCTAAACTAAGGCTTATCGATAAAATGCTAAGACAAATAACCCGAATTGGCCAAAAATATAAGCTAAGGATCATCCAAACCTAAAGTCTTATCCTAAATACTTCCTAACGATCATTACTACTTATATATATATATATATATAAAATCTAACTAAGAAAACTCTAAAGAGAAGAAACCATAACCTACCTCAAGGATGGAACTGGACCCAAACCTCTATTCTGGAGCTTTCCCTTCCGAAGGGCCTCTAAACGATCCCACACTATCAAATTAGTGTTGAGACAATCAAACATGAAAAACGGTGCACACATTGCAATAACAAATTTTAAAATAAAATATTAGGTCAAAATAGGATCATGGGATGTGTGCATGAAATCACAAAATAGACTCTGTGACAAGGCCTAACTAAGTCAAGGAACTAGTGCCCCAAAAATAGGCACAATAGGATTATCCATGAGCTCAAAAAGACTCCCACCAAGTTCAATCATAAATATGATAAAAATGGAGATTAAGAGAGGAAATATGACAAACTTACAACTTAACCAGAAGAATTAACGACCCTAAGACTGACCCACCTACTAAAACAACAATACCCAGATGAATTCACCTTCAATTATCTCTAAAAATTGCCTAGGGACATAGTTCTTTTTGAAGATATGAATGTTGAAGTCAAAAATAGATTATTTAATTGCCAGTCATTTGACTTTGTGAACATGGAACTCATCCGTGAATGTGGTGGTCAAGTTACTGATCCTCCACGAATGTGATAGCTTTTTCCACAAATGCGAAGTCCATGTCTTGAACCCTCCACTAACGTAGAGCCTCTCCTGCGAATGCAAAGGTCAAATATGTTGTGTCGTAATTTCCCTATCTGTAGAAAAATCACTTTTTGAAATGTTCTAAGTATAAAACAATTTGAAAAATACTTAGAAAGAGTCGCCACTTAATTTTTTAAAGAAATTAAGAAAACTTATACTTTTCAAAGATTCAAACAGAAAAAATCATTTGAAAATACCAAAGAGGGTTCGGGGTTCGATTTACACTTCGAGAAGGGTTTAAGCATTCGAAGTGTCCGCTAACATGTGGTTGACCTGCGACTTGACTAGAACAAATTTTTGACTAATTCTTTGGGAAAATGATAAAAATAATAATTTATAATATTTGATTAACTTTAAGAAAATAATAAATGACACATTTATATATTTTATATATTTATTAGAGGAAAAGATCCAAAATAGAACAATTGACTCGACATACAAGATTAGGATGTTAATAAAATTAGATTAATTAGAATTTATTTAATAAATTTAAAATAAATAATTTAAACCAATTTAATAAATTTAAGCATGAAAATCAATTTTTTTTTTTATTAATTAGAAAATGAGAGCAAAGTTTTGACTAACCCTTTTTAAGAAAATGTCCAAGTAAAGAATATATATATTTATATATATATATATATAGATTACTCGAGGAATAAATACTTTGACCTTTTAAACCAATTTTAAACGAGCAAAAAGTGATTGAGTGGGAGACATTAAAGAATATGTTGTTGTTTTATTTTTTAGAACAAAAGATTTAACTTAAAACCGTATAATTAGGCCAACATATTTAATTAATAAAATAGATAAAAATAAAAATTAAAAGTTAACCAACACAAAGGAAATAACTTATCTTTTGGGAAATCTAATTAAGTTAATTAAAAATTATAAAGTTAGAGTTAAATAACAAACAATAAATAATCACAATTAAATAATTAAAGAGTAAGAGAGAAATTTGAATTTGGGCCTCCTTTTGGGCCAAATTTGTTGGAATTTTTGGGTTTAACCCAATTCCCGTTTTTGGTATACAGCTGATGTATATCAGTGTATATCGGCATGTATATCAGCCCTTTTCATGTATTTCTTGCTTCCAAACATCTGTACTTCGTCTTAGCCTTGCATTCCTGCGTTTTTGACCTATAATTCCTGTATAATGAGTGTATATCATGGTATACAATTATGTATACAGCCCATTTTCAACTTTCCGGGACCTGTAATTTAACTTTCCAGCCCCTATATTTCGCATTCTGCCCTGTATGCCCGGTAATCTGGCTGACTTAATGACGAAAGAGATTTGAGCCTCTATGGCTCAATTCGAGTATGTGAATGAAAAGAAATTCATTGCGGACTCGGAGAGGGTTCATACAATAAAAAAAAAAATAAAAAAAAATTAGCATTCGATTGACTAGCAAATGAGGCATAATTTGATTGCCATTAGAATTATTTAAGGAAATCCAAAGTAAAGAAGCCAAGAATCAAACAACCCCCAACTAATAGACCACAATGACATGTCACTTCTAAGGAAGACAAAACGAATTAAATTAACAAACAAACTATGACGCTAAACAATAACACACATATACATTTATGAATATATTATATTACATGGAGTACTTAGCCATTAACATACAATATTTCAAAATGATGAGAGGAAACACGTTGCATAGTCCACATGTAATGCATCTTATGCTATGATCAAAATTTAACTCTACCAATGGAACCTAGTATTGCTAGTTTATCATGCTAAAACACAAAATGCTATTTGAAGATGGTAAATCATTTTGGAGAGAACTATTATTATATTTAAACAACTAAAACATGATAAACATCTTTACTCAACTTAACATGCTTATAAGCACAAATAGGCAAAGAAAAAGACAACGTCCTTGGAGGATAACAATACCGAACAGCAGTCCTAAAACAAAATAAGATGCTAAAACAAAGTCTCTAGCCGATTACCACACTCCATCAAAGTTATAATCACACATCTTGAACGGCTAAGTCGGATTTTCAGCATTTAACAAAAAAAAGCAAAATAAGAGCAGTGAAAGGCGATATAGTCGGCCAGAAGACATCAGACAGAGGAACAACTAGATACAACCCCTACTTAAGCTACAAACGGACTCGCTCGTTAAAGGATTGAATTTAAAAAAAACTTATGCCATAAGTTTTCGAGATTTACATGCTATAATGCTATTACTTAAATTAAAAATACAACAAAATACCTACACAATATAATTAACAAAAAAAAGCACAAAACATAAGTTAGTACTTGTATGCAAAAAGTAAGTTGCACAGGAATGTTTACAGCCGTGACTTTTAATAAAAGAGCACCTAGTTTCTAACCATTTTGTTTTTATATTTATAATTAGAATAGAGACTACAGTCATCTTCCCTAAGCATGCTTGTTATACATAGGAAAATATCAACATTGAAATTTTAACATATAAGCACACAAGATAAATTATTTATCTGGGAATGAAACAGCAACACAACTCATATAAATCCAATTATGAAACTAAGTCATTAACAAATATCTAGTTATAAAGCTAACCCGTTCTTTAAATTCAAGGTTTAGTAAATGAGGTGAAAACAATTTTTGATCTGTATAAATCTCAAAAAAAAAAGGGGATACAAACCCATTTTTAACATCAACATATAATAATAGCAAACTAAATAACATTAGTTCTAGTAGAATTTGAGAGAAATCTAAAACTTATAAGATACAAGGTGCGAAGCTACTGTAGTGTATCCATAATTAGAACTTATATTTTAAGAAAAAATAATAATATGGCCTGCACGTTTTTACATAGAAATGCATAGATATATCAAATGATCAGCAACCTGGAGCAAGAACTGATGCATATATACTATAAACACAACCATCTCCTCTTATTCATAATGTCTAAAACATAAAATAAAATAAAAAAATAAAAAAAATGAATTTAGATTTCAAATGAAAAAACATTAATACAGTTTCCACATAACTTTGAGTATAGCTAAACTAGGCAAGAATTCCTCAACATATAAATTTCTTAGAGTAACATAACGTTTTTCCCACAGAAAACAAAACAGAGGAAAAGGAAGAGAATGTCACAAAGGAAGTGGTATTACCTTTTTAGATGCAGCGAGTCCTGAGACGAGAATGAGCAGAGAATGAGCGATATCAGCACCACAAGTGAGATTCCGATAAACTTCGACAAAGCTCCAATGAATTTCAGTAAGCGGCGAACGAAAATAAATAGAAACTTATTCCTCTATATTCAGTGAGTAATTCTTGTCTCCCCCCACTTTTCTTTTGATTAAAATAGATGAATATATAGATGGAAATTCGGGGAAAATCCTGTGAATTTTTGAATTCTTTCTGCCTTTTTTTGACAACGGTGTGATGGATTTAAAAATCCCTTAAAAAGGGGAAAAGAGACGGCGATGTGATCGATGGCGTGATTTGCTCATTGGATTTCTAGGGAGTGGGCTGGGTTTTTATTGGAATGGGCTGGAATTATTTATTGTATAGAGAATTAGAATTGGGCCTTTAGGAAGTGGCCCAAAATCATTCTTAAAAGATGTGATAAATTGTTATTAAATAATGGATTTCAATTATAGACTAATAGAATTTAATTGGTGAATTCGGCTAAGATTTAAACAAGATGAGTTAATATAAATTAATCAATGAGCTTCTTAATCCTAACGAAAAAAAAATAATTAACTTAATTATAAACTAACTAATTCAATTACAAAACTAATTAACTAGAAATTATAATTATAACTTAAAGTAAATTAATAAAATATTCAACTAAAAATGTAAAATCTTTTGTGATGATTTTCAAATATTTATAAAATAACATGATTGTAAAAATATACATATTTATTATTAAAAATAATAAAATAACTTTAAAAATAACTTGAAAGTATTTTGAATTTCGTAAAAATCATTAATTCAAAATTATAACCATTCCTAATATTTAAAAATATAAAATCTCTTTTTTTTTAGACGATTTTTGAATAATCGTAAGATATACTAATTATATACATAATTATGTAAAACATATATATCATCTAAAAATTATGAAAAGTGACAACTATTTAAAACTCTTGCAAATTATATTATTATTTTTTTTTGAAATTTTATAAAACTAATTATTTTAAATCATTTGAAATTGGAGAAGCTCGGAATGATTAATTTATATTGTGGAGGGTCAAAATTGGGTGTCAACAACTGTCCCTCGTTTGACTTGGATTGATGAAAGAAATTGGAGGCAAACGAAATTGACAAATCCAGTTTTGACCGAACACATCTTCATCCTTTGGGAAAGGTATTTTGGTAAGCTTTAGGGATTATGACCGAACCCTGAAATTGAATTTCCCACGTATCTTAGGCTATATGAGAATTCAGGCCACTTGTAGTTCTATACGCTTGATTTGACGCACGATTTTGAAAGAATTCAAAAACTATCCTGATACCGTATTATGAAGGGACCAAAATGCTCGAGAATAAGATTTAAGAGTAAATGTTAGAACACAACCGAGTTTTCAACATTGATTCCGCCTACATATCCCTCAACTTAGGGAATCAGGCTGTTTGTAGTTCGACTCTATCGGTTGAGAAGAAAATCTCTTATGCTAAGATATCCTTCGGTTCAGGACGAGTGACAAGGTGAATTGAGTATGAAAAAGAGGCTTGCAACCTCTTAGCCATGAATGTGGTGCACTTCACACCCATAAGTAAGAACTTACACGGACATAATTTTCAAAGCTCTTGGTGCATTGTCACCCAGTTTGGAAAGCTACTTCCGATAGGGACCAAAATTTTCTGGATGCGAAATTGAAGCTAGGAAACCTAAAGAAAAACCCACATGACTTCGGATAGGGGTGTGGTTTGATTTTGGTGGAAGTTGTCCTCTTGCTCGTGTCCTAAGAGTTTGACACTCCTCTTGGACTATGTCCCAGCCGTCGCTAAGAAAAGTTCCGCGTCGTGCCGCATCCTCTTTTTTAATGCCATCCATACCTGTGGCTTGTTTTGGAGAATTCATCCTTTCGGATGCTCTCGACAAAGACTGAGATAAAACTCATTAGCATAAAAATGTTATTCAAATGGGAGACTGCGTCTTTTACCGTGTTAACACTTAATTTCTCTCCTTGATTATTTGACGTCAATTCTAACGAGTTTGATTTGAAGCAAATAAATCTTGTGTCTCATATTTGCAATATAATCTTCAATATACCCTTCCTTTGAAGGTCAAAGCAATAAAATAATCAGATGTAATACGTTGATAGTTCTCTTGATGTCGTATTTGCAAGAAAAAATGATGCAGTTGATGTTGATTCTCTTTTGATGGGCGAATCTTTCTCGCGATACGAGAATCTTTTTTCCGCGATGCATGACTTCTCCGCGATGCATGAATTCTTTCTCTTGCTATGCATGATATTTCCCGCGATGCATGAATTCTTTTTCGCGATGCATGACTTCTTTCTCTTGCTATGCATGATCTTTTTCCACGATGCATGAATCGTTTTCTCTTGCAATGCATGATCTTTTCCCGACATGCACAAATTATTTCTCTTGCTATACGTGAATGTTTTCTCGCAACACATGACTTTTCCCGCGATGCATGAATCTTTCTCTGGCAATGCATGAATTCCTTTTCTCTTGCAATGAATGACTTCTTTCTCTTGTAATGCATGAATCTTTCTCTTTCTATGCATGATTCTTTCTCTTGCAATGCATGACTTATTTCTCTTGCAATGCATGACTTATTTCTCTTGCAATGCATTAATTCTTTTTTCTCGCTATGCATGGATCTTCTTTTGCAATGCATAAATTCCTTTTCTCGCTATGCATGAATCTCTTTTCTCGCGATGCATGATGATTTTTCCGCGATGCGTGAGGATAATGATGATGCCTCCCGATACCGAATGAAGATAATGCCTCACCAAGCCACAGTGTGATCTTCCAGGTATATTTTGGGTGGTGATCATCTCATTTGACAATACGATATGAATAGCTCTCCTCATTTAAGAAGATTATCATGTCCAATAATAACGATGCGATGTGCCCTCTTTCAAGTATCTTTAGTTGCCGGAAAACAAATAAAATTTCTCTTTTCGTGGTTTTCATTTGTTTCATATTTGACCATAATTGCGTATTTATTACGGACCTCTCCTTGTTGGGAATTTGAATAATGCTATTCATATTCCTAATTCTTTGTCATAAGAAGCCTAAAATATTTCCTGCATCCACAGAAAAAATTATCAATTTTAAGGAGCTCTTCGCCTTTTTGATTTCTCCATATTCAATGAATGGAGGAATATGCTGATTTTGAGATAAACCTATAAACCTGCATCCACAAAAAAATTGTTAGTTTAAAATGAACTGATCTGTGTCGATCTCTTCGGTTGTCTGCTCCTTGTCTTACTATCTCCGATTGATTTCTCCGATCTCCCGTCTCTTGATAAATAAGACAAAACATTTTTATGCAAAAAATAATTAGAACATAAATGAAAACCTTTTAACGAAAATAGATTTTCAAAGGTAATATTTGGGAAAAAGTCACTGTCAAGTGTCATGTCACGTCGAGCTCTAGCGAACATTTTTGAAATTGGTGCCTCGAGGTCTATCTGATTACTTGTTGGGAAGTATTCAAAGTTGCTTTAAACTTTCGATAAACCCTGTTAAAATTTTGAGGCCATCCTCAAAATTTCTGTCCCAGTTAAATGTCTCGACGTCTTGAACTGTTGATGAATCAGTATTCAGGCCAGACGTAGTTCATTACAAAGGGATAGATTCTAAACAAAGCAATTACAAGCAAATAGAACGATTACAAGAAAATAATGGAAATACAAACTGAAACTTCACATATAGTATCTCTTGACAGCATCTGAGTTGATCGGTTTCGGCCATTTGGTGCCATCCATCTCCGACAGGACTAAGGCACCTCCAGATAATACTTTGCGAACCATGTAGGGTCCTTGCCAATTTGGTGCAAATTTTCCTTTATATTCATCCTGATGAGGGAAAATACGCTTAAGAACTAACCGACCAACTTCAAATGTTCTCGGCTCTTACTTTCTTGTGAAAAGCACGAATCATTCTCTGTCGATACAGTTGACCATGACAAATGGCAACCGTTCTCTTCTCATCAATCAATGTTAGCTGGTCAATCCGCTTCTGAACCCATTCAACATCACTTAATTCTGCTTCTTGGATAATTCTTAGTGAAGGTATTTCGACTTCTGCAGGTATAACTGCTTCTGTTTCGTATACTAGCAAATATGGAGTAGCTCCAACTGATGTTCTGACAGTCGTTCGGTAACCCAACAAAGCATATGGCAACATCTCATGCCAACCTCTCGCGGTTATCAATCATTTTTCTCAAAATCTTCTTTATGTTCTTGTTGGCAAAAAGAAACCTACGGCTCCATTCATTTGAGGACGATAAGCGGTCGAATTTCGGTGGGTAATCTTGAATTGTTCACATATCTCTCTCATCAAGTGACTATTGAGATTTGCCCCATTATCGCAATGATAGATTCTGGTACTCCAAATCTACATATCAAATTATTGCGAACAAAATCAGCTACAACTTTCTTGGTCACCGACTTATACAAACCTGCTTCCACCCACTTGGTGAAGTAGTCAATGGCAACCAAAATGAATCTGTGTCCATTGGAGGCGGCTGGCTCTATTGGACCAATGACATCCATGCCCCAAGCTACAAATGGCCAAGGTGAACTCATAGCAGTGAGTTCATGAGGCGGCACTCGAATTAAATCACCATGCACCTGACATTTATGACATTTCTGAACAAACTTACAATAATCGTGTTCCATAGTCATCCAAAAATAGCCGGCTCGAAGGATCTTCCTCGCCAAAGTGAGCCCATTCATGTGAGTACCACAAACTCCGGTATGTATCTGTTCCAGAAGCTTTGCAGCTTCATTAGCATCAACGCATCTGAGAAGACCTAAATCTGGAGTCCTCTTGTAAAGGATTTCTCCACTTGCAAAGAAATTGAGGGCCATACGGCGTATCGATTTCTTCTGGTTGAACGTCGCATTCTCAGGATAAGTTTTGTCCTCTAAATACTTTTTGATGTCAAAATACCAAGGCGAACCATCTGGTTCTGCTTCAACATGTGAACAATGAACAGGCTGCTCTTTTACCTCTATATCTACTGGATCAATATAACTTGTATCTGGGTGTTTGATCATTGAGGCAATGGTAGCAAGAGCATCGGCCAACTCATTCTCGTGTTCTGGGAGTATGTCTGAACTCAATCTTACGAAATCTCTTGCATAACTTCTGTATATACTGAACGTACGGTGTGATTTTTGGGTTCTTCACGGCCCATTCTCCTTGAACTTGATGAATCAGTAAGTCTGAGTCTCCAATAACTAGAAGCTCATGAACGTTCATGTCGATTGCCATCTTTAAACCGAGTATGCAAGCTTCATACTCAGCCATGTTGTTTGTACAATTAAATCGGAGTTTAGCCGCCATAGGATAATGCTGACCAAATTCTGACACTAAGACTGCTCCGATACCTTTCCCATGGTGATTTGCCGCTCCATCAAAGAATACTCTCCAACCAGGATATGCTTCAGAAATATCTTCACCCACAAATGCTACTTCTTCATCGGGAAAATAAGTCTTGAGTGGTTCATACACTTTATCAACTGGATTCTCCGCAAGATGATCGGCTAAGGCTTGTGCTTTTATCGCCTTTTGTGTCACATACACAATGTCAAACTCACTCAAAAGCATTTGCCATTTAGCCAACTTCCCGGTCGGCATTGCTTTCTGAAAAATATACTTCAACGGATCCATCCTGGAGATAAGGTACGTGGTATAAGAAGAAAAATAATGTCTCAACTTTTGAGCGATCCAAGTCAAAGCACAACATGTTCTCTCTAAAAGAGTATAACGAGCCTCATATGGAGTGAACTTTTTACTTAAGTAATAAATGGCTCTCTCCTTCTTCCCAGTCTCATCATGTTGACCAAGCACGCATCCCAACGCATTATCCGAGACCGATAAATATAGCAATAATGGACTCCCTTCTCGTGGAGGGACCAACACCGGTGGATTGGACAAATAGTCTTTGATGGCATCAAAAGCAGTTTGACATTCTCTGGTCCATTTGGTTGAGGCATCTTTTTTCAATAACTTAAAGATGGGCTCACATACCACGGTGGATTGAGCTATGAACCGGCTGATGTAGTTCAACCTTCCCAAAAAACTCATCACCTCTTTCCTGGTCTTTGGAGGAGGTAATTCTTGGATCGCCTTGATCTTGAAAGGGTCAAGCTCAATGCCCCTTCGGCTGACTATAAATCCCAACAACTTGCCGGCCGGGACTCCAAAAGCACATTTGGCGGGATTTAATTTTAAATTATATCGGCGTAGACGATCAAAGAATTTCCTCAAGTGAGTCAAGTGACCCGAACTCTCGCGGGACTTGATTATGACATCATCTACATACACTTCGATCTCCTTGTGAATCATATCGTGAAAAATGGTCGTCATAGCCCTCATGTAAGTAGCACCGGCATTTTTGAGACCAAAAGGCATCACTTGATAATTATATACACCCCATGGTGTGATGAAAGTTGTCTTTTCTGCATCTTCTTCATCCATCAGGATCTGGTGATAACCCGCATAACAATCCACAAATGACTGCATCTCGTGCTTAGCACAGTTATCAATGAGGATGTGAATGTTTGGCAATGGAAAATTATCTTTCGGGCTAGCTTTGTTGAGATCTCTATAATCAACACAAATTCTAATCTTTCCATCTTTCTTGGCAACCGGAACAACGTTGGCTAACCAAGTCGGATATTGCGTTACTTCCACTACTTGAGACTCGATCTGCTTGGTAATCTCCTCTTTGATCTTCAAACTCAACTCAGGCTTGAACTTTCGAGTCTTCTGTTTTACCGAACTAAAATCTGGATTAATCGGCAACTTGTGCGACACCATATTCGTACTCACTCGGCATATCTTCGTAAGACCAGGCAAACACATCAATGTACTCTCTGAGCAAATGGACCAGGTCTCTTCTTTGAGTTTCAGTTAGATGGACACTGATTCTCATTTCTTTAACACATTTCTCATCTCCGAGATTCACAATCTCGGTTTCCTCTAAATTTGGCTTGTGTTGATTCTCGAATTGTCAAAATTTATCAGCAACATGTTCGGGTATCTCATTTTCTTCTTCGTATTCCTTCCATTCGTCATCACCTGCCTCATTTCGTTCACTCGGTTCATGACATGACATGACATTGGCAGGTTTTAAATTAATATTACTGAAATCATAAACAAACAAAGTTAGGAAGGCAAAATATAAACAGATAAGTAAACAAATTTTGATAAAAGAGGCTTTTCATTTAAATTGAAAGATAGGCATAAACTTCGGCCATGGCCGAGGAACATTTTACTTTTTTTAAACATCACAAGGAAATTTAAAACTTCAAACAAGTAAAACATCATAAATGGTGGATCTCGGGCCTCTTCCGGACTACCACCGATTTTAAAAATAAACAAAACACATGTCCTTTCTACCCAGATGAGCGGGAAATCAGGAGTGGTGTGGAGGTCCAGTTCTGCAATCGCTCATCAGGTTCTGCATCACGGATGCCTGATGTCCTAGCTTCTTCCTCGATGACCGCATCGATCTCCTCGAAAAGGTCCAAGATTCCTTCCCCGAGACCATCATTATTGACATATCCTTGTGCCATGAATGACTGGTACAGATGAGAAATTGGCCTGGCCAATGCTTGATCAATATTCTTGTTCTTCATCTCTGCTTCATCAACCTCCGTGGGGACATACCCCAAACCAAATTTTGCTCCTTTAGCGGGGATCTGAATAGGATTGACAATTCCTTGACAATGTTTTTCCAACCCCAAACCCGGTTCGAAATCGTTCTGGAGCATGACAGTAGCAACCATCTTGTATACGATAGGCATAGGGGGGTGTGGAGCCAAGTCATCACCGGTGGCATTCACCAGCTCCACCGTGTAGAAATCACAACCTCGAGAGATATCATCAACAATTGGTGCATACCCATTGGAATGACTCCCTTCACCATAAATGACCAATTCCTGGTCCTTCCAAACAAATTTCAACAGTTGGTGAAGGGTAGATGGCACAGCCCCAGCCATGTGGATAAACGGTCTTCCTAGAAGCAAATTGTAGCTAGTATTGATGTCCAATACCTGAAACTCCACATTGAATTCTGCAGGCCCCATCTGAACATTCAAATTTACTGCCCCTATCGTGTCTCTCTGCACCCCATCGAAAGCTCTCACATTGACCTGGTTTTGTTGAATCTTTCCCAAGTCGAATTTCAGCTGCTTGAGAGTTGAAAGAGGACATATGTTGAGACCAGACCCATCGTCGACCAAAACACGATTTATAACTTTATCCCGGCACTTGATGGTGACGTGCAGAGCTTTGTTGTGCATCCTCCCTTCAAAGGGCAACTCTTCATCGCAAAAACTGATTCGGTGTCCTCGGATGGCCTGGTTTATCATGGCTGCTATATTGTCGCTATTTTTACCCACAGGCACATAAGTATCATCCAAAGCCCTCATCAAAGCCTGTCTATGCAACTGCGAACTCATCAATAAAGCCCACACAAAAATCTGAGCCGGCGTCTTCTCTAGATGCTTCACAATCGAATAATCCTTTTGTTGCATTTTTCTCCAGAACTCCTCAGCTTCGGCTTCACTAATCGGCCTTTTAGTCTGATCCTTCTTTTGCACACCCTAGATCAGCTCTTCTGGTGTGTAGCACCTGCCAGATCTGGTCATACCCTGGGTAACAGCCGTTTCAATCACAAACTTTGATCGGGCAAGAGTTTCTCGTGGCACCAAGGCAACAACCTTCTCGGGTGTCAGAATCACAAACTCTTTCTTCTCCCTAATGCTCAACGAGGCCACAGACCTTTCTAGTTCATCAGGAACAATCGAAACTATTGCCTTTGTCACGCACCAATCGTCATCTGTCTCTATCATATTGATAGTGACGCCTCCATGATTTGGCAAAGGATTACTGTTGACATTAGGCGCGACCGTCTGAAGAGAGACCACATTCTGGTCAATCAGGTCTTGGATTTTATGTTTCAGGTTGATACAGTCCTCGCATCATGTCCAACACTGTTGGAGTGATACGCGCATCTCTCGATCGGTCCAGAAAACTTTGAACTAGTGTCAACCGGCTTTGGCCCCACCGGATGAATATATCCTATCATAGCTAATCGCTCGAACAACTTTGTTCGGCTTTCAACAAGTGGAGTGAAAGTTCTAGCAGGCTTCTTCTCAAATCTAGGACGGGAGGGATCGTAATTACCTTGTTGAGGGGGAGGCATCTGGCGATAATTTGGAGTGTTTGGACGGGGGGTTCGATATCTTGGATATGAGTTGGTTTGGTAATTTGGTTGTGGAGCTTGGTAGTTCGAGGGGGTATTTTGGTAAAGTGGAGCTGGGGTTTGGTATGTCCGGGGAGGAGTTTGGTAATTTGTCTGAATGTTGGCACAGTTGGGGGCGACATTTCGGTAGTGATGAGATGGGGTCTGGTAACCTGGAGGGGGAGTTTGGTAGATAGTAGGAGGAGTTTGGTAGCTAGGAGGGGGAGTATTTTGATAACTGGGAGGAGGGGTATTTTGGTAATTAGGATGAGGGGTATTCTAATAATCAGTATGTGCATAACAAGCCGAGAATGAACTCTGTGAAGGTCGAGAACGACCTTGGTATGATGAGGATTTCCTTGGGGTCTTCTTCCCCTCATAAGAGATAGATGACACATCCTCTCTTTTCTTCTTCAAAGAAGCCCGAAGATCCTAAGAGGCAAGAACACGGGCAATCTTCCGGTTCTCAATCCATCTTCAATAGTCTCACCTACCTTGACTATCTCAAGAAATTTTGCTCCAACGAGCAACATGATTCTGTCATAATATTCGGGTTCTTGCACCCGCACAAACACTTCAACGATTTCCTTTTCTGACATAGGAGGTCTAACTCTAGCTGCCTCTTTTCGCCATCTATATGCGAATTCTCTGTAACTTTCGGTCGATTTTTGTTTCATCTTCTCTAAGGAGTAACGATCCCGAACCATCTCCACATTATAGGCGAATCGTTCAATGAAGTCCTTAGCCAGAGCATTCCAACTAGACCACTGCCTCGTTTCATGAGACGTAAACCATTCTAGAGCCTCTCCGCTCAGACTTCGGCTAAAAAGCCGCATTAACAAAGCTTCGTCTCTACCAACTCCCACGAGTTGGTCACAGTAGGCCCTCAAGTGTGCTAAGGGGTTCCCCGTTCCTCCGAAGATGTCAAATTTCGGCACTTTGAACCCTTCTGGGAGGTCCAAGTTCGGATGAATACACAGGTCTTCGTAACTCAACCCGGCAACCTCTGGAATGCAGTTCAACTCCTTCATGGCTTTTCTAATTTCTTCCTTCATATCTATCTTGGTGGTCGCTTCCTTTGACCTCCACTCTCTCTCTCTCTCCTCATAATGGTCGAGCTCAGAACCATTGACATCATGCTCGTTGGGGATCGGGATTTGGAAAGTGACTTTCTGAGGTAGGGGTGGAGCGATGGAGGGACTTTGGGCATTTTGAGTGGTTTGGTAGTTTTGTGGGAAAGTCTGGGGGTTGGTATGTTGATTTTGGTGACGGAGGGAAGTTTGCGGGTTGTTAATGTTTAGGCTTTGAGGGGGTGGACCAGTTTGGATATTGGCATTTTGGGGAGGGAGTGGCACTTGGAGGTTGGTATTTTGAGGAGGCAGTGGTGTCTGATAAGAGACTGAGGCGTAATAGGGGTTTTGGGTGGTAAGGTCAATGATGGAGGGATTATGAGCAGGGCTGAAAGGTTGGTTCTGAGCTTGTTCCACGTTAAGAGGGGGATTTTGGGCTGGAGGTCTTTCGTCTGGTTGCGTGTTGACAGCAAAACTAGGAGGGGGCAAATCTTGTCTTCTCTGCATCTCGACCCTCATCTCAGCAATTTGTTGCATCAACTGCAAGATCAGTTCATTCTGATCAGCAAGGGCGGGCCGAGCCACTACGACATCGCAAGGCTGGTTTCTTCGTTGTTATCACCCATTGCTGCGTTTCCCTTTTGTGGACTTTGATTGGGGAAGGAATCTGTAGGACCTTTAGATCTAGTGAAATAAGGATGGTCGGCCAGTGTATCAACACAGATCAGTTCTAACTACCTGTAGAGAAAACAACTCAAAGGCAAATCACAAGGTACTAGTTATGGATGAATAATGCAATATATCACATAGAAAGCAGATAAACACATAAATGTTGCTTTGTTTGAAGACACGTTAACCCACGGGTAATGGGGACTGATTTTTGAACAAACAGGAATTTGCTCGTTTTTATGTTGAGGTTGGTGACTCAAAAAGGTTAAATTGCATTGAGCTAAGGTCTTCTTGCTGCATCTCTGGGAATTTGTTGATCTGAACTCAATGTTTTCTCGTATAATGAAGGGGAAGAGAAAATTTTAAAAGATAGGGGCCGGGCCTTGAAAGGCTGCCTACGTATCTCCCAAAGAGAATTCAGGCCCTACGTAGTTCGATACAAAGGAAGTTTCATTTTCATTCATTCATTTTTTGAAGATTACAAGGAAAGTGAAAAACAGACAATAAAGCTCCTAAAAGATAAAATGTGCCTCCACCTAAGACATTCTTCTCTCGATTGTCGCCTTAATCACGGGGGTAAACTCGTGCTTCAAAGGTAGTTTTCTTATTCTCTTCCTTCCACCGTCCCCGAAGAGGAGGCCTATAGATAATTTCCTCCCCAAATCTTCTTCGCAGCTTCGGTCTAGCGCCTTTGGGATCACCGCCGGTGGCCTCTTGGCTGAAGTAAGAGTACTTTCCACGTGGCTTCTGAAGCGTCAGGGTCATATCTTTTAGGGCATCGCGTTTCTTCTGCACAACGGTTATCTCCTCATCTACAACAACACATTTCGAAATCTTTGCTGCCAACTCTGTGTCTAATGCCGCATTTGCTATTCGTGCGACTGCAGTGGCAAACTCTACTTCCATTCTCCTTTCCCTGGTTTCTTGAATCTCATGTCTGAGCTGCTGCAATTTCATCCTCAAATCTTCTTCGGTCAACTCTACACTGATACTCTTGCCTTTTTCCATCTTAGCTGCAATTTTACCTTTCATGAGATAATAGAGTAATGTTTTAGGATTTGATAGTAGGCTTTTATTTCTAGTTGAGAAACTCAAGACTCAAGGAATTTTGGTCGGACATTTGGTGGTGACTTGTATTCAGTTAGGGAAGGGATAAGTTGCAAATACAAAAACATCAATCCCACGCAGGGGAATAAGATAATTAAAATGTTGAAGGGCCTGCTCCTCTTCTTGCTTTTTCCACTTCTTCACGAATGAGGAACTTGCTAGTTATCACATGCGGCTCAGCGAACACAACTTTAGAAGACATCGACATGCCCTGAAGGGTGTTAAGCTGATCATCCAAGTTCAAGTCCAAACGTATCAGGCAGGCTCTCGCGTCAGTTAACTCTTGCGTGGCAAAGGCTAATGCCCTTTGGCTTTCATATTCTCGATGCTGGAACTTTTGTTCCCTATGCAGGTATTCTTGCTCTTTACGTTGAAACTCTTGCTCTCTTTGGTCCCATTCCTGCTGAAAATGGTAGGCTTGGATTTGGAGCCTTACCTGGACATCTTCAATCTGTCGGCCCGTGCGTGGTGTTGGGTCAAGTGTACCACGCAGATCATCCTGCAACCATTTTTTGTATTCATCCACATACCCGGCTTCATATCTATTTTCTGCCATGCTCTTTTTTAGGTTGACCCGTCCAGCCCATTCTTGACAAATATCCTTGGCGTAAGGTATCTTGTCGCACTCGTTGTAGTCAAAGACGTAGCGGCTAGTGTCTCCTTTGAAAGGTAGAATCTGTCTTCTGCCGAATTGCCGCATTACCCCGCTAGGATTGTAAGGTCGTACCCTCTAATGCCGGAAGGATTAGGAAAGGACACTTAGCCCCCGAATAGCTATTTTTTTTCGACATGAAATCGTGAAACATCCATTGTACGTTTTCATCTTTTATGTCGTGGAAGACTTTAGCCCATGCTTCCCTAGTGCCGTGGATCTTGAACTTATTGATGCTCAAATGAAACTCGTAATGGTCGAGGTGACTTACTATTTGTGGTTCGGCCAATTTTTGTTTCTCAGTTTCGTATGTCTTCACTAGATGTTTAGACATCCACCATAGCAGAAAGATACTACAACCTTGAAAAAATGGAAACCCGTTTTTGCATTGACCCAAAGATCGGTATATGTTAGCCAGAATGATTGGAGCTAGGTTGAAGTATTTCTTAAGTTGTCCTTTCTTACCAACACCCTCGAAGATGGCGTGTGTAACCATGATAACCCGAGTATCAATTTCATTCCCTTCGCCTTGAGGAAATACCATCGTCCCTAAGAGGCATACAAAGAAATGCTAGAGTTTGAGTTTGACTCCAACTGTTGTGGACCATGAAACTCATTTGGAAAATTCTTATAATAACTCTCATGACCCCATCGTTCATAGAATTTCACAAATGGAATACTCGGGGTGTCTAGCCAGTCTGCATTTACCCATAACAACATGTTTTTCAGTTCTGTGCTGGTTGGCTTATCTGGTAGCAAAATGTGATGATCTGGATGTTTTTTCCTTTTTTGGCACGTTCCGACGTTGTCTAGGCAATCTTTGATTTCTTCAACGGTTGGTGTCATTTCAACATCTCCAAAACGAAACACCATCCTCTCATCATCCCAAAATCGAGTGACCACCTCAATGAACTTAGGCCAGACTCTGAGATTCATTATTGACGGGAGGTGGCCTAAGTAAATGGAAAGTTCTCTTTTCTGATACGCATTGAGATTGTACCACCATACACGGAGAAGGTTTGGCGTTTCGGTGACCATCTTGAAACTCAAGTGTTGCTTGGTCATCTACAAAAACATACAAATAATTAGAAACCCCCAAACCCAAGACACAACATTTTGTCAAATAGCGTATACATCCTTCAAACACGTAAGTATGAGCGTCCGTTTGGGCCGTGGGCCCTTTGGACTCAAGGTGGTCTTTCTAATGGACCCGACACTCCTTGGGTATTGGGTCATCTTAGGCCAATGCGCTAAATTTCAGGGATTTGGTCTTGCTCTATCCTAGTATGACTAAGAGTGAGTTTTCTTTAAAGTGGATTGGTGACCCAAGCGGACTACTTGGCCGGAACAATTAACGACCGTTGACTATCCAAAGAGCCAACTACATTCGTCGTGGTGTCCCGAGAACAATTTGGTTAACGAACGACCGCGGCCCGCATAATCGTCCTTTGAGTGAAAAATAAAAAAAATAAAGTGTCGTTTGACTAATATGTTATGTCATGAATGCAATAGTTTATAGCAATTTTAACACATTAAGCACAAATAAACAATTCAAAGAATTGATAACAATTAGTCAAATAGTCAAATCTTATGGTTAGAACTTAATTAGGTCCCCAGCAGAGTCGCCATTTCTGTTGTGTCGTAATTTCCCTATCTGTAGAAAAATCACTTTTTGAAATGTTCTAAGTATAAAACAATTTGAAAAATACTTAGAAAGAGTCGCCACTTAATTTTTTAAAGAAATTAAGAAAACTTATACTTTTCAAAGATTCAAACAGAAAAAATCATTTGAAAATACCAAAGAGGGTTCGGGGTTCGATTTACACTTCGAGAAGGGTTTAAGCATTCGAAGTGTCCGCTAACATGCGGTTGACCTGCGACTTGACTAGAACAAATTTTTGACTAATTCTTTGGGAAAATGATAAAAATAATAATTTATAATATTTGATTAACTTTAAGAAAATAATAAATGACACATTTATATATTTTATATATTTATTAGAGGAAAAGATCCAAAATAGAACAATTGACTCGACATACAAGATTAGGATGTTAATAAAATTAGATTAATTAGAATTTATTTAATAAATTTAAAATAAATAATTTAAACCAATTTAATAAATTTAAGCATGAAAATCAATTTATTTTTTTTATTAATTAGAAAATGAGAGCAAAGTTTTGACTAACCCTTTTTAAGAAAATGTCCAAGTAAAGAATATATATATTTATATATATATATATATATATATAGATTACTCGAGGAATAAATACTTTGACCTTTTAAACCAATTTTAAACGAGCAAAAAGTGATTGAGTGGGAGACATTAAAGAATATGTTGTTGTTTTATTTTTTAGAACAAAAGATTTAACTTAAAATTGTATAATTAGGCCAACATATTTAATTAATAAAATAGATAAAAATAAAAATTAAAAGTTAACCAACACAAAGGAAATAACTTATCTTTTGGGAAATCTAATTAAGTTAATTAAAAATTATAAAGTTAGAGTTAAATAACAAACAATAAATAATCACAATTAAATAATTAAAGAGTAAGAGAGAAATTTGAATTTGGGCCTCCTTTTGGGCCAAATTTGTTGGAATTTTTGGGTTTAACCCAATTCCCCTTTTTTGGTATACAGCTGATGTATATCAGTGTATATCGGCATGTATATCAGCCCTTTTCATGTATTTCTTGCTTCCAAACATCTGTACTTCGTCTTAGCCTTGCATTCCTGCGTTTTTGACCTATAATTCCTGTATAATGAGTGTATATCATGGTATACAATTATGTATACAGCCCATTTTCAACTTTCCGGGACCTGTAATTTAACTTTCCAGTCCCTATATTTCGCATTCTGCCCTGTATGCCCGGTAATCTGGCTGACTTAATGACGAAAGAGATTTAAGCCTCTATGGCTCGATTCGAGAATGTGAATGAAAAGAAATTCATTGCGAACTCGGAGAGGGTTCATACAATAAATAAAAAAAAAATAAAAAAAAATTAGCATTCGATTGACTAGAAAATGAGGCATAATTTGATTGCCATTAGAATTATTTAAGGAAATCCAAAGTAAAGAAGCCAAGAATCAAACAACCCCCAACTAATAGACCACAATGACATGTCACTTCTAAAGAAGACAAAATGAATTAAATTAACAAACAAACTATGACGCTAAACAATAACACACATATACATTTATGAATATATTATATTACATGGAGTACTTAGCCATTAACATACAATATTTCAAAATGATGAGAGGAAACACGCTGCATAGTCCACATGTAATGCATCTTATGCTATGATCAAAATTTAACTCTACCAATGGAACCTAGTATTGCTAGTTTATCATGCTAAAACACAAAATGCTATTTGAAGATGGTAAATCATTTTGGAGAGAACTATTGTTATATTTAAACAACTAAAACATGATAAACATCTTTACTCAACTTAACATGCTTATAAGCACAAATAGGCAAAGAAAAAGACAACGTCCTTGGAGGATAACAATACCGAACAGCAGTCCTAAAACAAAATAAGATGCTAAAACAAAGTCTCTAGCCGATTACCACACTCCATCAAAGTTATAATCACACATCTTGAACGGCTAAGTCGGATTTTCAGCATTTAACAAAAAAAAGCAAAATAAGAGCAGTGAAAGGCGATATAGTCGGCCAGAAGACATCAGACAGAGGAACAACTAGATACAACCCCCCCCCCCCCTACTTAAGCTACAAACGGACTGCTCGTTAAAGGATTGAATTTAAAAAAAACTTATGCCATAAGTTTTCGAGATTTACATGCTATAATGCTATTACTTAAATTAAAAATACAACAAAATACCTACACAATATAATTAACAAAAAAAAGCACAAAACATAAGTTAGTACTTGTATGCAAAAAGTAAGTTGCACAGGAATGTTTACAGCCGTGACTTTTAATAAAAGAGCACCTAGTTTCTAACCATTTTGTTTTTATATTTATAATTAGAATAGAGACTACAGTCATCTTCCCTAAGCATGCTTGTTATACATAGGAAAATATCAACATTGAAATTTTAACATATAAGCACACAAGATAAATTATTTATCTGGGAATGAAACAGCAACACAACTCATATAAATCCAATTATGAAACTAAGTCATTAACAAATATCTAGTTATAAAGCTAACCCGTTCTTTAAATTCAAGGTTTAGTAAATGAGGTGAAAACAATTTTTGATCTGTATAAATCTCAAAAAAAAAAAAGGGATACAAACCCATTTTTAACATCAACATATAATAATAGCAAACTAAATAACATTAGTTCTAGTAGAATTTGAGAGAAATCTAAAACTTATAAGATACAAGGTGCGAAGCTACTGTAGTGTATCCATAATTAGAACTTATATTTTAAGAAAAAATAATAATATGGCCTGCACGTTTTTACATAGAAATGCATAGATATATCAAATGATCAGCAACCTGGAGCAAGAACTGATGCATATATACTATAAACACAACCATCTCCTCTTATTCATAATGTCTAAAACATAAAATAAAAAAAATAAAAAAAAATGAATTTAGATTTCAAATGAAAAAACATTAATACAGTTTCCACATAACTTTGAGTATAGCTAAACTAGGCAAGAATTTCTCAACATATAAATTTCTTAGAGTAACATAACGTTTTTCCCACAGAAAAACAAAACAGAGGAAAAGGAAGAGAATGTCACAAAGGAAGTGGTATTACCTTATTAGATGCAAATGAGTCCCGAGACGAGAATGAGCAGAGAAATGAGCGATATCGGCACCACAAGTGAGATTCCGATAAACTTCGACAAAGCTCCAATGAATTTCAAAAAAGCGGCGAACGAAAATAAATAGAAACTTATTCCTCTATATTCAGTGAGTAATTCTTGTCTCCCCCCACTTTTCTTTTGATTAAAATAGATGAATATATAGATGGAAATTCGGGGAAAATCCTGTGAATTTTTGAATTCTTTCTGCCTTTTTTTGACAACGGTGTGATGGATTTAAAAATCCCTTAAAAAGGGGAAAAGAGACGGCGATGTGATCGATGGCGTGATTTGCTCATTGGATTTCTGGGTTTGCGTCTGGAAGAAGAAAGGGAGCATGGGCGGTGGGGTCGGGTGCTGTTGGAATCGGGCGATTTTCAGCGAGGAAGATGAAGAAGAACGTGATGTACGGGGGTGAGGTCGTCCTGGAATTGTTATTGTTGCTGCTATGTTGAAATTAAAAGGGAAAAGGGGATGGGGCCGGGTCGGGGGCATTGGAGTTGGGCTGAAAAAAAAAAGGGGACCGAGGGAGTGGGTCAGGGTTTTTTATTGGAATGGGCTGGAATTATTTATTGTATAGAGAATTAGAATTGGGCCTTTAGGAAGTGGCCCAAAATCATTCTTAAAAGATGTGATAAATTGTTATTAAATAATGGATTTCAATTATAGACTAATAGAATTTAATTGGTGAATTCGGCTAAGATTTAAACAAGATGAGTTAATATAAATTAATCAATGAGCTTCTTAATCCTAACGAAATAAAAAATAATTAACTTAATTATAAACTAACTAATTCAATTACAAAACTAATTAACTAGAAATTATAATTATAACTTAAAGTAAATTAATAAAATATTCAACTAAAAATGTAAAATCTTTTGTGATGATTTTCAAATATTTATAAAATAACATGATTGTAAAAATATACATATTTATTATTAAAAATAATAAAATAACTTTAAAAATAACTTGAAAGTATTTTGAATTTCGTAAAAATCATTAATTCAAAATTATAACCATTCCTAATATTTAAAAATATAAAATCTTTTTTTTTTTTTAGACGATTTTTGAATAATCGTAAGATATACTAATTATATACATAATTATGTAAAACATATATATCATCTAAAAATTATGAAAAGTGACAACTATTTAAAACTCTTGCAAATTATATTATTATTTTTTTTTTGAAATTTTATAAAACTAATTATTTTAAATCATTTGAAATTGGAGAAGCTCGGAATGATTAATTTATATTGTGGAGGGTCAAAATTGGGTGTCAACAAAATACCCATACCTTTACGAACGTGACCAAGGGGTCACGAATATGGAGAACAACTTCCTACATCCCGATCACCTCATGATCCAAACCAAAGGTCGTTCAAGACCAAACTCGTCATTATATAGCTAATTGCATTAATGGAATTCTCATCCAAGCATGATTTCCAAGAATGTTGACCAAAGTCAAAACTGTGTCAAACTTTCACAACTATCTCGCCTAATGGATCAAACTCACACCGAAATCCTCGATACCCAAACCATCCGTGTCACTAGACCAAGATGGACCTTCCGGAGATGATGGAACTAGCAGAAAACTCATACCACATCAAATTCTCTAGATGTTGACCAAAGTCAACTTTTTCACTTAAAAACCTCCTAAAAGAGAATAACACATGACAATCTCTCCCGAACACATCAGGAAGCATGCCACCCATACCAACACCACACAAAAACTACAGGGAAACTACAGAAATGGGAAGAACAATAAAAAGTATGTAAAGCAAGAAAATGACCATGAGGGTCATTACAACCCCGGTGGGAGAACCAGTCATCTACAAACAGAGATTACCAAGGTGAATCCATTGCATACTAGAATAAGTTGCTCACCCTTGGATTCAAATTAAGTGGAATTCATAGTTGAAGTCGTGTAGTAGCTGCCTAAGTACGCTTTTTACTGAACAAAGAAAAGCATGTGTAGTATCATTTAATAAAACCACAGTGTACTGGTAGGATTATGGTTTGCCTCCAAAAATACGAATGTAAACACTTAACTAAGCATATTAAAGACAAAACAACTGTCATGCCATGAGACCCCAAGCTAACCTCATGGCATGTCATCACACTAAGAAGCATAAAATAGACTAAGTGAACTGAAAAGAAGAATTAAGTATGAAAAAAGTCTATCACGTCATAATAGATAATGTGATACAAAACACTTACGTGGAAATCTATTATCTCTCTGAAAGACGAGGTTCTAGGATAAGTCCCTAGCTAACTCTAAACTGTTTGAAACTATAAATAAGGATGGAAGAAATTCATAATAGGTTGTCCCCCAATATGAGTACTCACCAAAAGTGGTATTATACTGATTAGAGTATGTACTAACCACAACTTGAAAGAGATGCATCATAACCAATATTATAAAAAAAATATAGGCAGAAAAGTATGGGGCCAGTATTTGAAATGTACCGAGTATGATAAAATGCATAAAACATGATATCTGAACATAATAAGTCTTTAAGATATTCTGATTCAATGATCAAGTAAATATTACATGAAAACTGATGATCTTTTCTAAAATACATAGTACAAGATCATACAATAATTGAAAATCATATCATATTGTAGAAGATACCTTTAACCGACATAAACCATATGAGCTACAACATGAAGTTCAGTATACTACTCTCACACTGAAAAAAGTGTGTCCTATTTTCAAAGGTAATGACTATGATATTTGAGCTAAGGGGGATCCACTAGCTAATGTCTGATCGATACATAACCTATGGGGGCATGTAGTTCTAGGACTTGAGTAATCAACCTTATTCCAACTCGGTGCTTAGTATACTCCTAATGAAATCATGCATAAATCTAGAAATAGTAATAATTTGTACTCTTGTTTCATACATGATAATCTGATAACATATTGAGTAGCTCCTAAATTATGGTAGTTGAACATAATTTGAAGGATACTTTAATAAAATGCATCTAATTTATGATAATAATATATACTGAAAGATATTTCAATAAAAAAATAAAAATTCATGAAAATCTAATAATATAAGACATGCATATGAAAATCCCATAATTTTGATCATGAAAATACTAGCATGCTATGGGTTCATGAAATAATCATTGAAAACATGGAATCATAATCAATTCATGCCTAATAAGATCAATCACGAAGAAGAAATCAAAATTTAATAAGAACCCATGAAAAATAATGAAACCTTAGATTTGAGAATCCATAGCTTGAAGAAATTAGGGCTTTCTTAGGACTCAATTGGTGAATAAGAACCCATTGATGATGTTCTCATATACCTTGAATAAGACTTAGCTTGAATCTTTCAACGGAGGCTTGAAATCTTGAAGGCCTAACTTGCTTGAGGGAGAAGACTTGAGATAGAAGAAACTTGTTTTTGGGAGAATGAGAGTGAATAGGGAGGTCAGGTTAGTTAGAAATCGCTTATGCCCACTTAGAACAAACCAAAATGACATAGCATAGGGATAAATAGAGTGGGAAAGATCGAAATAACCCTGACTTATAACTATTGAAGAACATCTAAGAATGCCTTCCACGAACCGTACACCACTCCAATGTTCGTGAGGGTGTCCGTTAAAGGCTGGAGTTTTGGGTTCCTGAAGATTATCGTCCATGGATCCTTCCACGGTCTATATAACCTTCTATGGACCATACATGCGTTCATGAAGGATAAGATTCTTGAGGTATGAGGGATGGTTCATGAGAAAGTACACGGTTTGTAAAACTTTCATGGTCCGTAATCCCATCCGTGAATGTATCCTTCAAAAATTCCAATTTTTGAGCTCGGTTGCAAGGATCCCTTCATAAACCTTGGTCTCTTTCACAGTCCATGAATGGGTCTATACAAGCCTATTTTCTGTAACATTTTAGTAGATCTAGTTTCCAAGGTTTGATTTGGTCTTAGGAGGTTTTAGGATGTTACAACAACACAGACATAAACCAAGTCTGTAATACTACCAGATTCGAAATCTTCTTCACTAACTTAATAATTACCTGAAGCATGTTCCACATGATCACAAAAAAAACCCTGTTCACTCAAGGAACCAACATATAGGATAGCAATCAAACACGTACCTAGTGTGGTACCAATCTAACCATATATAAACTTGTACCAAGTGTGGTACCCGATCCAACCATTTAGTAACTTGTACTAGGCGTGGTACCTGAGCGAACCCAATATGTACCAGGCGAGGTACTTGAGCTAACCGATGGTCATACAACACACAATCATAATCACAATCATAAGCATAATCATAATGAAATACAATCACACTATTAAACTTAAGTAACTTAAACATCTTCATTACATGAGATGGTCTACAAGGTATTATCTAAGTATCATTTCTTTGATCTTGCTAATCATGCATTGCACAAACAATACTATAGAAATAGTTATCATGCATACATTACATAACTTGGAAACATTCAACCATCACCTACCTCAAATCAATCCTTGAAAGCTCTATTGGACCTGAGTCTTTCCCTTGTTATGAATCCTAACTTACATGTACAACATTCAATCGTCGATGGCCTAATTATACTCAAATTACAACTTAATCCCAACCCCATGCCAAACTTATGATCTTCTTACCCAATCCAGGACTTTCCCACCACTAATTTACATAAAACTAGCAATTCATAGCTACATTAGTGAATAATGGTAAATAAATTAAGAAAAACATTTAATAATTAACCCAAAGCTTTACAACCTAAAATATTTATCAACTCAATCTTCCTACCTTAGAAACAAACCAAAGCCTTCCCTAGAGTCCCTAATACCACCGCTAAAGCCTTAAGAATATCCAGTTGGAGAATCGATTACTTCCATTTACGAAGGTTCTTGATGAAAAATGACTTAAATTTTCCCTAAGTCGCCCTTGTTCTTCCCTAAAACGTACTTTCCAAATTATGAGCAGTTTTGGGGAATTTTCTACATTAATTGTGACTAATCCCGCTAAAGTGGCCAATCCTGATATAGGGGCAATGCTGTTGTGAAACCTTTCGCTATAGTGGGGGTTAATTACACTGCTAAAGCATCATGTCACCCATTAGGAGGGCTTTCATGGAATAGAAACTCAAAAATACTCTAAAAAGTTTCCATTTTGCAACACACCTTCAAATATTGACTTCCCGGACCAACCTGTTCATGCCAAGCTCGATAATGTGGATTTAAACTCACCCCAATTCCCTTCTGAAATGTCTTATAGACTCCTTATCATCATAGCTAATAGAACGACCAACCCAATCTTATACATTTTATCCAATCCTTCCCCGAATTTCCCTAGACCTCACATTTATCGAATTTCGCCTGAATCTAGCCTTGCCTGAAATTGTTCACCCTTCCACCAAAGTTTTCTCACTTTCTCCCTTTCACTAATTGTTCAACCTTAATGAAAAGAGGGTCGTTACATCTAGATAGTGTTTGGGAGTGGTGATATAACTCTAATATCATCAATTTTCATGATCCAAATCATATTAACAATTTCTAAGGGCTTAAGATGAATGTGTGCGCCTATTAATTAGTATTTTTATGTATGCCCATTTTGACACACGGACTATTTGTGACGTTTATTGTTTTTCAAGTCTAAGTTATGTATTGAAATATCCAAACCTCTTTCCCTTTTTCCTCATATCAAGTGCAATCTATGATGTTTCGTTATCATTTTATCAAAGCCTGTTGTTTCTTTCACTAATTTAATCTAAGATCAAGCGTTTTTATTATTACTAAACACTTATATATGTATTGAACCTTTATTTTTGTTGTTATTGAAAATAGTTTTGTTAGTATAGTATAAAAAAAAGACCTCTTTCACTTCAAAATCTAACATAACAATTTATGTGTTATGTATATTTTATTCGGAACTTTCCAGTGTCAAATAATAACACATCTAAAATTGAAAATGGATTTAAATAATAATGAGATTATCAAGAAGATTAATTTAGTATATGTAACGACCTGACCCGGTCATTATGAGTAAACCAATATAGAAAAAATTTGGGCCAGAAAACTTTCCTCGTAGTGACTTAAAAATTTTCAACTAGGCCAGCCTTAAATGCAATCTGGGATAGGTGAGGTCTAAGGACATTTGAGAATGGGATGGGGGTGTGATTTTGAGGTTTGGTTGATATTCTTGTAGCCAAGACATTAAAAAGTATATAGGATCGTTCGGAATCCAATTCGGGCAAGTAGAACTTCCAATATTGATATTGGCGTGAAATGTATATGTTGGGTTGTCAAGGGAAGGGTTTGTGGTGTAAAAATGACCTTTTTCTGGAGCTAGAGTTTCTGAAGTTTCATTGAGACCGCTATAGCCGTGCTTAAACCGTTATAGCGGGGTTAGTCTTCACTATAGCGGTGCCGCTATAGCAGGCTGAATAGGGTTTTAGTGTAAAAATAGTCCAAAAACCATTATTTTTTGACTTTGAGTTCTTGGACTTGGGAGGGATGATTTTTGGCAATTTGCACATGTTTTCCCAAAGAATTCATCGGTAAAGGTAAGTATCTGACTCCCCAATCTTATGTATATTGGTTCTTAAGCTTTAGAATCTAGGTTATTTCCCTTTGAGGGGGGGGGGGGGTTAACATGATTTGATGGTAGAAAAGCCCTTAGTTGGGGGAGATGCTCATATCTTGGCCTGGGGTTAGGATTTGTTGATAATCCAAATAAATTAATAGGCCATTAGTGATTGATTGTTGTTTATACTATTTTATTAGAACAAGAACATGCCAAGACACTTCACAAGGGAAAGCTCGGGTTATTTAGAGTTGCCAAGAGGCTTGATTCAAGTTTGGTGATGGTTGTATGTTTCGAGTTTATGTATGTATGCATGTTTACTACTTTGTTATATCATTTATGCAATGCATGGTAGGGAGACATATGGTATGACATCTTGCAGGTTATCTCATGCAATGAACTTGGTATTTTGACTTATGATTTTCAAGTAGTATTATTCTTTGTGTAATATAATTATGCATGATTTTTAGGTGGCTTGGATACAATGCCACACTAACTATGGATGGATTGGGTACCATGCCGGTACATTAATAGTTTATGGTCTAGGTTCTGTGAGAGGACCAAGTATGTGATTGTGGTTCCATAAGAGGATCATGCATTTACATTTGTGATCATGTGGGGAATGTATCTAGGTATTATTGTTTCATGACATGTTATTGAGAGTCTATGTGGTTTGTTACTTGATGTTATATTGTTACATTCAATTAACAATACAAGTACAATAATCAATCACCCATGACCTAATTATACCCAAATTACAACTAAATCCCATCCCCGACCAAACCTATGATCCTCCCACCCAATCCAGGGCTTTCTCACCACTAATTCACCTAAAACTACCAATTCCATAGCTACATTAGTGAATACTGGTAAATACACCAAGAAGAACATTTCAACCATTAACCCAAGGCTTTACCACCCAAAATCCTCATTGACCCAGATTTTCCCACCTTAGGAACTAACCAAAGCCTTTCCTAGAGTCCCTAATACCGCCTCTAAGGCCTCGAGAATCAAAGTATCAAGTTGGTGAATGATTTACTTAACTTTACGATGGTTCTTGATGAAAAATGGTTAAAATTCATCCTAAGTCAGCCTTTTTCTACACCAAAATGTACTTGCCAAATAATGAGTACTTTGAGGAATTTTCTGCATTAACTGTGACTAATCCCGCTATAGCGGTGGTGCTGTAGTAGAACTTTCTTTTATAGAGGGAATTAACTACACTGCTATAGTGACGTTTCACTCTCTATGGCAACTTTCATGGGATAAAAACTCGAAAATCCTCCAAAAACTCGTCATTTTGCAATACACCTTCAAACTTTGACTTCCCAAACCAACCTCTTCACACCAAGTTATATATCGGGATTTCTACTCACCGAAATTCTCTTTTGAAAATTCCTACGAACTTCATAACGTCTTAGCTAATAGATAAGTCAATCCAAGATTAGACATTTTATCCAGTCTTTCTCCAGATTGCCTTAGATCTCACCTTGCTCGGATTTCGTCCTAGTCTAGTCTACAAATAAGAGTGTCAGACTTTTCTTCTTATTTCTTCTCTAATTTATCAGGATAGATATTAATTTGAAAGGACCAGATACACTTAGATATGGAGCACAAAATGATTTGAATTTAACTCAATTACTATAAATGAAAATGATAGCATCTGAGTAAAATATATATCTTCATTTCATAAATAATTAGTAAAACAATAATCATCTTCTTCTTGAATGCTTTTCTTAAAATGAATAACCTTTCAATTTGTTTTTCCATGTCATGATCGAAAATTCAAGTGATGATGACAACTACTAAAATCCACTGGTAGGTAAGTCAACCCTCATCCTCAAATCAACAATAATGGGCCTAGAGAGTGAAAGGACTGAACAATAGCATAATAAGACACGTTTAAGGAAGAAACATTGGACATAAAAAAACACATGCATAGTGTGTGGCTGGTAGTTTGGCACACCCCAAGGCTACCCCCTGGACGCAGACACGGGACCTAGTATCACAAGTGACCCCAAGCTAATCCTTCTAGCATGACATGAGAATACTAAGAGTAATAATCACTGATGTGGAAGCTAATCATAAGTAAATCTGAAATGATGGGGAATACCCATATACTAAATCTGAATATATGATAACTGAGAATTTAACAGCTGAAAGGTCAAATTAAATCTAGCAAAACTGAAACTAAAGACTAAAAGCATAAAAAACAATCATGTCACTCATCCTCGAAGAATGAGAACTCTCCACTGATGCTGCTGAACTGCAGATCGGGAACCGATCTATGCGTGATTGAAAGCTGAGAACTTGAACCTAAATCATGAGAAGATGTAGTGCAGAGTATGCGTCAATACTTGAAATATAATGAGCATGCATGATAGAGTAAAGATGAATAATAATCATAATAGAACCACATCATATACTAAGCAATGATATGATATAGACATGCTACCGAACCGAGAATACTAAACATAAAATATCTGAATGCAATGACCAAATTTATAACATGCTAAGACTGAATATTGAACTGTACCGATAATATGGTCAATGCAATAGAGTCTGACTGAACTGTGGGAGTTACCAATAACCAACAATAAAACCACGTGAGCTAAATGTGGAGTCCGATGTATACGCCCCATCGAGAGGACCCAATACACCCGGACAAAGGTGTAGAGGCATGCTAGCGTGATCACTAAAATGATGCCCATAGAGGGGACTTACAACCTACGTCACCCGTAGTTCTAAGACTGTTTGGGTATGTTGAACCCTAGTCGAACTCGGTATTATGTTACTCCCAATGGAGTAAGTAATTACCACATTATGACTGAATTACTGTGATATAATGGATAGCTCAAAACGACATGAAAACGAGAATGCGCATAAATAACCTGGATAATGACACATTTCAAATTGAGGCATGTATATCTCGAAATAATAGAAATATCCGGCCTAACATGTGTAATTCAAGAACTAAAGAACTACATAGCTAGGGTTCTGAAATTCATGCAGTAGACTGAATATTAACATACTAATCTGATTTGGATCATTCTAACAGCTAAGAACCCAATAATGCTAACATTCAAGAAACTCTAGGTCTAGTCATAATAAGGGAATCAAGAAACTGACTGAAAACAAGGGACCTAATGGGTTAAATAAATCCACTAGTGAAATCCCATATACCTGGTGACAAATTCCATGAAGATATCTTTCGATTTCGGGGTTGGAACTGGAGGAAACTTGTTATATTCTTGAACTTAGGGTTGGTCGCCTCTTTCTCTCCTTTCGCTCTAATTTTTCTATGTTTGATTAATGATTTGACTCAGGTAAGTTCTAGTTATGTTTCTAAGCTTAAACTGACAAAAACCTCATAATTTAGGGTCTACACGACGTAGTTTAGGTGGTCAAATAAATAAGGAAAAGACCAAAAGACCCCAGACTTAACTATTGTCGGAGTGACTGATGGACCGTCGAATGAATGACAGTCCATGATGGTCGACCTTCGTTTGTAACTGAAGTTGGGCTTCTGAGGCATCAATCCACGAACACGGACCACGGTCCATGACCTGACCTATGGACCGTAAGTCCGGCCATGGGTTAACAATTAGCTGAATTTTCGAGTAGAGTTCTGGGGGAGACTACAAGTATGAACCACAGACCACCAGCATAGACTGTGGGTCACTGTCCGTAGGTGGCATCTATAGCTTTTGAAATCTATAATTTGGTTTGCTTTGGATATGGGGTGTTACATTATTTTCCCCTTGGAAACATTCATTCCCGAATGAAGACTAAACTAGCTGAAATTGATGGGATGAGCTGCAACCCTACCACTAAACACTAGAAGCTGATTTCTGATGGAACTAAGTTCCAAAAACATGAAAATACGCTGAAAATTCAAGTACAGACTGAAGGAACATGATAATAAGACTAATTTCAA
This sequence comes from Solanum commersonii, assembly GCA_029007595.1. NCBI lineage: Eukaryota > Viridiplantae > Streptophyta > Magnoliopsida > Solanales > Solanaceae > Solanum > Solanum commersonii. The sequence goes on along the minus strand of JAJTWQ010000003.1, from coordinate 10,741,850 downwards.
GCATGAATGACTGAAAAAATGAAGAGGAACTATTACGTTAAGCTGTAATGGATTCGAAAGGAAAGAGGTGAGGATACTTGGCTTTCATAGCTGCTTCTGCTTCCCAAGTAGCTCCCTCTACGGACTGACTACTCCACCAAACCTTCATTGAAGCGACTTCCTTGTTTCTCAATCTTCTAACATGACAATCAAGAATCTCAATTGGTACATTCTCATAAGAAAGGCTATCTTTTATAGCCACACTCTCTAATGGCACCACAAATGTTGGATCACCCACACATTTCTTAAATAGTGAAATGTGAAAGACTGGATGCACTGGGCTAAATCGCTAGAAACTCTAGCCCATAAGCCACTTTACCAATCCTTTTCAAGATACGGTAAGGGCCTACGTATCTGGGGTTGAGCTTCCCTTTCTTGCCAAATCTCAACACCCCCTTCATAGGTGATACTTTTAGGAAAACCCAATCATCAACTTGGAACTCTAGTTCCCTTCTCCTTACAACTGCATAAGACTTCTGGCGACTCTAGGTTGTCTTAAGACTATCTCTAATAAGTTGCACTTTTTCCATAGCATAAAGGACTGAATCGGACCCTATCAAGGTTGCTTCACCTACTTCACATCAACCAACAGGAGATCTGCATCTACACCCATACAATACCTTATAAGGGGCCACCTGAATGCTGGAATGGTAACTATTATTGTAGGCGAACTCAATAAGAGGAAGATGATCATCCCAACTACCCTTGAAATCGATCACACAAGCTCTCAACATGTCTTCTAAGGTCTGAAGGGTATGCTCTACATGACCATCTGTCTGTGGATGAAATGATGTGCTAAGGTTAACCTGAGTTCCAAAACCTTTCAGGAATGACTTCCAGAAATGAGAGGTAAAACGAGGACCTCTATTTGAGATGATATAATAAGGAACCCCATGCAACCTCACAATCATATTAATAAAAAGCTTGGTGTAGTCCACCTCCGAATCTGTAGTCTTGACCGCCAAAAAGCGAGAAGCCTTAGTAACTCTGTCAACTATCACCTAAATGGAGTCATGATGTCTGCGAGTACGAGGTAAACCTGTGATGAAGTCCATGTTGATCACAACCCACTTCCAAGTAAGAATGTCGATATCTTGAGTCATACCCCCTGGTTTCTGATGTTCTACCTTTACTTGTTGGCAATTGGGGAACTTAGCCACAAAATATGTTATATCCCTCTTCATACCATTCCACCAATAGACTTCCCGCAGATCGCGGTACATCTTAGTGGCACCTGGATGAATAGAATATCTAGAGTTATGGGCCTCTGTAAGAATATATTGTCTCAACTCGGCCACATTAGGAACACATAATCGACCCTGGTAGCGAAGCAGGCCATCTCCCCCTTAAGAGAAAATCTCAACTCTCTGTTGGTGGACTGCACCCTTGAGTTCAAGTAATATCAGATCATTATCTTCCTTTTCCTTAACTTGCACTACCAAAGAAGATTTTGCCCCATACTGAACCGTTAAACCACCATTTGATATGCTCATAAGATGAACTCCTAGGCGAGCAAGTTTGTGAAAATCCTTTGCTAGCTCCTTTCTCTCTTCCTCAGCATGTGCTACACTACCCATAAATAGTCTTCTAAGGGCATCTGCTACTATGTTTGCCTACCAGGATGGTAATGCACACTCATGTCATAATCCTTGAGGAACTCAAGCCAACTTCTCTGGCAAAGATTCAACTCTTTCTGGGTGAACACATATTGAAGGCTCTTATGGTTTGTGAACACAACTACTTGAACACCATATAAGTAGTTCCTCCAAATTTTGAGTGCAAACACCACCGCTACAAGCTCAAGGTCATGAGTCGGATAATTCTTCTCATGGACCTTAAGCTGTCTGGAAGTATAAGCTATAATACCTCGCTGCATCAACATACAACCTAGGCCGACTCTTGATGCTTCACAATAAATCACATAACCATCTGAACCCTCTGGTAGAGTCAAAATAGGAGTTATAGTCAACCTAGTTTTCAATTCTGTGAAGCTTTTCTCACAATCATCTGACCACTGAAACTTGAACATCTTCTGAGTCAACCTAGTCAATGGTGAGGCTATGGATGAAAATCCTTCCACGAACCTTCTGTAATAACCTGCTAGACCCAAGAAACTTTTGATATTTGTAGGAGAGGTAGGTATGGGCTATTGTTTCACTTCTTCTATTTTCTGGGAATCCATCCGAATCCCTTTGCTGGATACTATATGCCCAAGGAAAGCAACTGATTTTAACAAAAACTCGCACTTGTTAAATTTGGCGAATAACTGACAATCTTTGAGAGTTTGCAGAACAAATCTCAAATGACTCGCATGTTCCTCCTCATTCATAGAGTAAATGAGGATATCATCAATGAAGATGATAACAAACAAGTCCAAGTACTGCTTGAGCACTCGTTCATCAAATCCATGAATGCTTTTAAGAGTATTAGTAAGTCCAAATGACATAACTACAAATTCATAATGACTATATCGAGTCCTGAAGGTTGTCTTCAAAATGTCATTATCTGTGACTTTAAGTTGATTATAACCCGATCTGAGGTCTATCTTTGAGAAATGACTAGCACCTTGAAGTTGGTCAAACAAGTCATTAATCCTGGGGACGGGATACTTATTCTTGATTGTGACCTTGTTCAACTGCCTATAGTCAATGCACATTCTAAGAGAACCATCTTTCTTTTTCATGAACAATACTAGTGCACCCCCTGGCGAAATACTAGGTCTGATGAAGCCCTTATCTAGAACGTCTTTCAACTGCACCTTCAATTCCTTAAGCTCAGCTGGAGCCATTCTCTAAGGAGGAATAGAGATAGACTGGGTATCTGGAAGGAGATCAATTCCAAAGTCAATTTCCCTATCGGGAGGAACTCCGGAAAGATCTTCTAGAAACACTTCTGGAACTCATTAACCACTGGAACTGACTCAAGAGTTGGGTTTTCAGAGCTTGAATTCTTAACCCAAGATGATAGAGATAACCCTTAGAGATCATCTTTCTAGCCTTAAGGCAAGAAATGAACCGATCCATAGGCACCTAGCTACTACCCTTCCATTCTAAGATTAGTTCGTCTAGAAACTAAAAATGAACAATCCTAGTTCTACAATCGACTGAGGCATAACAGGAATGCAACTAATCCACTCCTAGAATGATATTGAATTCTACCTTTTCTCACTCTTCAAGATCTACTGAGGTGACTTTCTGGAAGATTGTGACAGGGCAATTTTTGTATACCCGTCTAGCTATAATTGGGTCACCAAATAGAGTAGAGACTGAGAAGGGTTCTGAGAGAGTTTCTAGACTAACATCAAACTTAACTGCTATATAAGGAGTTACAAAGGAAAGAGTAGCCCCTGGTTCTAACAAAGCATAAACATCGAGATCAAAGACTCGTAACATACCAGTGACTACATCAAGAGAAACTTCCTGTTCCTGGCGAGCCTGAAGATCATAGAGCCTATTTTGGCACTGTCTGCCACCTGTACCAGAAGAGTAACCCTGCTGAGTTGGGCGACCTGCTGGTGCTGCTGAAGTTGTAGACTGGGATCGATTATCATTGCCTCTTTAACCCTGCTTAGAAGGACAATTCCTCAACCTATGACCAAACTGACCACACCCAAATCATCAGTCTTTTCGTGCAAGTCACTCGCCCAGATGGTTCTTACCACACTTAGGGCAAGTTGGTTAGGTTTTGGTAACTGTAATACTCCCCTGAGACTTAGAGCCTGATGCCCTATTTTTCTGATCATTACGAAACCTGGAGGATGGAATAATAGTTGATGAAGGTGCTGGAATTGAAAAATTTTACTACCCTTGCTTGTAATTTCCACCACCCGATTTTTGTTCAGAATACTCACAGTTTATAGTCCTAGCCTTCTTGTTCTCCTTGGCCTATTCCTTAAGCTTATCACCCTCAACCTGCTGAGCGTGAGTCATAAGCCTAGAGAGGCTCATATCTCCCATCAACATAGCATTCCTACATTCTGTTTTCACCAAGTCTGATACTCCATAGAGAAACTTCTTCATTTGGGACTTCGAATCAGCCACCATGTGAGGAGCATACTTGGAGAGTTGGTTAAACTTGAGCCCATACTCTTAGACTGTCATGCTACCTTGCCTTAAGTTCATAAATTCCTAAGTTTTTGCCTCCCTTAGCTCTCATGGGAAAACCTGTCCAGAAAGGTCTCACTAAAGCAATCCTAAGAGATAGAAGCTGCATCTATACCCCTGTTATCCTTCTACTGAGGATACCAGATATGAGCTACATCCTTAAGTTGGTAAGATGCTAACTCAACCCGATCATTCCTAATTACCTGCATCACTTCAAAGATCTTCTTGACCTCATCAATGAAGTTTTGGGGATCTTCTCCAACTTGCGATCCTCAGAACTCTGGTGGACTTCTTGACCTCATCAATGAAGCTTTGGGGATCTTCTCCAACCTGCGATCCTAAGAACTCTGGTGGATTCATCCAAACAAAGTCTCACACTCTGGCTGCAACTGACCCAACATTAGTATTTTCTGGAACTAGAGTCCGGTGGTTATTATGGTTGCCCACACTCTGAGCCAATATCTGAATGGTGTTCCTGAACTCTGCATTCGAGACTTCTTGATCTGGGACAGGAGGAGTTGCGTTTGTGTTCCTAGCGTTCGCATTTCTGGTGTTAGCTCTACGAGGAGACATGATCATACTGAAACGTAGAATGTCGAGTTAGAATGGACTTAGATAATACCTTACGTACGATAAGAGTAACAAGAAAATGAAGATTTTTCCTAAAACACTCTGTAGCCTCCCTCTCATTAGATGTGGTGGACTTCACACCCATGAAAAGGACACTACTTAGTGTTGCTTTACAGACATCCTAAGACTCTTAAACCTACGGTTTTGCTACCAAGTTTGTCACGCCTAAAGGCTAGCCCCTAGACGCGGACACGGGACCTAGGATCACAAGTAACCCCAAGCTAACCCTGCTAGCATGACATGAGCATACTAAGAATAATAATCACTTATTCGGAAGCTAATCATAAATAAATCTGAATATATGAAAACTGAGAGTATAACAACAACCGAAAGGTCAAACTCAAATACTAAAGTTGAATCTAACTATGTCTGAAAATAGCCTTTAACTAACTAGAAGTGCTCGGACATGCCCAAGCTAAATCTAGCAAAACTGAAACTAAAGACTAAAATAATAAAAGACAATCATGTCACTCATTCTCGAAGAATGAGAACTCACCACTGATGCTGCTGAACTGGAGATCAGGAACCGATTCATGCGTGATCTCGGAAGTTGAGAACCTAAACCTACATCCCAAGAAGATGTAGCGCAGTATGCGTCGCACGTGAAAGGTACCGAGCATGCGATAGAATAAAAACCGAATAATAATCATAACCGAACTAAATCAAATACTGATCAATAATATGATATAGACATGATATTGAACTGAGAATAATGAACATAAAATATCTAAATTCAACTACCAAATTTATAACATGATGAGACTAAATATTGAACTGTACTGATAATATGGTCAATGCAATAAAGTCTGACTGAACTGTGGGAGCTACCAATAATGAATATAAAACCACATGAGTTAAATGTGGAGTCCAATGTATACACCCCCCAAAGAGGGGACCCAATACACCCGGCCAAAGGTATAGAGGCATGCTAGCGTGATCACTAAAATGATGCTTACAGAGGAGACTTACAACCTACGTGGCTCGTAGTTCTGAGACTGTTGGGTACATTAAACCCTAGTCCAACTTGGTATTATGCTACTCCCAATGGATGAAGTGATTAACACATCATGACTTAATTACTATGATATAATGGATAGCTCAAAATGACATGCAAACTAAAAATGCGCATAAATAACTGATAATGACACATTTGAACTGAGGCATGTATATCTAAAATAACTAAAATATCTATCCTATCATACGTAATTCAAGAACTAAAGTACTACATAGCTAGGGTTCTGAAAGTCATGCAATACACTGAATATTATCATACTAATCTGATTTAGATCATTCTAATAGCTACTAACCCAATAATGCTAACATTCAAGAAACCCTAGGTCCAGTCACAATAAGGGAATAAAGAAACTGACTGAAAACTAGGGACCTAATGGGTTAAAGGAACCCAGTAGTAAAATCCCACGTACCTAGTGACGAATTCCACGGAGAAAACTTTCGATTTCGGGGCTAGAACTGGAGGAAACTTGTTGCGTTCTTGAACTTAGGGTTTGTCGCTTCTTTCTCTCCTTTCGCTCTAATATTTCTAAGTTTGATTAATGATTTGACTTAGGTAAGTTTTAGTTATGTTTCTAGGCTTAAACTGACTAAAACCTTATAATTTAGGGTATAAACGACGTAGTTTATGGGATCAAACGAATAAGAAAAAGACCAAGAGACCCCTAACTTAACTGATGTCGGAGTGACTGACGGACGGGACTGACGGACCATCGAATGAATGACGGTATGTGATGGTCGACGGTCGTTCGTAACTGAAGTTGAGCTTCCAAATCATTGATCCACGGTCCGTGACCTGACCTACAGAGAGTAGGTCCGACCGTGGGTCAACACTTAGCTAAAGTTTCAAGCAGAGTTCTGGGGGGAGACTACAGGTATGAACCACGGACCACCAGCACGGACCATGGATCACCCTACGGTTTGTAGGTGGTACCTGTAGCTTTTGAAATCTGTAATTTGGTTTTCTTCGGATACGGGGAGTTACATTATTGTTCATTTTTCCATATTTCCTTATACTAATTTATCATTTATAGTGTTTATAAGAGGAAGACTGTACAATAATGGACATGACTACTGTGAATGGACATGCATAACTTTAAAAAACATAGACTTTTTTGTTCATGATAGTGAAACTTGATTAACTGTTGGGAATCTCATCCCCAGAATACTTCTCCTTATAGTTGCCTTCAACTAACCTTGAGCTCATATCAAGAACAACCTAATGCATCATGCATTTGTTCACATGTTAATAACGCAACATTCAAGCCTAGTACTATAACCCCCCTATGGACTCCTACTAACCAATCCTTCTAAGAATTCCCCATTCCCTTGTCACTTCTACCAACTGAAATTTTGCTCATTACTACCAGGAAACTGACTTATTACTCATCGTAAAACCTTCTCTCCTTCTTTCTCCACATCCATAACCTCAGATGGAATAAATGCACCATCACTATCACAATAAGAAACAATAATCCTCTTCTCTATCATTACTCAACTACTATCGACAACATCACTTATCAAAACATAAAAAGGGTCACTGCAAGAGCTCTAGAAAGAAAGATCATAAGCACGACTCATTTGCGCATTCTGATATAAGAATATGAATGACATAACATTATTTTGCTCTCCATTAGGATCAAATCATGAATTTGAGAGACTGAACATACTAGGAAGCATGAGTGCTTATATCATGAGGCTAAATCCATAACTTTATGGAGTAAAACTGGAATCAATGGGCTAAAGTCTTTGCCCATCTTTCTCGAAACTAAGCATAAATGTGAATCTCTCTGAAAGGTATGAGCATAGGCCATGAACACAATGATGATATTTGAACATCAGTAAGATATTGGAATAACTGAACATTGAGGAATACAGAAGATTAAGAATGGATTGATATATCTCTAAAACTCTTTTTGAACATATCACTATAAGATTCTCCATACTTGACTTGGTTTCTCATCGTATCATCTCCCCCTTAGGTGTGAAGCTGACACTTTAAAGCTATGAATCTATTTCATGATCTCTAAACTGGTCTACATTTCATTTACTCTAATACTCAGGAAAAGCTTATCTCATGTCTATTGAACTCTGATGCGCATGCACTAATATTCCTTCTAAGTCTTCTTTCATCGATGCTTCTTGTAACTTCTTTTGGCTTCTACAAATGACTTACTTAGCTATTACCCATATTGACTTATAAAGGCGCTTAATCTAACTCTTAAGGGAAAATAATACTTACATCAGCCTATCCCAATTGGCAGCCCAAATATACTATCTAGGCACACATGAAAAATAATTAACTTAATTGGGACCTCATCTGACTACATACGATATCAGGTACACCTCTTAATGCTCTTGTTACTCAAATGACTTTGCAACTATCCCTTTCTCTAATCTAAGAGCCATAATACCACACTTGTACCACTCACATTCATTGCAAACTAACACCATAATTCCTCACCTACTCAATGTAAAATCTAACAGATCACATTTCAAAACTAACATCATCCCCCTCATATTGCCATCCTTTTTTTAATCACAACACTCATCTAGAATTCAATCTTAGTGTAAATTACTAAACATAGATACAAATATAATTGCTCACATCTTATACTACTTACGACTATGAGATAAAATTAAGAAACACGTACCCACTAAGACCTCATGACAAGTACTCAATCTTTACCGGTACGTCTACATACTTACAAATAACTGCAACATTCTTTTTCACAACTTAAGTACTATTTACCCACTTACTATAATTCGTTACTTAATTAGTTTTATAACCTTCTAAATACTATGGGTCTCTCCTTTCAAAAATCATAAGCCTAGCATGTATCTATCACCTCATGAATACTCTTCTCGTATATTCAACACATATACTTGGTCTTCACTAACACAGTGGAATTGACATAAACTCCTTTCCATTTAAAGTACACTCTAACTCATCATAACTAGTAACTATCCATCTACCTTCTATCATGAACTCTATACAAAATTATTATTCTTTAGTGTACTCATAAAGAAAACTCATCATTTATAACTGACTAGGTGTTTGACTGCAATCACAAAATTTGCCTCATTACTATCTCCCTTTCTTAGATGACTGAACCTCTGCATGCATTCTTCTAACTTTGGGGCACTTTTATTTCCACTAGCTCATAATATCTCTCAACTTACACTATCTTTCAGGTGAAGATACTACCCAAGCACTTTAAAACATGCTTCCTCATAAGGGTCTCAAATAAAATAAGGTTTAGAGAAGAGATTTCATCTCACTTTTAGCTCAAACGCACGATTCATATGAATATGGGTGCATTCTTTCGAATCTCAATAGTTAAACTCACTCACAAGCTTCTCTCAAGCCCCTCTGCAGTCTCATAACTTCCTCAAGATTTTTGTTGAGAGTTACTTATCAATAAGGATATGACTTTACTTTTCAACTACCTTGAGTATGAGGGGTAGTCAAATGGATATATGAGAAACAGTCGAGCTAGAAGAAACTTTCATAGATTTAAACTCTATCAATGAACATGAGTAGAAGAGAGTGAAGTGTTTCCTAATTGTTGTAGCCTCCTAATTCTAGATGTGGCGCGCTTCACACTGATAAAAAAAACTCTACACATACGGCTTCATAGACACCCTAGGACTCTTGAAACTTGTGTTTTGATACCAAGTTTGTCATGCCAAGAGCATACACCCTAAGCGTAACTGGAACTCGAGAACCATTTTTGATCCCCGAGCGAGCCCTTGGCCTGGCTACATGACTTACATGACACTAAACCATATGCGAAAGCTTAAAATAGGTGAACACGTAGACATTCAAAAGAAGTCTTAAAACAGTCTTTTCAAAATACTTAACATGAGTTATAAAATAATAAAACATCATGAGAAAACAGTGGAAAACATCTAATACCATCAGTCTATTAAGCCTCAAACAACATACGATATGTGTCGGGACAGGACCCACTGTTGGTGTTTTTTAAAAAATAGGGCAGCATAAAAAGATAAAAAATCTCTCTCAATATTTATTAAGCATAACAATGCTTTAAATAGCCACTTGACAACCTAATCTGCAGAAAATCTGCATGACAAGAATTTAAAAACTCTAAATAATCTCAATAATTAAAACAACCTAACAAATATTTAAAATTCAAATTCATCCTAAAACTAGGTAACTTATTACTTTTTTTAAAAATGACCGTAGTAACTAAAAGCAAACTCAATACTGCTCCTTTTCATTAGATACTACAATTAAAAAAGTTGCTCCACGATTTTTGCTTCTGCAACTTGTGCTTGAAGATTGTTCTTAAGCTTGCACGATTTTGTAACATGACTGGCTTGTTTGCAATTCCCATATATTGTATTAGGTCTCCACCAACAAAGATTTTCCAAGTGTGATTTTCTTTTGCGGTATTTGCAAAGTAGATATTTGCAAAGTAGATAATTATCTTTTTCTTTTCTGTTTTGTGCATAAAAAGCACCCTCAGTAATATTATCTTGCCTGAAGGCTCGTCTTTACTCTTGTGCTTGAAGAGCACCGATATTAGGCATATTTATATGCCAACGTTATTGATATATTCCCATTATGAGATTTAATTGAAGAATAATCTTAAGTCAATTAGCATGATTTTGTTTAACTTGTGATGATTGTGCACTAAAACACATGATTAGATGTTTCATAAAATATTGACAAAATTGGAGTTGATTTGGAGAAAGGAGAAGCAAAGACGTGAGAAAATAGGCTAAGGCTGGAAGTACCAGTGCCTGACGTACTGTATGGCGCGCCACGTCAAGGTCAAACTATAGACACTATGTAATGGCGCTTTGATGGACGCGAGGCGCCAAAGCCCTAACGACAGGTGCGATGCTAGGCGCAACGCGCTACCATGGAAACTACTGAGGCCATAGCCTAGCGCGATGGTAGGTGCGACACACCACAATGCGAACTTCAAAGGACTTAGCCGGGCGCGATTGCTGGCAAGAAGCCCCAGCTCCTGTCCGACTTTTCCAGTGAAAATTATATTAAATAGTATTCCTAGTTGAAGTAAAATTTGACCCTAGTTTTCCTAGCTTCTATAAATAGACCCCTACGGCTTATTCATAAGGGGTTCCACATTATTTTGGTGCACAAGAGCAAGTTCAATCATTTGTATTAGGTTTTGATTTTCTAACTCTTTTTATTTTCGAAAATCATATGATCAATTGTATTTTGTGTTTTTCAAATATTATGAGTTGCTAAACGCCCTAGTTTTGGGGCTGTAGCTACAGATTGAATGTTGATTATTTAAGGCCTTTTGAATTAATTCTTGGTTATCGTTTAAGTTACTTTTATATTCTTGTTTCAGTATTTCTTGACTGGCCATCTAGATATAAATATATTGTCTATTCTTAAAATCAAGAGAGGCGAGAATAAATAGACCAGAAATATAGAAAGCTCAATCATCCATTGAGTTGATATGTGTTCAGGAGTGACTCCCGGACAAACAACTTGATTGGTTACGAAATAGGATAAAATATAAATGTTTGCCAATTAGGCATGTCTATCCCTGCTCAACGAAGTAGTTAGAAAAACTAAATAAAGTAAGCGACTAGAGGTCAAGAGACCCGACTCATACAATTAACCCTGTAAACTAATAATTTGATAACTGAAATTAGTTCTCTGCCTAAAAGATGATACATAAGATCCATTGCATGCTGCAACCATGGAATTTTCTTTTTCTTGCTTGAAACATCATCTTAAAGTCGTTCAGAAATAGTTACTTTTATTTATTGCATAATTCGTAATAGTAGTTAAGAATCATCCAACTCTTTTAAATGGTTACTTTTGTTTGATTGTGGAATTTAGTTGTTAAATATAAGTTCATCACAAGTCCCTTGGGAACAAAAACTCATTTCTAAAAGAAACTATATTACTTGTGCGACCACGTACAAGCTCCCCAAAATACACGCAAGTGTATGTGGTCACGCATGTCTTTGGCGCCGCTACCAAGGACTTAGAAATTTATTTGTATTTGATCTTCTTAAGTCTATAATTCGATTGTTCAAGTTCTAATAACTTTATCTTATCTCTTTTGTTTGCAGGCACTTGACTCTTAAGTCTGGCTCAGAAAGCAAAACTTGTCGAACCATACAGCGAACATGAAAGAGCTTTACGTCGATGCAAAAAAATGTCTAATCTGGGACATCAAGGAGAATTGGGGTTGGGTCTTCATGAACACAATAAGGGTAACAACCATCAAAACGTGAACAACCAAGAGGACTTGAATAACCAAGAGGTACCCCCAGTCCGTGACGTGGCAGTCCCACTCATAGCCAATTTGGCGTCTAGTATAAGGAAACTACCACCGGGTGGCAGATTTTAACTAAAACAAAACATGGTACATCTTATCCACTTAAAGGGGCAATTCACCAGACTTCCCCATGAGGATCCTCAAATCCACGTTCAAAATTTTTTGGAAATAAGTGATACATATATTTTGAATGGAGTGTCATCAGATTATGTAAGTCTAGCGTTGTTTCCAATCTCGTTATTGGGAGCTGCCAGGTAGTGGTTAGACCAAGAGCCACCAAATTCTATCACTACATGGGATTATCTAGCAAAGAAGTTCTTGAGTCAATTTTTTTCATCAAGTAAAACTCGTGGTTGAGGAAAGAAATATTGAGCTTCACATAAAAAAATGAAGAGAATATGTACCAAGCATAGGTCGTTTCAAACAATTGTTAAATGCTTGTCCACATCACTACCAAGCTAATGAGGTACATGCTCATACTTTCTATGAGGTTTTCGATTATAATGCAAAGGTACTTCTTAATAGTTCAACAAGTGGACAAGCGTTAGCGAAAACGTGTGAAGAGCTATTTGATATCCTAGATAAACTCTCCAAAGGAAACCCCGAATATGAAGGAGAAATAACAAGACCCCCGACATAAAAAGCCGCAAGAATCTTAGATGTAGATCAAGCTACTGCAATAAATGAAAAACTAGATGCGATGCAACAAAACATGACCATGCACTTCAAAAAAATATCCTTAAATCAAGCATCAGTGAATGTTGTACAACAAGCAGCGAGTAGGTGTGGAGTTTGTGGTAGTGGAGCATATGAAACTGAACTCTGTGAGTCAAATTCGGATTCTGTTAACTATGTGGGGAATTCCCAAAGAGGTGGAGGTCAACAAAACTATGGTAATACCTATAACTCTTGTTGGAGAAACCATACTAACTTCTCATGGGTTGGGAACCAAAACCAAGCACAGGGGGCCAACTAATACCGCTCATAAGGGACAGGACAACAATACCAAAATCCTAGCCAAAACGTAAATCCAAGTGCACCGAAAAAGGGGGTGATCAACGAAGAGTTACTCCAACAACTTATGGAAGAAATCGGTACAAGATAAATGCTTGGATAGATAAACATGATGAGAACATAAGAAAAATCCAAATGTCCCAAATGAGTTTAGAAAAGCAAGTTGCGCAAGTGGCTAATGCACTCAACTTGCATCCTTAAGGAGGCTTGCCCGATGATACTGAACCCAATCCCAAGCAACTGAATGCAGTGAATACTAGAAATGGTTACAACTACAGGAACTAGCTCTAAAAAAGAGAGATATTGAGGTAGTCACTAAAGAAAAGAAAGCAGAAGAGGTGGTAAAGAACCCCAATGTTGAGAAGTCCATTCGTCAAATAAGACCACCTGCTTTGTTTCCACAAAAGCTTTGAAAGCAAAGTGAAGACGAATGTTTCGGTAAGTTTCTCTCTCTCCTTAAACAGGTTCATATTAACCTACCTTTGGTTGACATTTTGCAGGGAATTCCCAAGTATGCTAAGTACGTGAAGGAGATCGTGGCTAACAAAAGGAGGCTCACGAAATATGAAACGGTATCACTTACTGAGGAGTGTAACTCTAGAATTTGGAATAGATTACACAAGAATTTAAAGGATCTGGTTAGTTTACTGTTCAAATTACAATTGGGAAAAGTGTTCATGCCCAAGGGTTGTGTGACTTAGGTGCAAGAATTAATCTTATGCCTTCATCATTGTATAAGAAATTTGGGTTGGGAAATCCAAAACCAACCAGTGTCATTCTCCAACTCGCCGATAGGTCCATTTCTAGGCCAAAAGGGGTAGTAGAGGATGTGTTAGTACAAGTAGGTTCATTGATCTTTCCGGTGGATTTTTTGGTCTTAAACTTTGAGCCTGATCCTAAAGATCCATTCATTTTGGGGCGTCTGTTCTTAGCTACGAGGCAAGCATTAATTGATGTAGCAGCAGGGTAGTTAACTATAAGGGAACATGATAAGGTTGAAGTGTTTGATGTCTACCGCACCTTGAAATTACTGTTTGTCTGTGAAGAGTTGTCTACATTACAGTTGTATATCTCGTAGTATAATTGCAGCTCAATGCATCCGTGGATCCCTTAAAAAGAGTGTTGGTAGGACATGATGTAGATGGAGATATTGAGGCTCAAGATATAGAGTCTTTCTTGAATCGAGCAGCCCTAGAAATACATGAACGCAGAGTAGAGCCATTGGATCGTAAGTTAGGGCCTCCACCCAAACCCTCAATCGAAGAAGCACCTAAGTTGGAATTGAAATCTCTGCCTGCTCACCTAAGGTATGCGTATTTGGGTACTAATGAAACATTTCCCATAATACTTTCTACATAATTGTCTGAAATACAAGTTGAAGCGAAATTGAGAGTCCTAAGGCGGAGAAAGAAAGCTATTGGATGGCAAATGACTAATATTCATGGGATTAGTTCGGTGTTATGTATTCACAAAATCTATATGGAAGAGGATCACAAACCAAGTGCAGAACATCAACATAGACTAAATCTTGTGATGATATAAGTGGTGAGAAAGAAAGTAATAATATGGCTAGATGTTGGAATTGTGTACCCGATTTCTGATAGTAAATGGGTAAGTCATGTGTAGCGTGTTCCCAATAAGGGAGGTACGGCAGTGGTAAGGACGAGAAATATGAGTTGATTCCCACTAGACAAGTCACCTGATGGAGAATTTGTATGGATTATCGAAAGCTGAATGATGCCACCTGAAAAGATCACTACCTAGTTCCCTTCATTGATCAGACGCTTGACCGACTAGCAGGGCAGGAGTACTATTGCTTCTTAGATGGGTATTCCGGATATAATCAGATTTTGATTGCGCCAAAGGATCAGGAAATGCCCACTTACACATGTCCCTATGGTATCTATGCTTTCAAACGCATGCCATTTGGACTTTGCAATACGCCGTCGACTTTTCAAAGGTGTATGCTGGCCATTATTCATCATATGGTGTAGAAATTTGTAAAGCTGTTCATGGATAATTTCTCTGTCCTTGGGAAATCTTTTGAGGTATGTTTCTGAAATCTTGATAAAGTACCTGCTAGATGTGAAGACACCAATTTAGTACTAACTTGGGAAAAGTGACATTTCTTAGTTTGAGAGGGTATAGTATTGGATCATAAGGTGTCAAAATTAGGATTATAGGTAGATAAAGCCAAGGTGGAAGTTATTGTAAAATTGCCCCATCCTATCTCTATAAAAGGGGTATGAAGTTTCCTTCTATATGTAGGTTTTTACCAAAGATTCATCAAGGATGTTTCCAAAATAGAAAGTCCTATGTGAAGTCTTTTGGAGAAGGAGGTGAAATTTGAATTTGATGACATGTACTTGAAAGCTTTTGAAATGTTGAAAAGGAACTTGACTGAGGCTCCCATCTTAATTGCTTCTAATTAGGAATTATCATTTGAACAAATGTGTGATGCGACGTAGCAGTGGGTGCAGTGCTGGGAGAAAGAAAAGATAAGGTGCTCCATTCGATCTATCATGCAAGCAAGACCCTAGATTTTGCAGAAGCTAATTACACAATGATTGAGAAGGAGATGCTAGCTTTAGTGATTGCCTATGACAAGTGCAGATCGTATTTGGTAGGTACCACGGTGATTGTTTTTACTGACCATGTAGCTATTAGCTACTTATTCAACAAGAAGGATGCTAAACCAAGGCTGATTCGGTGGATAATGCTTCTCCAAGAATTTTACCTTGAGATCAAAGATAGAAAGGGTACTAAGAATCAAATAGCTGATCATTTGTCTAGGTTGGAAGATTTTTCACATGTACATAAAGGGGAAAAAATCCGGAAAGAGTTTTCGGATGAACAGTTGATGGCACTAGATATCTCTCAAGTGCCTTGGTATGCAGATATAGTGAATTTGATAGTAAGTGGAGAGAACCCTCCGGATGCAACCACTCAACAAAAGAAAAATCTAACTCATAATGCTAAGTTCTATATTTGGGATGAACCATTCTTATTCAAGCAAGGAGTGGATAAGGTGGTGAGAAGATGTATTCCGAAGTATGAGGTAAAGAAAGTGCTCAAAAATTTTCATGCTAGCCCATATGGAGGTCACCATGGAGGAGAGCGCACGGCACATAAGGTACTACAATCTGGTTTCTTTTGGTCCTCTTTATTTAAAGATTCTATTTCTTTTGTGAAGGGTTGTGATAAATGCCAAAGGTTGGGTACGATATCAAGAAGACATGAGATGCCCCTAAGTAACATTCATGAGGTGAAATTTTTTTATGTGTGGGTATTGACTTCATGGGTCCCTTCCCACCATCCAATGGAAACCAATATATCCTTGTGGCAGTTGATTAAGTGAGTAAACGTGTTGAGACTGTAGCTCTGCCCTCAAATGATTCAAGGGTCGTGATTCAGTTCATCAAGAAGCATATTTTTACTCGATTTGGCACTCCTAGGGCGATCATAAGTGATAGAGGTAAGCATTTCATTAACCATCTAGTGAAAAATCATCTTGCTAAGTATGGTATTTGTCATAACGTTGCTACGGCTTACCATCCTCAAACAAGTGGGCAAGTGGAATTTTCGAATAGACAAGTAAAGAAAATCTTGTAGAAAATGGTCCATGCTCCAAGAAAAGATTGGTCGGAGAAGTTAAATGATGCATTGTGGGCATATATGACTGCAGATAAGACACCCATCGTGACTTCTTCCTATCACATAGTGTTTGGTAAAGCATGTCATCTTCCGGCAGAATTAGAATACCAAGATTATTAGGCAATAAATAAGCTAAATCTTGACCCGAGTTAGCCGGTAGGAAGAGAGTGGATAAATTGCATGAACTTGAGGAGTTTAGGCTCCATGCATATGAGAATGCCAAGCTTTACAAAGAAAAGACGAAAAGGTGGCATGACAAGCACATAGTTCCTCGCACTTTCACTCTAGGAGAAAGGGTACTACTCCTTAACTCTATATTAAGGTTATTCCCCAGAAAACTAAGGTCTAAATGGATTGGTCCCTTCGAAGTGGTAAGAATGACACAACAAGGTACCGTTGAACTTAAAGGTGAACATGGCCCAATGTTCTTGGTGAACGGGCAAAGAGTTAAGCACTACTTTGGGGAAGATGTGGATCGTGATCAATTGTCTCTTGAGCTAAATGATGAATGATCCAACGTTAAACCAAGCGCTACATGGGAGGCAGCCCGTGAGCAATATGTAATTGATAGGTAGTTTGTTTTAAATTTTGATTTTTTGTTTTAGTGTAGTTAAAATTCTTAGAATCTATGAAGTATTTTTGTTTATTTGTTTTTTCTAGATAAATAGGATTTTCATTATTTGTAACTTAGTTTGTAATAGTGAAAAGAATAAAAATAGGAGGAGGGCGTACTGTCTGGCGCGCCGCGCCAAGAAGAAAACTACAGAGAATATTTCCTAGCACTCTGAACGGTGTGCTGCGCCAGAGACCTGCCGACAGACGAGTCCCCTTGGCGCTACCAGGGAGCATCGCACCACCAACGCGCCTACACGCAATTTTTTTACCACACCAGGTCACCTGACCCACAACCCATTCCAACCCCTCTTAAATCCTCAAAACCCATTCAACGACCATATTTCCTACATCCCAACCGACCAAGATCACTAAAATTCCCCAAACCCTTTCACTTCTTCTTCTTCCTTCATCCCCTTATCTCCTCCATTAAAATCCCAAAACAACCTTCTTTCTCCCACATTTCACTATAAAAACCACCATTCCACCTCCTTCCAACACTTTCTCTCTAAATTTTTCTTCTTCTTTCCCCTCCACATTGCCCAAAACCGACCCCCCCCCATATTTTATTTCTAATTTTTTTCTTTTCTCCATTTTCTTCTTTTAAGTGGGTACTAATGGCACCAAAAGCTAGGAATGTGGAAGTAAGTGTGGGTTCTAAGCGAAATCGGAAGGGTGAGGCTGCCGGGTCTTCAAGTAGCCAAGAACCATTCCAAAAATTTGGCAAAAAGGCCGTGGAGAGGTATGGACACGAATGATTTGAGTGCCAAAAAGAGGCAAAATATCTTGGAGATGAGGATGTGAATGAGGTAAGGTTGCAAACCCAATTTTCAGTTATTTACAAGACTGTGAATAGTCTTGGGCTGCGATTTATGTTTGAGGATCAGGGTGACTATAATTTGACATTAGTTCGGGAATTTTATGCTAATTGGAACACGAAAACCCGGTTTAACAAAACCGTTCCAATTCGAGGTAAGGATTTGAAGGTTACTTCCAATGTGCTGAATTTATTTTTGGGTACCCCTAACTGTGAGGCTGAGGGATTTAATAGGTTGAAGGAAAACCCACCTTATAGAGATATATGTCATACATTATGTGGGATAGATTCTACCGCTAGGTGGGATAGAAGTAAGGACACTGGAAGGCATTCTATCCTTCACTATGCTAATTTTAATCAGGTTGCGAAAGTTTGGTTGAAAATTGTATGTAGTGTCATTTTACCGGCCATACACCTTACCGATGTGATGAGAGATAAGGTGGTGTCGGTTTACATGTTGATGAAGAGGATACCCATAAATGTTGGGGCATTTTTAGGAAAAATATGATGAAGTTTAGAAATAATATGCAATGGCAATTTTGTTATGGAGGGATGATTACCCGATTTCTGAGGGCTGAGGGAACAGAGGAGGAGGAATTAAGCATGAATGTTGCTAGGCACCCTACTTGATTTGCAGAATAGTAGATGTGACTCGGACTAAGGTGCTCGACACGTCCCATAGTCCTGTTTTATCGACACAGAAATAGAAAGCACGAGATGATAGTGTGATGGCCCGCATGTTTGGTATGGAAGAGTTACAACTGAGGATTGGGGGTCACCCGGTCACAGATAATGAGATGGAGACCTTGGCAGAGCGCTACCCATTGACAGAGAGTGCAGCATACCTTTACAGGGTTGGTTCGGCATTTCAAGAGTCTCCTAATGATGACATGCCCACTGCGGACGAGGAGATGGTTTGATGATGATGAGAAGGATGTTGTTAATGTGATACCAATGCTTTGATGGTGTTCGATAGAGGTCATGATGACGACGAGGCCTCGAGGCCTATGGAAGTATCTCTTATTCTATACTTTGATTTTCTTTGTGCGAACTAAGGACAATGCTAATCTTTGAGTGTGGGGTGGTAGATATATCTCTTTTGTATATAAGTTTTTATTACTTTATCGATTCTTTAATTTTTAGGATTATCTTTTATTTTGGGTTCCTCAGCCTTTGCTTTTGGTACTTTTACTGAGGATAGTCCCTTTGAACCGATTAGGTTTAGTTTTATTGCTTTATGGAGTCGTAGAGTCGTCATA
Organism: Solanum commersonii; assembly: GCA_029007595.1. NCBI lineage: Eukaryota > Viridiplantae > Streptophyta > Magnoliopsida > Solanales > Solanaceae > Solanum > Solanum commersonii. The sequence goes on along the minus strand of JAJTWQ010000003.1, from coordinate 10,722,415 downwards.
GAAGTGACAGCTCCCAATGATAGATGGATGACGACCGTATTAAGGGAAAATTAGTCACGTAGAGGAGTAGAATGGAAAAACCAACTTTGGTATTTTGAAACTATGTCTAAAAGGTTAGCTAGACATCATAGGTAGTCACAATTGTTTTGAAAATGGAAAAGCATGATAACCTTGAAACAAGCATGTGCTCTTTGTTTTGACTCTGAATGAATATACATGGGCTTAATTGTGTAGAAATACCATAATGTAAGTTGTATAAGCATGCTAGTATGATATGTCCTTATGTGTGTTGTGATGCAATGTGTGGTGAGTTATTGTTGGTTCTTGCTTCAATTGATATCTAGAACTTGCTCGGTGTGTGTTGAATGAGTAGCTTGTATGACTTAAGGAATATGATTGAGGCGTTTCTTTGAGAAAGCCAATTCTTGACTCTAATTGTATGCCTACCAATGAAATTACCCCTAGTGAAGCCCCATTGAGTCTTTAGCCTTGTTTGTTTGATAAGCCACATGATAAGCCAAAACCCTTTTGATTGATACCGAAGTCTTTGATCCCAATGTAATCCTTAATGCACATTAGAAGAAAGGTTGAAAATGATGGTTGATGTGAGAAAGTGTGGAAATTCTAAATTGTGTGGAGAATAAAAGTAGAAGAAAAACTTTGTTTTGGCCCTGGTCCTTAGTGACAATGTGCACCTCAACTCAATTGAGGGGTGGCTATTTCAGAAGTATGCTTAAACCATTGGCCCTAGTCCTACCAAGGATATTATGTACCTTACTCAGACCTTAAAACCATGAGTTGAGGGTGGCTATTGCACAGGCATATATATAAAATAATTTTAAAAAAAAAGAGAGAATAAAGGGAAAAGATGGACCAACAAAAAAAGGGAAAATATTCACGAAGTGTGTACTAAGAAGAAAGAAAAGCTAAGTAGGATGTTTGTTGGCAAAGCAATGACATGTGTATTAGGGAGGTGTAGTCACTAAAATGAGTCCTAAATATTCCCACCCTTACCCTAAGCCGACATTACAACCAAATAGAAGTCCTCTTGATTCCTTGAGAAATATGATGTGAAAGTGAAAATACACTATGGGCAAGCTTATGGCATATTAAGAGAAGTACGAACTTCATTTGTGAGAGTGAGTACAATGTTTGAAAAATAGGCCTTGTTTATAATATGATTGCTTTAGTGAAAGGCTATACTAAACACAAAACGAGTGAGGGTATTCATGGCACATGTTTGGATTGTCTAATTGGTGTGTTTGTATGAGTTTGCATTAGCTGGGAAAAATAATAAAAGAGTCATTCTTTGAGCATGTGTGTTGTAACTTGGTGCATCATAATGATATAATTAAATTGTTGAAATATTGCATCCAATGTGAAATAAAAAATCATGATTAAATGTGTTTGGTTGATTTTAAGGTGGGTTGATAAGTCCAAGGGTGATGAAAAAGAGTTGATGGTCTAAATATTGTTTGAGGACAAACAAAGGTTTAAGTGTGGGATGGTGATCTTACGCATATTTATATGCCAAAGTCATCGATATTTACCCATTATGAGATTTAATTGAAGAATAATCTTAAGTCTATTGGCTTGATTATGTTTAGCTTGTGATGATTGTGCACTAAAACACATGATTAGATGTTTCAGGAACTTTCGAGAAAATTGGAGTCGATTTGTAGAAAAGAGAAGCAAGGACGTGCGAAAATAGGTTAAGGTTGGAAGTACCAGTGCATGGCGTACTGCCTGGCGCACCACGCTAAGGCTCAAACTACAAACACCATGCAGTGGCTCCCTGATGGGCGCCAGGTGCCAAGGCCCTAACGACAGGCGCGATGCCAGGAGCGATACGCCACCATGGAAACTACTGAGGCCATAGCCTAGCGCACTAGTAGGTGCGACGTGTCACAATGCGAACTTCAGAGGACTTGGCCATGCGCGATGGCTAGCGCGAAGCCCCAACTCCTATTCGACTTTTCCAGCGAAAATTGTATTAAATAGGATTCCTAGTTGAAGTAGAATTTGACCGTAGCTTTCCTAGCTTCTATAAATAGACCCCTAGGGCTTATTTGTAGCGTGTTCGACATTATTTTGGTGTGCAAGAGAAAGTTCCATCATTTGTAATAGGTTTCGATCTTCTAACTCTCTTTTTTTCAAAAATCGCATGAACAATTGTATTTTGTGGTTTTCAAATATTATAAGTGGCTAAATGCCCTAGTTCTGGGGCTGTAGCTACGAATTGAATGGTGATTATTTAAGGCTTTTTGAATTAATTCTTGGTTATTATTTAAGTTACTTTTATATTCTTGTTTTAATACTTCTTGAGTGGCCATCTAGAGATAAATATATTGTCTATTATTAAAATCGAGAGAGGCAAGAATAGATAGACCAGAGAATATAGAAAGCTCGATCATCCATTGAGTTGATGTGTGCTTAGGAGTGACGCCGGGATGAACAACTTGCTTGGTTACGAAACAAGATGAAATATAAATGCTCGCCAATTAGGCCTGTCTATCCCCTGCTTAACGATGTAGTTATAACAACTAATTAGAGCAGGCAACTAGAGGTCGAGAGATCCAACTCATACAATCAACCCTATAAACCAGTAATTTGATAACCGAAATTAGTTCTTTTCCTAAAATATGATACATGAGATCCATTGCATTCTGCAGCCCTAGAATTGTCTTTTACTTGCTTGAAACATCATCTTAAAGTCGTTCACAATTAGTTACTTTTATTTATTGCATAATTGGTAGTAGTAGTTAATAATCATCCAACTCTTTTAAACGGTTAGTTTTGTTTGATTGTGGAATTAAGTTGTTAATTATAAGTTGATCACAAGTCCCTTGGGAACGAAAACTCGTTTCTAAAGAAAACTATATTACTTGTGTGACCACGTACACTTGCGTGTATATTGGGGAGTAACAAGCACTAATTAATTCTTCAACAGAAATAGTAGAGAGATCTTTAGACTCTTCCAAAGATGAAATTTTAGATTCGAATCTCTCTGGAATTGTCACAAGAATTTTTTCTACTATTCTGTCATCTTTGAAATCCTCACCAAGCAACCTAATTTTATTAAAAATACAAGAATTCTTTTTAGAATACTGAACAATAGTTTCATCCTCTTGCATCCTAAGAGATTCAAAATCTCTTTTCAAATTCAAAATTTGTATTTGCCTGACTCGGTCACTTCCTTGATTTTTTTTTATTTTTTTTTATTTTTTTTCTCAAGATATTTTAATCGTCTTACAAGCAATGATTTAAGAAAAAATTGAATCCGCAACTGAATTTTGAATTACAATTTTGGCTTTGAAATTTTTTGGTTTTTTCATCTGAATGAGATTTAATTTGAGCAAGGGTAGGATTTGCAGGGAGAGATTGTAAGGGTATATCTTCCATTACAACTTCCCACACATCATAGGTTTCAAGATTTGATATCATTTTCACTGACCAAATTTGATAGTTTTCACTAGTGAAAATTTTTGGGCATTCAAAGAGAGATTGTTGCTTGTCATTATTTTGGTTAAAAATGGTTTAGAAAAGCCTATGCGTTGAAAAAAACCACAGGTTCAAAAGGTAGCCCTGATGGGAAAAATGGGTATCCCTTACGGTTTAAAAAATATATGATAGTTCTTTGAAAGATTTCACAGATACCTTAAGATCAATGAAGCTCTTGCTACCACTGTTGGTCTATTTTTAAAAATGGGGCAGCACAAAAAGATTGAAAATGTCTCTCAATATTTTATTAAGCATAACAGGGCTTTATATAGTCATTTGATAACCTAATTTACAGAAAATCTGCATAGCAAGAATTTAAAAATGCTAAATCATCTCAACAATTAAAACAACCTAACAAATATTTCAAATTCAAATTTATCCTAAAACTATGTAATTTTTTTTTAAATTACTACAGTAACTAAAAGCAAACTCAACACCCACGACACCTCTTAAACTGCTAAACTGAAAGGAAATAAAGTCTCCTGGAAGCAGGGAGGCCTCACCAAAATCATTCTGCGATTGCATAGGGATCTCAATGAAGCACCTGTTGATGATCCTGACTACCTCTATCTGCATCATGAAGAGATGCAGATTGAAAGGCGTCAGTACACCGAATGTACTGGTAAGTGATAAGGTTAGAGTAAATAACTTACTGGCTTGAATGGCTGAAAACAACAAAACTGGATCAATACAAGAGTATGGAATGAAAACCATTTAAACTTTACAACATAATATACAATGAAAAGCAACATGAAAATAACATACTTTACATTGTGGGTAGTTTCTCTAACCAATAACCATTACCATTAGCCTAGCATGATACAACGTCCCACCGCACGATGCAAGGGCCCATCCTTTACCTTGTCAGGGGTATAGGATGGTATCGTGACTATGGATCCAACTATATGCCTTCTCAGAGGCGGTGAGGATTCTCATGAAGAATCAATGCTATCCGATCCTATGTTGGCTACGTAGTTTTATGGGACTTTCGAGTTATAAAGACTCTAACTCAATTCGGTGATCGATACAACTCCCAAAATATTTTGTATAACTTTATGCTCAATTTTACCCCTTTTGAAAGAAGGGATTTGTTACTTGTTGAAATACTTTTCAAAACCTTAGACATACGTACATTCTTGAAAACAAGCACTTGTGAACTTATCTTTCAAGTTCAATGATCAACATACGTATGTAGGTATATATATATTGAAATAACATCAAGAAACTCTTAAGTTTTCGTATGAAATAGAACTTTTAGACTTTTTCTCAAAACTCAGTTTGAAACAAAATGATTGGCTTTCAAAGACTCTCAAGACTTATAGATCAATTCATAGTGTTCATGCAGAATTATGGACATGAATGACTCAACTAGAGGACCTCAATAACCATATAGAAACTCATGAATACAACTCTTCTCAAGACTTGGTTTGAATCTATAATCAATTTTTAAAAAGCTCTCAAATTCGACTCAAAAGGACCTCTTGAACTTTTCCTCTTAACTTTACTTTGATTTGGAAAAGGAATAAAACGTTATTTAAGACATTTTATTAGGATAAGAAGCATTTCTCAATGATTAAGGAAAACTCTAAGGATAAATATCAAGAAGAGAGAAAAAACGTGATTTGAAAGAATACACACTAAAATCCCGAGATCGGGGAGGACATATTCTCTTCACGAATCGGAGAGGGAGTTTAAACTTTGTTCATCAAATTTTGAGGCAGAGGACTCCGTATCCTCTTCGGGATGCGAAGAGGGATCCTTCTTTGTCCCACCGAAAAACCCATAATATCCTACGATCTTTAGGGTCCCAATTTGTTTAGGATAGATTTGTTTTTTCTAAATTCCTTTTTGATTCAATAACCCAACACAATTTCATGAAATGCCACTCAAAATCTAGCAAGAAATAACCCTCATTCGCAAGACCCTCACTTCAAGAACTCGAAACCACCATTATTAAAGAACGAACTTAAAACTCAAGAATTCATCAAGAACCTCTACATCAACGATTTCATCAACAAATATAATGGAACAACTACATGATTAGAGTGTGGAAGAACAATTCCATCACTATGAGAAACCTCACATACCTAGAAAAGCAATGTGCTTGATGAAAGTTGAAGGAAAAGCTTGAAAGATGAACCCTAGCCTTAACATCTTCTTGAAGTTCTTGAGTGTAGAAATTTAGGAGTGAATAAGAGGGTTTGATTTATGAAAACCTACATGTTTAGGGTAATTTAGATGACTTCGTAAGGGTTTTTAGGACTAAAATACCGTTAAACATAAATAAAATGAGTTGGAAGTCAAGCTTCTCCAATTTTTTTCATCGCATCTGTGGATAAAGGCCGATATTATAGATGTGGTAATGAAGCTCTATGAAAGACTCCGTAAACCCAATTAAATCTAGGGTGTGGATTTTTTACTTGTAAAAATTTAAAGGTAAAATTCTTTATTTAATTTCTTTAATCCTATTAGATGATTAATTGTTGGCGTCTAATTCTTTTTTATTGGTTTTATAGAAAATGGGTGGTTGTGACTAATTTCATTGGTATGGAGATCGACACCCTCCTCAATAAAACATGGTGATGTGGGTTTTGTTGAAAAAAGTCAATGCTCTTGATGAAAAAAATAAATCGAGCAAGAAATATATTTATTGTTTGCGTCATTGCTACTGGGTTGGTGATGTTTGTAATATGGACATTGAAGCCTAATTGTTAGTGTTCGTGAGGTCTAGTAGTATTTATCTAATTTTTAGTGTTCTTGAGGTGTAGTTTAGTGTTCGGTCTAGTAGTATTTTGATGTTGTTGTTGCTTTAAATTTCCAATGTAAATGTGCATTTTGGATGAAAGGAAATTCTATGTTATTGTTGCAATAAATTTGTTTTGTCTACATACATGTCTCCAATTCCTTTTCACAATGTAACACCAAAAGTAAATTGCAACAAATTCCTCACAATATAGCCCCAAAATTTTCTCTAAACGTAGTCATATTCGTCACAATGTAACACCCAATTTTACAGAAACGTAGACAATTATATTGCAAGCTCCATAATGAGCTCAAAGTTAGCATTATGCTATGTACCATTCAAGGCTACAACCTTCAAAAAAGTGTTTGTAGTACCAAAACAAAGCTAGCATAATCCAAGGCTACAACCTTCAAAAAAGTGTTTACTAGTACCAAAATAAAGCTATCATAATCCAAAAAACATTAATTGTTTGGCAATCCACATTACACAACACAATCAGGGCCCAAAATCAATCTATTCTAAGTTGGTATTACTTCTTTTTGTTTGCCATTTGCTGTAATTAGGAGGTGGTGACAACATCTTTCTTTTTCAATCTCAAGTCTCAAGACTTAAAGACAAGGTCAATACTTTTTGAACTTGCATCCTTATAACTTGAACATACTTCTTTTTTGGTTTCATCTTCACCCTTTCTTCTATTTTTTGGAGGTCTACCAGGAATTTGTTTAGGTTTTGGAGGCTAAATCTTTGGATTGTTAGTTTCAGGCCACATCTTCACATTTGGTGTTAGTTGAATGAAATGACTATAAGCCTTGAAGAGGGTATCCTTCCTATACCAATGTTCCACAAGAGGCTAAGGTCCTTATTACCCCCCCCCCCCCCTCAATATAAGTCTAGCCATAGGTGCAATATCAGATATCCAAGTGTCAGCAAACTTAATCATATCCATAGTTCTAGTCATTAGTTTTCTCCTAATTTCCTCCAACATGGTTAAAGGTTTCGTACATGTTATTTTCGACTGTATCACATTTGGAATGCTCTTGAAAGAATGTTCTCACCTATGACACTTGTGGATAGTGCAATAAATCAGCAAAACATTTCTTACCAAGTCTGCTCATTTTATGAAGCTCCTGCTTGAACTTCACTTCAAAACTTGCCTTGGAACATCTCAAGAATTATTTTCTCCTTTCCTCTTCATTCCGTGTTTTATTCCAATTGGACCAGATGTGTCTAGCACACCTTCTAACTTCAGCCTTTGGTAGCAGTTCATCAAAAGCTGCATGAAAACTGTACAAAAAAAAATACAATTCAAGAAAATACATTTTTGTATATCTACAATTATCAAAGTAAAAAATAGATACCTTTTGCATATCTCCCATCACAGTACGAACCTGCCCAATACCCAACTGCAGGTCCTCTTTCAAGTAATTGATAAAGAAACTCCAGCTATGTTAAGTCTCCTTGTCCACAACTTCCCAGGCTATAGGAAACATTTTATTGTTTTCATTCTTGCCAACTGCTACTAGTAGTTAACCCTTGCAAGCACCCTATAAGAAACATCCATCAAATCCTATTGTCTTTTATATCTTTCCTTCCACCACTTTTTCAATGCATCCAAGCATACATAGAAATACACAAACAAATTCTTTCCTGGTACAGTTTCTCTATCCATCTTTACCCAAACAGAACTACTAAGATTGGTCTATTTTAGAACTTCAACATAATCACATGACCTTGCAAAGTTTCAATTCCAGTCACACATGGTTTCTCTAAGATTCATCATCTTTTCCTTGTAACAAATTGTTCTACCCACATACAGTCCTAACTCATCCATGCACAATTCTTGTATTTCCCAAATCCTCAAAGATAGTTGTTTTGTTATTTTATCCTCGAATCTATCCGCTAGGAACTTAGTTGTACACATTTTGTTCTTCTTTGATGGAGAAAACTAATGTATATGATGGTAATTCATAATCATGAAGTTACCAGAATCCCTTTCAATTACACCATAACACAACCATTTACATTTCTCTTTGAATTTACATTTAACTCTCACTTTATGAGCTTCATTAGGCCTTAACTTAATCTGATAAGTTTTTTCAACACCATATTTTTTAAAGCATTTCTAAATTGCTTAGCACTCTCAAAAATCATTCCAAGTTCAAAAATAGCAATAGTACATTTATCATCATACCTAAACTTTTTACTCTTCCTTGTGCCTGGTAGATCAACACCCCTAACAGCTTTTACACCTAGCATATCGTGCTATCATCACTATTACATTTTGAGCTATCAATATACTTCTCATCTTCTCCTAATCCTCCAACATATCTATCTTTCTCATTTATTCTTATATCTTCAAAGCCTCTGTCAACATCAATTTCACCTATTGGTACTTCTTTAGGTGTTGTTTTATTCTTCCTAGGATTAGAATTTCTTTTATTCATCTGGAATAGCATTTACATATGTGTCACTACTAGGCAGATCTATATCAACTTCATTTTGATATGTATCAGCTCCTGGCAGATCTATATCAATTCCATTCAGATCTGAATAATCTTCATTCAAATCAGAAACAACCTCATTCTCCACAGTTCCATCAGTATTTATACCAACAAAATATTCAACAGGATTAGACCATACTAAAAGACCATCTGGAGTAGGCAATCCTGCAACTCATCAATTTCATGGACTACATACACATGAAACTCCTCACCATCTATCAAGTCTTTCACAAAGTCTAACAACTGATTATCAGAAGTAACTTGAACTAATTAATTGTTATCTTAGTTTTGATAATAAAATCCCATCACATTTGTATACCCAAGGTCTTTAGTGTGTAAAAGGAACTTGACAAGACTAAAATGATCTTTATCTAGGGAAACACCAATTACATCTACTTCCCCTTGGTAAATAGGGTTCGTGTATCCGACAACACCCCACCCCATAATGAAAATAGGTTAAAATATAGTTGTTCATATCCCGAAAAGAAGACCCCCAAAAAGAGGAAATACTCAAAAGGCCCTTACTTTATCAGCACTAGTTAGGTCAAAATCTTAATTCAAAATGATGATAAATAAAGTGGAATCAAAAACAAAATACACCCTTTTCAAGAATAAAAATACAAACACAAGAAAAAGCTGGTAGAACCTTCAATTTCTCTAAAGTCGTAATACCCGACAAAACATCAATACTTAATTTTCAATCTTAAACCTGAAAAATGGTGACATAAAATACCAAAATAGTTAGTACTAACTACGAATGGAAGGAAAAAGAAAGAAATCCATATGAAATCGAACTTAGGGAGTTGAAAAATCTACCTAGGGTTTTTATCAGAGAAGAGAGAAAATCGAGCTTATGGAGTTGAAAGATCAAACCTTCTTTTAATTTAAAGAAAAAATGATGTTTAAAGTTATTTACGATTTGGCATAATATAACTGGTTAGTTAATCCACACAGATAGGTTGTGTCACACACACCTATGGTCAACAAAAGGTTGTGCAAAAAGTCTTAAATTGACCCATTGGAACCCTACGTTAGGTGTTTAACATGAAAATAGTCTAGTTGAAGTGCCTAAGTGCAACATAGAGCTAACTTTAGGGGGGAACCTATGGGTTAGGCCTACATAATAATACTAATTAATAGGTAAACACATTCATCCTAGGTCTTTAGAAATTGTTAATCTGATTTGGATCAGGAACATTAATGATATTTGTACTATATCCCCACCCCCAAACACTGTCTAGAGATGTAACAACCCTCTTATCCTAACTATTAGTGAAAGGGCAAAAGTGAGAAAACCTTGTGTGGAAGAGTTAAAAATTTAAGGCTAGATTAGACTCGAGAAGAATTCGATAAAGGTGAGGTCTAGGGAAATTCGGGGAAGGATTGCGTAAAATGTATAAGCTTGGGTTAGTCATTCTATTAGCAATGATGTTAAGGAATTTGTAGGAATATTCAAAAATTAATTGGGGTGAGTAGAACTCGACGTTATCGAACTTGGCATGAACGGTTTGGTCCGGGACGTCAATTTTTTAAGGTGTGTTGAAAATGGAGACTTTTGGGAGTATTTTTGCGTTTATGTCCCATGCAAGCCTCCATAGTAGGTGACATAGTGCTTTAGTGGTGGAATTAACTCCCGCTACAGCAAGATGTCTCACTATAGCAGTTCCACTATACTGTGATTAAACCGCTTTAGCGGGATTGGTCACAATTAATGGAGAAAATTCCCCAAAGCCGCTAATTATATGGAAAGTACATTTTGGTGAAGAACAGGGGAAACTTAATTAGGGCAAATTTCATTCATTTTTCATCAAGAACCTTCGTAAATGTAAGTAATCCAATGTCCAACTTCATACTTTGATTGCCTAGGCCATAAAGGCACTATTACGGACTCTAAGGAAGGCTTTGGTTTTGCTCCTAAGGTGGGAAGATCTGAGTTAATGAGGATTTTGGGTTGTAAAGCCTTAGGTTAATTGTTAAATATTTTTCTTGATTTATCAATCATTATTCACTCATGTAGTTATGGAATTGGTAGTTTTAGGTGAATTAATGGTGGAAAAGGCTTGGATTGGGATGAGAAGATCATAAGTTTGGCTTGGGGTTGAGATTAAGTTGTAATATGAGTATAATTAGGCCATTGGCGATTGAATCTTGTACCTGTATTGTTAATTGTAGAACAATAGCAAGCTAGATAGGATTTGTAACAAGAGAAAGACTCAGGTCTAATAGAGCATTCAAGGCTTGGTTCGAGAAATATGATGGTTGAATGTTTCCAAGTAATGTAATGTATGCATGATAATTGTTTCTATAGTATTGATTCTGCAATGCATGGTTAGGAAGATCAAATAAATGTAATCGAAATGATACCTTGTACACCATCGCATGCAATGATGGTGTATAATTTACTTGTGTTTACAAGTGTGACTGTATTTCATGAGGATTATGAATATGATGGTGTGTTGTTTGACAATTGGTCGGCTTAGGTACCTCGCCTGGTACATATATTCAGTTGGCTCAAATACCACGCCTAGTACAGGTTACTACATGGCTGTATCGGGTACCACACCTAGTTTTCCTTGGTACCACGCCTAGTACATGTTTAATTGTTCTCCTATATGTTATTTCCTTGACTTAACTACATATTGTTTTACTAATTATTTAAATATATATTTTGCTTTAATGCTATCACTTCCATTTATAGTAATTGAGTTAAATTCAAATCATTTTGTGCTCTATATCTAAGTGTATCTGATCTTTTTAAATTAATATCTATCTATATAAATCAGAGAAGAAAAAAGAAGAAAAGTAATTTTGTTAATTTTTGAATAGTTTGAATTAGAAAATCCTTAGTTGTTAGCGCTAACTAAATAGGAATGAAATTAAATAAGGGTCAATTATTTACTAAATTAGATATTATCACTTTGAAATATATGTAGTTTATGGATCTAACCACATAATGACAATTTTTAGTCAAAATATTTCTTATAAGGAAAATCATTTAGTGTGATTTAAAATTTATTTGTATTAACCAAAAGATGTGATAAAAATAATAACAAATATGTTTTTTTACACAAAAGATTATTAGAAATAAGAATTATAAATACCCAAAGGCTTAGAGCATTAGATGAATATTACCATTACAATTATAATCAAAACTCTCTGATTATAATTCCTTTCCTCCATTAACTCACATGGCTTCAAAAAGTAAAAACCTTAAACAATTGATCCTAATTCCATCTACCAACTCTGTCGACCATCAACAATCCAATAACGGCGTCAATGATGCCAACATAGTGTCTAGACTCCCTCGTTGGACCAAACAACAAATTATCATTCTCATACGGGGAAAAAAATTGGTTGAAGACCGGATCCAACTAGCCCAAACCGGAGGTCTAAAATTGGGTTCAACACATGTTGAAGCGAAGTGGGATTCTGTTTCATCCTACTATAAAAGACAATGGGTGAATCGTGGACCGATTCAATGCCAGAAGAGATGGGGTAATTTGGCTAGGGATTTTAAGAAAATTAAAAAGTGGGAGTCTCAGATTAAAGAACGACCTCTGAACACTACCACACTATCAAGAATGAAATTACAACATTAATACAGTTGTTTAGACACTAAAGTCAAATATAATAGAGACATACCTAAATTGGACTTAGAATGTGAAATATGGGACCCACACCAAAAATTCCAAAATCGACTCTATCAAAATGTCCTAATTACCTCTCTAAACTTTTGTACCAAAATAGAAAACATTTTGGGTTTTGGAACGTAGCAAGCAATAACATGCAACATAAAACATCATTATAGCTAAAGACAAGGACTAGGCAGCCCCTTTGAGGTTAAAAATACCTCAAACCAATTCTCCCCGATGCCCCCAAAATACTCTAATGGATAGCCCCACGTTCCCTAACCACACCCATCCTTGAATCACCAAATTCAGAGTCCCACAACTATGTTAGAGCTGATCGTGTCAAGTCTTAAGACTGTTGCAGGTGCCGCAAAAGTATCCACAAATTCCGCTAAAGCACCCGGGGTAAGATAGAAAGGCCTCCCTAAAGCAAACCTTGGCCATTAAAGTGGAAGTCTCTTAAGCGACATGGCCTAAGATGACCAGGCTCGCTAAAACCGAAGCCTTGACAGCTAAAGTGGTGTCGCTTAAGCGAGCCAAGGCCGCTAAAGTGGATGCAACCTGGATGTCCTAGACTGCTAAAGTGGAGCTGTAACACCTCAGAAAACAAACATAGACTTGCATCAGAAAATAACATAAAGTTGGTGAACCACGGTCAGGTTCACGGACCGTGAAATGAACCACGGTCCGTCGACCTGCCTGTGGCTCATGCCCACCCGAAAGTGGTGAACCACGGGACCCTTCATGGGTTGTGGACCACTCCAAGAACCGTGGGAAGGCTATTTTAAGCCAGCAGAACAAACCAGGCCCATCCATCAGACCACGGAGCCTCCCACGGGCCGTGGTGAGGCTCATAAACCTGAACCTGTAGACCCCTAACCTAAGTGAAGGACCACGGTGGCCTTCAGGGTCCGTGATACTTCACACGGTCCATGAAGTGGACCCTAAAGGGAAGGGTCCTGAACTAGTAGACACTGGCCAAAAATTATGACCCACTTGACGAGCTGTGTACCCAACTACGGACCATCAGTGGCTCCATGTTCGACTCTCATCAAATTTAATTTAAGGTCATTTTGGTCTTTTCCCTTATGCGTTGGATACCTAAACTACATCGTTTAACCCCTACACTACGTCGTTTAACCCATTTTAAGCCTAGTAATTTAGTCAGAACTTACCCTAAGTGATTCATTCACTAAAAAATCATCAAACTTAGAGCAAACGAGGAAAAAGAGTCGACCAAACCCCTTACGAACACGCATAAAAGTTTTCTTCAATTTCAGCCCTGAAATCGAAAGATTTCTCCGTAAATCTCTTCGTCACCACGTATGTGAGATTTTACTAGTGGGCTCCTTTCATCAACTAGGTCCCTAGAATTCAATCAGATCCTTGATTCTCTATATGTTGTTTAGACCTAGGGTTTCTAAAACCTTAGTTATTAGTTGTGATATAGATGTTATAGTGTTCTTACTCAGATTATCATATTTTCATGAAGCGTTGCTTAGTTCTTTGCATGAAAATCAGAACCCTAGTTGTGTAGATTCCTTTAGTTCATGAATTACAATTGCTAGGTCAGCTAAACAGATATCCATGCTCTAGTTTTGAATGCTTCATTGTTAGTATTTAAAATGTTGCATTCTTATATTTCCATGCCAAAATATTGAACTATCAAGTAATTTAGTTATGTTGTGTCATACACATTTCTAGATGGAAGTAAGCTTGGAACTGAGTTAGACTAGGGTTTAGCATACCCGCATAGTGTCAGAACTACGTGCCCCCATAGGTTTATAAGTTCCCTCTGTGGGCGTCAGATTTAGTGATCACGCCAGTCATGACTTTATACCCCTGGAAAGATATACTGGCTTGATGGGGCATGTACATCAGACTTCGTCTTTAGCTCATGTGGTTTTATGTCAGATAATAGTAGCTCCCACAGTCAGACTCTAGTGCATTGGGTCAAGGTTTTCAGATACATTTCAGTATTCATTCTCAGCATGTCATTGTAAAAATCAATACTCCAAAGTCGTAGAACCTTCAATTTCTCCAAGGTCATAGAACCTTCAATTTCTTCAAAGTCGTAAAACCCGACAAAACGTAAATACTTGATTTTCAATCTTAAACCTGAAAATTAGTGACATAAAATACAGCAATAGTTAGTACTAACTACGAATTGAAGGAAGAAGAAAGCAATCTATGTGAAGTCGAGCTTAGGGATTTGAAAATTTTACCTAGGATTTTTATCGAAAAAGAGTGAAAATCGAGCTTATGGAGTTGAAAGAACAAACCTTCTTTTAATTTGAAGAAAAAATGACGTGTAAAGTGATTTATGATTTGGCATGATATAACTGGTTAGTTAATCCACGTAGATAGTTTGTGTCACACACACATATGGTCCACAAAAGGTTGTGTAAAAAGTATTAAATTGACCCATTGGGACCTTACGTTAGGTGTTTATCATGAACATAGTTCAGTTAAGGTGCCTAAGTGCAACATAGAGCTAACTTTAGGAGGGCACCTATGGGTTAGGCCTACATAATAATACTAATTAATAGGCAAATACATTCATCCTAGGTCCTTAGAAATTGTTAATGTGATTTGGATCAGGAACATTAATGATATTTGTACTGTTACCCCACCCCCAAACACTATCTAGAGATGTAACAACCCTCTTCTCATAACTATTAGTGAAAGGGAAAAAGTGAGAAAACCTTGTGTGGAAGAGTTAAAAATTTAAGGCTAGATTAGACTCGAGAAGAATTCGATAAAGGTGAGGTCTAGGGAAATTCGGGGAAGGATTGCGTAAAATGTATAAGCTTGGGTTAGTCATTCTATTAGCAATGATGTTAGGGAATTTGTAGGAGTATTCAAAAATGAATTGGGGTGAGTAGAACTCGACGTTATCGAACTTGGCATGAACGGTTTGGTCCAGGACGTCAATTTTTTAAGGTGTGTTGAAAATGGAGACTTTTGGGAGTATTTTTGCGTTTTTGTCCCATGCAAGCTTCCATAGTAGGTGACATAGTGCTTTAGTGGTGGAATTAACTCCCTCTACAGCAAGATGTCTCACTATAGCAGTTCCACTATACTGTGATTAAATCGCTTTAGCGGCATTGGTCACAATTAATGGAGAAAATTCCCCAAAGCCGCTAATTATATGGAAAGTACATTTTGGTGAAGAACAGGGAAAACTTAATTAGGGCAAATTTCATTCATTTTTCATCAAGAACCTTCGTAAATGTAAGTAATCCAATGTCCAACTTCATACTTTGATTGCCTAGGCCATAAAGGCACTATTACGGACTCTAAGGAAGGCTTTGGTTTTGCTCCTAAGGTGGGAAGATCTGAGTTAATGAGGATTTTGGGTTGTAAAGCCTTAGGTTAATTGTTAAATATTTTTCTTGATTTATCAATCATTATTCACTCATGTAGTTATGGAATTGGTAGTTTTAGGTGAATTAATGGTGGAAAAGGTTTGGATTGGGATGAGAAGATCATAAGTTTGGCTTGGGGTTGAGATTAAGTTGTAATATGAGTATAATTAGGCCATTGGCGATTGAATCTTGTACCTGTATTGTTAATTGTAGAACAATAGCAAGCTAGATAGGATTTGTAACAAGAGAAAGACTCAGGTCTAATAAGGCATTCAAGGCTTGATTCGAGAAATATGATGGCTCAATGTTTCCAAGTAATGTAATATATGCATGATAATTGTGTGTACAGTATTGATTTTGCAATGCATGGTTAGGAAGATCAAATATATGTAACTAAAATGATACCTTGTACACCATCACATGCAATGAAGGTGTTTAATTTACTTGTGTTTACAAGTGTGACTGTATTTAATTATGATTATGAATTTGATACTGTGTTGTGTGAACATTAGTTGGCTTAGGTACCTCGCCTAGGACATATATTCAGGCTGTGATTCCACGCCTAGTAACAGTTACTACATGGTTGGATCGGGTACCAAACCTAGTTTGCCTTAGTGCCACGCCTAGTACATGCTTGATTGTTCTCCTACATGTTATTTCCTTGACTTAACTACATATTGTTTTACTAATTATTTATTAAATGAAAATATATATTTTACTCTAATGCTATCACTTCTATTTATAGTAATTGAGTTAAATTCAAATCATTTTGTGCACCATATCTAAGTGTATCTGATCCTTTTATATAAATATCTATCTATATAAATCAGAGAAGAAAAAAGAAGAAAACTTGGCACTCTTATTTTAGGAAAAAATATATTTTGTAAATTTTTCAATAGTTTGAATTCGAAAATTCTTAGTTGTTAGTGCTAACTTATTAGGAATGAAACTAAATAAGGGTCAATTATTTACTAAATTAGATATTATCACTTTGTAATATATGTAGTTTATGGATCTGACCTCTTAATGAAAAAATTTAGTCAAAAGATTTCTTATTAGGAAAATATTTTAGTATGATTTAAAAGTTAATTGTATCCACGAAAAAATGTGATAAAAATAATAACAAATATGTTTCCTTACACTAAAGATTACTAGAAATAAGACTTAGAAATACCCAAAAGCTTGGAGCATTAGATGAATATTACCATTACAATTATAATAATATCTCTCTGATTATAATTCCTCTCCTCCATTAACTCACATTGCTTCAAAAAGTAAAAACGTTAAGAAATTGATCCAAATTCCATCTACCGACTCAGGCGACCGTCAACAATCCATCAATGGTATCAATGATGCCAACAAAGTGTCGGGGCTCCCTCGTTGGACAAAACAAGAAATTCTCATTCTCATACAAGGAAAAAAATTGGTTGAAGACCAGATCCATCTGGCCCGAACCGGAGGTCTGGAATTGGGTTCAACACGTGTTGAAGCGAAGTGGGACTCTATTTCATCCTACTGTAAAAGACAAGGGGTGAATCGTGGACCGATTCAATGCCATAAGAGATGGAGTAATTTGGCTGGGGATTTTAAGAAGATTAAAGAGTGGGAGTCTCGGATTAAAGAAGAAATAGTGTCCTTTTGGATGATGAGGAATAATTTTAAGAGAGAAAAAATTACCTGGATTTTTTGATAGACAAGTGTTTGATATTCTTGATCATGGAAATCGCAATGAAGAAGGGTTGGATTTGTCTTTCGCTTCAGAAGTTTTGTTTGATAGTGGCAGAAGTGTTGTTGTAGGGGATGATGGGTTGTTTTCAGATGTACCACAAATGAATGAGGATGTTATTCCTATGCTAACTTCAGAGCAACCACATCAACCACTCTCTCAAGTTTCTCCTACACAAGCAGGTACAAGACAACCTAACACTCAAGGAGCTGATAAAGGAAGAGGTCAACAAGGAAGGAAAAGAAAGCGAAACGACTCAAATACACATGATGAAAAAACAAGGAACGTCCAACATCATTTAGTGAAAGCACTAGAGAGGAATGGCAAAATGGGGAGCTCTCAACTTGAAGGTAAAAATATGCATTCTGAACAGGATAAGGTGCAAAGAAATGACCGTGTTGATAACTTAATAGTTGTGCTTAACAAGCTTGCAGGTGCTTTAGGATGAATTGCTGATAAGTTATAGTGCGTAGTTCATTTAATTACAATGCAAAATATGTATTTTAAGCTTTCAAAGGCTTAGTCTTGGAAAAAAAACAACACAACAAAACTATAGAAGAAATTGTTTTTTTTTCTTAATTATTTTTATACACGAGTATCTCTATGTTTTGTCACAATTTCTAGTCAGCCAGGCTCCTCTGTATATCTCACTACTTGGGCTTGCTTGCTCGTTTTGGAGAAACATTGTATACAAACATAATATCTCACTTCTAGTTGTCATTTTATTAGCATGAATTCATTTAATCTATGGCATCCAATATAAAAAATATTAAAATTTGTTTTCTTAGTCATTTAACTCATTAAAAAAGTTTTATAAATTGAATATTTTAATTTTGGAAAAAATCAAATTTAGTATAATTTTATGTTGTTTTTAAATATATTAAAAACTAAATCTTGCTTAAATTTGTTTTTGTTGATGTGCAATACTCACCAACATGTTACTAGACTCACATTGAATATTTTTCTAAACTAAATTTTTAGGTTGGGGGGGGAGGGGGGGGGGGGGGGCAATCTGAGATAATTTCAAACAACACTAATTAGAACGATGTGTTTAAACATAGTGGGGAAAGGGAAGCCACATCCAACCTTAACGAAAAACACACGCACTCCAAATCATGACTTAGGAACTTTGCCATTCTGAACGACCTCTGAACACTACCACACTATCAAGAATGGAATCACAACACATTAATATAGTTGTTTAGACACTAAAGTCACATATAATAGGGACATACCTAAATTGGAGATAGAATGTGGCATATGGGACCCACACTAAAAATTCCAAAATTGACTCTTTCAAAAGGTCATAATTACCTCCCTAAACTTGTGTACCCAAATAGAACACATTTTGGATTACAGAACATAGCAAACAACAACATGCAACATAAAACATCATTAAAGCTAAAGACAATGGCTAGGCAGCCCCTTTGAGGTTAAGAGAACCTCTAACTGATTCTCCCCTACGCTCCCCAAATACTCTAATAGATAGCCTTGCGTTCCCTAATCACACCCAGCCTTGAATCACCCAATTCAGAGTCCCGCAACTCTCATAATTAAATTTACAAACTTTATGTAAGAGTTGATCGTGTCAAGTCTTAAGACAGTTGCAGGTGCTGCAAAAGCATCCAAAAATTCTGCTAAGGCACCTCGGGTAAGACAGAAAGTCCTCGCTAAAGCAAACCTTGGCCGCTAAAGTGGAAGACTCTTAAGAGATAGGGCCTAAAATGACCAGGCTCACTAAAACCGTAGCCTTGACGACTATCGTGATGCCCACTTAAGCGAGCCAAGGCTGCTAAGAGGATGCCACCTGGATGTCCTAGCTTGCTAAAATGGAGCTATAACACCTCAGAAATCAGACTTGGACTTGCAGCAGAAAACAACAGAAAGTTGGTGAACCACAGCAGGGTTCACGGACCGTGAAAGGTATGACGATCCGTTGACCTGCCCGTGGCTCATGCCCACTTAGAATTGGTGGACCACGGGACCCTTCACGGTCTGTGGACCACCCCACGAATCGTGGAAAGGCTCGTGTAAGCCAGGCAGAACCAACCAGGCCCCATCATCAGACCACGAAGCTCTCCATGGGCCATGGTGAGGCTCATAAGGCTGAACCAGTAGATTCCTAACCCAAGTGAAGGACCACGGTGGCCTTCAGGTTTCGTGATCCTTCAAATGGTCCGTGAAGTGGACCGTAGAGGAAAGGGTTCTAAACCAGTAGACACTAGCCAAGAACCACAACCCAATGATGGACTATTAGTTATTTTGTGGTCGACCCTTGTTAGATTTAAGTTAGGGTCATTTCGGTCTTTTCCCATATGTGTTGCACACCTAAACTACGTCGTTTAACGCCTAAACTACGTAGTTTTGGTCAATTTTAGCCTAGTAACTTAGTCAGCACTTACCCTAAGTGATTCATTCACCAAAAAATCATCAAACTTAGAGCAAAAAAAAAGAAAGAGTCAACCAAACCCCTCAAGAACACGCAACAGGTTTTCTTCAATTCCAACCCTGAAATTGAAAGATATCTCCGTGAATTTCATCACCAAGTATGTGGGATTTCACTAGTGGGTTCCTTTCATCAACTAGGTCCCTAGAATTCAGTTAGATCCTTGATTCTCTATATCTTATTTAGACCTAGGGTTTCTAAAACCTTAGATATTAATTGTGATTTAGTTGTTATAGTGTTCTTACTCAGATTATGATGTTTCCGTGAAATGTTGCTTAGCTCTTTGCATGAAACTCAGAACCCTAGTAGAGTAAATTCCTTTAGTTCATGAATTACACTTGCTAGATCAGTTTAACATATATACATACTCCATTTTCGAATGTTTCATTGTTAGTATTTAAAATGTTATATTCTCATATTTTCATGTCAGAATATTAACCTATGCAGTAATTCAGTTATATTGTGTCATACACATTTCTAGTTAGGAGTAAGCTTAGCACTAAGTTGGACTAGGGTTCGGCGTACCCACATAGTCTCAGAACTATGTGCCCCTGTAGGCTTATAAGTTCCCTCTGTGGGCATCAGATAAAGTAATCATGACAGTCGTGCCTTTATACCCCTGGCAAGGTATATTGGGTCCTTTCGATGGGGAGTATACATCGGACTCTACATTTAGCTCACTTGGTTTTATGTTAGTTAATAGTAGCTCCCACAGCCAGACTCTATTGGACCAGGTTTTCATATACATTTCAGTATTCATTCTCAACATGTCATGTTAAGAATCTGTACTCCAAATCCAAGAACCTTTAATTTCTCAAAAGTCGTAGAACCTTCAATTTCTCCAAAGTTGTAAAACCCAACAAAATGTCAATTCTTGATTTTCAATCTTAAACCTTTAAATAGGTGACATAAAATACAGCAATAGTTAGTACTAACTACGAATTTAAGGGAAAAAAAAACAATCCATGTGAAGTCGAGCTTAGGGAGTTGAAAAATCTACCTAGGGTTTTTATCGAAGAAGATCAAAAATTGAGCTTATGGAGTTGAAAGATCAAACCTTCTTTTAATTTAAAGAAAAAATGGCGTGTAAAGTTATTTACGATTTGGCATAATATAATTGGTTTGTTAATCCACGTAGATAGGTTGTGTCACACACACTTGTGGTCAACAAAAGGTGGTGCAAAAAGTATTAAATTGACCCATTGGGACCCTACATTAGGTGTTTAACATGAACATAGTCCAATTGAGGTGCATAAGTGCAACATAGAGCTTACTTTAGGGGGCCACCAATGGGTTAGGCTTACATAATAATAATAATTAATAGGAAACACATTTGTCCTAGGTCCTTAGATATTGTTAATATAATTTTGATCAGAAACATTAATGATATTTGTATTGTATCCCCACCCACAAACACTGTCTAGAGATCTAACAACCCTCTTTTCATAACTATTAGGGAACGGGAGAAAGTGAGAAATCATTTGGTGGAAGAGTTAAAAATTTAAGGCTAGACTAGGCTCGAGAAGAATTCGATAAAGGTGAGATCTAGAGATATTCAGAAAAGGATTACGTAAAATGTATAAGCCTGGGTTAGTCGTTCTATTATCTATGACGTTAAGGAATTTGTAAGACTTTTCAAAAATCAATTGGGGTGAGTAGAACTAGACTTTATCGAACTTGGCATGAACGGTTTGGTTTGAGACGTCAATTTTTGAAGGTTTGTTTAAAATAGAGCCTTTTGGGTGTATTTTTTGTGTTTTGTCCCCTCCAAGCTTCCATAGTGGGTGACACAATATTTTAGTGCTGGAATTAATTCCCGCTACAG
This sequence comes from Solanum commersonii, assembly GCA_029007595.1. Classification (NCBI taxonomy): domain Eukaryota; kingdom Viridiplantae; phylum Streptophyta; class Magnoliopsida; order Solanales; family Solanaceae; genus Solanum; species Solanum commersonii. Next base: position 10,700,676 of record JAJTWQ010000003.1, on the reverse strand, counting down.
CAAGAGGTCCCACTATAGCATTTCCACTATAGTGGGATTGAGCAGATTTAGAGGGATTGGTCGCAATTAATGGAGAAAATTCACCAAAGCTGCTAATTATATGAAAAGTGCATTTTGGTGAAGAACAGGGGCGACTTAATTAGGAAGAATTTCATCCATTTTTCATCAAGAACCTTCGTAAATGTAATTAATCCAATCTCCAACTTCATACTTTGATTTCCTAGACTATAAAGGCACTATTAGGGACTCTAGAGAAGGCTTTGGTTTTGTTCCTAAGGTGGGAGGATCTGAGTTAATAAGGATTTTGGGTTGTAAAGCCTTGGGTTAATTGTTAAATATTTTTCTTGATTTATGTATGATTATTCACTCATGTAGCTGTGAATTGGTAATTTTAGGTGAATTAATAGTGGAAAATCCCTGGATTGGGGTGAGAAGATCATAAGTTTGGCATGGGGTTGAGATTAAGTTGTATTATGAGTATAATTAGGCCATTGGCGATTGAATCCTGTACCTATATTATTAATTGTAGACCAATAGCAATCTAGATGGGATTTGTAACAAGAGAAAGACTCAGGTCCAATAGAGCTTTCAAGGCTTGATTCAAGAAATGTGATGGTTGAATATTTCCAAGTAATGTAATGTATGCATGTTAATTGTTTCTATAGTACTAATTCTGCAATGCATGGTTAGGAAGATCAAATAAATGTAACCAAAATGATACCTTGTACACCATCACATGCAATGAAGGTGTTTAATTTACTTATGTTTTCAAGTGTGACTGTATTTTGTTATGATTATGAATCTGATAGTTTGTTGTGTGACCATTGGTCGGCTTGGGTACCTCGCTTGGTACATATATTCAGTTGGTTCAGATACCACGCCTTGTACAGGTTACTACATGGTTGGATTGGGTACCACATCTAGTTTTCCTTGGTACCATGCCTATTACATGTTTGATTGTTCTCCTATATGTTATTTCCTTGACTTAACTACATATTGTTTTACTAATTATTTATTAAACAAAAATATATATTTTACACTAATTCTATCACTTCCATTTATAGTAATTGAGTTAAATTGAAATCATTGTGTGATCCATATCTAAGTGTATCTGATCCTCTTAAATTAATATCTATCTATATAAATCAGAGAAGCAAAAAGAAGAAAGCTTCGGCACTCTTATTCGTAGGAAAAAAATTATATTTTGTAAATTTTTGACTAGTTTGAATTAGAAAATTCTTAGTTTTTAGCGCTAACTAATTAGGAATGAAACTAAATAAGTGTCAATTATTTACTAAATTAGATATTATCACTTTGAAATAGATGTAGTTTTTGGATCTGACCTCATAATGACAATTTTTAGTCAAAATATTTCTTATTAGGAAAATGATTTAGTGTGATTTAAAAGTTAATTGTATCCATGAAAAGATGTGATAAAAATAATAAAAAATATATTTCCTTACACAAAAGATTATTAGAAACAAGAATTATAAATACCAGGCTTACAGCATTAGATTAATATTACCATACAATTATAATCAAAACTCTCTAATTATAACTCCTATCATCCATTAACTCACATGGCTTCAAAGAGTAAAAACCTTAAGCAATTGATCCTAATTCCATCTACCAACTTTGACGGCCGTCAACAATCCATCAATGGCGTTAATGATGCCAATAAAGTGTCGAGGCTCCCTCGTTGGACCAAACAAGAAATTAACATTCTCATACAGGGAAAATAACTCATTGAAGACCGGATCCATCTAGCCTGAACCGGAGTTATGAAATTGGGTTCAACACGTGTTGAAGCAAAGATGGATTCTGTTTCATCGTACTATAAAAGACAAAGGGTGAATCGTGGATCGATTCAATGCCAGAAAAGATAGGGTAATTTGGCTGGGGATTTTATGAAGATTAAAGAGTGGGAGTCTCAGACTAAACAAGAAACAAAGTCCTTTTGGATGATGAGGAATGATTTTAAGAGAGAGAAAAAATTACCAGGATTTTTCGATAGACAAGTGTTTGATATTCTTGATCATGGAAATGGCAATGCAGAAGGGTTGGATTTGGCTTTCGTGTCAGAGGTTTTGTTTGATAGTGGCAGAAGATTTGTTGTAGGGGATGATGAGTTGTTTTTTCAGATGTACCACAAATGAATGAGGATGTTATTCCTATGCAAACTTCATAGCAACCACATCAGCCATTCTCTCAAGTATCCCCTACACAAGCAGGTACAAGACAACCTACCACTCGAGGAGCTAATAATTGAAGAGGTCAAGAAGGAAGGAAAGAAAGTGAAATGACTCAAATACAAATGATGAAAAATCAAGGAATGTCCAACATCATTTAAAAGTTGTGTTTAACAAGCTTGCATGTGCTTTAGGAAGAATTGCAGATAAGTTATAGTGCCTAGTTCATTTAAATACAATGCATAATATGTTCTTTTAAGCTTTCAAAGGCTTAGCCTTAGAGAAAAAAAAAACACAACACAACTACTGAAGAAATAGTTTCTTTTTCTTAATTCTTTTTATACACAAGTAGCTCTATGTATTGTCACAATTTCTAGTCAGTCGGGATCCTCTTTACATCTCACTACTTGGGCTTGCTTGCTCGTTTTGCAGAAACATTATATATAAATCATAATATCTCGCTTCTAGTTGTCATTCTATTAGCATGAATTCCTTTAAACTATGGCATCTAATATAAAAATATAACAATTAAAATGTGTTTTCTTACTCATTTAAGTCATTAAGAAAGTTTAAAAAATTGAATATTTTAATTGTGGAAAAACTCATATTTAGTATAATTTTATGTTGTTTTTAAATATATTAAAAACTAAATCTTGCTTAAATTTGTTGTTGTTGATGTGCAATACTCACCAACATGTTACTGGACTCACATTGAATACTTTTCTAAACTAATTTTTAGGGGAGGGGGGGGGGGGGGGGATTTGAGATAATTTCAAAAAGGGAAAAAGGACAAATATACCAACTATCGTAAATAGTATGCAAATACCCTCCGTCGTACTTTTGGGACATTAGTGCCCCTGCCGTCCAACAACTAGAGAATATTTACCTTTTATACTAACGGACATACACGTGTTAGAATCTTATCCATCGTTTCGATATTTATCGACGGATAAGATTGTGCCACGTGTCCCTATTTAGTCTTCTGTTAGAGTAAAGAGCATATATGCTCTAGTTTTTGGATAGCAAGGGCCACCAATGTCCCAAAAGTATGACGGAGGGTGTCTGTATACCATTTATGATAGTTTGGGGTATATTTGTCCTATTTCCCTTTCAAAAATCACTAATCAGAACGATGCGTTTAAACATAGTGGGGAAAAGCAAGGCACATCCTACCTTAAGGAAGAACTCACGTGCTCCAAATCATGACTTAGGGGCTTTTCAATTTTGAACGACCTCTAAACACTACCACACTATCAAGAATGGAATCACAACATTAATACAGTTGTTCAGACACTAAAGTCATATATAATAGAGACATACCTAAATTGGAGTTAGAATGTGAAATATGGGACCCACACCAAAAAATCCAAAATTGACTCTTTCAAAAGGTACTAATTACTTCCCTAAACTTGTTTCCCAAAACGAAACACATTTTGTGTTTCGGAATGTACCAAACAACAACATGCAACATAAATATCATTAAAGCTAAAGACAAGGGCTAGGCAACCCGTTTAAGGTTAAAAATACGTTAAACCGATTTTCCCCAATGCTTGCCAAATACTCTAACGGATAGCCATGCGTTCCCTAATCACACCCAACCTAGAATAACCAAATTCAGAGTCCCACAACTCTCATAATCAAATTTACAAACTTTATGTGAAAGTTGATCGTGTCAAGTCTTAAGAGTGTTGCAGGTGGCGCAAAAACATCCATAAATTCTACTAAAGCACCTGGGGTAAGACAGAAAGGCCTCACTAAAGCAAACCTTGTCCGCTAAAGTGGAAGTTACATAAGCGACAGGGTCTAAGATGACCAAGATCGCTAAAATCAATGCCTTGATGGCCAAAGTGGTTCCCGCTTAAACGAGCCAAAGCCGCTAAAGTGGATAGCACCTGGATGTCGTAGCCTGCTAAAGTTGAGTGTAACACCTCACAAATCAGACTTAGACTTGCAGCAGAAAACCAGAGAAAGTTGGTGAACCACGACAGGTTTCACGGACTGTGAAAGGAACCATGGTCCATCGACCTTCCCGTGGCTCATGCCCACCCAGAAGTGGTGGACCACAGGACCCTTCATGGGCTCTTGACCACCCCATGAACCGTGGGAAGGCTCGTGTAAGCTAGAAAGAGCCAACTAGGCCCAACCATCTGACCACAAAGCCCTTCACAAGTCGTGGTGAGGCGCATAAGGTTAAACCAGTAGACCCCTAACTCAAGTGAAAGACCACGGTGGCCTTCAGGGTCTGTGATCCTTCACACGATCCGTGAAGTGGACTGTAGAGGGAAGAATCCTGAACCCATAGACACTAGCCAAGAACCACTACCCACTTGACGGGCCATGGTCTTAATGACCATCAGTGGCTCTTTGGTCGGCCCTCGTCAAATTCAAGTTAGGGTTGTTTTGGTCTTTTTCCCTATGCATTGGACACTTAAAATACGGCATTTAACCCCTAGTAACTTAGTCAGAACTTACACTAAGCGATTCATTCACCAAAAAATCATCAAACTTAGAGCAAAAGAGTAGAAAGAGTCGACTAAACCCCTCAAGAACACGCAACAGGTTTTATTCAGTTCCACCCCCGAAATCAAAAGATTTCTCTGTGAATTTTGTCACCAGGTATGTGGGATTTCACTAGTGGGGTACTTTCATCAACTAAGTCCCTAAAATTTAGCCAAGTCCTTGATTCTCTATATCTTGTTTTGACCTAGGGTTTCTAAAACCTTAGATATTAGTTGTGATTAAGCTGTTATAGTATTCTTACTCAAATTATCATGTTTTCGTGAAATGTTTCTTAGTTCTTTGCATTAATCTCAGAACCCTAGATGTGTAGATTCCTTTAGTTCATGAATTACACCTGCTAGGTTAATTAAATAGATATACATGCTCCAGTTTTGAATGCTTCATTGTTAGTATTTACAATGTTTCATTTCATATTTGCATGTCAAAATATTGAGCTATCGAGTAATTCAGTTATGTTGTGTCATACACATTTCCAGTTAAGAGTAGGCTTAGCACCAAGTTGGACTAGGGTTTAGCATACCCACATAGTCTCAAAACTACGTGCACATATAGGTTTAAAAGTTCCCTCTATGGGCATGAGATTTAGTGATCATGCTAGTCATGCCTTTATAACCCTGGCAAGGTATATTGGGTCCTCTCGATGGGGTGTATACATCGGACTCCGCGTTTAGCTCACGTGGTTTTATATCAGTTTATAGTAGCTCCCACAATCAGACACTAGTGCATTGGACAAGGTTTTCAGATACATTTCAATATTCATTCTCAGTATGTCATGTTAAGAATCAACACTTGGTCATTGCATTAATTTCAGTTTATTTTAGTATATTTCAGTATTATTGTTAAAATTTAGATTATGTCACTGCTCAGTTGTGTTTTGTTCAATTATATTGTATATTCTGCATGCTCAGTACATTCTAAGTACTGACGCATACTCTGCGCTACATCATTTCATGTTGTAGGTTCAGGTCCTCAACATTGATATCATACCTAGATCGATTCTCGATCCATACTCAGCAGCATCAGTGGTGAGTCCTCATACTTCGAGGACAACATACATGTTTTTTTTTTCATTTTTAGTCTTTTAGTTCAATTTCAGTTTTGCTAGAGTTAGCTGGGGGAATGTCCCAGCAACTCTAGTCAGTAGAGGCTTTTTCATACTTAGTATTATATTCATCTTAGTATTTGAGTGATTGATCAGTATCACTAAACTCTACCATATTATTTATATTCAGATCAGTATTGGGTATTCCCCATATTCAGCTTTCTCATGTTTTAGCTTCCACATTAGTTCATCGTTTAATAGATATGTTCAGTTTGCTAATGATATGCCAGCTCGGGCTTAACTAAGGGTCACTCGTGATCCCAGGTCTCGTGTTACGCTAAGAGAGTAGCCTTGGGGTGTGAAAAACTTGATATCAGAGCATTAGATACAAGAACCCTATGATATCTAAAAGCTAAACTAAGTAGAGTCTCTTTAATGGGTGTGAAGTGCACCACATCTACTGATAGGGAGGCTACAAAGTGTTTAAATAAAACTTCACTCTCTTTTCTACTCTTATCGTGCGTGAGGTATGATCCAACTTCTCATTTCTAATTCATCGTTATGCGTTTCAGATCATGCATCCTTGTAGAGCTTACATGAGGAATGCTAATGCCCACAATGCTATTGCATTTCTTCCAGTTCTAGACCATAAGATTTTGAATGTAGAGTTTCATAATGCGATTCAGCTTTTGTCTCAAAGTGTAGCCAATCAGAATAATCAACAAATGACAAATCCTACTAAAACTAATGTTGGGTCAGCTGCAGCTAGAATTTGAGATTTTGTTAGTATAAATCTGCCTGAGTTTCTAGGGTCGCAGATTGGTGAGGACCCACAGAACTTTATTGATAAGGTTAAGAAAATCTTTGGAGTTAAGCAACTGACCGGTAATAATAGAGTTGAGTTCGCATCCTACCAGCTTAAGGATGTGGCTAATATTTGGTTCACTCAGTGGAAAGAAAACAAGGGTGCGGATGCAGTTCCTTTGACTTAGACCTGTTTTACTGGAGATTTTCTGGACAGTTTCTTCCCAAGAGAGTTGAGGAAGGCTAAGGATCAGGAGTTCATGAATTTGAGGTAAGGTACCATGACAGTCCAAGAGTACAGACTTAAGTTCACCCAACTCTCCAAGTATGCTCCACATATGATTGTCGATCCCAAGGGGAAAATGACTAAGTTTATGTACAGGGTATCCGATTTGGTGAAAAACAAAGTGCAAAAATGTTATGTTGTTAGAAGATATAAATATCTCTAGTCTTATGACTCATGCTCAATAGGTTGAGGGAGACAAGCTTAGGGAACAGGCTAAGGACAATAAGAAGGCTAGAATAGGAAACTATGAATACTCTCAGCAGAAATCAGGTGGTGTAAATTGCTCACTGTTTTACAGTAAAGGAAGGGTGCTTTGGGTGTGGTTAGTCTGGCCATAGGTTGAAGGATTGCCCTTCTTCTTGGTAGGGTCAAGGAGGCAACAACAATAAGGTTCATTCTACAGCACCAGCAGCTTGCCCAACTCAGCAAGGTGCTTCATCTAGTACAGGTGGCAGTCAGCGCCATAACAGGTTGTATGCTCTCCATGCTCACCAAGACCAGGAAGAATCTCCTAATGTGGTCACTGGTACGTTACGAGTCTTTCATTTAGATGCTTAGACATTGTTAGATCCATAGCTACTCTTTCTTTTGTAACTCCCTATATAGTAGTAAACTTTAGTGTCAGTCCAAAAACTCTCTCAAAACCCTTCTCAGTCTCTACTCCAGGTGGTGACCCAGTTATAGCTAAACGGGTATATAGAAATTGCCCTGTCACAATCTCTTAGAAATTCACCTTAGTAGATCTTGTAGAGTTAGAAATGGAAGACTTTGATATCATTCTAGGCATGGATTAGTTACATTCATGTTATGCCTTAGTCGATGTAGAAATAGGATCGTTCAGTTTTAGTTTCCAAATGATTCGGTCTTACAATGAAAGGGTAGTAGCTCAGTGCATGTGGGTTGATTTATCTCTTACCTTAAGGCCAGGAAGATGATCTCCAAAGGGTATGTCTATCAGTTATTTCTTGTTAAGGATTCAAACTCCGAAACCCCAAATCTTGAGTCAGTCCTAGTAAATGAGTTTCCAAAAGTGTTCCCAGAAGATCTTCTAGAGTTCCTCCCGAAAGGGAAATCGACTTTGGAATTGATCTCCTTCCAGATACCCTGCCTATTTCGATTCCTCCTTACACAATGGCTCCAGCCGAGCTTAAGGAATTAAAAAAGCAACTAAAAGACCTTCTAGATAAGGGATTCATCAGACCTAGTATCTCTTCATGGGGTGCTCTAATGTTGTTCGCGAAAAAGAAAAAATGGTTCACTCAGAATGTGCATTGACTATTGGTAATTGAACAAGGTCACGATCAAGAATAAGTATCTCATCATAGGATTGATGACTTATTCGACCAACTTTAGGGTGCGAGTGACTTTTCTAAGATAGACCTCAGATTCGACTATCATCAGTTCAAAGTTAGAGATAGTGACATTTTGACGACAGGCTTCAGATCTCGGTATGGCCATTATAAATTTGTAGTTATGTCTTCTGGACTAACAAATGCTCCTGCAGCTTTCACGGACTTAATGAACAGGGCGTTCAAGAACTATTTGGACTTGTGCCTTATCGTCTTTATTGATAATATCCTCATTTACTCTAGAAATGAGGAGGAGCATGAGACTCATTTGAGAGTTGTTCTTTTAACTCTCAAAGATCAATAGTTATTCGCTAACTTCAGCAAGTGTGAATTCTGGTTACAGTCGGTCGCTTTCCTTGGCCATCTGGTGTCTAGCATAGGAATTCGAGTAGATTCTCAAAAAATAGAGGCAGTGAAACAATGGCCCAGACCCACCTCTCAAATAGATATCAGAAGTCTCTTAGGTTTGGCTATTTATTACGGGAGATTTGTTGAAGGATTTTCATCCATAGTTTCCCCATTGACCAAGTTGACGCAGAAAAAGGTCCAATTTCAGTGATCATATGAGTGTGAGAAAAGCTTCTCAGAACTAAAGACTAGGCTGACTACAACTCCTGTCTTGACTCTGGCAGATGGATCAGACGGTTATGTGATTTATTGTGATACATCCAGGGTCGGTATAGGTTATGCGTTGATGCAGCGAGGTAAGGTCATCTTATGCTTCTAGACAGCTTAAGGTAGATGAGAAGAACAATCCAACTCATGACTTCAAATTTGTAGACGTAGTATTTGCCCTAGAGATTTGGAGATATTACTTATATGGTATTCACGTAGATGTGTTGACATATCATAAGAGCCTCTAGTAGGTGTTCACCCAGAAAGAGTTAAATCTTCGTCAGAGGAGATGGCTTGAATTCCTCAAGTTCTACAATATAAATATGTTTTACCATCCTGGTAAGGCCAATGTAGTGGTTGATGCTCTCAGCAGAATATCTATAGGTAGTGTAGCACATGTTGAGGAAGACAAGAAAGAATTAGCAAAAGATATTAAATGGATTGCTCGCTTAGGAGTTAGTCTTACGGACATGTCAAATGGTGGTTTGATAGTTCAGAATATATCTAAATTTTCACTGGTTGGAGAGGTTAAGGAAAAACAAGATAGTGATCCCATATTACTTCAGTTGAAAGGGGCAGTTCATCAACATAAAGTTGAGGTTTACTCCCAAGGGGAGATGGTGTGCTTCGTTATCAAGAATGCTTGTGTGCTCCTAATGTGGGTGAGTTGAGGCAGCAGATCCTTATCGAAGTCCATAACTCTAGGTATTCTATTCATTCGGGTTCCACTAAGATGTACCGTGATTTGCGGGAAGTCTTTTGGTGGAATGGCATGAAGAGGGATATAGACGATTTTGTGGCCAAGTGCCCCAATTGTCAACAGGTTATGGTAGAACATCAGAAACCAGAGGTATGACTCAGGAGATTAGCATTCCTGCATGGAAGTGGGAAGTGATAAACATGCACTTCATTACAAGTTTACCTCGTACTCGTAGACAACATGACTCCATATGGGTAATAGTAGAAAAAGTTACTAAATCCTAGCACTTCTTGGCTGTCAAGACTATAGATTCAGTGGAGGATTACACTAAACTCTACATTAATGAGACAGTTAGGTTGCATGGGGTTCCCTTGTCAATAATCTCAGATAGAGGTCCTTAGGTTACCTCTTATTTCTGGAGACCACTTCAGAAAGGTCTTGGTACTCAAGTAAATCTCATTACATCATCTCATCCACAGAAGGATGGTCAGGCAGAGCGTACCATTCAGACCTTAGAGGACATGTTCAGAGCTTGTGTGATTGATTTCAAGGGCAGTTGGGATGATCACCTACCTCTCATAAATTTGCCTATAATAATATATATTATTCTAGTATTCAGATGGCCCCATATGAGGCACTATATGTTCATAGATACAAGTCCCCGACTGGTTGATTTGAGGTAGGTGAAGCGGCACTGATTGGTCCAGATTCGGTTCATGAAGCTATGGAAAAATTTCAGCTCATCAGAGATAAACTTAAGACAGCTCAGAGTCGTCAGAAGTCCTATGCAGATGTGAGGAAAATAGACTTAGAGTTTGAGATTGATGATTGGGTTTTCCTAAAAGTGTCTCCGATGAAGGGGGTGATGAGATTTGGCAATAAAGGGAAACTCAGTCCCAGATATGTCAGTCCTTAAAGGATCCTGAAAAGGGTTGGTAATGTGACTTATGAGTTAGAGTTGCCAGTAGAACTAGCAGCAGTCCATCCAATCTTTCACATTTCCTTGTTGAAGAAGTGTGTGGGTGATCCACCATCAATACTACCATTAGAAGGTATGGCAGTGAAGGATAGTCTCACTTAAGAGGAGGTGCCAGTTGAAATTCTTGATCATCAGGTTCGGAGGTTCAGAAATAAAGAAGTTGCTTCAGTGAAGGTTTTGTGGAGAAACTGTATGCATATACTGCCCTTCTCCAATCTCAAACCCGACATCAGTATTCCAAAGCACCTTGCATGACCTAGACTTGTCCTTATTCCCCTCCAATATAAGTCTAGCCATAGGTGCAATATCAGATATCCAGGTGTCAGTAAACTTAATCATATCCACAGTTCTAGTCATTAGTTTTCTCCTATAATTTCCTCCAACATGGTTATTATAGATTTATGTCTACATAATAATATCCACGAGTTAAAGATTTCACACATGTTATTTTCAACTGCATCACATTTGGAATGCTCTTGAAAGAATGCTCTCATCCATGACACTTGTGGATAGTGCAATAAATCAGCAAAAAAATTCTAATTAAGTCCGCTCATTTTATGATGCTCCTCCTTGAACTTCACTTCAAAACTTGCCTTGGAACATCTCCAGAATTGTTTTCTCTTCTCCTCGCCATTCCATGTTTTATTCGCATTGGACCAGATATGTCTAGCACACCTTCTAACTTGAGCCTTTGGTAGCAGTTCATCAAAAGCTGCATAAGAGCCCTACAAGAAAGATACATTTCAAGAAAATACATTTTTGTATATCTACAACTATCAAAGTAATAGATAATTACCTTCTGCATATCTCTCATCACAGTACGACCCTGCCCAATACCCAGCAGCAGGTCCTCTATCAAGTAGTTGATAAAGAAACTCCATCTATGTTTAGTCTCCTTGTCCACAACTGCCCAGGCTATAGGAAACATCTGATTGTTTCCATTCTTGCCAACTGCTACTAACGTTAACCCTTGCAAGCACTATTTAAGAAACATCCATCAAATCATATTTTCTTCTATATCCTTCCTTCCACCACTTCTTCAATACATCCAAGCATACATAGAAGTACACAAACAAATTATTTCCTGGTATAGTTTCTCTATCCATCCTTACGCAAATAGAACTACTAAGATTGGTCTATTTTATAACGTCAGCATAATCACATAACCTTGCAAATTTCAAATTCAAGTCACCCATGATCTCTCTAAGAATTATCATATTTTCCTTGTAACAAATTGTTCTACCCACATACAGTCCTAACTCTTCCCTGCACAATTCTTGTATTTCCCAAATACTCAAACATGGTTATTTTGTTATTTCATCCTTGAATCTATCCTCTAGGAACTTATTTGTACATATTTTTTTCATATGTGATGGATAAAACTTAATGTATAGGATCGTATTTCATAATCATGAAGTTACCAGAATTCCTTTCAATTGCACCATAACACAACCATTTGCATTTCTCTTAGAATTTACATTTAGCTCTCCCTCTATAAGCTTCATTAGGCCTTAACTTAATCTGATAAGTTTTTTCAACAACACATTTTGCCAAAGCCTTTCTAAATTGCTTAGCACTCTAAAAATTCATTCCAATTTAAAAAATAGCAACAGTACATTCATCATCATACCTGGACTTTTTACTCTTCCTTTTGCCTGGTAGATCAACACCCCTAACAACTTTTGTAACTAGCATATCAGTGCTATCATCACTATTACATTCTGAGCTATCAATATACTGCTCATCCCCTCCTAATCTTCCAACATATCTATCATTCTTATTTATTCCAATATCTTCAAAGCCTCTATCAATACCAACTTCACCTATTGGTACTTCTTCAGGTATTGTTTTCTTCTTTCTAGGATAAGAATTTCTTTTATTTCTCCTTTTTACCCTAAAGGATCTCATTTCTTTATCAACTTCTAATTCATATTCATCTGGAATTGAATTTACATATGTGTCACTACTAGGAAGATATGTATCAAATTTGTTTTGATATGTATCAGCTATAGGCAGATCTGTATCAACTCCATTCAGTTTTGAATCATCTTCATTCAAATCTGAAACAACCTCATTCTCCACAGTTCCATCAGTATTTATACCAACAAAATTATCAATAGGATTAGACTATCCTAAAAGACCATATGGAGTAGGCAATCCTCCAACCCATCAATTTCATGGACCACATACACATGAAACTCATCACCATCTATCAAGTCTTTCACAAAGTCTAACAATTAATTATCAAAAGTAACTTCAAATAATTAATTGTTATCTTAGTTTTGACAATAAAATCCCTTCACTTGTATGCCCAAGTTCTTTAGTGTGTGAAAGGAACTCTAAAAGACTAAAATGATCTTTATCTAGGGCAACACCAAATACATATACTTCCCCTTGGTAAGTAGGGTTCGTGTATCCAACAACACCCCCCTCCCACCCCCATGATGAAAACAGGTAAAACTATAGTTGTCCATATCCCGGAAAGAAGACCCCCAAAAAACAAAAATACCCAAAAAGGCCCTTACTTTATCAGCACTAGTTAGGTCAAAATCTTAATTCAAAATGATGATAAAGAAAGGGGAATCAAAAAATAAAATACATCCTTTTCAAGAATAAGCATACAAACACAAGAAAATGTTGGTAGACACTTCAATTTCTCCAAAGTTGTAATACCTGGCAAAATGTAAATACGTGATTTTCAAACTTAAACCTGAAAAATGGTGGCATACAATACAACAATAGTTAGTACTAACTACAAATTGAAAGAAAAAGAAAGCAATCCATGTGAAGTCGAGATTAGGGAGTTGAAAAATCTACCAAGGGTTTTTATGGGAGAAGAGAGAACATCGAGCTTATGGAGTTGGCAGATCAAACCTTTTTTTAATTTGAAAAAAAATGGTGTGTCAAGTGATTTACGATTTGGCATAATATAACTCATTAATTAATCCACGTAGATAGGTTGTGTCACACGCACATGTGGTCAACAAAAGGTTGTGTAAGAAGTCTTAAATTGACCCATTGGTATCCTACGTTAGGTGTTTAACATGAACATTGTCACGCCCCGAGCTACCCCCGAGACGCGGACACGGGACCTAGGACCATAAGTGATCCCAAGCTAACCCTGCTGGCATGATCATGAGCATACTAAAGATAATAAACTGATGCGGAAGCTAAATCATAAATAAATTGAAGAGATGGGGAATACCCATTTACTATAACTGAATATATGAAATCTGAGAGTTTAATACAAAAGAAATATCAAACTCAAAATACTAAGCTAAATCTAACTATGTCTGAAATAAGCCTCTAAACTGACTAGAAATGTTGGGACATGCCCCAACTAGATCTAGAAAAACTGAAACTAAAGACTAAAAATACTGGAAAGAAACTCATGACTATTGTCCTCGGAGAATGAGGACTCACCACTGATTCTGCTGAACTGGAGATCGAAAATCGATCTAAGCGTGATCTGGATGCTGAGAACCTGAACCTACATCACGAGAAAATGTAGCGCACGTATGCGTCAGTACTTGAAAGGTACTGAGCATGCAGGATAGAATAAAGCTGAAATAAAACATAACTGAACAAAGCAATAAAGCAATTATATAATCTGAACATGATATAGATACTGAATACTGAGCTAACTGATGCAATGACCACATTTATAACATGCTGAGACTGAATACTGAATATACTGATAAATGGTCAATGCAATGGAATCTGACTGAACTGTGGGAGCTACAAATAACCGGCATAAAACCACATGAGCTAAATGTGGAGTCCGATGTATACGCCCCATCGAGAGGACCTAATATACCCTGCCAGAGGTATAAAGGCATGCTGGCGTGATCACTAAACTGATGTTGCCCACGTAGGGGACTTACACCTACGTGGCTCGTAGTTACGGGACTATATGGGTGTACGCCGAACCCTAGTCCAACTCGGTATTATGCTACTCCCAATAGATTAAGTGATTAACACATTATGACCGAATTTCGTAAATCTTGGATAGCTCGAAACCGAACATGCAAACCGAGAATGCAACAATTAATCTCGATAATGATGCATTCATAAACCGAGGCATATCTGACCTAGCATGTGTAATTCAAGAACTAAAGAAATACATAGCTAGGGTTCTGAAATTCATGCGATAAACTGAGAAATAACATGATAATCTGATTTGGAACATTTAAATAATTAATTCATGATGATCTGCTATAATTCTAGAAACCCTAGGTTTGTTCATAATCATGGAATCAAGAATCTGACTGAATTCTAGGGACCTAATGGGCGAAAGGAACCCACTAGTGAAATCCCACATGCCTGGTGATGAATTCCACGGAGAAATCTTTCGATTTCGGGGCTGGAACCGAAGGAACCTTGCTGCGTTCTTGAACTAGGATTCTTGACCTCTTTTCTCTTCTCTAGCTTCTAATTTTCTAAGTTTGATTAATGATTTTGACTAAGGTAAGTTTTAGTTATGTTTCTAGGATTAAACTGATTAAAACCTCATGATTTAGGGTCTAAACGACGTACCTTAGGGGTTAAACGAAATAGGAAAAGACCAAAAAAACCCTGAATTAGCTGCTGTCGGAGTAACCTACGGATTGGACCTACGGGCCGTAGGTCAATCTACGGTCCGTAGATTGCGTCCGTAAGTCAAGCCTGCTCGACAGGCCTTCACTAAACCGAGCATAACTTTTTACTCGGAGGTCGGATTTTAGCAAACTCGGTGGCGTTGGAAAGCTAATTCAATTATATATCATATCATAGGTAATGGGACACACAATTCATTTTGTGCTAAAAGTTATGACCATCTGAAGTTAACCCATCAGAATTTTCAGCTAACTGGCTGCTGATCCTTATCTACAATCAGATCTACGGACCGTGGATCGAATGACGGTCCGTGCTGGTCGACCGTAGTTCATGTCAGAGGCTGGGTAAGGAGGTTTTGATCCACGGACACAGACCACGGACCGTGGTCTGATCTACGGACCGTGGGTCTGTCCGTGAGTCGAGACTTAGCCAATTTTTTTCTGAGCTTGGCTAGGGAGGGTTGCAGTGGTGAACCACGGACCACCAGCATGGGCCGTGGTCTGACCTACAGTCCGCGGATGGCAATCGTAGGTTGCACCTGCAACTTTTCAAAATGTGCATTTTGGTCTGTTTTCGAATACGGGGTGTTACAAACATAGTCCAGTTGAGGTGTCTAAGTGAAACATAGTGCTAACTTTAGGGGGCCACCTATGGATTAGGCCTACATAATAATAATAATAACTAATAGCAAACACATTCATCCTAGGTCCTTAGAAATTGTTAATGTGATTTGGATCAGGAACATTAATGATATTTGTATTGTATCCCCATCCCCAAACATTGTCTAGAGATGTAACGACCCTCTTGTCATAACTATTAGTGAAAGGAAGAAAGTTAGAAAACCTTTGGTGGAAGAGTTAAAAATTTAAGGCTAGACTAGACTCAAGAAGATTTCGATAAAGGTGAGGTCTAGGGAAATTCGGAGAAGGATTGCGTAAAATGTATAAGCTTCGGTTAGTGGTTCTATTAGCTATGTCGTTAAGTAATTTGTAGGTCTTTTCAAAAATGAATTGGGGTGAGTAGAACTCGACGTTATCGAACTTGGCATGAACGGTTTGGTCCAGGACGTCAATTTTTGAAGGTGTGTTGGAAATGGTGATTTTTTGGGAGTATTTTTGCATTTTTGTCCCATGAAAGCTTCCATATTGGGTGAAACAGTGCTTTAGTAGTGCAATTTAAGTCCTGCTACAGCAAGAGGTCTCACTATAGTACATCCACTATAGTGGGATTGAGCCGCTTTAGAGGGATTGGTCGCAATTTGGGTGACTTAATTTGGGTGAATATCATTCATTTCTCATCAAGAACCTTCGTAAATGTAAGTAATCCAATCTCCAACTTCATACTTTGATTTCCTAGGCCATAAAGGCACTATTAGGGACTCTAGGGAAGACTTAGGTTTTGTTCCTGAGGTGGGAATATCTGAGTTAATGAGGATTTTGCCTTGGGTGAATTTTTAAATGTTTTTATCTATCATTATTCACTCATGTAGCTATGGAATTGGTAGTTTTAGGTGAATTAATGGTGGAAAAGCCCTGGATTGGAGTGAGAAGATCATAAGTTTGGCTTGGGGTTGAGATTAATTTGTAATATAAGTATAATTAGTCCATTGGCAATTGAATATTGTACCTGTATTGTTAATTGTAGACCAATAGCAAGCTAGATAGGATTTGTAACAAGAGAAAGACTCACGTCCAATAGAGCTTTCAAGGCTTGATTCCAAAAATGTGATAGTTGAATGTTTCCAAGTAATGTAATGTATGCATGATAATTGTTTCTATAATATTGATTATGCAATGCATGGTTAGGAAGATCAAATAAATGTAACTGAAATGATACCTTGTACACCATCACATGGAATGAAGGTGTTTAATTTACTTGTGTTTACAAGTGTGACTGTATTTCATTATGATTATGAATCTGATATTTTGTTGTGTGACCATTGGTCTGCTTAGGTACCACGCCTGGTACATATATTCAGTTTGCTCAAATACCACGCCTAGTACAGGTTAATACATGGTTGGATCGGGTAAAACACCTAGTTTGCCTTGGTACCACGCCTAGTAGATGTTTGATTGTTCTCATATATGTTATTTCCTTGACTTAACTACATATTGTTTTCCTAATTATTTATTAAATGAAAATATATATTTTACTCTAATGCTATCACTTCCGTTTATAGTAATTGAGTTAAATTCAAATCATTTTGTGCTCCATATCTAAGTGTATCTGATCCTTATAAATTAATATATATCTATATAAATCAGAGCCTAATAAGCAAACTAGTAGCCTAAGTAGGGTTTAACGTAAAGATAAGAGTAGTCAAATAACCTCCGTTAATTAGTACAAGTGTTTTTGGGTATATACATCAAGGCATGACCCCCCAAGGGTCCTTGAGGAGGACCAAGAGGCTGCCCAAAAAGTTGTCAAATAGCTTGACCTGTGGATGGGAACCCACGAGCCGTGGGTGGACCCATGCCTCATAGGTGGGGGTCGTGGGTCAAGGCTAGACCTCTCATGTTCCTTCTATGTTCCAGTAATGAACCACGATGTGCCAGTACGGCTCGTGGACATACACATGGTCCGGCGGTGGGGTTTCGTGAGTGAGGGAAATTTTTTAACTTTAGGGTTAATTAATTAATTAAGTAGGGTCATTTATTACTAATTAAGACACCTATAAATATCTAATAAACCTCTAAACTAAGTCAACTAGTTCATTCCCTCAAGACCCCAAAATAAACTCATTCCCTCCCAAATATTTCTCTCTCTAAGACTCCATTGAATAACAAGAACAAGGTCAAGTTTAGAGTTCAAAGAGCATCCTTTTATCTTCAATTTCGTGAGGAATATACATAAGGTATGGTATCTTTTCATCTATGGGCAGCCTTCACCCATAGAGCCCCTTCAAAACTTGATTTCAAAGCTTCCAATTTCCCCAAAACCTAGGGTTTCAATCTAATTCATGGGTTCTCTTTCAAAACATTTTCAATTGTTGATTTATGGTTTATTATGGTTGATTATGGTGGATTATAGTTGAATTGATGATTAATAGTTAAGTTATGATCAAATCCCCCCAAGAACCCATGAATCCCCCATATTACTAAATTGTGAATTCATGATGTGGGTTGATTAATAATAGAAGTATGTCAATTGATTATGTTTATATTGATTGAGTTATTGAATCATTATATTCACCTATCTAATGTAACAATTATGGAATGCTTGGGTTGAGTTTGATTCATAGCCTTGAAGGGCAAATTGTTAGGGTTTGTACATGTTGATGAGAATTCTGTATGAGCTTATGATTCACTTAGAAAGTGAAGATCCTATGACTATTGTGTAATTATGGTGTTGTTGCAAGATCATTCTCCCCATACCCTTACACATGACTATGCATGAATTGTCTAGGACTATGATAATTTTGTTGTGTTGATTGGAAGGCTATTCTTATGAAACACCATGAACATGATGTGAAACGGTTTACTCACATTAATGATTCTAAATTTGAAAGGTCATTCTCACCTAATGAATCTATGAGCTATCATGATACCATGTTGGTGTGACTGCTAGGACATTCTTTCATGAACATGAACTTAAGTGAAGACTTAACATGAATATTAAAGGGAATTATGCTTAGCACCGAGTGGATACGAGTATGAGATGGAAGCTTCTACTCCAGTTAGTCCGGCTTCCCAATGGGTTCCTTCTAGTCAATTAGTCCGGGTTCCCAAAACAGTTATCTCATGAGATGGGAACCTTATACCTCAGTTAGTCTGGGTTTCTAATAGCGATCTCCTTATCCCGTAACTATTTTCCCACATAGGTCTATATCTAGTGGATCCACCTAAGCTAACAAACTAGTTCTACCTTAGGCAAGTAAGACACCTTTTTTCGGTGTGGGGGCATGACACCGGATTCCATGTAGCTCACGTGGTCTATGTCAGTTAAGGCTATTTCCCTACGTGACAAGAACAAGAATAAGAACAAGAACATGAGTCATATACTATTATTCCTCAAGAGGTTCTACTTAGTTTGATTGGGGGTATGTGACTTCATTCATTCATTGCACAAGTGGGTTTCAGAGTGGTTGTGATATGTTTCTCTTATGATATGATGAATTATAAGTTAATGTGTGCTTTTACATGAACTATGAACATTAACTATACTTATGACTTCCTAATGAGCTTTGCTTAGTGTGAGTAGGGGTATGGGACTTCACTTATACATTGCACAAGTAGACTTATAAATGGGGTTATAATGTGGTTTTCTTATGGTATGAAGATATGTGAATGCATGCAAGTATGACATGGTTGGTTGCTAAGTGTTACTTTACTTGATACAAGCTATGAACATTAATATTTCCTTGTTTATGAGCATTGACTATGTATTTACACTATTGTGCATGATGATTCTTAAAGTTGATAAAAAGCATGGTTTCAACTAAATTGTTCCTTTTTGCATGTTTTTAAGGATCTTTATGCATGGCTTCCATACGTAGTACATTTTTGTGCTAACCCATATTTTCTACCTTTTTCCACAATGTGTAGGTTCCGGCGTTTGAGGTGATCCTTCACTGTTGTTCAAGCTTGGATTGACTATTCTTCAAAGCTTGTGGTATGTTCTCATGGATTCGAGGACAAATGACATTTTGTTGTTTCTTTCATTTCTCTGTCTTTCATTTTGGATTTCTATTGTATGGGTTGTGACCCTATTTTGAGACCTCGATTGTAGTAGATGGTTAAACGAGACTATGTCTAAACTTCTGCTTTACTTTGATGAAAATTTTCTTAAAGACTAAAGATGTATCTCTACTCTCTATTATTCTTTACTTATGTGATGATGATATGCTAAGAGGCTTACTTGGAGCCTTTCGGGGTTCTATGTGTCGTGTTACATCTAGGGAGTACCCTTGGGTTGTGACAAACTTAGTAATCAGAACAAAATGTTTAGAATGATTCTAGGATGATGTCTCATAAACCATGTCTAGTAGAGTCTTGTTCATGAGTGTGAAGTGCACCATATTTATAAATGAGAGACTATAAGATGTTTAGGAAATTTTATTTCTTTCATTACTCTTTAGTCGTGCCTTAGAGGTTTAACTCTATTTAGTCCTTTTCCTAACCCTTCTTTTGTGTTTATAGGATAAGAATACAAGAAGGGCGATCACAAGAAGGATGGAAGAAGAGATTGTGAATGAGGGAGTTCCTCCCCAAGGTCCTCAAATTCCTCAAGCTCCTAATGATGAGGGGGCTATGACAAATGTGAAAATAAGTTCGACTCTCCAAACATTGACTCAAGCCATGACGGCTCAAGCTCAAGCTGTGACAACTCAAGCCCAAGCTATGATGGGTCAAACCAATAGGGAAGTTGAGCCCCGTATGAACCCTAATGTGAAAACCGTGGCTTCAAGTTTGACAGATTTTACAAGGATGAGCCCTCCTATGTTCTTTGGTTCTAAAGTGGGAAACGACCCTCAAGAGTTTGTAGAGGAGGTTCACAAAATAATTGATGATATGGGGGTGAATCCAATAGAGAAAGCGAAGCTAGACACTTATCAATTGAAGGGAGTGTCTCAAGTATGGTATAATTAATGGAAGAGGAATAGGCCGGTAGAAACGGGTCCCATAAATTAGGAGGTGTTCAAGAAAGAATTCCTTGATAGGTTATTTCCCCGCGAAAAGAGGGGAGCCAAAGTGGAGGAATTCATCCACCTTCGTCAAGGAGGTATGGGTGTTGAATAATATTCTCTAAAGTTTACTGAATTGTCCAAGTATGCTCCATCCATGGTGGCGGAGCCTAGAGATGAGATGAGTAGGTTTGTAACGGGTGTGTATAGTTTGGTGAGAAAAGAATGTTGTTCGGCTATGCTTCATGATAGCATGGATATATCCCGTCTTATGGTGTATGCTAAACAAATAGAGGATGAGAAACTCCAAGAAAATAATAGGGAAGTGAAGAGGCCTAGGACCGATGATGGGAATTCTTCCAAGGGTAATTCAGAGGGTTAAGGTAGACCAAGGTTCAAGAAAAGGTGCTCCAACCAAGGTTCCTCTAGTGCTCCAAGGGTCAAAAATGATAGGGTGTCTAACCCTAAGCCTCAAGGAGGCAATGGTGGTGGATCTTCTATGGTGAGGCCTACTTGTGCCAAGTGTGGCAAGAAACATAAAGGTAAGTGCCTTGTTGGCACGGATGGTTGTTATAGTTGTGGGAAGAGTGGTCATTTGATGAGAGATTGTCCCATGCTTCAAGTTCAAGGAAGAGAGGGCAAGTAAGTCCCTCCTAGCGGTTCAAATTCCGATGCTCCCAAAAAAATGTAAGTCCCTCCTAGCGGTTCAAATTCCGATGCTCCCAAAAAAATTGCTTCTATGCTCTTCAATCCCGAGGTGACCAAGAGAGTTCCCCGGATGTGGTAACGGGTATGTTACAAGTCTTTTCTATTGATGTATATGCATTGTTAGACCCTGGTGCCACTATGTCTTTTGTTACACCTTTTGTGGCTATGAATTTGAAATACTCCCCGAAGAGTTAGTAGAATCTTTTTCGGTTTCTACTCAGGTGGTGACTCAGTAGAGGCAAAAAGAGTCTATAGGAGTTGTCTTATTTCTTTGTCCCATCAATTTACCTTGGTGGATTTGGTAGAGTTAAACATGTTAGATTTTGATGTAATTTTGTGGATAGATTGATTGCATGCATGCTATGCCTCTATTGATTGTAGGATTCGGGTGGTTAAGTTCCAATTCCCAAATGAGTCTACTTTAGAGTGGAAAGTGGGGAATTCAATTCCTAGAGGTCAATTTGTTACTTGTCTCAAAGCTAGGAAAATGATCTCCAAATGGTGCATTTACCATATTGTAAGGGTGATGAATGTGGAGTCTGAAACCCCTTCCTTAGAGTCGATCCCCTTAGTAAGTGAATTTTCGAAAGTCTTCCCCGATGACTTGCCCGGCATTCCTCCCGAACGGGAAATAGACTTTGGCATTGATCTCTTGCTGGATACGCAACCTATCTCTATTCCTTCTTATAGAATGGCTCCGGCTGAGTTGAAGGAGTAACTCAAGGATTTGTTAGACAAAGGCTTTATTCAACCAAGTATCTCTCCATGGGGTGCTTCGGTATTGTTTGTTAGAAAGAAGGATGGGTCCTTTAGAATGTGTATTAATTACCGCCAATTAAACATGGTGACCATAAAGAATAAGTATCCCCTTCCTAGAATTGACAACTTGTTTGACCAACTTCAAGGGGCTACCTACTTTTCCAAGATTGACCTAAGTTCGGGCTATCACCAACTAAGGGTGAGAGGGATTGAAATTCCCAAGACGGCCTTCCGAACAAGATATGGTCACTAGAAGTTCCTAGTAGTGTCCTTTGGTCTAAAAAATGCCCCGGCGGCAATCATGGATCTAATGAATAGGGTATTTAGACGCTACCCTGAAATTTTTGTGATAGTGTTTATTGATGATATTTTGATCTATTCAAGAAGTGTCATGGTCCATAATGGTTCGTGATGTGCATAGGTGCATCCCGACTAGGTGTCCAACTTGTGGATTTCACCAAGGGTTGTGTCATGGTCCATAATGGTTCCGAATCATCCTTTGTAGTTGATGTGCAGTCTAAACAAGGCATTGATCCCATATTAGCATTCAAGCAAGAACACAAAACATGACTCCCAATCATCACCCTTACTCCTACAACAAGCATCTCCCATATTATCACAATAAATAAACTCAATTCTCTCATGGAACCAATACACGATAAAGCATTCAACCATGTATCAGGTGTGGTACCCGAGTCAATCATAATGAAACTGTAACACCCCAATTTAAGTTAAGACACAAATTAATCTTTATTTACATGTAAGGTCGTACCGGATGATTTTTAAATTGTTCTTAGGTGTAAAGGTCAAAACTTTAGTATGGTAATGGTTTTGGATATGAATTAAGGTCACTAGAATCCCCTAACATAAAGTTAAGATGAAATCTCCCTTACTGATTAAGTTTCGATATAAGATTATACTTAAGTCAACTTCAAACGATCATATCTCTCAGAATATAATGAACTAGGTGGCTAATGAACTATCAAATTAAAGGTCTACGAGTCCTCTTTCCAACTCCACCAAGTTTTTCGCATTTCAAGTTCGAATTAAAATGTTATGCTCATTTTAGTGAAGCTCTATCAGGAAGTCGATGGACCTACGGATGGTAGAAATTTTGATGAATGGTAGACCATTCCGTGAAGTCTTGCTGCATTTTTTTTCAACAACTTTTTGCACGCGTTATATGATTATTTTGGTCCTTTCCCAAGATTTTAACCCTATTCTAAGTTATTTTGAGTGTTTTAACGGAGTATAGCATCCAACTAACTAGTTTTCATCTC
Organism: Solanum commersonii; assembly: GCA_029007595.1. Taxonomy (NCBI): domain Eukaryota; kingdom Viridiplantae; phylum Streptophyta; class Magnoliopsida; order Solanales; family Solanaceae; genus Solanum; species Solanum commersonii. The sequence continues at coordinate 10,677,226 of JAJTWQ010000003.1, read as the reverse complement.
AAAATCATCTATCTAAACATTTAAGTATTTAAAAATTCTCTTAAAACTTACCTAGGGTTCCTCTTCTCCATCAAGAACCTTAAAACCTTCAAGTCAAAAATTCAAGATACTAAGAGAAACCCTCCACCCAAGGTTTTCCCAATTCTTCCACTCTAGAAAGTCCATAAAAAGAACTTATTTTGTCAAGATTAAGCATCAAGATTTCAAGACCAAAGATTTCACCCAAGAAAGGTAGTGTTCTTACTCGGGCTCAAGAAAAATTAAGTCTCCATCAAAGCTTTCGGTCTAATAACTTCATAATAAGGTATGTAAGGCTATCATAGTGATGGACTGAGTTTGTCCTCACGCCCTACATCTACTTTCCATCAGCAAAAATCTAAGGTTACATCCTTAGTTTTGATAATTCTTGAGATGAGTTTCGTTGATGAATTCTGAATTTTATATCCTGATTAATGAGTTGTTATATCTTACATTGAGATTCTTGAGTTGATTGTTCATGTATATTTTTCAGCATGAACCTTATTTTTGAGTTATAATTGAGAATTTATTAAGTTATTATTGAGATTCCTTTTTAACCAAACAATGGTCTTAAACTAATTTTCTAAGAAAGCAAAGATGAGTTTTGAGAAGAGTTTTATACATGATTGAGAAAGAGTATAAGGGAACTAAGTTTTACCAAATGTATCACTTTTTACATTGAGAAAAGAGAAACTTCAATCTCTAAAAAGAGTTTATGAGTTCACAGATATTTCAAAGCAGCTACCTCTTTTAAGAGGTTATTTTGAGTAATTACCTCTAAATTGAGAAAGAGTATGTTTTATTTATTTGAGCATGAGTATATTATTGGGAATAGTATTGAGCATCGATATGGGGATGAGTTTAGACAACTCTAAATCCTCATAAACCATGTCTGCCAACATGAGTAAATGATTATACTTTTTAGATGAATCCTAACTTCTTAGAAATCACTTAGTTAAGAGGTTCTATACCCCGACACGATATATGACAGTTCTGGAAGTGTGGGCGAGACGATGTATCATCACGTAGCTCATAGTGATGGTTGTCGGTTAGAGAAACTCCTAAATAAAGTTAAGGTGTATTTACTATACCACTTATTATGTTGAGTTTCAGAGATGAGTAAGTATTTTTGTAAAGTTTAAATGATTTCATTCCTTTGATTCTTTACATTCAGTTGAGTTTATGTTATATTTATTGCAATCCTTTCATTGAGTTATTTCGCTTCGGCTATATTACATACTTATACATTCAATGTATTAATGTCATTCGACCTGCATCTTTTAATGGTGCAGATACAGGCATTTAGGATCCTCAATAAAAGTTCATTGAGATCACTTTATCCTCTCGCCAGCTTTTGAGTGAGGCCTTCTTGCTTCCGGAGGACTCCAGTTTTGTGAGTTATTAGTATTAGTTTTTGAGATGTCATGGGTCTTGTCTCGACATCCTTCTTTAATAGTAGAGGTTTCATAGATAGACAGAGTCGAGGTGTCTCTCAATATTTACTTTCTTTTGAGTTGTTTTACAAACTAGAAGTATTGCTATTGAGTATTTTTCAGATTTTATGAGATGAGTATTTGAGTTTAACTAATTTAATTTTGTTTTGAGCTTATCATTGCTTGAGTAAGTCTTCCACTAAGTAGTCAACCAGGACAAGAATTCACTTCGGGACCAGCAATGGTTCTCGAGTGTCAATCACATCCAAGATGTAGGCTTGAGGAGTGACAGAAACTTGTACCAAGCGTGGTACCCAAGCCAACTAATATAGAACTTCTATCAGGTGTGGTACCCGAGCCAACCAATAGATATCTAGTACCCAAGCTAACTAATAAATGTACCAAACGTGGAACCCAAGCTAACCAAAGTCACAAACAAACACACATCACAACCACAATGAATACAATCCCACTTGTAAGACCACACGTGATTAGACAAGTTCATTTCATGAGATTGACATATCATTTCACATTTATTCTTTTTTCTCCCTAATCATGTATTGTATCAGTAATACTAAGGAAACTGTTTACACACATAACATAGATTGGAACAACCATCACCTACCTGAATTAAGCGCGGAATGCTCTACTGAGCTTGAGTCTTTCCCTTGTTATGAAGTCTAACTTGTTCTTGATCTAGAAATAATAACAATTAATGCACAATAGCCAAAAAAAATCACGGATTATCTCCTAATCCCAACCCCAAACCTACCTCATGTTGATCCCGCCCAACCCGAGACTTTTCCCCACTGCTAATTCACCTAGCACTACAAATCTTTATGGTTATACTAGTGAATTATGATTATATAGTCGTGAATAAACCATTTTATAACCAAGTTTAAGGGCTTCTACATTCAACAATCTTACCGTACCAAGTTTTCCACTCTAACTCAAAGGACTAAGAATCAAAATACCAATTTCGGGAAGCAATTACTTACTTTTACGAAAGACCCTGATGGAAAACTAATAACAATTTCCCTAAGTCACCTCTGCACTTCACCAAATGTTCTTGCGTAAGAATGAGCGGTTTTAGGGAGTTTTTTTACATTTACTATGACTTACCGTACCATAGTGGTCCAATCTCGTTATAGCAGCGTTGCCGTAGCGAGACTGCCCTCTATAGAGGGAATTTCTTCGACCATTGTAGTGGCTGACATGGGATAGAATCTCAAAAATCCTCCCAAAATTTTCCATTTCACAACACATCATCAAACCTAGACGTTCCAAACCAAACTCTTCACGCCGAGTTCGATATCGGGAGTTCTACTCACCCGAATTCAATTTAGAAATGTCGTATGAACTTCTTACCCGGTAATTTCATATTCATATAGCTCTGGCATTTTGTGTCTTGAATAGTAAATGAGTGTTGTGAGGAGGTTGATCGATGAGTTTTTGTTTTGTGAGGACCATCAAAGTGGTGGATTGCTGCAGAGCATGATTACGTGATAAGTGGGGTCAAACAAGAATCAAAACTCTTGTAAAAATTATATTATGAAGTCACAAGTAATATGATATATTTTGTAAACATGGACTCTTATATGAATGTTTTTTTTTCCTTCCATCTTCTGTATCTTTTTTTATTGTAAAGGAAAAAGATGAAGTACTTTAGAGAGAAAATTGAGCATGAAAGATATTTCATAAAATTAGAAGGAGATAAAATAAAATCAATGACAGAAGAAATGGAAAATGAACAAGAAAAAGTAGAGAAGAACAAGTAAAAGGAAAGAAAAAATTTCATATAATATGCTTGAAATTTAAGTTTAATTTTCTATTAATGATCATTTAGTTTGTTCCATATATAATACCCTTAATTAGTTTCAAATTGAATTTCCTAAAATTGATATCGAAAAATGAAAAATTGGTCAAATCGAAAGAAAAGTTAGGAGAAAAAACGAAGGAATTATCTTCTATTAACGTAGACGGAATTAAGGAAAATAGAATGAAAAATAATAAAAAAATATATGAAAAAAATTGTGAAGAAAGATAATATAATGCCTAAACTTTGGCTTTTTCAATTTGGATGTATTATTTTATTTTTTATTTAAGCTTTCTATTTTTAGTTCATTTTAATTGTTTCATATATATATTTAATTTGTTTCATAATTTCCCGAAATTGATATAGAATAATGAAAAATTAATCAAATGGTAAGAAATATTACTTAAAAAAATCATAAAATGAGGAGAAAAAGGAAAGAATGAGCTTCTATTAAGAGGAAATTTGGGTTAAGAAAGTTGTCATTTGCCAATTATATTATTTGTAGTGTATTTAAAGATTATTTATGTGAAAAAATAAATATATCACTTTATATATATATATATATATATATATAAGGAAAATGGAACGAAAATACAAAAAAAAAAAAAAGATATGAAAATTATTAGTAAAGCAAAATAATATAATGCCCAAGCTTTGAATTTTACAATGGTTGTATTATTATTTTTATATATTTTTCAGTTCATTTTAAATGTTGTGAGGAGAAAAAGGAAAGAATGGTCTTCTAATTAAGAAAAAAATTGAATAAAAAGAGTTGTCATTTGCTTATTATATGAATTATATGTATTATTATTTTATTTTATTATAGTTCATTTTAATTGTTCTATATATAACCTTAATTTATTTCATAATTTTCGAAATTGATATAAAATAATAAAACATTAATCAAATGGTAAGAAATAGTATATAACTTAAGAAATTCTTTAAATGGGGAGAAAAAGGAAAGAATGATCTTCCAATTAAAGAGGACATTTAATTCCTTTAATCAATGCAATTAATTTTCTTTCATTAATCTTCTTTTTTAAAACCTATTGAATTTCTTATATCATTAAAAAAATCTCATATTTTTGAATTTTTTCTTTATATATTGTTTTCATATATAATCTTAATTTATTTCATAATTTTTGAAATTGATATAGAATAATAATAAATTACTCAAATAGTAAGAAATGGTATTGTTTAAGAAATTCTATAATGAGGAGAAAAAGGGAAGAATGATCTTCCAATTAAAGAAGACATTTAATTCCTTTAATCAATGCTATTAATTTTCATTCATTAATCTTCTTTTTTAAAAGACTTTTTGAATTTCCTAGATCATTAAAAAGAGATCTCGGATTTTAGAATTTTTCTTTATATTAGAATTAAAATATAAATATTGCATAAAAATGTCTTCTCGTAATTATTTTTTTTACTTTATCACGTTTTTGTTAGAAAAATATAGAAATCAATGCAAATATTTATTGGTATTGAAAAATAATTAACAAAATAATAATTACTGATATTTAAAAAACAATTTACATCGAATTTAATACATTAAAATATGAAAAGTTTTACTTTCATAGCCTATTTGGCATTTCTGCTAAAAGCTGCTTATTTTTAGAATTTTTGTTTTTTAAATAGTTTTTCAGAAAAATGCTTCCGACAAAAAAATAATTTGTATTTGAATAATTCATCTGAAAAATGCTTTTGATAAGCAAGTTGTGTTTGATTAATGTATTTTAAAAAGTGTTTTTAAAAGTCAAATTCTGAAAAAGGGCAAGTATCAGTGTACTTTTAATATTAAGATTATTTTATGGAGAGAAAATATTTTAAATATCTATTACAAAAGTATTAATTAAATTTTATTTTTATTAAATTGAAATGTACACATTCACATTTTTAATCAATATTATATATAGATAAATATAGGGAAAATGGTCTGAAAAATACTCTAACTTTGGCCGAAATTGTTGTTACGATACCAAACTTTATGGATGACTTTTTACACCCCTGCACTACTTAATAGTGTATTTTAAAGGTATATATGTACCCACGTGAATACATTACTATTTAAAATGATGCAATATTTATGATGTTCATGTAGACACATATATACCTTTAAAATGTACTATTAAATAGTACAGGGGGATAAAAGGTCATTTCCAAAGTTTGGTATCGTAACAACAATTTCGGCCAAAGTTAGAATATTTTTCAGACCATTTTCCCATAAATATATAAATATATTAAATATTAACATTATGATTTAAATATAATTAAAAATATCAAGAAAAAAAAATTTAAAAACCATTTCACAAATTAAATCATTACATACAAAAAATAATATTATTTTCTTAAAAACCATTGATTTTTTTTAAAGAAAAATTTTCAAAAAAAAAAAGTACTTTTGACCTCTCAACATCAATCAAACAGACTCTTAATGACATTTATCATATAAGTCAGTATGCATAATAGTAGTAACATACTTACATGAACATATAAATAATATAAGAATCACTTTCTAAGTGAAAATGTGCGCGAGAAAATCATTACAACACTCGATGATAATGATATACATCGATTGTTTTCAATATTCATGAGAAGACTATTTTTTTTTTATATATCTTTTCAAAATAAATCTATTTTAAAAAATACGAATGTTGTCGTCTATGAAACATGAATGAAGAACGACACATAATTTTATATTTAATTTTTTTTAGGAGCATTCCATCAACGTAATAAATGTTACACATTTTTTTTGGACATTTTACTTCGTTTTTTGCAATTCTTTATTCATTTTAGTTTCACTTTTAAAAATTTAGAAGATTTGCAAAATGCTTATGAATTAAAATTAAAAATTTGTGTTTAGATTATATTTCAAAAATAAATTAACAACTCATTTTGATTTAAAAAGTTATAATTATGTTATTTTAATAAATAAGAAATTTTAACAATCGCGCGAAGCGATTTGAGCTAAAATTGATTATTGCTTTTATACCGTTCGAACTATCTATGGAATATTGGGCATTAAAATTTGGATATTTCTAGACGAGGAATAATTTTAGCGATTATAATTAAGATAAAGCTCTTTAGATGATCTTTTCTATTGTATAATTTTCTATTGTCCGAATTAGAATTAAAAGCGCGATGTGATTCACTAGTTTATAGATAAATCAAGATCCCCTTTAGCTTCATGATGAAAGTTAAAAACCGTGTGATTTCGTATTCAAATTTCGAGGAATAAAGAAAGGAAAATCGTATGCAAAACCCATAAAGAAATACTATTTCTCTCTCAGTCAGAGCCGTAACAATTAAGAAAAATCCCAACCTTTCTATAAAAATCAACCCTTGTTTACTCTTCTCTTCTGATATATTTCTCTCACAACCAAAAATGGCTTCACCAGCAATCCTCCCAATCACTTCACAACCCACCGCCGCCGACACCACCCAACAGATCGGACCAACTCCGGCATTCCGATCATTCATCAACCACATCTCCACCACCGTCCAAACCGGTTTTTCCAATCGCCGGCCATGGTCCGAGCTCCTTGACCGGTCCGCTTTCTCTAAACCGGAATCTATCTCCGACGCCACTCTCCGTATCCGCAAAAACTACACCTATTTCCGTATCAATTACCTTTCTCTCCTTGCTGTTGTTCTCGCCTTTTCCCTTCTCACAAACCCATTTTCCCTTCTTACTCTTTCTGGCCTTCTCGCCGCTTGGCTCTTTCTTTACCTTTTCCGTCCTTCCGATCCGCCTTTGGTTCTATTTGGTCGACAGTTTTCTGAAAGGGAGACGTTGGGTTTGCTTATTGTCTCTACTGTGGTTGTAATTTTTCTTACCTCTGTTGGAGCTGTGCTTGTTTCTGCTTTGATGGTTGGTCTTGGGATTGTGTGTATACATGCTGCTTTTAGGGCCCCTGAGGATCTTTTCCTTGATGATCAAGAGTCTCCTGCTACTGGGTTTCTCTCTTTCTTGAGCAGCGGTGCCGCCAATGCTGTTGCCCCTGCGGTTGCTGCTAGGGTTTGAGCGTATATGGGGTATGCAAGCTCGATTCATATAATTTTGTGAATGATTTACTGTCTTTAGTAGATTAAACTCATAAAGAATTGATGGAAATGAGACCAGAATAATGATGTATGTATAAGACTTTTCCCGTTTCTTTAAGATTCAGAACTTGAAAATTGTAATTTGGATCCTACCAACTTGGAAGTTTAGTTACTGTAATTGATTCTTGAAAATGAGTAATTTGCACCTGAGATCTGAGTTGATCAAGTCTGATTGGAAGAACAACTTTTTTATAGAGTATGATCTCAATGGTTGAGACTCTTGAGATTGATTCGTTGATTTCTGATTGACCTCTATTATTGATAACACCTGTTATTTTAAACAATTGGATTTGGTTGGTATTGATCAGATCTGGATGATTTCGGTATGAAAATAGTCACATTCTTATCCATCTAGCATAGATGAGACAGGAATGTGGATATTTTATTTAAGTTCTTCAAGATACACTTAAAATTTGATTTGTGATTGACCTCATTTGTGTGTGATATTTTTTCATATCCAGTTCCATGTAACATATGTATCATAGGTTAATTCAACCTTTACAGTCGTTTGGTTATTGTTAAACTTGTATTGGTTGCCTTCATATTTGGGTTGTTATTGATGAAAGTTATGATGTGCTTTTGTTAAAGGTCGTTTCGTCATCACAGTTAATTTTGTTGTTCTCACTCATGAATGTTGCATGATGTATTCATTGTTTAGGAGTCCATACATTCTCCTTAGCACACAGGGAAGTGTGCCTACCTAAAGAATGATGTGCTTTTTATTTACATTCATCATATGTTTTGATTGTTGCTTTGCAATGTGTGTGTTGGGAGTTGAGACTACCATTTTTTTGGTGTATTGGGTTTTACTTTACTCGAATAGAATGAGTGGGCTGTTTCTGTTTGTTGAGAATTTTCGAATTGCTGATCAACATTAGATAATAACCACAACAGAACACCACACATGCGGATGTGTGCCTACCTAAGGAACTCGTTTATTTTTCACATTTACATTGAGAAATATCTCATCATATGTTTTGATTGCTCGACCAGCACAATGTGTGTTGAGACAACTATTTCTTGGTGGATTAGAATCAGTCAGGCTATTTCTTTTTGAGAATCTTTGAATTGCTGATGAGAATGCTATAAAGGCTATTTCTATTTGTTGGTTTGTTGTTGATTATCCAATGTTGATGGAAAAAGTTGATATCTGAATTGCTGATGAGAATGCTATAAAGACAATGTCATGCCTCTCCTTATGCATTTTTTTTATTGGTGGTCAATTGTGTCCTTTATCCAAGATATGATAATTGAATGCAGGAAATTTATTGCTGTATATTCTTGGTAGAGAAAATTATCAAAATGGTCCTTCATGTATATGGGTTGATTTATTTTGGTCCTTAATATATATCACTTGATAGAAATAGTCCTTAATGTATGTAGTAAAATGGGTATCATTTTGGTCCTAAATCCTAAATTTAACTTTTCACTGTTAAAAACTAACGTTTCCCCCCAAGGTCCCCCTTCTCTGGTTCTTCAGTACTTGTTCTTCCTCAATATAGGATACTAGTACACCAATATATTGCTTATTCAAACTCACCCATATCTTCTGCAACCTAAAAAAATGTTTTTTCTTTCAAGTAATTTCTAGCTTCTGGGTCAACTGAAAATTTATTGGATTCAGTGGAAGGGCAAAATAAGACTCACCTATTGATTTCAATTTTCATGTTTCATTGAATTAACCAATTAGCTCATCCAATCCAAAAATCAGCTTAGTCAATCGAAAGAGATTATAAACTAAACAGTAATAAAATAATGGAGAATTTTTGTGTGTCTACGTCACCCAAAAGCATGGATATGCTACTTAATTCATTATATTACCAGTTTAAATAATTTTTTTGATTCAGTCAATGCGTCTAAAAATAAATTCATTCATACCATTAATGAAAAATGGAACAAGCTGTTCAAATCATAATGAGTATTGACTTTTTCTAAAAGAAGATGAGGAGTTGACAAGAGATGAGTTTTTTAATATCTATTTTAAGAAGCTGATGCAGTTTTAGAGAGAAGACAGGAATGCAGAGCAGCCAAGGAGAAGAGAGAAATGAGTTAGGAATGATACGTTAGTTTTTAAGAGAGAAAAGTTAAATTTAGGGTTTAGGATCAAAATGATACTCAATTTGCATACATTAAGGACTATTTCTATCAAGTGATATATTAAGGGTCAAAATGAATCAACACATATACATGAAGGGCCATTTTAATCAATTCCTCATTCTTGGTACGCCTGGAAACCTTGCTGGGGTCTGTTTCCGACATCTTTAATATTGAGTCAGAGAGAAGAAAATTGTAGCAATCAATTGGTTTAATGTCGATGGCTGTTTACAAGTACTGGTGCCAGTAAACCATTTTTTGGAAGTTCCAAATTGATCTTTTCTGATTGATGTGTATGGCCTGTTTTTATGAGTTTGAAGTTAGGTCTGCTAGTGATGTAAGTCCATCTTTGCTCCAAGTATACGATGACACATTTGTGTTAGAGCTGAGTATGGTATTTTATTTACTGGAGGATATTCAGAAGGTCTACTTGGAAAAAGGACGTATAATTCCCTACACTGCCATGGAGACGATACTCTAGCAGGAAGAAAATGAAGTTTTTCCTGTCGTGATGGTCTATGTTTAACGATTGTAGCAGTAAGATGGAAATTATTCCAAAAAATACTATCAATTCGGCAACAAACAACTCATACCTGGTAATGCAAGGGAAGCCATCGAAAAGCTATTGAACATCGGGAACATTTTTGGCATTGGAATAGTTATTCTACCCATTTCGGCAAGATAAACAAGGCGGATTCTATCATAAGTCGTTCCTGCCGACAACTCTTTTTAGTCATTATTTGAATGTTTTGTAACCTCAAGTATATACTTGTTCGTATTCTTGATTTTATACGGTTTTTAGTTTTCTCATGTTTGATTGGTTTAAATATTTTGAAAAATAATTTTCAAATCAACTTATTTTCTTCAAATTTAAGGAAAATGACTTGCCTCCGAAAAGTAAAAAGTAAAGAAAATATTTTTTGAACTTTTTTTAACCTTTTCCACATAATTCTAGTTTTAGATATCTAATCTAGGATTTGACTCCTGGGTGTTGGGTTGGGTTAGGATCGCATCTTGGTTTTGGTGTTGGGTCTCGTATTAGGATTTGAGTTGAGTGTTGAGGTCAGGGGTTTGAATTGGGTGATGGAGTTGGGTTTTTGGGTTGAGCGTCGAGTTTGAGGTCATTGTTAGGTGTTGGGTTTGGGTGTCGCAATCAAGTCTGTAATTGGGAGTCGAATTTGATCCTAATTCAGAAGTCGGGTCTTGGATTGGGTCTTGGGTTGGGGTTGGATTGGTTTGGAAGTTTAGTTTTGCATCGGGTGTCATGATTGAAGTCTTGATTTGCAAGTCTGTTCTCGGATTAGTTATCGGGGTCGGGTGTTGATGTTGGGGTTAGGGTTAGTTCTAGTTTTAATGTCGATTTAGGAGTTGAGGTCAGGCTTTGGATCGAGTGTTGTGGTCAGATCCTGGATTGATCATCAAGGTCATGTCCAATTTGGGGTGTCAGGGTCGAGGCTGGTCTTAGTTCAAATGTCGAGTCCTAAGTTAGGAGTTGGGGTCAGGTCTTGGGTCGGTTCTTGGGGTTGTTTCCTGATTTGAGTGTCGGGGTCGGTTCTCAATTCGAATGTTCGATCCCGAGTCGAGAGTTAGGATCAGGTCCTGGGTTAGGAGTGTTGGATTCTGGATTGATCGTTGAGGTTGAGAGTTGTGTCCACAGTTGGGATCAGGTCCTGGGTCAGAGTTGAAAGTCATATCTTGAACTATACATATGGTTATTTGGTTCTTTGCTTTGGTTTTTTCATAATCGATTTTTAATCTTTTGGTTATAGAAAAATGTGCACCAAATTAAATTCAATTAGTTTCAAGGGTGGTTCAATTTATTAAATGTTTTTTTTTTCGAAATTTCAAAAGAAATTATGGTACATAAAGAATTAAACAGTATAACTAGAGTGAAAACATAATTCAAACAATACCCCAATTTGGTAGCTTTATCTCTTTCAATCAAGTATTCAAATTATAATTGGCTATAATATAATCCATAAATAATATATTTATAAGTTGTTTGGTTAAATTTATTTATTTTATTTAAAATTATTTTTAAAAAGTAAAGTGTTTGATTAATTTTTGAAGAGAAAATAATTGATTGTTAGATAAGACAAAGTAAATATAAAAAAAATAGTGCAACTTAAGAGTAAAGGAGTCAAATTTAGATGTTTCCAAAGTGCTTGCTGATGAGCACAAGAGCTTGGAGGAGTAATTAGGGACTCATTGGGCAAGATTCATCAAGGCCTTCATTCTCCCATTGAGCCAAGGCACCAGCAACTTGGCTGAAGTCTCTTTCTTCCTTTTTGAGCTTGAAGGTACCTTTGAGGATATAGTAGAACATGCATGAGATCAAGAAATTAGTAATAGATCATGAAGTGATTATTAGATATTGTTTTAGAGAAAATACAAAATAGCGAATAAATTAGCTTTTACGAGTCATAACACTGATGTAATTAAGGTATATACACAGTATAGAGACTTACCAACAACCAGCAGAGCTTTACTAATTACTGATAGGTGACAATTTCCACCTCTTAGAGTCAAGATGAGAAAATCGAAAATGCTCCAATATGAGCCTTCTTGAAACTTTTCCTTTGTCACTGTTTTGGGCTAACTTTTTTTATTTTTTTCGTATGTATACATTTTCTATAGAAGGTTAGGCCTACCGTCCTCCTTCGTATGTAATTAGATGTCATTAGTCAAATCAGTTTTTGAAGAAAAAAAAAAGGAAAAAACAAGCAGGAGAGTTTTGCCCTTGGCATCAAGAGTAACTTCGTCTAAGGATGTAGACAAGGACTAAGACAAAATAAAGATATGCTTTGTGCTTAAGAAAATATTATAATTGTCATTGTATTACTTGAAATCATAGTATTTTTTTACTAATGAGGGCGATCGACTATTTATAGGTTACAACAAGGGAAACTCAACCAATAAGAAGGTTCTATTAGAGTCCTAAAGTTTGAATGCTAACATGTGTTAAAATTGTTGGTGGCACCAACTAATATTTATGCACTGTTCATATCTGTGAGAGGTTATTTGGGCATTTGCCCCCTCTGCTATTTCAATTGGCTTTTGTCTTTTTTTTCCACATCGCCATGAACATGATCTCTAACCTTGACTTTTTTCGAGGATGCTACTCCAAAGTGGACCTCGTGGAACCATATTTCCTCGATAGACCTTAGTATTTCAGTGTCTTGATTACGTTATTTTGGTACGAAGGAAATTTTTTTTTATTAAAAATAATTTTATAGAAAATTGTGTTTTGGAAAATCAGTGGATAACTTTTTATTTAATGTATAATATTTACAAAGCAAGCAAAATAGTATTATCTCAACTGCATTTAATTGTGTATTCTAGCAAAATACTATAGGATGGGATAGGGTGAGGAGTGAGAGTTAGACATTGGTAGGGAGTGGGATAGTTAGACAAAATAATGAAGTTAAGATGTCACTTATAAAACTTATTTTTGATAATTTTATTAGGGTATTCATTTTTCTTATTTTTGAAGTACTTGCTAGAGAAATATATTTCAAAACACATTGACCAATCAAACAAGATAAAAATTTAAAAACATTTTCTCGAAATATTTTTCTCACTAAACACAATCTATATCAGTATTTTCTACACATTTTTTTTCTCATTTACATGATAAAAGAATTATTCCCTCTGTCTCAATTTATGTGACACTTTCATTTTTCGAAAATCAAACAGTTTAAGTTTGACCGAAAATTTGCGTATGCAATCTTCAAAAAAATTTGAAATGAAATTTATATATTTATAAACTACATAAAAAGTGATAATTGACAATTCAAAATATTTAAAAAATATATGAAAAAATTTACTGTCGTTAAAGATAGACTCATTTGAATCTCGAAATCCAAAAAGTGTCACATAAATTAGGAAAAAAAATGTATATTTTATGAGTTTTAACTTCTATACATTATCGTATATTTATTTTACCCCGTCAAATTATTTTAAAGAAACCTTAATTTGCAAGTAATTATTCGTAATAACTAGTAAATTAAATTGACACCAACACAAATTCTTTATATTATCCATATTAAAATCTTTTCCAATAGGATATACTCCCTTCGTTTTAAAAAAAGTGACTTGATTTGACTTGACACGAAGTTTTAAAAAATAAAGAAGACTTTTAAATTTTATAGTCTTAAATTAAAGTTATATCAAATGTACTAAATTGCCTTTAATCTTGTGGCTATAAACATGTCACGTAAAAAGTTGAAATTAAAATATTACCAAAAAAAGAAATAGGTCATTCTTATTGAAATAGATTAAAAAGAAAAGGAGGTCATTCTTTTTTAAACGGAAGGAGTAATAAATTACAATAATTAGTAAAAGTAAAGAGGAAAAGGTGGGGAAGACTAAGTCAAAGTAATTATAACGTTCCAATTAGGAAGATGAAATAAGGTATAGTTTATAATGGAGTAATAATTTTCTTGAGTATTCCCTCTTTGCCTTCACTGTCAATGTAGCCGTTGTAGGTCATCCGCGTCAAACACGGGGGCCTTTGGTTTCCCCATTAATGTGGACCAGCTGAACTGAAACTCTGCATATAAACAAACAAATAAAGCAAAATATATCTACATGAATTATCAAGAAAACTAGCCGTTAAGGACCATAATATTCTTCTGTTCACTTTGTCTTCAACCTTAACCGTTGCTCTTAAAGATTCTCTCCATTTACACATCCTCACATGCTCTGTTTCACTACTCTTTCTTCTACTAGTATTTATCTCTTTCTTTTCCCTTTTCTCTTCATTTAAACTTGAAAAAAGTTGAGGGGAGGAAGAAAAAGAAGAGTTTAACATTTCTTTGTTTAAGTTCTTCTTCTGATTGAATATTCTGAACTTGTTTTAAGTTTATGGATAGGTGGGATACTTCACTGAGTGGATTTTACAACTACCCTTTTCGATTCTTGAATTTATATTCAGAAATTAAAGATGGGTCTAGCTGGGTTCATGACAAGAAGGAGGAAAAATGGAAGCTTTCTTCTTCTTGGTATAATAATCTGTTCTTGTTTGTTGTGATTGTGTTTTCTGTTTTTCCTATTATATCAGCTGGGGGGAATTCAGATGGGGTTATTGTGACTCAATCTGATTTTCAAGCTTTAAGAGCTATTAAGCATGAACTGATTGATTTTAGGGGAATATTGAAGAGCTGGAATGACACTGGTCTTGGAGCTTGTGCTGGTGGTTGGATAGGAATTAAGTGTGTTAATGGGGAGGTTATAGCTATACAGTTGCCTTGGAAGGGATTGGGTGGAAGAATATCTGAAAAAATTGGGCAATTACAAGCTCTTAGAAAGCTTAGTCTTCATGACAATGTTATTGCTGGTCCTGTTCCAGCTTCTCTTAGTTTCCTACCAAATCTCAGAGGTGTTTATCTTTTCAATAATCGGCTTTCGGGTTCAATTCCACCATCAATTGGAAGAAGCCCTCTTCTTCAGACTCTTGATCTTAGCAACAATCAGCTCAGTGGTACTATCTCTCCTAGTCTTGCAAACTCCACCAGGTTGTACAGACTCAACTTGAGCTACAATGCACTTTCAGGGTCAATCCCAGTAAGTTTCACTCAATCTCCTTCTCTTACTTTTCTTGCACTTGAACATAACAATCTTTCTGGATTAATTCCTGACACTTGGGGCAGTGTGGTTGTGAACAAGTCTTATCAACTTCAGTATCTTACACTTGATCACAATCTTTTATCTGGGAAGATTCCAGTTTCAATTAGTAAGTTAAGCATGCTTGAGGAGATTAATCTTAGTCATAACCTTATTAATGGGACTATTCCTGATGAATTAGGTAGTCTCTTAAGGCTTACTGTTCTTGATTTATCTAATAATACCATAAATGGAACTATTCCCGCTAGTTTCTCAAACCTTTCAGCTCTTTCTACTTTGGATTTAAAGAGTAATCTTCTGGATAGCCAAATCCCAGATACCATGTATAGAATGAAAAACCTTGCAGTGCTGGATTTGAGTAACAACAAATTCATTGGTCAAATTCCAGCTACTATTGGAAATATTTCTAGGCTCACCTCACTTGATTTATCTGGAAACAATTTCACTGGTGAAATTCCAAACTCTCTTGTTTCTTTGGCAAATCTGACTTCTTTGGATGTGTCTTATAACAATCTTTCTGGGATTGTCCCATCTCTTCTTTCTAGAAAGTTCAATTCAAGTGCTTTTGTTGGAAATTTAGAGCTTTGTGGATATAGTCCATCAACTCCATGTGCTTCACCACCCCCTCAAACTCTTCCTTCTCCTGTTAGTGGGGTTGTCAAGCCTCACCGCCATCGTAAAGTTAGTACCAAAGATATCATTCTCATAGCATCAGGTGCTCTTCTAGTTGTTCTGCTTCTTTTGTGCTGCATGTTACTTTGCTGCTTGATTAGGAAAAAGGCAAATTCGAGAGCGAAAAATGGTAGTAAAGCCGGTGGCCTAGCTACCACTACAGGGAGAGGTGCAAAGTCAGTTCCAGCTGTAGGAGGGGCTGAAGTTGAATCAGGTGAAGCTGGTGGAAAGCTTGTCCATTTCGATGGACCTTTCGTGTTTGCAGCAGACGACTTGTTGTGTGCCACTGCAGAGATCATGGGGAAGAGCACTTACGGGACAGCATATAAGGCAACATTGGAGGATGGTAATCAAGTTGCAGTGAAGAGACTACGCGAGAAGATCACGAAAGGGCAGAAAGAATTTGAAGCTGAGGTTGCTGAATTAGGAAAGATTCGACACCCAAATATATTGGCGCTTAGAGCTTATTACTTGGGACCAAAAGGAGAAAAGCTTCTTGTGTATGATTACATGTCTAATGGAAGTCTCTCATCCTTTCTTCATGGTAAAATTGTCTCACTCACTCACTGTTTGTTTGTATATTCCTTTTGGTCTTCCTTATCACGTCGACAATCCTAACATCATACTTGTGTTCTCTATATGCAGCTAGAGGTCCCGAGACAACGATAGACTGGCCAACAAGGATGAGGATTGCTATCGGTATAACAAAAGGAATCTGCTTTCTGCATACCAAAGAAAACATAATTCATGGGAATCTTACATCAAGTAACATTTTACTTGATGAGCAAAACAATCCAAAGATTGCAGATGTTGGACTCTCCAAGCTTATGACCACTGCTGGAAACACCAACGTGATTGCCACTGCAGGCACGCTAGGTTATCGTGCACCAGAGCTTTCTAAAATCAAGAATGTAAGCACCAAGACTGATGTCTATAGTCTTGGAGTGATCATTTTGGAGCTCTTAACTGGAAAATCCCCTAGCGAGGCAACAGATGGTCTTGATTTGCCTCAGTGGGTAGCTTCTATTGTGAAAGAGGAGTGGACTAATGAAGTGTTTGATGTGGAACTTATGAGGGATGCACCTAATATTGGTGATGAGTTGCTTAACACATTGAAACTAGCTTTGCATTGTGTTGATCCCACACCAACTGCTCGACCCGAAGCTCCGCAAGTATTACAGAAATTGGAGGAGATAAAACCAGAGGTGGTGTTAGCAGCCACTAGTTCTGGAGATGATGGCACAACAGTTCAAGAGAAGAGTGATGAATAATAAACTCACAAGGCTGATTGGAAATTTTTGAGCTTTTTACTTGATATCTATTTGTTTATTCTTTCATTTTTTTTTTACAGTTAGTGGAAATGCTGTTTCATACTAAGATCTACTAGTAAACTGTATATAAGATAGGAGATTGTGATTGCTGCATAGGTTTTTCTGATGAAGAAAAACATTTTATTCAATTCTTTCAATAAAATAAACGCATGTTATTTATTTTCATGAGATAAGTGATAAAATTGATTACTTTTGTTGTTTTAAATGTGACTTGTTATAAAATTAAGCTCAAAATAATATAATATAAAGAGAAGAAGACAATAAACGCATGTTATTTATTTTCATGAGATAAGTGATAAAATTGATTACTTTTGTTGTTTTAAATGTGACTTGTTATAAAATTAAGCTCAAAATAATATAATATAATATAAAGAGAAGAAGACAATATAAGTAGATGAAGGAGAAAGACTTCACTTCTATTTAAGTGTCCTCCAAACGGTGAATGATATTTCTATTTATAGTGTTGAGTTATTATACATACATGAATTCAATTAATTCTTGAAGAAATCAAATGGACAATCAACTACTTAATGGATTTATAACATGACTATTCATATATGTCTTTTAGGGTAAGGTTTTTGCAAACCCCCAAGAAAGCAATTATCTATGCTAACTTCTTTTACTCCATCCGTTCATTTTTACTTATTCACTATACTATTTTAAGATGTCAACAATACTTGTCTAGTTTATAAAACCAATGAACATTTATCATTTTATCATTTTCAATGTTTAAATAACTTATATTTAATAAAGGCGATTTGATAAAATTATTCTTATCATATATTATTTCTTAACCTTTGTGTCAAGCCAATAAATAGTAAATAATTATTATTGGACAGAGGAAGTATTTCTGAAACGTGACATTTATGAAAGAAAACATATGAGTTTCTTTGGTTGTAAAAAGATCAAATTTGATCACTATAAGTCAATAACAAAAAAGGAAAAATGGGGTCGTTATTGGTTACTAAAAACGCTAATGTTATCATTAAGAAACAATTAGTCTGATCGTTATACTTCCTTAAAACTATATATTTATAAAGACGACATTAGTGTCAAAATTTTAGGTTTGTTTTTTTAATAAACATATTTTTGTATTTTGATTCATAAATTTAATAATTGTGAGAATAAGAATAAGAAAAAAGTAAAATAAAATATAAACACATATGGATTATACATATATATACTTGATACATGTAATATCATAAAAAAATATTCTATTTATAATATTGATGAACTTAAATAACAATTTATAAATAAATAGTATTTGAAGGTATTTTTTTACCAACAGCATATATTCATTTGATATTGGTGTTTGGATTGACATTTTTTTAAAGTAGTTTATAAGCTAAAAGTAGCAAGTTAGTCATATTCAACGGCTTTTAACTTATATTTGTACCTTGTCTAAGGATTCGTTTAATCCCAAATATATTTGGAAAAACTTGGGAAGTGATGTTTGGCCATACAACTTGCCATAATTTATTAAATATCCCAAGTTTTTTTAGTATTTGAGTCAAGTTTTAATATTTGGAAATTTTAAAAAATTAAAAAATTACCCCAATTTTTTATATTTTATAAAAAACACCAATCATTTATTAATTCCAACTAATATTTATCTAGCAAATTACTTCATTAATAATTGATATCTATTCCTCTCCGCTATCTATACAGAATGTGACTAAAAAAGAATAATTTGTTTTTAATGGGTTATATCACCTTGAATTAGTGACAAGTTTGAATATACGATTAATGTATTGATGTTGTACATGCTGTTTTGTTGTTGATAATTGTTATTGTTCGCAACAAATTTCGTAGCGTTGAAAATTAACTGATAGCAAAATAAATAAAAGAAAATGTGATTTTTATTGATGAATTTGTGAGTATAATTCTGTTACTCTCTTGATTCTTCTCTCCTAATGTTTCTATGTGATTCGAGGGTTGTAAGTAGCGTATTTATCGAATGTAGGACGATGTAGACCTCCTTACGATGTGTTTGATCTTTGGAAACGTCGGGAAGCACTTCATCGTTTCAAGTCTCCAAGAAGAACCCTGTTGACCACTCATTCGAAGAGCTATGTAGTTGATGTTGTAGCTTTCTCCAATGTTTGTTGGAGTCTTTTTTTAGCCTTTCCTTGAATGTCATGTCTATTCCCTATTTATAGTTGTAAGGGGTGAACAAGGTTGCATATGATTGGCCAAAATATGTCATTTTGACACTTGGTGGATTATGATTGGTTCTTCAATTTGGCTGGGACTACCACATCATTTGGACATGTGACGTCAATTTTTTTTGTCATGGATGCCTAGTCATCGTGACATGTGGTATGAATTTGAGCTTCAAGGTGAAATGGACCTTGAACTTGAATTTAATAAAATACACTTAGTTATTTGTACAACCCAAATTAACTATTCAACCCAAATAAATATGGATTCGATTCAAATTTAGTATGAATTTGATCCAACAAAAATTTATGTGTCTAAAGTTATCAATTATGTTATAAAGTTATTTTTTAATGGAACATGTTCATTATAAAATGACAATATAAACTTAAAAGTATTTTTAGTAATTTGTAGAACTTATGAGTATAAATCATATTTTTTGACATAGTCAAATATTTTTGTCACTACCTAAGGTAGACCCTAGGTATAACATGGCGTATAAGACCCCGAGAGGCCCCATACAAGCCACTTAGCATTCATAGGCAAGATAATAGAAATTTAAGAGATTTAAAAGATCATTTCAAACATAGAGTTTTATAAAACGAAGCGGAAACTAACAAAGTCTCAAGCCATCTAGTACATAAGAAGAAATCGGGACGTAACCCATACATCAAGTTCAAAACTGAAATGAAATGACAAAATGAAATAAGGGCTCGGTCCTCGAAGTATGAGGACTCACCAATCCTCCAACTTCAACTATAGATCCATGGAAGTGCGAGTCTGGAGCGTCGAATCCTACATTTTTATAAGAAATGTAGGAAAGAGTATGCATTAGCAAAAATATGTACCAATTATGATAGTGATGCATGAAGTGTAAAAATCATGATAAAGGGACATTTTCGTGATATGCAATGACCAAGCTAAGACATGATATAAAAGAGTTAGAGAACTTAAGTCATAAAACTAGGTCAATGCAAGTAGACATCATCCTAATTCATATGTGAGATAATTATGAAGTAACCTTGATTCGTTGATGTAGGAGAATTACCTTTAACCAACATGTAAGACTATGAGCTATCAACATGGAATTTGGTGTCTATCCCACACCGAAAAGAGGTGTCCTACTTTCCAAGGCAAGACCATGAACTTCTAGCTTACGTGGATCCACTAGCTAATGTCTATCTAGACAAATCTTTTTTTTTGGCACATAGTTTATGGGACATGGGTAATCGCCACTTGTCCAGTCGGTGCTAAGCATAACTCCACGAAATATTCATTTATTCTTAACTTTTCATAACAATCATAAGACATGAGTAATAGCCACTTGTCTTAGCATTGGAGGTCATGGGTAATCGCCGCTTGCCTCATTATTAGAATAGCTCCTTATCTTTGATTCATTTTAGGGAGAAGATATATCAACTTTAGAATCCTTTATGTGAGAAAACCTTTCACATTCATACTTTCATTTCATTTGTATATGAGAAATTCTTTCACAACACAACAATAATCATATTGATACTTCACTCTCAAAGCTTCCTTAAAATATTTTTTTTAATTTCATAAGAACATACATATATTCATAAAAGCATCTTTCATAGTTCAAAACTCAATTTTTATCATCATAATCTAGAAAATATGGGATAAGCATGGGTTTATGGGGATTCATCACAAAATCAAGGCATTTTATCAATTCATGCATCATACTTCATAACACAATCAATTATATCAATATTGAAAGGAACCCATGGCATAAAGGAAAACACCAACTCAATTGGAAATTTCTAACTTTATAAATTGGAGAATTTAGGAACTCCATAGAGGAAGGGATCCATGGATGAAGACTATCATACCTCAATGGCAAAAGCTTGCCTTCAATGGTGGGATTGGATACTTGACTTGAAATCCTAGGTTGACTCCTTCTTCAAGCATTCTAGAGAGAGAAATATTTTGGAGAGGAAGACTTGGTCTTCTTTTAGGAATTTGAGAGAATGATTTCAATTGGGGAGATTTGGGGGTGAAAACATTTATATAGGACTTTAGATGAAGGGTAAAATGACATAGTATTAGGATAGATTAATCTGGAAAAGACCTAAAAGACTTTGACTTAAAACTAACGCAACCTGCTTCACGGTGGACCCCACAGCCCGTGGACTTGGGTCGTGAGAAGGCCCTTGACTTAGGGCTTCATAGTGCCACTGCCACAACAGCCTTGACGGCTAGTCAAAGGCACAACGGGCTGTTATGACTGTCGTGGTCCTTGACCAGTGGCAAGGGGAAAGAGCTCCCTACTGACGACCACTTAACAACCCAAACAACCCAACTGACTGACGGCCCGTCAACCCCTCCACGGGCCGTCTGAGCCTTCATGGGAGGAACACCTGCTCAACTGGTCGTGGGGAACTTGCCATGAGCCACCTCACGGACCGTAGTCCCCTTCACGGCCCGTCAAAGGCTTCGTGGAGAGTCCCATAGTCCAGTCTTGGCTTGTGAGTTTCCCACTTGAGCCCTTTCTAGATAATTCAAGGTGTTACAATTTCTCCCAAAATTTATAGCCAAACCCATGGTGAACTTCACCCAAAAATAATTTGCCAATAATATTTAAAAATTTGGGACCAAATGCTAGCTAAAAGAAAGTGTTTACAAATACCCTTTGTCTTATACAAAAATAAATAAAATGCTTAAAAGTAAAAGTTACTAAAATAAGTTAATCTAAACACTTTTTAAAATGAAGAAAAATCTATTTATATGATTCACATTCTTTTTTAGTCCATTCCAAAAAGAATGAGACAAGTCTATATTTAGTAATAATTTAATTTCAAAGTATCTATTTTATATTTAATGAAATAATTTATACTCATAAATTACCTATTACTTATTTTAGATTATAAATTTCAAAGTCCAAAACAATGCATTACCAATTACCAATAATTTAAAGTACGCTGGCACAATTAAAGGGTTTCGTTGTAGTCTTAATCTAATAGTCATTTTAGTAAATAACCTTAAAATTTAACAAGTTTCTTTGAGACTTATTGCACTGTAATGCATTATCAATTACCAATATGCTCATCTAGATAGTAACAAGGCCGCTCTTCCAGAGCCCTCAATTAATTTTGTACTACCATATATTATATTAACATATGTCTTTTTCATAACCGAATGAGAAAAATATTTCTTTTCTCTTAGTATCATATGGATTGTGACACTGTCCAGAAGACAAATATTTTCATCACTCATCTTGGATTCAACTGAAGTATGAAAAGTTTTATTTATCTTCATAAAATAAAATTACATAATAAGAAGTGCGAAATAAACTAACAAAAGAAAATTTAAGTACTTCAACTTTAAGTAAGTCATAAAAAACACAGAACAACATTATTCCTTTTCAATTTAATGATCAACCTTCAATTGCGATCCCCAAAGAAATCATCAGCTTCTAGATGAGTAATATCATTGAGCCCATCAAATGCATCATCTTTCAATGCTAATGTAACACCTCACTTTTTGAAAGAACTAGAAAGACTTAGAATTGGAAAGAAACCGTTTTTGGAAATAATCAAATTTGGAAAGTTTGACAAAGTTAAGCTAAGTATGAGTTTTGGGTCGACTTCAAACGACTATAACTCCTAGCTCAGGATGAGTTAGGTGTGCTACTAGATACCGTAGGAATGATCTTCGAATTATCTTTCCAACTTCACCGAGTTTGCTCAGTTTTGAGTTCGTATGAGGGAGATATGTCCATTCGAAGGGTATTACGGTCTTTTCACTACCCAATTAATTTAATTCATTTTAGTAAGGTTTTAGGAGTCTAAACCGATTAGAATTAATTTCATTCATCCCCAAAAGCATTTAGGGTTTTAGATAGAAGATTCACGAGGAGAAAAAGTTCAAAGTTTCAAGCGTTCGTTCAAGAAATTCAAGATTTCGCCAAGAACCTAGTTCTTTGAGGTATGTAAGTTTCCATAGTGTTGGATTCGTTCACCACGCACCAATCATGAGTTTCTTTTGCGAATCTATCCATAAATATTGAGAAATTTAATTTCTTGATGAGTTCTTGATAAGTGTTCTTGAAGTTTCCTTATCGATTAAGTTTTGATGTAAGATTCTACTTGGGTCAACTTCAAACGACCATATCTTTTAGAATATGAAGAGTTATGTGAGCCATAACCTATGAAATTAAAGGTATTTGAATCTACTTTCCAACACCACCAATTTTGCATCAATCCAATTTTTGAGTAAAAAGTTATGACTATTTTAGTAACTTATACAGTGCTGTTACGAATTTAGCCGACGGGAAAACATTAAAAAGGGTTGTTTTTGTTTTTTTTACCTTCAAGAAAACCCTAAACGAAATTCTTGACTAATAAAAGGCTAAAAAAAAAATCAAATTTTCATCTTTTAATCCATCATTCTCTTCTCTCTCAAACCCTAGGGCAAAATCCTAAGGAAAAATCAAAGTAGAAGACTTCATTAAAGATTCTTTCAATCTTTTTCAAGATTCTTCTTCAAGGTAACTCTTTTTCCAAGAATTCTATTTTTTTCAACTCAAATTCATCCATACAATTATGAATCACTAATGAAAATCATAATTCTTGGCCATATAGATTTCAAGAAACTAATGCAAGAATCTCAAGAAAGGTTTTCTTGATCGTTTACCTTCAAGCTAGGGTTTCAAGGCTTCTAATCAAGTTATTCTTCTAGATCCTTTCAAGATTCTTCAATTCTTCCAGGTATGTAAGGCTATCATAGTGTTGGACTAGTTCATCGTCACACCCTACATCTACTTTCAGATCAGTAAAAGAGTAATCTAGGATACTTTCGCTAGATTTGAGTATTCTTGAGATAAGTTGATTTTGAGTTCTTAAGTTCATGTTTATTTTAAAAGTTCTATTCCTAATTATCCAATTTCTATATTGTTATTGAGATCCTTCATATCATGAATCATAACTCTTGAATTCATAATTCAAATTCAAGAAAGAGTTAAGAATAGTGTTCAAGAAAGTCTTTGAGTTCAATTGTGAATCCTTTGAGATCAACTATCGATTTGAGCTAAGTTTTGAGGAAGTTAGTATGAGAATGAGAAGATTCGTATACATGAGTTCCATATTTTTATGGAGACCCTCGAGTCGAGTCGTTCATGTCCATAAATTCCGCATGAACTCCTTAAGTTGAGTATCTTTGAGAGGAATAGTATCTTTAAGTTCTAAGTCTTGAGTATTGAGTTTCAAATCCCTTTGAGATTATATTCCTAGTCATGAGACTATTATATGTTACCCATGAAGTCCTTGAGTTGAGTTGTTCATGCTCATAATTCCGCATGAACCTTAGAGTTGAGCAGTCTAGAGATGAGTAGTATCATTGAGTCTTGAGCATGAGTTCTAAGTACTGAGGTTCTTTATTTCTATTAAGATCCCTAAGTTGAGTCGTTCATGCTCATAATTCTACATGAACCCTGTGATTTGAGTAATAAATTTTAAAAAGTTTTTTGTTAAAGCCAACACTTGAGTTCTTAAACTGAGTTTTGAGAAAATAAAGATGAGTTTTGAGAAAAGAGTTTACTAAAACATGATTAGTATGACAATCGAGTATGCCATCAATGTATGAGCAGTATGGTATCTAGATATACCATCAATAATGTTTATGCAGTATGACTTTTCGAGTCATCAATGATCATATTATAGTATGATTTTGAAATATTTTTTTTAGAAAGAGCAGAGTTGAGTTCATTTTGTTTAAAATGATATATGGGAACTAAGTATCCCAAGAGTAAATGTTTACACATTTAAGATGAGAGGAAACTGAGATTTTCAAAAGAGTTTTGAGCAGTTTGAGTACCATCTCTTTTAAGAGATAGATTTTTGACTAATTATCTCAAATCACATAAAACGTTATATTTTAAAAACATATGAGATGAGTATATTTTGGGAATAGAATTGAGCATCAATATGGGGACAATTTCAGATAACTCAAGTCTCCATAAACCATGTAGCCGACGTGGGTAGAAAGGGTCATACTTTTTAGATGATTCCTTAATGCTTTTTAGCACAGATTAGTGGATCCACTTAGTGAGTAGGGCTTATACCCTGGCAAAGTATAGGACAGTTCTCGCAACGTGGTCGAGACACTGTATCATCATATAACTCCGAGTGATGGTTGTCGGTTAAAGAAACTCCCACAAAGATATTTTGTTTTCTTATATACACAGAGTTATATTATATTTTATATACAAACAGAATTGTTGTTGTATTTTTTTCAATAACTTTGAGTTGTTTTCTATTGTTTTAAGATCTTTTTATATATTGCATCTCCTATTGTTGCTTTATATATATTGAGTTGAGTATCCAGAGTTGAGTATCTAGAGTTTGAGTACCAAGAGTCGAGTGTCTTATTATTGAGTTGAGTCTTATTTCACTGAGTTGAATATCTTATTATTGAGTTGAGTATCTTATTCCTGAGTTGAGTTAGTTGAGTGAGTTGAGAAGAGGTAAGTATGTTTCCTTTTTATCAAGTTCAAGCTTATGTTATGCTTTAGAATTCCCCTTACATGCTCGTACATTCCACGTACTGAGTCATTTGGCCCTGCATCGTTTCATGATGCAAATATAGGTATTCAGGGTCATCAAAATGCGCTTCATTGATACCACATGCAGTTCGAGTTAGCTATGGTGAGCCTCTTTGCTTCCGAAGGGTTCCACTTGTACTTTTAGTTATATCAGTTGTTAGGATGTCGTGGGTCTTGTCCCGACTTTCATCTTTGTTAGTTAGAGGCTTCATAGATAGAAAGTAGAGTTTGAGAAGTGTGTTTCATTTATCTTATTAAATGTTTTAAAGACTTAAGTTGCCTATTGTTGGCTAGTTAAATATTCCATTTATATTCAGAGTAAATTATTTAAGTTAAAGCTTTGTATTTGAGTTTCATGAATTTTATTCAGTTTTTAAGCTTTTGCATGCTTAAGTTAGTCTTCTTCTTGTAGTCAGCCAGGATGAGGGTTACTTGGGGACCAGTAATGGTTCTCGAGTGCCGACCACGTCCAAGGTGTAGGCTCGGGTCGAGACAGCTAAATTTACCTCAAAATTCTCATCATATTTCTGAGAAGACACCGCTTGAGATGTGACTTCACCCGGGCACTAGAAAAGGAGGTACCACCTTAATTTCCTTTTCTTTTGAAGGAATTTTGATGCAGCTTGACAAAATGCTCATGTGTCCGACATTCGTTTTTTCAGTGACCTTTAAGGCCATAACGATGACAGTGATCTCCCTTGCCTTTTGAAGGATTATTTTGAGAACCCATATTGTTCTCACCAACCACCTTGACGATTATTATATCGTCTTTTGTCCTTGCCACGCTCGCGAACATTATCATGACTTCGATTATTTTATCTTATTTCAAACTGGTCATGTGCTTCTACTCCGTGTGCTTTTGGTAATGGAGAAGTTCTAGTGGAACGAGCTTCATGATTTCTCATTAAAAGAGCATTATATTGCTCAACCACCAGAAGGCATGCGATGAATTCAGAGTATTTCTAAAAATCCTTGTCACAGTATTACTGCTATAATATCATATTATATGCATGAAAAGTAGTTAGTGTTTTTTTCTAACATGTCCTTATTTTTTATAATTTCTCCACATAATTTTAATTGAGAAATGATTCTAAATACAATAGAGTTATACTCAATTACAATTTTATAATCTTGAATTCGTAAGTGCATCCACTCATAACGAGCCCTTGACAATACTATTGTTTTGAGGTGGTCATACCTCCTTTTCAAATCTATCCACAATTCAAGTGGATCTTTTACTGTACTCAACCTTCAGGCTTTCATCAAGATGATGACGAAGGAAAATCATAGCCTTCGTTGTATCCTGACTTGATGCTTCATTTCCTTCGATTATAGTATCATCGAGGTCACCTTAGCGGCAAGGTGAATTTCAACATCAAGTATTCATGACAAATAGTTCTTTTCAAAAATGTCAAATGCTACAAATTCAAGCTTTAACAACTTTGACATGATGAAACTGTCATAAAATAGTTGAGTTAATAATATGATGTTTATTTCATTATATAAAAGATAAATTAATGTTTTAACTAATTAAGAATGTCTATAAACTATATTTAATGCATGAACATGGAATATGACAAAAGCATATAAACTCATGAAGTATTGAAACAACAAATTTAGTATATTTTCCAATTATTCTATAATATTTATTACTAGTTTCAGTAGATATTAACGTCAAATATTTAATACATACTATTCTTCTTTGTGACACAAATACTTATAGTAAATGTATGACAAGAAAATGCTTACCAGTATTCTAACTAGCATGCTATCATACTGCCTAGTATTTAATTGAGAGTTATAAATTAGTAGCATATATATATATATATATATGTGTGTGTATAAACATAGATGTATGTATATATATATATGTATATACATATATGTATGTATATATATGTATACGTATATGTGTATATACATATATGTATATGTGTATACATATATGTATATGTACATATATATATGTGTGTGTGTGTGTGTGTATATATATATATATATATATATCTGAAGTGTATTGATTATTATGCCTAATAAAGTATCATATTAATACCTAAAGTAAGTCATGTATGTAGTAATTAAATTGCAGATCAATAACTTATGAAAGTCTTATTAGAGGTGTTATGAACATATAAATGTATATTTGACTCAGAAAAAAAATTGATCAACTTTTAAAAAAAAAGATGATCCCCAATTAAGTAGGTCTCAATTGGTTAGACACTCGTGCTGATAACGTGTTGTAAAATGAGAGGAAAATACAATAATACTAAACAAGAAAGAAAGACAAATGGTAATGGAATATATAGAGTAGAGAGTTTATTTAATCTCTTCAAGTGTATCTTTTACAAGGGTAAATAATACCCTTTTATAGGATGTAGAAATCACCCGTTTACAATCTTTAACCAAATACGTTAGCACATCTTTAAGAGATACATTAAATAGGTACATTATGTCAGGTATAGATCAAAGGAAACATCTACACAATTGAATGGATTTGTGATACCTTCTATCTTTTTCAAAAATAAATAAAATGCTTAAAAGCCAAAAGTTACTAAAATAAGTCAATCCAAACACTCTCCTATACAAAAGAAAAAATTATTTATGTGATTCACTTTCCTTCCATTCACAAAAGAATAACATAAGTCTATATTTAGTAGTAGTAATTTATTTTTAAAGTATATATTTAATCTTTGATGAAATAATGTATACTAACAAAAATATTTATCACTCATAAATTTTCAAAAATCTTTCTTTTTTAAACTTCATGCTAAATCAAACTATATTACTCTCTTGCATCTCAATCTATATGAGTTAATTTGATTTGACACGAAATTTAAGAAAAAAAAAGATTTTTGAAATTTGTGGTCTTAAAATAAGTTATAGATAATTGTGTGATTATAAATTATTTCACCAAAAAAAAAAATAATTTAAAATTAAATTGTTACTAAATATAAAAACAAGTCATTTTTTTTCCGACACTAAATATTACTCCCTCCGTTTCATTTTATATGTCACATTTTTACTTTGCACTTGCATTAAGAAATGATGTAACTTTACCCTTTTACCCTTTTTTAATTTTTTTGGAATTCAAATTTTTAATCAATGAATATGAATTAATTTATTTTGATTAATTAATTTAACCTATGAATATGAATTATTTACTTAACTTTTCTAAGTTGGTCAAATTATATTTTCAAGGCCATAACTCACAAGGGTAAAAAAGGAACAATATGATAATTTATGCATTGATTTCATGAATGACAAATATTATGGATCAACTATTTATAGAAATAGATGACATATAAAATGAGACGAAGGGAGTAAAAAAAGAAAGTAAGTTTTATATAAATAGAACAGAGCGAGTATATAAAGGGGACGGATGAAATCCGACAACATACATATTATAGGTTGCGTATCGATAAAAAAGCATTTTTCGTCTCAAAATCGGATATAATTTTTCTTTGCAATTAAAGGGTTTCAATTTGGATTTGGTACCGCCGCAATTAGCAAGTACGCCGGCGCTGGCGATCCTCAGATAGCCAATTCTCGGTATCATCGGAAATCATGGACGATCACCCTATACACAAGATTCAAATCTCTGGTACTACTCTAGCCTCTGTTCTCCACCGTTTCTTCTCATCTACCGGTGACATCCACGGTTTACTCTTCGGCCACGTGTCATTTTCCACCACCATCTCTCTCTCCGATGACCCCACGTCCAATTTCTCCTCAGTAACCGCCATGAACTCCGCCTCATCTTCAGGCGCTGATGGACCAACTCTTACCGCCACCATCACCGATTTCCTCTCCATCCCTTCTCACTTTCCCCTCCCCTTACAGCATAAGCACCGTGAGGACCCTTGCTCCGTCCTTCTAGGGTGGTTTTCCGGTCGCCGGAAAACCCCTTTGAGACCCTCTTTGAAGGATTCTACTACTACCATTTCTCTCTCTTCCTCTGCTTCTCACTCTTTTACCCCTCAAAATTCTCCGTATCCACTTTCGCTGCAGCCATCTTTGTTCCTTCTGTTATCGACGCCGTTTCAGGAACAACTGATTCATACCCATGAGTACAAAGCTTTCCAATACCGTATTTCGACTGATTCATTTGACCCCAAAAGCTTAGATGTTATCAATATTGGTCCTTCGTTTCGATCCCATTATGGTTCTTTCAGTCCTATTTCACCATTTCCTTCAATGACATGTGACTTGAGGGGACCTAATGCAATGGCAGAGGATGAAAAGGCCGAAACCTTGATGGGTATTAAGAGGGGTTTGAAGGATCAGAAGGAATTGGATTTGTGTGCTGAGGGTTTTGAAATTGGGAGATTGAGCAAGTTGATGGGCTCAGATTCATCAAATTATACTGCTGAATTGGAGCATTTATATGATAAAATGCTTCTTAAGCTTGACAGTTTGGCTAGATCGGTGGAAACGAGCTCTGCTAAGGTTCTTGAACAGGTATGATTCGATAAGGCAGGAGTATTTACATTTCAATCTGTTGTTCTATATAGATTTTGTGAACCACCCCAGACTGTGTAGGATTACACTGGGTATGTTGTTGTATAGATTTTGTGGACTACAACTAGCTTGGGTAGCATAGTTGGATATTGATGGGCTGAACTATATATTCATACTGATTTGAAATTCTGGCAGGAAAAGCATAACATGAAATTAAGGTACAAAATTGCAGGCTTGGAATGAATTTTGATAATTCAGGCGGAATTTCTCCTTTTGTAAGGTAAAGATCTGTCCTCCTCACGCACATATATGATTTTGCCATGTTAATAAATATTGTGATGGTCCCATGTGCGCAAATTCCCTTGTCTTGTGCGCAGAGCATTTATGCATTGCGATATTCTTTGTTTCATTGTGTTTCCTTATGCATTTGGTAGTGATGGTTGATCCCTTAGCCTGCAGTTGCAATCTTACCTGTCCACACGGTCAGCTTTTAGTGGTTTCCGTCAGTAATTCAATATAAGGATTTGGTTTACCTAACACTATATTTGCAAATTATGTAGATGGAACCTATCGATAGTTCTTGAAGTTGACACCAACTTTCACTCAAACATCTCAAGTAGGTGTTGTTCATTTTAAACACCTCAAGTAGGGTCCCGCTATGCCATTTTGACATTTTTCTACAATCAGCAACAATATATAATGTATGTGTTACACTCGCGAATGATGTGTATTAAAATTTAAATGAGGACATTTGTCATTTATCCCCAAAATAATTCTTGAACAATGAATATTGAGTAAAATAAAAAGTAGCCAATGATTCGGTGACGAGTAGCATATTTTCCCAAATAATTACAAAAAGGGGATTTAACCACTTTTAAAAAATATGTTTTGCAGAATACCCACCCCAACCCCTCGACCCTGACCGTCTTCTCCAACATAATCAAACCCACCCCCCTTCGTCTTCTCCGTCATACCCAAACTCTCTCTATCTTTTATAGAAATTTTTATAAGCTGGTGTCTTTCAAATACTCTTCCTTATAAATTAAGCATTCCTTAAATCTTAAGGATTCCAATCCATCTCCTGTCGTAGAAGAATATTAGTTGGTTGCAGCTAAGTGGACAAAGGGCTCCACGATTGCTAATTAACAACAACATACCTACTGTGATCCCACCAGTGAGTCTGGGGAGGGTGGTGGGTGTACGCAGACCTTACCCTACCTTTGTGGGGGTAGAGAGACTGTTTTCGATAGACCTCTACTCAAGAAAACTTTATTCTTTTAAAAAGAAAAAGCTATGCCTAAAATATTGACTAAAGAGAAGTACTAACAACAAAAATAGTAAAGATGACCAAAGTAGAAGTACCATGATTGCTAATCAAGGGCGCATATTTGGGTGTTCACTATTTCGGTCTAATTGTGTTTTAGGGACCCTTTGAGGCTATTTTGGACCTTGTTTATGATTTCATAGACCTAGTATAAATATCCATGTTTCTTCCTTCCGAAGGTTTAGGCTTTGATGAATGATGTCCATTTTAGTGTTGCACGCTCTTGTTAGCTTAGATTAGGGTTAGCTTGGTTCTCTTCTTCAACCTCATTGAATTATCATCATAGTTAGGTAATTCTTGTATGAGTTCTATTTTCTTTTCTTGGATTGTTTCTTAATTTGAATGTTAATCTAGTTGGTGTTTAGTTATCTTTTAAATGTTATTGATGTGAATTGATTGCATTCTAATTACTTGATTTGTCCTTTCTTCGCTAGCTATCTTGGGTAGTGATTATTGTTGTATTATCAAGTTGTCCAACTTACTTCATAGTTATGTGCTTGATGCTTCCGAGCACTTGTGGATTACACTGGGCTTGTTGTGCTCGATACTTCTAACCCTTATCCCTATTCCACATATCCCTTTACATGTTTTTCATTCGATCTTCTTAGTGTTCTTGGGGTTTAGTTAAATTCATAACCCGTTCTTTGCATCTTCATGGGTTGAGAGTTATCTTTGCATCTTCATGGGTCGAGAGTTATCACTAGCTCAGTGGAGTGATGAAGGAAATAAGAGGCTCATTTTATCTTTGATATATCACGATGTCAAGTTTTTCATCCAAGTAGTATTACTTCATTGGTTGGATAGTTGCTCGAGAGTAAACATCAGCAGTGCATAAACAAGATGAGCTCCAGCACAAAACAGTGTACATAGGTAGCAATTAGCATAGAATAAAAAGAAATCACTTACCACCCATCCACTCACCCCTCAAAACAAAGAAAAAAAAATGAAATTCCCCTTCTTTGATTACTTTTTTATTTTTTTTATTTTTTATATCGGTTACGTTAGGATTTTATAAATGTAAAGAGCACTAAGAAAATGCTGGAAAGGAATACATCCAACAGAAGACTTGCAATGAATGTAAAAAACTATTAAGAAAACATTCTGTGGTTACTCCATTAATTGTCTCTCATAAAGCTTCTCAAAGACTCATTTAACGTTTAAAAGGAAACAGGTTTCTCATGGACTCATCATAGTGTAACTCATTGCATTCTCTTCTCTAAGGAAATGGGCACGTCTGTAACTATGTGTTCGAAGCTTTTTTGTTGCAGTGGAACATTCAGTATTATATGCTATGCAGTTATTGCTGTCTTGATAAATTGCAATGGACATTCTGTCATCCTCTTTGCCTCTGCTCATTGTCATAGTTGTCTATTTGATGCCCCCATTAAGGCATTAACTTTGTGATGCCTAAATAGGGAACTGGAGCATAGTTCTTTATACTCTAGGGTACGAGATGTTGCAGACAGATGTCCTCTACGGGCTTCCTTGAACTAGTAGAAACGGATGATCCCCGTACTAAAGATGTTAATGAACTCTGTAATTTGTTAATGATGAGGACCAAAAAGGAGGAAATACCTTAATAAGCCAATCGACCAAATAGAGTGTTGGGGACCTCAAATCAGGAAGAAAAAGACATGTAGGGTATAAAATTGAAAGGTTTGCCATCTTTTCTTGCAGAGAAATGCATGTTGTCCATTTCTCTAGTCGCATTATGAAGTCCAGAGTACCCTAATAGCTATGCACTCTGCATGTGAACCTACATATATTTAGGTTAATGAAATATGAGAAGCATAATGTTTCCTTGCTTTCATGGCCTGTTTGAAGGGAAGGAAGAACCCTGTTTATCTTTTATCTGAGATACTCTTTTTTTTTGTCTTAATCGCAGATCAGCTGCTGGTTAGGGTGGGTACTGATGAAGCCTTTAAATAACAGAATTGGTGCTTGTAGGTGTGCATTTTTGATGAACTGAGTTGAAGATCTTCGCTACTTTTTATGCCATTCACAATGTATTTCTAGCTATGTAAGTTTAGCCTTGTCTCTATGGAAAGACGGCCAATCGTTGTTCATATTCTCCAATCAGTTAAAATTTCCGCTTAGTTTTGGATTGGATCTCCAAGACAAATGTCTTGGACTTGGTTTATATACATTTGTACTTGTTCTATTAAGAACATTGTTTTTGCCTTTATGGCTCCCAGAGCAGTCAGAAATAGCAAGGGAATGTTGATTCCTGATGGAGATTCTGGTGTTGAAAAAATGATCATATGGTTAGACATACTCTCAAGTTCGAATTTTGTTGCAAAGGAAAGCCTGGTATTTAAGTGAAGTGAAGAAGCATATAAGTGCAGGTCTTATTATCCATCAAATTTCGAACAAAGGAACAATTCTGTGTGATTAATTGCTTGACGATGGTTTTATTTACTTTCTTGCCTAGAAAAAAGAATATTAAACTAGTTGAACAAGCATTTTAGAGGGGAAAAAAGAAAAAATAAATAGGTTAGAAATTTGAGAACCTCTATTGTCACAGAATCGAAAATGTGCCACGTAATTATCTACTTCATCAACCAAACAAAATTACTGCTTTAATATTATACTGAAAATGGATAAGAATATATATTATCTTGAAGTCGTATTGATTGTTAGAGATATTTAGAGTTTGCCTTGATTTAATATCGCTATTTTATAGCTAGAAGATCAAATATATAATAAAAAAAGAAGATGGACTTTCTGAACGACAATGCAAAACCCAAACTTTTATCAATTGGCTTTGACACGTTATGTCTTGTCACAATTTTCAAAGGTGAATTTTCTTTAAAGCTTATTGATCTTCATGTTGTCAAAGTTTTATTAGGAATCCAATTTGGCCTAAAGTTCAAATCTTTATAGGAAACCATGTAAGAAACTACTACAAAAGCCATTAGCTTTTGGTAACTCTTTTCAATTAGGAATTGGTTCCCTCGTCCAATTTTGGATGATATAAGGTCATAACATATTATAAAAGCCATACAATGTAGGATGGTTCTTGTAGTAGTAACTTACAGATGCAAAGAAGGAAGAACCTTTTTGTAATCTTTTACTTGTTTTATGTATATATAATGACAACGACTTCCTGTGGAAACAAGAAAATAAGAAGAAGGCGCAATGGATCAGCTTCTGTAAAGGACATTTTGTCGATATAGAAAAATGAATCATAAGCACGAGCGTAATACTACTCTAGATGGTGTATTGAGGAAAAGACAAAAGAGAGTTCCTGCCAAAGGGTATAATAGAGGTTGTATGAAAGGTAAAGGCGGACCTGACAATTTAAATTGTAAATACAAAGGTGTTAGGCAAAGGACTTGGGGCAAGTGGGTAGCTGAAATTAAAGAACCTGTTATGGACATCTAAGTAATGGCAAGAAACTTTGGCTTGGTACTTTTTCTACAGATGCTGAAGCTGCTCGTGCCTATGATGAGGCTATTAAAGCTATGTATGGCCGCGATGCTATACTTAACTTTCCTGATTATTGTGTACAGAATGCTCGATTGACTAATGGCTCGTTGAGGCGAACTACTTCATTGGAATGGAGTGAGTCATCTGTTGAGGATGCAATAATTGAACCTGATTTACAAAAAGATGAAAAGAGTTTTGTGGAGGATCGATATCTTGGCAAAAGGAATTTATGTTTTGTTAGAGCTGAATGCTGATGAAGATTCAAAGGCACATCATGAATGCCCCAATTCTATAGACGATGTAAGAGGTTTTAATTGCAGCACGACAATTGATTCAAAGCAAATTCTCGAGCCTTATGTTAAAGTTGAGACACCATCGGAGAATGAAGTCATGCAACATAGTTCTTATGTTAAAGTTGAGACATCCTCGGAGAATGAAGTCAAGCAACATGGTTCTTATGTTAAAGTTGTGAGACACCCTCAGAGAATGAAGTCATGCAACATAAACGATTGAAACGCCTAGATGACACGAATGAAGGTCAAATAGTTGTGCATGTTACACCAAGAGAAAACAGAAGTGAAGTCAAATGACAACATGTTTCACAAGGATGTTTTGAGACCGAATGAGAAATATGACTTTGTTGATCAAGTATTGTTGCCTTGTCCTGCCATTATGCCACAGGACTACGATTGCTCAGCAAATACATTGCGAGAACAACCATCATATTTCAGGTCATCTGAGTGCAGATGTGTGTAGTTATCTAGAATTCGTGGATCAGTTTTTAATTGAAGACAACAACACATATGGAACAACAAATATATTGGATACATTTTATTTCAATGAGAATATCGATGAAAGTTACATGTTTCAGTCTTTCTTAAATGAAATATCTGATGTAAACAAGTTGAAGAATGAGGAGCAGTCTGATTATTACAACTACAACCAACAAATGAATCTACTGAACTCTCAAACAAATGGTGCAGTTCATTCAGATAGATTTGTAAATAAGGAGATTGAATCCAAGCTCAATAAGTCCTACATCAATATTCCAGGACTTGAGGATTATGGAACAGGGGTTAATAGGAAAGATTTGTATATTTTGAATTCTGATTTGTATATCTCAAAATTTTTAGATAATATTTTTTAAGCAATAAAAAGTGACAGATACTCGTAGACATTTAGTACATTTTTTAAGCTATAAAAAACAACAAATACTTCTAGGCATGGTTAGTTTCCAACTCCCAGCCCCCTACCACTTCTCCTAGCCTCCTACCGTTTCATAACCTGGATACATGGAGTACATGGTGTATCACCACTTCTAGGCTAGGCAAATTTATAAGCACTCTCTCGAGTCTTTTCAAACCCTTAAATGGGATGATAAACCTCACAATCAACTTTCCCTACTTTCCTAATCTCATATATAATGTGTTTCTCATCTATCCTAAACTTCAAATCAAGAACTTTTTAGTCTGCATAATTCTTTCAGCGACGACTCAAACTAATAAGTGGCGTAAAGCCAAAAACAAATTGAAGACCTAACTTTTAATTATTATTTTATTTTTTATTTCTGAAATGAAAAATTATTGCTTTCTTTTTAATAATTTTTTTTTTCTATGGTCTTAAACTTTCGGTCTCTCTGTCTCTCTCTCTCTCTATATATATATATCAAAATATTTTTTAATCTCGTGGTATTAAACATATCATGTGGAGTTTAAAAATTGACAAAAAAGAAAGAAATGTTATTTAATGTTTCGAAACAAACTAAAAATAAATAAATTAAAAGATATAGTACAATTTTTTTGTTACAAAAAACTTATAATGATTTTATTATTACTAAAAAAAATTGGGCAGTTCAAATTTGACGCCTAAGGCGGATGCCTCATTTTTAAACTCATTGAGTGCCACTAAACTCTTTTACCTACTTTGGGTCATCCTAAGTCGATATATTGTGCATCACCTTGACCTTTTCCAAGGCTTGTTGTACCAAATCTAGACCAAATAGCTTCTTATAATCAAAATCAAACTTGCCTACTAGAGATTGACACAGCCTAGCATGTATAGCTTCACATAGGGTCATCTAGATACTAGGCTAGTAGTTGTTTGTAAGGAAACACCACTAAAGGCAAGTGCTCGTCCCATTGACCAAGTTAATAACACATGCTCCCCTATATACTCCACGATTTGAAAAGTCTACTCGAACAAAATGTTATTCTGTGGGTGAAAAGTTGTGCTAAGATATACACGAGTACTCAAACCCCACTGCACAAAGCCACATACTGCGATAAGTGAGCCATGAACTATGTTTCTCGATTTGAAATTATAGAAATAAATATCCCATGTAATTAAACTAT
Organism: Solanum commersonii; assembly: GCA_029007595.1. Classification (NCBI taxonomy): domain Eukaryota; kingdom Viridiplantae; phylum Streptophyta; class Magnoliopsida; order Solanales; family Solanaceae; genus Solanum; species Solanum commersonii. The sequence continues at coordinate 10,639,855 of JAJTWQ010000003.1, read as the reverse complement.
CTCCCCAATGTAATTCTGTGCAAGGTTTTTAGAATTGTAGGTCTTTTGAACTGGTAGAACGTGCACGGACTTAGTCAACCTATCCACAATGACCCAAATTGCGTCAAACTACCTCAATGCACGTATTAAGTGTGCTAATCACAAAATCCTTAGTGATTCTTTCTCATTTTCAGACCAGTATAACCACATTTTTCATCAAACCATTCAACTTTTGATGTTCATACTTGACATGTTGACAATTTAGGCACCATCAAGCATGCCCAACTATGTCTTTCTTCATATTCCTTCACTAATAGTATTGATTCAAATCTTGGTCCATCTTTGCATCCCCAAAATGGATAGAATACCAAAATATGTGCATATCCTCAAGTATCATCCTCATATCACCCACATTAGGCACACAAATTTGACTATCTAATTACAGAACTCCAGCATCTCCAATGAAAACCTTAGAAGCATCACCTTGTTTTGCTATGTCTTTAAGGGCACTCAAATGTGGATTCTGGTAATACTAAGCCTTAATCTTTTTACTCAAATGAGGAAGATTTTGCAACTGCATAAGAAAGTACCTTGTCCAGATCAAAAGTATCCATAATAACCATAAACAATTAGCCAAATCATGATTCTCTATGCAAAAAGACGCTTCTTAACTGAAATGCAGGCGCCAAGCTACCATACTAGACGATTTTTTACTCAAGGCATCCACTACTGTACCTTAAATATAAAAGAGAGTGAAGTCATAGTCCTAAACCAACTCAAGTTTTATTATTTGCCTGCCTTATATTTTAAGTCCATATAGATCTTACAAGATACTTTATGTACTGGGATTTCACAACACTTTCAACGCTTAAAACATAGAAAATTTGTATGTTCCTAAGTATGTTTCTGTAGATATGATGTGTTTTTGTATTGAAAAACAGGATTCAGAAGCAAATGAGTGAAATTCGTCGGAAAAGAGCCAAGTATCCCTTGGAAAGCCCTGGGTACTAATTGTAGGCTCAATGTATGAGTCGTATTGAGGGTCGTGAAAAACTGCAGAGACTATGCAAATTAGAGCTCTACTTACGACTAATGACAACATAGTACGAGTCATACTCTGAGCCATGGTTAGATTCAGAGACTGGCTAACTGAACTCAGACAGGACGAGTCAAGGCACGAGTAGTACTTTCAATGTATGAGCTATAGGGTGATCTTCTAGTGTAAAATTAAATCTCAAGACCATGACTCATACTACGAGTCGTAGTCACTGAATATGGGCCATATGATTAGGCATAGGAACTGAAGGAGAAGTGTTGACTGCGGCAGACTACGAGAACACTTTACTGACCACGAATCGTACGTTGCTGATGTGCTTGCTTTCCCCTAGTTCGATTAGGATAGGAGATTCGTGTTGTCTATAAATGTTTTCCCTAGTTTTTTTCTTACAATTTACGCACTTTTGAGACAGAATATATACATTTTGAATCGTTTCTTGTAAACATATACTCTTGTTGGTTTTTGAGCAATACATCACTTTGATTCTTGATTATTGACTATATTTTGATAATTTAAGATTCCAGATTTTAATTGTTCATCTTGTAAGTTCATAATTATATTGTCAATCATAAATTTTAGTTCTGTTTTTGCAAACATGAGTAGCTAAATTCCATAAACTATGGTTGTGGAAACTATCATGAATTAATGAAGTAATTATTTAACTAAAAAGCGATTCTTTAATGATGTTCATGCATGCATTATTTTCTCTTTTTGTATTAATTGCTTTGTAATGGTTGCAAACATCAGAACTAGCCTTAATTTATAACTTGCTTGATAAAAGAGTTATAGAATATGAAAGGAGATTAACAACGGATATTTGAGGTTATCAAGGTAAGAGTTAAGATTCAAACACTCAACGACCAAAAGGTATTTAGAGTGGCATTCATCTAAATAGGTAAAATATGTTTAGGTGTGTTGAGTATTTGCCTTGAGTTTCTTACCATAATTGGGTTTTCCTTCTAGGAAAAGGAAAACATGTAATCTCCATATTTGGCTAGTCCTTTTCTTGTAGGCAAATGTTTATGACTCTATAAATAGTGGTTCATTCCTTCTAATATAGTAGCATTCACAATGTAGTCTTAGGGGTATTGAGAGTTTTGTGTAGGGGGAGAAATGGTGAGACACAAGTGATACGTTATCACTTATGTGAACCTCTTTTTATTCCGAGTGAATTGTGTAAAGTTACTTCTCTCAATATTGTGTACTCTCATATTTATATAGCGAATTGCTCATTTCCTCTCGTGGACGTAGATCGATAAATCGAACCACATTAACTTTTTGTGTCTATTGGTATATTTCTCATTTGTATTCTTACTCATGGTTTTTCGAGGTTTGCTTTGTTAGCTTCCACATGATACCTAATTATTTTCGCCCCGAGCAAGTGGTATCAGAGTCAGGTTCAATGGTCCAATGACCGAGCCAGGTTAGAAACAACTGTTCATCTTGGTGGGTTTAGCTCTAGCCACAACCTATTTGACAATAATGAAGACTTTTGTTGGAGAAATTTCTTCAGAGAGGTTCTGTGTGTCAAGACATATTTTGCAGGGGAGATTATGAAGAGGAGATGCAAGTTGTTGAAGATTATGTGAAAAAGGTAGAGCAAATTTATTTTTCAGAAATTCAGGCCAAGGGGAAGATTTGTTGGGTATTTGCTATGTGTTTCTTACCATAGGTAGTTTTTTTTTATTTTAGGAAAAGGAAACACATGTAATTCTATATTTGGCTAGTCCTTTTCTTGTAGAAAAAAGTTTATGACTAAAGATTCATTCCTTCTTACATAGTAGTATTCACAATGTAGTCCTAGGGGCTTTGAGAGTTCTGTGTAGGGGGGAGAAACAGTGAGACACAAGTGATACATTATCACTTTTGTGAACCTCTTTTTATTCCGAATGAATTGTGTGAGGTTGCTTCTCTCGATATTATGTACTCTCATATTTATATAGTGAATTGCTCACCCCCTCTTGTGGCTATTAATGGCAATAATTTCCTTTCAAAAAAATATCTTAGTTTGCCTTTTTAGCGTCCATTTTTATGGTAGGTAAATTCAATTAAATTGCCACTAAAAGTTGACATCTTTAATGACAATTTTGAAGGCAATACTAAAGGCTACAATATTCCTCATGAAAACTTCTTGCTATCCCTCTTAACAACCATTTTTATGGCTGATAAATTTAATTCAATTGATGCTAAATATAATAACCTTTAACAACAATTGTTTAGCTACCATTAATAATATCTACTACATTCATCGAAAGAATATATAGATAGAAAACCAATAAACTTGTTGGCAAAAGAGAGCTCCACGGTAACGACAAAGTTCGACAAATGCTAAAAGTATATTACTATTGATTGAAAAAACAGAATATATCTCACGAAACCTAGATAAATATATAAAAGAAAGTACTAATCCAAAATATAAATGTGACAACTTTGTAAATAAACTTATATTGTTCGTACTAATATGACTAATCCTATCGAATATTGTCTTCTAATAATATTCACAACTCTTCTTTATATTGGAATCTCTCACATGTGAAATTTGCAACCTTCCGTTTGTGTGACATGAAATAATGTAACGTACAAAAACATTGCAAGTAGTGTGACTAATCTGAATAATTACAAGCAAGAAACATCCAATAACAAGAAATCTTAATCTTTCATAGGACTCAAAAGTTATGTTATCTTCACAACTTTCCTCGACTCCCATTGCAGATAATAATATTAGGACCTATGTATCCCCACCAGAGGCGAATCTAGGATATTTCGAATATGAGTGCACCAAGAAAAATGTATTAAGTGGAAATTGATCCTCAGTCACAAAGTCAAAAACTCAACATTTAACCATGTGGACCAACTAGACTTTTTATAGTACGGGTGCAAGAATATAATATTATACAAATGTTAGAAAATATATACATAAAATATCTAATTTTACGAGGAGACCACGGGTTCGGGTGCCCTATTTTTTGCACCTAAATTCGCCACTGATCCCCACCCCCTTTCTTAGTGCAAGTACTTAATCTAAATAATGGAGGGTGAATGTACCCTACAAGCACTGTCTACTTTATGTACTTCTGTTCCTATTTAATAATATATATACAAGGCCTCGTTCAGCAAAAAAAAAAAGAATTACATTATCTTATTCCTAGGTAAATTGCTGAGAATGTAAAAGAACGTGGAGGTATAAAATTCTACAGTTGAAGTTCATAGTAATGCAACTACTTTGATTGACACGTCAAATGTCAAATTGGGGCAACAAACAACTCAAAACAGAGGTGATACAAATGAGCAATATGGGAAGGAGACAAGGAATTGTAGTGCACGCTGAAAAATATATTACTGATCAGGTTCACGATGTAGTTGCATCACATGTCACTTAGACTCCTTTTAACTTGCAAATCTGTCAGAGAATAAACTCACAATCTGTCCAACAACCTATCCATAGGAACTTTGAGTTCAATTAGCGGATAGTTTTGCAGAGAATAGGCATATCCTAAAATCTTACAATGAAATTGATATACCACTATCTAGCCTCTTCTGGAATCTCACCTTGGGTCAGCTATATCCCTGAGAGTAGAGCCCTGAACGAGTCTAGATAATCATCTCGCTACAGCCAACCAATCACACATAATTATAGGGCTACTCAAAGGTCACAACTAGCCTGAAGGTTTGTATCTAACCCAATTTCATTCCAAAACACGGCCACAAAAGCCAATATCTAAGGAAAATACTAGCCAATCCTAGGATAAGGCTCAACAACCTCAAAACTAAGGCCATCCTAGCCTATTCACAACCCAAGGGAACAAACATAACACTGCAGTAATCATGATCAATCCGAACCTTACCCGAAATAACCGATATAAGGAAAAATCAATTCAATAATAATAACAACAAGGAATCATGCTAAATACCAGCCCAACACTTGGAAAATCATTATGTTAGAAATGATCAACAAGAATGGTCTAAAAGTAGTAAGTCGTAGCCTAACTGAAAGCCGAACACGCACACTCCAAATCTTAATACTGACTTTTTCCTTTCTGAGAAGCCCTCAAATAATGCTACACTAATAGTGATGATGTCATGGAAGCAATGGAAGAAGAACGACAAATATAAGTTCCAAAAAATGTTTCTTTTGAAATGATACAAAAGTTACGAAAAGATTTTTAAAAAAGTTTCAATTGTTAGTACAATAATTAATATTCAATACCTAGACTATGTACTCTTTGTCTCTTTCTAATATTTGTATTGTACAATTTATTTATTTGAATAAATATACGGCTATTCGCCTTGATTTTCTTTTAAAATAGTCTCTTATATTTAATCCAAGTCATTTTAGAGATTTAATTTTCAACTATTTTAATATTAGTTTAAACTTTAATATAAAATTGAATTTTAAGGTTTAAACTTTAAATTCAATATAAGCTTTAAACTTAAGTCAATTTTAAACTTTAAATTCAATATTAACTTTAAAATTTAAAGTCAATTTTAAACTTTAAAGTTTAAAGTTTAAACTTAAATTCAATTGAAACTTTAAAGTAACTTTAAAGTTTAAAGTTTTAAATTGAAGTTTTTTAATAATATAATTTTATTAATTAATAATGTAATATTATATAATAATTAAAGTTAATAAAAAAATAAAAAAAATTACCGGTACACAATGATCTGATTCCGATAAAACCGGTCCTGTTGATCCGGTTCTGTCCAATTGCCAGCCTTAGTGGGACCCATGCGAGGAATTATGAAATTTGACTCCATCAATAGGTCTCTACTAGCTCAAGGAACTTGTGTTCCAAAAATGGGCATAATTCGAGCTCTAAATGCCTCAAAACAATCCATCAAGAAGTACTCTTCACAAGACCCCACACAAGCAAAAAATGAAGAAGTAAATGCAGACTTACAAGTTTAGGAATGAGACTGTCAACCCTACGATGTCCTTAAGAAACTCCCAGCTCAATTCAAGGATTTCCCACAAGAACAACCCAAGAAATTGCTCTCAACACTCCTCTCTTGAAAATGAAAAATGACGAAGGGTGCTGGAATTTTAATCACTACTAATGCTGCTTTGGTGGACCCGATATCATAGGAGCAACGAACATCGATGGAGTGGAAAAAACTCTATCGATTCGGAGGTCTACATGGTTGACCGGCTTTGCATGAGAAAATCCAACTTTGTAGGCTCGAGGTCACCAAAGTGACCAAGTCCCCCAGGAGCGAGGTAAGCTGAGGTGGCCAGCTCTATAGGAGCGGCCAACTCCTACAAGAGTGGCTCCACTGGAGTAAGCCTTTCTCTACAGGAGAAACTATACCATCAACTAGTGCTTCAACTCTTAGGATTAAAATCTAAGTGTTAATTGGACCTTCAGAATTATTTTGGAGTCCCACCAACGTAAACCAAAAATTCTACCCAACTAGAAATGACATTGTAGACTCAGTGAAACAGTCAAAACTTTCAATGGAGGTTTTCTCAATGAAAAGTGGGTCTCATACCCAAGCTCTATTTTAACTAAAATTCAAAAGGTTAGGTCTAAATGAGTCTGGAAGCCTCGATGTCTTGAAGCTAACCAAACCATAATATATTGGTGCACTCTAATTCATTCTACCAGTTTCATAAACGCAAAATATTAATGAGTTTTCCCATTTTTATAATTATGATACTCCTTCCGTTTCAAAAAGAGTGACCTGGTTTGACTTGTCACGGAGTTTTAGAAAATAAAGAAGACTTTTGAATCTTGTGGTTCTAAATTAAAGTTATGTCAAATGTACTAAATTACCCTTCAATCTTGTGGCTTTAAATATGTCACGTGGAAAACTGAAATTAAAATGTTACCAAAAAAAGAAAGAGATCATTTTTTATAAACAAACTAAAAAGGAAAGGAGGTCATTCTTTTTTAAATAGAGAGAGTATGTTTAAAAAGAGGACAAAATTGAGTTATGACCCATTGTTTGACCCAAACAAACTTGGGGCGGATTGACTCTTGAGCCAATAATTACTTTGACCTGTTTGATATTTCCGAATTTGACACAAACCACACATTTTCTATCTCTACAATAATCTATGTAGTTCTTGATCATATTTCATGACCACTATTTGTGGTACATCATTAAATTCTTAAAGAAAAGAAGAAATCGTTTCTTACTTCTCTTTCTTACAAGTCTTGTATGCTTGTTTCATTTCTTTGTGAATGAAAGGAGATAGTAGCTTTAACATTAAGTAGCGTAGGAGGTTTTGCAAAAGACAATATTTTGTTAGTCATGTGATCACTCACGAGAAAGGATCAGATTAAGACAACAAGTTGTAAGTTATAGCTTTGAGTCCAACTTCCATAATTTGGATAATATCAGAGTGAAAAAGTGAAGTGATTTTCACTGTAATACAAAACTATGTTCCTTCCATCTTACGTTAATCAGTTACACAAATTAGAGATCATGTTGTTTTCGGCAGAATTGAAGGCTTAGATATTTAATATTTGGTGCAGCAGCATTGAGTAATTGTAATGACCCTCAAAGTCATTTCTATGTCTATGCCTTTTATTAGTCATTTAGAGCATTCCTATAGCAACCCCAAGTCATTTATAACTTGCTAGGACAGACAGTTCGGTCATGTGGTCGTTCGCTTGGTTTTTATTCGAGTTTCTATGTTTTGGAGCTTCCGAACCTTGAACGGTCATTTGAAATCAAAAGTTCAGGAAGATGACCGTAGAATTATATTAGGATCATGACATCAGCTTTAGAAGGGTCATTTTAGGCTAGTAGCATGGTCAACACGACTCTTGAGGCTTTCAGTGCGAGTCTGTGCAATTAGGCATTTTAACTTTCAAGTTAAGGCCTAAGTTTGACTTTAGTCAACATTCTGGGTAAACAAGCTTAAATGAGAATTTCGTCAGTATGGTTAGCTCTAGAATGTTGAGTTTGGTCTGAAATGACCCTTTTTTCGAATCCAAGGCTTTCGAGATAATTCTGAGTCCCTTAATGGATTTTGACTTAAAATAGAGTTCAGGTGTGGGACTCACTTTTTGTTGAGATGACCTTGTATAGGAATTTCTAGTGCTCCATTGATTCCAGAATATTTGGTAGGGTAGCATATTTATGTTGCATGCACAGGATTCTTAATGAATTCGGAATAACCCATCGGAGATTTGGACTTACCAAAAACCAGATGATATGCATCAGCTAGTGTAGGAAAAAATGGCCTTCACGTCCACAGACCTTGGGACGCGTTCGTGGAGCCTAGGCATCCTAGTGGTTGCATTCATGTGAGCCAGCCACATTCGCCGTGCACACATTTCTGAGGTCCCCTACCGCATTCGTAGCGTTCTAACTCCCTCTTGGACGTGATCGCGGGGCCTTTGCAGCGTTCACGGGGCGCCACCATGTTCGTGAAAAAAGGATTAGGCTAGTCTTTATTTAAAGACCAATCCCATTTCAGCCTTGGTATGAAACTTTCAAAAGTGATTGTTCCCTCACTGTGGCATGAAATTGAGTGATTTGAAGTCCAGCGCATCCTGAACGTTGAGGCTACGTGCGTGGGTGATTAGAAGGTGTTGGGAAACTCTCGTTTGTGGTAAATTCCATGTTTTTGGGACTATTGTAATTCTTTAATTCAAATCTTTTCATGAATTTTGCATGATAGTTGTTGTTTTCTATTCCGAGCCCCGAAGTGTGTTCCATTTTTAACACAAGTTCGGGGTACTTGTTAGGATCTTTTGATAGAGCCAATTCTGGAAATTTCGATGTGGGTCCCATAATTCTAGTTTGACGCTGAAATTGGTCCATTTCCATTTTATGTATTTTTGGTGTCAAAATGACCACATTAATGTTGTGATCCTATTTTTGATAGCGTGGTAGCATTTCGAGGCCATTCGAAAGTGGACAGCTCCAACATTGTGACTTGGAGTGCGCGCGGTCGGCCTATAGGTTGGGTACAACATTCCTTTCTATTAGATTGAGCTTGAATGCGTAAATGTATGTTGATTGGAATGAATTGGGGGCGGGTACCTAGTTGTTATTATTTTCCTTTTCTTAGATACCATGCTTAGGCTTGGCTGACTCAATTTTTGGGTGTAGTACCATGATAGTTGGGGATTGTGTGTATTGTTCCATGTTGTTGTGACTTGATTTTATTGTTGTACTTATTATAGTTGCGCATGTTCGACCTTAGTCTAGTTAGATGAGTGTTTCCTTAGACTTGCTATCATTATGGCCTGTTAGCCGTATCTCTTCTCTAATGTAATTTCAAACAAATTAGATCTATGTAGACCAGAGTAGCAGACTTGAGTTTGATAGGATGAGCCTTAGTTTAGGCATTTTCGCAGCTTTATTGATCCTCTGTTATCTCTCTCTACTTATGTGGCTCTGATGCGTTAGTGGAAGTCTTTTGCTTTCTCGAGCGACTTGGGATTGAGGTGATTTAGGATTGGAGCCTTCTTGTGATTCCTTTTGAGTGGACGCTGTTCCAAGGTAGATTGGTATTAATTGTTGAGATCCTCTTCAGATTCGACATCCCCCCGGGTCACTCTTATTAGCTGGGCGGTGTATTCCCTTAGGAGTGGATTGGCTGGCTGGGCGGCCTTGATATTTAAGATCCTCTTTAGAGTCGATATGCCCCTGGGTCACTCTTGCTAGCTAGGATGGGAGTTGACTGGATGGCTGGGCGGCCTAGATTGATTTGTCACTCTTGCTAGCTAGGTTGGGAGTTGACTGGATTATTTGGTATTTGCGATAACTTGGGCTGGGAGCCTGGATTTCACTTCTCGAGTTCGGATCTTGATACTCTTCTCTCTTGTAGACCAAGCTATTGTGTGTACTTGTCATGCTTATCGGGTCTGTTCGAGTATTATGTAAACTTGGGGACGAGTGTACTTTCTGGGCTTATGGGGTCTAGTTAGGTTTAGTTTAATTGTACTTAGATTTACTTTTGGTATGCTTGTGTGCTCTTTTTCATATCCGCTTTGACCTCCGTTTGTAACTAAATTCTATTTTTCAGATTGTCTTTACCTTTCTTGCTCAGTTGGCCTATGATGCCTACTGAGTACCTTTGTTTGGGTATCCATGCTACACTCTACATCTGTTTCATGATGCAGGTCCTAGTACCAACTACCAACAGTGATTGCTTATGTCATCTACAACTTTTTGGGATCAGAGAAGAGGGTGAGCACATGGCGTCCTGGACTTGCTGGTCTCCTTCAATACATTGTGAAGCCAATCTTTTGCTTTTTAAGACAACTTTTCTTTTGGTCCACTTTTGGGACTTGTACTCTCATTCTATACAACTCTGTACTTGTGACTTCTAGGTTCTGTGAGGGATCCTTTGTGTATTGTTTTGATTTGCTTCTGCTTCTTTCTTGTTTTGTTGCTATCGTATTGTTCTTGTTTACTTCTACCCTTACACTCATAACTTATCATTCTGAGTTACGAGTTAGCTTACCTACTGGTGTGTTATAGTAATTGTCATCATGACTCAAAGAATCGGGTCGTGACAGGAATACAACACTTTGTTCCACAGTAGCAACAACATGTGTTAATCATATATCAGTCATTAAAATTTTACACCAAATTCTTAATCATCAATTCAGTTCTAGGTTCTTTGTTACTAGGTCGATTGAAAGGGTTACGATGAATGTAAACTAAGGACTTCAATTTTGAAAAAGGAGGAGAAAGAAAAATTGAATAAGTAGTATATATTTTTAATTTGATATTCAAAAAATAGAAAAGAAAATTAGTATATGGAGTTCGAAATACTAGTATTTGCACCTTTACCAAAAAATCAAGAATCAAAATGTTCAACACTAATTTTTTTTTCTTATTTACTTGTGTTCTTTTTGTAAGAAAGTAAAAGTTTACTAAATCTGAAATATATTTATGTATTATGATGAAGTTAAATATAATTTTCTATCTATTCAAGGAAGTATGATTATAGTCTGAAATTCAAACAAATTCTCAAGATGTGATTTAGAAGACCGAAAAAATATAAGAAAGTTTTAGCCAAGAAAATACAATTAATGTATATAGCCCGACTTCCTGTTTAGTAGTAGCAAACTATTAGACCCGTAGACTAGCTAAGCGACATCAGTGCTAGCATGTCAAGCACTTGTGCATTGGACTTGTCATGGGTATGTGGAAACAATGCAAATGTGCGGCAAGTGTTGGTGTGCAGCAATGTATTCAAGATGCTGGAGTGTTGGCTATGAAGCTTGGATGTACAATGACTAAGGATTCTGGAGTGTTTGAAAGGCAGACTTAGGAGCAATGATGCTGGAGTGTTGGCAAGGCAGACTTGAGCACAATGAAAACGACATGAGTATGACACATTTGGGGCATACAGGCAAATAGTGGCATCAACAAGGCAAGCTAGCGTGTTGGATTAATAAGGAAAGTCTATGGGGACTAGACGAAGGAAATGCAAGGTAGCGTGCGAGCTTGACAAGGCAAGGATGTATAGACTTGACTATGGCATGACAAGGTCAGATCAGTGTGGGCACGAGTTGGCTGAAATGAGGAAACAAAGCTAAGGCTGGCAATGGGCAGAAAATATCTTAGTATTGGCAAGGGCAATTTTGGCTAAGGCAAATGATTGGCATGTGCGGGGAACATGGGCTGGGCATTTGAATTCGAAATTGTATATGACTTTTAGAATATGACTGTCGTAAATTAGTTTGTTTTAGATTAAATTTCTAATAAGGCATGTGCCAAGCACATGGTCGATTTTAAGTCTTTTTAACACCCATGTGCAGAGATTTTATATGGGGCAGAAATTTGATCGAGTTAATTAGAGTGCGTTCTTTGCATTATTGAATTAGTGAAGCTTCTTCCTTTGTTATGTTGTGATTAATAAAGGTTGGAATTCATTTGGTAAACATTTTGTGTGTTTGTTAAATTAGTACACTGCCTAAAAATGAAAAGAACCAGGGGCGGACCCACATAGTTAGTATCGAGTGCTCGAGCACCCATTGACTCCAGGAAAAAAATTGTATATATATATATATATATAGAAAATATGATAAATACGTTAATTAAAGATAAATAAGCACCCATAGAACAAAAGCAGTCGTGGGTGCGCTGGTTAACGATTGAAATATAACGCGCACGAAGCATGCGGGCGAGTGTTCGATCGAATCCGTCAGCCCCATTTATTTATTTTTTTACTTTTTCCAGCGAATCATGCACCTTTTTTTTTACTTTTCCTTTTTTTAATTAAGGGCTTATTTTACTTCGAATTTTGTACCTGTTTTGACTTTTCCTATTATTAATTAGTTTAGGGTTTCTTTTTTATTTTTAACTTTTCCTATGCTTTAAAACCTTTTTCACTGCCCGCTTTTATGAGATTTTTTCTTTTAACAAAACGATGAAATCATTCTTATTCTTCTTCTTATTTCAAAGAGAAAGCAGCCAACCCAACAACAAACTTCAAGCTCTTTTCTTTTCAAAATCAAAAATACAAAAGCAAGGTAATAAGATTTGATGTTTGATTAAAGTTAGATAATGAAAAAAAGGGTTTGGGGAATTAGGTATTGAGATTTTCATTGCTTGTGGCTAGTACTCTTAAGTCTTAATTCTTAAAATAGATTCCACATACTTTTTTTGTTACTTGATAAATAGATTTAGACTTTAGAGTCTCACATATTTAGTGTTTTGTGATTAAAAATATATTTTTTGAATACTTTTGAAATAAATTTTTTTCTTACCAACTTACTTGATTCAAAAATTAAATTTTAGGATGTATACAAATAACAAATTGTGCAATTGAAAATTTTGTGCTCATTGACTCATTTATTGCTAATTATTGCTTGTGGTGTTGAAAGATCAAATAGATATATTAATTGTTGTTTGGGTTGTTGATAGAAAGTTATAGATTTCAATAAAAATTAATTGAATTATGTGAATTAATTCTATGATAAAATTGATTTTTTTGTAGGAATTTATCTTTGTAAATTGAGATGGATAAGTATGTCACAAGATCGAATATTGGGCATCCAAGTTCCAGCTTTACTCATCCATCTACCGCTTCAACCATAGCTCCGAAAATTCAAAGGAAAACATTTATTTCAGATGTTGATTTAGAATCTCTTGAAGCTGATTCGGGAATTAGAAAGGTCATTGCAGAATATAATCCTAATATACGTGATGATATTAGGAGATATTATATTCTTAAAAAGCCTTGCCAACCTAAGGATCATAAATTTCCTAAAACTAAGTTTGGGAAGGAAATGCGCTAGTTTTTTCCTGATTGGTTTAATGATCGTAAGTGGTTGGAGTATAGCATAACAAAGATGTTGCGTTTTGTTTGTGTTGCTATTTGTTTAAAAATGAATGTGGAAGTCGTGGATATGTGATTGATGCTGCTTTCACAAAGACCGGCTTTAGAGCTTGGAACAAAGCTACTGAAAGATTTAGAGCTCATGTTGGAGATATAAATAGCATCCACAACAAGTGTTTCAACAAGATGCTTGATTTGATGAATCAATCACAGTCAATACGCACTTCCTTTGATAAAAAGTCCAAGAAAGAAAAAAGTGAGTCTCGGCGTCGCATCAGTGCTTCAGTTGATGTGACAAGATTTCTCTTGAAATCAGGATTATCATTCCGTGGACATGATGAGAGTCGATCTTCTTCAAATAGGGGTATTTTTCTTGAATTTTTGCAATGGTATGGAGATATTAATGAAGATGTTGGAAGCATTATTTTAGAAAGAACTCCAAAAAATGAAATGATGTGTTCTCCAAGTATTCAAAAGGATATTGTTGATTCTTGTGCTAAGGAAACAATCAAATCTATTCTTGAAGATTTAGATGGAGATTATTTTGGGATACTAGTCGATGAATCAAAGGATGTATCACACAAGGAGCAAATGATACTTGTTTTGAGATATGTTAACAAAGATAGTGATATAGCGATTTGTTGGTAATATTCATATTAGTGATACATCTTCTTGTTCACTAATGGAAGCAATCTACTATTTTCTTTTAGATCACTCATTAAGTCCATCCCAAATACGTGGGAAAGTTTATGATGGAGCTAGCAATATGAAAGGACATCTAAATGGTCTTAAAACTTTGATTTTGAATGAGACTCCATCGACATATTGCATTCATTGTTCTGCCCACCAATTGCAGTTAACACTAGTAGTGGCTCTTGCAAAGAAGGATTCAAATGTAGATGAATTTTTTTTCTTAGTTACTAATGTGTTAAATATTGTTGGAGCATCTGTTAAGCATAAGGATTTACTTCGGAAACACCAAGCTGAACAGTTAGAGGAGTTGCTCAGATTAGGGGAAGTGCATACTGGGCGACGATTAAATCAAGAACGTGGGCTTCAGCGGCCAGGTGATACTCATTGGGGTTCTCATTATGGAACGTTAGATAGTCTTATTGTTCTATTTTCATGAGTTATTCATGTGCTCGAATTTACTGGATGTGAGTGTCTAAACTATACTGATAGACTTCTTGCTAAAACTCTTGTGGATATGATTAAGAAGTTTGATTTTGCCTTTATGCTGCACTTGATGTAGAAAGTTCTTATGATGACAAATGAATTGAGCTCCTCATTACAAAGGATGGATCAAGATATTGTCAATGCTATGGCATTTCTTGCTCTTACAAAGCAAAGATTACAAAATATGAGGAATAATGAATTCGAATCATTAATGGATGATGTCTCTTCTTTTTGTGATAAACATGATATAGTCATTCCGGAGATGGATGCTAGCTACTTTCCTGGGAAGTCAAAATGTAAAGCTCTTGATGTTACATATTCTCATCATTTGCGTGTTGAAATATTTTATGTTGTTATTGGTTTGCATCTTCAAGGGCTTAATAATCGTTTTGATGCTGTGAGTACTGACTTACTTCTCAGTATGGCTAGTTTGAATCCAGTTAATTCATTTGGTAGTTTTGATAAGGGCAAGATAATGAGATTGACTGAATATTATATGAATGAGTTTGACAGCAACAAGTTTCGGGATCTCAATTTTCAGCTTGATAGCTTTATAGTTTATGCTCGTGGTTATGACAAGAGGTTCTTCAACTTGAAGGAAATTAGTGATCTTGCTAAAGTATTGGTCAAGTCAGATCTGCGTCAAACTTGGCCACTTGTTTATTTGCTTATCAAGTTGACTCTCATTCTTTCTGTTGCTATTGTTTCTGTGGAACGAGCTTTCTCATCCATGAAGTACATTAAAAATGAACTTCGTAATAGTATTGGTGATGAATTTTTGAATGGTTGTTTAGTTTGCTATGTAGAGAGTAAGATATTTGCAAATATAAGCAATGATGCTATTATTTATCGTTTTCAACATATGAAAAGTTGTTGAGCACAATTATGACTCTAAGACTAGAAGTCTCTTTTTGTAATGATAATATTACTAGTAGGTCAATGTGACTTATAACTAGAGGTTGTTTTTGATGATGATAATATCAATCGTTGTTTTATTTTTTTTACTTTTTTGTATTAAAGAGTTTGAGTTAGTATACATTTACTTTTTTATTAAAGAGTTTGAGTTAGTATACATTTACTTTTTTATTAAAGAGTTTGAGTTAATATACATTTACACTATGTGATTGCTAACAGGTTTATGTTAAAGGAAATGAGCACCCACAATCTTTAAATCCTAGATCCGCCACTGAAAAGAACAGTCTAAGGGTCAGACAAATTTGAGAGTATTTGATTGGCTGAAGTTTGCAAGCGTTGTAAACTGTCATGCGGTGGTGTTTGAGTGAAAAACCACCCTTGTATCACAAACTATGGTTAAAATCACATATCCATCATTAAAACTTTATACATGATTCTTTATCATTAAATCAGTGCTAACTTCATTGTCACAATGTTAGTTGAAAAAGTAAAGGTAAATGAAAACTAAGGATTTCATTCTCAAAGTATGAGGAAAAAAAAAAACCTCACAAATAGTATTTTCAATTTGAAATTAAAATAATAAAAAAAGGAGGTTAGTAGTTCATGATCTAAATATTGGTATTGCATCTACACCCAAAAATCATGAATCAAAATCTTCAACACTAATTTTTCTTCCTTAATTACTTTTATTTCTTCAGTAAGAAAGTCAATGTTAACTTAATCTGAAATATGTTTAGATATTATAGTGAAGCTATATGTGAATTCATATATATTCAAGGAAGTACAATTTTATAGACACAAATTCTAATTTTTTTCAGAATTTGATTTAAAAGATCCAAGAAAATATAAGGAAGAAAAATTAGAAAGGAAAACTATAGTGAATATATATAACCCAACTATCTGTTCAGTAGTATCAAAATATGGCTAAATCATACATGTGAATAAACTTTATTCCAGACTCTTAATATCACGATCCCGATTGCCGTGATTGGAACCCACACTAACCCTCTGGTGGAAGAACCATTATTACAACCCAACTAAGCAATTTAAAGAAAACTAAGCATTTAAAGATACAGAAGCAGGTTTAACTGACTAAATAAAATACAGAGTTTTCATAAACTCCGAGGGTCTAACAAAACAACTATTGCGGAAATTCAACCCCTAGAACTGAAAGTCATTGTACCAAAACTCTGTTTAACCAACAAGTCTAAGAAAAAGGGGTGCAACCCCGAAAGCTAAACATAACAACCTAAACAGATAGTCCGAGTCTGAAAAGAGTGGACTAAACAAAAGAAGGATCCACGACAGCCTAAAAGAACTGGCTCACCCTTGAATCCAATCGCGATCAATAATCTTCTAACTGAGGTCTGTCAGTAGCTGCCTGAAGATGCCATGTACTCAACAAAGAAGAGCAAATGTAGTATCAGTACACGAAACTACGGTGTACTGGTAGGATCACGTGGCTACTCCTGTAAGCACAATATACATAAGAAACTACAACATAATAAGCACACATATACATAATGCACAATAGAATCATCATTTTAGGAGCAACGTACAATTTCCCAATAACCATGACAGGTAAATACATATGTTACAACCACAAGTGGTTCTTTTATGGAACCGACATCCAAACAGTTAGTGTGTTGGAACGTGACACACGATCCAATATACATGTGTCATAATGTCACACTCGATCTAATATATGTGTCGAAACTTGACACCCGATCCAATAAATGTGTCAAAACGTGACACCCGATCTTGTCAACACAATCACACTCATAATGAACAATACGCATAGTCATACAATCAAGTAATAGGTTCATGGCATGTATTGTGCACACATAATTATTTCATTAGATTTTATTCACATTTCCCTGTTCACATACATGCACACATAAAATGAAGCAATTAACCAACATATATCACACAACAGGAAATCAAACCATCACTTACCTCGAAACCAAGCTTGATTACTTCTAAGACACTTGAGTCTTCCCTTTCCAAAGTCCTTTAGCTTGTTCTTGGTTTAGAAATAAGTAATTAATGCAAGGATCAATAAACAAGGACTAATTTCCTCGAATAATAATCAAACTATCAATCCAAGGCTAAATCCAAGATCCTAATACTCAACTAGGGTTTTTCTCACTATCTACTTCAGTCCAAAACCCTCATCCAATGAGAATTACCCAAGATTTTAAGTTCTAGGAATCGAAATATGGATTGGGGAGTAATTAACTTACCTTTAGCGCTTGAAATTGTGGAAAATTGTCAAGAATCGGCCCGGGTCATCCCTTAGCTCTTAAGAACGAAGTTTTGCATAAAATAACAAAATTGAAGTTTTTCCCTGACTTAACTCGCGAATTGCTCGCCACGGTGGACCCCATCCCGCCATAGCGGTCCCGCCCTCACATAACTAATCCTACCCAATGGCTTGCACGGAGAATGAACCTCGTAATTTGAGTTTCAAGATCCCATTTCACAACACCCCTTCAAACCGGAAGTTTCTAAAACTACCCTTTCACGCCAAGATCAGTTTCAGGAGTTCTACTCGCCGAATTCAATTCTGTAAAGACATACAGGCTCCTTAACGTCTTGGATATCCACTCATGTGGTCAAATTCACAATTAAATCTCCCATTCATTTCCAAATTTCTCTAGACCTCACCTGACTCAGATTTCATTTAAGTTTGGCCTAGGCTAGAAATTTCCAAGTTACTACTCAGAAGTTTTTTGGCCCAAATTCTTTCCCCATTGGCTTTTCCATAACGACGGGAATAGGTCGTTACAATAGATACCAATTTACCCGTCACTCGTCTCTGAGTGACAAACTAGGAGAAAAAGGGCTAAGGCAAGAGTGGAGTAGTACCTAAATCGTCGAATAACTGGGGTTACTTGTCTCTCATGTACTTTTTGGTTTCCTAGGTAGCTTCCTTAACCGGACGATGCTTTCACTAAACTTTCACGGACGTTTTCTCCCTGGTCCTTAGCTTCTGGACATCATGATCAAGAATTACAAATGGTTCTTCCTCATACTGAAGGTCTTTATCTATCAAATCTGAGTCCCACTCTATGATGTAATCTACGTCCCTGTGATACTTCTTCATGGATACATGAAACACTTGATGAACTTCAGATAGGCTAGGCGGTAAATCCAACCTATAAGCCACTGTCCCTACACAGTCAAGAATCTCAAATAACCCGATGTATCGAGGACTAAGCTTGCCCTTCTTGTCGAATCTCATCAACCCTTTTATGGGTGACACTTTAAGAAGAACTTTCTCACCAGCTTGAAATGTCATGTCCCTTACCTTACGATCTGCATACTTTTTTTGTCGACTCTGAGCTGCTAGAAGCTTAGTTTGGATGCTTCTTACTTTATCCTGAGCATCCTTCACCAAATTAATCCCCAAAGGTTTCACATCTCTAGCCTCCAACCACCCTATGGGTGATCTACATCCCCTCCCATAAAGTTCCTCGAATGGTGCCATGTCAATGCTGGAGTGGTAACTGCTATTATAGGAAAACTCACACAAAGGTAGGAACTTATCCCAATGCATTCCAAAGTCAATCACACATGCCCTCAACATGTCCTCTAACACTTGAATAGTCCTCTCTGACTACCTATCCTTCTGTGGATGGAAAGTTGTGATAAAAGTAAGTTGAGTATCCAACTCCTCATGTAATTTTCCCTAAAACTTGGATGTGAACTGCGTACCACGTTCCGAGATGATATAAAGGGGAACCCCATGCAACCTCACTATCTCTTTCACATAAACCTTAGCCAACTGCTAAGCATTATAGTCTACTTTGATTGGAATGAAGTGGGCTCAGTCTTTCAACCACCACTCAAATGGAGTCAAACTTTCCCAAGGTCTTGGAAAGACCAACCACGAAATCCATAGCTATCATTTCTCATTTCCATTCCGAAATTGGCATTTGTTGAAGTAACCCTGCAGGACTTTGGTGCTCATACTTTACCTGTTGACAGCTTTGTCACTTAGCCACAAAATCAACTATGTCTTTCTTTATGTCAGGCCACCAATAAAGCCATTTCAAATCTTGGTACATCTTGGTCACACCTGAATGAATGGAATACCGCGAACCATGAGATTTGGTCAACATTTTCTGAATCAAGTCATCCACTCAGGGAACACAAATTCTTCCCTTAAAACTGAGCACACCATCCACATCAAGAGTCACATCTTGTGCCTTTCCAGAGACTGTCTTCTTTCTGAGCTCATTTAAACCCTCATCCTCAAATTGTTTGGCCTTGATCTCCTCAATGAAAGTAGGTCTAACCTCAATGCTGGCTAACACCCCATCTTTTTCTGAGATGCCCAACTGCATGAACTTAGACTCCAAGGTTTGAATCTCTTTGGCAAAAGGTCTCTTGGACACACCCAAGCAAGCTAGACTACCCATACTCACCGCCTTCTGGCTTAATGCGTCTGCCACCACGTTAACCTTACCCGGATGATACTAGATGGTAACATCGTAATCCTTGAGTAACTCCACCCACCTTCGCTGTCATAGATTCAGGTCCTTCTAAGTGAATACATGTTGTAGACTACGATAGTCAGTAAAAAACTCACACTTGACACCATAAAGATAATGTCGCTAGATCTTGAGGGTAAACACTACCGCTACTGACTCCAAGTCATGTGTCAGGTAACTCCTATCATGCACTTTCAGCTGCCGCGATGCATAAGCTATAACATTCTTATCCTACATCAACAAAACACCCAAACCCGAATGTGAAACATCACAATAAACAATGAAATATTTACCTTGAATAAGTGTTGTTGTCAGAAGGGTCTTAAGCTTTTGGAAGCTCTCTTCACACTTGTCAGCCCACTCGAAAGGCACCTCCTTCTTAGTCAGCCTTTTCAAATGTGTAGATATAGAAGCAAAGTTTTTCACAAACCTATGATAGTAGCTGGCGAGCCCCACAAAACTCCTAACTTCAGTCACAGAGCTAGGCCTGACCCAATTCTTGAATATTTTGATCTTTTGGGGATCTACCATTACCCCTTATTTTGAAACCACATGCCCCAAAGAGGAAACTGAAGACAACCAGAACTCACACTTGAAAATTTTGGCATACAACTTTTGTTTTCCAAGGACACCTAAAATAAGATGAAGATTTTCGGCATGCTCTTCCTTACTCTTCAAATAAACCAAAATGTCAACAATTAAGACAATACCAAAAGAATCTAGGAACGGTTTGAACACGCCATTCATCAAACTCACGAAGGTTATAGGCGAATTGGACAACCCAAACGACATTACTAAGAACTCATAGTTCCCATAGCGGGTCCTAAATATTGTTTTGGGTACATCCTCAAGCCTAATCTTTAACTGATGGTAACCAGACCTTAGATCAAGCTTAGAGAAAATTGACGCACCCTGAAATTGGTCAAAAAGATCATCTATCTGAGGTAACAGATATTTATTTCGAATGGAGACCCTATTCAACTACCGGTAGTCTATGCACATCCTCATGCTACCATCTCCCCACAAGGAAACACTAGGACAGATGAAACCTTTTTCAAGAAGCTCCTGGATTTGAGCTTTGATCTCCCTTAATTATGTCGGAGCCATGCGATAAAGAGGAATGGAGATGGGGTGACTGTCCGATTCCAAGTCAATGCAGAAATCTATATCTCTATCAGGAGGCATACCATGCAAATAGGTAGGAGACAGTTCTTTGAACTCAGACACTATGGGAATAGACTCAATAGAGGGAGACTCAACATCAATATCCCAAATATAAGCCAACTATGCTAAACACCCCTGCCACACCAGCTTTCTTTCCCGAACGAAAGATATGACCTTAGTTGACTTAGACTTGTACAGCCTTTTCCACTCTAACTTTTCCCTACCCGGGATTTCTAAAGTCACAAACTTAGCATTATAGTTAAGCACAACATAATAGGGGGACAACCAAGTCATGCCTAAGATTATATCAAAGTCAGTCATATCTAGAATCATCAAGTCAGCCCAAGTCTGAAAACCCATAAACAAAACAGAACAAACACGATACACATGGGTGACTATGATAAACTCTCCAACTTGGGTTAAAACTTGGAGGGGGCATCAAGTATATCACAAACCACATCAAATCTCAAGGCAAACTGAACTGACACATATGAATAAGTAGAACCCGGATCAAACAAAACAATTGCCATCCGGTCACAGACAAGAATAGTACATGTGTTCACTGCATCAGACACCTCAGCCTCAGTCTTGCTCGAAAAGGCATAAGACTGAGCCCTGTCATCTTGACATGCCACCTCATTGCCTAGCTTCACCGCTCCCCTACCTGTAGTACCATTTCCCCGGCCTCCACGATCTTGCTGATTTCCTTCTCGCCCACCTTGTGGACGTCCTCTACCATTGCTACCATTGTCCGCTGGTGCCACTACTCTAGTCTGCTATTATACGAGGTCAGATATGCGTGGATGGGGACAATGTCTCCTCATATGCCCAAGTTCTCCACAGTTGTAACACACTTAATAACTTAACCAAGTAAGCATCATTACTAGTGTAATAGTCATATCATGATCCTCTTTGATATACACTCAATCTAGGAAATCGTAGTAGAGATTCTAACCTCAATTGTCGCAACATAATTTCATCATTTACTAAGCAACCCATACATGTTATGACAACAATACTAAATGCATTTTTTTCAAAGTAATGATGTTCGTTATCTAGTCGTCCCTTACAAAACTTCTTGAATGTTGTCACCTTGGAAAAGATTTCTAACTTCACCCCCTTCTACCTCCGTCACAAAATCAACCACTTCTTGAAAAGAGTTTGCTGAAGCAACCACCTATAAGCTTGAATCTGCAAATCTGACCTTAATCCTTTCACAAAGCGACAAATTTTCTCTTTTAGACCAAGTCAAAGTGGGGTACAAAACTTCTTGAATGTTGTCACCTTGGAAAAGACTTCTGACTTCATCCCCTTCTACCTCCATCACAAAATCAACATTTCTTGAAAAGATTTTGCTGAAGCAACCACCTATAAGCTTGAATCTGCAAATCTGGCCTTAATCCCTTCACAAAGCGACAGATTTGCTCTTTTAGACTAAAGCAAAGTGGGGTACAAAACTTCTTGAATGTTGTCACTTTGGAAAAGTCTTCTGACCTCACCCCCTTCTACCTTCATCACAAAATCAACCACTTCCTGAAAAGATTTTGCTGAAGGAACCACCTATAAGCTTGAATTTGCAAATCTGACCTGAATCCCTTCACAAAGCGATGAATTTGCTCTTTTAGACTAAAGCAAAGTGGGGTACCATTGCTCTATATTCAGGAACTCATCTCTCCTCCTATCTCTCAAAGTTCAGGGTATATACTTCTCCATAAAGAAAACTATAAAATATTTCCCAAGTCATGAGTAGTGCATTTACTAGTCGGCACTGAACATGAGATAACCACCACATTTTGGTATCTCCCTTGAACTGGTATATCATAAATTCAACACCAAATCGCTCTACCATATCCATCTTATGAAGTAAATCATGACAATCAACACGAAAATCATAAGGATTTTCTGATTCAGTACCCACGAATAATGGGGATCTCAACTTTAAGAACTTATTAAAAGATTATGTTGGTCACTAGTCTTTACATGCCCACATTGAATCGAGGAAACAAGCTTATTTGGAAGGACATATCCTTTCTTGCTATGGTTGGTGTTACCATTTTTGTTGCTCTAGTTCTAACCATAGAGAGAAGGAGGAAATCTACCAATTTGAATCACCAGATACCAATTGGAATCAAGTAATAACACAAAAGGATAAAAAGATAGAGAGATTTCCTAAAGAAATGTAGCCTCTCGAAGAAAAATACAGATGTCTCGGTACTTTTCCACAAGACTCTACAAGATTCGTTTTAGTACAATGAGATCAACGAACCTAGGGCTCTCATGCCAAATTTATCACGATCCAGACCGTCGTGATTGATACCCACACTAACCGTCCAGTGGGAGAACCATTACTATAACCCAACTAAGCAATTTCACGAAAACTAAGCATTTAAAGATACGAAAGTAGGTTTAAATAACTAAATAAAATTTGGAGTTTAGTCTAACAAAACAACTATTGCGGAAATTTATCCCCAAGAACTGAAAGTCATTGTACCAAAACTCTATTTAACCAACAAGTCTAAGAAAAAGGGGTGCAACCCCGAAAACTAAGCATAACAACCTAAGTCTGAAAAAAGTGGACTACACAAAAGAAGGATCCACGACAGCCTGAAAGAAGTGGCTCACCCTTGAATATGGTCATGGTCAATAATCTTCTAACTGAGGTCTGTCAGTAACCGCCTAAAGATGCCCTGTACTTAACAAAGTAGAGCAAGTGCAGTATCAGTACATGAAACCACGGTGTACTGATAGGATCACGTGGCTACTCCTGTAAGCACAATATACACAAGAAATTGTAACACAGTAAGAACACATATACATAATGCACAATTCAACCATCATATCATGAGCTACGTACAATTTCCCAATTACCATGACAGGTAAATACAAATGTAACAATCATAAGTGGTTCTCTCATGGAACCCACATCCAAATAGTTAGTGTGTCGGAGCGTGACACCCGATCAAATATACATGTGTTAAAACGTGACACCTGGTCCAATATATGTGTCAAAACATGACACCCGATCCAATATATGTGTCGAAACGTGACACTCGATCCAGTCAGCACAACCACAGACACAATCACACCCATAATAAATAATATCATAGTCATACAATCAAGTAATAGGTCCATGGCATGTATTGTGCACACATAATCATTTCATTATATTTGATTCACATTTCCCTATTCACATATATGCACACATACAATGAAGCAATTAACTAGCATATATCACACAACGGGAAATCAAACCATCATCTACCTCGAAACCAAGCTTGATTACTCCTAAGACACTTGAGTCTCCCCTTTCTGATGTCCTTTAACCTTTTCTTGTTCTATAAACAAGTAATTAACACAAGGATCAATAAAGAAGGCCTCATTTACCCGGATAATAATCAAACTATCAATCTAAGACCAAACCCAAGATCCTAATACTCAACTAGGGCTTTTCCCACCATCAACTTCAGGCCTAAACCCTCCCCCAACGATAATTACCCAAGATTATAAGTTCTAGGAATCGAAATACGGATTGGGGGAGTAATTAACTTACCTTTAGAGCTAGAAATTGTGGGAAAATGTCAAGGAAGTTTTACAAAAAATAACGAAATTGGAGTTTTCCCCAAACTTAACTCGCTACTTGCCCGCCACACCGGACCCCATCCCTCCATAGTGGCCCCACCCTGGCGGAATTAATCCGGCCCCAGCGGCTTGCACGAAAACAGAACCTCGGAATTTGAGTTCCAAGCTCCCATTCACAACACACCTTCAAACCGGGACGTTCTAAAACTACCCTTTCATGCCAAGATCATTTTCGGGAGTTCTACTCGCCCGAATTCAATTTCGTAAAGTCGTACATGCTCCTTAATGTCTTGGCTATCTACTCATATGATCAAATTCACAATTAAATCTCCCATTCATTACCAAATTTCTCTAAACCTCACCTGACTCAAATTTTATCTACGTGCCTAGGCTAGAAATTTCCATGCTACAACTCAGAAGATTTCGATCATGATGTGATTTAAAATACAAGACAAAAGAAAATATAAAGAAAAATTTTAGCAAGGAAAGCTATAATTAATGTATATAGCCCAAAATAATATTTTTTAAATTGTTTTCTCCAAATCATAAAATGTTAGAAGGACTTCATATTTGAAAAAGGAGGAAAAAAGTAACTTCATAAATAGTATTTCTAATTTAATATTCAAAAAATAGAAAATGGTGATTTAAATATTGGTATTTTGGCCTTCACCAAAAAATCATGAATCAAAATCTTCATCACTAATTTTTTTCTCCTTGTATACTTGCGTTCTCTTGGTCAGAAAATCAAAGTTACCTTAATCTGAAATATCTACTAGATATTAAGATTAAGTCAAATGTAAATTTCTATCTGTTCAAGAAAGTACCATTATAGTTAGAAATTTAAAGCTTTTTTCGATGAGGATGTGAATTAAAATATAAGACAAAAGAAAATGTAAAGAAAATATGTAGCACAGAAAGTTATAATTAATATATATATATATATATATATAGCTCAAAATAATATTTAAAAAATTATATTCTCTAGATTATAAAATATTGGAAGGACTTCATATTTGAAAAATTAGGAAAAAATAACTTCATAAATAGTATTTTTAAATTAATATTCAAAAAATAGAAAATGATGATTTGAATATTGGTATTTTCACCTTCACTAAAAAATCATGAATCCAAAATCTTCATCACTAAGTTTTTTCCTTATTTACTTGTGTTCTTTTGGTGAGAAAATCAATGTTAACTAAATCTGAAATATATTGTAGATATTAAGACTAAGTCAAATATAAATTCCTATCTATTCAAGAAAGTATTATTATAGTTAGAAATTTAAAACTTTTCTCGATCAGGATATGATTTAAAATACAAGACAAAAAAAAAATATAAAGAAAAAATTTAACAAGGAAAGTTATAATTAATGTATATACCCCAAAATAATATTTTTAAGATTCGTGAATCAAACTCTTTATTACTAATTGTTTTTCCTTATTTTCTTGCATTTTTTTTGGTCAGAAAATTAAAGTTAACTAAATCTGAACTATATTGTAGATATTAAGACTAAGTCATATGTAAATTCCAATCTATTCAACAAAGTACCATTATAGTTAGAAATTTAAAGATTTTCCTGGTCAGGATGTGATTTAAAATACAAGACAATAGAAAATATAAAGAAAAAATTTAGCAAGGGATGTTATAATTAATGTATATATCCTAAAATAATATTTTAAAATTATATTCTCTATATTATAAGAAGTTGGAAGGACTTCATATTTAAAAAAACAAGGGCGGGGGGGGGGGGGGGATAACTTCATAACTAGTATTTTTAATTTAATATTCAGAAAATAGAAAATGATGATGTGAATATTGGTACTTGCCCCTTCACTAAAAAATCATGAATAAAACACTATTGTTTTTCCTTATTTACTTGCATCTTTTTGATCAGAAAATCAAAGTAAACTAAATATAAAATATATTGTAGAGATTAAGACTAAGTCAAATGTAAATTCCTATCTATTCAAGAAAGTACCATTATAGTAAAAAAATTAAAACTTTTCTCAATTAGGATGTGACTTAAAATACAAAACACAAGAAAATATAAAGAAAAAAATTAGCATAATATTATAATTAATGTATCTAGATTAAAATTATATTTTTAAAATTATACTCTCCAAATTATAAAAATTTGGAAAATTTAAAGTATATTTAAAAATTAACCACAGTAAGGTTCCACTAGACCCCTTCCCCTCGCCCTACCCCAACTATATAAGGTCAAATAAAGGGCTAGGCCAAACCTAAAAAAATGCTTTACATTTAGAAAAAAACAAAACCATTTCTACCTTTTTTTTGTCTGTTCTCAAAAATTTATTTTTACCAATCAAATTATAGATTCCTCTAGGGTTTGATCAACACTTTATGGTATCTAGAAGCAAAAGAAAGAAATTCTTTTGGGAAATGCAACAACAAATCACTCTATGTGGTTCACCTTTCCTTTCTTTTGTAGGTAAACTATTTCTACTCAGATGTTTTTATGTTGTTTTATGCATGGCTTCATTCAGATTATTGTAACTATTTTCTATAGTTATTTTAGTGATGAAGATTATTTATGCATTGATTTATATCTACATGCTATATATTTGTATGTGTATGTTGTCTGTGATCATGTATTAATATCCCTTTCATTTTTCTTTTGAATCTATGTTGGTAGATCGATTCATGTCGAATACTTTTGGTTTCTGAAGCTTTGATTGTGAGATTAATGTTTTAGATTATGTGATAAAGGTTTTTACTGATAAGGAAAAAGTGCCATATTTGAAGTCTAACATAAAATTCTGTAACTTTAATAAAAGAAAAGAGATTTTTAGAATCACTTTTAAATGATTTAAGAATGAAGATTTAGGATGTCTATTTGAGTTATTTAAATTTTCTTAAGTTTCAGAGAAAATAATTAATATAGAAATTATTTTTTTATTACAAAACAATCAACGTAGAGAATTCATACGCCCAACCCTAACTCATTTGTCTCGAGTCCCCCAACCCCCACCACCACTCACCCCACAATTATATTACAAGAAAAGGGTGTGACCACACCAAAATGTTTGGGGTGGTCTTGGTATTGAGGATCTAAGGATCTTTAACATGACACTCTTAAGAAAATGGTTATGGAGATTTGGGGAGTGGTAAATGCTTTTTGTATAAGGGTCATTGCGGAGAAATGTGGGCCTTTGGAGGTGGCAAGGTCTCTTCTCGTGTGTACCTCTTTTCATTTTGAATTACACTAGTTCCTGATTATTTTCAAGATTTTTCTAATGTTAATTACTGTATTGAGATTTTTGAGATGAAAGATAATGGCTTTAACTGTAGTGAGTCATTGGTGATTATCGGATTTCAAGTATTGGTGAATAGTTTGTCTGCTATAGAACTTTCGATGGAATCACTCAAAATAGCAAATCACTGCATATCTCTTGTACAATTCGTGGTATCAAAAACTTATAACTCGACCGCATTTTTGATTCATGAATTGTACGAGAAATACAATCATATAGTTTTATGACTAATTCCATAGAAACCTATGCAGCATACAGACTAATCACCCATACTCGAAAACCAATAGTTATCAGTGATCCACTACAACTAAAGTCATTATCCTTTTATTTTCCTTAAAAATTTCAATGCAGTTATTATCATTAGAAAATCTAGAAAATAATCTGAAACTGTTGCAGTTCCAGATGGAAAGAAAGCCACACAAGAAAAGATCTCACAATTCCTCACTACATTCTTTACTAGAGAATAAATTGTATACTAAAACCAAGTCATCATGCTCACTCCACTTTATGGGCATATATACATGAGCACCAGATCTACGTAGAATCAGGCCAGAACTAACCAGATTTTGCAAATATAGGGGTTTCTCTCAAGGGCGTAGCCACGCTAGGTTCAGTTGGACACCCTTCGTCGGAAAATTACATCGGTTACATAAGTAAATACTACTTTAAATGCTTAAATTAGATGTTTTAGACACCCTTGAAACAATAAACTTTCTTAGCCTAGTGGTTTCAAACATTAACTTGGAGTCAATGCGCTACATGTTGCGCTATGATTCAATTCCCTTTGGCTGCCTTTTTTTTTAACATTTTCAAAAGAGGTCCTAATTAATTTCTTAATTGTAGTTAATAAATATATTATTTTCTAAAACAATTCAAAAAAATTAACTTAAAGATTTAGGGGGATAAAAACCCCAGAAGCTAAATGAATTTTTAATCACTTTGTTTTTCTTTAAAAATTTAAATAAAATATAAAAGTAATCATTTAATTTAAAGTTAATAAAAATCCTTTTTTTTTTTCTTTCTATAAAGCTATTAAAAGTGAAAAGGCTCCATTAAAAATTTCTTTTAATATAACTCATTCGATTTTACTCTTTA
This sequence comes from Solanum commersonii, assembly GCA_029007595.1. Lineage (NCBI taxonomy): Eukaryota > Viridiplantae > Streptophyta > Magnoliopsida > Solanales > Solanaceae > Solanum > Solanum commersonii. The sequence continues at coordinate 10,610,866 of JAJTWQ010000003.1, read as the reverse complement.
TTTTTCATGTGTCGTTGTTATTTATCAGAGGTTCGTGCAATCTTGAAGAATAAAAGTGATTTCATTCTAAACTGAATTTTCTCCCATTTTTTTCCATTCACTACCAATTAAATAAACATGCACATTAAAGCTAAATGTTATTTAGGTTGATTTTAATTTTTTTGGTATATTTTTCAATTAAAAAAATTATCATTAACGTTACGAAGTTTTATTTACAAAATTTCCGTGCACTTATTCGTTTAATTATTTTTATTACCTATAGGATTTTTGGGCCCCCTTCATTAAATTTCTAGTTACGCCAACTTTGTCTCGATCCAGAACGACGTGATTGGGACCCATACTAACCCTCCGGTGGAAGAACCATTACTATAACCCAACTTAGCAATTTAACAAAAACTAAGCATTTAAAGATACGGAAGTAGGTTTAAATAACTAAATAAAATACGGAGTTTAGTCTAACAAACAACTATTGCGGAAATTCAACCCCTAGAACTGAAAGTCATTGTACCAGAACTCTGTTTAACCAACAAGTCTAAGGAAAATGGGTGCAACCCCGAAAACTAAGAATAACAGCCTAAGTCTGAAAAGAGTGGACTACACAAAAGCAGGATCCATGACAGCCTAAAAGAATTGGCTCACCCTTGAATCCGGTCATGATCAATAATCTTCTAACTGAGATCTGTCAGTAACCGCCTGAAGATGCCTTGTACTTAACAAAGTAGAGCAAGTGCAGTATTAGTACACGAAACCACGGTGTACGATAGGATCACGTGGCTACTCTTGTAAGGACAATTTACACAAGAAATTACAACACAGTAAGCACACATATACATAATGCACAATTCAATCATCATTTTAGGAGCAACGTACAATTTCCCAATAACCATGAAAGGTAAATACAAATGTAACAATCCCAAGTGGTTCTCTCATGGAACCCACACCTAAACAGTTAGTGTGTCAGAGCGTGACACCCGATCCAATATACATGTGTCGGAACATGACACCTGGTCCAATATATGTGTCAGAACGTGACTCCCGATCCAATATATGTGTCGAAACGTGACACCCGAACCAGTCAGCACAACCACAGTCACAATCACACCCATAATGAACAATATCACAGTCATACAATCAAGTAATAGGTCCATGGCATGTATTGTGCACACATAATCATTTCATTAGATTTGATTCATATTTCCCTATTCACATATATGCACACATACAATGAAGCAATTAACTAGCATATATCACACAACGGGAAATCAAACCATCATCTACCTCGAAACCAAGCTTGATTACTCCTAAGACACTTGAGTCTTCCCTTTCTGATGTCCTTTAGCTTTTCTTGGTCTATAAACAAGTAATTAACACAAGGATCAATAAAGAAGGCCTCATTTACACAGATAATAATCAAACTATCAATCTAAGGCCAAACCCAAGATCCTAATACTCAACTAGGGCTTTTCCCACCATCAACTTCAGGCCAAAACCCTCCCCCAACGATAATTACCCAATATTATAAGTTCTAGGAGTCGAAATACGAATTGGGGGAGTAATTAACTTACCTTTAGCGCTAGAAATTGTGGAAAACTGTCCAGAATCACATTGGTTTGTCCCTTAGCTCTTAAGAACGAAGTTTTACAAAAAATAATGAAATTGGGATTTTTCCCAAAATTAACTCGCGACTGGCCCGCCACGACGGACCCCATCCCTCTATAGTGGCCCCACCTTGGTGGAATTAATCCAGCCCCAGCGGCTTGCACGAAAACAGAACCTCGGAATTCGAGTTCCAAGCTCCCATTCACAACACACCTTCAAACCAGGACGTTCTAAAACTACCCTTTCATGCCAATATATGTTTCGGGAGTTTTACTCGCCCGAATTCAATTTCGTAAATTCGTACATGCTCCTTAATGTCTTGGCTATCTACTCATATGATCAAATTCACAATTAAATCTCCCATTCATTACCAGATTTCTCTAAACCTCACCTGACTCAAATTTCGTCTACGTGCCTAGGCTAGAAATTTCCATGTTACTACTCAGAAGTTTTCTGGCACAAATTCTTTCTCCATTGGCTTTCCATAATGACGTGAACATGTCGTTACGCTTAATCATCCACTCATTACTTATAACTTCTTTGTCTAGTATGTTAATTGAAAAAGATAAGGTAAATAAAAAATAAGGACTTCATATTTAAAAAAAGGAGGAAAAAAATAAGTTCATGAATAATATTATTAATTTAATATTCAAAAAAATAGAAAATGTCGATTTAAATATTGGTATTTGCACCTTCACCAAAAAATCATGAATCAAAATCTTCATCACTAATTTTTTTTTTCTTATTTTGGTCAGAAAATCAAAGTTAACTAAATCTAAAATATATGGTAGATATTAAGACCATGTCAAATGTAAATTCCTATCTATTCAAGAAAGTACCATTAAAGTTACAAATTTAAAAAATTTCTCGATCATGATGTGATTTAAAATACAAGACAAAAGAAAATATAAAGAAAAATTTTCGCAAGGAAAGTTATAATTAATATATATGGTCCAAAACAATATTTTTAAAATTAGTTTCTCCAAATCATAAAATGTTGGAAGGACTTCATATTTGAAAAAGGAGGAAAAAAGTAACTTCATAAATAATATTTCTAATTTAATATTCAAAAAATATAAAATGGTGATTTAAATATTGGTAGTTGCACCTTCACCAAAAAATTATGAATCAAAATCTTCATCACTAATTTTTTTCTCCTTGTTTACTTGCGTTCTCTTGGTCAGAAAATCAAAGTTACCTAAATCTGAAATATCTTCTAGATATTAAGATTAAGTCAAATGTAAATTTCTATCTATTCAAGAAAGTATCATTATAGTTAGAAATTTAAAACTTTTTTCGATGAGGATGTGAATTAAAATATAAGACAAAAGAAAATGTAAAGAAAAATGTAAGCATGGAAAGTTATAATTAATCTATATAGCTCAAAATAATATTTAGAAAATTATATTCTCTAGATTATAAAATGTTGGAAGGACTTCGTATTTGAAAAATGAGGAAAAATTTACTTCATAAATAGTATTTTTAATTTAATATTCAAAAAATAGAAAATGATGATTTGAATATTGGTATTTTTCCCTTCACTAAAAAATCATGAATCCAAAATCTTCATCACTAATTTTTTTCCTTATTTACTTGTGTTCTTTTGGTGAGAAAATCCAATGTTAACTAAATCTGAAATATATTGTAGATATTAAGAGTAAGTCAAATATAAATTTCTATCTATTCAAGAAAGTATTATTATAGTTAGAAATTTAAAACTTTTCTCGATCAGGCTGTGATTTAAAATACAAGACAAAAGAAAATATAGAGAAAAAATTTAACAAGGAAAGTTATAATTAATGTATATACCCCAAAATATTATTTTTAGGATTCGTGAATCAAACTCTTTATTACTAATTGTTTTTCCTTATTTTCTTGCATTTTTTTTTGTCAGAAAATTAAAGTTAACTAAATCTGAACTATATTGTAGATATTAAGACTAAGTCATATGTAAATTCCTATCTATTCAACAAAGTACCATTATAGTTAGAAATTTAAAACTTTTCCTGATCAGGATGTGATTTAAAATACAAGACAATAGAAAATATAAAGAAAAAATTTAGCAAGGGAAGTTATAATTAATGTATATAGCCCAAAATAATATTCTCTAGATTATAAGAAGTTGGAAGGACTTCATATTTAAAAAAAGAGGAGGGGGGGGGGGGGGGATAATTCAAACTTCATAACTATTGGTACTTGCCCCTTCACTAAAAAATCATGAATAAAACACTATTTTTTTTCCTTATTTACTTGCATCTTTTTGGTCAGAAAATCAAAGTAAACTAAATCTAAAATATATTGTTGAGATTAAGACTAAGTCAAATATAAATTCCTATCTATTCAAGAAAGTACCATTATAGTAAAAAATTTAAAACTTTTCTCAATTAGGATGTGACTTCAAATACAAGACAAAAGAAAATATAAAGAAAAAAATTAGCAGAATATTATAATTAATGTATCTAAACCAAAATAATATTTTTAAAATTATATTCTCCAGATTATAAAAAGTTGGAAAATTTAAGTATAATTAAAAATTAATCATGGTAAGGTTCCACTAGACCCCTCCCCGTCGCGCTCCCCCAACTATAAAAGGTCAAATAAAGGGCTAGGCCAAACCTAAAAAAATACTTTACATTTACAAAAAACAAAACCATTTCTACCTCTTTTTTTTTGTCTGTTCTCAAAAAATTATTTTTTCCAATCAAATTATAGATTCCTCTAGGCTTTGATCAACACTTTCTGTATCTAGAAGCAAAAGAAAGAAATTCTTTTGGGAAATGCAACAACAAATCACTCTATGTGGTTCACCTTTCCTTTCTTTTGTAGGTAAACTATTTCTACTCAGATGTTTTTATGTTGTTTTATGCATGGCTTCATTCAGATTATTGTGACTATTTTCTATAGTTATTTTTGTGATGAAGATTATTTATGCATTGATTTATATATACATGCTATATATTTGTATGTGTATGTTGTCTGTGATCATGTAGTAATATTCCTTTCATTTTTCTTTTGAATCTATGTTGGTAGATCGATTCATATTGAATACGTTTGGTTTCTGAAGCTTTGATTGTGAGATTAATATTTTAGATTATGTGATAAAGGTTTTTACTGATAAGGAAAAAGTGCCATTTTGAAGTCTAACATAAAATTCTGTAACTTTAATAAAAGAAAAGAGATTTTTAGAATCACTTTTAAATGATTTAAGAATGAAGATTTAGGATGTCTATTTGAGTTACTTGAATTTTCTTAAGTTTCATCGAAAATAATTAATATAGAAATTATTTTTTTATTACAAAACAATTAACATAGAGAATTCATACTCCCAACCCTAACTCATTTTTCTTGAGTCCTCCCATCCCCCCACCACCACTCACCCCACAATTATATTACAAGAAAAGGGTGTAACCACACCAAAATGTTTTATGACTAATTCCATAGAAATACGATCATATAGTTTTATGACTAATTCCATAGAAACCTATGCAGCATGCGGACTGTTCACCCATACTCGAAAATCAATAGTTATCAGCGATCCACTACAACTAAAGTAATTATCCTTTTATTTTCCTAAAAAATTTCAATGCAGTTATTAATTAGCATTAGAAAATTTAGAAAATAATCTGAAACTATTGCAGTTCCAGATGGAAAGAAAGCCACACAAGTAAAGATCTCGCAATTCCTCACTACATTCTTTACTAGAGAATAGATTGTATAGTAAAACAAGTCATCATACATGAGCACCAGACCTACACAAAGTAAGGCCAGAACCGACCAACTTTTGCAATTAGAGGGGTGCCTCTGTTGCCTGTCCTATTCAGCATTCCTCAAACTCGTTTGTTCCGGCAAGGACGAAAACATCCACTTAAACGCCTTACTCATTTTGAAATTCAAAGTTGGCGTGAGTGTGGATTATGCTACTGTTGTGAGGAAAAATACACTGCAAGCTACAATTGTAACTCTGCACCTCAACTATTCTAACTTACGGCTCAGATTTTCAATCCAACTTACGAGAGCCATTTATCTCCGATAACCTCTTAGCCAAAGAGATACAAGTTATAGAGGTCCAAGAGCAGTCTGCTATTTCATATCATGCCTTGGTAGGTGGACATCCATCATCCCGCGCTATGATTTCTTGGGCACGTAAGTGGATCTCAGTCCAAGTATTGCTGGAGGGTGGAAGTGATCATAATTTTGTCCAGATGTGAGTAGAAAAATTATTGCAGGTCTTAATGGAATCCACTCCCAATTTATCTATGATTATGGTTGGTATCGGTCAATGACTCTTAGTAACTAATATAGTGATCAGTTGGTTGTTGTTGTACTTTTTTTTAATAATATCGTAGATAAGGAAGTTTCGGTGAGATACATTACATTACATATTTATACCTTATAAAATCAAAATAAGTAAAAAATCATATGTAATTAAACTTTGTGTTTTCATCTCCGTAGGTTCAAAAATATTCCTTTAAACTCCTAACTTAAATATTAAATTACTAAATTATCCCTATCATATTAACTTTATTTATTTTAATTAAAAAAGACTTAATTTTTTCTTGAATGGTGGTGTTCATTCGTAACTTACCCTTTCCAATTAAGAGGTTGTGTTTGTTGATAGCCTTTACAATTTCGAATCCTTGAAAAAATCATTGTATATCTCTCGAGCCCAACCTCCACACATCCTTAGCAAAATTAGCAAATGGCTCTTCAACGAAGGTCAAACGGTCATCCAACTGGACTGAGTCATACTGGAGCACATGAGACTATCTATAATGTATTTGCGAAGCATCAACATATGGAAAATCGGATGAACAACTGAGAAAGTAGGAGGCAAAGCCAACTCATAATTAGTAATGTTTCCAACTTCATGAAAGATCTCAAAGGCCTAATGAACCTGGGATTAAGTTTGCCCTACCTCTCAAGTCTCATCATTCCCTTCAAGGGTGACACTCACAGGAAAATATGATCACCAACACCAAAACTCAAAGGATGGCGCTTACGGTCAACATAGTTCTTCTGCCTTCTCTGAGATTTTCTTATCCTAAGCTTTTCATAGCCTATCTTGAATCACAAAAAATTCGGCCAAAGCCTCCTGAAGTAAGTCCATACCACGTGGCCTAGGCTCCGTATCCTTAAACCAACAAATTGGAAATCGACAATGCCTCAAATTAGGCCAGCTTAATATTTGAATGGTAGTTGTTATTATAAGCAAACTTCGCCAAAGCCTAAATTGGTACCACTAACCTCTGAAGTCTAACACACAGGCTCGAAGCATATCTTCCAAGGTACAATACAAGTGCTGCCCCATAGGTACAACCTATCCATCCCGTAGGTACAGTTTACTCGGCCCGTAGGCATGGTGTATTTGATTCATAGGTACAATCTACTCGACCCGTAGGCATGGTATATAAATCAACTGGTAGGCTCGAAAACCCTACAGTGTGAGTATTTGTTGAGGCCAAAACAAGCTCATAGATGACATCCAGAGGATAAAAATATCATAAAAATAGTAAGTGATCACATGCGATTAAACAAAATCATAACATGATTTTCTAGCCTATCAAGTCAAGTTTAGAGTCCTACTGATAGACACTATATCATGTTGTGGTAGCCAACTTAATAGGATACGGCTACAAGTCATATAACTATTATGTATAGTCCACAACAGGCTTAGGTCATTAGGATCATGCCAGAAGGGGAATTATAACCTTATAATACCTTTCAATCGAAGTTTCAAAAGTGTCTATGAAGCTTGACTAACCAAAAGTAGTGCAATAACATGAGAATCAACAAGGCTGCAAAAATGAGCCACAACCAATCAATAAGGCATTAAGATTGTCATTACGACCAGACCACTTTTAACTCAACAAACAAAATCATTATCTCAAAATCACCAACATATAATAACAACATCACGCACTACAAGAAAAGTGTGAATTACATAGGAATTTTCTGGGGATTAGTATGAAAATCCGTAGGAAACTTATTTTCCTGCAAATTTTCATACTGATCCCCATGTAATTCACACTTTTCTTATAGTGACGAGGCTATCAATATCTCACAAGAGAGGCAAAATCCTGAGGCAATATAACAAGGTGAACTTTACGTTGTTCAATTGACAACCTCCGTACGCAGCACTAGAAGTGGAGCTATGATCTCTCATGACTCCAAAAGCTTAATATCATGAATATACACTTCAAAACAGCTCACAACAACACATTAACTAGGCTTCCCGGAGCCACGACACTGGAACGCCGCCTTGTGGCTCAAAAGCTGAAAAAACGACAAAAAATATAAAAATAAGAAGGAGGTGATTGGAGGAAACTTACCTTAACCAAAAATATCCTATTTATCAAGAACAACAAACTTCCTCAAGGGTTCAACATCATCCTAACTCCGCAACATTAAGAAAATGCACCAAAATAAAGCTTGGATCGTAGGAATCAATTTCCAACTTTTAAGCAATAATGAGATTTGAAGCAAAGTATATAGGTGTATAACCTTAACTCAAAGTAGCTCAATCGTATAAGTAACTTAACAACCTAATTACACATGAAATTACTTCAACCGCAATTAAAAACGATAAAATATATCACAAAATGAAGCTTGCGACGAGGAGAACATTTCTCCGAACTTGAGCCAAGGAAGAATCAAGCTAGAGGGGGATGTTTTCTTACTCAAAGATCTTGGAGCTATCTTCAATGGATACTGAACGTTTCTTTCTTGAGAAAATATGAAAATGATTCTTTTTGAAGTCAAGAAGCCCCTTTTAAAAGCAGTCAAATCTGATCCGGATCCGTGACCCATTTTTCCCAAACAACCTGCAGTAAAATGGTCATTATACTCTTTACTTTGATGTCGGATTGCCAAACAGTTTAGTGCATTGGAAACTAGACTCGTAGACCTTCAAATTGATAGATAATAGGTCCTCTAACTCCTTATATATTGTGAGATAATCTCATTCCAATTCAGGCCATAAATAATATTAAATCAAAACTTCCTTATAATAAAACCGACACCTGAAATTTTTGTTTCAAGGCTCTCTTTGGCCTATAGCTTCCGTCTAAGAATTTCATGCGACTTTATATAGTTATTCCATAGTGTAACCATCTAATTACTTTTATTCTCCTGACATCTTAATGGTTGACATGAATTATGATAACTTGGCTTGTTGAACATAAACTTGTTATTTCAAATGTTACAAACATATGGGGTGTTACATCCTCCCCTAAGGAACATTTGTCCTCGAATGACAATAACATATGTGTGGAATTATATAAAACAATACAAGAATTCATATAACACCAAGTAACGTACCTCAATCACTCAAATACGGGCCTGCTCTCTATCTGTTCTGAAAATCATCTGAATGAGTGATTATCTGGAGATATCTAGACTTCATTTCCTCTTCAGCTCCCCACATCAACTCTTCTACATTACGATTCTGGCACAAAACTTTTACTGAAGCTATATCCTTATTTCTCAATCTTCTTATTTGGAAGTCTACTATGGCAATAGGGACTTTTTCATAAGATGGCTCCTCTAAAATTTGAACATCTGTTGTTGGCACTATACGTGTTGGTTCTTCGATACACTTTCATAACATAGAAACATGATAAGTTGTACTTCCTCCGACTCTGGAGGTTGCTCCATCTCATAGGCAATTCGGCCTATTCGTCGCAAGATGCGATAAGACCCACTATACCTAGGGATCAACTTGCCTTTTCTTCCGAACCTCATAACGGTAGGCGAAACTTTCAGAAAGACCCAATCATCAGCATCAAACTCTAATATGATTTCTGATGGCTCCGAGCTATCAAAAACCACTTTCTGATTATCTTAACCTGTTCTACGGCTTAGTGCACTGAGTCTAGTCCAAACAACACTAACTCTCCAACCTCAAACCAATCAAGAGGGAATTAACATTTTCACCCCTATAAAGCCTCATATGGTGCTATGTCAATGTTAGAATGATAGCTATTATTATGATAAGTGAACTCTATAAGTGGCAAGTGATCATCCTGGTTTTTGTCAAACCTAGCACACACGCGTGTAACATGTCCTTGAGCATCTGGATCGTACGTTCAACTTGGCCATCAGTTTGAAGATGGAATGTTGTACTAAGATTGACCTATGTCCCCAAACCTTTCTAGAAAGATCTCCAAAAATGTGTTGTAAATTGTACCCCTTTGTCTGAAATAATCAATACAAGAACACCATGCAATCTTACAATCTCTCTAATATACAATAATTGCATAATCTTCAGCTAAAAATATGATCCTGACTGACAAGAAATGGGCTGATTTTATCAGCTTGTCGATGATCACCCAAATGAAATTAATGTCACACATCTACAATTTGAATATTAAATTAAACCTATAAGAAAAATGGGATATCATATAAAGCTACTAGAAAAGGTAAGGTAAATGATAAAATATGATTATCAAATAGTTAAAAAAAAATGAAAAGAAAATATTAAGGTAACAATGAGATCACACCAAATTTGTTGTTACACAAATGAAGTTTTTCGTCGTTACCTAATAATGGAATATTTAAACAATAGGATAAAATAAATTTAAGTAACAATCAAATCAATTATTGTATTCAAACTCACAAAACAATGCAATACAATACAACCTTCCACAAGGTGCGACTGTATTGACTTTTAGGTTTTTACATTTTAATTTTAAAAATTGCGAAAACTTCCTAAAATTTTAAATATGACCCCTCATCAATAATTTCCAAGAAAATAGGTCTAATCCGTTAATTTTTGAGTCATTTTCTCATCTAGTACTCTCTTAATTTTTCTTAATTAAATCCTGTATAATATGCCAACAATAAATACTAGGAAAAGTTATCTAACAACACATTCTTTAACTACACAATTTCATCAAGTATCAATTTTATTTTTTTTAGCTTTTTCATCTACAAATTTAGTCGAAGAAGGATGCATCTTCAACTTTAAATTGACTGTGGAAAAAACGGCCAAAAAAGGGGGACAAAGTCGAGTTGTTGGTGCTCCGTAAGGGTTTTGGGTCGAGATCCAGGGGTGATGCCATTGTTGAAAGTTAAAAAAAGCTACAGGAGTTGATACAGAGCAAAAGAGAAAGTGTGTAATAATTTCTTCTTCATTTTTTTTCTTTTAGCAGATCAAATTGTTGAATTTTTTTTATTTTTTGTTGCTTTCAGCAGATCTTTTAATGTATCTAGTTGATTTTGATTCTTAAATTAATGTATGATTTGTTCGTTTCACCTTTATTATACATTACAATTTTATCATGTGCAAGATATCGTTTTCAAATATTAGTTTTGATACATAACCCTATTTATTGAAACACAAACTAGTATGTATCATGTTCATAGTTATGCATTGGATACACAACTATTACAAATTTCGTTATCTTTTACCACCGATACATACACTCAGCCTTATTCAACTAGTAGAAGACTATGTATTTGTAGAGACTATCAAATATTATTGTTGATACATAAACACTAATGTTTTATAACAAAATCAGTTTGTATCATATTCATAGTTATGTATATGACACATAATTTTGTTATGTATATAGCATAGTTATGTATAAGATGTTCTGATGTATCACATGCTAAGTTTCTGCAACATTGTTTTAAAAATAAATTAGTGTATATCATATTCCTAGTTTCTATTGTATATGCTACATAACTATATAAAATTGTCGACTAATTTTTTTAATCTGTTACAATTTGGAAATTTTTTACAGAAGTAAATTTGAAATTTGAATTGTTTGGAGCTGTTATTTGGGAGAGATTGACATCAATTTGATTTGCACGATTTGTGGAACTGACATTTAATTTTCTATTTAATTTTCTTTTTAATATCAACAAACTAGTTGTATAATGTATCAAATGTGATGTATCCGGAAGAATGGGATGTATCCAGATGACAACAATTTTAACGGATTTTTGTAAATTGGAAAATAGTACGATATGATGTAATTTGTTTCTTACACTATGAGATTCCTAAGAAATTTACTAAATGCAAAGCATGAGAATGACTGTACTTGCTCATTCTTACCTTCCTGTTGTTCATCCTACATAAAAATCACAATTCTTCATTTTCCATTCACACCCTTTAAAACTCAACACTTCCTTCAAACGGAAAAGTAACCGTTCATTATTTTCTGGAAAAACTTTTATGTGCTAAAAGATTCTCGATATATAGTTGGCTTATTTTTCTCTAATTTAAGAAAATGTGACTTTCATGCATAAAGTAAGAGATTTTATTTCTTCAAAACTTTTCTTACATCAGAAAAATAATTTTCAAAACTTTCCTTAAGCCTTACCACCCAAGACAAGTCCAGATCTGCGATCCAACTTTCGATCCTGACTCGAGACCCAAATTTTGACCTCTCAATCTCGACTTAGGACCACTCATTTTCAAATTCAATATTTTCTAGGAAACATGAAAACATATTCCTTCATGCGAAACACTCCCTAAAAGGAGAAAAAGAGAAAAGTATTGTGTAATGCAAGTACGTATTTCTCTACATAATGGGAAGGAATGAACAATATGAGTAATATGGAAATCCATATTATTCATTGGATTTACCCATTTTTTGTTAGGATCGAAAATAAGCAGGTGTCATGCAAAAGCTAGTAAAGCAAACTTCGATAGACCACGAGTAAGAAGACAAACGAGAAATACACCATAACACAAATATTTAACGTGGTTCGGTCATTCGACCTACATCCACAAAGGAGATGAGCAATCCACTATATAAACATGAGAGTACAAAATATAGAGAAAAATAACCTCAACCAATCACTCAAAATACATGGGAGGTTCACACAAGTGATAACGTATCAAGCTTGTGTCCCACAAATTCTTCCCCTAACCAAAACTCTCAAAGTCCTTAAGACTACATTGTGAATGATGATTAAGTTAGAATGAACAAACTTATATTTATAGAGTCCTAAAACCTTTCCTACAAGAAAAGGACTAGCCAAAATATTAAACATTTTCCTAAAAGGAAAAACATATTTATGGTAAGAAATCAGGGCAAATAAAACCCAACAAATCTCCCCCTTGGCCTAAATTTCTGACAAAATAAATTTGTCCACCTTCTTCACATAATCTTTAGGATCTTGCATCTCTTCTCCATAATCTCCTTCATCAAATATACGTTTCGACACAGAGAACCTCTTTGAAACAATCTCTCCAAAAGGTTGCGGTTAGAACTACACCCGCCAAGATGAACACTCATATCTAACCTGACTCCATCATTAATTGAACCATAGCTCTGATACCACTTGTTAGGATCGAAATTAAGCAAGTGTCATGCGGAAGCTAGCAAAGCAATGCAAACTTTGATAGACCACGAGTAAGAAGACAAACGAGAAATACACCATAAGACACAAAGATTTAACGTGGTTCGGTCAATCAACCTACATCCACAAAGGAATGAGCAATCCACTATATAAACATGAGAGTAGAAAATATAGAGAGAAATAACCTCAACCAAGTCACTCGAAATACATGGGAGGCTCACACAAGTGATAACGTATCAAGCTTGTATCCCACAAATTCTCACCCTAACCAAAACTCTTAAAGCTCTGAAGACTATATTGTGAATGTTGATTAAGTTAGAAGGAACAAGCATATATTTATAGAGTCCAAAAACATTTCCTAAAAAGGACTAGTCAAAATATTAAACCTTTTCCTAAAAGGAAAAACATATTTATGGTATGAAATCAGGGCAAATAAAACCCAACATTTTTATCAATATTAAATAAGGGTCGAGTCAAATATTTTATTCATTTTCACCTGAATCATTTTCGACCGATTCATATTTCACTCGACCCGTCTGTTTGCCAACCCTATAATAAGTTAAACCTTCTTGATTTAGATAGCTACATAAAATGATCTTAAGCTCAACTTTTAAAACTCTCAAGGCACCCTTTGCTTTTCTATAGAGAAATATACTGAGAATTTGATAGCTTCACAAAAAGAATCATATACACATATGTTTCCGCCTAGCCAAGAATAGGAGGCCCGCTTATCAAACTAAAGGGATTAGGAACGAATTCTCACAGTATCAACCATATTAAAAATCATACGAGTTTGTCATCAACAAAAAGGGAGAATTCATTGAGCTACAGGGTTGGACCATGTCTTAACTTGGAATAAATAGATGAACCAAAAAAATAACTGACTTGTTCCATCAATATTAGGTCTATTATCGAGTTGTATTATTTTCATCTTTCCTAGAAGCAGTTGTTTAGGAATAAATTTTAAAAAAAGAACTTAATTTCAAGATATAGGTAACTTGAAATGGAAGCAACAATCTGTGAAGGTAATGCTTTAAGGTTGAAGTTAGTTTCTGTGTCGCAAATCTTGAAAATTGAATTCAGTTGAGGTCTCATCGTTTTAGTGAATTTAGGGTAAAACCTATCGAGGTGTAGGTCATAATTTTTCACCTTTGTAAATCGGGTGTTTTCCACGTAACACCCCATGTTCATACTTCACTATGATTCATAGTTGTTAATAAGGTCTAAGAAAGAGGTAAAGTAACTCGGTCCACCACTCAAGCAAAAATTAGGCATAACTCTAGTGAGTTATTAGGAGGCGTAGAATATCACCATTGTTTCAGTATTATAGTATTTTATAATATGTACTTTTAAATCAAAATATATCTGATATGATATTTGATATTTATAAAAAAATATATTGAATATCATACTGAAATATTTTATATAGTTACATACACAATTAACGTATATTATTGTAATACTAGAAAATATATAAAATAATGTTAGTACAAAAGTACTAATTATTTAGATGTTCAAGCTTTGACTACTTTATCGTATTTGGAAAGCCATTTTTAAGTTATTAGATATTTCTGTATGTGTTAGGTATTATTAGTATGATATAATTGAAACATTTCTCGAAAAGTCAAAGTCATGATTTTCTAGTATGTGAATATATGTAAGTCGGAGTTGAACAAACTATGATTATTGATTTACTACACTACAAAATATCAAAAACGAACTGTAAAATACCAAATTGTTTTAATATGATAATAACATGGTATTTTTACATATCAAAAGGCAAAATCAATAGACGGAATTTTTTTTGTATCATACAGTACGTACCATACCACAACAGATCGCTAGGAGGGACTAACACTTTGTTTTGGATGATTGTTACGTATTATTTCATAATGTATTGTATAGTATTGTGTTGTAGTATATGATACTATACTATATTATTTTAATGATTACAATATTTGGATAGAATGTATTGTTCTCGGTCGTTACATAATGTCATACATCTACAATTGAATAATAAACCTACAAGAAAGTAGGATACAAAATAAAGTACTATGAACGCTAAGGTAGATAATAAAATATAATTGTTAACTAATAATTAAAGATAAAATGAAAATAAATATTCAGGTAACGACGTGATCATACCAAATATGTTGTTAAACAAAATGAATTTTTTCGTCTTTACCTAATGTTGGGATTAAACAATACGACACAATAAAATTTAAGTAAAAATCAAACCAAACATTGTATTTAAACTCACAATACAATGGGTAAGAACCATCCAAACAAGGTGTGAGGGTATTGAGTTTTAGGCTTTTACATAATTTTAAAAGTAGCCATAACTTCCTAAAATTTGAAATATGGACCCCTCATCAATAATTTCCAAGAAAATGAGGTCTAATCCGTTAAACTTCCAGTCACTCTCTTCTAGTACTCTCTGAACTTTCTTGGTTAAACCCTGCAAACTATTCCAACAAATATGTACAAAGCATGAGAATGACTCATTCTCATTTTCCTGCAAACGGAAAAGTAGGCATTCACATTATTTTCTTGAAAGAATTTCATGTACTAAAAGATTCTCGTTATATAATAATAATAATTATAATGATCCAGTCAATCATTTCTTGGAATTTTTCATAAAATTACTATTTTACCCCTACCAATTTTGGTCACGAGTCATTTTTGAATGAGTTTTGAAAATGATTTTGAGTTTTGAGTTAAAAGTTGTGAATTTTGGAATTTTGGAAATTTGAAAGGCTAAAATTGTTAAAAAGTGATTTCGGTATCTTTTGGAGTTTCGAGTGTCAAAATAGAATTCTGTCAATTTCATCAGTTTCAGATTGTGGAAATTAGTCTAAGAAAGTTGTCGGTTTCAAATTCAAAGTCTTTATAAGGATTTGAGGTCCTAAATTAGAAAATTGTGGAATTTTAGTATTTGGGTTGACTTTGGTCAACATTTGATATTCGAATACTCAGATTGGAATTTTGAGAGTTCCATTGGATTCAAGGGATGATTTTAGGCATAGGTGAGCTCTTGGTTGAATTTTTAGAAGTCCCAAGCTTGATTTGGCCTTTGTAGTCATTATATTCCTTTTTTGCGACTTACACTAACTCAAGTCAAGAAAATCTTGAATTCCTGTTTCAATGGTTCCATTGAGTCTGGAATGTCGAGTTTAGTCAATTTGCATATATGGTTTGTGTGTACGGGGTTCCAAATGAATCTTGAGGTTCCATTTGATGTTTTGAGAGTTGGCTGACATTTCTAATGTTGGTGTGCCTCGCTTTCGCGAAGGGTACCTCGTGATTGCGAGGTTCATGTTATTGAGACCCTGGTCGCGAAAGCGAAGGGCCCCTTTGGACAACGTTCACTTAAGCGAACCATGGGTTGCAATCACGATGGTCGTGAATTTGTGGAGTTAACTTAAGCGATGTCGGAGACCCTTTTTGGCCTGCCATTTCGGGGTTTACCATATTTTCCCCCATTTTGAGCTTTGAAAAATCCTTGGAGATGATTTTTAAGTGATTTTTCGTGGTGAATCAATTGGGTAAGTTTTTGTAACCCTAAAACTTCATTTTCCTTTTATCATTTATGAATTTTAACATCAAAACTTGAGATTTTGATTGGCAAATGACAAGTTTTTTCAAGAGCTTGAGTTCTATAGTAAAATAGTGATTATGAACTGATTTTTAATTTCTTTTTCAAAATGGTTTTCACCAATGAATTTCAAATGTCTTGGATAACATTTTCAAGTAAAGATTTTCGAATTCAAACCTCAATCTCGGAATTGAGTTTGTTGATTAATTTGACCCGTTTTTCAAAGTGAATGATTGGGTGTTATTATTTCTGGAATCTTATTCTGATTACTTGATTGAATTAGACTGTGTGGCTTTGGACATTGTTCAGAAAGGGAAGACTCAAGTCTTTTATTGACTTTTCATTGAATTGAGGCAAATGATTTCTAAACCTTGCATAAAACTAGTAGAATCGTATATTTCCCTTCATTGTGTGTGTTTGTGAGTAATGAGAATGAGGTGATAGGTTCAATTATTCCACTAGATTGATCTTATTGAATAAAAAAGGGATTAATGAAAAAGGCAACGGGTTGATCATAATGTTTTGTGAATTGCCTTGTTGTGGAACCTGAATGTTGATGAAATGCTTTGATGACATTATTGTGGACTTGAATTGTTTGAGTTGTTGTCTCTTCCTTATGGTGTGAAATTACTTATTTGCGCTGATTTCTTGGCACCGTGATTAGATATGTGATGATTATGCCGAATGAAAATGGTTCTGGCAAATGATATGATGTAAAGCCGAAGGAAAATGGTTCCGGCTAGTGATATGATATAAAGACGAAGGGAAATCATTTCGGCTAGTGATATTGGGTCAAAGGGAAATAGTTCCAGCAAGTGATATGATATAAAACCGAAGGGAAATAATTCTGGCTAGTGATATGATATAAAGTTGAAGGGAAATGATTTCGGCTAGTGATATTGTGTCGAAGAAAAATGGTTCCAACAAGAATTAGACTATTGTGATTTGATGCATTTTGACACTTTCTCTTCAATAAGACCCCTCATCAATAATTTCCAAGAAAATGAGGTCTAATCCTTTAAATTTTCAGTCACTTTCTCTTCTAATACTGTCTGAACTTTCTTGATTAAACCCTGCATACTATTCCAACAAATACGTACAAAGCATGATAATGACTGCACTTGCTCATTCTCATCTCACATTATTTTCTGGAAAAACTTTTATGTACTAAAACTATTCCAACGTATTTGAAACTCTATTCCAATTTACTAACGTATTTGACACTCTATTCCAATGTACTAAAAGATTCTCCATATATATATATATAATTGGCTGCATATAAAGTTGTCAATTCTCGTTGACATAGTCCACATTAAAATTCTAACGTAGTTGACGCTCTATTCCAATGAAATTAGTCCTTCCAAATTTATAAGTACCTATAAAAGGACGGGCGAATCGAAGTATTAAAAATTACAACCTACACATAATACTTACATCCCTATATAGTCTCCTTTAACAATGGCTCCTAATTATGTGATGATAGTTGCTCTGATAACATTTATTTGCTTTTCACTATCTTTTGGTGATGATGCTATGTTACCAACGTCACACAACAATCTCATAGCCAAACCTAACTGCAATGAAAGTTGTGGAAATATCAGCATCCCTTTCCCATTTGGTATGACCCCAGAATGCATTCTACGCGATCAGTTCCTTGTCACTTGTAATCACTCCTTAAATCCTCCCCAGCCTTTTTTAGGAAATAGCAGTATTGAAATCACAAGCATATCTCTCGCTGGGCAACTTAACGTCTTAAAGCTCATATCCAGAGATTGTTATCGTGATGGGATAAGAACGAATAGAACCAACCCAATGATATCTTTACCATCATTGTTAACTGTGAACAACACTGTGAATAGCTTCATTGCCGTTGGCTGTGACACGTATGCCATTGTTCAGGGTCGTTATACCAAGTTTGGAGCTAAAATCGAGTATCCCTCCTTCATAACAGGATGCATGTCCAGGTGCTATAGTATTGATGAAGATGATACATGTTCTGGAGTCGGTTGTTGCAAGACGTCCCTCCCTAAAGGAGCATGGAATGTCACCATAACACTAAGAAGCTATTATAATTATAACTATACTGTTATGAAAAATGACCTTAGCTGCAGCTATGCTTTTATGGTCGATCAAGCTAATTTTAACTTTTCTAAGAGTTACCTCAGCAGTTTGCAGAACACGAAGAAGCTTCCTCTTGTGCTAGATTGGGCAGTTGGTGAAGACAAATGTAAAATAGCTAAGACAAACTCGACTGCATATGCATGTAAGAGTAACACCAGCTATTGCCATGATGATTCAAATGGTTATCGATGTTCCTGCATGCAAGGATATGATGGGAATCCATACCTGATAGATGGATGTCAAGGTATATGTTTGTGAGTCTCCTAATATGATTTTATATCAAATCTATCATTTTGGAAATGAATGTTTACGGTATCGGTTGGTTATGCTCTACGAGTCTGCAGATATCAATGAATGTGTAGATCCGCAACCAGATTATAGGTGTGTCAAAAATGCCATTTGCACCAATACAGATGGGAATTATACATGCACATGCCATCCAGATTTCAGCGGCGATGGTTATACTGAATGCAATCGTGACAATCCTCAGAGAAAATTTCAGAATATTTTTCTTATTATAGGTACCTTTCTTAACTTCTTTGGAATTCTACAGGTAGTTCTTTGATAAGCCCGTCAAATATTACTACTCATTTGATTATTTCATTCACAACTCATGAACCGAAAAATAAAACCACAGATTTTCATGTATTTATGTTAATAACATACTTTTATTACAGGCATTACGGCAGGGGTTGCTTTAATGGTTATTATAGTATTTGGCTGGTCATATACTGCATTCCAAAGGAGAAAAATGTCAATGATGAAAAAGAGGTTTTTTCAAGAAAATGGCGGATTAGTTCTACTGCAACGACTCAAAGTGGAAGAGGGATCAAGTAATACTAATACAGTAAAGATTTTCACAGCAGACGAGCTAGAAAAGGCAACTAATGGCTTTGACAAAGATAGAGTTGTTGGTCAAGGAGGATTTGGAACTGTGTACAAAGGATATCTAAAAGATAATTGCATCGTTGCCATAAAAAAGTCTAAGGTAATTGATCGCAATCAAATTGAACAATTCATAAATGAAGTCCTTGTCCTTTCCCAAATCAACCATAGAAATGTGGTTAAGCTCTTAGGTTGTTGCCTCGAGACGGAAGTTCCACTATTGGTGTATGAATTTATCAGCAATGGAACACTTTCTGAACACTTACATGATAAATTAAAGGCGTCAACTCTTTCTTTGGATATTCGTCTGAAAGTTGCTGCAGAAACTGCTGGAGTACTTTCCTACTTGCACTCTGCAGCTTACCCTCCTATCATCCATAGAGATATAAAATCAGTCAACATTCTTTTAGACAAAAACTACACAGCCAAAGTGTCTGATTTTGGAGCATCCAGATTGGTTCCTGCTGATCAAACAGAGCTATCTACATTGGTTCAAGGAACTCTAGGATATCTAGATCCTGAATACTTGCAAACAAGTCAACTCACTGAAAAAAGTGATGTATACAGTTTCGGAGTAGTGCTTGTAGAGCTCCTAACCGGTAGAAAGGCTCTATGTTTTCAAAGACCTGAAGAAGAGAGAAGTCTAGCTCAATATTTCATATCTTCAGTAGAAAAGGGTCATTTGTTCGATATTCTTGACGACAATATAGTCTGTGATGAGGGAAATGTAGGGCAATTGAAAAATGCTGCCGTGCTTGCACAAAGGTGCTTAAATGTTAAAGGGGATGATCGACCTATAATGAAGGAAGTTGCTGCAGAACTGGAAGCTGGATCTAGATTGAAGCACTCGTGGGCTCAAATTGATCAACATTCAGAGGAGATAGAGTCCTTATTGCACGACACTCAACCGTTGGGATTTGGATACGAATATAGTAACAAAGTGTCCAAATTGATAGTATAACGAGCCACGTAACTTTACCATTTCCTGGAGGAAGGTGATCAATCATGAGAACTCAAAACGGCCAAGGCTTCAACATGAATTTATTTGCATCTTTTTTATTTTTCAGAAGATAATAAATTTGTGTAACAAATTAATGTCAAGTGTACTAATTATGAATTTCAATAATAGTTGACACGTTTTGATGTTCTTCTTACACTTGAACAGTTCCTTTTAAAATTGTTTTGTTGCTCAACTTATATGTTTAGCATGTATTTTTGGTGCAAGGTCGTTAAAGAAAAAAAATGGAAGGTCTTGATTTAAGCTGAAACTAATTTTGATTATCTACAAACATATATATAAAAATCATATCCTTAGGAAGTCTCAATAAGGAACTAGTTCATTAGTAAAATGACTAGAGATGGTTGTTGATCAGACGGCGGGGTAAAACAAATTCAAAATGCAAGAAAGATTCTTTAAGAAATTAAGTTTATGAGATAAGCGCGTAAATCAAAGAACACAAATTCAATATGAAAATGTTGCTATGTTTGCACAAAGGGAAAGAATTTTTTAATTAAGAGAAGCCCCCGTAGACTTGCAAGCTTAAGTCCCACATTCAGACCTTTAAACTGTCTGATCCTCTCCTTCTCTGTGTGTAGTAGTTGCAGAGAATACTTGGATAAAGAATGGAATAGGGCATGATAAGCTGTGACTGAAAAACTCCCCTACTCTATACTGGTGGAAACATCACGTCTCCTCTCTCACAAGGTACAAGGAACATACTTCTCCAGAAAGATGTAGTAAAATTAGGTCTACATCAAAGGAAGTGAATCGACAGGTCCACACTCAACAAAAACCTGCCACTATAACTTAGCATTTCCCATCAGCTGGAAAATTACAAAATCCACTCCATATCTCTCCACTTCCCACATCTTATGGAGCCTTTCGTGATAGTTAATGATAAACTCATAAGCGTCCTCAGACTCAGTATCATGGAAAATAGGAGGCTTCACCTTGGTGAACCTCTATAATAGATCATGCTCCTCTTTAGTCATCACTGGTGCAGTCACAGGCATCAGAAACATACCTGAATTAGAAATTTGATCCATCCACAGAGCCATCGCTGCAACATGCTGAACTCCCAAAACCTAGTCTGCGGGAACTGCAGGAACTGTGGGCGTAGTCCCATTACTTGCCAATTACCTCTCGAACTAGTACATCTACCTTCTTTGTCACAATCTCTAGAGCCTCTTGAGGTGCAGGGGAATCACTTCTGTCTCTCACCTGTTAAACAACTAGAGTTCTAGTCCCGATTGGATTGCTACTCTCATCCTACCTCTGGTCGCCCATCCTTAACTGTGAGTCACAGAGCGGCAACTGGCTCAAGAACCTTGGCTTTTGCCTCACCCGAATGTGTTCTTACCATTCGTGAGAGAAAAGAGTGATGAGTCAGTACCAATTTGGATCACCATATAACAATTATAATCAAGTAATAGCATGAAGTAAATAAAAAGTGAGTTTTCCTAGTAACATATTGCCTCTCGAAAAGCAGTATAGACATCTCTGTACTATTTAGTAAGACTCCGCTAGACCTATCTTAGTACGATTAGATCAACGAACCTAAAACTCTAATACTAACCTTGTCATGATCCAAAGCATCATGACTGGAAACCACACCAATCCCCCTATGTGCTAGCAACACTTAACATCCTAAGTTACCCAACATCCAAGAATTCTAGTAAGAAAATAACAAGCACAACAATTAATACTAAGTCTAAAAAAAATCAAATAAATAGCAGAAGTCTAAACTATTACATCCCCAGAATTCAAAAGTCACCATACTAAAACATTTAATCAAAAATTTCTAAGAGTAGAAAATGAATAAATACTAAGTAATCTCAAGGTTTAAAGGGAATTACATCAAAATATGGAAGATTTGCGGCCGTCCAATGGAAGTAGCTCACCCTCAGATTTGGAAATAACTTACCTAAATACGGGGTCTAGTAGATGCCTCTGGATCATAGTTTGCGCTCAAAAGAAAGTGTAGGAGTCGCATCCCTACTAATACTATGTATCTGTAGACATCATATGTCGACTAAGATTAGTAACAGATATATAATCACATTTATAAAGCAAGTAGACAAGTAATTCCACATAGTCAAACACATAAGTCACAATTCAATGGAGTCATCAGAAATCACTAACAATTATATGTGTACATAGATATAGTTACAATCATCATATTTCTAACATATCGCAACCCAGTCACCAATGTACAGAGCAAGAACACATTTATATGAGTATAAGTATCATATATATATATACTAGATGGGCGAGGCCAGTGCCAGCACGGGCCCAACTTTTTATATTGGGTAAATTAAATAAAATTACTATTGAATTAAATTACTTGTACTAAAAATATTTCGCTTTAAAAAAATAAACCTTTTATTACTAAAACATGGCCATTCGGCCTTTTATATCTCCAAAAATATGGCCGACGCAACAAAATCTGCTTTCTCTTGGTCCTCTCTTTTGCTTCTTCTGCCATAATAGAGTAAATAAAGTACCAGTCGATGAAAGATCACCGCATCAGATATCGTACTTTATAGAAGTGTATTTAGTTGACATGGCTAATAATGACAAATCAAATTTAAGTTGTAACAATTTAGCCAAAGTACTACTCCAACCCTTAATTAAGGAGAGAAATATTTGTTTGAAATAGAGCAACACAACTATGACAATAAATTTAGCCTAAGTACTACTCCAACCCTTAATTAAGTTGAGACATGCCTCATATAGAGCTATCCAGGTAAAAAAAAACTACCTTAGGTGGTAGCTTGGTCCTCCAAATGAGTTTCCAGGGCCAGTTAGCTATCACGGGGTTTCTAGAGCACAACTGTTGATACCCTTCCTTGATTGTATAAACTCCTTTCTGGTATCCCCATTTGAGCTTATCGGCTCAGATCCCAATTGATCCCTTCTCTATTAGCAGCAATAACAGAAGAGTTGGGATCTTGAGCAATTCACCATAGACTATTTTTTGTTCCTCGTCCGTCTTGAAAGTTGTAAAGCAGCAAGTGCTTTTTGCTTTTAGACAACCTGAGAAAAAAAAAGTGTTTTTATCTCATTATAATCCTCACATATTAGACATTCACTACAACAAAAACAGATAAATATACACATTCATGGAGTGCTAAAGCTTTTACCGACATTAATTAATTATTATTGAATCTAATGTTGCTATAGGCTTTAGGAACATTTACAAAAAGTGCCAAGTGCCGCTAAAAATATATATTTAGTGGTGATTAAGCTATTGCGGTTAATTAATTGCCACTAAAGATCATTTGATTTTCTTCTCATATTCACATGTATTTGGCTACCAATGCTAATAACAATAAAATGTCGCCCTTGACCTTTTTCTTTCTATTTTCTTTACTCGCCGTACATTGCTCTTCTAGTTGCATCTCAGGAAGCAGTTGGTTGCAATTCCTTACCTTATCTACAAAAATTGTTTACTTGAACCTACTTTTGCCTAAGAATTAACAGGAGATCAAATCCAATATGCTATGGGAAATAAAAAGAATGAAGAAGGGAAAAAAATTCTTCTGAGTTCAATAGGTGGAGTACTTATTAGGCTATTAGCAGAGACACTACCATTGACTCTTTCTTTATAATCCCATTTAAGTACTTTATATGATAAGACTACAAAAAGCTAAACTCAATCAATCTCATCATCCTCTACTGGAGGAGGAATGTTTTGATTCATCATAGTACTATTAGTTTATTGTATTGATTTTGTTGAAGCACGATCCAAAAGAATACTATATATATCCCAAATAGGGAGAAACAAATCATATATTTTATTGATGCACGGAATGTGGTACATTGGAAATCTAGTGGATAGATTTCTTGCAACAAATAAATGATATCCACACAAATCTACTCCAGGAACCACAGGGTCACAGCAAAAAACACAATGATTGAAGTTCATAATGTAGGTAAATGCAACTCTCTTCAACTCGTAGTAACCTTTTAGAAGACTGAGTTATAGGAGATAATTGCATACTAAAATCATAAGATGCAACAAAAGTTTGAATAATACCTTTGATATATGCTCTTTCATTCCATCATTAACTGGCTCATCTAGTGACCTCTCAGCAAGTTCATAAAACGTTGCATTACCTCTGGACCATTAACTTTGTCTTTGTGCAAGTATCTGTGGATGTGCAAAAATCAGAACACCAGAAAGCAGAACTATGTGACGTGGACATGGAATCCTCTGGGTTGTCGATTCTAACCTTTGTTGGACAACTGCTTCCAATGCTAGTCTGAGGTTTTTATGGAGGATTTTCATCAGTTTCAGACAATTCCAACCGTCTCAAATGAGGCCTAAGATTTACTTCAACACATTGATAGCAGCAAATTTAACAACAAAACAATGAATATTGAAAGCTTACCCTGAATTTTCAGCCGTCGATATCACTGCTAATTTGATGAAAGCACCAAAGAATTTGGCAACTCAAATTCTTTCTAAAGAATCACCTAAAATCATAGCGCACAGGAAAATTAAATCACCTCAAAGCAGAAGCCTTAACATATAAAGATTAATCAATTGTTTGGGGAAAATACTATATGAAAAAAAAGATATCACGGGAAAAAAATGCCTACTTACCTAAGTCCACCGTTCAAGTTCATTAGCACTTTGAATCATCTCCCAAAACAATGAACTCTTGGAACTAATAATAAGCAGAGATGACATGATTTGGTTGTAACAGAACTTCAAGATTCACATCATTGTAACAAAACTTCAAGCTTTTTGTCAGATTTTTCTTCAAAATGTAAATAGAGCAGGACAATCTCTTAGGTACTATCAACTTAGTGTTCATTTGAATCGGAAGCTTTTTAAAAATGTAATGAAAGAAGAAAGGATAGATGGGATTAAACTAAAACAACAACATGGACTGAGTAGTTACTAAAAAGATAGGCTGCGGAGTACACCGAAGACGCGGAAGTAAGTGAATATGACCAAGACAAAATAGGGATAGAAGTACAAATGATTCAACATTTTTCATAGATCAATAATTGTACTACACATTCCTTTTCTTGATCTACTTTATACCAAAGGGAATTTTAATCAATTTTTCTATTGTAAAGATGGTATAATGGGGGGTTGATTTCTACAACATGTCTATATGAGGATACATTCATAAAAAAAGTTTCATTGTATTTCTCAAATTTAAGTAATATTCTATTGAAAAAACTCACTGAAATATAAATTCATTGTTTTTCCTTGAGTACACATATACATTATTTTGAAGATGGCATCCACAAAATATGTTTGATTCCTTTTAATTGTTCAGTGATACTCATCTGATCATGTGGTAGAATATTTATTTATGATAGAATAAAAACAGCATCTTACTTGTAGTGTTATTCAAAAGTTGTGTTCATCTAACTTTGCAGTAGTAAAGTTACTTGTAGTGTTATTGAAAACACCATCTTACTTGTAGTGTTATTCAAAACACCATCTTACTTTCTATCAACTTCAAGTAAAGAGGACCACTTGGTGTTCAACTCAATGTTCATTATATATAGCTATAAAGACGCACGATGAAAGAATATACTACTTACAACAAACAACATCATTCTTCATAGAAATAAAAATTGCGTTATTAATGGGGAAAAAGGTAGTAGTGGTCTAACAGCTAGTATCCTACTTGTAGAAGGATAAATCAATCAACTCCACATTAACACGAACTTGATTTATAAAAATTATAGTAATGAAAAAGTATAGCAAGCATATGTTCAAAAAATAAGTTCAAACTTAAACATAAAAATGTGAAATGTCATGAAAATACCATTTATTTTGTCAAATTTTGTCATCCATTTATTTGTCTGATTTTTCTCTTCTCTTATCCTTCATTTTGGGGTCTTTGAAATGTTATAAGATATATTTTTTCTTCAGGACCTTCAAGATGTGAACTTGATTTGAATAACCAGAACATCAAAGAAAAAACAATAGATAAATGGGAGGGAGGAAGGGGGGTTACGTTGTGTGAAGGTTAGGCCAATTCTAGCTTAT
The DNA here is from genome assembly GCA_029007595.1 of Solanum commersonii. NCBI lineage: Eukaryota > Viridiplantae > Streptophyta > Magnoliopsida > Solanales > Solanaceae > Solanum > Solanum commersonii. The sequence goes on along the minus strand of JAJTWQ010000003.1, from coordinate 10,584,337 downwards.
ATGTAAACTTAATTTTTACAATTTAAAAATAGTGTCAGACATCAAAAAGTGTACCAGGTAATGAAGGCAATTATATGAACAATGTTCTTAAAGATCTACTCTTGTGATATACTATGATTTTTTTCTCAATTAAAAATATAAGAACATTAAAAGAAGCCTCATTAAGTATAGCTTTATGACTCACTAAATTATTCTCTGTCCCAAATCCTAAGCCCTTTTATTTTACTAATTTCTATAGTTATAAGAAGTCACTAATATTTTTTTTACATGTATTCTGCATATTAAAGTGAATTTTCATATTCATGAGTTGCATCGGTGATAATTTCTCGATCCTAAGGACAACAAAAAGATAAGTACACTTTCATCAATGAAAATTTTCAAAAAATACAACTAAACAATTAAGAGTAGAACTTCACTTATGAAGAAGCTCGATTTTAAAAAAAAAAATAGTACCTGAAAATAATAGCAGTGTCATTCCGAAAAATCTGAAGGGCCTTTTCATAATCTTAAGAGAGGGAGTGCACCCAACATTAAAGGAACATAGACGGAACATGCGCCGAACATCAAAGGAACATAATTTTCAGGAAACTTGGTGCGACATGTTAAAAGACCGGCGTTCCACATGACTGAGAAAGTCCTATCATGACATTTGAATGAGGAAGTTGATAATATATATGTGAGAAAGCAATAGCATATACACTGCACATTACACAAAAATAATAAAACAAAAAGATAGAACTTTTTTATGAACAAAGAGATTTAATATCACTGTTGTAGCAGTGATATGGAAACACATGTTATGAATAATCTTTCGTTTTTAAATATACTTGGAATGGAAATGATAACATGCTTAATTGGATACCAAAGAATCACAAGCCCCACAAAATTATTTTACTATTTTCACATAAAAAATTTACTTCTTAGTTGATAACAAACTTATTTCCAATGAGCCTTTTAACATCATATATAATAGGTTCTAGGTTAAGACCTTATCATATTCCCTTGCTTCCCCCTACCTTACACTTTCTGCTCAAATTAGAGAAGTCTCCTAGAAGAGTAACATATTAGATCAGTTAAAAACAACAACAATTACAAATTTCAAGAAAGTAACTACAATAATTAAATATATCTAGCAAATTGTTACCTTGTCATTGAACTTAAGCTCAACCTTTAATGGTTTCATTGTGGAGTTGCGAAATAAAAGTCACCAACATGATTTCATCTGATGGTTGAAAGAAAAGTCCAAGTATCTTTAATACAGAGTCTTTTAAACTTCAGCACAAGCTCTTCAAACTAAGTGTCAAGCTCAACAAAAGGAACACAAAATTAGGTATCCATTCAAAAGTACTTACCTTGCACCAAAGTTTACTTCCAACTAAGATGATTTCTTTTGCTAATATATTCAGAGGAGAAGTCATTTTTACATTCGGAATCTAACAGAAGTGACTAAACTACAATAGAATTTTATATACATAAGTTCCTGGAAGACGCTCTCAAATATTAAGAAGCAGCTGGAACTTTAATGTCATCTTTTAAAGTATTATCATAAGAATTGATTTGTACGCTTGCCCATAAAGATTTATACACATCAGCTTCCTATTAAAAGTAGAATATTTGAACACATCATTTTTCAGAGGGCTATATCATTATGGATTATCTATCCTTTTCATTTATCTTGCAAGGTAAAGCGAGCATAGAGACAAAAATAGGTGAATATAAGAAATGTTTGTATGGAATCTTGAATAAATTTTCTAGTGCATCAATGTTTAATATTACCGTTTTGGTCTAAGTAGTGAATGAAGGATAGAGAAGGAGAAAAACTGAAAATTATATATCATGTTATTTTAAATACAAACATTTCAGAACGTCAAAGAGAAAATCTTCACAATCTAGCAAAGGTGAAATGTCAAATCCATAAGGAAGTAAATATGTACAAAATATTACTGAACCCATGTGGTTAAAGCAAAACTCATTTGAAATAACAAAAAAGAAAGTGACAGATCACGTTACCTGTAAATCTAAAAGAAATTGGAGATAACGATTAGTAGGAAAAAGTATATACACTACTTTAGCAGAGGGACGCGTAATGTAAGTGATCCGCCTCAATCGAAAAGATTTACCTACACCTCCAAATTTAGCGAGAATCGTTTTATCTTCAAGTATAAGACATTATAGTCCATACAAAACTTTAACATTTAATGATCGATAAACAAAGATGACAATTTATTCTAACCGTACCGAAATATAAAGGTGAAACTAATGAGAAACACGTTGACTAAAAACACATGAAGATCGTAATTTCTTTAGAAGAATACGAATGATGAAAAATATTTGTCAACGTATCCATTATTCATTTAGTAAGTGCCAATTTCTGAAAAAGAAATATGTACACTGAAAGGTAATCCAGGTTTCGCTAGCTTCTTGTTTGTTTTATTTTGTTAAGTTCCAAGATGGTTGGATTTTCAGTTCATTCAATTTAGCCAACATGAAATGGAAAATATAAGTGAACAATCAAGCTTTCAAACCCCTTGAAGGCTTAATAAAGTACTAATGATCGAGAAAAAGAAAAATGAAGAATAGTTATAATGGTAGCAGAATGTAACTGCTGAAGGTCACTCCCACAAAAAGGGATTATCTCACAAAAGATTCTACATTAAAAAATTATAGCAAATGCTCTGAAATAAAAATATCGACAGCACATATATCACAGACAGAGCTGAATATGAGCAAGTATAATACTATGCCAAGGAAAAAATGAAACAAACTGTCACAATCAAATTAGAGAAGATGAAGCATAGTTAAGGAGTATAACTATTTAGATCGCAGACCAGAAATGTATGAACTTACCTATGAAAATTGGAGAAATTGAGTAGATTTTTTTTGAATATGAAGTTTGTATGCCCATCCCTGCATATCATGTTTGCAATCCTCTCATTTCTCCTTCAAGTAAATGCAAAGACCTACACATGAAAAATTAATAAATCTTAAAAACACTCACATCAAGAACAAAGCGTAAGGAAAACTAAATTTCAATAACCAAAAATTTTTAAAAAAAATAAATTAAACTGATAAATAGGGAAACGGACAGGAGAAGGAGAAAAAGAACCAGAAGCAACATCTAATTAACCCTAAATCCAGTGCATGCAACATTACTAAAACAGAAAAGCGAAATAGATCAGCAAAATTGAATGAAAAATCGAACCAATCGAATAAAAAATCGACAAAATATGACCTAAATTCAAAACAAAAGAAATAAAGCACAAATATCGATAGCCGTCAGATACTATTGAAATTATGTGGGAAGATTTATGATAACATTTGAAAGAAGATGGAAGAAAGCTGGTTAAAAAGTAACAATTGGAAGATAATAAAAGAGGTAGTTGGTATGGAGAATTGGTAAAGTTTCATCGGACATCCCTATGCCTACCATGAAGACGAACATGAACAATACGGTCACTTTGCAGAGCAAACTTTTTCTTAAAAGCTTGGACATAGAAGATAAACAAAATCAGTACGTGATTTATTTTTCTAAGTACTGAACTTTCTGCACATTACCCGATCCAATCTTCCCAATATAGAAGACAATAAAAATTTTCAGAAAAATAAACTGACCGAAAAAGGAGAAAATACGAAGGGCTCTTCGACCAACCTTGTTCAAGAACCAATTTCAAGCGAAGGAATGCATCAATTTTTGTAGAGAAAGGAGTGAGAAGCTGAAGAAATTTGGGGAGAAAGTGAAAATGAGATGTCTCTCACAAAGGTAAAAAACAAGGTAATACGTTTCTGACCAAAAAAAAAAAAGGAAAATGGGGAGAGTGAAGTTAAAATACACGTGGACTTAAGCAAACAAAGAAAAAAATGGGCCCCAAGTTTATGGTACAATTTTCATTACTTGTAGTACAACTGTTTGATGCTGTGTTAGTCCTTTCCAACTCCCACTTCTAAATGTACAACTGTTTGATGCTGTGTTGGTCTTTTCCAAGTCCCACTTCTAAATAAGGATAATATATTATTATAAGTGGAACATCACAAATCAAAAGTTGAAATACCAAAATGTCCTTGTAAAATTAAATGACTCTATTGCTATTTTTAAGGTTAAAAAAATTTGATTTTCCCACTTTTAGTTATCATTTTTCACAAATTATTTTCATTTTAATTAATAAGAAGTCCAAAAGTCCATGCAATGTGGATAACATCTTATAAAAAAAAGTTCAAAGATCACAATTGATCTTACAATCGTTTATAAGTCAAAATGGTGAGTCTTATTTAGAGTTTGAACTTCTTTTTCATTTCCTCTCTGTTAATGTTTTGTTTAATTCTTCGAGCTCTGCTCTTAAAATTTCTCTATTAGAAACTTGACTTTTTTTCCTAACTTTTTTGTAGAGTTTTAGGTGTTTACATATGTATATTCAATTTTGATATGAAATTGTAGGAAAATATGGGTACTAGAAACAGAGGTTAGATGCTATTTGAAGGAATTGGTTTTCCAGTCATATAAATGGGATTGTTGTACACAAGCACAAATAAGATTAGATTTGTTGTGCACATGAAATACTTTTTACATTTATCAAATTAAATATCAGACGAGGTAAAATAATTTAACAATGAGAGAATTTTTCAGTTTGAACTTAAATTTTTATGAATATTATCATTTTTTTGTGTATGAAAAATGTGATGAACATATCTTTTGAAATATATATTTCTTGTTTAACAATGATGATTTAATTTTGATGTCGAGCAAGGTCGCTGTATAAGGATACTGTGAAGTTCATAGTTATCATGATCACATTCTTTCTTTCCTTTTGAATCTCCATGTAATTGTTATTTAATTTTAAGACTGTCTTTCTCTTTTTTTCATCTCTATTTTATTTTATTATTTACAAAACAATGACATGATTCTTTATTTATTGATATATAATTCATTCCCTTTTGGATCAAATTATCATGATTTTTTTTAAATTTTAGGATTAGATTTTCCCAATTCAAAGAATCTATGCATATACTTTCGAATTAGTAATTATACTTAGATATTTAATACTATGGAATAGTAATTATGTAGGAATAAAGGTCTAGAAAATTTACATTATCTTAAAAGTATCCAATTATGAATATTTGTTGTAATTAATGTGATGCAGTAGAGAACATCTTACTATAATAAATAATACTAATAGATGTCCTAAATAAAGGTGGTCTTACATATTCTCACGTTGTATCACTAAGATTAGTGTTACCATTTAGGGTCTGTTTGGAAAGTCACCTGGTAATTGAAATTGGTGTAATTACTAGGGTAGTAATTACCAGCCTAGTAATTATATTGTCTAGTAATTACACTGACCTGTTTGGTTGTCACAGTGTAATTACACATGTTCTGTTTGGATGCCATAGTGTAATTACAAATGTTCTGTTTGGATGCACAATTGCAATCATAAAATTATAATAAATTTTTAAAATAAAAATTAATTATTTAAAATTTATACTAGACAAATAAGAAACTTTATAAATGACATTAAATTAAATATTTAAGATATATATTCTTTTTTGAAAATATGATAATTAATAAACATATTTTCGGTAACTAATATTATGAAAAAATAATTGATTTATATTTTTTCAAATTAATATATTTCAATTGAATTGATCGTAACAACTAAAAGTATGAAGTTTCTATGAACATCGTGAAATGCATGTTCGATAAAAAGAATAATATATAAATAAAATGTCATAAATTATTAAATGTTTGACAAAAATATAATTTATCAACTCTAATTAAAAAATGACGTGCAATGTAGATTCAATATTACTAAAACAAATGAAACTGAAAATATAACATAAGTTATAAATTCAAATTTTTTTTTTTAACATAATACTCTTATAACAAATTTCAACATAGCAATAAATATGATTTAGTTTTAGTTTTTCTTAATAAAGAAAACGTAAGTCTATAACTTACTTAACAATAAATTCTATTTTAATTTAAAAATTAGAATATAATAAAATTATGCTAATGAGAAAATAAGCATGGCATAAAGAAATAGATAATACGAAAAAGTTACATAGAATCACGTAAAGTACGGTTGAGAATAAGAAGAAAATGAAATATAATAATATAAAATAAAAAATAAACTTTTACAAATTTTTAGAATAATAAAATTAAAAAAAGAACTTAAAATAATAGAAGTAAAAAAAATTAAAACAAAAAAATTAAAATAGAAATAAAAAAAAAAATTAAAAAGTAATCAGGTGGTAATTACACCATGTAATTACCAGCAATTCACAGTCTCTGCCTGTGAATTGTAGAGTGTAATTACCCCCTGCCAATTATAACAATTATCTGCTGACCAAGTAATTACATGTCCTTCCAAACAGGACAAGACAGTGTAATTACATTAATTTCACTAAATCCAATTACCAGGGTGTCCTTCCAAACAGGCCCTTATTGTTATCAGGTTCTTTGTTTTAGTTGTTTTCTTCCCAGTTTGACAATATTCATGAGTTGTGCATTTTTCATTCACAGAGGTGGCTTTAAAAATGAGAAATTGCTACTTATAAAGTTGAATTGCGTACTAAAAACTCACCAAAAAATTGAAAGACTTAAATTTTTTGTCAACACTGCTCTAACAACAATTTTTATGCTAAAATATCAATATTCATTCTAACAAAGATTTAAAAAGTTGAACTTAAAAGAAATACAAATATGAGAACCATTCATATTAACTTAATTAATTAAAGAAAGTTATAGTATATTTTTGGGATTTAAATCTTACTATTACATAAGAATTCACAATGAATTTACATTGAGAAACCTTTACATTCGTAAAGCTAGTTCTTTGAATGCTATATATACATATACAATATAAGTGACATTTGTAATTTACGAAAACATATAAATTTCTTATTTAGAATACTTTGTTGGACTACACTAGAAATTTATTTAAACACTTTAAAATAGTAAAATCATCCCACTTTGTGATACTATATATAGATATGTCATTATTTTTGTTGTTGCTGTTTGTGTATAAACTAAAACAATTTGAAAAGTGTATTCAAGGTCCTTCAATTTAATAAGCTTTATAATTTAACATTTTCTTTCTCTATTCTTTTTTAACTTTGAGATCAAACATCATGTTTTGGATATAAATAATATAACAAACTTTTATTTTGTTTTATAGCACAAATTTGTTATTAATAGATGTAGCTTCTTTTTAATTTTTTTTTATACTTATTGACATAAGCTACACACGCAACGCGCGTACCTAGAAACTAGTTATATTAAAAATGGAAAGCCATAAATTTAAAAGTTGAAATACCATTTTACCTCTACACCAAATTAAAATATAATAAAACATATACTTAATTAAATAAAAAATAATAATAATTTATTATCAAGTAAATTCCTCCTATTAAAGATAATAATTTGTATGTTTTAATGTTAGCTTACTACTTAATTGAAAGAATTTTTAATCTTCTTATACATGTAGCCTTTTTATCTTCTTTATAAATTTTAGGCGACCCTTGTACTTGTATGAGCCTGTATTGTGAACCCTTATACTTAACCATTTACCAATTAAACTCTTAAACTCAATCAAACGAATATTTTTAAACCCCTCTTATCATGTGTGTAGTTCACTCGCCCTTGAACAGATGACATGTCATATCCATGTCACATAAATTAATAACATGTCAAAATTATCTTCATTATTTATTTTTAAAAATTATTAAACAAAGTTTTATTAAATAAAATATAAAATAATAAATTTTAAATTTATTAAGCAAAATTTGGGACTCCACACCTCCTCTCCTTATTTCAACAGTGTAAATCTAAAATCCACCGGCGAAAGTCGTTGCCGCCACCGCTCTTCTTGCCAACGATACATGTACCCGTCTCCATCTCTGTTGCAAACTTCACTACTTTCCTTTCCTCTTTCTCCAACCTCCACAAAATTAGTAACCCTAAGCCGAAACGCCACTGGCAACCACTGCGAGCCACCAGGAACCACCTCTCCTCTCCATTCTGTCCGTTGTACCAATATATAAAGCTCCTCGCTGCCTCCCGTTCGGGTGAAAAAGGATCAGTGCCGCCTCTCTCTCTTACTCCACTTTGAATCAGTAGACTCCGACGAGCACCACCATAAAATCACCGTCGCATTCTCCCTCCAATGATAACAACTTGAAATCTGACGACAAGGAGGTGGGAATGTCCTGCTAAAGGTGATAATAAGTGTGGAGAAGAAAGAAAAAGGGGTTGGAGCAGGAATGGGGATGGTGGCGAAAAGTAGGTGGAGTTGAAGGAAGAAGAAGACTTTTTTAAAATTTACTTTTTCTTTTTTTAATTCATTATTTTACTTTTTAGTTTTTTTTTAATTTAATATTTATGTTTTTAGTTTTTTTAAAAAAATATAATATTATATTTTTTAAATTTAAATATGAAGTTCACTCGCCTTCACATGCGTGTAGTCACACTCTCTTTCCAACTCAACCATCTTAATGTCACATAAGCATGGTCAATGGTAAGAGGGGTTAGATATATTGTACTTTATTGAGTTTAATGGTTTAGTTGATAAATGGTTAAGTAGAAGGGTTCACGATACAAACTCATGCAAGTATAAGCATGGTTAAGTAGAAGGGTTCACGATACAAACTAATGGTAGCCTTTTCACTTTTCAACTTATCTCCTTTTATTAATTGTTTATATTATATTATTATTATTATTATTATTATTATTATTATTATAAATTTTAAAAGTGAGGAGATATTAAGTCAAAGTTTAAAAAATAAAAATAATTATAAGAAAGTATTACATTTATTCGGAAAGAAAATCCACTAAGCCTTTTCCACTTCTCTTAGTTAATTTAAGGGATAAGCATCTGAAAAATACCCCAACTTTGATCGAATTTGCTGTTGCGGTACTAAACTTTCATGAGGACCTATTACCTCCCTTGACTATTTAATATCGTACTTTAAACATATATATTTGCCCACGTGGACATAAAAAATAATGCAAAATTATAAATAGTAATGTGTCCACGTGGGCACATATATACCTTTAAAATACACTATTAAATAGTTCAGGGGTAAAAAATATGGAATTAAATAGTCTAGGGAGGTAATAGATCCTTATGAAAGTTTAGTATCGCAACAGCAAATCCGACCAAAGTTGGGGTATTTTTCAGATCTTTATCCCTTAATTTAAATAACTTAATATAGTAGTGTTTGACCTCATGAAAATGTGCATCTTTTGGAATCCAAATCAAGTTCACTTAAGTAATTTGTATGTCATGCCTCGGAAAAGTCAAAGGGTTGTATTTTAAGTACGTAAATTAAATAGATACATGTACGTGTTTCATCTTCCAAATTAATTTATGTTCTTAATTAATATTTGTCTTTAATTTGTTGTAACTCTTGACCTTTCAACTTTGTAAGTGAATCTTCATATTCTAAAGCTATTTTTTTTTTGTATAAATACAAATCTTTCAATAGTATTTCCATAGAAAGATTTATATGTGATACAATTTTTGTATGTGGAAGACTAGAGAAGCTTTAATCAAGTGAAGAAAATTTCAAGACAAGAAACTTTGTGTCAAAATTATAAGGCATAATGTGATTATAGGGATGAATAACACGTCAATTACTAGAATATCAGAGCTTGATGTATTTGTTTTTTTTATTTACCGAGATTAGAACTATGATAAGACCCCTCCATTTATGTAGTTGAATGTCACTTCCATTGACTCATCTTCCAAGATTTTTAACTATTTTTTTATGGTCAAAGGTTGAATGTTTATTACTATAGCTTTGTTTCAATTTGCATTATCAATAAAAAGAGATTGTCTTAGAATTTTTCTATTTTCGTTGGTAGCCTTGTGCTAAGCTTGCTCTTGTGATATTTTTTTCTTTATATTTGTAATTTCATTTTAAGAATGTATATGATTGAAGGGTGTATTTTTCCTATAGAAAATAAAACAAATAGAATCATCATAATAGTCTATAAGGCATGTAAAAACATACAATTAACGCCTACAAGATTTTCTAATATCAAATTATTAATAATACATTTTTCCACCTTTAATTTTAAATATTTGTAAAGAATTATTCTTATATGTGCTTGTGGATAAAATCTATATTTTTAAGATAATTTTTATTAAAATTATTATGAGATTCAAATCTCAAAGTAAAAAAAAATGCTACACCAAAATGCTTAAGAAGTTAGAAGATCTTTTAACCTCCAACCAAATATTGCTCCTATTATATTTATAACAAAAAATCATAAAATATATTTTAACAAACTTTTAATTGTAAAAATAATAATATTGTCATTTTGACTCTCCACTAAATTAAAATCTGATTTATTTAGTTAAATATTAATATTTTAATTATATAATGACAAAATCAAAATACCAACTGTTGCATTTTAATTCTATAGTTATTTGCTTCTAATTAATTTTCCTTAATTATAAATTTGAATTACTTAATTGCATTAGTAATGAGAAGGAGATTTTCATCTTCTACTAATTAATGTTAAAACATTTTATCTTCTTGAAATGTGCAACTATTAATTTAATTTCAACATTTTTATTCTATTCTATGAGACAAGAAAGATATTTTAAGGAAGTTAATCATAAGGTAGTGTGCCTCTGTTAGGATCGAAATAAGCAGGTGTAATGCGGAAGCTAGTAAAGCAAACCTCGAAAGACCACGAGTAAGAAGACAAACGAGAAATATACCAAAAGACACAAAGATTTAATGTGGTTCGGTCAATCGACCTACGTCCACAAAGGAGATGAGAAATCTACTATATAAACATGAGAGTAAAAAATATAGAGAGAAATAACCTCAACCAATTCACTCGGAATAGATGGGAGGTTCACACAAGTGATAACGTATCAAGCTTGTGACCCACAAATTCTCCCCCTAACCAAAACTCTCAAAGCCCTTAAGACTACATTGTGAATGTTGATTAGGTTTGAAGGAACAAGCTTATATTTATAGAGTCCTAAAACCCTTTCCTATAAGAAAAGGACTAACTACTCCTAAACCTTTTCCTAAAAGGAAAACATATTTATAGTAGGAAATTTAGGGAAAATAAAACACAACAAATCTCCCCTTTTGCCTTCTTACTCGTGATCTTTCAAGGTTTGTTTTGCTAGCTTCCGCATTACACCTCATTATTTCGATCATAACAAGTGGTATTAGAGCGAGGTTCTCTATATGGAGGGAAATATGAGCAAGATGGTATGTCTAAAGGGAAGAAACTATTATATATGGAAAATAAAGATGAAAGATTTGTTGTTCGTGAAGAAGATGCATCTTTCTGTTTTTGCTACTCATAAACTTAAGACTGTGACCGATGAAAATTGGGATTTCGAGCACCAACAAGTATGTGGATATATAAGACAATGGGTTGAAGATAATGTTCGCAACCATATTGTGAATGAGGCACATGCTAGAACATTGTGGAAAAAGTTGGAGACGTTTTATGTTTCAAAAACTGGCAATAACAAGCTGTTCTTGCTAAAGTAATTGATGACCTTTAAATACAAGGAGGGCAATCCTATTCTTGATCACATAAATGATTTTCAAGGTGTTCTTGATTAGCTATCAGGAATGGGTGTTAATTTTGATGATGAAATACAAGCACTTTGGCTTCTTAATACTCTACCGGATTCTTGGGAAACTCTTCGTGTCTCTTTAACAAATTCTGCTCCTGGTGGTAAGGTGACTATGGAATATGCAAAAAGTGGTGTGTTGAATGAAGAAGTTAGAAGAAAATCTCAACGCACATCCTCACATTCAGATGTTTTGTACACAGAAGATCGAGGGGGAGATTTGTTGGGGTTTATTTGCCCTGATTTCTTACCATAAATAAGTTTTCCTTTTAGGAAAATGTTTTAATATTTTGACTAGTCCTTTTCTTGTAGGAAAGACTTTAGAACTTTATAAATATAGGTCTGTTCTTTCTAACTTAATCAGTATTCACAATGTAGTCTTAAGGGCTTTGAGAGTTTTGGTTAGGGGGAGAATTTGTGGGTCACAAGCTTGATACGTTATCACTTGTGTGAACCTCCCATGTATTTCGAGTGAATTAGTTAAAGTTATTTCTCTCTATATTTTGTACTCTCATGTTTATATAGTGGATTGCTCATCTCCTTTGTGGACGTAGGTCGATTGACCAAACCATGTTAAATCTTCGTGTCTTTGTATATTTCTTGTTTGTCTTCTTATGATTTTTTGAGGTTTACTTTGCTAGCTTCCACGTTACACCTGCTTATTTCGGTCATAACAAGTGGTATCAAAACCATGGTTCAATAATGGAGCTAGGTAGAGATGAGTGTTCATCTTGATGGGTGTAGTTCTAGTCGCAACCTTTTTGACAGTAATGAAGATTTTTGTTGGAGAAATTGTTTCAGAGATGTTCTCTGTGTTGAGACATCGATTTGATGGAGAAGATTATGGAGATGAAAAACAAAATGTTGAAGATTATGTGAAGAAGGTGGACAAAAAATCGACCTAAGTCCACAAAGGAGATGAGCAATCCACTATATAAACATGAGAGTATAAAATATAGAGAGAAATAACCTCAATCAATTCACTCGTAATAAATGGGAGGTTCACACAAGTGATAACATATCAAACTTGTGACCCACAAATTCTCCCCCTAACCAAAACTCTCAAAGCCCTTAAGACTACATTGTGAATGCTGATTAAGTTAGAAGGAACAAACCTATATTTATAGAATCCTAAAACTCTTTCCTACAAGAAAAGGAATAGCTACTTCTAAACCTTTTCCTAAAAGGAAAACATATTTATAGTAAGAAATTTAGGGCAAATAAAACCCAACAAATCTCCCCGTTGGCTTGAATTTCTGACAAAATAAATTTCTCCACCTTCTTCACATAATCTTCAACAGTTTGTTTCTCATCTCCATAATCTCCTCCATCAAATCTATGTCTCAACACAGAGAACATCTCTGAAACAATTTCTCCAACAAAAATATTTATTACTATCAAAAAGGTTGCGGCTAGAACTACACCCGCCAAGATGAACACCCATCTCTACCTAGCTCCATCATTGAACCATGACTCTTATACCACTTGTTGTGACGAAAAGATGAAAACGAAAATCTAAAATAAAGAACACTAAGTTTAACGTGGAAAAATCCTTCAAAATGAAGGTAACCACCACGGGATCAACAAGATCCAAATTGCTTCACTATAACAATAAGAGAGTTACAATTATTCTTCTAATGGCTACAGAACAAGTGCCAAAAGAGAACAAACAATAGCTACACCAACAAAAGATAAATAGAAAGCAGCACCACTCAAATCCAACTGCTATTTGAGACCTAAAACAGGATCTTACTGACTTCTGAATCCGATCTTCACCATTCAAATAAACCGTCAAGATGTCAGGAACACTCAGTAAAAATGTCAGCCCGATCCAACGGTTAGTTAATCGGAAACACGATCTGAAGGTTGTTGGTCGGAATAAAAGACTGCAGCAAAAGAACCCTTTTTTCTTCTCTCTTATCTCTTGTTGAAAGCTCTCTCAAAAACTTCTCTTATGTCCTAATGTCTTTCAAAGACAATACTAATGAGCAATCTAAATTATTCTCTCAAGACCATCCTCTATTTATAGAGTTGTGTATTTCCTTACAAAGCCAAAACCAACTCCAAATAGGATTACTATTCTAATCATTTTCCTAATAGAATTGGAAACCAAATAAAGAGAATAATTCCAATCCTTTTTTCAAGTAGGATTAGGCCATGAGCCTTTGGATGGAACATGAGAAATAGCCCAACAAACTCCCCCTCCAGCCAAGGGGCCAAATGGACTTCAAGTGGAGAAACTCTTGACAAGTTTCATGCCTGCCACACTTCTACAAAACTCATGCTTGTCTATGATCACCACTTTTTTAAGCATATATGAAGTATTGTCATCAGTGTGTATCTTCTCAACCTCAAATAATTTTTCCTCCAGGGCCATTCTAATCCATTGATATTTTCTACTAATATGCTTGGACTTAGAATGAAAGATAGAGTGCTTGGTGAGATAAATAACACTTTGATTATTACAAAATAAGACAAACCTTGATTGTTCAAAATCAAGATCTTTGATAAACTCCTTCATCCAAAGCAATTCTTTGGCACCTTCAGTGATGACAATATATTCAGCTTCTGTGGTAGATAAATCTATGCACTTCTGAAGTCTTGATTGCCAAGAAATTGCTCCCCCTCCAAAAGTGATCAAATAACCAGAAGTGGATTTTGAGTTGTCAAGATTTCCTCCCAAATCAGAGTCTGTGTAGTATACAAGTTCAAACTTGCCACTACCAAAGCACAACTCTATATCTGAAGTACCCTTCAAATATCTTAGTATCCATGTCACTGCAGCCCAATGTTCTTTCCCAGGATTGGAAAGAAATCTGCTAACGGTACCAACAACATGTGCAATATCTGGTCTAGTGCAAATCATAGCATATATCAAACTACCAACCGCGGAAGAGTATGGAATACTTGACATTTCATTCTTCTCTTCATTAGTAGATGTACTTTGGGTCATACTCAACTTAAAGTATTTAGCAAGAGGTGTACTAACCACTTTTGTCTCTGTCATGTTGAACCTCTTGAGTACTTTCTCAAAATACTCCTTCTGGGATAGTGATAACTCTTTCTTGTGTCTATCTCGATAAATTTGTATGCCTAAGATCTTCTTTGCTTGCCCCAAGTCCTTCATCGCAAATGATTTGCTTAACTCTTTCTTAAGGACTACAATTCTAGATTTATTTTTGCCAGCAATCAACATATTATCCACATAAAGTAGTAAGATAATAAAATCATCATCAGAGAACTTCTGAAAGAATACACAATGATCTGAAGAAGTTTTCTTGTATCCCTGATTTTCAATGACAGATTCAAACTTCAAGTACCACTGCCTTGGAGCTTGTTTCAAGCCATACAAGCTCTTTCTCAATTTGCAAACATGGTTTTCTTTTCCTTTAACTATGAAGCCTTCGGGTTGCTCTATGTAGATCTCCTCTTCTAAATCACCATGAAGAAAGGCAGTCTTGACATTCATCTACTCAACCTCTAAATCTAGATTTGCGGCTAAGGCTAAAAAGATATGAATAGATGACATTTTCACAACAGGAGAGAAAATTTCATCGAAGTCAATTCCCTTTCTTTGACCAAAACCTTTGACAACTAACCTAGCCTTGTATCTAAGTGCAGATGTATGTTGCTCTTGCTTTAATCTAAAGATCCATTTATTTGTTAAAGATTTCTTACCTTTCGGTAACTCCACTAGCTCATATGTACCATTCTCGTGAAGTGACTTCATCTTGTATTCCATGGCTTCTACCCACCTATCTCTATGAGTATCTAGCATGAATTCATCATAACCTTTAGGTTCTCCCATATCAATCAAAAAGATGTACTCATTAGAAGAATGACATTTTGAGCTTCGCTTCTCTCTAGTGGATCTTCTACAAGAGGTTTCTGGAGCATCCAAATTTGTCATCTCAGCATTAGTTGGTTGATGATAAACCACAACATCACCAATATGAACATCTATAGGTTCTACACCCTGTTCATTATCTTGGGTTCCTTCATGTGCAAAAGATGTATCAATAATAGGAACTGGATCAACATCAACTAAGTTCTCATCAATCTGAGAATTTGGTTTCTCAACCTTGTCAATATCTTTAATAGTTTGATCTTCAAAGAACACAACATCACGACTTCTAATGAGCTTCTTATCAATTGGATCATAAAAGCGATATCCAAACTCATCTTGACCATAACCAATGAAGATGCACTACTTAGTTTTAACATCCAATTTCGACCTCTCATCTTTTGGAACATGCACACAAGCTTTACAACTAAACACTTTCAAGTAATCATAAGAAACATCCTTACCAAACCAAACTTTGTTTGGAACATCACCATCTAAAGCAACAGCAGGAGACAAATTGATAACATAAGCAACAGTGTTAAGTGCTTCAGCCCAAAATGAATTTGGAAGTTTAGCCTCTAAAAGCACGCATCTAACTCTCTCAACTAAAGTTTTGTTCATCCTTTCTGCCAGGCCATTTAATTGAGGAGTCTTTGGAGGAGTCTTCTGATGATGAATTCCTTGCGATTTGTAGTATTTATCAAAGGGATACTCACCACCATTATTTTTATTCTATTCTATGAGACAAGAAATATATTTTAAGGAAGTTAACCATAAGGTAGTGTGCCTCTATGTTTGTTTTTGCTACTTTATTTTGTCTTTTAAAAAAAATATAAAATTTATATATCGAAATTATAATAAGGGGAGGACTAAATGCAAAAGAGTTTCTTCTTATGAGTTAACTATACACAAAAAACATTTTCATTTTACTTTTTATATTTTTGTTGTAACTCAAATACAAATTTAAAGGAAATTATGTAATTTTTAATAATTCATATTCATCGTTATGGAGTACACGTGTAACACACGTGCCCAAATACTAGTTATATTAAAAGTGAGAAAATACTTAGGTAAAATTTAATTTACGATTTTACCCCTATATTAAATTTAAATGTTATAAACTAATTAATATATTAAATATCTATTAATCAAAATGCTTTAAAGTCTTTTCACCTCCTATATATATATATATATATATATATATATATAATCCTATTTGTATTTTTTTAATTAATAAGTAAATTTTTTCACTACTTATAATTTATAATATATTAGAAGTTATCATATTTACTTCAATCTTTCAACTAGGGGTGTACATGGTCGGGTTGGTTCAGGTTTTTCAAATATCAAACCAAACCATTTGTGTCGGATTTTTAAATTTATAAACCAAACCAATAAAACTCGGGTTTTTCAACCTCGGGTTTTTTTGGGTTTTTTGGTTTTTCGGGTTGTTTCGGGTTTTTCCGGTAAAGTATTCATACAAACATATAATTTACTTGTACTTCAAATATTTCTTTAGTCCTACCAAAATACAACTATCTAAGATGTTTCTTAAAAATATAACACAATATAATATAATTAATGACACTAAAATATCCAACAAAAATAATAATAATGAAATCGCGTAAAATAAATATTGCAAATTAACAAGTCATAATGAAAATTATCATAATTTAAAAGTACTAAATCATGCTAAAATTATGTTTAATAAGTATTAGTTACATGACTAAATATTAAAGAAAATTAAAATTAGATTATGTATTTTAATTGTCTAAACCAATGTAAAACTAAAGAACAAATATTCAATATTATTGTCATTCTTAGTGTTGAATTGATTTTCTTTTTGCATTAGTATTAATTTGATTTTGATTTAAGCTTTATTATAATTACCAACATCTATGGACTATAATCTTTATTGGCCCATTCATAATTCTAAGTTTCAAACTTGAAATAATATATTAAAAGATAAAAACTATGGAAAAGTATAAGAAATATTTAAAAATTATATCAAAGTAAATATTTTTATGTATAAAATAAAATTTTAAAATTATATATATAAATTCGGGTTGGTTTGGTCTCGGGTTGATTTTTTTAGTTAAAACCAAACCAACCCAAATATAGTCGGGTTTTTTTTTTCCAAAACCAAATCAAGTCAAACCAAACCACTAGTCGAATTTTTTTTCGAGTTAACTCGATTTGTGGTTTGATTCGGTTTTCGGTTCGGTTTTCTACACCCCTACTTTCAACCATCCTATTCTTAGAATGAGAAGACCAAAATTCAAACCATTAATGATTTTAATAATGCTGAAAAAAGAATTCTACGAGTCACTACACTTATTCGTATAAATATATATTTGTCATGCCTCTTTTCCTTCCACATATTCCTCATTTACATCTCAAATTTTTTAGTTTTGATTGACGATTTTGTTTGTGCTTATGAGTTTAATGTTTGATTTTTTTTAATGATTTCTAACAATTATTGTACAATTAGTTCTTTTACTATTTTATTTTTTGTATATTCATGTTTGAATAAAAGAAAGATTCATTTGAATATTGACCGTATTTGAGTTGATCATGACAATATTCAACATATCTATTAGTTTAGTTTTTGTTTTTCATGCATAATATATATATATATATATATATATATATATATATATATAAAGAAAGTCGAATAATATATGTACCGTTTAAATTTATTATTTACAATACAAACAATGTATTAAGTACTTTCAAGTAAACGTGCAACGCATGTTCCTAGAAACTAGTGTATAAATATAAGTCTAACCAAACTATGCTATCAAGGCGGAGAGTACTAATCTAGGATCCAACTGGTGCTCAAACACGACCTCGAGCCCAACAATAATAAGCATAACTCAAAGGATCATAACAAGCCTATCATTAAACGACTAGCGAAGGGATCAAGAAGAGCTTCCAAATCAAAAAAGGGGAGAAAAGCTCAAGGATTGACACCTTATCCCATTCACACCGCTCTAGTCTATGAATGAGCACAACTAGTGCCAAACTACGACTATGACAAGCCTCCAAAGTCTCAAACACCAACACACGGTCAACAACCCAAAATCAAGCCATACCAGAAGCAACTTTAAACTCCAAGGGTGAAAGTACACACTCTAAAGCACCTAGGGATTAAACCTAGACTAAGGCCATAAATTACCACTTCCAACTATGATACACGTGCTAAGGCATACTATAAGTAAGGTTACAACCTGAACTAAGGACCCCGACCCCTACAACACAAGTCTGACGCTCCCACGAGGATCAAGAAATGATAGAATAACATAAGTATAACACCTCGAATTCGAGAAAATAGAAAAAATGTAGCTTTCCAGGACCTGGTGCCAGAACCATGGAAGCCACCAACGGTCCGTGGTCTTACACACGGTCTGTAGGTAGGGTCCATCATTGAGGTCCATGATTTAGGGATCTCTGATCCCACCCACGGCTGACCAGTACGGTCTGTGGTTGGATTCACAGACCGTAGGTAAGGGTCAATAGCCAAATGGAGGAAAATGGTTGTTGGGTCAACTTCAAACGGTCATATCTTTTAGCACAAAATGAATTAGGTAGCCCATGACCTATCAAATTAAAGATAATTGAAATCTCTTTCCAACACCACTGAGTTTGCTAAAGTCCAAGCTCAGATTAAAAAGTTATGCTCATTTTAGTGTAGCCATGTCGGGCAAACCATGAACCATGACTGGTAGTTCAAACGACGGCCCGTCAGTCCCGTAGTAGATGGCCTTCATCAACTTTTAGTCAAGGTCATTTTTGTCCTTTCCCTATGCATTGGGGGCACTTAAATTGATTCATTTAATGCCTAAACTATATCGTTTTACTCAGTATAAGACTAATAACCTAGTAAGACATATCGAGAACCCTCATTCTCCAAAAATCATCCAAATTAAAACGAAAAGAAGAGAAAGAGGCGTCAGTTTCTTTCAAGAACAATTAGCAATGTTCATCAAGTTTCAGCCTCGAAATCAAAAGGATTTCTTCGTAGATTTCGTCGCCAGGTATGTTGGATTTCACTAGTGGGTTCCTTTCATCCACTAGGTCCCTAGAATTCAGTTAGTTCCTTGATTCTACATAGCTTGTTTAGACCTAAGGTTTCTAAAATCTTGGAGAATTTGTTATGATTCCAGTTGCTATAGTATCCATAATCTAAATAACATGTTTTCTTGGAAATGTTGCTTAGTTCCTTGTATAAAACTTAGAACCCTAGTTTGTGTAAATTCTCTTAGTTCATGAATTATACTTGCTAGGTCAGTTAAACAGAAAATCATGCTCCAAATTTTGAATGTCACATTCACAATATATAAATGTTGCATTCTCAGTTAACATGTCAGTATTTTGAGTTATTTAGTACTTAGTGCATTGACCAGGTTTTCAATATTTATATCAGTATACAGTTCAACATGTTATCTTCATTATGAGTACTTGATCATTGCATTCAGCTTAGCTTTTCAGTTATGTTTCAGTATTTATATTCTTGTTCAGATTATGTCATTGTTCAGTTATACTTTGTTCAACTCATATATATTTGTTCAGCTTAGTATCTATATCATGCATGCTCAGTACATTTCAATTACTGATGCATACTTTACGCTACATCTTTTCATGATGTAGGTTCAGGTACTCATCATCCAGATCACGCTTAGATCGATTCTCGATCCGCATTCAGTAGCTTTAGTTGTGAGTCCTCATATTCTGAGGACAACATACATGCTTTCATTTTAGTCATTATTTTTAGTTTTAGTTTAGTTAGAGTTAGCTAAGGGCATGTCCCGACAACTCAACTCAGTTAGAAGCTTTTCAGACATAGTAGTAGATTCAACTTAAGTTGTTAAGTGGTTGTTTCATTTATCACTAAATTCTTAGGTTATTTCACTTATTATTCAGACTAGTTGGGCTTGTTCCTCTCCAGGTATCAATTGATTTAGCTTTCGTTTAGCTTATTTTACTTAGCTATTTTCAATATGTTCATGATATGCTAGATTCAGGGTTAGCTTGGGGTCACTCGTGATCCTAGGTCCCGTGTTACGTCAAGGGGGTAGCCTCGGGGCGTGACAAACTTGGTATCAGAACATTAGGTTCAAGAGTCCTAGGGTGTCTAAAAGCCGTACTAAGTAGAGTCCCTTTCATGAGTGTGAAGCACGCCACACCTATGAGGGGGAGGCTACAGAGTGTTTTAAGAAAAAACTTCACTTTATTTGCTATTCTTATCGTGTGTGAGGTATGATCCAACTTCTCCTTTCTAATATGTCGTTATGTGTTTCAGATCATGCCTCCTCGTAGAGCTAATGCACCGAATGCTAATACAAGCAATTAATGCTAACGTAGTTTCTCCAGTCCCGAACCATAAGGTTACGAATGCAGAATTTCGAAATGCGGTCCAACTCTTGGCTCAAATTTTGGCCAATCAGAACAATAATTGAGCCCCAGTTCCTCTAAACACTAATGGTGGATCAGCTTTAGCACTACGACAATTTTGAGTATTAGTGACGAATAATTTTGTCACTAAACACTCATAGATCGTCACAAAATCATTTTCGAGACGAAAAATAATTTATCAATCAATCGTACCTAAATCATGGGTAACTAAATGTATATAGAGACTATTTAGTGTTTTGTCACTAAATAGAGTTCTATTAGCTATGGAAATAAATTTCTTCTCCAAATGTATAGTATTTATGACGAACTTGGTCGTCATGGAAATTATAAAATTTTGTAGGTAATAGCATTTTTTCGTCACTAAAGAAGTTATTAAAGCCGACGAAATTGATGTGTCACTAATTATTTAGTTTAATTGGTGACGACGTCATTTGTCGCTAATGTCTTATGCATTTCGTAGTTGAACAAATGTTATTTCGTCACTAAAAACTACCTTTTACATACAAACTTTCATTTTGTCCATAAGCATATAAATTAGTGGCATTTTTATTTTCCTACAATTTGCTAAATAAAACTAGACATAAATAAAACTAAGATAAATATACGGATGTTGCTTCTCAAAATATCATTTGCAGAAGCATTCTCTAACAACTAATTTTGATTTCTACTTTCCATATCCTGTGTAAAAGAGAGAAAATATCTAAGGTTTGACAAACTTTATGATATCATGATATAAAAAAACTAAAAGACTATAAAGCTTTGGGAGACGACACCAGCCACCATGACCATTTTTCGGAGCACAAGTATTGGGAAAGGTCAGTCCTCATAATATGGTGCAGCCAAGTCGGAGCATAAGTATTGGGAAAAAATATCAACTAAATTTTAGAATTTGTAAATAAGGAACTCTCAAGCATCTTAGCATGAAACTCAAAGAATCAAACCAGTTATCTTTAACATATAAGTTTCTAAGAGAGCTCCAAGCAGAGAAGATAATTAAATAGACATTATAAAAAATAATTAAGTTTTAAGTACTGATGTTCAATTGTAAAAAGCCTATAGCATATGTACCAAAATTACTAACAAGCAGATTTCAAGTCAATTTAGAGATGTAATAAAACCTCCCATTATCAGAATTGAATAATTTCTTACAAAAGAACAATCAAATTCAATCTGAAATATGCAAAGTTTCACTCTTTAAACAAGTCAGTGACTCAATCACAAATAGTAAAGAACCAAAATACAGCTAGATACATATATGAAATCATAAAACAAGTGCTCATTTAGTATTAAAGAATCTCAAAGAAGTGCTCTCACATATAATATAAATAAAAAGAAAGACAAAAACAAATTAATAATTGGTGAAATATATATGAACTCAAAACATTTATTACCTGCAAAAAAAAACTTTAAAAAGATACAATAAAAAGAAAATGATAATTCAAAAATTGGTGTTACCTCTTCTGGTATACCAGAAGAATTTCTCGGATCAAATAACTTCATTGGCTGCACAAATATATCAAAACAAAATAAAATTTTCATTCTCACTAATTTTCTTAAGTCTAAGAAATGGGACAAATAGTTGTTACCAAAATATTAAGCTTTTACCTGTACTTTGTTGTGCGTTTCTTCCTTAATTCCATGATATTTATCCCAACATTCCTGAGATTTTAAAAGCTAAATATTAAAACAGGAGTTAAGAAAAAAAGTATTAGAACCGAAACTTACAAATAAGAAATTATTTTTTTCTCTCTGAATCGGGTGAGGAGAAGAGTTGCAATATAAACATTTAGATTTAGATTTCAAGAGTTGTAAATGCTTACACTTGACATTAGGAATATGAAACGGTGGATTAATAATAAATGATAATTATTCCAGTATTTATTTATTCTTGTAGTATAAATTGGATATATTTGTATTAAAATAAGGAAGAAAATAAGAAGCAGTGGATTAATAACATATGGTAATTATTGTGGTATTTATTCTTACAATATGAATTGGATATACTTGCATTAAAATGAGGAAGAAATATTTAAAAATTGAAAATAGATCAATACATTTCTTAGAGTCTGTTTGGCATTGTTGCAAAAAGCTGCTTATTTTTAAAAGCACTTTTTTTAAAATGACTTTTTAAAAAACTTCTTTTGAAAAATAATAATTTGTGTAATTTATATGAAATATAATTTTGATAAGCAAATTGTGTTTGATTAATCTTTTTTAAAAAGTGTTTTTGAGAGTCAAATTATGAAAAAGGGTAAATATCAATGTACTTTTAATATTAGGATTGTTTTATAGATAGAAACTATTTTAAATATCTATTAGAAGTTTTTTAATTAAAATATACATATTCAAATGTTCAATCAATATTATACATTAATTAATTAATAAATAAATAAAATATTAATTTAATACTAACATGATGGCTTTAATATAATTCAACATATCAAGAAAAATAAATTTAAAAACTATTCCACCAATTAAGCCACTATATACGAAAAATTCACTACAAAAATAAATAAAGTCCTTCATATTTTTAATCCTACAAAAATATTGTTGTTACATTTATTTCTAATTCTGTAAAATAAAATGTAAGATAATATATAAAATATAAAATATAAAATAATAATAGTCTATAAACATAAAATAAAATAAAATAATTATTATATAAAAATAAAAAATAAAATTCTTGTATGAAACTTCATCAAATGTATGATATATGCTAGTTAATTAATAAGGGATATATTGGTAAATATGTATTTATGGGAGATATATTTTAGTCTTCAAGAAAATAATTTTCTGCTTCTGCTTTTTTTAAAAAGAAGAAATTTTTAGCTTCTTCCCAACAAGAAAAGAACTGCTTCTGCTTCCATTTAAAAGCAATTTTGAGAATTCGTCAAACACTATTATTTTTTTTCAAAAAAAGTGCTTTGATCGCAAAAAAATAATTTTGGCCTCTCAAAAACAATGCCAAACAGGCTCCTTTCAACTTTTTCATTTTCTCCTTTCATATATATATATATATATATATATATAGCTAGATGTACAATTAAAATTTAAAATTTAAAATTGTGAAGGTTGAAGGTGAAGGAATATCTAAATGCACATCAAATCTGATAAAGAAAATATATTATAGTAGGAGGTGAAAAGTTGAGTAATTGAATACAAATGCATTTTGAGATATGAAAAATAAAATAAATGGTTAAATGAAGGAAAAAATGATTAAAATAATAGAAGAAATAAAGATAAATATGAATGGAGGCAATTGAGAGGGAGGTGCCACATCACCTTCTCTATGTTCCTCATATATATATATATGCACACATACATATTCATATACATGTTTCAGTGAGATACTTCTCGATTCTCCATGATACGATTAGAGTATATTTAAATACTGGCATGGTATCACTCATCTTTGCTTCAATCCTCTAGCACTTCTCACCCTTCTATCATATTCACATGGTTTATGTCAAAAATTGATTGGATACTATAGAATCTATTCTTAATTTTGATATTTATAACAATTTTAACAAGTTATCTTTTTAGTAAAAATAATTACATAAAATAGAATCAATATGTAAGCTTTATTTTTATTTGCAAAAGAACAAAAATTAATAGAGATATATTTTTATTAGTGATGCGCGTGTGTCAAGATAATATAAAAAATTGCATACAAAAATAATAAAGAACATATGATAAATAGATGCATAATATAATTATAATACATAGAAAATTAATTTTTTATATACATTTATTATTAAATATAGAGATATATGGATTATTATTTTTTCTACAAATGAAAAAATTATTGTCCAATATAAATAAGGATTCTATTTTGTCCTTTTTACTTTTGCTTTATAATACCCTTAGGCTACATAATTTTTTATATGCTAATTTAAGAGTCATTGTCTTAATAAATTAGGTATTACTTTTTCTGTCCAACAATACTTATTCGCTATTAATTTTGCACACTTTATAAGAAATTATAAATAGAAGGGTAATTTTACTATATCTCCCTTTGAATTTACTAAATTCAATGTCTTGAAAAATGTAATAGAGAAATAACTATAATTAATGATAAGGGTAAATAAGAAACTAAGTTTAAAATTATCCATTCATTTAATGAGGTGGACAAGCATCGTTGGACATCCCAAAATGGTATAATGGACAACTATTGTTGGACAGAGGGAGTAATTGAAGAAATAAAATTAAATAATAATTGAAGGAAAATTGTGAAAAGATGATTTTATCTAAAGCGAAGTCTTTTAATGAAGAGCAAAAAGTTCAAACAACATTATTAAGGACCTTCGTGCTTTTAATATAGTATAGATCGATGATCAACTAATATGAGACAGATGAAATATTATTTCTAATAAAGGATAAAAGGATGCAAAAAGATAAAAATAATAAATGAAAAATGACAAGAGCAATAAATGTAAGGACAAAACAATAAATACAAGGAAAAAACAATAATTGCAAATAGCAAAAATATGACCCATTAAAGGGGCATTTCGGATAAATAACCGCATGACTACTATATTTAGTGAATTGCTTTGAAATAAGACGAGTTTTTATAAATACTTTTAATTTGGATGTATTTTATGTACTTTTCCTAGAAAAATTTCTACAAGATTTTAAATGTATAGCATATTCATTTGAAATGAAAAATAATTTGTTGCAGAATGTAAATAAATTTTGACAAACTTTTTAACAAACCTAAATAATTTTCTAGATAAATAGAGACAAAACGATATTTTCACTAATTATTTATACGATTAGTGACAAAATCTAAGATCACAAATAATGTACAATTAATGAAAAAATAGTTTTGTCACGAAAAGTAAATATTTTGCTACAAACTTTTAACTTAGTTAAATAATACCCAACCAACACTAGTGATCTAGTGTTGTAGTACCCCCACCGCAATAAAAACCTCGATATTATTCTTGAAACGTGTATTGTATAATTATAGGGCTCAGTCTACAACTTCAGCGGCACCATCAGGTCGCCCAACCCAGAGGGTGCTTTGTTTGGTACAGGTCGCGGTCAATGCGAGAACAAGTTGTATGCTCTCCAAGGTCTCCAGGACAAGGAAGATTCTCCTGATGTGGTCACTGGTACGTTACGAGTCTTTCATTCAGATGTTTATGCATTATTAGATAAAGGGGAAACACTATCTTTTGTAACTCCCTATATATCAGTAACTTCGGTGTCAGTCCAGAAACTTTCCCAGAACCCTTCTCAGTCTCTACTCCAGTTGGTGACCCAGTTATACCTAGATGGGTATACATAAATCGCCCTGTCACAGTTTCTCAGAAAGTCACCTCAGCAGAACTTGTAGAGTTAGAAATGGTAGACTTTGATATCATTCTAGGCAAGGATTGGTTACATTCTTGTTATGCCTCAGACGATTGTAGAACTAGGATCGTTCGG
Source organism: Solanum commersonii (assembly GCA_029007595.1). NCBI lineage: Eukaryota > Viridiplantae > Streptophyta > Magnoliopsida > Solanales > Solanaceae > Solanum > Solanum commersonii. Next base: position 10,558,045 of record JAJTWQ010000003.1, on the reverse strand, counting down.
TTTCAATTTCCAAACGAGCCGGTCTTATAATGGAAGGGTAGTAGCTCAGTGCGTATAGGTCGGTTTATCTCTTGCCATAATGCAAGAAAAATGATTTCCAAAGGGTGTGTCTATCATCTTGTCCGAGTTAAGGATTCAAACTACGAAACCCCAACTCATGAGTAAGTCCTGGTAGTAAATGAGTTTCCAGAAGTGTTTCCAGAAAATCTTCCTGTAGTTCCTCCCAAAAGGGGAAATCGACTTCAGAATAGATCTCCTTCCAGATACCCAGCCTATTTCGATTCCTCCTTACAGAATGGTTCCAATCGAGCTTAAGGAATTGAAAGAGCAGTTGAAAGACCTTCTAGATAAGGGCTTTATCAGACCTAGTATCTCTCCATCTAGTGCTCCAGTGTTGTTCTTGAAAAAGAAAGATGGTTATCTCAGGATGTGGATTGACTATCGGCAGTTGAACAAAGTGACAATCAAGAACAAATATTCTATCCCCAGAATTGATGACTTGTTCGACCAACTTCAGGGTGCTAGTTGTTTTTCTAAGTATGACCTCAGATCCGGCTATCATCAGCTCAGAGTCAGAGATAGTGACATTCTGCAAACAACCTTCAGAACTCGATATAGTCATTATGAGTTTGTAGTTATGTCTTTTGGACTAACAAATGCTCCTGCAGCTTTCATGGACTTAATGAACAAGGTGTTCAAATAGTATTTTGACTTGTTTGTCATCGTCTTTATTGATGATATCCTTATTTATTCTCGAAGTGAGGAGGAGCATGCGACTAATCTGAGAGTTGTCCTACAGACTCTCAAAGATTGCCAGCTATTCTCTAAGTTCTAACAAATTTGAATTCTGGCTACTGTCTGTCTCTTTCCTTTGTCATGTGGTATCCAGTAAAGGGGTCCAAGTGGATTCTCAAAAAATTGTGGCAGTACAGCATAAGCCCAGACTCACCTCTCCAACAGATATCAGAAGTTTCTTGGGTTTTGCCAGTTATTACTGGAGATTTGTTGAAGAATTTTCATCCACATCTTCCCTATTGACCAAGTTGACTCAAAAGAAGGACAAATTTTAGTGGTCAAATGAGTGTGCGAAAAACTTCTCAAAACTGAAGACTAGGTTGACTACAATTCTCGTCTAAACTCTACCAGATGGTTCAAACGATTATGTTATTTATCGTGATGCCTCCAGGGTCGGTGTAGGTTTTGTTTTGATGTAACGAGAAGAACTACCTAACTCATGACCTTGAGCTTGCAGCCGTAGTATTCACCGTAAAAATTTGGAGACATTACTTGTATGATGTTCATGTTGATGTGTTCACAGATCATAAGAGCCTCCAGTATGTGTTCACCCAAAAAGAGTTGAATCTTCGTCAAAGGAGATGGCTTGAATTCGTCAAAGACTATGACATGAATGTGTTTTACCATCTTGGTAAGGCCAATGTAATGGCTGATGCTCTCAGCAGACTGTCTATGAGTAGTGTTGTCACGCCTCGGGCTACCCTCGAGACGCGGACACGGGACCTAGGACCACAAGTGATCCTAAGCTAACCCTGCTGGCATGATCATGAGCATACTAAAGATAATAAACTGATGCGGAAGCTAAATCATAAATAAAATGAAAAAGATGGGGAATACCCATATACTATAACTGAGATATATGAAAAAGCTGAATGAGTTTAATACAAAGAAGTATTAACTCAATACTAAGCTGAATCTAACTATGTCCGAAAATAGCCTCTAAAATGACTAGAAATGTTGGGACATGCCCCAACTAGATCTAGCAAAACCGAAACTAAAGACTAAAAGCGATAAAGATAAACATGTCACTAGTCCTCGAAGAATGAGGACTCACCACTGATCTTCTTGAATCGAAGATCGGGAATCGATCTAAGCGTGATCTGGATCTTGAGAACCCGAACCTACATCACGAGAAGATGTAGCGCACGTATGCGTCGCATCTTGGAAAGTGCGAGCATGCAATATAGAGTAAAGTTGAAATAACACATAACTGAACAAAGCAATAAAGCAATGATATAATCTGAACATGATATAGATACTGAATATACTGAATACTGAGATAACTAATGCAATGACTAATTTATAACATGCGGAGACTGAATACTGAATATACTGATAAATGGTCAATGCAATGGAATCTGACTGAACTGTGGGAGCTACTAATAACCGACATAAAACCACATGAGCTAAATGTGGAGTCCGATGTATACGCCCCATCGAGAGGACCCAATATACCCTGCCAGAGGTATAAAAGTATGCTGGCGTGATCACTAAACTGATGTTGCCCACAGAAGGGACTTACACGTACGTGGCTCGTAGTTCTGGGACTATATGGGTACGCTAAACCCTAGTCCAACTCGGTATTATGCTACTCCCAATGAATTAAGTGATTAACTGATTATGACTGAATTTCGTATCTTTGGATAGCTCGAAACTGAACATGCAAACTGAGAATGCAACAATTAATCTGATAATGATGCATTCATAAACTGAGGCATGTAAAAATGAATACTGAAATATCTGACCTAGCATGTGTAATTCAAGAACTAAGGAAATACATAGCTAGGGTTCTGAAATTTATACGATAAACTGAGCAACAACATGATAATCTGATTTGGAATATTTAAATAACTAATTTATGATGATCTGCTGTAATTCTAGAAACCCTAGGTCTGTTGATAATCATGAAATCAAGAATCTGCCTGAATTCTAGGGACCTAATGGGCGAAAGGAACCCACTAGTGAAATCCCACATACCTGGTGATGAATTCCACGGAGAAACCTTTCGATTTCGGGGCTGGAACCCAGAAGGATCCTTGCTGCGTTCTTGAACTAGGGTTCTTGACCTCTTTTCTCCTCTCTTGCTTCTAATTTTCTAAGTTTGATTAATGATTTTGACCAAGGTAAGTTTTAGTTATGTTTCTAGGATGAAACTGATTAAAACCTCATGATTTAGGGTCTAAACGACGTACCTTAGGGTTTAAACGAAATAGGAAAAGACCAAAAGACCCCTTAATTAGCTGTTGTCGGACTGATCGACGGAATGGACTGACGGGCCGTCATTCAATCGACGGTCCGTCGATTGGGTCCGTCGATCGAGTCTGCCCGACAGGGCTTCACTAAAACGGGCATAACTTTTTACTCGGAGGTCAGAATTTAGCAAACTCGGTGGCGTTGGAAAGATAATTAAATTATCTATCATATCATAGGTAATGGGACACACAATTCATTTTGTGCTAAAAGTTATGACCATCTGAAGTTGACCCATCAGAATTTTCAGCTAACTGGCTGCTGATCCTTATCTACGGTCAGACCTACGGACCGTTGATCGAATGACGGTCCATGATGGTCGACCGTAGTTCATGTCAGAGGCTGGGTAAGGAGGTCTTGATCCATGGACACAAACCACGGACCGTGGTATGATCTACGGACCATGGGTCTGTCCGTGAGTCAAGACTTAGCCAAATTTTCTGAGCTTGGCTGGGGAGGGGTTGCAGTGGTCAACCACGGACCACCAGCACGGGCCGTGGTCTGACCTATGGTCCGTGGATGGAAACCGTAGGTTGCACCTGCAATTTTTAAAAAAAATCTGCATTTTGGTCTGTTTTCGGATACGGGGTGTTACATTATCTCCCCCTTGGGATCATTCGTCCTCGAATGAAGACTAAACTAGCTGAAATAGAGGGAGAAAGCTGCAATCCCTACCACTAAACACTGAGAACTAAATTTCAGACTGAACTGAGTTCCAAGAACATGCAAATACGCTGAAAATGCAAGTACAAACTGAATGAACATGATTCTAAGACTGAATTTTTTAAATGAATGACTGAAAAATTGATGAGGAACTATTACCTCAAGCTGGAATGGAATCGGAAGGAAAGAGGTGAGGATACTTGGACTTCATGGCTGTTTCTGCTTCCCAAGTAGCTCCCTCTACGGACTGACTCCTCCACAAAACCTTGACTGAAGCGACTTCTTTATTTCTCAACCTTCTAACGACCCATCGAGAATCTCAACGGTACATCCTCATAAGAAAGGCTATCTTTTACAGCCACAGTCTCTAATGGCACTATGGATCTTTGGATCACCCACACACTTCTTTAAAAGAGAAATGTGAAAGACTGGATGCACTGCTGCTAAATCTGCTGGCAACTCTAACTCATAAGCCACTTTACCAATCCTTTTCAAGATCCGATAAGGGCCTACATATCTGGGACTGAGCTTCCCTTTCTTGCCAAACCTCATCACCCGCTTCATGGGCGATACTTTCAGGAAAACCCAATCATCAACTTGGAACTCTAGTTCCCTTCTTCTCACATCTGCATAAGACTTAATAAGAGGAAGGTGATAATCCCAACTACCCTCGAAGTCGATCACACAAGCTCTCAACATGTCTTCTAAGGTCTGAATGGTACGCTCTGCCTGACCATCTGTTTGTGGATGAAATGCTGTGCTAAGGTTAACCTGAGTACCAAGACCTTTCTGAAATGACTTCCAGAAATGAGAGATAAACCGAGGACCTCTATCTGAGATGATAGACAAAGAAACCCCATGCAACCTCACAATCTCATTAATGTAAAGCTTGACATAATCTTCTGCTGAATCTGTAGTCTTGACCGCCAAAAAGCGAGAAGACTTAGTAACCCTATCAACAATCACCCAAATGGAGTCATGCTGTCTGCGAGTACGAGGTAAACCTGTGATGAAGTCCATGTTGATCACTTCCCACTTCCAAGTAGGAATGTCAATCTCTTGAGTCATACCTCTTGGTTTCTGATGTTCTACCTTGACTTGCTGGCAATTGGGGCACTTAGCCACAAAATTTGCTATATCTCTTTTCATACCATTCCACCAGTAGACTTCCCGCAGATCACGATACATCTTAGTGGCGCCTGGATGAATAGAATATCTGGTATTATGAGCTTACGTGAGAATATCTTTGTCTCAATTCACCCACATCGGGAACACACAATCTACCTTGATAGCGAAGTACACCATCTCCCCCTTGGGAGAAAACCTCCACTCTCGATTGTGAATCGCACCCTTAAGTTCAAGCAAGATTGGATCACTATCTTGCTTTTCCTTAACCTCTACTACCAAAGAAGATTCTCGCCCTGTTCTGAACTGTTACACCACCATCTGATATGCTCATAAGACGAACTCCTAGGCGAGCAAGTCTGTGAACATCCTTTGCTAGCTCTTTTCTTTCTTCCTCAACATGTGCTACACTACCCATGGATAATCTGCTAAGGGCATCTGCTACTACATTCGCCTTACCTGGATGGTAATGCACACTTATATCATAATCTTTGAGGAACTCAAGCCACCTTCTCTGGCGAAGATTTAACTCTTTTTGGGTGAATACATACTGGAGGCTCTTATGGTCTGTGAACACATCTACATGAACACCATACAAGTAGTGTCTCCAAATCTTGAGTGCAAACACCACTGCTGCAAGCTCGAGGTCATGAGTTGGGTAGTTCTTCTCATGCACCTTAAGTTGTCTAGAAGCATAAGCTATAACCTTACCTTGTTGCATCAACACACAACCTAGGCCGACTTTGGATGCATCACAATAGATCACATAACCATCTGAACCCTCTGGTAGAGTCAAGACAGGAGCTGTAGTCAATCTAGTTTTCAATTCTACGAAGATTTTCTCACAATCATCTGACCACTGGAACTTAACCTTTTTCTGAGTCAACTTAGTCAATAGAGAGGCTATGGATGAAAATCCTTCCACAAACCGTCTGTAATAGCCCGCTAGACCTAAGAAACTTCTGATATCTGTAGTAGAGGTAGGTCTGGGCCATTGTTTCACTGCTTCTATCTTCTGGGAATCTACTCGAATTCCTTCACTAGACACAATATGTCCAAGGAAAGCAACTGATTGTAACCAAAACTCGCACTTGTTAAATTTTGCAAATAATTGATGATCTTTGAGAGTTTGCAGAACAACTCTCAAATGACTCGCATGTTCTTCCTCATTCCTAGAGTAAATGAGGATATCATCAATAAAGACGATAACGAACAAGTCCAAGTACCTGCTTGAACACTCTGTTCATCAAATCCATGAAAGTCTGCAGAGCATTGGTTAGTCCAAATGACATGACTACAAATTCATAATGACCATACCGAGTTACGAAGGTCTTGTCTTGAATGTCACTATCTCGACTCGAGCCGATGATAACCCGATTTGAGGTCTATCTTTGAGAAATGACTAGCACCACGAAGTTGGTCAACAAGTCATCAATCCTGGGGATAGGATACTTATTCTTGATTGTGACTTTGTTCAACCGCCTATAGTCAATGCACATTACGAGAGAACCATCTTTCTTTTTACGAACAACACTTTGGTGCACCCCATGGCGAAATACTAGGTCCGATGAAACCCTTATCTAGAAGGTCTTTCAACCTGTTCTTTCAATTCCTTAAGCTCTGCCGAGCCATTCTGCATGGAGGAATAGAAATAGGCTGGGTATCCGGAAGGAGATCAATTCCAAAGTCTATTTCCCTTTCGGGAGGAACTCCGGGAAGATCTTAAGGGGAACACTTCGGAAACTCACCGACTATAGAAACGACTCAAGAGTTGGGGATTCGAACTAGAATTCTTAACCCGAACTAGATGATAGAGATAACCCTTAGAGATCATTTTTCGGCCTTAAGGTAAGAAATGAATCGACCCATAGGTGCTAAGCTACTACCCTTCCATTCTAAGATTGGTTCATCCGAGAAACGAAAACGAACAATCCTAGTTCTACAATCGGCGAGGCATAACGGAATGTAACCAATTCATGCCTAGAATGACATCGAAGTCTACCATTTCTAACTCTACAAGATCTGCGAGGTGACTTTCGAGAGGCGCGACGGGGCAATTTCGTATACCCGTCTAGCTATAACTGGGTCACCGACTGGGTAGAGGCGAGAAGGGTTACGAAAGAGTTTACGGACTAACACTGAATTGGACTGCTATATAAGGAGTTACAAAAGACAAAGTAGCCCCTGGATCTAACAATGCATAAACATCAAGATCAAAGACTCTAAACGTACCAGTGACTACATCAGGAGAATCTTCCTGATCTTGACGAGCCTGAAGAGTATAGAGCCTGTTTTGGCGATGTCCGCCATCAGTACCAGAAGAGTTACCCTGATGAGTCGGGCGACCTGCTGGTGCTGCTGAAGATGTAGACTGAGCTCTACCATTATTTCCTCCTTGACCTTGTCTTGAAGGTCAATCCTTCAATCTATGACCAGACCGACCACACCCAAAGCATCCTTCCTTACCACCGCAAGGCACTCACTGGATGGTTCTTACTACACTTCGGGCAAGTTGGGTAGGTTTTGGTGCACGAAACACTACCTTGAGACTTAGAGCGACACCCTACCTTTCTCGATCATTACGAGAACCTGGGGGATGGAACACTAGCTGATGAAGGGGCTGGAGTCAAAGACTTCTGCTGAAACTGCGAGCGATTTCCACCACCCGATTTCTGTTGGTAATACTCATAGTTACCTGTTCTTGCTTTCTTAGTCTCCTTAGCTCGTTCCCTAAGCTTATCACCCTCAACATGCTAAGCATGAGTCATGAGCCTAGAGATGTTCATGTCTCCCAACAACATAGCATTCCGTTTTGCTGAAACAATCCCAAGTAATAGGAGCGGCATCTGTACCCCTGTTCTCCTTCCACTGAGTATACCAGATATGAGCCACATCTTTCAGTTGGTAAGATGCTAACTCAACCCGATCATTCTCAGTGACCTGCATCACCTCAAAGATCTTCTTGATCTCATCCAAGAAATTCAGGGATCTTCACCGATCTGTGATCCTAAGAACTCGGGCGGATTCATCCTAACAAAGTCACGGACCCTTCTTCTTTCTGCGATCCACCATTTCCATTCACATGAGCTTGAACCCTCGATCGTTACGGTTGGCCATACTCGAGCCAACATCCGAATGGAATTCCCGAATTCGGCATTTGAGACTTCGATGCAGGCTGGAGGAGCTGCGTTTGCGTTCCTGGCATTCGCATTCCTAACATAAGTTCTACGAGGAGGCATGATTACTGAAACATAGAATGTCAAGTTAGAATGGAATTAGATCATACCTTACGCACGATAAGAGTAACAAGAAAATGAAGTTTTCCTAAAACACTTCATAGCCTCTCTCTCATTAGATGTGGTGCACTTCACACCCATGAAAAGGACTCTACTTAGTGCAGCTTTTCAGACATCCTAGGACTCTTAAACCTAATGCTCTGATACCAAGTTTGTCACGCCCCGAGCTACCCCCGAGACGCGGACACGGGACCTAGGACCACAAGTGATCCCAAGCTAACCCGGCTGGCATGATCATGAGCATACTAAAGATAATAAACTGATGCGGAAGCTAAATCATAAATAAAATGAAAAAGATGGGGAATACCCATATACTATAACTGAGATATATGAAAAACTGAATGAGTTTAATACAAAGAAGTTATTAACTCAATACTAAGCTGAATCTAACTATGTCTGAAAATAGCCTCTAAATTGACTAGAAATGTTGGGACATGCCCCAACTAGATCTAGCAAAACTGAAACTAAAGACTAAAAGCGATAAAGATAAACATGTCACTAGTCCTTGAAGAATGAGGACTCACCACCGATCTTCTTGGGCCGAAGATCGGGAATCGATCTAAGCGTGATCTGGATGCCGAGAACCCGAACCTACATCACGAGAAGATGTAGCGCACGTATGCGTCGATGCGGAAAGGTGCGAGCATGCAATATAGAGTAAAGCCGAAATAACACATAACCGAACAAAGCAATAAAGCAATGATATAATCTCGAACATGATATAGATATCTCCGAATATACGAATACGAGATAACGATGCAATGACTAATTTATAACATGCGGAGACCGAAATCTTGAATATACTGATAAATGGTCAATGCAATGGAATCTGACTGAACTGTGGGAGCTACTAATAACCGACATAAAACCACATGAGCTAAATGTGGAGTCCGATGTATACGCCCCATCGAGAGGACCCAATATACCCTGCCAGAGGTATAAAGGCATGCTGGCATGATCACTAAACTGATGTTGCCCACAGAGGGGACTTACACGTACGTGGCTCGTAGTTCTGGGACTATATGGGTACGCTGAATCCTAGTCCAACTCGGTATTATTCTACTCCCAATGAATTAATTGATTAACTGATTATGACTGAATTTCTGTAATACTGGATAGCTCGAAACTGAACATGCAAACTGAGAATGCAACAATTAATTTGATAATGATGCATTCATAAACTGAGGCATGTAAAAATGAATACTGAAATATCTGACCTAGCATGTGTAATTCAAGAACTAAGGAAATACATAGCTAGGGTTCTGAAATTCATGCGATAAACTGAGCAACAACATGATAATCTGATTTGGAATATTTAAATAACTAATTTATGATGATCTGCTGTAATTCTAGAAACCCTAGGTCTGTTGATAATCATGAAATCAAGAATCTGCCTGAATTCTAGGGACCTAATGGGCGAAAGGAACCCACTAGTGAAATCCCACATACCTGGTGATGAATTCCACGGAGAAACCTTTCGATTTCGGGGCTGGAACTGAAGGAACCTTGCTGCGTTCTTGAACTAGGGTTCTTGACCTCTTTTCTCCTCTCTTGCTTCTAATTTTCTAAGTTTGATTAATGATTTTAACTAAGGTAAGTTCTAGTTATGTTTCTAGGATTAAACTGATTAAAACCTCATGATTTAGGGTCTAAACGACGTACCTTAGGGGTTAAACGAAATAGGAAAAGACCAAAACCCCTTAATTAGTTGCTGTCGGACTGATCGACGGAATGGACTGACGGGCCGTCATTCAATCGACGGTCCGTCGATTGGGTCCGTCGATCGAGTCTGCCCGACAGGGCTTTACTAAAACAGGCATAACTTTTTACTCGGAGGTCGTAATTTAGCAAACTCGGTGGCTTTGGAAAGATAATTCAATTATCTATCATATCATAGGTAATGGGACATACAATTCTTTTTGTGCTAAAAGTTATGACCATCTGAAGTTGACCCATCAGAATTTTCAGCTAACTGGCTGCTGATCCTTATCTACGGTCAGACCAATAGACCGTTGATCGAATGACGGTCTGTGCTAGTCGACCGTAGTTCATGTTAGAGGCTAGGTAAGGAGGTCTTGATCCACGGACACAGACCACGGACCGTTGTCTGATCTACGGACCGTGGGTCTGTCCGTGAGTCGAGACTTAGCCAAATTTTCTGAGCTTGGCTGGGAGGGGTTGCAGTGGTCAACCACGGACCACCAGCACGGGCCGTGGTCTGACCTACGGTCCGTGGATGGAAACCGTAGGTTGCACCTGCAATTTTTAAAAAAAATCTGCATTTTGGTCTGTTTTCGGATACGGGGTGTTACAAGTGTAGCACATGTTTAGGAAGAAAAGAAAGAGTTGGCCAAAGATGTTCATCGGCTTGCTCACTTAGGAGTTTGCCTTACAGACACATCAGATGGTGGTGTGATAGTTCAGAATGGATCGAAATCTTCATTGGTAAGGGATGTTAAGGAAAAATATGACAGTGATCCTAATTAATTTAGTTGAAAGGTGCAGTTCATCAGTAGAAAGTTGAGGTTTTCTCCCAAGGGGGAGATGGCGTGCTTCGTTACCAAGGTCACTTATGTGTTCCTAATGTGGGTGAGTTGAGGCAACATATCCTTACTTAAGCCCATAATTCCAGATATTTTATTTATCCAGGTGCTGCTAAGATGTACCGTGATCTACAGAAAGTCTTTTGGTGAAACGGCATGATGAAGGGCATAACAGACTTTGTGGCTAAGTGTCCTAACTGTCAACATGTTAAGGCAAAACATCAGAAACCAGGAGGTATCACTTAATAGATTAACATTCCTACATGGAAGTGGGAAGTCAAAACGGGAATGTGGGACCCACACCGAGAGTCCCAAAATTGACTCTGTCAAAAGGTTCCAAATGACTTACCAAACTTGTGTCTCAAAATGGGACACAATTCGATGCTTGGAACAGCCTAAACCAACATATGCAGAAAAATCACCATTTAAAGAGATAAGGTAGCCCTTTTGGGACAAGCATTACCTAAAACCAATGCTCCCTGAACTGCTCCGGACATTCCAACACATAGCCACAAACAATACAAACATCCTGCACTTGGAATCGCTTAATTTGGAGTATTCTAACTCCCAAAATTGGAAAAACAACAAATGACCTCTGGTTGAAATGCCTGTTGGTCTTAATTAAAAGACCAGACTTCACAAGCCATCACGATCGCAGACCACTTAGAAAAAAAAACATTCACGAATGCGAAGGAGATCCTTGCAAATGCAGAGGGATGGGACCCCATGCCTTCACGATCGTGGCCATAGGCCTTGCAATCACGCCACTCCAGGAAGAGACGCTTCGGGAATGTGGGCCCAGGGCTCACAAACGTGATGAGCAAATCAAACTATACCAGCTGATGCATATCGACTAGTTTGCTCAACTAGGAAATGTTCATCGGGGCGCCCATGATTCATTTGAAACCCCGTGCTTACAATTGAGATATGCTACCCCATCAAATTCGGCATTCCAAATTCAATGGAACCATCAAAACATTCATCCAATGAGATATCGATGAAAAATGGGTTCCACGCCTAAGTTTCATTCTAAGATAAAATCCACAAAAAGGACTTGACAACCGCATGAAAGATTATTCTAGATCAAAATCGACATTTCGAAGCTAACCACTCTGAAGGAATTCTCATCTGAGCACGTTAACCAAGAATGTTAACCGAAGTCAACCCTTGGCCAAAGCTTTCAAAGTTAAAACGCCTAATGACACAAACTTGCACTAAAAGTCTCATCGGGCCACTAACCACCCATGCCCCTAGTCTAAAATGGCCCTTCCAACGCTGATGGAACTATCAAAATTGCATTCCGAGGCCATGTACCTGAACTTTTGACAGAAGTCAACCATTCAAGTTACAAAGGCTCCAAAATACTGGAACTTGCACAAAACACAAATGAATGACTCGACGATCGAACTCTCAATCCCAGCAAGTCAGAAATAACTTGGGAGTTGATATAGGAAATCTCTAAACATTAAAAAGATTGAAAAATAGAGGAAATGACCTGAAGGGTCATTACAACAGCCACTACTAAAAGAACTTTCATCCACAAAAGTAGAAGGACAATTACAGCCTGAAGGAACGAAAGATGAGGATACTAGGACCACATGCACTGCCAAACCCTCAGACACCCTCTCGAATCAAATGACACCAACACAGAACTTAGGCTAAGAGGAAAATCTTCAAGTTCACTTTAAACTCCAAAAACTCATCCATTTCCTTTTTTGGGTTCCGACTAACCGAACATGACTGAAAGCACCAAATACATCTAAGAAAACCAACACTACACCGAAGCCACCAAATCGAGCAAATACAGGACAATTGTAGAACAACCCAACTCATAAATCAAAATACTCACCTCATGCTCCAAATCTAACATCTTCTAATAATCAAGAGTGTTATGTCGATCCTTAGCTATCCTGGACATCTCCAGCACCATCTGAAACCTGCCTACAAACCCACACAACACAAACCTCGAGAGAACTACAAGTTATGCCTGAACGTCGAGGAACGACTATCACCAATAAAAGGAATTGACCCCACGAAAGAGCCCAAAATCCACTCTTAACTCTCAAAAACTAACAATCTCAACTGGAATACAACTTTCTAAAGCTAAGTCCTGTCTTCAAAAAGAGCTTCTGAAAAACTGACCCTTGAGCCCACATGCTACTTTGTCACTGGAAATCTAAATCAACCACTCTAGCCTAAGGGAAACCAATTTGGTAGGAAACATATCAACATAGTTAACTAGTTGGTGGTGGCACAAGGGCACTAACTTCATCACGAACCATGCAAATTACCAAGCAATATTAAACCAAACTCCGCAACTTGAACAGAATCATAGATTCCACGAATTACTTTGACCCTATCCTTAAGGTAAATCTTCTAAGCAAAGTACCATTCCCCAATAATATCTAAGTCTGAAGTCACCGATGAACAATACCACTCCAACTCCAAATCACCAACAAACCTCGAGGGCAATCAGAACAATCACTAAGAAACAATAAAAGAAGAAACAAGGCACAATAAGAAATGATACCTTCTAATTCCGATTAGCCATAACCAAACTCTAAGATCACCAGAAGAAGACGAGTTCGAAAAGATCAAATCAGAAAAAACACAACCGATAATAAGACTAAGAAAAAAGAAGAAAGTGGCCAACCAAGACTACCACAGAGCTATAAAAGGCCAAACTACCCCTCTTACAACTCTGACAACTAGCAATATCCCAACTATTACTCCAAAAGAATGACATACAACTAAGGCAACCTTCTAAGCTGACTAGGCCCAACAATACATAAACCTCAAAGTGCGTAAAGTTGAGCCACCTATCTAACGGGGATCGATATTACAGCGAGAACATACGACAAAATTCACCAAGGCAAAATCATGGGGATTTACTCAACCACCACTCCCAATCAAAGGAACATCGCCTAGTTGATCCAGTACTAAAAGAAATCAACTACAAAAGGTAAATCACATAAACATTTCTCAAATCAAGTCGTTATAACAAGATAGTGGTATATAACAAATCAAATAAACATGAGTGGGCATGAAAAAATTAGATCACACTTGATAAGAACAAAGGAAAAATACACCTAGAGCCTTGTCCTCTGGCTAGCCTACATAAGCATAAAATGGATCGTGCTTGATCTCAACTTGAACACCTTAAGTAGTACTAAGAACACCAAAAGAACCATATTTGACCAAAGGTACCATCAACCCGCGAGACTAACCTACATGCATACCTCTCATCATGGTTCCATGCAGGGACAAGCTTTAGACTAATGGACAAGCTCCCCACAAGTACAATAAGGTCCGACCACCTTATCTTGGGGGTACTAGATGTCAACACTGCCTTGGAATTCAACTCCCCCCTGGGGCACTCCCTGGACCAGTGACCAAACTCTCTACAATCATAATAACCTCTATAGTCTGAAGCCCGATGTGAAAAACACAGTGATCGGCCCTACGTACCTCTGCCAAGCTCAAAACCACCCCCAGCAAATTATACTACGCCAGTACGAAAATCTCTGACATAGTAGACCTACCTCGCCACACTCATAGCAATCGTCACAAGAGTAGCCTGTTGTGAAGACCCAACAAAAGTAACATGAGACCCAACATGTATAGGTCCAAGATGAGCACTACGAGAAGTCTTACCTGAGCTTTGCCTGCCATAGGTACCACAACCTACCCAATAACCCCTTGGACCCTTAGATACTACCGCCAAAGACCTGGTAGGTCGAGATGGAAGATGAACTTTACTAAGCTGATACACACCTCAAAGTGGAACGTTTTCATTGTATTACTGATGGTGCGACCTCTTACCACTGTCTCTGTAAGCCTCAAGAAACGCTTGTACCATGGCCCTCACATGGCTAACAACCCAGGAAAAGGTAGATCCCATTGCTATCAGATGCTTCAACGCCAACTAGAGTGGCAAGGTTAACCATCCAATGAACCCTTAATTCAACTCCTGGTCTGAAGAAAATGATCTGGTACTAAGCCCAGCCCACTCGAAAAATCCCATCGCGTATTCATAAACAGACGATGAACCCTATTGGGGACAACCAACCCAACTCTTTCTTGAGAAGCACTTGTTGGACCAAGAACCTCATATGCCTATAGTCAACTCTTGAAAAAGCTCAAACCTTCTAACACTGAATCTCGAGGAACCCAGGTAGTCATTGATCGTGTTAAAGCCTGGGCTACCCCCAAACTTTCTTAATGCTGCGAAATGCCTCTGACAGTCACACTCCAGAAACTAATAGACTAAACTAGAGCCTTAAGTTAGGGTTCTAGAGTTTGACATGAGGGTTAGAGTCGTAGACAAGACTTCCCGTACTTAGAATGAGGGGTTTTGGGGTTAAACGTCAAGGCACGTGTCATACCCCGTAGTTTAGAAGAACATCTAGGGTTTAATTAAGGGTAACAAGGACAAGTGCCAAGGCAAATGGGCAAAGTCTAAGCCAAAGGCAAAGGATGTCCCAACTTTGGCAAGGCACTGCCCCAAGTTCACGGCCATCACCACGACCAGTGGTCTTTACCACGGTTCGTGGAAGGCCTCGTGAAGGTCACTTAACCTTATGGGAGGCAGGTCCTTAGAGCCAAGCCGCTGCCTAAGGACCACGAGCCACTTCACGACCAGTGGTCTTGACTACGGTTGTTAAAAGGCTCGTGGTCATGCCTTAGGATTGTGGAGGCCAAAACTCACTAGCCAAGCCACTGCCCAAGGACCATCGGCAGGACCACGGTTCGTGAAGTCCAGTCGTGGTGCTTGGGAGTAGGCTGCCCAGTGGGGGATCTTTTAGTAAATTCCTTTTTAATTGGTTTTAAGTGGGGGTCATTTTATATGCAATTTATACACCTATATATATATATATATATATATATATATATATATATATATATATATATAATATTTTAACTCATTAACCACCCCAACTAAGTCATTAATTCCAAAACCCCAAAAGATCCCAAAGTTCTTCTACACAATATTTCTCTCTCTAAAACTCCATAGAAAAAGAAGGTGAAGTCTAGGGTTGAAGGGGACTGTCTTTTCCACTCAATTCCGTGGAGATTCTTCAATAAGGTATGGTAGCTTTTCATCTATGGGTAGCCTTCACCATAGAACCCCTCCAAAACTAGCTTTCAAAGCTTTCAAGTTCCCAAAAGTTAGGGTTTTACTCTAAGTCATGGATTCCTTTTTAAAAAAATTAAATGATTTAATTGCTTTATATTATGATCAAATTGATGAATTACCCAAGAATCCATGAATTCCCCTATTTTTTCCAAATTGGATCTCAAGTGTGGGTGTTGGTTGATACTAGTAGAATGCAATAGAATTATGTATGTAGTAGTTGATCCAATTGAGTGGATGTGGGTTGATTATGATGAAATTGCATGATTTTAGTATGATTATACATGTATTCTTGATTAACCTAAGATTCTAGGGTGAAATTGATATAGTCTAGTGTTATGCCATGAAAGAGGAAATTGAGGGCTTAGATGTGACCTTCTAAGATTGATGAACTCCTTTATGAATTGCTTTAGATTAGAGCACCTAGATATGAATTGCTTAAAAGTAAAGCTTGTAGACATTAATTGATCACTACAAGAAAAGTGTCAATTAAATGAGAATTTTCATGGGGATTATATACAAAAATTTGCAGGAAATTAAGTTTCCTACGAATTTTTCTATCAAAAAAATCCGATGGTAAAACCTTCCTAGGTAATTATTTCCAGCGGATTTAAAATTCGCAAATAATTTACCTACATAATTAAATTTCGCAGGTAAATTACTTGGGGATTTTCTTAAAAATAATATTAAAAATATTCCGAATATTTGGTAAAAAATAACAAAAAAAAGTATTTTTCTTAGTTTTTTATAAACAATATTAATTATTATTATCTTCTATTTATTTATTAATTTATTTTTTTCATTAAATCTCAACCACATTCACACGTATTTTTCTATATCTAGCCTTCAACTCCACTGCCTATCCATTATATTACACACATGACATAACTATACAACTTAATTAATCCCAGCCCACAACCCAACGCCCACCACCGTGTACATATTTCCTCAAATTTCATTCTCTGTTTTCTTAATCAAAACATTATAAATGCCAAACATTTGGTATTTTCCACCGATGTGGAACAAAAGTACCTTAGACACTAGCAATTTTTGGTGTGCTTTTTCGATGATTAATTTTCAAAACTAAATTTATTGAAATTAATTAAATATTTAAAATACAAGTTAAAAATTCATAATTACACAAAAATATATATTATAACTTCATGTCATATAAATATGGTAACAAAATATATCCTAAAATGTTGACTAAGGTTAATGTTCATGTAATTTGATTCTTAAAAAGTGAAACATAACAACTATTTATATATTTAAATTAAATTATTGCCACTTAACCTATCATGAAAAGTTTATGCTAACACTTCCTATGAGATAACAAAATTTAAATTATACATACAAAAATCTTATAAATAAAAAATTGAAAATACAAATAAATTATATAACTTTAAAGTGCACGAAAGTTATTATCGATAATTGATAGTATATCTTATTTAGTATTTGTGACATTTATTATTTTAATTTATCTTTTAATTATTATATTTTAACATACTTAATTATATATTTGCAAATAAATATCATTTAATAACTTACTATAGATGAGTTATATCATTTAATGCTTGCAAAACAAGATATATCAATTGGATATACAAGTAAAATTTATTTATTTTTCATTTAATAAAGTATATCAATGATCGAGGTACTCAAATTTCACATTAGTAATGTATATAATCAATTTTTTTCTACTTAAAATAGTGCTTGACTTATTCAATAATACACTATTTAATATAAAATAATATTAAATCAAAATTCATTGCATCTATGATAGTTATTTTTCTATTGGATAAATAACTAGCCATATATTTTTCTTTATTTTAATGTCATTATCATTTTTTATATTATTATAATTTTTTATTTTGTTAAATTTATTTTTGAGAAAATATTTCTCGAAGAGTACTCCAAATAAAAATAATCCTTAAATTTCAAGAAAAAAACTTCTAGTTAAATTATATCAAAAAAAATAATTCAAGTACGCATATTTCCAAGTAAATTCCTCTAAAAATGTCTAACCCAATTCACACTAATAAAATCTCCAAGTAATTCTTCAAGTAGGAAAATTACCAAGTAAATCCTCAAGAAATAAATCCCCTACAAAAGTTGTAGAACATGAATCCCCAGGTAATATCACATATAAAATTATTTCTAGTTGAATTTTCAAGGAATTATTCCTTGCTAAACTTGAAAATAAGTTTATCTAGCTATTTTCATACTAAATAGATTAAGAAAATATTCTTTTTCATTACTTGTGAATTTACTTATGAAAATGATACTTGCAAAACGTTTTCCCAAATAATTTCCCAGGTAATAATTTTGCAAAAATGGCGCCAAATTTACCTACCAATTTTTTTGGGAAAATATAGGTAAATTTTTTTAGAATTTAGGAATTTCATATTTCTGCATGAAAATTCGTAGGAATTTTCTGCAGGAATAATCCCCATGTAAAATCTCCAAGTAACTTACTGTTTTCTAGTAGTGGATTAGATTAGGGCTTATATGATGGATCATGGTTGGGTAGTATTGAGATTGGGTTTACATGATAATATATGGTTATAATTGGTTAAGAATGAAGCATGTGATTAGATTACCTTGAGAACTAGGTATACATGATGACCATGTGAGGTATTGCTTGAGAGTAAGACTTGTAGTATGAAAATGATTTCTAGGGCTTTAAGGGTAAAAGCTAATATGAATGAGCTAGGGATGCTAAGGCTTTAAGAGGGAAGTTACTATGTATGTTGAATTGTATATGGCATTATTATGGAAGGACTTTACCCACATGACCTATATTATGAGTACATGAGTTGTTCATGTAGCCATTGAACTACTTGAATTATGATTGTATCCATGTCTAATATAACGAATGCTAGATGTGTTGATTTGAATTATGCATGATTGTGATACTATGTACATGCTTTATGAACACTTTAAGAGTGAAGGGTCCATGATGATATTATTGTTGTTGTGTCATTGGAAGGACAATTACACACACACTCCATGCATGAACATGACTTTGATGTAACTAAGGTGTTGTTGAAAGGCTATTCTCATATGAACCCTTACACATGACTATGGCTATGATAATCTTGTTGTGTTGATTGAAAGGCTATTCTCATGAAAACAGATGAACATGATATGAAAGGTTTCCTCACATAATAATGATTCTAAGGCTGAAGTCTATTCTCACCCCTTGAATCTATGAGCTATACCATGATATTGTATTGAATTGAGTGTTAAGACATTCTTCCATAAACGTGAACTTAAGTCAAGACTTAAAAATGAACTTAATGGGAAATATTCCTAGCACCGAGCAGATATGAATATGAGATGGAAGATTTTATGCCAGCAGTCCGGCTTCCCAATGGGTTCCTTTAACGCCAACAGTCCGGGTTCCCAAAACAGTTATCTCATGAGATTGAAACCTTTTACCTCAGAAGTTCGGGTTTCTAGTAACAATCTTCCTATCCTATAACTATGTGCCCACATAGGTCTTTAGCTAGTGGATCCACCTAAGGTAATAAACTTCTGTTCTACCTTAGGCAAGTAGGACACCTCCTTTCGGTGTGGGGTTGTACACCGGATTCCATGTAGCTCACATGGTCTATGTCGGTTAAGGCTATTTTCCTCCATGAACAAGAACATGAGTTATGTACTATGGTTCCTCAAGAGGTTCTACTTAGTGTGAGTGGGGGTATGTGACTTCATTCATACATTGCACAAGTAGGCTTTGAGAGTGGTCATGGTATGTTTCTCTTATGCTATGATGATTTATGAGTTAATGCATGCTTTATATGGATTGTTGCTAAGATTGGCTTTCCTTGTTATAAGTTAATAAACATGAATGTTTTCCTTTTTTTATAAGTATTAACTATGTATGAGATTAAAACATGACAAACATGAGCATGGTGGCCTAAAAGGGGTACATAGTGTAAATGAGATTATGGGATCTTATCTATGCATTGCCCAAGTATAACTTAGGGTTACTTATGTGATGGTCCTATTATGATGATGATGATCTTGGTATTCAACTCTGTATGTGAACTATGTCTTATGATGATTGATGTTTGCATTATGGCTATGTTGTAGGCTATGCTTGTGATTATGTTGATATCCTTTATGCTATGATGAACTATACATGAGTTGTCTTATAAGTTACGTTCTCCAACTATTTCAAAGATGATGTTCAAAATTGGCATATAGCATGGTTTCAACAAAAATGTCCCTTTTAGCATGTTTTAAAGGTTCTTATGCATGGCTATCATACTTAGTGCATTTTTGTACTAACCCATATTTTCAACATTTTTCTATAAGTGTAGGGCCCGGTTGTTGAGGTGTGCTTCCTTCTTGATCAAAGCTTGGATTGACTATTCTCCACGCTTTTGGTGAGTCCTCATGGTTCGAGGACGAAAGTTTTTCATTTCTAATTTCTTTCCTACATTCTCTTTGAGACTATGTTGTTAAGGGTTGTGATCCTATTTGCTACTTGATTGTATTAGATGGCTTATTGAGATAATGTCTAGACTTCCATTTGCTTTATGAAAGACTTCGATTGTAAAGAAAAAATTTAAATTCCGCGTCATTTCTTTAATCCTATGTTATGATATGCTAAGGGCTTGTATGAAACCCCTTCGGGGTTGAGTACGTCGTGTTACATTTAGGGGGTACCCCTGGGTCGTGACACCAACCTTAAGGTCACTGCATGTTGAAACTCTTATAGGCTATGTTGATGCTCTGTCCAGATCCATCGAAAACATCGTGCTATCCATCTAAGAGAGAGTAGATTCCAAAGAAGTGGTTTTAAAGGTTAATCAAAGTGAAAGCACACGATAAGGAATCAAGAATAGAATATCCTAAGAATGTCCTATAGTCTCCCAAAGATAGGATACAAATGTCTCCACACCGATACGTAGGACTCTAGTAGGCATTTTCCTCATACCAATGATGTCGGCCAACCTGACTTTGATACCACCTTGTTACTGCCCAATTTTTTAGATCATGATGGCACCTAATACACCCCACCAATAGGTATGCCTAACCCATCGCCCAGAGCCATAAGCGATGGGCTATCAAGCAGAAGTAAACAATAATACGCATGAAGCTTGAAACAAAGCGAATAAAGGGTAATCAACTTAATGCAATACCAGAAACCATCCCCAAGACTTGACATCAATTATTAATCGAGCATCTAATCAAAATAAGATTACAAACTTCTTACAAATACAAAATTAGTCCGGGCTATCTCTGAAAAAGTATAAAGACTAAGTTTAACCAAAACATAAGGAAATTGGTAACTCCAAACGCCAGGAGCTCACCTTAGTCTCCAAACTCCAAGATGCTCTACATGACTCCAAATCAACGGCAAAAATTCAAACTATGTTGTGCGAGGAGCAGAAGTGTAGTATGAGTACCAAAAACGATACTCACTAGGCATCAGCAGATTGAGCTCCAAAGATAAAACAAGTATAAACAACAAGTAATAAGGAAAGCATAGCACAAATAACTAAACAGGAGATAATATGATAGACAAGAAATAACGAATAGATGTAGGGTATAAGAAATAAGGAATTGATTCAAGAATGTACCTGAAACACAAACTAACAACCTACTCACAAGCAACTAATATACAAGAGCCAACTACTCATGATCAAGAGGACTAACAACCATGAATCGAAAGTCACAACCTATTAGTTATCAGATCAACAACAACAGAGAAGAGAATATAATCAAACAATAATCTAAGCCAACCCACATAAGCCCGGTAGATACAAACAACAAACATAACCAAATCGCCCCCATAAAATCGGAGGGTGAAATCAGCAAACCAGTATACTGGTGATAGGCAATGCATATGAATACAGAGTATTCAGTAGAACCAACAATAACTACAAGTAACAAAGTGTATAGACCTATGACTCCCTGTAACGACCCAGAAAATGATAGAGTGAAACTAGAGCCTCACATGTGAGTTTAGAGTCGAGAACCTAATGAAATGATTATATTTGAATTTGACCCAAAAAGGTCTTAAAAATGTGCTTCGGAAGTTACCGGAAACTTGTTTAGCTGTGTATTAAAAGATCCGTTTCGTTTTTTTGAAAATCCGACTTCATATTCTTGTTTAGGGGTCAAATTGAGTGGGAAATGGGTCTAACCCAAATTTTAGAGCAACCGTATCAAAATCCGAAATTTCCAAGTGAAGCCTTTTTCGAGGGTCTACTTTGAAGGGTCATATCTCCTAGCACACGAATTATTTGGGTGGCTAATAATATATCCATGGAAAGCCCTTTGAGTTAGCTACCTAACGCACTTAGTTTCACCTCATTCGGAGTTCGGACGAAGAAGTTATGCCTATTTTCGTAAAGTCGGTCCGGCAGAAAAAGGCATTTCCAGTAAGCCGATTTACTGTTCATTTACTGTTCACCCGCCTAAAAACTTTTCTAAGTGTTGGACCATTTCTTCCAAATGACATATATTATTTCCTATATACTATTAGTTCATCCCCATCCCTAAAATCATTCCCTCTCTCAAATATTTCTCTCCAACTCAAGAAGAAGAAGAAGTGGGAGCTAGGGCTTGGATTCAAAGCTTTCTTCATCAAATTTTGTGGGAGATCATAGCAAAGGTATGGGGATCCTTTATCCTTGATCATTCTTTCTTTCAAGGAGCCCAATCAAAAGGTTTTCAAGGTTTTCAAATACACAAAAAAATCCTATTTCGATTCTAGCATGGGTTCTTGCATAAGAAAGGTTTTAAATGATGATTTATATTGTTATTAATGATTATTAATGATTTTTAGAAAGAAATCCCCATGAACCCATGTTTTCCCTAAATTCCTAAAGTTGGCATATGAAGTGGGATTATTGTTTGTGATTGAATGATGATAGAATTATGCTTAAATGGAGTTGAATAGTTGATTTTATTATTAGCTATGCTTATCTATTGTGAATTATTGGAGAGTTGAGGAATGATGATTGTGGCTTTGAAAAAGGGTAAGTTGGCCTAACTTCATTGTTAATGTAGAATTGATATAGAATCTTGATAGATTGATGTGTGATCCACTTATGGTGGAGGTGTCTACTTATGGAATGTATTATGATTGAGGCTATGAAGGGTATTATATGAGTGTTATTGTATTGTTATATTATTATATATGAATGAGGCTATATGTAAAGTCCTATATGAAGCTATATGTGAAGGTATGATGTGAATGAGTTTTATGTGAAGCTATATGTGAAAGTATGATGTGAATGAAGATAATGTGATCACGTTATGAATGTAAGGGTGTTGTTGTAGGTTGTTCACTTGGTTTGGTTGTATAATTACTACCCTATTTTCCATGCTCTTTGATTCCATTACATGCCTTCAAGGTGTTTGACAAAATGTCCAACTATGGAGAATTGATGAATCGATGCTTAAAAGCTTGAGTTATGAGATGTATGGAAATTTCATAGATGTGTTGATGACACTCATGAATGTTGATGATAGAATATGAAGGATTCTTCAATGTAAAGTATACCTTGAATTGATAGGGCTTATGCATCCTTTTCTCGGTATAAATGATTATATTGTTGATTGTTGAATCCTTGGATCGGTAGGCTTATGGCACCCTTCCATTAATGAAAAGTAATGAACCTTGGAATCGGCAGGCTTATGGCACCCTTTCCATAAAGGTTAATGATGAGACTTGAATCGGCAGCCCATGGCACCCTTTCAAGTGGAGTTAATGAGCTTTCCTAAATGTACCTTGAATCGGCGCAGCTTATGGCACCCTTTCATGTGTTAAATAATGAGACTTGAATCGGCAGGCTTATGGCACCCTTTCATGTCGATAATGTCAAAGTAATGAACTATTCTATGGGAATGTAGGCTAAGCACCGAGCGGATTTGGTTAGATGGAAACTCCCCCGACAGTTAGGCATGAGTTTCAATGATCGTCTACCTTATCCCATAAACTATGTGCCCGCATAGGAAGCTAGTGGATCCATTAAGCTATATACCGGTCTTCCTTAGGCAAGTAGACCACCTCTTTTCGGTGTGGGGACTCATGATACCGGATTCCATGACAAGCTCTCATGGTCTATGTCGGTTAAATGCTTACTTCCCATCATGTGAGATTTCATCATGGTTTCTTGACAGGTTCTACAAAGTGTAGGTAGTAGTATGGGATGCTACCTATACATTGCACGAGTAGGCTTGGAGAGGGTCATAGTGAGTTTCTCTAAATCCTAATGTATGTGACATGAATGTGCCCTAAATGGTTTCTTAAAGAATGTTGGTCTATTGAAGTTATGTTGTAAATGAAATGTCCTTATCTAAGGTAATCTTGGGGAACACTTAAGTGTGCTTGAAGAGGTTGTATGGGCGGTCACTTCTTGTCTCACTCAAGTGTGTCTTAAGGTTATATTAGGTAGAGGTCTTATGGTAATGAAATGACATGTGTTCTTTTAAAGTTAAGCATGGATTGTATATGGACATATGTTGAGTATATGTATGGTTGGCTATGGTCTTATATGTTAATGTTGACTTGCATTATGTCTATTATGTGGGTATTGTCTTATATGTGGATGATGACTTGAAATGTGTCTCTTATAATTGTGATATGAAGGTTTTATCAAAAATGGCATGAAAGCACATATTTCAAATAAATGTCCCTTTTTGGCATGTTTTTGCATGGTCTCCATACTTAGTACTTAATTGTGCTAACCCCTTTCTTCCCCTTTTGGACTAAAGTGTAGGGATTTGGAGATGATGACATGTCATGGCTTTGATAGGTTTCTAAGTGTTGAAGATGAAGACTTGGTGAGTCCTCATAGATTCGAGGACAATACCCAATATGTTCTTTTATGTCTTTTTAGTTTTGTTTAAGTTGTGTACGGGATTAGTCCCGAATTTTGTACTCTAAAGTATTAGATGGTTTGAGACATCATGTATAAAGTCTAGAAAGTCTTCCGCTTGCTATTTTTTTTTTATGCAATGTTTTCTTGGTAAAGAAAGTTTTAAATTCCTTATGGTTTTAGTGTCTATGCGATGAATGAATGCTAAGAGGCTTGTATTAGACCTCTTCGAGGTCGAGTACGCCGGTTACGACTAGGGGGTGCTCCCGGGTCGTGACAAACTTGGTATCAGAGCATAAGTTTCCGGGATGGTCTTAGGTTGTCTCAAAACCACATCTAGTAGAGTCTTGTTCATAATGTGAAGCGCGCCACATTATGAATAGGAGGCTATTGGGTGCTAAGGAAGTTTCACTTCTTCATTCTTTTAGTCGTGCCATGGAGTTCTCTCTATAATGTCTTCCCTTGTTCCGTATGTGATGGTCATTTGGGTGTTACCTTTGAGGAAGTTTTAATGTTGCAAGGGTTGAGGGAGAGAGAATGTTGGTTGTGACGCCAACTACGACTTGGTGACTTAGTAGGTGTGAGGTGAAAGATTGTGGTGACAACTTTAGTATGAATGGGATTCCTTTGGTTATGCTTGTTGTTAGTAGTATCCGGCTTAGTCATGATGAAGTTTTGTGATGTGTTGAAGGAATTTGTGAAATGTGTGGTGATTTAGAAATGCTAGGTGTAATGAGTATAAATGCCTAGAGTTGTTTTGATCCGACCTTAGGATGGAAGGAGGCGAGTTTGAAAGAACTAGTAAGAGTTTCTCCTAAGTGGGGGATCTATGTGGTTAGATGATAAGGTCTTTACGCGTGGTTGATGTTTATGAGTTAGGCTTGAAGGATGTTTTTATTACAAGAGGTTTAGTGAATTGAAGAGTTGGGTAAGGATGGTTTTGGTAAGATTGATGGTATTTTCATTGAGATTTTTATGAGATGTTAAGGTTGACCTTAGTTGGGTTTACCCTTAAGTGGGGGATGGTATGTTGAGTAGTGAAGTTGTTGGGAAGTGTTGATATCCCTACCTACTTCTATATGTGCTTACTCAAGCCTAAAACAAAGAGTTCCTAGAAGCTTGGTTCATGTTTTGGAGTCTTATGTGAAAAAGAGTTTTCCATGGTCTCCTTATGTCATGCATGTTTTAAATGAATTCTTGTCAAATGAGAAAATGAGTTTTCATAAATTTATGTTCCTCATGTTGATGTGCATCTATAATGATTTGCCTAAATGTTGCATGAGTTGACTTATGAGCATGTTTAAAAGTGTTTTGATGATGTTGCCTAAAGTGCTTCTATGAGAAAGTTACATAATATGCATTTAGCATAAGTTGTCTATTTGCTTTATAAGGTGATAATGTGAGCATGCTTACTTGAGTTTTGGAGAATGTTGCATGATGTGCTTTAATGAGAAAATTGCATATTGTGTCCTTTGATGTTATGATGAGCATGAGATGATTTGGAGAAGGAAGTACCTCCAATGAAATGAAATGAGAAATGAGAAATGAGAAAAGGTAAAGATGATGCATAAGGAGTTAGTAGATGTTGTGCCTACTTTCTTGAATTGCATGAAGTTGTGTGGGATTTTCTATGTGGAGTTGATGTTCCTCCTTATTATGTGTATTGATTATATGGTTGTATGCTTGAATATGGACTGTTTACTTTTGTCGTTTTCCTTGAAAAGTGTTAAGTGTCATTCGAGGACGAATGTTCCTAAGTGGGGGATAATGTAACGACCCAGAAAATGATAGAGTGAAACTAGAGCCTCACATGTGAGTTTAGAGTCGAGAACCTAATGAAATGATTATATTTGAATTTGACCCAAAAGGTCTTAAAAATGTGCTTCGGAAGTTACCGGAAACTTGTTTAGCTGTGTATTAAAAGATCCGTTTCGTTTTTTTGAAAATCCGACTTCATATTCTTGTTTAGGGGGTCAAATTGAGTGGGAAATGGGTCTAACCCAAATTTTAGAGCAACCGTATCAAAATCCGAAATTTCCAAGTGAAGCCTTTTTCGAGGGTCTACTTTGAAGGGTCATATCTCCTAGCACACGAATTATTTGGGTGGCTAATAATATATCCATGGAAAGCCCTTTGAGTTAGCTACCTAACGCACTTCGTTTCACCTCATTCGGAGTTCGGACGAAGAAGTTATGCCTATTTTCGTAAAGTCGGTCCGGCAGAAAAAGGCATTTCCAGTAAGCCGATTTACTGTTCATTTACTTGTTCACCCGCCTAAAAACTTTTCTAAGTGTTGGACCATTTCTTCCAAATGACATATATTATTTCCTATATACTATTAGTTCATCCCCATCCCTAAAATCATTCCCTCTCTCAAATATTTCTCTCCAACTCAAGAAGAAGAAGAAGTGGGAGCTAGGGCTTGGATTCAAAGCTTTCTTCATCAAATTTTGTGGGAGATCATAGCAAAGGTATGGGGATCCTTTATCCTTGATCATTCTTTCTTTCAAGGAGCCCAATCAAAAGGTTTTCAAGGTTTTCAAATACACAAAAAAATCCTATTTCGATTCTAGCATGGGTTCTTGCATAAGAAAGGTTTTAAATGATGATTTATATTGTTATTAATGATTATTAATGATTTTTAGAAAGAAATCCCCATGAACCCATGTTTTCCCTAAATTCCTAAAGTTGGCATATGAAGTGGGATTATTGTTTGTGATTGAATGATGATAGAATTATGCTTAAATGGAGTTGAATAGTTGATTTTATTATTAGCTATGCTTATCTATTGTGAATTATTGGAGAGTTGAGGAATGATGATTGTGGCTTTGAAAAAGGGTAAGTTGGCCTAACTTCATTGTTAATGTAGAATTGATATAGAATCTTGATAGATTGATGTGTGATCCACTTATGGTGGAGGTGTCTACTTATGGAATGTATTATGATTGAGGCTATGAAGGGTATTATATGAGTGTTATTGTATTGTTATATTATTATATATGAATGAGGCTATATGTAAAGTCCTATATGAAGCTATATGTGAAGGTATGATGTGAATGAGTTTTATGTGAAGCTATATGTGAAAGTATGATGTGAATGAAGATAATGTGATCACGTTATGAATGTAAGGGTGTTGTTGTAGGTTGTTCACTTTGGTTTGGTTGTATAATTACTACCCTATTTTCCATGCTCTTTGATTCCATTACATGCCTTCAAGGTGTTTGACAAAATGTCCAACTATGGAGAATTGATGAATCGATGCTTAAAAGCTTGAGTTATGAGATGTATGGAAATTTCATAGATGTGTTGATGACACTCATGAATGTTGATGATAGAATATGAAGGATTCTTCAATGTAAAGTATACCTTGAATTGATAGGGCTTATGCATCCTTTTCTGGTATAAATGATTATATTGTTGATTGTTGAATCCTTGGATCGGTAGGCTTATGGCACCCTTCCATTAATGAAAAGTAATGAACCTTGGAATCGGCAGGCTTATGGCACCCTTTCCATAAAGGTTAATGATGAGACTTGAATCGCGCAGCCCATGGCACCCTTTCAAGTGGAGTTAATGAGCTTTCCTAAATGTACCTTGAATCGGCAGGCTTATGGCACCCTTTCATGTGTTAAATAATGAGACTTGAATCGGCGGGCTTATGGCACCCTTTCATGTCCGATAATGTCAAAGTAATGAACTATTCTATGGGAATGTAGGCTAAGCACCGAGCGGATTTGGTTAGATGGAAACTCCCCCGACGTTAGGCATGAGTTTCAATGATCGTCTACCTTATCCCATAAACTATGTGCCCGCATAGGAAGCTAGTGGATCCATTAAGCTATATACCGGTCTTCCTTAGGCAAGTAGACCACCTCTTTTCGGTGTGGGGACTCATGACACCGGATTCCATGACAAGCTCTCATGGTCTATGTCGGTTAAATGCTTACTTCCCATCATGTGAGATTTCATCATGGTTTCTTGACAGGTTCTACAAAGTGTAGGTAGTAGTATGGGATGCTACCTATACATTGCACGAGTAGGCTTGGAGAGGGTCATAGTGAGTTTCTCTAAATCCTAATGTATGTGACATGAATGTGCCCTAAATGGTTTCTTAAAGAATGTTGGTCTATTGAAGTTATGTTGTAAATGAAATGTCCTTATCTAAGGTAATCTTGGGGAACACTTAAGTGTGCTTGAAGAGGTTGTATGGGCGGTCACTTCTTGTCTCACTCAAGTGTGTCTTAAGGTTATATTAGGTAGAGGTCTTATGGTAATGAAATGACATGTGTTCTTTTAAAGTTAAGCATGGATTGTATATGGACATATGTTGAGTATATGTATGGTTGGCTATGGTCTTATATGTTAATGTTGACTTGCATTATGTCTATTATGTGGGTATTGTCTTATATGTGGATGATGACTTGAAATGTGTCTCTTATAATTGTGATATGAAGGTTTTATCAAAAATGGCATGAAAGCACATATTTCAAATAAATGTCCCTTTTTGGCATGTTTTTGCATGGTCTCCATACTTAGTACTTAATTGTGCTAACCCCTTTCTTCCCCTTTTTGGACTAAAGTGTAGGGATTTGGAGATGATGACATGTCATGGCTTTGATAGGTTTCTAAGTGTTGAAGATGAAGACTTGGTGAGTCCTCATAGATTCGAGGACAATACCCAATATGTTCTTTTATGTCTTTTTAGTTTTGTTTAAGTTGTGTACGGGATTAGTCCCGAATTTTGTACTCTAAAGTATTAGATGGTTTGAGACATCATGTATAAAGTCTAGAAAGTCTTCCGCTTGCTATTTTTTTTATGCAATGTTTTCTTGGTAAAGAAAGTTTTAAATTCCTTATGGTTTTAGTGTCTATGCGATGAATGAATGCTAAGAGGCTTGTATTAGACCTCTTCGAGGTCGAGTACGCCGGTTACGACTAGGGGGTGCTCCCGGGTCGTGACACTCCCCTATCTAGTACGATGGTACTCACAAGATCTCTAAAAGATTTGTGCAGTTCCATAAATCATATATGCAAAATTGAGTTAATTTTTCATCTCAAAGGTCTAAAATTTGAATGGAGATTATGGAATTTAACCCATTAAATAATAGACTAGAGGAAATGATTTATAATTCACATATAATGCTTAGAAGAATAACATAACAACATGATAAGATTGAGTTTTCTTTTGACTACTAGTCTACGGGTAAGACGCAAGGATCTGTGAAATCATTGAATAGTGTGCAATTTATACAAGATAACACAACTTAGAATATATTTATTTCTAAAAATATATTACTTGGAGTTTATAGAAGTTTGGATTAAGAAAGGAAACCTACCTCATTAGTTACTTTTAATTCTAGCATCTCACAACTTTTCAAATTGATTCAAGAAGAAGCCGACATAATGTCGCAATCGACGTGATCTTGAAGTTTATATGAAGTGGAGCTTCATTAAAGGGATCTTATTTCGATATGAGACAGGGGAAGCTGATATTTCACAATTATGGTGGGCGACCGATCAAAGTTCAAGCCACGGCGGCGAAATCGATATGAAAACTCTGAGAAGCTGATATCTTTTCCTCTCCCCTTTGACTGCCTTTTTAGGTTTTGCTATCTTTTTGGCTACTTTTGTATTGTTTTTCTTTAGCCCTATCTATTGTTGGATTGGACCTGTACTTCATTTTGATTTCAATAATACAGCTCATGGGCCTCACCATTAATTAAGTAAAAAGTAATTGAAGGAGTATTGTTGCAGTTTTCAGTCTCAAGGGGCCAAGAATTAGTTCATCATTTTTACATTCTTTAATTTATTAAAAAATTCTTACTTACACCTGCTCTAACTATTTCTATTATTATTATTATTAATAATAATAATAATAATTATTATTATTATTATTATAATTAATATTTATTATAAGAACTACAATTACATGATTATCTTCTTAAAAATTTTGGGTCTTAGTACGGACATATTATTTCGGGTGAAAAAATTATAGGAATAAAGTGTAATGGGTGGAGTTATTATTTACCCATCTTGCAAGAACGGGGGCATATTTAAGTTCAGTTAGTTAAGAAGAGGGGTGTTTTTAATACTATCAATAGTTCTAGGATGAAACTAATAATTCTTGTCAAGTTCAGGGGTGTTTTCAATACTTCTCTCAAATTTTTATTAAGAATCGCATGCTCATACAAGAGTTTAAAATCACTTTCTACACCATGTGGCACATCGAGGGTGAATTTAAGTTCATTTAGTTAAGTATATGGATAGTTTTAAGGCTAAAAATAGTTCAGGGATAAAACAAATAATACGCGACAAGTCCAGGGGTTTTTGCAATACTTCTCTCAATATCTATATACACTCCTTTATATTTTACCCCTCATATCACATTGCTTCTTATTATCATTCTTGATTTTTCTTTGAATAAATTTTTATTTCTTTGGTATGTATTTATCACGACTATAACACCTCGGTCTTAGAAAGATCTAATTTTAGAAAAACTAAATTGGAAAGAGCTAAATTAAGAATTTGTGGAAGTTAGTCTTCACATATGAGTTTTGGGTTAATTTCAGACGACAATAACTTTCAGTATAGGGTGAGATAGGTGGCCCATGAGATATCAAATGAAAGATCTTTGAGTCCTCTTTCCAATGCTACAAAATTTGATAAATTCCGAGTTTGGATGAGATAGATATCCCCATTTGAGTTCAGCCTATCCGATTAAAGAAAGTTCATCCGAATTAAGGAGGTGTATTTTGGTCTTTTCCTTACCCCATTAGCCTTAAGGGAGTTTTTTTACCCAATTAGGGGTCGAAGCTGATTAAAATCAATTTATGCTAAAGTCTAAAACGTTTGGAAAGTTAGGGCAAAGTTCAAAGAGGAGAAAAGGGAGAAAAATTTCAAGCATTCAAGATTTTCTTGCGATCTTCGAGGGATTTTACCAAGGATTTGATCCTAATGAGGTATGTAAGCTTTTATAGTTATGGGTTCGCCAATAAGGATTATCAATCACATGACATAAAATTACAAACAGAAACCAACCAATGCATAAACATGTCCCATATGATCATAATGCAAATATTGATCATCTCACCGGACCCAAACAGAACGGTAATATCATAACAGGTGTGGCATCCAAGTCAACCAATATTATTTCATACAGATGTTGTACCCGAGTCAATCAACAATATCCTGTACCGAAATGATACCCGATCCAACCAACAAGCACACCAATCATGCACACTCATAAAGTACAACAATCATTCATATTCACCTATAACTATAACAAAATCACTTGAACCCACAAGTTATAATCACCAGTTCATTTTAGATGTGTCCTCTATCACGAATTACACAAATGACACTACAAAGTAGTAGACATGTGTACACACATAATTAGAAAAATACAACTATCACCTATCTCAAATCAAGCTCATTGAAAACTCTAAATAGTCTGAGCTTTGCCCTTGGGAAGTGCCTTGAATTGTTCTTGGTCTAGAACAAACAATAAAATATTCAATCAATCACAAATGGCTTAATAATTTACCTAGATTACTAACAAATTTCCGGCAAAAGTATGATCATCTTTTCCCACTTAGGGCTCATTCCCACCATGAAATCATGCCAAAAGTTCCCCCTGCCCCAAGGTTAACCACCAAGTTTCTAAGGCTTAATTAACAATTAACAAGACCGGGGAGTCGAATTCTTACCTTTACCGGTGATTTTCGTGGGAAAACTGATGTAGGCTGCCCAAAATCGTCCTTCTTTGTTTCAAGAACTCAACTTGCAGAAAATAGGGGCTTGGGCAGTTTTCTGGATAAAATCTTGATTCCCTTGCTATAGAGACACCGGTCTTGCTATAACGATGTCGTCGCCATTGCGACAACTTACGTCGCTATGGCGATATGGGTGTCTCTATAGTGGGAGGATATCAACTATATAGAGATAGATGGATGATCTGTTGCTCAACATTCGAAAACATGCCCTTTTTATAACACAACTCTTTTCTTGACGTACCGACACATACTTTTCACGCCAAGTTCAATTTCAGGAGTTCTACTTACCCGAATTTGATTCCGAAAGTCCTTAGGAATTCCTTAATGTCTTAGATACAAATAGACATCATTCAAATGTTAATAAAAGACCTCATCCTTTCCCAACACATAGTTTTAGCTGTTTCAGAAGAAAAACAATATAATATCATTGGACATATTTAGATAATTGGTCAATATTTACTTATTGTTTATAAAATGTAGCTACTATGAGATTCTTATAATTATTTTTAGTGTGGATAAAGTGAATTGGTCAATAAAAATACACACGTTAGGGTTCATAACACATCAAACTATTATGGTATGTTGACCAATTAACAATGCTAAAAATACAAATTTTTCATTGAAATATAATATATTAGAAAAACTCCACAAATAATAATTAAATATTGATTAAATGTTCAAATATTATTTTCGTTCTACACAAGTTAAAACTACATAACTGATCATCTTAATTGAATATTTATCATCTTCAAAAATATTTTCTCTCTTCTCAATTTAATTTTCTTTATAAACTCCTTGATATTTCATCCCTCAAATCACATTACTTCTCAACTATCGTTCTTGATTTATTTTTAAAAAATATATTTTATTTATTTTTTTATATCTCGAATAAAGATATTCTAATCTTCATCTTCATATATCCATGACTTGTTTATATGAAATGATAAGTTGTAGTTTATCATATGCCATCAATTACAACAATTAATAGTGCTTAAGTAGTGATATGTTGCTTTCAAATAGTGATATTTAGCCACAATAAAATCCATCAAGACAATCCTTTTTGTTTTATTTTTTTGATAGATGAACTTCTATAAAAAAAGTAAAAATTCTTATGACCCTTTTTAAAAATATTATTCAAACGATCCATGCACACCTTTATGAAAAATCCATTACTCATAAAGTAACCTTAGTTAGAAGGAAACATAAAACACTGTTAATCGTTAAAATTGATGGCATATGAGAAACTAGGGCTTAACAAGTATTCATTTCGTACAAACAATCTATGTATAGATGAAGATGGAGATTAGAAATTATCTTTACAAAAAGATTCAATAGAAACAAAATCCATTGCAAGAGGATTACAAGAATAATAGTTCAGAAGAAATATGGTTTGAGAGATTAAATATCAAGGAGTATATAGATAATTCATGTGAGAAGAGAGAAAATATTATTGAAGATAAAAAAGAACTCAATTAATAGAATCAGCTATGTAGTGTTAGCTCTTTTAGAAGAAAAATAATATCATTGGCCATATTTGTGTCATGATCCAACCCATCGGGTCGTGTAGGCACCTACTCTAACACCTACATAGGTGAACCCTTACATCCAATTTTAAAAAAGGTAGTGCGGAAATTCATAAAACATAATCTAACATCATGTTTAAATATGAAAATACCCTTAACTTGATTTAAAACAAGTCCTTTGTAAGGAACACCCTAACCACTTCCAACTCTATTAATCAACCTACTAATCCCCCTCAAGTTCTCATGCCACTACTCTGGTCCTTGACCCAATCCCCCTTATCAGATATGCCCTAAACACAGAACAACCATAACCAATCCCAACATTTAAACTATACACCAGACCCCGATCGTCAACCTGACCTAGTAACCACAACTAAGTAAAAGAAATAACCTACAATTAGAATAACAAGTATAACATAGCCCAAACTCCCAATCCTCACCTAGATAAAAATGTCCCACATGATCACATACAAACTCATACCTAAGTCCAACTCACCTTTCAAGTAACCTAGACCACTGAAGGATCCCGAAGACACCATCTACAGTATTTAACATGCAATCACGGTCTATAAAAGAATTATCCCAACATTTAAACACAAATACCGACCACTCATGGACCAACATGCATTGATCATATTATGAAAAAGGTAAACCCAATTCACTCATGGAACCAACACATAAAATTTTGGTGCTCTCATGAAATTCATACACAAAATGTTAGTGTACAGACATGGTACCCCATCCAACCAGTGTTAGTATTCATATCGGGTGTGGTACCAGCCAGCCGTTAGTATTCTTGTACAGGTGTGGTACCCGATCCAACCAACAATCACAAACAACATGCACAATCACAATCACAATAAACAATAACACTTGAAACCACAAGTAATGTAAATAGGTTCTATGCATGAGATTATCAACACTATGTCATTTCACATTCTTTTTTATGTTTTTCCCAACATACATTACACAAGTGATACTATAAATACCATCACCTACTGAAATGTAACCTTTTGGACAATCCTTGATCATCCTAGATTCGCCCACAACTTCCCTTCCCAAGACAACACACAACCACACCATAGAACAACCTAAAATAACTAACAACCACTATCAGCCTAGGCACCTTAGCGACGAGTTTAATCGCCCAACTTTGTGCCTGAAGGCCTATGCATTGAAACTACGACAATGCACAAGATATGATGTAAGTAAATAAGGTCTAAATACTTAATTTAAGAAAAAATATAGCCTACTTGGGATACAAGCATCTACTGTTGAACCTTGACTATGAGCTTATTGCTCCGTGAGAGCAAACCATGATGAATGCGGACAAAAATTTCTTGGGTTTTCACCTCCCTTATGCTTTAATATCTTCCATCCCTTGCTCCCATGCCTTGGGAGCCTTCAAAGGGTTTTTTGGAGCAGCCCTAGTCTATTTCCTCCTTTAAAAAGTGAAAGGAAAATAAAAGAAGTTTCATTAACTAGGGTGTGATTTTCCATCAGCCTGCTATAGAGGCCATACAAGGGCTATAGCGGTGCCACCATAGCGGGAGGCTTCCCATTATAGTGGGCTGACATTAGCCCAATCAATTTTAAAATAAGATAATTTCATTGTGTGCTCAAGATTTTAAATTTGGCACCTTATTTCTAGAACTTAGGATTTTACACATGAGGCCTTTAAGTTATGACAGATTGGGTCATTACAATAGATACCAATTTATCTATCATTCATCTCCGAATGACCATCTGTATAGAAGGAAGACCAACTAGTTAATCAAGTTTACTGCATGGTTGGATGATGTTAATATAATACTCCTCTCTACACAAGTATTACGATGCTACCACGTCCCTGCGCACCCAAGACTATTGGGAAAAAAATTCAAATGCACAAAGCCACAACAATGTTTTCTTCCCATCCACTAAGATGGATCTCGCTATAGCAACTAGTCGAAATCAAAAAAAGAAATAAGAAGGAGGGGAATGGGTTTTTATGCCCATTTCTCTCCTTTTCAACTCTTTGAAATTCTCCCCAAACACTTTTCGATAACTCCAATCAGAACGTCGAAACTAAGGTAATTATCATGCACTCTACTTACTTTGTTTTATGCATAAGGGTGATTGCATGAAAGGAAATGATAGACTAGAATAGAGTTTGGGTTGATACTAAAAAGTTAAAAATATTGTATTGAATCACTGAAAATTTTGAAATATGGGGTTAACACTTACATTTACAATGCCACTAGAGTGTTCTGGGCATAAGGATCACAGAAATAGGGGCGAGATCTGTTCCAAAATGGTGGGGAAAGTAGAAGGGGTTTTCTTGGTAGAAAACTAAGATTCGATCATAATTTAGGAGTTGAAAGGCCTAGATTGTTGCATAATTAGATAGTGGGGTACTTTAGGAACACTGATATGTAGAATTTCTTAAAGAAAAATGGGATTTTTGGGTTAAGGGGTGTAATTGATGCGCCTCTTCACATTCTGGGATAATGAAGGCCGCTATGGCGCCCTTGCATCACGCTATCGTGGGAGGTCGCTATAGCTGATAGGTTGTCGCTATGCCCCCATCCCCCCCCCCCCACTATAGCTCATGAGGAACCGCTATGGTGCACCACACTGTAATAGCACCTACACGCGCACTATAGTTGTGGGAGGGGGGGGGGGGCTAGAATTCAACAATCTCCAATCTGGTATGAATATTGGATTTCCACTTTACACACTTTTTAGTATGCGTTGAGACTTCTAATCGATACTTCTCATGTTGCAGGTTACCTAATGGACATAATTGAGGGACTAGACTACCCCTATGAGAGATTTATCGACATAACTAGCCAGGAAAGGTTGCACAAAATCTAGCGGATAGGTTTTTGTCTAGAGTGAGTGTAATTGTCGAGCCCGCTAGTGTTATTGTATTCTTTGAGTTCAAGCCCGCACGGATATAAAATGCTTCACTAATTGGTAAGAAGCACTTGCTTATATAACCAACATCTCTTATCTGTTTTGTCGATGTGGGACGTATAATATTAAGTTAAGGTATCACATACACCCCTCTATGGAACCAGCACTGAGGTTTGCCCCCATTGTATATGATTTTCCTAGACTCATCACCGAGGTTTGCCCGCATCGTATGTGATTTGCCTAGACTCAGCACTGAGGTTTACCCCATTTTACTAAAATTTTTCTAAACTCAGTTGAACTTTGTCCTACATCAACATTACAAGGATAACATAAGAGTGGATCTAATACCAATTTTTTTACGACCCTAGTTGAGACACGATACCTAGGGCCATGAATAACGTGTACGTTGTCACACTCCCTGCCTTCCAAAGGTACCTAGAGGACGGGCCAGACGCAGCAGAGCGACGACCGGGGAGCGGGTTCCCCACTGGAAGGGGGACAGGAGACGGCCATCTCAAGGCACATCACGACCTACAGGCAACACCGGCGAGACCTGGGAAATCTCGGACTATCCCTTAACATACCAAGCATATTGTAACACCCCAAATTTTTTTTGACCATAAGTCGTCATTTGAGGAAGAATGATCCCAAGGGGGAAATATTGTAACACCCCTGAAAATTTTTGAGCTAAGACTCGAATCGTTCTTCGTAGTGAGTACGATTTTTGCAAGGAGTTTAAATTTTCTTGAGTATTAAGGTCACTAGATAAAGCACCTTAAGTTCCAAGAAGAACTAAAGAGAGTTCATTCAAGTCATTCCTAGGTTTTTCTAAAGTTTTGGGTCAACTTCAAAGAACCATAACTCCTAGTACAAGATGAGTTAGGTGAGCTACAAGATAGAAAATTAAATCCCTTCGAGTCCTCTTTCCAACGCCACTGAGTTTGCTAAATTTTGAGCTCTGATAAAAAAGTTAAGACTGATTTACTAACGACGCGCAAACCTGGCAGCAACTCCGCGATGACTCGCGTTACGGAGCCAATACGGACCTCACTGCCTGATGAAAAATTATTCCGACACCCAGCTCATTTTAATTATTTCTTTAATGGTATTTTAGTCCTAAAAACCCTTAGGAGGTCATCTAAATTGTCCCAAACATGTAGAAAATCACTTTTTCATAAATCAAACCTTCTCATCCACTCCAAAAATTCTATGCTCAAGGGATTCAAGAAACGCTAAGGCTAGGGTTCATCTTCCAAGATTTTCCTTCAAGTTCTTCAAGAAGATGGTTCTTTCAGGTATGTAAGCTTCCATAGTGTTGGGTTTGTTTACCCACACGCCAATCATGTAAATTTCAGCGTTAAGTTTGTTCTAGAAAGTTGAAAATCTGATGTTATTGATATGAGTTCTTGAATTTGCTTTCATTCTTGAATTGGGCTGAGATTTAGGAGTTCTTGAGATTATTGGTTCGATTTATATAGTAGTTTTGAGTTAGATTATTGTGTACACATGATGGTTATCTGAATCTAAAGAAAAATTGACCAAAAGAATCGAAATTAGGCGATTTGGGGTTAGAAAATGAAGAAGCGAAAAGTCAGGAAAATCTGGCACTTGGCTCTGCGTCACGGACCTGCCTCCCTATTTCATAAAGTTTTCTTCGCGTTGCGGAGAGGTCACGGACCTCTCTGCCTCAAAAGTTATTTCATGACCAATTATTTTAATGCATCTCCGCGTTGCGGACTAGCTTCCAAGCAGTGAATTTTTGACATTTTCTCATGTTTAGCTATCTAAAATCAATCCTAAACATCATGAGATCTTTCCTATCATAAATCACAACCTTGAATCCATAATTCAAGTACAAGGTTGAGTTATGAGTTATGTTTTTGAGAATTCTTTCGAACATTCTAAGAAAGTCCTTTAAGTCCTTTTGAGGAGTCTTCTACAATTTCTAATAACTTGTTTCAAGACTCGAGCAAATGAGTACGAGTGAGGAGAATGTATTCATTAGTCTACTTTATCATTACAAGATCCTTCATACCATGAAACATAACTCTTGAATTCATAATTCACATTAAAGAGAGAGTTAAGAGTAGAGTTCAATAAACACTTTGAGTTCAATTGTGAATACTTGAGATCAACTATCGATTTGAACTAAGTTTTGAGGAATTAATTTAGAGAATGAGAAGAGTCGCATACATGAGTTCCATATTGTTATGTAGATCTTCAAGTCGAGTTGTTTCATGCCCATAACTTCGCATGAACGTCGTAAGTGGAGTATCCTTCAGAGAAGTGGTATCTTCAAGTTCTAAGTCTTTTAGTGTTGAGTTCCTAATCCCTTTTGAGAAGTATCTTTGAGTCCTTGAGTTTAATATTTCATGCCCATAATTCTGCATGAAAACTATAAGTCGATCAGTCTTGAGATGAGAAGTATCTTTGAGTCCTTGAGTTCAGTAGTTCATGCTCATAATTCCGCATGAACCCTCTGAGTTGAGCATTCTTGAAATTAGTAGTATCATTGATGTTCTTGAGTTCCAAGTATTTGAGTCTATCTATGGTTATTGAAAACCTTGCATTAAGTCTTTCAGGTCCATAATTTGGCGTGAACCATATTTTTAGAAGTCTTTTACAAATGTTTAAACTTTGTTTTAAGACTCAAGCTTTGAAGTTGAGTAAAAAGTAAGAGTAAAGTTCATTGTCTTTAAAATGATATATGGGAAGTAGGTATTCCCAAGAGTAAATGTTTTCACATTTATGATGAGAGGAAATTGAGATTTCCAAAAGTGTTTTGAGCAAGAAAGGGAACATCGATTCCAAGAGAGCTTTTAAGCTAAGTTTTGAGTAATTATCTCAAACCAAAGAAAGAAGTTGTTTTAAAAACATATGAGCTAAGTATATTTTTGGTAGTAGTATTGAGCGCCGATATGGGGATGCGAGTTCATATTAACTCAAGTCGCCATAAACCATGTAGTCATCATGGGTATTAATGGGTCATACTTATTAGATGATCACATAAGTTAATTTAGTGGATCCACTAAGTTAAGTAGTTTTATATGACGGAAAAGTATAGGACAGTCTGGCAGCGTGATGGTAAAGACGATGTATCACCAGTTATGCTCATAGTGGTGGTTGTCGGTTAGAGAATC
The DNA here is from genome assembly GCA_029007595.1 of Solanum commersonii. NCBI lineage: Eukaryota > Viridiplantae > Streptophyta > Magnoliopsida > Solanales > Solanaceae > Solanum > Solanum commersonii. The sequence continues at coordinate 10,518,063 of JAJTWQ010000003.1, read as the reverse complement.
TCCCACATAGTTATATTGTATTTTTATATACATACTGAGTATTATTGTATTTTTTTCAATACATTGAGTTGTTATCTACAGTTTTACAGCTTTCCATTTATATTGCGTCTTTTATTTTTGCTTTATATTATGTTTAGTATCTTATCCTTGAGTACTTTTGAGTTGAGTATCTTATCTTTGAGTACTTCTGAGTTGAGTAAGTTTGAGTATCCTTAAGTTGAGTAAGTTTGAGAAGATGTAACTATGTTTCCTTTTTATCAAGTTTCAAGCTGATGTTTATGCTTTAGAATTCCTCTTACATGCTCGTACATTCCACGTACTGAGCCATTTGGCCTGCATCTTCTCATGATGCAGACACAGGTATTTAGGATCATCAATAGGGGATTCGTTGATACATCCGGAGTTCGAGTTAGCTATGGTGAGCTTCCTTGTTCTGGAGGATTTCATTTACTTTTCAATTTAGTCAGTATAGTTGAAAAGTATGTATTATTCATTTTTTTTATTAAATATTTTAAGACTTAAGTTGCCTATTTTATGGCGAGTTGAATATATTATTTTTATTCTAAGTTGTTCATTTGAGTTAAAGTTTTGAAAAATTGAGCTTATTGAATTTTATTCAGTTTTTAGCTTTAGCATGCTTAAGTTAATCTTCCGCTTTAGTCAGCCAGGATGAGGGTTCTCTTGGGGACCTGCAATGGGTCTTGAGTGCCGACCACGTTTAGGGTGTAGACTCGGGTCTTGACAAACTTGGTATCAGAGCGCAAAGTTTAAGTGTCCTAGGGTGTAAATGAAGCCATGGCAGTAGGTTCTCGTTTATGGTTGTGAGGGCCCCACTACTATAAATGAGGGACTACAGACATTTAAGAAAATTTTACCTTCTTTCATACTATTAATCGTGCAATAGATTTATGTCATAGAGACTTATTCTAACTTGTGTGTTCTTCTATTCCTTCGACTACTCATCATACTAGAGGTGGTTGAAAAGCAGAGTCAGTTCTTTGTTGATGAGTTTTTCTTAGCAAGAGTCTTGAGAAAGTCATGCAACTCTAGAGGGGCTTGAGAGATGCTCAAGAGTAGTTAAGTGTTCAGTTTCATAGGAATGCACTCATATTCATATGAACCATGTGATTGATCTAAAAGCTAGTGTGCTCTCTTCCCTAAGCCTTGTTTCAGCTGAGATCCTTTTTAAGAGGTATGTTTAGAGCTTGAGTAGTATTTTCACCCGAAAAGGTAGCATGCGTTATGAGATCATGAGCAGCAGTAGTGAAAGAGCCAAAGTTAGAGAAAACTATGCAGAGGTGTAGTAATCCTAAAAAGAGAGATAGTGATGAGGCAAGCTATGTTACTATAGTCAAGTACCTAGTTAGTTAGTAATGAAGAGTTTTCCCTTATGGGTAGACTAAGAAGTGATGAGTTGTGAATACTCCATCATAGGAAGTAGAGTGTATTGTAGCTAGAAAGAAGCTTGTGATGAAGTGTCATTGTGTAGGTAATGACCAAGTGTAAGTGTTGAATAGAAAAGCATGAGTATACATGAGGTGATAGATATATGCTAGGCTTATGATTTGTGAGGGAGAGCCCATAAAATTCAAAGTGTTATAGAAATAATTAGGCATTGATGTATGGTGATTGGGTGAATAGTACGTATGTTGCTAAGTCGAATGTGATAGTAATTGTAAGTATGAAGACTAAGAGGTGACGATTGTCTATTTGTCATAAAGTCCTAGTGGACGAGTGTTTCTGAATTTGTATCCAGTAGTTGTAAGTAAATATAGTAAGCGAGCAATCGTATTGATATTTGGGTTATGTAATAAACATTAAGATTGAATTTGAGATGAGTGTCATGATCAAAAGAATGACAACATTAGGGTGATGATGTTAATCTTGAGATTTAATCTAGAAGACCTGACATAGAGTAGGTGAGGAATTGAGGTGATTAGTTGCAATTATTATGAGTGGTACAAGTGAGAGACCCTAACGTTTAGATAAGGGCAGTGAAATGTGGCTAAGTCACAAGAGTGTTAAGAGGTGTGCTGAGATGGTATGTTCCCAAATGAGGTCCCAATTAAGTCATAATTTTCCCTATGTGCCTAGATAGCATAATTGAGTTGTTAATATGGAATAGGTCCGTAGATTTTTCAAGTGTTAGCTTTAGACCTAAGGGGGAGATGATAATAGAAGAAATCAAGTCAAGTGTTGATAATTTCTTAAGGAGATGATTAGTAGGAGCCCATGGAGTTGTTAGAGTATTAAGCTTGAATATAGTAAGAGCATACCATTAGACTCAGACCTTAGAAGAGTAACCCCATTCTCTACCCAGTCCAGTTGTCATTCGAGGAGGAATGATCCCAGGGGGAGATATTGTAACACCCGTGAAATTTTTTGAGCTAAGACTCAAACTGTTCTTCGTAGTGAGTAAAATTTTTGCAAGGAATTTAAAATTTTTTGAGTATTAAGGTCACTAGATAAAGAACGTTAAGTTCCAAGAAGAACTAAAGAGAGTTCATTCAAGTCATTCCTAAGTTCTTAAGTTTTGGGTCAACTTCAAACGACCATAACTCCTAGTACAAGATGAGGTTGATGAGCTACAAGATAGAAAATTAAATCCCTTCGAGTCCTCTTTACAACGCCACCGAGTTTGCTAAATTTCAAGTTCTGACAAACAAGTTATGACTGATTTACAAATGACGCGCAAACCTGGCAGCAGCTCTGCGATGGTTCCACGTTACGAAGCCAATACGGACCACATTGCCTGGTGAAAAATTATTCGGACTCCCAGCTCGTTTTAATTATTACTCTAAGTGTATTTTAGTCATAAAAACCCTTAGGAGGTCATCTAAATTGCCCCAAACGTGTAGAAAATCAGTTTTTTATAAATCAAACCCTCTCATCCACTCCAAAAATTCTACGCTCAAGGGATTCAAGAAACGCTAAGGCTAGGGTTCATCTTTCAAGATTTTCCTTCAATTTCTTCAAGAAGATGGTTCTTTCAAGTATGTAAGCTTCCATAGAGTTGGGCTTGTTCACCCACACGTCAATCATGTAAATTTTTGTGTTAAGTTCATTTTAGAAAGTTGAAAATCTGATGTTATTGATATGTGTTATAGAATTTTCTTTCATTCTTGAATTGGGCTGAGATTTAGGAGTTCTGGAGATTATTGGTTCGATTTATAGAGCAGTTTTGAGTTAGATTCTTGTGTACATGTGATGGTTATCTGGATCTTAAGAAAAATTGAGCAAAAAAATTGAATTTAGGCGATTTGGGGTTAGAAAACGAAGAAGAGAAAACAGGCAAATTTGGCACTTGGCTCCACGTCGTGGACCTGCCTCCCCATTTCATAAAGTTGTCTTCGCATCGTGGAGAGGTCATTGACCGCTGTGCCTCAAAAGTTATTTCATGACCAATTATTTTAATGCATCTCCGCATCGCGGACTAACTTTCAAGCAGTGAATTATTTATATTTTTTTCATATTTACCTATCTAAAATCAAACCTAAACATCATGAGATCTTTACTATCATAAATTACAACCTTGAATCCATAATTCAAGTTCAAGGTACAGTTAAGAGTTAAGTTTTTGAGAATTCTTTCAAACATTCTAATAAAGTCTCCTTTTGAGGAGTCTTTTACAATTTCTAATAACTTGTTTCAAGACTCAAGCAAATGAGTACGAGTGAGGAGAATGTATTCATGAGTCTACTTTATCATTACAAGATCATTCATACCATGAAGCATAAATCTTGAATTCATAATTCACATTCAAGAGAGAGTTAAGCGTAGAGTTCAAGAAAGCGTTTGAGTTCAATTGTGAATCCTTGAGATCAACTATCTATTTGAACTAAGTTTTGAGGAAGTAATTCAGAGAATGAGAAGAGTCGCATACATGAGTTCCATATTGTTATGTAGATCATCGAGTCGAGTTGTTTCATGCCTATAATTCCGCATGAACGTCGTAAGTTGAGTATCCTTCAAAGAAGTGGTATCTTCAAGTTCTAAGTCTTTAAGTGTTGAGTTCCTAATCCATTTTGAGAAGTATCTTTCAGTCTTTGAGTTGAATATTTCATGCCCATAATTCCGCATGAACACTATAACTTGATCACTCTTGAGAAGAGAAGTATCTTTGAGTCCTTCAGTTAAGTAGTTCATGCTCATAATTCCACATGAACCCTCTAAGTTGAGCATTCTTGAAATTTGTAGTATCATTGAAGTTCTTGAGTTCTAAGTATTTGAGTCTATCTATGGTTATTGAAAACCTTGCATTGAGTCATTCAAGTCCATAATTCGGCGTGAACCATATTTTTAAAAGTATTTCACAAATGGTTAAATTTGCTTTAAGATTTAAGCTTTGAAGTTGAGTAAAAAGTAAGAGTAAAGTTTATTTTCTTTAAAATGATATATGGGAAGTAGGTATTCCCAAGAGTAAATGTATTCACATTTAAGATGAGAGGAAACTGAGATTTCCAAAAGAGTTTTGAGCAAGAAAGGGAACACCGATTCCAAGAGAGCTTTTAATTTAAGTTTTGAGCAATTTTTTCAAACCAAAGAAAGAAGTCGTTTTAAAAACATATGAGCTAAGTATATTTTTGGGAGTAGTATTGAGCGCCAATATGGGGATGCGAGTTCATATTAACTCAAGTCTCCATAAACCATATAGCCATCATGTGTATTAATGGGTCATACTTTTTAGATGATCATATAAGTTAAGCTAGTGGATCCACTAAGTTAAGTAGTTCTATATGACGACAAAGTATAGGACAGTTTGGCAGCGTGATGGTAAAGACGTTGTATCACCATTTAGGCTCATAGTGATGGTTGTCGTTAAGAGAATCTCCCACATAGTTATATTTTATTTTTATATACATACTGACTATTGTTGTATTTTTTTTCAATACATTGAGTTGTGCTCTACAGTTTTACAGCTTTCCATATATATTGCATCTTTTATTGTTGCTTTATATTGAGTTAAGTATCTAATAAGTATCATATCCTTGAGTACTTCTGAGTTGAGTAAGTTTGAGTAGTTTTGAGTATCCTTGAGTATTCCTTGAGTTGAGTAAGTTTGAGAAGAGGTAAGTATGTTTCCTTTTTATCAAGTTTCAAGCTTATGTTTATGCTTTAGAATTCCTCTTACATGCTCGTACATTCCATGTACTAAGCCATTTGGCCTGCATCTTCTCATGATGCAAACATAGGTATTTAGAATCATCAACAGGAGATTCGTTGATACATCCGGGAGTTCAAGTTAGCTATGGTGAGCTTCCTTGTTCCAAAGGATTTCATGTACTTTTCAATTTAGTCAGGAAGTCGCGGGTCTTGTCCCGACTTCCATCTTTATCAGTTAGAGGCTTCATTGGTAGTCAGTATAGCTGAGAAGTATGTATTATTCATTTATTTCATTAAATATTTTAAAGACTTAAGTTGCCTACTTTATGGCGAGTTGAATTTATTATTTTTATTCTAAGTTATTCATTTAAGTTAAAGTTTTGAAATGTTGAGTTTATCGAATGTTATTCAATTTTTAGCTTTTGCATGCTTTAGTTAGTCTTCCGCTTTAGTTAGCCAGGATGAGGGTTCGCTTGGGGACCTACAATGGTTCTTGAGTGCCGGCAACGTCCAGGGTGTAGACTTGGGTCTAAACAAACTTAGTATCAGAACCCAGAGTTTAAGTGTCCTAGGGGGTCTATGAAGTCGTGTCAGTAGGTTCTCGTTTATGGTTGTGAAGGCCCCACTTCTATAAATGAGGGACTTTAGACATTTAAGAAAAGTTTCCCTTCTTTCATACCCTTAATCGTGCAATAGAGTTATGTCGTAGAGAGTAATTCTAACTCATGTGTTCTTCTATTCCTTCGACTACCCATCATACTAGAGGTGGTTGAAAAGCAGAGTCAGTTCTTTATCGATGAGTTTTTCTTAGCTAGAGTCTTGAGAAAGTCATGAGTCTCCAGAGGGGCTTTAGAGAAGCTCATGAGTAAGTTAACTGTTCGATTTCAGAGGAATGCGCTCATATTCATATAAACCGTGTGTTTGAGGTAAACGTGAGTTGTACTCTCTTCCCTAAGCCTTGTTTCAGTTGAGATCCTTTTTAAGAGGTATGTTTAGAGCTTGAGTAGTGTTTTCACCTAAAAAGGTAGCATTAGTTACGAGATTGTGAGCAGTAGTAGTGAAAGAGCCAGAGTTAGAGGAAAGTATGCAGAGGTTTAGTAATCCTAGAAAGGGAGATAGTGATGAGGCAAGCTATGTTACTATAGTCAAGTACCTAGTAAGTTAGTAATGAAGAGTTTTCTCGTATGGGTAGACTAAGAAGTGGTGAGTTGTGAATACTCAATCATAGGAAGTAGAGTGTATTGTTGCTAGAAAGAAGCTTGTGATGAAGTGTCATTATGCAGGTAATGACCAAGTATAAGTGTTGAATAAAAGAGCATGAGTATACATGAGGTGATAGATCTATGCTAGGCTTATGATTTTTTAGGGAGAGCCCATAAAATTCAAAGTGTTGTAGAACTAATTAGGCATTGATGTATAGTGATTGGGTGAATAGTATTTATGTTGCTAAGTCGAATGTGATAGTAATTGTAAGTATGAAGACTAAGAGTTGACGATTGACTATTTGTCATAAGGTCCTAGTGGATGAGTGTTTCTGAATTTGTATCTAGTAATTGTAAGTTAGTATAGTAAGTGAGCAATCATATTGATATTCGGGTTTAGTAATAAACATTAAGCTTGAATTTGAGATGAGTGTCACGATCAAAAGAATGGCAACATTAGGGTGATGATGTTAGTCTTGAGATTTAATCTACAAGACTTGACATAGAGTAGGTGAGGAATTGAGGTGATTAGTTGCAATAGATATGAGTGGTACAAGTGAAATTCCCTAACATTTAGATAAGGGCATTGAAATGTGGCTAAGTCACAATAGTAACAATAGGGTTAAGAGGTGTGCCGAGATGGTATGTTACCAGATGAGGTTCCAATTAAGTGATAATTTTCCCTATGTGCCTAGATTGCATAATTGAGTTGTTAATGTGGAATTGGATCATAGATTTCAAGTGTTAGCTTTAGACCTAAGGGGGTTATGATAAGAGGAGAAATCAAATCAAGTGTTGATAATTTCTTAAGGAGCTAATTATATTAGATTGTTAGAGTATTAACCCTGAATATAGTAAGAGCATACCATTAGACTCAAACCTTAGTAAGAGTAACCCCATTCTCTACCTAGTCCAGTCATCATTCGAGGACGAACGATCCCAAGGGGGGGATATTGTAACACCCCTGAAAATATTTTATCTGAAACTCGAACTGTTCTTCGTTGTGAGTAATATTTTTTCAAGGAATTTAAAATTTCTTGAGTATTAAGGTCAATAGATAAAATGCCTTAAGTTCCAAGAAGAACTAAAAAGAGTTCATTCAAGTCATTCCTAAGTTTTTCTTAAGTTTTGGGTCAATTTAAAACGACCATAAATTCTAGTACAAAATGTATTAGGTGAGCTACAAGATAGAAAATTAACACCCTTTGAGTCCTCTTTCCCACGCCACCTAGTTCGCTAAATATCAAACTCTGACAAAAGAGTTATGAGTGATTTACTAACGACACACAAACATGGCAGTAGATCTGCGATGGCTCCACGTTACTGCTTGGTGAAAAATTATTCTAACTCCCAACTCGTTTTAATTATTTCTTTAGGGGTATTTTACACCTAAAAGCCCTTAGGAGGTCATCTAAATTGCCTAAATACGTAGAAAATCATTTTTCATAGATCAAACCCTCTCATCCAGTCCAAAAATTCTACGCTCAAGCGATTCAAGAAATGCTAAGGCTAGGGTTCATCTTTCAAGATTTTCCTTCAATTTCTTCAAGAAGATGGTTCTTTCAAGTATGTAAGCTTCCATAGTGTTGGGTCTGTTCACCCACACGCCAATCATGTAAATTTCAGCGTTAAGTTCGTTCTAGAAAGTTAGAAATATGATGTTATTGATATGTGCTCTTGAATTTGCTTTCATTCTTGAATTGGACTGAGATTTAGGAGTTCTTGAGATTATTGGTTCGATTTATAGAGTAGTTTTGAGTTAGATTCTTGTGTACATGTGCTGGTTATCTGAATCTAAAGAAAAATTGAGCAAAAGAATCGACTTTAGGGGATTTGGGGTTAGACAACTAAGAAGAGAAAAGTCAGGCAAATTTGGCACTTGACTCTGTATCCCGGACCTGCCTCCCCATTTCATAAAGGTGTCTTCACATCGCGGAGAGGTCACAAACCTCTATGCCTCAAAAGTTATTTCGTGACCAATTATTTTAATGCGTCTCCGAGTCGCGAATTAGCTTCCAAGCAGAGAATTTTTGATATTTTCTCATGTTTAGCTATCTAAAATCAATCCTAAATATCATGAGATCTTTCCTATCACAAATCACACCCTTGAATCCATAATTCAAGTTCAAGGTAGAGTTAAGAGTTAAGTTTTTGTGAATTCTTTCGGACATCTTAAGAAAGTCCTTTAAGTCCTTTTGATGAGTCTTGTACAATTTCTAATAACTTGTTTCAATACTCGTGCAAGTGAGTACGAGTGAGGAGAATGTATTCATGAGTCTACTTTATCATTACAAGATCCTTCATACCACGAAGCATAACTCTTTAATTCATAATTCACACTCAAGAGAAAGTTAAGAGTAGAGTTCACGAAAGCCTTTGAGTTCAATTGTGAATCCTTGAGATCAACTATCGATTTGAACTAAGTTTTGAGGAAGTAATTCAGAGAATGAGAAGAGTCGCATACATGAGTTCCATATTGTTATGTAGATCATCGAGTCGAGTTGTTTCATGCCCATAACTCTGCATGAACATCGTAAGTTTAGTATCCTTCATATAAGTAGTATTTTCAAGTTCTAAGTCTTTAAGTTTTGAGTTCCTAATCCCTTTTGAGAAGTATCTTTGAGTCCTTGAGTTGAATATTTCATGCCCATAATTTCGCATGAACACTATAAGTCGATCAATCTTGAGATGAGAAGTATCTTTGAGTCCTTGAGTTGAGTAGTTCACGCTCATAATTCCACATGAACCCTCTAAGTTGAGCATTCTTGAAATAAGTAGTATCATCGAAGTTCTTGAGTTCCAATTATTTGAGTCTATCTACTATTATTGAAAACCTTGCATTGAGTCGTTCAAGTCCATAATTTGGCGTGAACCATATTTTTAGAAGTCATTTACAAATGTTTAAACTTTGTTTTAAGACTCAAGCTTCGAAGTTGAGTAAAGAGTAAGAGTAAAGTTCATTGTCTTTAAAATGATATATGGGAAGTAGGTATTCCCAAGAGTAAATAGTTTCACATTTAAGATGAGAGGAAACTGAGATTTCCAAAAGAGTTTTGAGCAAGAAAGGGAACATCGATACCAAGAGAGCTTTTAAGCTAAGTTTTGAGTAATTATCTCAAACCAAAGAAGAAGTTGTTTTAAAAGCATATGAGCTAAGTATATTTTTGGGAGTAGTATTAAGCACCGATGTGGGATGCAAGTTCATATTAACTCAAGTCTCCATAAATCATGTAGCCATCATGGGTATTAAAGGGTCATACTTGTTAGATGATCACATAAGTTAAGCTAGTGGATCCATTAAGTTAAGTTGTTCTATATGACGGCAAAGTATAGGACTGTCTGGCAGCGTGATGGTAAATACGTTGTATCACCATTTAGGCTCATAGTGGTGGTTGTTGGTTAAAAAATCTCCCATATAGTTGTATTGTATTTTTGTATACATAGTGAGTATTATTGTATATTTTTTCAATACATTGAGTTGTTATTTACAATTTTATAGCTTTCCATATATATTGCATATTTTATTGTTGCTTTATATTGAGTTAAGTATCTAATCTCTGAGTTGAGTAAGTTTGAGTAGTTTTGAGTATCCTTGCGTACTCGTTGAGTTGAGTAAGTTTGAGTAGAGGTAAGTAAGTCTCCTTTTAATCAAGTTTCAAGCTTATGTTTATGCTTTAGAATTCTTCTTACATGCTCGTACATTCCACGTACTGAGCCCTTTGGCCTGCATCTTCTCATTATGCGGACAGAGGTATTTAGGATCATCAACAGGAGATTCGTTTATACATCCGGGAGTTGGAGTTAGCTATGGTGAGTCTCCTTGTTTCGAAGGATTTCATTTACTTTTCAATTTAGTCAGGACGTCGCAGGTTTTGTCCTGACTTCCATCTTTATCAGTTAGAAACTTCATAGATAGTCACTATACTTGAGAAGTATGTATTATTCATTTATTTTATTACATATTTTAAGACTTAAGTTGCCTATTTTATGGCGAGTTGAATATATTATTTTTATTCTAAGTTGTTCATTTGAGTTAAAGTTTTGAAAAGTTGACTTTATTGAATTTTATTTAGTTTTTAGCTTTAGCATGCTTAAGTTAGTCTTCCTCTTTAGTCAGCCAGGATAAGGGTTTGCTTGGGGACCTGCAATGGTTATTGAGTGTCAGCCACGTCCAGGGTGTATAATCGATTCTTGGCAAACTTGGTATCAGAGCCCAGAGTTTAAGTGTCCTAGGGTATCTATGAAACCGTGTTAGTAAGTTCTCGTTTATGGTTTTGAGGGCCCCACTTCTATAAATGAGGGACTTCCAACATTTAAGAAAAAATATTCCGACTCCCAACTCATTTTAATTATTTCTTTAATGGTATTTTAGTCCTAAAAACCCTTAGGAGGTCATCTGAATTGCCCCAAACGTGTAGAAAATCAGTTTTTCATAAATCAAAGTCTCTCATCCACTCCAAAAATTCTACGCTCAAGGGATTCAAGAAACGCTAATGCTAGGGTTGATCTTTCAAGATTTTTCGTCAAGTTCTTCAAAAAGATGGTTCTTTCAGATATGTAAGCTTCCATAATGTTGGGTTTGTTCACCCACACGCCAATCATGTAAATTTCAGTATTAAGTTTGTTCGAGAAAGTTAAAAATTTGATGTTATTAATATGTGTTCTTGAATTTGCTTTCATTCTTGAATTGGGCTGAGATTTAGGAGTTCTTGAGATTATTGGTTTGATTTATAGAGTAGTTTTGAGTTATATTCTTGTGTACATATGATGGTTATCTGAATCTGAAGAAAAAATTGACAAAAAGAATCTAATTTAGGCGATTTGGGGTTAGAAAATGAAGAAGAGAAAAGTCGGGCAAATCTGGCACTTGGCTCTACGTTGCGTACCTGCCTCCCCATTTCATAAAGGTGTCTTCGCGTCGCAGAGAGGTCATAGACCTCTCTGCCTCACTAGTTATTTCGCAACCAATTATTTAAATGCGTCTCCGCGTCGCGGACTAGCTTTCAAGCAGTGAATTTTTTATATTTTCTCATGTTTAGCTATCTAAAATCAATCCTAAACATCAGGAGATCTTTCTTATCACAAATCACTGCCCTGTATCCATAATTCAAGTTCAAGGTAGAGTTAAAAGTTAAGTTTTTGAGAATTCTATCGAACATTCTACGAAAGTCCTTTAAGTCCTTTTGAGGAGTCTTCTACAATTTATAATAACTTGTTTCAAGACTCGAGCAAGTGAGTACAAGTGAGGATAATGTATTCACGAGTCTACTTTATCATTACAAGATCCTTCATACCCTGAAGCATAATTCATAATTCACATTCAAGAGAGAGTTAACAGTGGAGTACAAGAAAACCTTTGAGTTCAATTGTGAATCCTTGAGATCAATTATAGATTTGAAATAAGTTTTGAGGAAGTAATTTAGAGAATGAGAAGAGTCGCATACATAAGTTCCATATTGTTATGTAGATCATCGAGTCGAATTGTTTCATTCCCATAACTCCGCATGAACGTCGTAAGTTGAGTATTCTTCAAAGAAGTGGTATCTTCAAGTTCTATGTCTTTAAGTGTTGAGTTCCTAATCCCTTCTGAGAAGTATCTTTGAATCCTTGAGTTGAATATTTCATTCCCATAATTCCGCATGAACACTATAAGTCGATCAGTCTTGAGATGAGAAGTATCTTTGAGTCCTTGAGTTAAGTAGTTCATGGTCATAATTCCGCATGAACCCTCTGATTTGACCATTCTTGAAATTAGTAGTATCAGTGAAGTTCTTGAGTTCCAAGTATTTGAGTCTATCTATGGTTATTGAAAACCTTGCATTGAGTCGTTCAAGTCCATAATTCAGCATGAACCATATTTTTAGAAGTCTTTTACAAATGTTAAAATTTGTTTTAAGACTTAAGCTTTGATGTTGAGTAAAGAGTAAGAGTAAGAGTAAAGTTCATTTTCTTTAAAATGATATATGGGAAGTAGGTATTCCCAAGAGTAAATGTTTTCACATTTAATATGAGAGGAAACTGAGATTTCCAAAAGAGTTTTGAGCAAGAAAGGGAACATCGATTCCAAGAGAGCTTTTAAGCTAAGTTTTGAGTAATTATCTCAAACCAAATAAAGAAGTTGTTTTAAAAACATATGAGCTAAGTATATTTTTGGGAGTAGTATTGAGTACCGATATGGGGATGCATGTTAATATTAACTCAAGTCTCCATAAACCATGTAGCCACCATGGGTATTAATGGGTCATACTTTTTAGATGATCACATAAGTTAAGCTAGTGGATCCACTAAGTTAAGTAGTTTTATAAGACAGCAAAGTATAGGACAGTCTGGCAGCGCGATGGTAAAGACGTCGTATCACCATTTAGGCTCATAGTGGTTGTTGTCGGTTAAAAAATCTCTCACATAGTTATATTGTATTTTTATATACATACTGAGTATTATTGTATATTTTTTCAATATATTGAGTTGTTATCTACAGTTTTTCAGCATTCCATATATATTGCATTTTTTGTTGTTGCTTTATGCTGAGTTGAGTATCTAATCTCTGAGTTGAGTATCTTATCCTTGAGTACTTCTGAGTTGAGTAAGTTTGAGTAGTTTTGAGTATCATTGAGTATTCTTTGAGTTGAGTAAGTTTGAGAAGAGGTAAGTATGTTTCATTTTTATCAAGTTTCAGGCTTATGTTTAAGCTTTAGAATTCATCTTACAAGCTCGTACATTCCACGTACTGAGTCATTTGGCCTGCATCTTCTCATGATGCAGACTTAGGTATTCAGGATCATCAACAGAAGATTCGTTGATACATTCGGGAGTTTGAGTTTGCTATGGTGAGCCTCCTTATTCCAGAGGATTTCATTTACTTTTCAGTTTTGTTAGGATGTCGTGGGTCTTGTGTCGACTTCCATCTTTATCAGTTAGAGGCTTCATATATAGTCAGTATAGTTGAGAAGTCTGTATTATTCATTTATTTTATTAAATATTTTAAAGACTTAAGTTGCCTATTTTATGTCGAGTTGAATATATTATTTTTATTCTAAGTTGTTCATTTGAGTTAAAGTTTTGAAAAGTTGAGTTTATTGAATTTTATTTATTGTTTAGCTTTTGCATGCTTAAGTTAGTCTTCCACTTGTAGTCAGCCAGGATGAGGGTTCACTTAGGGACCATCAGTGGTTCTTGAGTGTCGGTCACGTCCAGGGTGTAGACTCGGGTCGTGACATATATTATATGCACTATTGTAGAAACTAAAACATATGCTTAATAAAGCATTCAATGAACTCCATGAGACTACATTACTAATGTCTGAATAAAGTATCTACTACTTTAGAATGAATATATAAGTCTACCGGGACATGGCCGCCAGCTACCTCAAAAAAAAGGCAAGTTAAGGTAAAAAGTTGACACTCTAAAACAACAGAGTCTCCAAAAGAGAAGGCTCACCAAAAGCTAACTGAGAGTGTCACAATCTCACTAGCCATGAATTTGAGCGTGAATGTCATAATCTTCATCATAAAAGTGTGCAACACAGAGAAATACATGTGTCAATACGTGGAATGTACTAAGTAAGTAAGGAAAGACACTAGCTAAATCATTTAAAGAATCATGAACAAGACAGTAAAATAATATTTCCAAGATTATATGTAAAGTAAAAGTGTTGAAGAAAAAACAATTGGAGTCCAAGATCAAGTGTCATAAAAATCTCTTTTCAAAACTACATATACATATAGTTGATTCTATTTTATGATAAGTTGGAGTCCATGATTCTATTTTATGCAAGACTACTAAAACGAATCAACTATATGTATATGAACTTTTGAAAAGAGATTTTTATGACACTTGATCATTGACTCCAACTGTTTTCTCTTCAACACTTTTACTATACATATAATCTTGGAAATATTATTTTACTGTCTTGTTCATGATTCTTTAAATGATTTAGATAGTGTCCTCCCTTACTTACGTAGTACATTTCACTTATTGACACATACATTTCTCTGTGTTCCATCCTTTTATGGTGTAGATTTCGATATTCACACTCAAATTTGTGGTTAGTGAGGTTGCAGTACTCTCAGTTAGCTTTTGGTGAGCCCTTCTCATTTAGGGACTCCATTATTTTAGATTGTTAACTTTTTTCCTCATGTTGTCTTTGTTTTGAGGTAGTTAATGGTCATGTCCTGACAAACTTATATTTTAATTCTAAAGTAATAGAATTTATTCAAACTAGTAATGTAATATCACGAAGTTTATTGAATTTTGTGTTAAGCATATGTTTAAGTTTTGCAATAGTTATACGATATGTTAAGTCAAGGATTATCCCTGGATCATTCATGGTCTGAGGTGCCGTGTCTCAGCTGAGTTATAGACTCGAGACGTAACAAACTTAGTATCAGTGCCACTGATGTGTCAGCATTGTCGATATAGGTCAAAGTTCAATTAAGTTTAGGAAAATCCTGGTAAGACAAGGCAAACCTCAGTGCTGAGTCTAGGCAAATTCTATACGATGGGGCAAACCTTAGTGAGGATTCCAAGTCCATAGAGGCATTGTATGTGACACCTCAACTTAAGATTATAAGTCCCACATCGGGAAAACATAGGAGAGACTTTGGGTATATAAGTAAGCTGGCCTTACCAATTGGTGACGTGTTTTAAAACCGTGCGGGCCTATACCCAAAGTGGACAATATCACTAATCAGTTGGGCTGTTAAAAATGGTAGTAGAGCCGCTCATGTGTTAGCCTTGTCTATGTGGGCTAGATTTCAACTGAGTTTAGGAAAATCACTATAAGGCGGGGTAAACCTTAGTGCTCAGTCTAGGCGAATCGCATATGGTGGGGAAAACCTCATTGATGACGTTGAGTCCATAGATGGGGTGTATGTGACATCTCAATTTAATATTATAAGTCTAACATCGGTAAAACATAGGAGAGATGTTCGATAGATAAGTAAGCATTCCTTACCAATTAGTGACACATTTAAATTAGTGTGGGCCTACGCCCAAAGCATACAATTTCACTAGTTGGCTAGGCCGTTACAATGGGTTTTCAAGATGAGGGGAGCTACCAAAGAAGCTAGTGTTTTCTACAACCGTATTTAAGAGTTCAATAGGGGTCCTTTGGTGGTGGCTCATCCCTTATTTTAGGTCGGGCGGGTAAGGGAGTTTTATGACATCCTCCATATTGTTCTTTGGGATTCCCCCAACCTCACCATCTGCATTCGAGGAGTGAACTTCCCCCTAGATGCCAGGTTTATAAATAAAGCACTGGGGTGCCAAAGGTATCTAATGCAGCCTATGACACCAATCTAAGGGAGATACATATGACATGGTTGCAGAACACGCTGGTGGAAGAGAGTGGGAGATCATTTGGCCTACTATAAAGGGCTTTACCAGCCACTACTATTCTCCCAATGATCGGAGGTGGCTATCACTGGTTCACTGCAAGATATTATCAATTACACTTGAAACAACAAGTAAAGTAAACAGATTCATTGCATGAGATTATCAACATAATGTCATTTCATATTCTTTCTTATGTTTTCCCCGGCATGCATTGCACAAGTGATAATATAAAGTAGTAGACATGCATACATACATAACTTGGAAAACACACAACTATCACCTGTTGAAAGGTAACCTTCTAGACAGTCCATAATCTCAGATTCTTCGCCCATTACTTCCCTTCCCAAGACAACACACAACCATATCATAGAAAAACCTCAAATTACTAACTGCCATTATTAGCCTAACCACCATAGGCACAAACCTAACCGTCCACCTCAGAGCACGAAGGCCTACGCATGCAAACTCTGAATATACACAAGATATGATGTAAGTAAAGATGGGTTTAACTTCTCAATTTTAAAAAACTTACCCTACTTAGGCGCCAAGTATCTATTGATGAACCTTTACTATGAGCTTTCGGCTCTATGAGAGAAAACTGTGACAAATAACGACTTGAATTCCTTGGGTTTTCACCTATCTTGAGGTAATCTCTCCTCACCATTGCTCTCATGCCCTGGGTACCTACATAGGGATTTTTAGAGCAGTCCTCATCCATTTCGTTCTTTCAAAACTGAGAGGAAAATAAAATAAATTACATTAACAAGGGTCTGATTTCACGTATTCCACTATAATGGTCGTGAAGGTCCTATAGCAGTGCAGCCATAGCGGAAGGCTTACCGCTATGGTAGGCTGACGTTAGCCTGATCAATATAAAATAAGTCAATTTTGTTTTGAGCTCAAAATTTTAAATTTGGCACCATATTTCCAAAATTTTAGGATTTCACATGAGATTCCTTTGGATAATCACAAATTGGGTCATAAAGTCCCAACAAAAACCAAGAAGATAATAAATTCCGAAAAATCTAACACTTCATACATAAGAATCAAACATATATACTCTACGAGTTCTAATTAGATTTTCATAGTTCACAAGAACCAAATAACAGTTAGATACACAAGTATCGATAAGAAGTATGGAGGAGTTCACAATTGATACATAATAGTAGCAAACTTTTAAATTTTGAAGCTATTTTTGTTGGTTAACAGTATCACGTACCTGGTGAGAACATAGATGTTTCAAAAATAGTACGAAATCAGGATTTGAAGGTTCTTAGTAGTGTTTTTGAATTTGATCCCATTGCTTTCTCCACAAATGCAATCTCTCTAAAAGGTTTGTGCAGTCCCATAAATCATATAAGCAAAATTGAGTTAATTTTTCAAATCAAAGGTCATATATTTGAATGGAGATTATGGAATTCAACCCATTAAATATTATACTAGAGAAAATAATTTATAATTAACATAAAATGCTTAGAAGAATAACATAATAACATGATAAGATTGAGTTTTCTTTTGACTACTAGTCTACGGGTAAGATGCAAGGATTTGTAATACCATTGAATAGTGTGCAATTTATACAAGATAACACAACTTAGAATCTATTCATTTCAATAAATATATAACTTGGAGTTAATAGAAGTTTGGATGAAGAAAGGAAACCTACCTCATTAGTAGCTTTTCTTTCTAGCATCTCATAGTTTTTCAAATTGATTCAAGAAGATGCCGACATAATGTCGCAATCGACGTGATCTTGAAGTTTATATGAAGTGGAGCTTCATTAAAGGGATATTATGTTGATATGAGATGGGGGGAAGCTGATATTTCACAATTTTGGTGGGCAACTGATCAGAGTTCAAGCCATGGCGGCGAAATTGATATGAAAACTCTGAGAAACTGACATCTTTTCCTTTCCACTTTGACTACCTTTTTAGGTTTCGCTATCTTTTTAGCTACTTTTGTATTGTTTTTCTCGAGCGCTATCTGTTGTTGGATTGGGCAGGTACTTCATTTTGATTTCAATAATATAGCTTATGGGCCTCACCATTTAATTAAGTAAAAAGTAATTGAAGGAGTGTTGTTACAGTCTTCAGTCTCAAGGGGCCAAGAATTAGTTCAACATTTTTAGATTCTTTAATTTATTAAAAAATTCTTACTTACACCTACTCCAACTATTTCTATTAATAATAATAATTAATATTTATTATAAGAACTACGATTACATGATTATCTATTTTTAAATTTGGGTCTTAGTTCGGACATATTATTTTGGGTGAAAAAATTATAGGAAAAACATTCTTATGGGTCGAGTTCTTATTTTTCCCATCTTGCAAGAATGGGGGTATATTTAAGATCAGTTAGTTAAGAAGAGGGGTATTGTTATTACTATCAATAGTTCTAGGATGAAACTAATAATTCTTGTCAAGTTCAGGGGTGTTTTCAACACATCTCTCGAATTTTTATTAAGAGTCGCATGCTCCTACAAGAGTTTAAAATCACTTTCTATTCCATGTGGCGATCAAGGGTGTATTTAAGTTCATTTAGTGAAGTATATGGATATTTTTAAGGATAACAATAGTCTGAGGATAAAACAAATAATAAGCGCCAATTCCAAGGGTTTTTGCAATACTTCTCTCAATATTTATATACACATCTTGATATTTTATCCCTCATATCGCATTGCTTCTTACTATCATTCTTGAGTTTTTCTTTGAATAACTTTTATTTCTTTTGTATCTTTTTATCACGACTGTAACACCTCGGTCTTAAAAAGAGCTAATTTTAGAAATAATTAATTTGGAAATAGCTAAATTGAGAATTTGTGCAAGTTAGTCTTCACTTGTGAGTTTTGAGTTAAGTTCAAATGACCATAATTTTCATTACAGGGTGAGTTAGGTGGTCCATTAGATATCAAATGAAAGATATTTGAGTCCTCTTTCCAACGCCTCCAAGTTTTCTAAATTCCTAGTTTGGATGAGGGAGATATGCCCGTTTGAGTTCAACCTGCCCGATTAAAGAAAGTTCATCAGAATTAATGAGGGGTATTTTGGTCTTTTCCTGACCACATTAGCCTTAAGCGTGTTTTTCACACAATTAAGGGTCAAAGCTGATTATCAATTTAAGCTAAAGTCTAAAACGTTTGGAAAGTTAGGGCAAAGGTCAAAGAGGAGAAAAGGGATAAAAGCTTCAAGCATTCAAGATTTTCTGGCGATCTTCGAGGGATTTCACTAAGGATTTGATCCTAACGTGGTATGTAAGCTTTCATAGTGATGGGTTCGTTCACCCTAACGCCAATCATGAGTTTCTTGATTAAAATTTATCCATGAAATCCGTGTATTGAAGTTCTTAATGAGTTTTCTTGAAGTTTCGTTCTTCAACAATTATTATTGGAGTTTGATGAGTTCTTGTGGTGAGGGTTTGAGTTTGACGGTTGTTATTGATGAGATTTGAGTAGATTTTTGTTTACTTATGTTAGGTATACGAATCTTAGAGAGTTAGGAAGAAATCTATTGAGTCTAAATGAATTAGGGTAAAACATCGAGAAGAAAAAAATCATTAGAATGACCTGGGGAACGGTGGCGCGATACGCCATTGATGTGCCAAGGAGGCTGGCATGTTGCGCCTGCAGTGCGTGAGAAAAGATTTTCTGAAGTTAGGGGTTGGTGCCCCGCGCCAGGGTCGTCTGCCTCCCTTCCCTTTTAAAACATATCCTTGCTCTCTTCCTGATTATAACTATTCAAACTACATCTAATTATTGTAAAATCCATATATCCAAATCATAATTCTTTAATTCACACTTTCAAATTCAAGATAGAGTTAAGAGTAAAGTTCGAGGGAGTTCTTTTGAGTGATTTTGAGAAGTCTTTTGCAAACTTTTAAAATTTGTTTTAAGACTTTAGCAATTGAATATGAGGATGAGGAGAGTTGATTTTCATTTTTCAAAATAAATATGCGGGAACTAAGTATTCTTAAGAGTAAATAATTTAACATTTAAAATGAGAGAAAACCTTGATTTCCAAATGAGTTCATGAGGAGTTTTTGAGCACTATCTCTTTTAAGATAACCTTTTGAGTAATAATCTCGAAGGATGAGAATGAGGAAATGTTTTGTTAAACATATAAGCATGAGTTATATTATTGGGAGTAGTATTGAGCACTGATATGGGGACGAGTTCAGACAACTCAAAGTCTTCATAAACCATGTATGCCAACATGGGTAAAGGGTCATACTTTTTAGATGATTCCTTATTGCTTTTAAGCATAGCTTAGTGGATCCACTTATTTGAGGATGTCTTATACTCTAGCAAGGTATATGAGATTTCTGGCAGCGTGGGCGAGATGTTGTATCATCACATAGCTCATAGTGATGGTTGTCAGTTAAAGAATCTCTCAAATAAGAGTAAAAGAGTTATTATTGTATATTTAAATACATTGAGTTGTTATCTACTGTTTTAAAAGCTTTATTTATAATGCATATTTATTGTTGCTTTTCTATTGAACTGAATTGAGTATTTCTGAGTTTGAGTATCTGTGAGTTAAGTTGAGTTGATGTGAGTATGGTTTCATTTTATCAGTTCAGGTTTGCCAGTTATATTTAGTGTTCCCCTTACACGATCGTACATTCCATGTACTGATGCCATTTAGCCTGCATATTTCATAATGTAGATGTAGGTAACCAGGGTCATCAAGTGGCGCTCTATTGATCCAGTCGAGTTCCAGATTTGCTTGGTGAGCCTCCTTGCTTCTGGATGATACCCATTTACTTTTCAGTTTGGTTTTGTTAAGATGTCGTGGGTCTTGTCCCAACGTCCATCAGAGTTATTAGAAGCTTCATAGACAGTAGTGTTTTGAGTAGTCTTTTCATTTGCATCATTAAATGTCTAAGACTTGAGTTGCCTCTTTTGGCCAGTTGAATGTTTTCTTTAAAATATTTTAAGTTATCTATTTTGAGACTGTTTGAGAATACCTTTACTTTTGAGTTCATCTAATTTTGAATAAGTCTTCCACTAAGTATTGAGCCAGGCCAAGGGTTCTCTTGGGGGCCATCAATGGTTCTTTAGTGCCGGCTACGTCCTGGGTGTAAGCCCGAGGTATGACAACCTTGGTATCACAGCACAGAGTTCAAGAGTCCTAGGGTGGCTATGAAGTCGTGTCTATAGAGTCTTAGTTATCGGTGTGAAGCGCGCCACATCTATAATTAGGAGGTTATGACATTTAGGAATTATCTCACTTCTTTTATACTCTTTTCATGCGATAGAGTTCAACTCTATAAAAGTTTCTTTCTAATTCATGCTTGCGCGTATTTTTCAAATCATGCCTCCACGAAGAGCTGTTCAAGGTCATCCTGCTAGGAGAAATGTTGATCCCAAGGATCAAGGGGTCCCTAATGCACTAGAAGTTTAACCCCAAGGAGAGGTCACTAATTCTGAGTTCCGGGATGCTATCCAAATATTGAGTTAAGTAGTGACCAACCAAGCGGGTCAATAGAGAGGAGTTAGATAGGATGTGGCTGATACATCCAGAATCCATGAGTTCTTGAGGATGAATCCTCCAGACTTCACCGGCTCATGAGGATCCAAAAAACTTTGTGGAAGAGTTGCAGAAAGTGTTTGAGGTGATGCATGTTGTAGATGGTGAGCGTGTGGATTTAGTTGCATGCCAACTAAAGGGTGTTGCTAGATTTTGGTAAGACCAATGGAAGAAGAGTAGAGCTGAAGGGGCACCAATTGTGAGTTGGGTTGTGTTTGAAAGTGCCTTCATAGAGCGTTTCTTTCCCCGTGAGTTGAGAGAGGCAAAGGTAAGAGAATTTCTCACTCTTAAGCAGGAATCCATGAGTGTGCATGAGTACAGCCTCAAGTTCACTCAACTTTCCCGTTATGCTCCGGAGATAGTTGTTGATATGAAGAGCAGGATGAGTCTATTTGTGTTTGGGTTGTCTCGTCTGTCAAGCAAAGAGGGTAAGACTGCAATGTTGATAGGGGAAGTGGACATAGCAAGGCGTATGATCCATGTGCAACAGGTTGAGGAATATAATTTGAGAGATAGAGAAGAGTTCCGAAATAAGAAAGCTAAGACGACATGTAATGAGTCCAGGCAGCAGAAGGGCAATGCGAACCGATCATCTTTTCAACAAAGGCCAAATGGGCCTGCACCATCATTTGCTAGTGCACCTGCACCAAAGAACAAGGAATGACACCTTACCTTATTCACACTGCTCCAGTCTATGATTGAGCACAACTCGTGCCAACTTACGGCTACGACGAGCTTCCAAAGTCTCACACACGAACAGATGATCAACAATCCAAAATCAAGTCATACTGAATAAGGATTCACGTGCTAAGGCATACTACAAGCAATGCTATAGCCTAAACTAAGGATCCCGGTCCCAACAACATAAGTTTAACGCTCATATGGGAGTCAAAAAATGATAAAATAACAGAATGAGGCTAATACCCAAAAAATACAGTCCTAAATCACATGTAATTCATACTAAACATTATCTAAATTTCCCAAGCAAGAAAGTAGTCTGAAGTCTACCTCAAAGTCGGTCACAAACACTCCAAATCCACCACATAAAAGCTATCCACTTCTGAAACGACTTTGAATACTGCAACACTATCAAATTGTTGATCACAATGTTAAAATGGACATTTAGACACTACATTTGGAATAACTGGAGATGGGCCCAAAATTGAGTCAAAATGACGATGTGGGACCCCCACACTAGGAATCCCAAAATTGACTCCGTGATGACGCCATATCTTCAAAACAAATACTACAGCACCCAACTCTAAGTCATGGGTTGGGTAATTCTTCTCATGAACCTTTAACTGTTTGGAGGCATAAACTATAACTTTGCCATTCCGCATTAACACACAACCTAAACCAACTATAAATGCATCACAATACACCACAAAATCTTGAGTACCTTCTGATAAGGTCAAAACGGGGGCATGTAGTCAACCTAATTTTCAATTTAGAAAAATTGATAGTTGCAAACAAACTATTAAGCAAAGGGGAAAGATTGAAGGATCGGTTGTTTAAGATCATATTGCGAGTTAAATTGGTCATTTTTATTCTTATTACTTTGGGAATGAAGTGTCATGTAAGATAAACAGGCTTAATCGCAACTGTGAAGGTGATAATGATCCTATGTTTCCATCAAAATCCATTTTTAATAAAAAATGGCCGAGGATCTAAAAAATGTGAAAGGTGAGGTTTCACTAAAATTGAAAGACAATCAACTCTGACAAATATTTTGCTTAATTATCTCAAAATGCAACCATATCTTAAGTAAGTGTTAAAGTAGATTATCAAATTACATACTAAGTATTTATTAACTAACAAAATATCTCAATGTACAATTATCAGTGTGTTCGTAAGTACATGGGGTAATGAAGTCTAACACCCCAAAAGTTCATAAGCCCAAATCAGACCTTGGAATGATTAGAAAAACTGAGACCAATATAAAGGGTTTGTACGGACCCTTTCACAGACCGTGAAAGAAACTAGGGGCCTTGAGGGGATCTGTAGACCAAAGCTCAAACATTGGGAAATTTGGAAGAGAGTTTCATGGACTTGTTTACAGACCGTGAAAGATTGGAGGGCCATATACTGATCCATGAACCAAGACCTCAGAACTCAAAAATCTTGTGTTTTACGGGCACTTGTATGGATCGTGGATTAACTTCTCTCCACTGACAGTTCCTTTTTAGAAATACTAATTTCTTTTAATTTAATTATTATATTTTTACATTTAAAAATTAATGATTTTTCAGCTTCTCTTTTTCTTTACATTTTTTATTTTTTAAAACAAGTTTTACACATCAAAATCTTAGATCCGTAAAACTTATTTTGCGATAACATCCTAAAATTCAATAAGTTCAAAGACAATGAGGTCAATCCATTAAATTTTCAGCCACTTTCTCTCCTCATAGTTTTTTACCTTTCCAAAGACCCCTCATTAAATATGGCCTCTCATCAATAATTTCAAAGAAAATTCAACTTGCTCATTTTGTGGAAAATTTTGTATGTACTAAAAGATTAACGATATATAATTAGCATCAACAAGTAGTCAACTCTTGTTGACATGGTGACCCTCTATTACAATGTACTAAAATATTGTCCATATATTATTGACCGGGACAATATCTCATATGGTCACTTTCAATTATGGGTTATTTTCATAGAAAGTCATTCAATTTTGATTTTTAATTCAAAAGTCACTCAATTAAGAAGTTTTTATGCACAAAGTCACTCAACTTTAATTTGTAACTCAAAAGTCACACAACTATAATTATTTTACTTACGAAGTCACTCAACCTATTTAATTAATTTTTTCAATAAAATTTGGTAACATGACATTTTTATTTAAAACTCAAATTTCAAAAAATAAAAAGATATCATTTAAAGAGTTGTTTTCACGAAAGTCGTTGGAGAGTAGTTTATCTAGGAAGGAGGAAATTATTCTTATCACTACTACTTATAAGTTGGAGAAGATCTTTTCATGTGATTTCTTTGATTTGATAGAGCATCTTCCAATTCAACTTGTAGAAGAGGCCCGCCTTGGAGGTCCAGTTAAAACGCGGTGGATGTATCCATTTGAGAGCTAATATTTTTATATTATTTACTAAGTTATTTTTTCTTATATTATTACTAGCTTTATATAGAATTATACATGTAGAAAAATTGATAGTTGCAAACATACTATGTATTAAGCAAAGGGGAAAGATTCAATGATCGGCTGTTTAAGATCATATTGCAAGTGAAATTGGTCATTTTTATTCTTATTACTTTGGGAATGACGTGTCATGTAAGATAAAAAGGCTTAATCGCAATGGTGAACGTGATAATGATCCATGTTTCCATCAAAATCAATTTTTAATCAAAATGGTCAAGGATATAAAAAACGTGAAAGGTGAGGTTTCACTAAAATTGAAAGACAATCAACTCTGACATATATTTTGCTTAATGATTTCAAAATTCAACCATATCTTAAGTAAGTGTTAAAGTAGATTACAAATTACATACTAAGTATTTATTAACTAACAAAATATCTCAATGTATAATTATGAGCTTCTTCGTAAGTACATGGGGTATGAAGTATAACACCCCAAAAGTTCATAAGCCCAGATCAGACCTTTGAATGATTAGAAAAACTGACATCAACATTAAAGAATTTGTACGGACCTTTTCACGGACCGTGAAAGAAACTAGGGGCCTTGAGGGGATCTGTAGACCAAAGCTCAAAAATTGAGAAATTTGGAAGAGAGTTTCACGGACTTGTTTACAGACCGTGAAAGATTGGAGGGCCATATACATATCCGTGAACCAAGACCTCAGAACTTAAAAATCTTGGGTTTTACGGGCACTTGTATGAGTCGTGGATTAACTTCTCTCCACTGACAGTGGACAACAAAATTACACTGTCAGTTCCTTTTTAGAAATACTAATTTCTTTTAATTTAATTATTATATTTTTTTCATTTAAAGATTAATGATTTTTCAGCTTCTCTATTCCTTTACATTTAAAAAATAATAATAAGTTTTACAGATCTAAATCTTGTTTTGCGATAACTTCCTAAAATTTTAAATATGACCCCTCATCAATAAGTTCAAAGAAAATGAAGTCAAATCCATTAAATGTTCAGCCAATTTCTTTCCTCACAGTCTTTGACCTTTCAAAAGACCCCTCATTAACTATGACCTCTCATCAATAATTTTAAAGACAATTCAACTTGCTCATTTTGTGGAAAATTTCGTATGAACTAAAAGATTGTCGATATATAATTAGCATCATCAAGTACTCAACTCTTGTTGACATGGTGACCATCTATTACAATGTTCTAAAATATTGTCCATATATTATTGACCAAGATAATATCTCATATGGTCACTCTCAACTATGCGTTATTTTCGTAAAGAGTTATTCAACTTTGATTTTTAATTTAAAAGTCACACAATTAAGGATGTTTTATAAACAAAGGCACTCAACTTTCATTTGTAATTCAAAAGTCACTCAACTATAATTATTTTACTTACGAAGTCACCCAACCTATTTATTAATTTTTTCAATAAAATTTGGTGACATAACATTTTTATTTAAAACTCAAATTTCAAAGAATAAAAAGACATCATTAAAATCATTTGAAGATTTGTGTTCATGAAAGTTGTTGGAGAGTACGTAGTTTAGCTAGGAAGGAGAAAAATATTCTTGTTATCATTACTTATATGTTGGAGAAGATCTTTCCATGTGATTTCTTTGATTTGATAGAGCATCTTCCAATTCACGTTGTACAAGAGACCCGCCTTGGAGGTCCAGTTCAAACACAGCGGAATTATCCATTTGAGAGCTAATGTTTTTATATTATTTATTAAGTTATTTTTTCTTATATTTTGACTAGTTATATATAGAATTATACATATAAAAAAATTGATAGTTGCAAACAAACTATTAAGAAAAGGGGAAAGATTGATGGATCGGTTGTTTAAGATCATATTGCGAGTGAAATTGGTCATGTTTATTCTTATTACTTAGGCAATGAAGTGTCATGCATGTAAGATAAACAGGCTCAATCGCAATGGTGAAGGTGATAATGATCCTATGTATCCATCAAAATCCATTTTTAATCAAAATGGTTGAGAATCTAAAAAATGTGAAAGGTGAGGTTTCACTAAAATTGAAAGACAATCAACTCTGACATATATTTTTCTTAATTATCTCAAAATTCAACCATATCTTAAGTAAGTGTTAAAGTAGATTATCAAATTACATAGTAAGTATTTATTAACTAGCAAAATATCTCAATGTACGACTATCTGCTTGTTCGTAAGTACATTGGGTAATGAAGTATATGTAACAATAGGTTTCCATTGTTATAGAAAAGTCAATGGAAAAAAATTTTGGGCCGAAAAACTTTTTGGTAGTAACTTGAAATTTCCCAACCTAGTCCAAATTTGGAGGAAATCGGAGTTAGTGATGTCTAGGGAAATCTGGTAACAATTGGGAATCTAATTATGAATTTGATCATATGAGTAGATAGCTAAGACGCTAAGGAACCCGTACGACTTTACGGAATTGAATTCGGGCAAGTAGAACTTCCGAAATCAATCTTAGCGTGAGAGGGTAGTTTTTGAGTGTCATGCGAAGAAGGTGTGTTGTGAAATGGGATTTTGGAAATTCTTTATTTAGCTCTTAGTTCCATGCAAGCCGCTATGGCGGGATTTTGTGCCACTAGGGCGGGGTCGCTGTAGCGGGGTGAGTACCACCGTGGCGGGACAGACGCGACTTAAATAAAAAATAAACCCCAAAAATATTTTATTCTGCATTTCAACTTTAAGAGCTAAGGAACGACCCTAGGTGTTTTCTTGACAGTTTTCCACTATTATGAGGCTAAAGGTAAGGTTCTAACTCCCCAAATCCGTTT
Organism: Solanum commersonii; assembly: GCA_029007595.1. Classification (NCBI taxonomy): domain Eukaryota; kingdom Viridiplantae; phylum Streptophyta; class Magnoliopsida; order Solanales; family Solanaceae; genus Solanum; species Solanum commersonii. Next base: position 10,491,001 of record JAJTWQ010000003.1, on the reverse strand, counting down.
TTCGATCCGTAGAACTTTGTTTCTTGGGTGATTATTATTGGGAAAGGGTTTTGGAACTGTTTAGATGGTGGGAAAAGCCCTAATCTGGGTATGGGGATCAAGGGTTTGATTTAGGGCTGATGGTGTAGGCTTTAATTCGGGTAATTAGATATCGTTTATTGATTCCCGTGTTATTATGATTGTTTGTAGACCAAGAACACACGGAAAGAATTCGAAGAGGGAAGAATCAAGTTTCTTAAGGGATTCAAGGTTTGTTTGAGGTAGGTGATGATTGTAATTTCATGTTGTATGAAATATGTTTGTTCTTGCTTCATTATGATACATGTATGTATGCGAATATTGCATTATTGATCATACTAATTGTAAATAAGGATAATTGAATGTCATGAATCATGACTTGATTGTATGATTATGAGAATATACATGTGATTGTGATTGTGGCTTGTTGAATAGATCGGGTGTTGCGTTTTGACACAATAACTGGGATCGATTACCACTTATCGGCATAAACATTTGAACAGGTGTCACGATCCGACACATTAACTTGGAACGGGTACCACGTACCGATACACTAACAGTTTGGGTGTTGGTTTCATAAGAGGACTATTGACTTGACATAACTGTATATCTGGAGAATTATGAAATTGTACGTTGTTCGTAAATGATGTTGATATTGTATATGTTCAGTGTATGCATGTTATTATTATGTTGTAATGGCTTATGTTTGTTGCACTTAGTAGGATAGCCGCGTGATCCTACCAGTGCATTATGGTTGTGTAGTGATATTGCACTTACTCTTTCTTTCTTGAGTACAGGGCATCTTCAGGCGGCTACTGACAGACCTCGTTTAGAAGATCAGTGATCGTCATCAAATTCAAGGGTGAGCCAGTTCTTTCAGGCTGCCATGAGTTCTCTTTTCGTCTATGTCCACATTTCAGGCTTAGACTAGTACTTAGGATTTCTTATGTTTAATTGGGTTGTACCTATTTTCTTAGACTGGTTGAGCTTTAGATGTTTTGGTACATTGACATTCAGGTTCTATGTATTATTCCGCATTTGTTTTGGTTGTTAGACTTTTGTTTGGAGTATATGGGAACTCCCTATTTCTTTCCTTAGCATTTAAAGCTGCTTCTATATCTTTAAATGCCTTAGAATTTTGTTTGAGTTTATTAGTTTGGGTCGTAGTAATGCTTCTCCCACCGGAGGGTTAGTGCGGGTGCCACTCACGACGGTCTGGGTCGTGACAAAGTTGCTATCAGACTCTTGGTTCATTGATCTCGACGTACCAAAATAATTCTAGTAGAGTCTTGCGGAATGGTACGGAGATGTATGTACTTTTCTTCGAGAGGTTATAGGACTTTAGGAAACCTCTCTGTTTTTCTGTGTGTCTCCGTTCGTGCTATAACTTAATTCCAATTTGTATCTGGTGATTCGAATTGGTATCTAATCTCCTTCACTCTTCTGTCCGAAGATGGTTAACACTAGATTCAATGGTGTCAGACCCATAGCTCTCGTCAACGCGCTAGCTAAGGAATCCACAGCAAGAGGTTGCGGTCGAGGCAGGGGTAGAGGAAGAGCTAGGGGTAAACGCCGAGGAAGGGTCACACCTACTAGGGATGGAGCATCATTTTGAGATGCTCCCAAAAATAAGGCCCCTCCTACGCATCATGAAAAGATAGATGAGAATTTTGAGGTTGATGATGAGGAGAATGTTAGCTCAAGAGATTATCTCATTCTTGAAAGGATTGATTAGTCTTGGAGTGCTTCCCTCTGTTCAAGCAACTCAAGCTCCCGCCAATCCCCATATTGCTATCACTGTCCCCAAGGTGGGTGGAACTGTAGGTAATGATGTTTTCTTCCATCCTTTGTTGGGTCCTGTTATGAGTGGTAATGAACATGAGATGTTGATTAAGTTCTTGAAGTTGAAACCGCCTGTGTTCCATGGTTCGAGAGTGAGGACTCATATGAGTTCATCCTAGATTTCTACGAGAGGCTTCAGAAGTTGGGAATTGTCCATCAACATGGCGTGGAGTTTGTGACCTTCAACTTCAGGGTGAGGCTAAGCAGTGGTGGAGAGCTTATGTGGAATGCAGATCTTCAGTTTTACCTCCACTTACTTGGACCCAGTTTCATGCTCTGTTCTTGGAGAAGTATGTGCCTCAGACTTTGAGAGATCGTAAGAAGGATGAGTTCATGGCTTTGGAGCAAGGTGGTATGACTGTGGCTGCTTATGAGGCCAAGTTCCATGCTTTGTCTAGATATGCTACGCAATTGGTGACTACTGAGGAAGAGAGGACCTGACTATTTGTTAAGGGACTAAATTCTAAATTGCAAGTATTATCTGTCCCTATGATCTTTTTAGGAAAAAGCTTTAATGGGGTAACGAATTTTGTGAAGAAAGTGGAGGGGATAAGGCGAGACGGTCAGGCTAAGGCATTATTTAAGAAAGCCAAGAATTTAGGCAACTTTCAGAGTTCTTACTCTAGAGGTTTAGGGAGGCCGACACTTGCAGCCCGACCAATTCAATCCGCTATGCCCAATTCTACAGATAATTACTCTGAAACTCTACCTCATAATTATTTCAGGATAGCCAGGGAGTCGCACCTTCGGCAGGCAGTAGGTCATCTTTTGATTGTACTTGCTATAATTGTGGAGAACCTGGGCATATGAGGAGAGATTATCCCCACCCGTGCAAGATGGATTTTGCGCAGTCGCAGACTAGAGCAGTGGTACCCGCGGGAAATGGTAATAATGGTTGAGGGCGTCCACAAGATGGGCAAGGAGGAAATCAGCGAGGCCGTAGAGGTAGAGGAAATGGTAATGCAGGCAGGGGTACAGTGCATCCAGGCAGGGAAGTCGCCCGTCATGACGATAGAGCTCAGTATTATGCCTTTCCAAGCAAGACCGAGGCGGAGGTGTCTGACGCAGTAATCACAAGTACTATTCTTGTATGTGACCGAATGGCTAATGTGTTATTTGATCCGGGTTCTACTTATTCTTATGTGTCCGTGCGATTTGCCTCAAAATTTGCTATGATTTATGATATACTTGATACCCTCTTCTATGTTTCTATCCCAGTTGGAGAGTCTGTCATAATCACCCATATTTATGTGCTTATCCTATTTTGTTTATGGGTCTTCAGACTTGGGATGATTTGGTGATTTTGGATATGATTGAGTTTGATATAATATTAGGCATGACTTGGTTGTCTCCCTATTATATTGTGTTTAATTGTAATACCAAGTCTGTAACTCTAGAAATTCCAGGAGGGGAAAAATTAGAGTGGGAAGGGGTGTACAATCCTAAGCAAGCTAAGATCAAATCCTCTATTCGGGCTAGGAAACATGTAGTGCAAGGTTGTTTCACTTATTTGGCTCTTATTAGGGATGTTGAGGTTGAGTCTCCGTCTATTGAGTCTACTCCCGTGATGTCAGAATTTAGAGAAGTATTTCCTACTGATTTGCCTGGTATGCCTCCGGACAGAGATATAGATTTCTGTATTGATTTAGAACTTGGTACCCGCCTCATTTCTATCCCTTCATATCTCATGGCTCCGACAGAATTAAGGGAGCTTAAGGCTCAAATCCAAGAACTTCTTGATAAAAGATTTATTCGTCCTAGTGCTTCCCTTTGGGGTGCCCCAGTCTTGTTTGTTAAGAAAAAGGATGGTAATATGAGGATGTGTATAGATTACCAACAATTGAATAGGGTCACCATATGAAACAAGTATCCATTGCTTCGAATAGATAATCTTTTTGACCAATTGCGAGGTGCATCAGTTTTCTATAAGATTAATCTAAGGTTTGGTTACCATCAGTTAAAAATTAGGCCTGAGAATGTGCCCAAGAAGATGTTTAGAACCTGCTATGGGCACTATGAGTTTCTAGTTATGTCGTTTCGATTGACAAATGTGCTCGCAGCTTTCATGAGTTTGATGAATGTTGTGTTCAAACCATTTCTTGATTTGTTTGTTATAGTATTTATTGATGATATTTTGGTCTATTTGAAAAGCGAGGAAGAGCATGCCGACCATCTTTGTATTGTTCTACATGTTCTTGGGAAACAAAGGTTATATCCAAAATTCTGCAAAATTCTCTAAGTGAGAATTTTAGTTGACTTTGGTTGCCTTTTTGGGGCATATAGTTTCAAAGGAAGGGGTAATGGTAGATCCCCAAAAGATTGAGGCGGTTAAGAATTGGGTTCGGTCTAGCTTTGTGACGGAGGTTAAGAGTTTTGTGGGGTTCGCTAGCTACTATCATCGATTTGTGAAAATCTTTGCTTCTATTGCCGCACATCTAACAAATTTGACCAAAACGGAGGTACCTTTTGAATGGACTGAAAAATGTGAAGAGAGCTTTCAAAGGCTCAAGACTTTCCTAACCACAACACCTATTTTAGCACTACCGGTGAAAGGTAAAGATTTCATAGTTTATTATGATGCTTGACATTATGGTTTGGGTGCAGTGTTGATACAGGATAAGAATGGCATAATCTATGCATCGCGACAGTTAAAGGTGCATTTGAGGAATTATCCAACGTATGATTTGGAGTTGGCAGCGGTAGTATTTGGTCTTAAGATCTGGCGGCATTATCTTTATGGTGTAAAGTGTGAGGTTACTGATCATTCCAGTCGACAACATGTATTCACTCAAAAGGATCTGAATTTGAGACAGCGAAGGTGGATGGAGTTACTCAAGGATTATGATGTGATCATCCAATATCATTCGGGTAAGGCAAATATAGTGGCGGACGCACTAAGTCGAAAAATGATGAGTATGGGTAGTTTGGTTTGCTTCAGTGCAACTAAGCGACCTTTGGCTAAGGAAATCCAGACCTTGGAGTCTAAATTCATGCAGTTAGGCACCTCAGAAAAAGGTGGGGTGTTAGCTAGCATCGAGATTAGGGCCGCATTCATTGAAGAGATCAAGGCCAAATAGTTCGAGGATGAAAATTTGAACAAGCTTAAGAAGAAGACTGCGATTGGTAAGGCACAAGAGACCACTCTTAATGCGGAAGGTGTGCTCAGTTTTAAAGGTAGAATTTATGTTCCTCGAGTTGATGACTTGATTCCGAAATTGTTGATAGAATCCCATGGTTCGCGATATTTCATTCATCTGGGTGTGACTAAGATGTATCGAGATTTGAAGCGAATTTATTGGTGGCCTGGCATGAAGAAAGACATAGCGGAGTTTATGGATAAGTGTCAAAATTGCCAACAAGTAAAGTATGAACATCAAAGGCCTACAGGTTTGCTTCAGAGAATGCCAATTTTGGAATAGAAGTGGGAAATGATAGCCATGGATTTTGTGTTTGGTCTTCCCAAGACTTTGGGGAAATTTGATTCTATTTGGGTAGTGGTTGACAGATTGACTAAGTCAGCCTATTTTATTTCGGTCAGAATAGATTATAATGCTCAACAATTGGCTAAGGTTTATGTAAAGGAGATAGTGAGGTTGCATGGGGTGCCTCTTTCTATCATCTCAGACCGTGGTACACAGTTCACCTCCAAGTTTTGGAGAAATTACATAAGGAATTGGGTACACAACTCACTTTTAGTACAACTTTCCATCCACAGACAGACGAACAATCAGAAGGACTATTCAAGTGTTAGAAGACATGTTGAGGTCATGTGTGATTGATTTTGGATGGCATTAGGCTAAGTTCCTACCGTTGTGTAAGCTCTCCTACAATAATAGTTATCACTCCAGCATAGATATAGCACCATTTGTGGCACTTTATGGGAGGGGATGTAGATCACCCATAGAATGGTTCGAGGCTGGAGATGTGAAACCATTGGGGGTTGATTTAGTGAATGATGCTCAAGATAAGGTGAGGAGCATCCAAGCTAAGCTTTTAGCACCCCTAGAGTAGACAAAAGAGGTATGCTGATAAGGTAAGAGACATGGCATTTCATACTAGTAAGAAAGTTCTTCTTTAGGTAACACCCACGAAAGGGGTGATGAGATTTGGCAAGAAGGGCAAGCTAAGTCCGCTATACATTGGTCCATTTGAGCTTCTTGAATATGTAGGGCCAGTGGCTTATGGATTGACTTTACCTCTTAATCTATCGGGAGTTCATCTGTTATTTCATGTGTTCATGTTGAGGAGATGTCATGGTGACGGAGATTACATCATAAAATGGGACTCAGCGGTGTTAGACAAAGACCTTCAGTATGAGGAGGAAACGATTGCAATTCTTGATCGTGATGTTCGGAAGCTGAGGACCAAAAAGATTAAGTCCGTGAAAGTTCAATGGAAACATCGTCTGGTTGAGGAAGCTACTTGGGAAACCAAGAAAGACATGCGAGACAAGTATCCCCAGTTGTTAGGCAATTCAGGTACTACTCCACTCTTGTTTTAGCTTGTTATTCCTAGTTTATCACTCGGAGACGAAAGATGGGTAAATTGGTATCTATTGTAATGACCGGTTTCCGTCGTTATAGAAAAGCCAAGGGGGGAAATTTTTGGGCCGAAAAACGTTTTGGTAGTCACTTGAAATTTCCCAACCTAGTCTAGATTTGGACGACATCAGAGTCAGTGAGGTCTAGGGAAATCTGGTAACAATTGGGAGATCTAATTATGAATTTGATCATATGAGTAGATAGTTAAGATGCTAAGGAACCCGTACGACTATACGAAATTAAATTCGAGCAAGTAGAATTCCCGAAATCGATCTTAGGGTGAGAGGGTAGTTTCTGAATGTCATGGGACGAAGGTATATTGTGAAATGGGGGTTTGGAAATTTTTTATTTAGCTCTCTATTCCATGAAAACCGCTATGGCGGGATTTTGTGCCGCTAGGGCAGGGATTCTATAGCGGAGTGAGTACCGCCATGGTGGGATAGATGCGACTTAAGTCGAAAATAAACCTTAAAAACATTTTAGTCTGCACTTTTCAACTTTAAGAGCTAAGGAACGACCCCAAGTGTTTTCTTGACAATTTTTCACCATTCTTAAGGTTAAAGGTAAGGTTTTCAGTCCCCGAATCCATTTTTCGATCTGTAGAACTTAGTTTCTTGGGTGATTATTATTGTGGAAGGCTTTTGGAACTGTTTGGATGATGGGAAAAGCCTAATCTGGGTATGGGGATCAAGGGTTTAATTTAGGGTTGACAGTGTTGGCTTTAATCTGGGTAATTAGACATCGTTTATTGATTTCTGTGTTATTATGATTGTTTGTAGACCAAGAACAAGAGGAAAGAATTCGGAGAGGAAAGAATCAAGTTTCGTATGGGATTCAAGCTTTGTTTGAGGCAGGTGATGCTTGTAATTTCATGTTGTGTGATATATGTTTGGTTTTGCTTCATTATGATGCATGTATGTATGTGACTATTGCATTATTGATCACACTAATTGTAAATGAGGATAATTGAATGCCATGAATCATTACTTGATTATATGATTATGAGAATATACATGTGATTGTGATTGTGGCTTGTTGAATAGATCGGGTGTTGCGTTTCGACATACTAACTGGGATCATTTGTTACATGCCGACATAAACATTGGAACGGGTGTCACGATCTAACACACTAACTTAGAACGGGTACACTAATAGTTTGGGTGTGAGTTCTATGAGAGGACCATTACTTGCCATAACTGTATATCTTGAGAATTGTGAAATTGTACGTTGTTCGTAAATGATGTTGATATTGTATATGTTTAGTGTAGCATGTTATTATTATGTTGTAATGGCTTATGTATGTTGCACATAATGGGATAGTCGTGTGATCCTACCAGTACACTGTGGTTGTGTACTAATACTGCACTTTCTCTTTCATTGTTGAGTACAAGGCATCTTCAAGCGGCTACTGACAGACCTCGTTTAGAAGATCAGTCATCATCATTGAATTAATAGGTGAGCCAGTTCTTTCGTGCTTCCATGTGTTATATTTTCCACTATGTCCACATAGCGGTCTTAGACTAGTACTTAGGATTTCTTATGTTTAATTGGGTTGTACCCATTTTCTTAGACTGGTTGAGCTTTAGATGTTTTGGTACATTGACTTGCAGGTTCTAGGTATTATTCCGCATTTGTTTTGACTGTTAGACTTTTGTTTGGAGTTTATGGGTGCTCCCTATTTCTTTCCTTAGTATTTAAACTTGCTTCCGTATCTTTAAATGCCTTAGAATTTTGGTTGAGTTTATTAGTTTGGGTTTTAGTAATGGTTCTCCCACCAAAGGGGTAGAATGGGTGCCACTCACAATGGTTTGGGTTGTGACAGTACAACACCCCAAAAGTTCATAAGCCCAAATCAGACCTTGAAATGATTAGAAAAACTGACATCAACATAAAAGAGTTTGTACAGACTATGGACCCTTTCACGGACCCTGAAATAAACCAGGGACCTTGAGGGGATATGTAGACCAAAGCTCAAAAATTGGGAATTTGGAAGAGAGTTTCACAGACTTGTTTATAGACTGTGAAAGATTGGAGGGCCATATACTGATCCGTGAACCAAGTCCTCAGAACTCAAAAATCTTGTGTTTTACGGGCACTTGTATGGATCGTGGAGGATTATACGGTCCATGGAAGGCTTCCGTGAAATGCCTCCTTCAGTTTTTCACTTTTTTTTTAAATTCCTATACTATGTTGTTTTGACTTATTTTAAGTGGGATTAGAGGACTCTTGTTAGCCTAAACCCTCCCTTACACTCATAACTTCCCCAAAATCAAGTTCTTTACTTTCAAGTCTTTTCTCGAGCCAGAACTAAGGTTCGAAGCTTCAAGTCCTCATTCCATGAATCAAGCCAAGGATTTTACTCCAGGTATGTGGAATTTCATCAACGGGTATCCCTTCACCTATTGAGTCCCAATAAAACCTCAATTTTCAAGTTTATGATTCTTACAAGCTATAACTTTCTATGATCTTCATGAGTTTTCATTGTTAATTAGTTTTCTTCATGATCAGTCCTAAATGCAGATTTTACCCATGGATATCACGATTTCAATTATAATCTCATGTTTTCAATGATAATTTTATGAACCCATAACATTCAAGTATTTTCATGACTCGAAATTAGATTAATTCAAGTGCGTATCTCAGATTTTCATGATTTAGATGCTTCGAGATAAAATATATTCCAGATTATTTTCAAATACCATGACATAAAATGCTTTCAGATAAAGTATCTCTTAGTATAGTTTTAGTTATCATGATTTATAAGCTACTCAGTATGTAATAGTTATCACTATTATCAGATTATCACTGTTTCTAGATTATGCATGTTTTCGCTGGGAGTAATACTTAGCACCAAACAGACTTTAGGGATGAATGTTTTTAGTCAGCGTCCATGGACCTTTATTAGCAATCTCTAAGTCCCAAAACTATGTACCCATAGTAGTTGTCATAGATAGACATTAGCCAGTGGATCCACCTTAGCTCAGTTATCAGGCCCCTTACGATGGCAAGTATTGGACACCTTCTTTTCGTTACGGGGGAAGTACACTAAATTTCATGTAGTAGCTCACATGATTTATGTCAATTTTAGTATTTTCCAAAATCAAGTTTTCAATTATTGCATGATCTTTTACTTATTCATTTGAGATCAATATATCTCAGCTTCAAGTTATTTTACTTGGTCATTGTATCAACATATTTTACAAATTCAATATGCTTAGATATCACGTTTATTATGAATATTCCCTATATGATATAGATTCAAAGTGTCGACGACATACTATATGCATATATTGTTTGATAATATATGTTCTGACGCTCAATATCTAGCCCACAGTTATAACAGATCCAGTCAGTGTTGCAGCAGCTTTTGGTGCAACCTCATTACCCGAGAATGAACCCTTTATCTTTGATTCTTAGTATTGCACTTTCAATTTCAGATAATTGGAGTTAACAAGGGGTTTGTCTTAGAAACTCATATTAGTAGAGGCTTTTAGATATTTAGATATAGATTCCGCTTATGTCACATTTTTTAGATGTTAGTCTATCTCAGTATTATGAGCTTTTTTTAGACATTTCAGATTTAGCTTTTGTGCTTACTTTCTAGTTTTTCTTTGGTTTTATGCAAATCTTAGTGTCAGGTCATGAGATTAGTTTGGGGTCACTTGTGGATCTTAGCACTGTATCACGCCTAGTGAATAGTCTCGGGACATGACATGAAGTTATATATACGAGTTTTTTCAAATGGATAAAAGAATATTTAAGCCTAAAAGGTAATATTGAACCAATAAATATATATATTCATTTAAAAAATGTATATTTTTGAATAACAATATATAGGTTTATGACGAACGCACAAATGTTGAACATCTGCAATTGGTGACAGAAGTTGTACTTGGACCTAAATCTCAAATTTAGAAAATGAATAAGTGTTGTATGAATGATTTCATGTTCCAAATTGAAGAAGCGTCTAGGTATAAGAAAACTAATAGTAGCAGTGTACGCGTTCAAGGTGATATCAATGGTAATAGCCAAACTCTTGATATTATGGTGTCATTGATGAGATTATTGAAGTAAGATATTCAGGTTGGTCTAAAAAATAGTATTGTTTCAGTGTACGTTGTTTGACCGATCACGTAGATGCACAAGAATAAATCAACAATATAATATAATTGAAGTTAAGCACACGAGAAAATATGAAATTTATGATCCTTTTATCATTACACAAAATGCTAAGAAAATGTATAACGTTCCATATTTGTTGTGTAGAGGTAGGGTCGACTGGTGAGTTGTTATAAAGACTAAGCATGTGGGAAAGATTGTATTGGGAATGTGAGACGTGGCGTACTAAAATGATATTGCAATTGTTCAACAAGAAGTTGATGTTGAATTAGAAATCACTTTAAAACATCATTAATGCATATTAAAAGGAAATTTATGATGATGAGATAATGACAAATGTTGAGAAAGAAATAACTGAGAAAAATGAATCATTTCGAAAGGGTGAATGAGATGATAACAATGAAACCCGAAGAGGAAGAATGAGATAATAATGGAAATAAAACAAGCGAGGAGAAAGAGTCAGAGAATATATACTATAGCTAGTATGTAAGTTTATTTTGCTAACACTAATCATATTCAATACTTATAATTTTATATATTGTAATGTAAATTTGCATGTAGATATCATCGGGTGGTGATGGTGATAAATCTCATCATCTTAGGATTAATCAGTCTAGTAAGAGTAGGAAGAACAAGAGTAGGAGGCCTATAAATCCTGAGGATATTCCAGGATAGGTCCCATTTGAGCTAGAGCAACACTTTTCTACACGCATTTCTTATATTTCATTTGGAACTGGGAATCTCTTATAGTATCATAGTGCATACCATTGGCCACGTGGAGTTTCTTCTTTTTCCCAATCCTTACCTCTATTGTGGCACACTTACCTACATACAAACACCATTCCTCAGGAACAACCTTTATCATCTAATATAATATCATCGTATACCCCATCTCCCACCGCTATATCCCCCCACCTATCAGGTTTGAGTAGACTTAGAGATTTCAGTTCTGAGTTTGATGTTATGGCTGGTACTCCATCATTTGAATCATAGTTATATACATTTGAGAGTATCACCTAAACCTTCACTTTCAGTTGTTTCTACACTTGATGAGGAGGAGGATCCACTTGAGCTAGCAGCTGGAGAGAGGGTCAGGCTTGATAGAGTGATGATTGAGCCTAATGGATTATCATAAGTTTATTTAGTTAAGCATTAATTAATTATTTTTTTCTACATTAATTATTCATGAATTCACATGTTTATTATGTGTTTTGTAGGTAAAATCCCTCAAATGATGCTTTTATGGCTTTACATGAGCGTGTTAGGAGGCTTTTTATGGAGCCTTATCACTCTTGGAGTGAGATTCCAGAGGGGATATGTCATGCCATATTTAATGAGTTTAAGGTATGTAATTAGTCATATATATTTTTAGTTAAGTTTGATACTATTTAGTATAATTTATTAATCATCTAATGCTACTCACTTTATTTTCAGACTATGTATACTTGGAAGCGAAAGTACAATATTTTCATTGTGATCACTTTTGAGAGGAGGGCCAGTGCTAGATTGTCTAGCTGGCTACAAAAAGCTCAGGATTTAGAGACAAGTGAAACTTGGCTTTTGCCAAATGTCTTTGAGGCATTGTCTCGATATTGAGGCATAGATGAATTCAAGACTTTGTCTGAACAAGCCAAGAAAGCTAGTCACATGTTTATTATGTGTTTTGTAGGTAAAATCCCTCAAATGATGCTTCTATGGTTTACATGAGAGTGTTAGGAGGGATTTTTACCGAGCCTTATCACTCTTGGAGTGAGATTCCAGAGGGGATATGTCATGCCATATTTAATGAGTTTAAGGTATGTAATTAGTCATATATTTTTCTAGTTATGTTTGATACTATTTAGTATAATTTATTAATCATCTAATGCTACTCACTTTATTTTCGGTACGTGTATACTTGGAATTGAAAGTACAATATGTTCATTGTGATCACTTTTGAGAGGAGGGCTAGTGCCAGATTGTCTAGCTGGCTAAAAAATGCTCAGGATTTAGAGACAAGTGAAACTTGGCTTTTTCCAAATGTCATTGAGGGATTGTCTCGATATTGAGGCACAAATGAATTCAAGACTTTGTCCGAACAAGCCAAGAAAGCTAGTCACATGTTTATTATGTGTTTTGTAGGTAAAATCCCTCAAATGATGCTTCTATGGCTTTACATGAGAGTGTTAGGAGGGATTTTTACCGAGCCTTTTCACTCTTGGAGTGAGATTCCAAAGGGGATATGTCATGCCATATTTAATGAGTTTAAGGTATGTAATTAGTCATATATTTTTCTAGTTATGTTTGATACTATTTAGTATAATTTATTAATCATCTAATGCTACTCACTTTATTTTCAGACTGTGTATACTTGGAATTGAAAGTACAATATGTTCATTGTGATCACTTTTGAGAGGAGGGCTAGTGCCAGATTGTCTAGCTGGCTAAAAAATGCTCAGGATTTAGAGACAAGTGAAACTTGGCTTTTTCCAAATGTCATTGAGGGATTGTCTCGATATTGAGGCACAGATGAATTCAAGACTTTCTCAGAACAAGCCAAGAAAACTAGAAACAATGTTAAGGATGACTCATTGCACACTGAGGGTGCGAAGAGCGTTTAAACACTAACGAGAGAGATGCTAAGTTTCCTAAATTTAAACTTCTAATTCATAGATTTAAATAGAGTTTTGATTAAATATTACTTGATTGTTGTCTAAAATTATATAGTTTTTTAGGAAAAAGAATTGGGGATGTAATAACCCGGAAGGTCATTTTTGGAAATTTTTGTAAAAATTAATGTTTTATCCCTCCTGATAGTTTCCTTGAGTTATTTCTAATTAGTTTGTGGTGTTGGTTTTGAAATTTGAGCAAAAGATTGTGATTTTTGGAAGTTTTGACTTTTTAGAGGCTTAAGTTGTTTAAAGGTGGTTTTTGGTATCTACCAGAGTTTTGAGACTCTAAATAGAATTTCGCCAGTTTCATCAGCTCCAAAATGTGGAATGTTGTCTAGAGTAGTCGTCAATTTCAGATTTGGAGTTGCTTTATTGATTCGAGGTATTAAGTTGGAAGTTGATGTGATTTTAGCCTTTGAGTTGATTTTGGAAAATATTTGAAGTTCGGTTGCTTGGATAGGATTTTCGACGATTCCATTAGATTATGAGGATGATTAAAGGCCTAGGAGAGGTCTTGGCTGAATTTTCAAAGGTTTAGAACTTAATTTGGCCCTTTTAGGCGTTATGCTAGTTTATTGCGACTCTCACGGGTTTCAAGTCAAGGAGATATGGAATTCATATTTCGGTGGTTTCATTAAAATCTGGAACGTTGAGTTTATTTGGGTATCATATCTTGTTTCTAGTACTCGAGGTTCCGAACGAATCCCGAGAGTCCATTCGGAAACTTTATGCGCCTTGTGTGATTGTTGGTTTCTATTTTCTGGTGCCAGGTATTTTGTTCATCGCGACCACGAGACCTTCTCGTGAGATCGCATGGAATTGTTTTTGTATGCTTCACGATCGCATGACCCCCGTCCCGATCACATAAGTGTCTTTTTTCTAGTTATTGCGATCGTACGAGGCCCAGTTGCAATGGTCAAATTATATAAGATGACTTGTTTACTTATCGTGATCGCAGGGCCTTGGGTCGGAATCGTGATGAGAAATTTTTCCTAAAAAATATGTCTTTCCAAAAATTGGGTTTTATCTCTATTTCAACATTTTTGTGATTTGAGAGCCCGGCTTTGGCGATTTCAAAAGGGTTTATCGAGTTTCTTCAATTGAGTAATGATTTCTAACTCCCCACCTCTTATACCCATTAATTATTGACATAATACATAAACATGACCCTTAACTTGACTTCAACGGACAATTATGCCCTCCAACTTTGGGTGTGTACAAGTAAACACTTAAATTTGTATAAAATTAAACACATAGACACACGTATCCTTTTTGAAAAGCGACGGAAGTGACTACATGGCCTTTTTATCATTTTTAACCAAAATAAAGACCCGTCATTTTTGAAGTATTTTTTAGTAGTGAATTTCAAAGAAAATGAGGTTAATTTTCAGCCAATTTCTGTCCTACTCCCTGACCTTTTCAAAGACCCCTCATCAATAATTTCAAAGAAACTACTCTCTGTCATTAAAGACAAAACATGAGAATGACAGCATTTGCTCATCCTCACTCATATTTAAGTGGTTGCTTAAAGTCGTCAATTCTCGTTGACAGAGTCCATATTAAAATTTTAAAGTAGTTGACACTTTATTCGAATGTCTACTCTGTCAAACAAGAGTTGTCCACTTGACTTGACACACATCTTAAAAACCAATAAATAAGAGGAGTAATATTACTATATTTCTCTTTGAATATATTAAATTTAAGGCTTTGGAAAATGTATTAGATATTGAATAGTATTTAATAGTAAGAGTAAAATACATAAAGGGTAAATTATCTCTTGGCTTCCAAACTGAACAAGTATTATTGAATAATTATTTTTAGTATAATGGATAAATAAAGATGGACGTAGGGAGTAAAAGATTGTCAATATATAAAATTATCAATTCTCGTTGACATAGTCCACGTTAAAATTGTAACATAGTTGACCCTCTATTCCAATTAAATTAAGTACGTATAAATGGAACTGTGATGGGCTGGAGAATCAAACACATAATACTTACATCCCTAGTCTCCTTTAACAATGGCTCCTAATTATGTGATGATAGTTGCTCTGATAACATTTATTTGCTTTTCACTATGTTTTGGTGATGATGCTATGTTACCAACACACAACAATCTCATAACCAAATCTAACTGCAATGAAAGTTGTGGCAATGTCAACATCCCTTTCCCATTTGGTATGACCGCAGATTGCGCTCTACACAATCAGTTCCTTGTCACTTGTAATTACTTCTTTAATCCTCCCCAGCCCTTTGTAGGAAACAGCCGTATTGAAATCGCAAGCATATCTCTCGCTGGGCAACTTAACGTCTTACAGTTCATATCCACAGATTGTTATCGTGCTGGGATAAGCACGAATAAGACTAAGTCATTTATAACATTACCGTCGTTGTTAACTGTGAACGACACCTCCAATAGGTTCATTGCGGTTGGCTGTGACACATATGCTATTGTTCAGGGTTATTATACCAAGTTTGGAGCTAAAATCGAGTATCCCTCCTACATAACAGGATGCATGTCCATGTGCAATAGTATTGATGATGCTGTTAATGGTGATAAAAACTCATGTTCTGGGGTCGGATGTTGCCAGACATCCATCCCTAAGGGAGCATCGAATGTCACCATAACACTAAGCAGCTATTATAATTATAACTATACTGATATGAAAAATGACCTTAGCTGCAGCTATGCTTTTGTGGTCGATCAAGCTAATTTTAACTTTTCTAAGACTTACCTCAGCAGTTTGCAGAATGCAAAGAAGCTTCCTCTTGTGCTAGATTGGGCAGTTGGTGAAGACAAATGTGAAATAGCTAAGAGAAACTCGACTGCATATGCATGTAAGAGTAACAACAGCTATTGCCATGATGATTCAAATGGTTATCGATGTTCCTGCATGCAAGGATATGATGGGAATCCATACCTGATAGATGGTTGTCAAGGTATGTATATGTTTGAGTCTCCTAATATGATTTTAATTATATCAAATCTATTATTTTGCAAATGAATGTTTACGGTTGTGCTCTACGAGTCTGCAGATATCAATGAATGTGTAGATCGGAAACCAGATTATAGGTGTGTCAAAAATGCCATTTGCAACAATACAGATGGGCGTTATACATGCACATGCCCTCTAGATTTCAGTGGTGATGGTTATACTGAATGCAATCGTGAGAATCCTCAGAGAAAAATTCAGAATATTTATCTTATTATAGGTACTTTTCTTAACTTCTTCTCAATTCTGCAGGTAGTTCTTTGATTAGCCCGTCAAATATTACTACTCGTTTGATTATTTCATTCACAACTGAACCGAAAAAGGAAAACCACAGATTTTCATGTATATATGTGTTGATCACATACTTTTATTACAGGCATTACAGCAGGGGTTGCTTTGATGGTTATTATAGTATTTGGCTGGTCATATACTGCATTCCAAAGGAGAAAAATGTCAATGATGAAAAAGAAGTTTTTTCAAGAAAATGGTGGATTAGTTCTACAACAGCGACTCACAAGGGAAGAGGGATCAAGTCATACTAATACAATAAAGATTTTCACAGCGGACGAGCTAGAAAAGGCAACTAATGGCTTTGACAAAGATAGAGTTGTTGGTCAAGGAGGTTTTGGAACTGTGTACAAAGGATATCTAACAGATAATTGCATCGCTGCCATAAAAAAATCTAAGATAATTGATCGCAATCAAATTGAACAATTCATAAATGAAGTTCTTGTCCTTTCCCAAATCAACCATAGAAATGTGGTTAAGCTCTTAGGTTGTTGCCTCGAGACGGAAGTTCCACTATTGGTGTATGAATTTATCAGCAATGGAACACTTTCTGAACACTTACATGACAAATTGAAGGCGTCAGCTCTTTCTTTGGATATTCGTCTGAAAGTTGCTGCAGAAACTGCTGGAGTACTTTCTTACTTGCACTCAACAGCTTACCCTCCTATTATCCATAGAGATATTAAATCAGTCAACATTCTTCTAGACAAAAGCTACACAGCCAAAGTGTCCGATTTCGGAGCATCCAAGTTGGTTCCTGCTAATCAAAAAGAGATATCTACATTGGTTCAAGGAACTCTAGGATATTTAGATCCTGAATACTTGCAAACAAATCAACTCACTGAAAAAAGTGATGTATACAGCTTCGGAGTAGTGCTTGTAGAGCTCCTAATCGGTAGAGAGGCTCTATGTTTTCAAAGACCTGAAGAAGAGAGAAGTCTAGCTCAATATTTTATATCTTCAGTGGAAAAGGGTCATTAGTTCAATATTCTAGACGATAATATAATCTGTGATGAGGGAAATGCGGGGCAATTGAAAACTGTTGCCGTGCTTGCACAAAGGTGCTTAAATGTTAAAGGGGATGATCGACCTACAATGAAGGAAATTGCTGCAGAACTGGAAGCTGGATCGAGATTGAAGCACGTGTGGGCTCAAACTGATCAACATTCAGAGGAGTCGGAGTCCTTATTACACGACACTCAACCGTTGGGATTTGGATACGAATATAGTGAACACTGTGTCCATATTGATAGTATAACGAGCCACGTAACTTTACCATTTCCTGGAGGAAGGTGATCAATCATGAATGTTAATTTTTCTCAGCAATACGAACTCAAAACGGCCACAGCTTCAACCTGAATTTATTTGCATCTCTTTTATTTTTCGGAAGATAATAAATTTGTGTAACAAATTAATGTCAGGTGTACTAATTGCGTATTTCAATAATAGTTGACACGTTTTGATGTTCTTCTTACACTTGAACAGTTCCTTTTAAAATTGTTTTGTTGCTCAACTTATATGTTTAGCATGTATTTTTGGTGCAAGGTCGTTAAAGAAAAAAATGGAAGGTCTTGATTTAAGCTGAAACTAATTTTGATTAGCTACAAACATCTATATAAAAATCATGTCCTTAGGTAGTCTCAATAAGGAACTAGTTCATTAGCAAAATGACTAGAGATGGTTGTTGATCAGACAGCGGGGTAAAACAAATTCAAAATGCAAGAAGGATTCTTAAGAAATTAAGTTTATGAGATAAGCGCGTAAATCAAAGAACACAAGTTCAATATGAAAAGGTTGCTATGTTTGCACAAAGGGAGAAAAATTTTCAATTAAGAGAAGCCCCCGTAGATTTGCAAGCTTCGGTCAAAGAGAATGGGGCACGAGTTCGTGACCTAATAAAATAGTGTTTTGTGATCCCGGGGAAAGCTATCATAGTGATTCCACTAGACTTGAAAGCAAATGAAACAAACTGGGATAAAGCTTTAATCAAGCGTAGTTGGCGGAGTATGACCTCTTGATTTAAAATTTTCTGGATTCCTAGTCTACTATAACTGACTTAATAGAATATGGTATTATATAATCTTTTTTTTTTTAAATTAACGTAGATGGGGAACCTGGAAAAGTCCCACATTCAGACCTTTAACAAATTGTCTGATCCTCTCCTCCTCTGTGGGTAGTAGTTGCAGAGAATACTTGGATAAAGAATGGAATAGGGCATGATAAACTGTGACTGAAAAACTCCCCTACACTATACTGGTGAAATCATCATGTCTCTTCTCTCACAAGGTACGAGGAACATACTGCTCTAGAAAGATGTAGTGAAACTAGGTCTACATCAAAGGAAGTGAACCGACAGGTCCACACTCAACATAAACCTGCCACTATAACTTAGCATTTCCCATCAGTTGGAAAATTACAAAATCCACTCCATATCCCTCCACTTCCCGCATCTTATGGAGCCTTTCATGATAGTCAATGATAAACTCATAAGCGTCCTAACTCAGTATCATAGAAAATAGGAGGCTTCACCTTGGTGGACCCCTTTAATAGATCATGCTCCTCTTTAGTCATCACTGGTGTAGTCACAGGCCTCATAAACATACCTGAATTAGAAATTTGATCCATCCACAGAGCCGTAGCTGCAACATGCTGAACTCCCAAAAACTAATCTGCGGGAACTGCAGGAACTGTGGTTGTAGTCCCATTACTTGCCAATTACCTCTCGAACTAGTACATCTACCTTCTTTGTCACAATCTCTGGAGCCTCTTGAGGTGCAGGGGAATCACTCCTGTCTCTCACCTGTTAAACAACTAGAGTTCTAGTCCCGATTGGATTGCTATTCTCATCCTACCTCTGGCCTATCCTTAACTGTGAGTCACAGAGCGGCAACTGGCTCAAGAACCTTGGCTTTTGCCTCACCCGAATGTGTTCTTACCATTTATGAGAGAAATGATGAGTCAGATTCCAATTTGGATCACCATATAACAATTATAATCAAGTAATAGCATGAAGTAAATAAAAAGTGAGTTTTCCTAGTAACATATGGATAACATCCATGTCAGCCTATTTGTACTAAAGTTGACAAGCTTCAATACAAAATCAAGAATATGTTTATCACGAAAGAGGTGTCCAATTCAAGCCCAAAAGAAAGAAGATTGGGTCACACGAAGCCCAATAAAAGAATCCAAAAAGCTGAACGCTCAAAGTCAAAAGTTCATATTTTAAAAGTTTTCCTAGTTTAAAGTATTTTTGTTTTCCTAGTTTAAAGTTTCCTAGTTTAAAAGTTCCTAGTTTAAAATTTTCCTAGTTTAAAGTTTCCATAAAAGTAGGATTTAAATCCTATTATATTTGGGATAGGTTTTCCCTATAAATAGGGGTTGATTTTATTATTTTGAAACAGACATGATTAATATTATTTGAGAGATTTTCTCTTATTTACACCTTTGTATGTGGTGACTATGATTTATCTTACAACCTTATAAGAACAATTCTTTAAGAGGTAAGATTAATTCTTAATTTGTTTCTATTCGTAAATTAAAGAAGGTGATTAATCTTTATACTAATTGTTGTCTCTAATTACTTCGTAATAGGGGTCTAGATCACTTTTGTTTTAAGTTCTTGAATTGACTATATTAGTATCCTAATTAGTCTTAATCCGCTAATTTTGAATACTAAAATTAATTAGGGTTCTTATCACTTTATCTTGAAATTGGGGATTTTATTCTTGAATTTCACATATCTTTCAATTTCTGTCTTTAATCTTTATAATTTCGCTTCCGCATTATTTTCTTGTTTATTCTGATAGCCCGATTCTTATCACATATAGCCTCTCGAAGAGTAGTATAGACATCTATGTACTATTTAGTAAGACTCCGCTAGACTTAACTTAGTACGATTTGATCAACGAACCTAAAACTCTGATACCAACCTTGTCATGACCCAAAACATCATGATCGAAACCACACCAATCCCACTATGGGCTACCAACACTTAACATCCTAACTTACCCAACATCCAAGAATTCTAGTAAGAAAATAACAAGTACAACAATTAATACTAAGTCTCAAAAGAAATCAAATAAATAGCATAAGTCTAAACTATTACATCCGCAGAATTCAAAAGTCACCATACTAAAAACATTTAATCAAAAATTTCTAAGAGTAGAAAATGAATAAATACTAAGTAATCTCAAGGTTTGAAGGGAACTACATCAAAATAAGGAAGATCTGCGGCAGTCCAAATGGAAGTAGCTCACCCTCAGATTTGGAAATAACTTACCTAAATACGGGGTCTAGTAGACACTTCTGGATCATAGTCTGCGCTCAAAAGAAAGTGTAGGAGTCGCATCCCTGCTAATACTATGTATCTGTAGACATTATATGTCGACTAAGATTAGTAACCGATATATAATCACATTTATAAAGCAAGTAGACAAGTAATTCCACATAGTCAAACACATAAGTCACAATTCAATAGAGTCATCATAAATCACTAACAATTACTATATGTGTAAATAGATATAGTTACAAATCATCATATTTCTAACATATCACAATCCACTCATCAATGTACAGAGCAAGAACACAGTATATGGACCAACACTATGGAAGTATAACTCTAACCATTTATATGAGTATAAGTATCATGTCATATCATCATATCATTATATATATATATATATATATATATATATATATATATATATATATATATATATATATATATATACTAAAAGTGAAAAGAATTTAAGTCAAAAGTTGAATTACGAAAATACCTCTACATTAAATAAAAAAAGTTAAAAAAATTAATTAATTAAATAATAACCATATCATATTATTATACTAATGCTAATCATCGTATACCCACTGGCTACTTGTTTGTTTTCTCCATTTTTGGCTTTTCATTTCCTTCCTAATCTAAATTATCTACCTATAAATATTCACTTATTGATATGATAATTATAATAAAGAAGGTGAATGAAGAGTTGCAAGGTAATTAATTGTGAGAGAAATGTTCACTTATTGCTATTATAATTATAATAATAAAAAATAAACATATTTGAGTAAAGGTCCTGATTTACTCTTAAACTTTATGATTTGAAGCTGATATACTCTTCGTTTAAATAGTGGCTCATATATGTCCCTGACGTTATAGAAATGACTTATATATGCCCTTTTACTTAACATATTAATATCTAATAAATGAAAAATTCATTTTTTTTTACTGTAATTTAAGAAAATGCCATGTGGCATTTAAAATACCCCACCTTCCACCATACCCACCCGACCCAATTGGAAACAAAAAACCCTACCCACTCAAATTAACCTAACTCATTTCATTACTTGTTTTCAGTTTCCACTTTCCACGCTCAAATGAAACAAAAATAAAAATAAAAATTGTGAGGGTTCCGGTGAGCTCTAAACTAGAGCTAATTGGTCTCAAAATTGTTAACTTACGACGGAAATTAGCATTTTTCACAAACTTCTTTGAAGTTGTAGATAGCTTAGATGATGCCGTAGATTTATTTGGAGTCAATCTCGGAGATGAAATATTAGTGATTTTACCCTCGAGCTCTTGATAAATAAGAAGCATTTCTGCAGTTCGAATGATTCTTAAAATATGATTTTAGCTCCGACGTGGAATGTCAATGAGTCATTGATGATTCTCGCTCATTTTTGAATGTTTCAAACATATTCATTTCATTACTAAATGACACATAATTTGATAAATCCATTACATAAGGCCTAATAAAATTCATCAAAAGTTGTCCTAAACTATTACAATGAACCAAAAGTTACTTGCGCACAAATCACAAATCTACAACCGAGCCTTGGAATCTAATATTTAAAGTTTGCGAATTCAGAAATATAGTAGTATCCACGGGCCATTTTCCCTTCATTGTCATCAAAAGTTAGGATCGTATAGCTTACTGAATCCTAACAATTTTTTTGATTTTTGTTTATGTTGAGGTGGAAACGATGAAATGAAATGGGTGAAGTTAATTTGAGTGGGTGGATTTTTATTGTTTCCAATTGGGCCGGGTGGGTATGGTGGGGTATTTTAAATGCCACATGGCATTTTCTTAAATTAAAGCTAAAAAAATGAATTTTTAATTTATTAAATATTAATCTGTTAATTTAAAGGGCGTATATGAGTCATTTCTATAACGGCAGGAGCATATATGAACCATTTTTAAAATGAAGGGTATATCAGCTCCAAATCATAAAGTTCAAGGGTAAATCAGGACCTTTTCCCTAAAAAGAATGAAGAGTTGCAACTTCCAAAGGGTAATAAATTTTGAGAGACATATATAATATTTGTGTAGCAAAGAGGTGGCCAGCCGGTGGTAATTATTTTTGGAAAAATGCATGATTATTAAATTAAATTCTAGTAAACTTGTTCGTGTTTTGGGCGGTTATAAAGACAATGAGACGCTAATAATTCTCTCTCACACACACACATATATGATTGATATAGGAATATATCCGGTTAAGTACTTAGATGACTCCCAACAAAATCACAAGTTATTATTCTTAATCAAAAAAAATTATAAACTTACAATAATAAAAAAAAAATCGAATAAAATATAAAATAAAGTGAAATTTCTACAACAATCATTAAAAATTAGAAGAAAAAATATGATATCAATACACACTTTAGAGCTCTTGTCAATATACATCACACAAGTCGATCACCATTAAATAGCCTTTATTTTATTATTCAAGTCAAACTAAAACATGAATATAATAAGTACGTACCGAAAACATAAAAACTTAAAATGCTTAAGTCGTATAATCTATCTATTTATAGAACTATAATATTAAATATCAAATAAGATCATTACGACCTATTGATTATTTATTTAAGGGGCTATGATAATACAAAATTGTGGGAATAATGAAAATAAAGGGCACTAACTTTTATATTAAAGAATTTTTTAAAATGAAATCATTGCATATTTAATACAATTAATAAAGTTAAATGAGTGATATTATTAATATTTTCTATATAACACATAATAAAAATAAATAGAGAAATATATCTAAATATAAATTATTGCAATATATAATAACCTAGAATCAACAAATACTTTTAAATATTATATAAATAAATAGGAAAAAGACCAACAAAAAAAGGGAGAGAAGATAATGATACAGTAAAACCTCTCTAAATTAATATAGGTGGAACCATGAAATATTATTATTTTGTAGATGAATTATTTAATCGATAAATTAATATTTATTAATTTATAGAGTGTTTCGATACCAAACAAGTTGTTTAGGGATGAAATCTCAAAGAATTTGAAAGAATCCACTTGTGAAAACGTCATTCATGAACTTGAGGTCATGATTAATGATTTCGGTTACCCCAATAAAATGGATGTTAATAACATATTGGATGGGTGAAAATGATACATGTTCAAAGGTCCAGAGCTTAGAACAAATTGTGGACATCATTGGAAAAATAATGTTGGTGATAAAGTTGAAGATGATACAATATATTTGGAACCAGTTACGCGTAAGGAAACACTTGCATCTAGAAGTCTTCACAATTTTATCGTGCAATTAGAAAAGACAACTGAAACTTTTGAATGTAATAAGAAAAGTTAGAGATGAACTTCAATTAGATTTAAATTTTAACAAAAAAACAGAACATAATAGAATCATATTTCACTAAATTTTTTTACAAATATTTGTAGATTTAAAGAATTATTAATTTATAATATTAATGAGACCATATATTTATATAGGGGTCTTTTGAAAATATATTATCTTATCGAAATGAGTGATTTTTTTTCATTGGCCCTAGACGGGAACGGAGAAAATTATTATCTTAGAGAAATTATTAATTAATCGAGTATTAATTTAGTGAGATTTTACTGTATTTCTTGGACAAAAATAGTGATACATCATCTTTTCTATCCCTAAAATTATTTGTAACAATACAATCCTCATAAAAAACTATATGAATTTTCATATACCACATTATATCTTCTAAGTCTCTAATTAAAATGGTACATATATATTGTTGGATTTGTTATAAGCCATAAATAAAAATCAAAACATATATAAAAAGTAAACACATAAGTATAACTCATAAGTTGATGTTAGTAAACCTTGCAAATCGATACATATATTGAATCGCAATATAATCAACATAAATGCGGTTATAAGTCACAAAATTTTTATTTGACTCAAACAAATGAATATTTAAAAAGTAAAAAAAGAGGGAGGATAAGAAGTACCTGAAACTGAAGATGATGGAAAAGAAAACTCATGAATTTGTAAACATTTTAATCAAATGAAATAGTAGAAAAAACTTATTTATAAGGAGATGTTAAGGGCAGTAGAAAAGACTCAATTTATTATATGATATTAAGGGTAGTAGAAAAGACCCAATTTATTATAATTTTTTTAAAGGAAAAAGAAAAATAAACAACTTATGGATTAAATGAGTAACCGAAAGAAAGAAGACATTTTAATGAAAGAATTTTTTTTTTTTTTTTTTTGGTAACCGAAAGAATTTTTTTAAGGATAAACTGAAAATACAAATTCTTCTTTAATAAGCTTTCCATCCATCATATCAATTGTTTGCAAAATAGCTGATATGCTCCACAAAAGATTTTTTTTTAATCTCTACTAATTTATTTTACAAAGAAGTAAACATCTAATAAGAAGTCAATTGGTTAAATGAAGAGTCAATTATCATTATGGATAATTAATAAAGACAATTAGATTATGTATTCTACGGACTACGTGTATATCCACATTGGTAGTGGAAGAGGCTTGCCAATAATTTGGATAAGAGTAACGTAAAATTATTGTCATAAGCCCATAAATAAAGAATGTAACATGAATAATGTTTGTGACAGAATTGCTCATTGGAGTATTAAACCAGTGAGCTTCCTCCATTAATGGAGATTAAGCTCAAAGAGAAAGAAGAACAAAGGATACAATGGATCATTCTAGAATGAAGAGAGGATCTGTATTATTTCTTTCTTAATGAATGAATAATGAATACAACAGTTGTGTATATATACATGAATAAAACATGAGAATAACCAACTAACCAACTAATTGTAACTAACTACTTCAACAATGTTTAACAGACTCCTAACTAACTTTAAGTAACTAACTCTAAGTCTTAACTAATTCTATCACCCCCTCAAGTTGGAGGTAGTGTGATTACAAACAACTTACTTACAATGGTAGAGTGCTTGACTCCAGTTAAGGCCTTGGTAAATATGTCTGCTAATTGTGAGTTTGTGGAAATATGATGAAGTGCAATCAATCCTTGTTGAAGCTTATCCCTCACAAAATGACAATCCACCTCAATATGTTTTGTTCTCTCATGGAAAATTGGATTTTTAGCAATATGAACTGCAGCTTGGCTGTCACAAAACACACGTATGGGTAATGAACTTTGCACCACCAGTTCATCAAGTAATCTCTCAAGCCACACTAGTTCTCCTACTACTTATCTCATAGCCCTGTATTCTACTTCTGCAAATGATAGTGACACTGTAGCTTGCTTCTTGGACTTCCAACTAACAGGACTGTCTCCCATAAGAACCAAATACCCACTAACTGACCTCCTTGAATCAGAACAAGCTGCCCAATCTGAATCACAGTAAGCAGTAACAGTAAGATCAGGCTTGTTTGAGATGAAAATTCCCAAAGTAGGATCTTGCATCAGATATCTAAGGACATGATAAGCAACCTTCATGTGTGGTTCTCTAGGATATTGCACAAACTGGCTAAGGTGTTGAACACTAAAAGCTATATCTATCCTTGTATTTGTGAGGAAATTAAGTTTCCCAACTAGCTTTCTATAATGAGTGGGATCTGATAACAATTCCCCATCTGTGGCTTTAAGTTTTTCAGTAGAATCAAGTGGAAATGTTGCAACTCTGTAGTTCATTATATCAAACTCCTTCAGAAGATCAGTAGTAAATTTTCTCTGGGAAAAAAGAACACCATCATCCCTATATAGTATTTCTAGTCCTAAGAAGTAGTGTAACTTGCCAAGATCTTTTATTTTGAATTGATCATACAAGAAACTCTTCAAAGAGATGATTTCCTCCAAGTCTGTACCTGTCAAGATCACATCATCCATATATATTGCAACAAAAACTAAAGAGCATCCCTTTCTCTTATAGAAAAGTGAGTAGTCACTGTTTGAATGTGTATAACCCTTTGAACATAGACTGCTGGCTAGTTTGTCATACCACTGTCTACTGGCCTATTTAAAACCATATAGAGACTTCTTGAGTTTGCAAACTAAGTTGTTGTTGTCCACCATAAGACCCTCTGGTATTGTCATGTATACTTCCTCATGCAAATCACCATGAAGGAAGGCATGATTCACATCCAATTGGTATAAACTCCAACCCCTTTTTACAGCCAAACAAATCAAAGTTCTCACAGTGGTCATTTTCACTACAGGTGAGAATGTTTCAGTATAATCAATCCCAGCTTGTTGTGTATATATCCCTTCACCACCAGTCTGGCCTTGAACCTCTCCACAGTACCATCAACTTTGTGCTTGATTTTATACACCCACCTTCATCCAATAGCATTCTTACCTACTGGTAGGGGGACCAGTTCCCATGTATTATTTGCATATAGTGCCTCAAACTCCTGTGTAATTGCCATTTGCCAAGCAGGATTCAAGATTGCCTCAGCATAACAGAAAGGTTCACTCTCATGTGAAATGACCTTTACTAGCTGCTGGCTACTAGAACAGAAAGTAGTAAAACAAACATGCTCATGGTTTGACAGTAATGAGGTGAGGGAATGTTGTTGTTCAGGTGTTGATGTGGTGGAGTGCATGTTAGGTAATATGTAGTTGTAGTTTTTTAGATAGGTGTATGAAGGGTTCTACTTGTTCTTCTAGGTGCTGGCACTGGTGGAGCATCACAAGTAATGGAAGGATTAGAATGATGTGCTGGTGTTGGTGCAGTGTTAGGTAAAGTTGTGTCTGTGTTTGATATGGGATCAGAAATATTGCTGGCTACCTGGTTAGTGATAACTTCATGAAGTTTGTCTATATCCACCATTTCATCATTGAAAATGCTTGTTTAATTAAGCATACAAGTTAATTTATTAGGGTGATGAACAAGCAATTTGAGAATAGAGTTAAAACTAGAACCATCAGGAGCAATAACAAAAGGAAAAACATGTTCATGGAAAGAAACATCTCTGCATACATGAATCCTCTTTGTGGCCAAATCTAGGACTTTGTAACCCTTTGTATTGTAAGTATATCCAACAAAAATATGAGGTGTTTCCCTTGGTTCAACCTTGTCTTTATGATTTTTCAAAATGGTGGGGAAACATAGACATCCAAAACTCCTGAGATGAGAGTATGTGGGTTTTCTTTGGTACAATTGTTCATATGGTGACATATTTGGTAGTGATTTGGTAGGTAATCTATTGATAAGGTAAGTAGCAGTTAGCACACATTCTCCCCAATACCTCATAGGTAATTTGGATTGATAAATGAGGGCTCTTGTTGTTTCCAAGAGGTATTTATGTTTCCTTTCTACTACCCCATTTTGTTGGGGTATGTAAGGACAAGATTTCTAATGTATAATTCCTTTTTCTTGAAATTATATTGTTACCTCACCACTTGTGAATTCTAGGCCATTGTCAGACTTGATAGTTTTCAGTTTGGTTTGAAATTGGTTTTCTATGAGGCATTCAAAAGCTTTCACAACTTGTAGTGCATTACTTTTGCATCTAAGTAGTTGTGTCCATGTTGATCTACTATGATCATCCACCATGGTCAAGAAATAATTATAACCATCATGAGTTGATATATGGTATGGTCCCCAGAGATCAACATGTAGTAACTCAAAGATCTTGCTAGTTGTGCTTGTACTTTCTGGAAAGGGTATTCTGGTTTGTCTTGCCATGGGGTATATGGCACAAGTAAAGGGTTGTTTGGTGGAAAAATATATAGGTATGGTTGAAATACTCCTCATCTTTACAAATGGTACATGTCCCAATCTAGTGTACCACAAGAGTTCAGCAGTATGATTATGAGATGCAGGAGAGGAAGCATGAGTAAATGAATTTGCAGCATAGAAAATAGGATCACCAATAGAACAAGTTCCTTTATTTGTAGTTTGTGAAACCTTTACAACAAATGGTGAAACTTTACATTTATTTTCAACTAAAGGTTTTCCACAACTGAGTAAAGATGGAATAGAATGACAACTTGAAGAGTGGTGTGTGTGAATGAATGCCATCAGACTGAGCACAACAGTTGTGACACTTGATGCATAGAAAGTATAGACCATTTTTTGCTCTACCAAGCTCCAGAGGGCTCTTCAGAGAAGGGCCCTGCAGCAAACAAGAAGATTTGTTTAAACTAACTATACCTTTAAGTTGTAGAGACAAACAAGGGACAGATATCAAGTTAAACTTGAAGCTAGGTACAAACAACACTTTACATAGAGTCAAAGTTGGGCTCAAACAAGCATCTCCAATTTCAGTTACTTTAACTTTATATCCATTTGGTAGGCTGATTAGGAAAGGATAAGGTAGAGTTCTAATATTCGTAAGGATGGTTTTATTGTAGGTCATATGATGTGATGCTCCTGAGTCTATGATCCATGAGCTAACAGCTAATCTAGTACATTTACATGATATATCATCTATCTCAGACATTGAAGAGTAGCAAGCAAGTATACCTGCCAGGTTAACAACTCCACTCAATGTGTTGTCTGAATTGTCACCTCTATTGTTTCCAGCATGCAGGGTTCCCAAGAGGTTAAGCAGCTGCTCATACTGATCCTTGGACAAGTTCAATGGCATTTGTTGCCTTAGTTCAGGACCTTCCTCGACTTCATTGTTCCCCTCTTCTTGTGTATATGCATTTGCTGCAGAACCTGAACCTTTACCTTTAGGAAATCTGGAATTTGTTGGATAACCATGAAGCTTATAACATCTATCCTTTGTGTATCCAGGCCTTTTACAGTAGTCACAAAACAGACCAAATCTGTTCTGTGAATAGGAGTTATTAGTGTTAGAGCTTGCTCGATTGTTATTGGTACTGCCAGAGCTGCCTGCACCTCCTTTATAAGAACTGTAATTTGTCTTGAAACCTTTTCCATTAGAAGTAGATGCAGATGCAGTTAGAGATGTGGAGTCCAAAACAATGTGATTATGAGACTTTACGTCCCTCTGTCTCTCCTCTTGGGATAGTATAGCAAAATCCTGTGCCATGCTTGGTAAGTCACTCATCATCAAGATACTTCCCCTCACTGCAGTATACACTTCATTCAAACCCATCAGAAAATGTATAAGTCTCCTGTCTTGTTTAGCCTTGTGCATCTTGGTCTTTCCACCACAAATGCACACACAAGTGCATTGAGAAGTGATGTCAACAGTGTTCATCTCTTCCCATAACTTCATTTGTGTGTAATATCCAGTAACATCTAAACTTCCCTGCACCAAATCATTTATCTCCTTCTGTAATTGATACAACTTACATCCATTTTTTTGGTCATAACGATCCTCCAAATCCTCCCAAAGCTCTCTAGCATTGTTCACATACTGTAGGCCAGCTCTCAATTCTGGTGAGAGGAAATTTAGAATCCACAAAGTCACCATGTCATCACACCTTTCTTAATGCGCAAAGCTTGGATCCTCTGAATCAGGTTTCATAATTTTCCATTAATTAAGCCTGTTTTTCTCTTCACTGATAAGGCCTTTAGGACAGCTCGTCTCCATGATTTATAACCAGTTCCATTAAAAACAGTTGGCAACAATGTTGATCCTGCATTTTCTGAAGGATGCAAGTAAAATGGACTAGCAATGTCCATTCTCACAGTAGAAGAAGTTGCAATGTTTGAATTGTCAGATTGAACATCAACCATACTGATCAATATACCTTTGAAAGTAAAATTTCCAATTCATACAAAACAGCAAACACAAAAACACAAACAGATGATATGCAACAATGATTTGTCGCACAGAAAGATAGAAATTCAGCAGAAACAATTGATTCCAACACTTCGAATAGACCGAGAAACATAAATCGCAGTTGATTTCAAAATAGTTCGAGAAACAAAAACAAACACAATCTCACAAATTCCCAGCTGTGAACTGAAACCAATACTCACAAATCAAAATTGAATGCGGAATGAAACTCTGTGCTCTGATACCATGACAAAATTACTGATTGGAGTATTAAACCAGTTAGCTTCCTCCATTAATTGAGATTAAGCTCAAAGAGAAAGAAGAACAGAGGATACAATGGGTCATTCTAGAATGAAGAGAGGATGTGTATTATTTCTTTCTTAATGAATGAATAATGAATACAACAGCTGTGTATATATACATGAATAAAACATGAGAATAACCAACTAACCAACTAATTGTAACTAACTACTTCAACAGTGTTTAACGGACTCCTAACTAACTTTAAGTAACTAACTCTAAGTCTTAACTAATTCTATCAGTTTGCAATAATAATTAGTAATAACTAAAGGGATTTAAATGTCATAACTAAGAAACTAACTTGCAGCTTAAATTTACTAATTAATAATAATAATAACAATAATAATATAATATAATATAATATATATTAATGATTTTGTTGTAGTAATTGAACATTATAGGGCAATTTTGATATTTCAACTTTCAACTTTTTTTATTCCCAATTTTAGTATATATATATATATATACTAGAAAATATACAAAATAATATTAGTACAAAACTAATTATTTAGATGTTTGAACTAGAAAATATACAAAATAATATTAGTACAAAAACTAATTATTCAGATGTTTGAACTTTAAATACTTTATCTTGATTGAAATGTCATTTTCATGTATTTAAATAATTAGTAATAACTAAAGGGATTTAAATGTCATAACTAAGAAACTAACTTGCAACTTAATAATAATAATAATAATAATAATAATATAATATAACATAATAAATAATAATAATATTAATATAATATAATATAAACTTGCAACTTAATTATAATAATAATAAGAATAATATAATATAATATAATATATAATAATAATATAATATAATATAATATAATTGAACTTTATAGGACTATTTTGGTATTTCAATTTTTAATTTTTTTTGTTCCCACTTTTAGTAATACTAGTTTTTAGGCACGCGCTTTGCGCGTGTAACCCGTATTAATAAGTATATATATATTATTTTATTTTTAAAATAAACATTATTAAATAATATGAGTTGAGTTCCTTTTTATAAAATATGTCTAATTAAGGTTTCTTACTTTGTCTTATTAGTAATTGTGACACTCCAATTTCATGACCTCCAAGTGAATGCACCAAGATAATAGTATGAGAAGTTAATAAAATAAACTCTATTTATAAGTCAAAAAATAAGTTTGTAAAGAAAAAAGGAAAAGATAACAACTATCTAAATTTAATTTCCCGATAGTGTTAAAAGTTTCTTTTTGTTGGTAGAATAATATTAGAAAATCAAAAGATTGCATGAAATTAATTCTCTGCAAACCGTGGTGCAGTATTAATGTTTTTTCAATTAAAAGATTGATAAGCGATTATTTACTTTTTGTACAAAAAATGGTGTAAGATTAACTTTGAGTGAAAGGAAAACAAAACCTTTCAACTTTTTTACTTTGCCATTTGGATTTCCTGATAATTATAATGAATGTGTTCAAAATACTATATTAAATGTTTATCCACAAGCACTATAAACTAATTATTTAATTATAAATATTTAAAATTAAGGTGTAAAAGTTCTTATTATTTATATCTACTATTTTTATATAGAATTTAATTTTCTCTTCTTACATATAATTTATCCACCATTAATTTAATGCTATATTTTTCATCTTCTTATTTTTTTCCAAAAAAAGAAAAGAAAAGAAGAGAGTAAACATTTTATCACATTCATTCTTAAAGATGAAAGTTAATGTATATGTAAAATTATAAGTACAAAGAATAAAAAAAAAAAAAAAAAGAAAGATACACATGAGCAAGACAATTAGACATTCCTTTTTGCTTTTGTCTCTATAATGAAAATTGAATATTTGAGCATACAAAATAAAAACCTGAAATTAAAGCAAGTTTCTAACAAAACAACAATTCAACTATATGAAGTGAGATAGAAAAGTCTTATTATAATTCTAATTGCTACAAATAAGTATAAACTAACACACCAAGCTCTGATGCTTCAATAATTGAATTCTTATCTATTCTCGTGACATTATAGGGGATCTCACAACTTCACCACAAATTGTAACATTATGTCACCTGTTTAGAGCTCCTACACACAAGAACTGTAGGAGTAGGAAATAAAAGTCTTTCTTAAAAAAGTTAAATTTATAGGACAAAAATTACGGAAACATGAAAAGTCACATGAAAATTTGAAAGGTCAAATACTATTAAAACAAATATAAAAAAGATAGAGCATGAAATCTAACTTTAAAAGATACACGAATCTACTTTAATTTCTTTTCTTTAAGGAATAATTACTCATTTGTATTTTATTTTTTTTAATTTGTGTGAAAAATTTGAAAGGTCAAAATTAAGAAATGAGAACAAGAAGAATAAATATATGAAAATTATAATGTTAGCTCCTAACTAAAGATGCATTCGTAAAAAAAATGATGTAAGTAATTATTTTTTGAAGAAAGAAAATGACCAGACATGCAATGAATTGAATTTTATATATATATATATATATATATATATATATATATATATATATATAAATAATATGTCTATCATAAAATACTATGAGTAAAATGATAAGTTTATTAAACAATTCGTTGCAACTTACAATTTAATTAATAATTCTTTCATTGTCTTTCTAATAAATAACCTACAATTCAAAATATAATTAAAGTATTATTATTTAATATTTAATTAATTAGATGTTTAATTTAGCCTAGGGGTGTATATATATATATTATTATTTAATATTTAAGATATTATCATTTAATAATTAATTAATTAATTAATTAAAATTTTAATTTAGCGTAGGGGTAAAGTGATAAGTATATCAAACAATTCATTGTAACTTACAATTTATTAATGATTCTTTCATTGTCTTTCTATAAATAGCTTACAATTCAATAAATAATTAAAATATTATTATTTAATATTTAATTGATTAGATGTTTAATTTAGCCTAGGGATAAAATGGTAATCTAATTTTTTATCTTTGGAGCTTTCCACTTTTAGTAATATATGATATACGATATATATGATGATTATACTAGCTAGAAAATATACAAAATAATATTAGTACATAAACTAATTATTTAGATGTTTGAACTTTAAACACTCTATCTTGATTGAAGTGTCCTTTTTGTGTATTTAAATATTTATCTATGTCTAAGATATTTGGTATGATAAAATTGAAACGTTTCATGAAAAGTCAAAGTCATGATTCTCTATTAATCGAATAAACTACAGTTATTGATTTATGCAAAAATATCAAAAACGAACTTTAAAATGTCCAATCATATCAAATTATTTTAATATGAAAATAATATAGTATTTTTACATATCAAATATCAAAATGAACGAACTGAAGTTTTTGATACAGTATTGTACCATACCATACACCTATGAAACTTTCATCTACAAATTTCTGTGCTTGACTGCTTCGCTTCTGATGGCACTACGTGTTAGGAGGGATTAATACTCTGTTTGGAAGATTGTTGCGTGTCACCAGTATTTGGTAAGTATTTTAAAAACAAATTGTATCTGATACAGTATTTGATATTTATAAAAAAAAATATATTGAATATTATATTGAAATACTCTATATATTTACATATACTATCCACGTATATTGTTATATATAATACTAGAAAATATATAAAATAGTATTAGCACAAAACTAATTATTTAAATGATGAAATTTTGACTATTTTATCTTGATTGAAATGTTTTTTTTTTTTTGTGTAATTAAATATTCCTATATGTTTTAGGTATAATATGATATAATTAAAATGTTTGTTGAAAAGCCAAAGTCACGATTCTCAGTCGAACAAACTATGGTTTCTTGAATGCTTTTGCTTCTGAAGCCACTACATAATTTTAAAAATAGGCATAAATATGACCTCTTCAATCCTCATCAATAATTTCAAAGAAAATGAAGTCAAATCCATTAGGTTTTCAACCAATTTCTCTGACCTTTTCTTGATTAAATCCTGTTTAGTTAATATTTCAACAAATACAAAGCATGAGAATGACAGCGCTTGCTCATTCTCACCTTTCTTCAAACGGAAAACTAGCCATTCACGTTATTTTCTGGAAAAAAAAAAATTATGTACTGAATGATTCTCGATATATAATTGACTGCACGCAAAAATTAAAGCCGCCAATTCTCGTTGACGTAGTCCACATTAAAATGTAGTATAACGTATTTTTCCCTCTATTCCAATGAAATTAGTCCTTCCGAATTTATTTGTAAGTAGCTATAAAAGGACTGGAGTATAAAAAATCACAACAAACACATTTATAGTACTATTTACATCCCTGTATAGTCTCCTTCAACAATGGCTCCTAATTATGTGATGATAGTTGCTCTGATAACATTTATTTGCTTTCCACTATCTTTTGGTGATGATGCTATGTTACCAACGTCACACAACAATCTCATAGCCAAACCTAACTGCAATGAAAGTTGTGGAAATATCAGCATCCCTTTCCCATTTGGTATGACCCCAGATTGCACACTACACGATCAGTTCCTTGTCACTTGTGATTACTCCTTTCCAACTCCCCAGCCTTTTTTAGGAAACAGTGGTATTGAAATCACAAGCATATCTCTCTCTGGGCAACTTAATGTCTTACAGTTCATATCCAGAGATTGTTATCGTGATGGGATAAGCACGAATAGAACCAAGCCATTTATAGTATTACCATCGTTGTTAACTGTGAACAACACTGCAAATAGCTTCATCGCCGTTGGCTGTGACACGTATGCAATTGTTCAGGGTTATTATACCAAGTTTGGAACTAAAATCGAGTATCCCTCCTACATAACAGGATGCATGTCCATGTGCAATAGTATTGATGATGTTGTTAATGACACATGTTCTGGGGTCGGTTGTTGCAAGACATCCATCCCTAAGGGAGCATGGAATGTCACCATAACACTAAGCAGCTATTATAATTATAATGATACTGATATGAAAAATGACCTTAGTTGCAGCTATGCTTTTGTGGTCGATCAAGCTAATTTTAGCTTTTCTAAGACTTACCTCAGCAGTTTGCAGAAAGCAGAGAAGCTTCCTCTCGTGCTAGATTGGGCAATTGGTGAAGAAACATGTGAAATAGCTAAGATAAACTCGACTACATATGGATGTAAGAGTAAAAACAGTGATTGCCAGGATAATTCAAATGGATATCGATGTTCCTGCATGCAAGGATATGATGGGAATCCATACCTGAAAGATGGTTGTCAAGGTATGTATATGTTTGTCAGTCTCCTAATATGATTTTATATCAAATCTATCATTTTACAAATGAATGTTTACGGTTGTGCTCTACGAGTCTGCAGATATCAATGAATGTGTAGATCGGAAACCAGATTATAGGTGTGTCACAAATGCCATTTGCAACAATACAGATGGGAGTTATACATGCACATGCCGTCCAGATTTCAGTGGCGATGGTTATACTGAATGCAATCATGACAATCCTCAGAGAAAAATTCAGAACATTTATCTTGTTATAGGTACCTTTCTCAACTTCTTTGGAATTCTGCAGGCAAGAGGTTAATTCCGTCAAATATTACTACTTGTTTGATTATTTCTTTCACA
The DNA here is from genome assembly GCA_029007595.1 of Solanum commersonii. Classification (NCBI taxonomy): domain Eukaryota; kingdom Viridiplantae; phylum Streptophyta; class Magnoliopsida; order Solanales; family Solanaceae; genus Solanum; species Solanum commersonii. The sequence goes on along the minus strand of JAJTWQ010000003.1, from coordinate 10,454,748 downwards.
ACTGAATGGAAAAAGAAGACCACAGATTGTGGAAATGTGTAGATTAATATGGGCAACGATTTTATTTTCATGAAGTACATAAATCAGCCTAAATGTCTAATACAATTGCTTTATTGGGTACATCTATATATGTTACTAATATATTTTTATTACAGGTGTTACAATAGGGGTTGCTTTAATGGTTTTTATAATATTTGGCTGGTCATATACTGCATTCCAAAGGAGAAAGATGTTAATTATGAAGAAGAAGTTTTTCCAAGAAAATGGTGGATTAGTTCTTTTGCAACGACTCAAAGTAGGGGAAGAGGGATCAAGTAATACCAATACAGTAAACATTTTCACAGCGGAAGAGCTACAAAGGGCAACTAATGACTTTGACAAAGATAGAGTTGTTGGTCAAGGAGGTTATGGAACTGTGTACAAAGGATATCTCAAAGATAATTGCATCGTTGCCATAAAAAAATCTAAGGTAATTGATCGCAATCAAATTGAACAATTCATAAATGAAGTCCTTGTCCTTTCACAAATCAACCATAGAAATGTGGTTAAGCTCTTAGGTTGTTGCCTTGAGACGGAAGTTCCACTACTGGTATATGAATTTATCAGCAATGGAACACTTTCTGAACACTTACATGATAAATTAAAGGCGTCTGCTCTTTCTTTGGATATTCGTCTTAGAGTTGCTGCAGAAACTGCTGGAGTACTTTCCTACTTACACTCAGCAGCTTACCCTCCTATCATTCATAGAGATATTAAGTCAGTCAACATTCTTCTAGACAAAAGCTACACTGCCAAAGTGTCTGATTTTGGAGCATCCAGGTTGGTTCCTGCTGATCAAACAGAGCTATCTACATTGGTTCAAGGAACTCTAGGATATCTAGATCCTGAATACTTGCAAACAAATCAACTCAATGAAAAAAGTGATGTATACAGTTTCGGAGTAGTGCTTGTAGAGCTCCTAACCGGTAGAAAGGCTCTATGTTTTCAAAGACCAGAAGAAGAGAGAAGTTTAGCTCAATATTTCTTATCTTCAGTGGAAAAGGGTCATTTGTTCGATATTCTAGACGACATTATAGTCTGTGATGAGGGAAATGCAGGGCAACTGAAAAATGCTGCTGTGATTGCACAAAGGTGCTTAAATGTTAAAGGGGATGATCGACCTACAATGAAGGAAATTGCAGCAGAATTGGAAGCTGGATCGAAATTGAAGCACTCATGGGCTCAAACTGATCAACAGTCAGAGGAGATTGAGTCCCTACTGCCTGGATTTGGATACGAATATAGTGAACATAGTATCCATGTTGATAGTATAACGAGCCATGTAACTATACCATTTCCTGGAGGAAGGTAATGGATGATTTTGCTAGCAATACAAACTCAGAACGGCCACGACTTCAACATGAATTTCTTTTTTCTCTTTTATTTGTCCGGAGATAATAAATTTGATGTCAAGTGTACTTATTTATGTATCCCACTAATAGTCGAAACATTTTGATGTTCTTCTTACACTTGAACAGTTCCTTTTAAAAATTGTTTTGTTGCTCAATTATATTTGGTGCAAGGTCCACACGTACTTGGAAAACACCTGAGCGTGTTTGAGGTTAACCCATTGACATTCCGCTGAGTTGATTCCATCTCTGCAGTTAGGAGACCTTTGCATTAGACAGTGTTAACAACAGCTAAGATCAAAACATTAATATTTGAATAATAAATAAAATAATTAATTTTAAGTCCCTGACGATGATGCAAACGACTTATTACTTCCAAACGCATATGCAAGCCAACCCTATGTTTTCTATAAGTAATATACTAACTCACAAGCAGAGACCTGTTATTTACAGTTAATTAGAATTTACTATTACTAATTGATTGACCAAGTATTTTGGTCTTGGCAGAACACACCCATGTGGTGGTTTCATAAACACAACTTCTTCCAGGTCGCTGTGAAGAAGTGCGTTTTTCACATCCATCTGATTTAAGGTCCAGCCTCTCATTGAAGTCAACAGCCAATAATGTTTGTACCGTTGTCATCTTAGTAACAGGTGCAAAAATCTCCTCAAAATCCACCCTATACTCATATTTTGTACCCTTGAGCTAGCAACCAATCGAGCTTCGTAGCGATCAATTGTACCATCTATCTTAAGTTTAATGGAATACACCCACTTAGTTCCAATGAGAACTCCATATGTTGGTTTATCAATAAAGTCCCAAGTAGAATTTTCATTCAATACACGAAGCTCTGCCGACATTGCCACTTTCCAACAAGTTTATGTAGAAGCCTGAGGGTAAGATGTAGGTACATCAACAAAATGAAGTGTGGTATGCATGGCATAAGACTTACCAAATTTCCTCGGAGAGTAACCGAGTCGATCAAGAGCATGGCGGTCTGCCTACTAGAACGGCTGTCATGACCCAGACCGTCGTGATTGACACCCACACTAATCCTTCGGTGGGAGAACCATTACTACAACCCAAATCTAACAACTTGACCAAATACTACACATTTAAAGATATGGAAGCAGGTTTAAATGATAATAAAAATGGAGTCCCCATAAACTCCAAAGGTTTAAACAATTAACTAACCAAACTAATGCGGAAATTCAACCCCTAGAACTTGAAAGTCATTGTACCAAAACTCTACTAACGTCAAGTCTAAGAACAAGGGGTACAACCCTAAAAGTAACAACACCTTAAACAAATAGTCTGAGTCCGAAAAGAGTGGACTTAAACAAGAAAGATTCATGGAAGCCTGAAAGAACTGGCTCACCCTTGAATCCGATCACGCTCGATAGTCACCTAGATGAGGTCTATCAATAGCCACCTGAAGATGCCATGTACTCAACAAAGAAAGAGCAAGTGAAGTATCAATACACTACCACAGTGTATTGGTAGGATCACTCGGCTATCCTATTAAGTGTAACATACATTAGTCAATACAATAATATAATCACATGCACATATCGAACATATACAATATCATCAACATATACGAACAATGAATAACTTCACGATTCTCACATATCACAGTTATATCAATTTAGAGCAACATACCGTCTTCCAATATCAATCATCATTAGATATGAACGAACTCATCACAAGTAGATACACAACACAATTCAATGGTCCTTTCACGAAACCCAATTCAATGGTCCTCCCATGGAACCCACACCCAAATAGTTAGCATACCGAAACGTGGTACCCGATCCAATGATTATGTCGGAATGTGGTAGTCGATCCCATAATTATGTCGGAATGTGGCAATCGATCCAAATTAGTTATGCCAGAACGTGGCAACCGATCCAAGTTAGTTATGCCGGAATGTGGCAACCGATCCATTCAACACACCACATTAACAATCACAAGTATATTCTCAAAATCATACATTTAAGTCATCATTTCATGGTAATGACGATCCAGACCGTCGTGATTAGCACCCACACTAACCCTCCGGTGGGAGAACCATTACTACAACCCAAATCTAACAACTTAACCAAATACTACACATTTAAAGATACGAAAGCAGGTTTAAATGATAATAAAAATGGAGTCCTCATAAACTCCAAAGGGTTAAACAATTAACTAACCAAACTAATGTGGAAATTCAACCTCTAGAACCTGAAAATCATTGTACCAAAACTCTATTAACGACAAGTCTAAGAACAAGGGGTACAACCCCAAAACTAAACAACACCTTAAACAAATAGTATAAGTCCGAAAATAGTGGACTTAAACAAGAAAGATTCATGGCAGCCTGAAAGAACTGGCTCACCCTTGAATTCGATCATGCTCAACAGTCACCTAGATGAGGTCTATCAATAGCCACCTGAAGATGTCATGTACTCAACAAAGAAAGAGCAAATGCAATATTAGTACACAACCACACTGTACTGGTAGAATCACATGGCTATCCCATTAAGTGTAACATACATTAGTCAATACAATAATATAATCACATGCACATATCAAACATATACAATATCATCAATATATACGAACAATGAACAACTTCATGATTCTCACATATCAAAGTTATATCAATTTAGAGCAACATACCGTCTTTCAATATCAATCATCATTATATATGAACGAACTAATCACAAGTAGATACACAACACAATTCAATAGTCCTCTCACGAAACCTAATTTGATGGTCCTCTCATGGAATCCACACCCAATCAGTTAGCATACCGAAACGTGGCAGTCAATCCCATAATTATGCTGAAACGTGGCAATCGATCCAAATTAGTTATGCCAGAACGTGACAACCGATCAAAGTTAGTTATGCCAGAACGTGGCAACCGATCTATTCAACACACCACAATCACAATCACAAGTATATTCTCAAGATCATACTTTTAAGTCATGATTTCATGGTAACCATCATTCATCTATCTCATTTACAACATTTCAGGATTTGGTACCCCTGATCCACCACTAGGGATCCACCCATAAAAGTGAAAACACACTAGAACATAGCTAGTGAATCATACTCACAACACTAACAACCATCATAAACACTCCAACCTTTCCAATTCATACCTTGACAAAATATATCACCACAAATGTAAACTTACAATGAAAACTCTGAATTGTTAACTCAAATGTATAACACAAATCCCCTTATCTATCAACATTAGCCTATATCTTGTAGGCTTTTATGAAATTTTGGATCTTCGCTTATCATCGATCGCATCTCCATCAATCTTACAATATCTTTCGCTAATAATCCAATAGTACTCATTACTAAACTCAAAAACAAAATCAAGCACTTATCATCACAGTCAAGCTAATGTCTGCACAATCCTTTCTCAAGTCTTTTTGAATACTTTTTAACCCATCTGATGGACCCATGACACTATTACCATACCCACAACAAAACAATGAAATCACGCATCTCTAAACCCAATTATTTACCCCTCTGAAAATACCTCTTTAGCCTTAAGAATCCAATAAAATATTCTTAGTCTCACCTCTCTCTAAAGGTTGTACGACATCCTACTATTTTTTTTCATTATGACTTTAACTCTTTTAAATTCGGTTCGAATAGTGTCCCACTATCTCTTAAAACTTTCCATACAACCACGTTACTCACCAACTATTAGAAAACCACAACCTTAGATACTCGCAAGTCGTAATTACTATACAAAATTCGCTTAACTAACAATTTTATTATATAGTCCGTCACAATCCATCACAAACTCTTATTGCCATTACGCTCCGTCAGCCTTGACTATCACTACGAAGTCAACCTTTTTCATCAACACGACACCTCAAACTCAGGTAAACTCACCAAATTCAAAGGACTAACCCGATTTTATACGCACCTTCTTACTAAATACTTCAATTTCCTTCACCCAAGTATACTCAATAGGACTTTCTTTATCTATAAGCTTGTCATTCTGGTATCAATCCACTCCTTTATGGCTTAAGATAAATTCACTAGTGCTCATACCACCCTACTTATTCTTAACAAACAAGACAGGAGAACCCCACGGGAAAGCACTAGGACGGATGACATATTTATCATGAAGCTTTTAGTTTTGAGCCTTAAGCTCTTCTTAATTCTACTGGAGCCATACAATACAGAGGGATGGAAATAGGGCAAGTGTCAGTTTCCAAGTCAATGCAGAAATCTATATCTCTATATGAAGGCATACCAGGTAAATCCATAGGAAATACTTCCTTAAAACTCAGATACCACAGGAATAGACTCAATATAGGGAGATTCAACCTCAACATCCCAAACATGAGCCAAATAAGTCAAACAACCTTGCCCTATCAGTTTCCTAGCCTAAATAGAGGATATGATCTTAGCTAACTTAGGCTTGTACACCTCTTCCCACTCTAATCTTTCCCTACTAGGAATCTCTAGAGTTACCGACTTAGTAGTATTACAATTAAGCCCGGTATAATTGGGGGACAACTAAGTCATGCCTAAGATTATATCAAGTCAGCCATATCCAGCATAACCAAATCAACCTAAATCTGAAAATCCATAACTACAATAGGACAACACGATATGCATGGGAGACTATGACTGACTCTTCAATTGGGGTACAAACATGGATGGGGGCATCAAGTATATTACAAACCACATCAAATCCCAATGCAATTGAACTAACACATACGAATAAGTAGAACCCGAATCAAACAGAATAATAGCCATCTGTGCATAGACAAGAGTAGCACTTGTGACCACTACATCACACCCTCAAACTCGGTTTTACCCAAAAAACATAAAACTGAGCCCTGTCATCCTGACGGGCAATCTCATTGCCGGGCTATACTACTCCTCCACCTGCGTTACCATTTCCCCAGCCTCGCTGATTTCCTCCTCATATGCCCAGGTTCTCCATGATTTTAACACACCTTATAACTTATATTCAATTGATAAACATTGAATTAGATCGCGGGGGTTAGTTCGGTTACGATTCGAGGTCCATAATTGTGACTAGGGTAAAACAAATGAGATATGGTTGAGATTCTCAAAGAAGACAACAGTTTTGGTCTATTGCAAAGAGTACCTTTGAATCTCAATTGAGGAAAAATATTGCAAAAATGAAGTTGCTTGGTCCAAAAAAAAAATGGATGATCGTATGTACTACAACATAAAGTACTGGTGTAAGGTTTACTTTAATACTCAAGTAAAATGTGATTCTGTAGACAACCATATGTCTGAGTGCTTTAATACATGGATCTTGGCAGCTAAACACAAGACAATTATTACTATGCTTGAAGAGATAAGAGTAAAGATGTTGACAAGAATAGCCAAGTTAAGAGAGTTCACAAATACTTGGATGTGTAATTTTTCTCCAATGTCTTTGAAGGTACTACAAGAGAATATTGATAGGTCAATGAATTGTAGTATTGAATTTAATGGAGTTGATGGGTTTGAAGTGAGAGAAGGACTATGTCCACACAGTGTAGATCTTAGTAGGTGGATTGTATTTGTAGGGTATGGCAGTTAAAAGGCATACCATGTGCACATGCTGTGGCTGCCATTTACTTTAAGAAATGTGAACCCCTTGACTACATTGACAACTGCTATAGTAAGGAAACTTACTTGAGGACTTATACCAATGTCCTTCAACCTGCCACAAACATGGAGATGTGGCCTGTATCTACTAACCCCACAGTTGCACCACTAGAAATAAAAAGTATGCCTGGCAGGCCAGGTAAACTTAGAAGGAATGAAGTTGGTGAGAGTAAAAATATTGGAAAGCTATAGAACTGGATTCGCCATGACATGTAGTAACTGTAATGTTAGAGGCCACAACAAGAAAGGATGTTCACAAAGGGTTGAGTCATCAACAAGGGAAGAACCATCAAATATAGACAAGGGAAAGGGCAAAACTTCAGGTTTAGGTAGACCAAAGGTAACATCTTTAACTTTGAATTGGTATGTGATATAGATCTCATATGTAATAACTACAATTATTTTCAACTATATTTATAGAAAGCAAAAACAGAAGGTGAGCATTCTACAAAGAGGTCAAGATGAAGACCACTTGCAGCACGTAGTGCATCTCCAGGACCTGCAAAGAGGTCAAGAGAAAGACCACCTGCAGCACCTAGTGCATCTGCAACACCTACAAATAGTGCAAGAGGAAGACCACCTGCAACACCTAGTACATCTGCAACACCTACAAAGGGTGCAAGAGGAAGACCACTTATTGCACCTGCAACATCTAATGCATATGCAACACCTAGTGCATCTGCAGCACCTTCAAAGAGTGCAAGAGAAAGACCACCTGCAGCACCTTCAAAGAGTGCAAGAGAAAGACCACCTGCAGCACCTAGTGCACCTCCTGCATGTCCATCACCTGCTAATTACCATGTTGGATCTTCTACACCTGCTGATTACCAGTCAACTAATAGTAACAGAGGAAGAGGAAGGGGTAGGGGAAGCACAACCTCATACAAAAGGCAAGCAGTCATTGGAATGGGTGTGTTTCAAGCTGAAAATGGATTCAAAGATTTTAATGTAAGTGTTTTCTATTAATTCAATTATACAATTTTTTTTATGTTTAACTACAACCTCACTAACTATTTCATAATTTGAATACAACCTGGAATGTCAAGTTGTAAGATATTTTCTACTGGTACAACAAAGGTGACAAAATCTGCTGATGTTACTGGTGATATTGGTTACAAACCAAGTACTACAACCAAGTTGAAATGGAATGGAAAAGTAGCAATCTCAACGAGAAAACTTCAAGAAATGAGAGAGGAACAAAGAAAAAAAAAATCAAGAGAAAGTAGTTCAAACAATCCAATCTAGGAAGTAATGATGTTGCAGTACTATTTTAAGTAGGCATAAAAACATTTCCTATTTTGAATGATGATGTATTAGTATTGAACATCAAATTATGTTATTGTTTTTGGTTTTTGGTTTTTGATTGTAATTTGACCTTATGTGAGGCCTGTTTTACAATCGATTATGTCTATTAAAGGCCTTCTATTTTACAAATCTTGTTATGTCTATTAAATTTCTCCCTTATTTGTTGTAATATAGACACTAATATATCGACTACTTTATCCGAAAAGATTCATGATATTGATATACAAAATTTCTCATATTACATATGACAACCAAAAGAGAGTTTCAACTCCTTTCACTACTCACATACGTTATGGCAATTCAATTAGTTCAATACTTGAATCAACCCTACTTTGAAATAGGTTGTTGATGAACAAGGCAACAACACAAATCAAAATACACAAAATGACCTTCCAATCGAACCTACACCATTTCAACTTTCTTCGTTTGAACCTCTTCTCTACTGCCAAATTATCAATCAGAACTTGTTGCTTATTGATTTGAATATGTCTCCTCCAAACTTCATCTTCCAACTCTTTGATTTTGTTCACTAATTTTGGGAGGATAAATTGGGATCTTGGATTGATTTCTTCTCTGTCTCTCTATCGAAAAAAGTTACAATTGTTCGATTAAAAAAATCAAAACAATATATTAATATTCACATCAGTTAAACCCTACAAAATCAAACAACTGAAGAAAAGTCACATACACCATAGTAGGGGCAAGACCAAAATCGTCTTCCGCGATTTGACTTCGACCAAGAAGTCTGCATATGCAACAAACTTCCATGTTTGTATCGTACTATGACTTTGAGCATTGGGTCTGATTCTTCCATGCATAGCTTATTCAATTTCGCGTTTGACATTACTAACCCTAATAACACAAAGTGAAAAAAAAAATCAAGTTGTCGAATTGGGGAAGATTTCGATTGTTCAATATGAAATTGTAGAAAATTGCAAACCCTAAATTCAATCTTAGTTGGAGAAGATACGACAGCTAAAGTCAATCTTTGAAAATGGTGGATGAAGAACAAAGAAGAGAGCTTTTATTCAAGAACAAAAGAGAAGGAGATTAATGAATTGGGCAAAGAATAAAAAATAACTCGATGGTTAAATAAAGAGTAAAGTTACCGTTGGGAGGCTTATTTGGACTCCACATGTACATTTTATTACGTTCTTACGCACCTCAAGAATGTGAGTTCACGTATGTGGACACATCAACGTCTGAGGGTGAACTAATATATTAAAAAGTTTTTGGGGGGGGGGGGGGGGTAATAGGACCCCCACAAAGGTTAAGTGTGTAGTTGGAAATATGGCTAAAGCTTGAGGGGGCATTTGACCCTTTTCTCGATGACTGGACAATATGTTGAGTACAAGTAATTAATTAAAGACTTGTTATTATGTTAAGAACAAGTAGTTTGTGAAATGTTATTATTATGTAGAAAACAAGTAATTTGTTGACATAAGATATTGTCAAGAACAATTAATGCATGACTTAACTGTGATGCCTCGAGCCTACACCCTGGATGTGATCGACACTCGTGAACCATTGTTGGTCCTCAAACAAACCCTTGGACCAGCTGACTATGACACATATGACTCAATAGAATACGCGGAAGCTGTAACATCCCAAAAAAAATTTAAGATAAGATTCAAGCTATTCTTTATTTGTGAATAAGATCGTATCGGGTGATTCTTAAATTTTCCATATCTATAAAGGTAAATTCCTTAGTGTGTGGATGATTTTGGATATCAATTAAGGTCACTAAAAACTCCTTGCACAAAGTTGAGTTGAAAGTTTCCTTACCGATTAAGTTTGATGTAAGATTTTACTTGGGACAACTTCAAACGACCATATATCTTAGAATATAAAGAGTTATGTGGTCCATAACCTATAAAATTAAAGGTATTTGAATCTACTTTCCAACGCCACCAATTTCGCGTCAATCCAATTTCTAAGTAAAAAGTTATGACCATTTTAGTAACTGATACAGTGACGGATTAGACGACGGAAAAACATTAAAAATAGTCTTTTTGTCTTTTTACTTCCAAGAAAACTCTAAACGAATTTCTTGACTAATATAAGGCTCAAAACAATTAGATTTTCATCTTTTAATCCATCATTTTCTTCTCTCTCAAACCCTAGGGCAAAACCCTAAGGAAAAATCAAAGTAGAAGACTCCATTCAAGATTCTTTCAATATTTTTTAAGATACTTTCAATCTTTTTCAAGATTCTTCTTCAAGGTAAGTCTTTCTCCAAGAATTTCATTCTTTCCAACTCAAATTCCTCCATACAATTATGGATCACTAATGGAAATCATAAATCTTGGCCATAGAGATTTCAAGAAACTAATTCAAGAATCTTAAGAAAGATTTTATTGATTGTTTACCTTCAAATCTAGGGTTTCAAGGCTTCTAATCAAGTTCTTCTTCAAGATTCTTAAAGAATCTTGTTCTTCCAGGTATGTAAGGCTATCATCGTGTTGGATTAGTTCGTCCTCACGCCCTACATCTACTTTCAGATCAGTAAAAGAGTAATCTAGTATTCTTTCCCTAGATTTGAGTATTTTTGAGATAAGTTGATTTTAAGTTCTTGATTTCATGTTTCTTTTTAAAAATTCTATTCCTAATTATTGAGTTTCTATATTGTTATTGAGATCCTTGAGTTTATTTGTTCATATCTATATTTCAGCATGAACCATATTTTGAGTTATAAAATTTGAGAAGCTTTTTAAAACAAACACTTGAGTTCTTAAACTGAGTGTTGAGAAAGTAAAGATGAGTTTGAGAAAAGAGTTTCTAAAAAATGATTAGTATCACAATCGACTATGCCATCAATGTATGAGCAGTATGGTATCTAGATATACCATCAATGTTTATGTAGAATGACTTCCCGATTCATCAATGTTCATATTAAAATATGATTTTGATATGTTTTTGAGAAGGAGTTTTCAAGTATGAATTGAGTAAGAGTATAAGGGGACTATGAATTCCCAGAGGTATCAATTTTTACATTGATAAAAGAGAAATTGAGATTTCTAAATGAGTTATGAGTTCAAAAGATATTTCAAGAGCAGTTGCCTCTTTTAAGAGGGTAGTTTGAGCAATTATCTCAAACCAGAGGTAGAGTTATGTTTGTAAGCATATGAGCATGAGTATATATTATTGGAAGTAATATTGAGCACCGATACGGGGACAAGTTCAGACAACTCAAAGTCCTCATAAAACATGTATGCCAACATGGGTAAAAGGTCATACTTTTTAGATGATTCCTTATTGCTTTTTAAGCATAGCTTAGTGGATCCACTTAGTTGAGGTGTCCTATATTCCGGCAAGGTATATGACAGTTTTGGCAGCGTGGGCGAGATGATGTGTCATCACGTAACTCATAGTGATGGTTGTCAGTTAGAACATCTCTCAATAGAGTTAAAATGTATTTTTATATATCACTTATTATGTTGAGTTCAGAGATGAAAAAGTATTTTGTAAAGCTTTAAATGATTTAACTCCTTTATATCTTTACATTCAACTTGAGTACATTGTTATCTATTACAGTCCTTTCTTTCAGTTATTTATTATTCAACTATATTACATATTCGTATATTCAATGTATTGATGTCATTCGACCTGCATCTTTTAATGATGCAGCTACATGTTCTTAGGATCCTCAATAAGAGTTTTCTTAGCTCACTTCATCTGCTTATGAATGAGACCTCCTTGCTTTTGGAGTACTCCAGTTTTATGAGTTGTTAGTACTAGTTCTTTTGAGGAGTCGTGGATCTTGTCCCGACACTCATCTTTGTATAGTAGAAGCTTCATAGATAGACAGTTTTGAAGAGTCTTCCAGTTTCAAATATTTAATTTAAAACTTATGTTTCATACTAAATATAGTCAATGAATTTTTGAGATTCAATAAACTATTTTTAAACGTTTCTTTTCAATTTGATGCTAATGTATGCTCAAGTTAGTCTTCCGCTTGTAGTCAGCCAGGATGAGGGTTCACTTGGGGACCAACAATGGTTCTTGAGTGTCGGCCACGTCCAAGGTGTAGGTTCGGGTCATGACAGAAGCTTTAATAGATGAGCATTTAAATATTTAAAGAACTTTTAAAACAACGTCTGAAAATACTTAATATAAATAGTAAGTGTTTTAAAAAAACATCTAAGAAAAATACTCAAAATCTTCTAACTCTGCATGTCCATGAAGTCTCTACTATGTAAACATTGGTGTCGAGACAAGACCCACAATACCTCAAAACCTTACTACTATATACTATAGAGCAATAAAAATGGAGTTCTCCGAAAGTAGGGAGGTCTCACCAGAAGCTGACGAGTAGATGAAGTGATCTCAACAAAACGCCTGTTGATGATCCTAAATACCTGAATCCTCATCATGAAACGATGTAGGTCAAATAACATCATTACATTGAATGTATGAGTATGTAATAGGGCTGAATAAAACAAATAACTAAACTAAAGGACTGAAATCAACTCTATTGAATCAATACATGAGTATGAACCGAAAACTATTTAAGCTTTACAATAAGATATGCAACAAAAACAATATGAAAATAGTATACTTTACTCTATTTGAAAGTTTCTCTAACCGAAAGTCATCACTATGAGCCTAGCTGTGATACAACGTTTCACCACGTTGCAAGGGTCATCCTATATTTCGCTGCGGTATACAATGTTAACTATAACTATGCATCCATCCAATAAGCCTTCTTGAGGCAGTGAGGAGTCGCCCGAAAAGTCAGTAGGATCCTATCCTACACTGGCTATGTAGTTTTATGGGGCCTTCGAGTTAAAAATAGACTCTTATTAAATTCGATGCTCGATATTACTCCCAAAATAATCAATATCAATATGCTCAATAGTCCTCTGGAAGAACTTACTTTACATTACTTTTACTTTTTTTTACTGAAGTACTTTTCAGAAAATTAATTATACTCTTTCACTTTCTCAAGTGTCAAATAGTACATATGAAACCATTCATATCCTTTCTTTAAAAAATCCTTTCAAAACATAAATTTATAATGTATAATTCCAGACTCACCTTTCAAGTCCGATATTGATGTATAAAAATCTCATATAATAATCTTTATAAACATGACTTTTATAAACAAATATGGTTCATGTGATACGAAACATGAACATCAATTTAGAATTCAATATACATAATAAACTCTAAACATCATGTTTCACTGACTGAATTGAGATATAGGGCGTGAGGACGAACTAGTCCATCAGTATGAGTATGGGTGGCAACGGAACCGGTAACGGAACTACCGGACCGGGACGTTCCGGAACCGGAACGGAACCGGGCACCACGGGCCGGAACCGAACCGGAACCGGGACGGACCGGAACCGGTAATTCCGGAAAAAATACCTGTACCCGTCCGGACCGGTAACGGACCGATAACGGACCGACCGACCGGACCGAAACCGGTCCAACCGTTATAAATTATATTTTTATTAAAATTAAAAAATTAGGAATATTACACTTAAAAATTTATACTTTTAAAGTTTTAAATACAAACTTTCAAACTTTTAAAAGTATAAAAGTTTAAATTTCACAATTTAAAACTTTGAAAATTTAAATTCAAACTTTAAAACTATAAAAGTTTAAATTTTACTCTTTAAAAGTTTGAAAATTTAAATTCAAATTTCAAACTTTAAAACTATAAAAGTTTAAATTTCACAATTCACACTTTAAAAGTTTGAAAATTTAAATTTGAATTATAAACTTTAAAACTATAAAACTATAAAAATTTAAATTTCACACTTTAAACTTTAAATTTTAAAAGTTTGAAAATTTAAATTCAAACTTTAAAACTATAAAAGTTTAAATTTCACACTATAAAAGTTAAATTTGAACTTTTGAAGACAATAATAAAAAAAAATTAAGGCGAATAGCCTATACTTTTATTAATATTAATTAACTAGTACAAGTTGAGTTACAAAATATTAGTAGAGTATTAAAAAATCTAATCTACACAGCCACTTTCTAGGAAGGGTTACATTTGAATTAGACCTCGAATTATTATACTCATACTAATAGACAATAAAATTTAATAGTTCATGCTACCAAATAAATCTTTTTTTAAATCATTTAACATTTCTCTAGTAACATGCTCACGGAATTGGTTGATTAGCTAGTTCTTCCATTGCATCAATGCCGTCATCACTAAAATCTAGCATTATTTCATCAACGTCATTTTCAAATTTGGTCGGTAGAGGTGGACGACCATAACTCCTTCTCTCGCCATTAATCCAATCTCTAAATAGTACGGATATCTCCAAGCTATCTGCTGCTAATGAATATCTATGTTCTCCAATTTGAAATCTTGCTTTGCACTAAAAGCGCCTTCCGAAGCTCTACGAAGATGCTTGAATAGCTAACACATCTCGAGCAACCGGTTGTAGTTTTGGAAATCCTTTGCCGCGATTGCTCCACCATTCTAGAAGATCAATAGTAGTAGGTTACGTATTTTGATTAATATATGCATCAAAATCATTTCTATCATTATGAGAAAGTTCAATAATACAATCTATCATATCATCAATATCATCTTCATTATTATATCTACTCCTAGAACTTTGAGGCTCTTCGTTATGTACTACATTCCTTATATTAGAATTATACAAGTCGTACAATTTTCTAGCTTCAATTTTTATACTATCTTTAACATCTTGACAACTAGGTGTTTCATCATCTTCACTATCAATACCCAAATTAAAATATATTTTATCAACCATTCGTGATGCACCTTCATCTTTGTAATGTGGGTTTAACAAACAAAAAGATTAAATAAATTTGTGGAATAGGAATAAAATATTTTTAAAATTTTTCAATCATTTTCTTAACAGATTGTTCAAATCTTGGTTTATTTTTGAATTTATAAAATTTAGTAGAAATAGCACAAATATTAGGTAAAACAGAGCAAATTGTTGGATAATAAAGTGCAGATATTTTTTTTGTAGTTAAATAAAAAACTTTTAAGAATTCTATAAGTTCTTTTATGTCATTCCAATCATTATCATCAAGTCTATATGTCATATTTGAATTATGAGCATTCCAAACCATTTGTAAAGGTTTCCTATATTCATAAGCAACTTCAAGCATTTCAAATAAAGAATTCCATCTTGTGCACACTGATTTTGGAATTTTTCTAGGTGGAAGATTAAATTCACGACAACGATTTTCAAAATCTCTACGTCTAGACTTAACTTGACATTTAAAAATAAAATGACATGCGGTTTCAACTTTTGTGCAACCATCATCATATATTGCTATACCATCTCTAACAATCAAATTATATATGTGTGCAAAGACACCTAATATGAAAACCATCAATATAAATAGGGCAAAGAGACGGTTTTAGTATTTCAACAAAGATTACTATTATTAGAAGCATTATCTAATGTGACACTACTTATTTTATCACAAATTCCATAGTTTTGCAAAACATCTATAATTGTTTGAGCTATATAACTACCGGTTTTATGCATTTCACAACATTTATAACCTAAAATTCTTTTTTGCAAAGTCCAATTTTCATCAATCCAATGCGCAGTAATTGTGAAATAATCATTACCATTTACACTACGGCCCATATCGGAAGTAATAGCTATTTTACAATTGTTATAATAAAATAAACAACGAAGATATTGAAAATGTTGAGCTTGATAATCAAAGATAGCCTTTTTAATTGTATTTCTAGTAAAACCTTTAAAATGTGGATTATACACAATTTGAATATAATGAATAAAACCGGGATTTTCAGCAAAACTAAATGGCAAACCCATAACAACAATCATTTTAGCTAATTCTTCAAGATCTTTTTCTCTACTATATGACCGTTGTATACTAGAACCGAAACATTAGAAGGATTTAATTGTGTTTGGACCATATTAGAGCCATCTACTCCTACATTTTCGGGAAGGGGGTACCATTTTTTTTTTAGCTTCGGCTCTGACTTTAGCATGCAAAAATTCATTTTTACAACATGACATTAAATGATTACTCAAATGTCCCGTCCCACCTTGTTTTCCTACGGTTTTATGATTCATTCTATGTTTACATTTATTACAAATAGCTTGTGTTTTATCTTCATTACGAGTCATAAATTGCCACACAACTGATTTTTTAGCGCGTTCTACCTTAGTCCTAGGATGCACGGGGGAATGGGAGTAGGACAACGAAAGGGAGCGGGAGCGGGGGAAGAGGGATTGGGAGGGGGACTAGTAGCCGACGGTGGCTCAGTTTCATCATCATCATATTCATCAACATTATTATCAAAACTATCAACATAATCATTAACATCATGTTCATCATCTTCAGGTAATTCCTCTTCAAAATTACCAAATCTTCTTTGTAAATGTTCATGATAAGGATCTAATCCACTATTACTATCAATATTAAAAACAGTTTCATCAACATGCGTATAATCATCCGTATTTATTCTTAATTGAGAAGTTTTTTTAGTTTTAGATTGAGAAGTACTACCGGTTTTTTTATTTTTCTTGGATTTTGAGCTAGATAAATTAGTGAACGAATTAACTATGGTTGTTTTACCCTTTTCAATTATGTTTTTTCCAAAATCCATATTCAAAATATAAAAAGTGAGCAAATTATATATAATACGAAAATGATTAGCAAAGTTTTAAACAAATAAACAACTAAATAAGTAGAGACTAGAGATTAATTAATCACAAAATAAATAATTAAATGTAAACAAATAAATAACTAAATGAAAAGTGAGTTGGAACGAATGTACCAAACGTCTACTTAAAAAAGTAGACGTGTATGACCGGAAGGCGAAAATTGAAAGTTGAATTTTGAAGCTCCAATTTCCAAAGATCAAATTCGTAATTTTAACGAGAAGTCGAGAATAAGAGAATTTAGAGAGTAGAGAGTAGAGAGATTATAAGATATTTTTGTGAGTGAAAAGTATGAAAGATTAGGGGTATTTATAGTTAAAAAAAAAGGTTGAAAATGTAGTTTTAAGAAGTTTGGGGTATTAAAAAAGTTTGGGGGTGGGGAGGTGTAATGGGGGGTTATGGGGTGAAAGAGCCGTTGGTGGGGACCAAAACCCGTTGCCCAACGGCTCTCAACGGCTATTTTTCAAAATTTAAGATTTAAAAAAAAAAAAAAAAAAAAAAAGTTCCGAACCGGACCGGAACCGGACCGGACCGGACCGGGACGGACCGGGACGGAACCGGGACTAACCGGACCGGGACGGACCGGTAAATCCCGGTTTCCGTCCCGTTACCCCTCCCGGACCGGAACAAGTCCGGATATAACCGGCACTATCCGGAACCGAGACGGAACCGGTACCGGTACCTCCCGGTTCCGTTGCCACCCTTAAGTATGAGTAGTCTTACATACTTGATTATGAAGTTAATAGACTGCAAACTTTGATGGAGACTTAATTTTTCTTGAGCCCGAGTTAGAACACTACCTTTATTGGATTAAATATTTGTTCTTGGAATCTTGGTGCTTGATCTTGATCAAATAAATTCTTTTATGGAGTTTCTATAGTGGAAGAACTTGGAAATCCCTTGGGTGGAAGGCTTCTCTTTGTATCTTGAATTTTTGACTTGAAGGTTTTAGGATTCTTGATAGAGAAGTGGAATCCTATGTGAGTTTTGAGAGAACTTCTAGATATTTGAATGTTTAGATTGATGATTTTGAGAGCAAAGCTAGTTAGTTGAATGATACACTCAGTTTAAACACCTAAAAATGATTTAGAATAGGGCTAAAAAGCTTGAGAAATAACCAAAATAACCCTCGAACACATGCAGGAAGTTTCTAAAAAAATCGCAGAAAGCCTTCACAGAAGGCTCTACGGTTTGTGAAACATTTCACCCTCCGTAATTCCGATCGTAGAACATCGGCTGCCTAACATGGCTTCACTAAAATAGACATAACTTTTTACTCCAAACTCATAATGAGGGAAACTTAGTGACGTTGGAAAGAGGACTCATATATATGATCGTTTGAGGTTGACCTAAGTAGAATCTTCTATCAAAAATCAACTTTTTGCTAGGGGATTCTTGTGACTTTAATTCATCTCCAAATCTACTCCCACATTAAGAATTGACCTTAAAACCTAAAAGAAATTTAAGAATCACTTGATACAACCTTATATGCAAATGAAGAATGGTTCGGATCTTAGGTTAAAAATTTTCAGAGTGTTACATTAATAGTATGTTGAGAACAAGTAATTATATTGGTGACTTCTTATTACTTTAAGAACAAACAATTGATAACTTATTATTATTATTTTGAACGAGTAGATTGTGCTATGTTATTTGGTTGAGAACAAGTTATTGGTGACATAACAGATTGCTACGAACAAGTAATTGATGATTTAACAATATATATGTTGAGAACAATTAATGATGACTTGCTATTATGTTAAGAACAACTAATTTGTAACTTATTATTATGTTAAGAAAAGTCATTTGTGACATGTTATTACTTCTGTTGAGAACAAGTAATTGGTGACAACTTATTGTTAAAAAAATACTAATCGGTGATTCAACAATATGCTGAGAAAAGTAATTGACGACTTATTTTATTACATTAAGAACAACTTATTATTATTATTGTTGTTGTTGTTGTTGTTGTTGTTGTTGTAACATACAATTATTTTATGAATATTATTTTGTTATAATTTTGGGTGTGCCACCTAGTTGATAACTCAACCAAGAAGAGAGTTTATTTAGTGACTATTAATGGATATATAATAAATCAAGAATAATTGATGGTCGATCAATAAGGGAGTCAAAAGTGAATAATAGACCAAGAGTGATTGATGATTGACCAAGTGGTTGTATTTAAAGTTAATGATAACAATCACCAAATCATGATCAGTAGGATATAACTTCAGTACCCTTAGATTACTACAAATGAGATCCATTTTAGCCTTAATGAAATTAGTTATAGCCAAACACATCTATGAATTATTTAGACCATAAATTTCAAAAGTCTCTTTTTTTTCTTAAACTTCATACATTGAAACGGGAATACCTTATAAAAAAATCAAACCCAAAGTTATATAACCGAATATTTATTTTAAAAGTCAGCTTTTATGAATAGGTCATCAATCAAGTTGGAATTAAAAAAACGATAATTTCACATGAGAGATATGTTAGATACAATAAAGAAAGGGAAGTTGATTAGCTGTTTAGGAATGAACAAAAATAGGAACCTGATTTCAAGTTGTAGATAACTTGAGAAGGGAAGCAACAATCCGTGAAGATAATGCTTTAGGGGTTAGATTTAGTTTCTAGGTTGCAACTCTTGTAAATTGAATTCTGTTGAGGCTCATTGTTTTAGTGAACTTGAGACAAATCATGCAGAGATGTAGGTCATGATTTTCCATGTAAAACACTATATTTGTACTTTACTGCAATTCAGAGGCGGAGTCAGGGATTAGATGCTCTTTTCTTTTTTTTTAAAAAAGAGAAACTTTTCGAACCCACAACACTAGAGTGAAAAACATTTCCACGATCCCTTCCTTACCACTGAGACATCAATCAAATTTATTAGGGGGTTCACAAGTTAATATACATATTGTTGAAATACTGACCCCCAAATTTGCCTAAGGAACAAGTATATTGTATCTGATCCTTTACTGATTACAACAACTACGTTATGTAAAGCAAATAAAGTAATGACATAATGTTTTATAGCAGAAAACCTCGGCTCATAAAGGGTTAAAAACTGCGACCTACACCTATGTAGGATTTAACTCAACTTCATTAACTCTGAGCCTCAATAAAAGATTACAAACCTATGTAACATAAGGAATTATAAACTCTAATTCCTCGACGTCAACAACTAAATAGATCGTCGACCCTACTTCAAGTTATCAATTTAGATTAATTACAACTCTTGCAATCCTAGGAACTAACTCTAATTCCTAAACTTCAACACAAACCCCCCAAGCTTTATGTTCTCAAGTCTTTAAGTCACCCCAACTTGAAGACTCTATTCCTACTCCAGTTTATAATACCTCACTGGATCTAGAAAGAATTAAATATATAGCTCGATAAAAATACAAAACAGGCAAACTTGACTTAAGAACTATAAAGCATAAGCCTATGGATCAAGTTCTTCAATCTTGTTTTCTTGCATTGGCTGCACTTCGTAATAAAAAATCACTCAAATATGAACTCCCTCAATTTGATTGTATTCTGTTTGTAACTCGCTGGTTAAGTGCGCATGTTTCTATAGACCAAAAGATCTTTCCTTCTTTGACTCTAACTCAATAAATTTATAGTACTTCCTTTTCCTTGTGTGATTTGGATCCTGTGTTAATTGGATTAATCATTATGCGCTCTTCCTTGAAGGAATCCTCTATAAAAGGAAACTTTATGCACTAGTTTCTTGTCGTAAAAGCAACACATCCACCACCTTATAATTTCTGCTTTGCATGGTTGACGTTCCCCTTATTCCAGTCGGATTCAGTCTCAAAGGAACATGTCGACGCAAGATGTTTCTTTCATATGTTCCCCTATTTGTCAATCATCAAAATATTTCTAGATCTAACACATATGTATTTATTTATTTTTTTAATACAAAAATAGAATTTACGGAAAAGCTATTGAGTTCATTCGAACCCACAAACCCCCACTTAACTTCGCCTTTGCTATAATGCATAGTTGTTAACAAGGTATAACAACAGGTAAAGTAACTCGTCCACCACTTGAGCAATAATTAGGCATACTCATGTGAGTTAATAGGAGGTGCAGAATATCCCCATAGTTTCAGTATTGAACTATTTGGTACGTATTTAAAAAAATTTATATCTGATACAATATTTGATAATTTTAATTATAAGAAATACATTGAATACCATACTGAAATACTCTAATTAATACAATTCATACATATAATTATAATACTAGGAAATATATAAAATGGTATTAGTATAAAACTAATTATACTTTAGATGTTAGAACTTTAACTACTCTATCTTGAATTCTTGATTGAAATGTCTATTTTGTGTAATCAAATATTTCTATATGTGTAAGGTATTGTTTTTGAGCATATGAAGAATGATGATGCAGGATGATGTGTCATTTATTGATTGGACTAGAAGTTAGTTAATTAGAATTGGTTATAAGATATTTTCTCCTTTACGGTTAGTTAGGTTGTTAGAACTCTAGTTAATAGTCAGGTTAAGTTAACCATGGTTAGTAGAGTCGGTTATTACTGCTATATAAACATTGTAATTAGTACACTGTAGATTGTAATGTTTGATCTTCTTCTCAATACAATCTGAAATTCTCTCAACAACGGTAAAAGATTTCTTCTACTTGTTTTAGCTTAGAACACGAGTCAATGATCAATTCATAGTGTTTAACATGGTATCAGAGCTACAGTGAGTGAATCTAGGAGTTTCTTTCACAGTGTGGTGGTGAAGAACTGAGAGATTCATCAGTCGTAGTTGTAGATCGCTGAAGTTGATTAGCTATGGCGACTAAGCTAGATCATAATCATCCTCTATTTTTGTCTTCTTCTGATGTAGCTGGAGCTGTCCAGATTGGAATCCAACTTGTAGGATTGGAGAACTACATATTGTGGAGTTGTGCTATGCGACTGTATTCGCTTACAAGGAACAAATCAGGCTTCATTGATGGGCTCATCAAGCGTGAAGACTTCAAAACTGATTCTGAAAAATAGGACTGGGATCGATGCAATGACATTGTGATTTCATGGATTATGAACAATGTAAGTAAGGAGTTGGCTAGCGGCATTCTTTTCTGTTCAAGTGCACACACAATTTGGACTTAATTTGAAGGATAGATTCGATAAAGTAAACATGTCAAAGATCTTTCATTTTCATAAGGTGATCGCTACATTGACTTAAGGAGTCTCCCCTGTATCTGTCTATTACTCCAGGTTGAAGGATCTATGGGATGAATACGATTCCGTCATTCCACCTCCTTCATATGAGTGCTCCAAATCTAAGGACTACACTGAGGGACTAGTAAGGCAGAAACTGTTACAATTTTTTATGGGACTGAATGAAAATTACAGTCAAGCTTGCAGTCAAATTCTGTTGATGAATCGGCCACCAGGTGTAAATCAATGTTATGCCATGATCATTCAGGATGAGCGTCAACGAATGTTATCTTGTGAGCATCCATATGGAAGTGTTCCTGTTGATCCAATAGCCTTGTCTTCCTATAGATTTGGAGATTCAACTAATAGTTCAAGAATTTCTAGCTATTCTAGTGGTAGAGGGTCCTCAGGTGGAAGTTCAGGAGCAAGTTCTTCTAATAGATCAAGGAGGACTCCTTCTGTGTATTGTGATTTTTGCAACATGAGAGGACACTCAAAAGAAGCCTGCTATAAGCTCTTGCAATGCAGCTACTGCAACATGAAAGGTCACACCAAGGAAACTTGCTATAAGTTGATAGGTTATCCTGTTGATTACAAAGGAAAGAGGAAGGTTAATGCAGCATCTGCAATGCCAACACAACTTCAGAACAATACAATGATGCAGCCATACTTCACTTAGGATCAATACAATCAGATCCTCAGGATGCTAAATAAACCTATGATTCAAGAGTCTACTATTAATCTGGGAGAAGGTATTCATGTTTCTAATGTCACTCAAGCAGGTACTTTTTCTAGTACTGTTTCTCCTAATTCTTTGCCTAATAAGCATGCTAAATGGGTAGTAGATAGTGGTGCCACTGACCATATGGTAAATAGTAACTCCCTATTGAATACCGGTCTAATAGTCCCTAATCCAGGCAAAATACAACTTCTAAATGGTGATTCTGCTATGGTAACTCAGTCTAGAAATTGTCAACTAGATGGAGGTGATGTAGTCCATAATGTATTATGTGTGCCAGCATTTCATTTCAATCTCTTGTCTATATCCAAATTGACAAGGGAGTTGAATTGTTGTGCAACCTTCTTTCCTGATTTCTTTATTTTACAGGATCTCTTTAATGGGAAGGTGAAGGAGATTGGTAGAGAGGAAGATGGTTTGTATACAATGAGATCAAGTATTGGACAGGCAGACAACAAGATTCACTCTTTCGCTATTAAAGGCTATAGTGAAGAAGGTTCTCTATGGCATAAAAAAATGGGTCATATACCCATGACATTACTTAGAAAACTTGATGTAGTTAAGAATAGACATGATCTTGTGCTGAATAATTGTGATATATGCCCATTAGCTAGACAAACTAGATCTCATTTTCTATCTAGCAGTAGTAAAGCTTCTCAATGTTTTGATTTGATACACATGGATGTATGGGGCCCATATAAATCTGTTACACATAATAACAAGAAATTTTTTCTTACCTTGGTGGATGATCACTCTAGATGTATGCACTCTTCTTAGGAATTTCTTCCTTATGATTGCAACACAGTTTGGAAAGAAAATAAAGATGTTGAGGTCTGACAATGGTGGTGAGTTTTTTAATACAAAATGCAGAAAATTGTTTGATGATCATGGAGTTATAAACCAAAGTTCTTGTCCCTACACTTCTCAATAAAATGGAGTGGTAGAGAGGAGGCACAGACACATCCTTGAGACTGTTAGGGCTATTAGATTTCAAGGTTCTCTACCTATTATATTTTGGGGTGAATGGGTTTTCGCTGTTGTGTATCTAATCAACAGAGTTCCATCCACAGTTTTGGGAAACAAGTCCACCTATTTCATGTTATATCATGCACATGCTGATCTTTCTCAGATAAGGACTATAGGTTGTTTATGTTATGCCACCAACTTGATCAAGGGGGATAAGTTTGGGGCTAGAGCCATTAAATCAGTTATGATGGGGTATAGTGTAACTCACAAAGGGTACAAACTTTATGACTTGACAACTAAATCTTTCTTTGTGAGTATAGATGTACAGTTTTTGGTGCATATTTTTCCTTTTCAGACTGGTAATCCAAGTGCTGATTTCACAGCTGAGGATGAATTCTTGGTTCTTGACAATTACATTTTCCCCTTAACTGAACCATGTTTGAATTCTACACATTTAGCATATTTGTCTCCACAAGTAGCTATTTCTGATCATGTAATTGATCCTTTGATAGACTCACACATTCCCACTCTAGTAGTTCCTGCAACAATGGTTCCTTCTGTGGAGATTTCATATGATGAGATCCTAAAATGTACTCCCACAACTGAGCATATGAATGATGATGCTGTAGTTTCCACTAGGAGAACCTCAGGCAGACACATTAAACCTCCTATCTGGAAGAAAGAGTTTGTGACTGCTACTAGGTTGCTCATTCTTGTCTATATCCTATTGCTAACAACATCAACTATAGTGGTTTGTCTAGTATATATCAAAGTTATGTGGCTCAGTTCTCAGCAGACATAAAACCAACCTTATATCATCAGGCAATACAGGATCCAAGATAGATACAAGCAATAAAAGATGAAATTCAAGCCCTTGAGGACAATGAGACTTGGGAAGTTGTACCTTTACCAAATGGTAAGAAAGGCATTGACTGTAAATGGGTATACAAAATTAAGTTCATGGCTGATGGACAAGTGGAGAGATTCAAAGTTATACTTGTAGCTAAAGGGTTCAACCAAAGGAAAGGTCTTGACTATCAGGAAACCTTTTCCCCTACTGTGAAGATGGTTACTGTAAGAACTGTGATTTCTCTGGATGTTATTAGAGGTTGGTTCGTTCAAAAAATGGATGTTTACAATGCATTCCTACAAGGTGATTTAAATGAAGAAGTGTATATGTAATTGTCACAGGGTTCTAAAAATGGGACACAAGATCTCAAGGTTTGCAAGTTTCTTAAGTCTCTTTATGGTCTAAAACAGGCTTCAAGGCAGTGGAATGTGAAGCTTACATATGCCCTTGTCACAGTTGGATTTAAACAGAGTCATTTAGACTATTCTTTACTAACCAAAAGGTTATCAGATGGGATTGTGATTGTCGTAATATATGTTGATGACTTATTGATCACAGGTAGTAGCACAACCCTAATAGATGATGGTAAACAAGTTTTGAGAGACAATTTCAAAATTAAGGACCTAGGGGACCTTAGATATTTTCTTAGTATTGAATTTGCTAGACAGGTAACTGGCATTCTCATGAATCAAAGGAAGTTTGCACTTGATCTCATTTCAGATTCAGGTTTGAGTGGTTCTAAGACCATTACTACACCTGTTGAGCTAAATAAAAAGTTGATAACTTGTGAGTTTGACAAACATATTGGTGGCCCTCCTGACCCTGTCCTAGAAGATCCAGGGAAGTATCAAAGACTTGTTGGTAGACTATTATATTTGACTATTACCAGATCGGACATTGCCTCTGTTGTCCAAAGTTTAGGTCAATTCATGCATGCTCCTAAGCAGTCCCACTGGGATGCTGCACTCAGGGTGGTTAAATACATAAATTAAGCTCCAGGTCTTGGAGTTTTATTGTCCTCTTCGAGTTCAGCCTCACTCCAAGGTTTTTGTGATGCTGATTGGGGGTCTTGTATAAACACTAGGAAGTCCATTACTGGATACTTGATTGAGTTTGGGGATTCTTTGATATCTTGGAAATCCAAGAAACAGTCCA
Organism: Solanum commersonii; assembly: GCA_029007595.1. Lineage (NCBI taxonomy): Eukaryota > Viridiplantae > Streptophyta > Magnoliopsida > Solanales > Solanaceae > Solanum > Solanum commersonii. The sequence continues at coordinate 10,428,855 of JAJTWQ010000003.1, read as the reverse complement.
CTATCTCTAGGAGCTCAGCTGAAGCTGAGTACAAAAGTTTAGGCTCAGCTGTTGCTGAAATTGTTTGGCTAATTGGCCTATTCAAAGAACTCAATGTTGAGTTGCACCTCCCAGCTTCTTTGCATTGTGATAGTAAATCTTCCCTTCAGATTGTTACCAACCCTGTCTTTCATGAGAGGACAAAATATATCGATATAGATTGCCATTTCATTCGGAAAAAGGTTAAGAATGGCTTAATCCACACTAAGTACCTAGCTATTGCTGAACAACCTGCTGACATATTAACAAAAGGCCTTGGTCATCTTCAACACACCTATCTACTTTCAAAGCTAAGGATGAAGAACATCTTCATACCACCTAGCTTGAAGGGGGGTATTGAGCATATGGAGAATGATGATGCAGGATGATGTGTCAATTACTGATTGGACTAGAAGTTAGTTAATTAGAATTGGTTAGAAGATATTTTTTTCATTTACGGTTAGTTAGGTTGTTAGAACTCTAGTTAATAGTCAGGTTAAGTTAACTATGGTTAGTAGAGTCGGTTATTACTGCTATATAAACATTGTAATTAGTACACTGCAATTTGTAATGTTTGATCTTTTTCTCAAAACAATCTGAAATTCTCTCAACAATGGTGAAAGATTTCTTCTACTGGTTTTAGTTTAGAACACAAGCCAGTGATCAATTCATAGTGTTTAACAGTATTGACATGATATAATTGAAATGTTTCTTGAAAAGTCAAAGTCGTGATTCTTTATTATATTAATATATGAAAGTTGAAGTCGAACAAACTATAGTTACCGATTTACTAAACCACAAAATAGCAAAAACAAACTTACACCAAATTATTTTATAATGATAATAATATAGTATTCTTACATATCAAAAACCAAAATTGAACAACCGATGTTTTTGATACCATAATGTTAGACCACCAACTTGATAGTTCGAGTGACTTGAGTTTGACAAGAGATTTAATGATGAACATAGCTAGGACCAAGAAGGGTGAGTCATAGTCGCGTAACCGCCCGATAGAGTCAAATTAAAGAGAGTTGACCCCATTACACATACCATACCCCTATGAAATTTCATCCGCTATTTTTCTGCTTGATTTCTTCGCTACTGATACCACTACGGATCACTAGGAGGGAGTGAGGATATTCAGGTTGTTATACCCCATTTTTTAACTCGAGGTCCAAACGGTGTACAACATATTGGTGATTTCCAAATTAATTAACTAACTCAAGAAGTCACCACCTAATTAATTATGGTGAATTAGGACACCTAAATATTTAACTAAGTAATACTAAAATGACTTCATTTAAATGGTATACTTAACTTGCATGATTCTAGGTAAGAGTTCTAATTTATCCTAAAGAGAAGTGGTAAGGCATCCTTTAAGATCCGTAAAAAACAGTTAACCAACCACACTTAGGTTAATTAAATTTAAAAGAAAGATGAGTGCGAAAAGATTTAGTAATGTAATAACCAAGTTGGAAAATATTTTTTTATTTTAAAGCTCTTTTTACAATTTATTAGAATGAAAAAGATTTAAGAAAGAGTAATTTCTTTAGATCAATTTAGACAAATTCATGGCTAAAAAAAAAGGTAATTAAAAAAATAAACATTTGCTCATTAACCGACAAGATGCTCCCTTTAGAAAAAGTTTTAGAAAAATAAGAGTTTTGAACGAAATATTTTTTCTTTGAAAGATATTGCCAAGTTTGAACAAAACTTAATAAATTAGTGAGTTTAAAGTGGTGCAAAAAGAAGTGTTTTAAAAAAGGATTTGCCAAATGAAGTTTATAAAAGGTAAAGCGACTAATAAATGTTTGTTTCTAGCTAAAGATACCCAAACCCAAACATCTATATTATGTTACCTATTTGAGAATTCAAAAATAAAACATATTCAAGTCACATAAGCAAGTATAAAATATAAAGAAAAATAAATAAACAAGTTAATGCTAAAATATAAATAGCCATCAGTGACTCCAAGCGAGGCTCGCTTGTTTTGCTTGCCATTCGGAATAGTAAAAAATGTAGTGAAGACTCCATGTGCGGGTATGAGGATAGCGTCAAGTCTATAAGACTTGAAATTTGCTAGAGTCTTGAATCAAGACTCAATTTTGCTCCAAAGTGTACATGTAAAGAAAGAGAGGGTAAAGAGAATTAGTAAGACAATTAAACCTTACTCGATATCGAATAAACTAGAAATAGAATTAAGTAAATAGCATAACGAAAATACCATCCAAAACATGAAAACATGCAAATGCGGAACAAATCTCAAAGCAAACTACTACGACGCCTTTAAAGCACATAAAATAATACACAACCCCTCATAATTAAGCTACAAACGAACTACTTGTTAAAGACTTGAATTAAAAAGAAAAAACTTATGCCATAAGTTTTCCAGATTTATACATGCTGTAATACTATTACTTAAACTAAAAATAAAACAAAATACATAGACAATACAATTAACAAAAGAGCACAAAACATAAGTTAGTACTTGTATGCAAAAAGTAAGTTGCACAAGAATGCCTACAAACGTAACTCTTAATAAGAGAGCACTTAGTTGCTAACCATTTTTTATATATTTTACAGTCACCTTCCTTAAGCATGCTATACATAGGAAAATATGAACATTGAAACTTTAACATATAAGCACACGAAATAAATCATTTAACTGAGAACGAAACAGCAACAACACAACTCATATAAATCAAACTATGAAACTAAGTCATTAACAAAATATCTAACTCCAAAGCTAAACCATTCTTTAAACTCAAGGTCTAGTTAATGAGGGGAAAACAATTTCTGATCTGTATAAATCTCAAAAGGATACAAACACATTTTTAACAATCAACATATAATAATAGCAAACTAAATAATATTAGTTCTAGTAGAATTTGAGAGAAATTTAAAAACTTATAAGATACAGGGTGCAAAGCTATTGTAGTGTATCCGCGATTAGAGCTTATATTTTAAGAAAAATAATGATATGGTCTGTACCATATTTTGACTAAACAAAACAAATATTATATTCCTTGAACACGTTTTTACATAGGAACGCATACATATATCAAATGATCAGAAACTTGGAGTAAGAATTAATGTAAATGACCTAAAATACAACCATTTCCATGTAATAAATAAATTTATATCTCAAATGAAACCACAAATACAATTATCACATAACTTTGAATACAGTTAAACTAGGCAGGAATTACTCTCTACATATAAATTTGTTAGAGTAACATAACGTTTTCCCACTGAAAGAAAACAGAGGAAAAAGAAGAGAATGTCACCTGCTATAGGGCAGTGAACGGGGCTGTTTCGATCAAATGTCTATATTCGAACAATAACGAACTCAAGCAAGCTTGAAACTTGAGTTTCGGTCGAGATTGAAAGAAGGATGCAAAGGCAATATTTTAGAAAAGAAAATAGTAGTTAAACAATGCTATGGTGCAATGGAAAAGATTCTTAAAAATGAATGCCAAGGCTTCTATGGAGGCTGAAAAATCTTCCCCTTGCTAAAGATATAAGCATGTATTTATAGGTGAAGACTAGGTTTATGATTGAGACTGAAATTTGAATATTTTTTGGCTCCGAGACGCAGGTCAAAGAGAGATTTTAAATCAAAGTTTTGAACTCTGAAGAGTCCATTTTCTCTGTACAAAATCTGATTCTCTTTAAAACAAAGTTTGGCTCTTTTGCGTCCAATGGCTATCTTTGACCAAGAAGAAGATAGATGGCTGGTCACCATGTGAGTTGCCAGCAAGAGACGAAGAGAGAGACGAGTTTTTTTCACAAAAATGGCACGTACTATTCTGATTCTCCATGGTATGCACTTGAATACTTTTCAAAATTAGAAGAGGGAGAAAATCGTATTAGGTGGCTGATGAGTTTAGGATTAGGTTTACTTGAATTTGGTTGAAAAATTTGGGCCAAAAAATGGGCCAACGTGTGCTGGAATGAATGGGTTAGTTTGGTCTGAATATATGGGTTTTTGGGCCAAAATTTGGGCTATTTCGGGACATATATTGATATAAAATAAGGGTTGAAAGCTTGATAAGATTTAAGGCTTTTGGGCCGAATTTCTCAGCCTTTTTCCTATCTTCTTTTAAATTATTTTGGGCTTCTTACTTTATAACAATTTAGAAGCTCGAAACAATGAAATAGAAGAATGGAGGGTCAAAATTGGGTGTCAACACAGGTCTGACCCCTCATCAATAAAATTTCAAAGAAAATGTGGTCTAATCCATTAATTTTTCAGTCATTTTCTCTCGTACTCCTCTCTGAACTTTTCTTGATTACGCCATGTATAATATTCCAACAAATACAAGCATGAGAATGACAGCACTTGCTCATTCTAACCTTGACATTATTTTCTGAAAAAAAAATTATGTACAAAAGATTTTCGATATATAATTGGCTGCATAAAGTCGTCAATTCTCCTTGACATAGTCCACATTAAAATTAGTCCTTCCAAATTTATAAGTAGCTACTCCTATAAAAGTATCATATTTAGTATCAAAAAATCACAACACACACATCACATGGCTCCTAATTATGTGATGATGGTTGGTCTCATAATATTAATTTGCTTTTCACTATCTTTTGGGTATGATGCTATGTTACCAACACACAACAATCTCATAGCCAAACCTAACAGCAAAAAAAGTTGTGGCAATGTCAGCATCCCTTTCTCATTTGGAGTTACCCAAGATTGCATTTTATACAATCAATTCCTTGTCACTTGTGATTACTCCTTTGAACCTCCCCGGCTTCTTTTCTATGACTCCGCTATTCAAATCACAAACATATCTCTCACTGGGCAACTTACAATCTTACAATTCATATCCAAAGATTGTTATAAATCTGGGATAAACACGGAGAATAACACACCATGGATAACATTAACACCATTGCTTGCTGTGAGTAACACTGCGAATAAGTTCATCGCAATTGGCTGTGACACATATGCTATAGTTCAGGGTTATTATTCAAAGTTTGAAAATATGACGACAATGCATTACTCCTACATAACAGGATGTACGTCCATGTGCAATAGTCTTGATGATGCTGATAATAACACATGTTCCGGAGTTGGTTGTTGCAAGACATCCATCCCTAAGGGAGCATGGAATGTTACTATAACACTAAGCAGTTATTATAATCATACTTATGTGAATGATAACCCTAGTTGCAGCTATGCTTTTGTGGTCGAAGATACTAACCCTTATGCTAATTTTTCGAAGAATAACCTTGAAAGTTTACAGAACAAGGATGAGCTTCCACTTGTGCTAGATTGGGTAATTGGTAAAGGAACATGTGAAATAGCTAAGAAAAACTCGACTGCATATGGATGTAAGAGTGAAAACAGTGATTGTTATGATAGTTCAATTGGATATGGATGTTCCTGCATGCAAGGATATGATGGGAATCCATATCTGAAAGATGGCTGTCAAGGTATGCATACGTTTACTTGTTTGGTTGGCAAGTCCAGAATGACTTATGCCAGGATTAATAATTAGTACTCAGATAAGTTATCGCTCCTCTTGGGTGGTGTAGTAATCCCGAGATAACTTATCTTGGGATAAAATAAGTGAATGATAAAAATATCCCTTTAAATTACCCTTTCTATACACACTTTTTTTTTTAATGTTTCACGTTATCATACGTTTGTGCTCTACAAGTCTGCAGATATCGACGAATGTATAGATTGAAAATCAGATTATAGATGTGCCAAAGATGCCATTTGCCAGAATACAGAAGGGAATTATACATGCATATGCCCTCCAGATTTCAGTGGTAATGGTGCAGTATGCAATCGTGACAATCCTCAGAGAATAACTCAAAATATTTATTTTGTTATAGGTACCTCTCTTAACTTCTTTCAAATCGATAACAATTTTATTTTCATGAACTACATACATCGACCTAAAATGTCTAATAAAGTTTAAATATTTTTATACAGGTGCTACAGCAGGGGTTGCTTTTGCGATTATTATTGTTTTTGGTTGGTCATACACTGCATTCCAAAGGAGAAAGATGTCAAAGATGAAGAAGAAGTTTTTCCAGGAAAATGGTGGATTAGTTCTACAGCAGCCACTTACACGGGAAGAGGGATCAAGTCATAATAATACAATAAAGATTTTCACATCGGAAGAGCTAGAAAAGGCAACTAATGGCTTTGACAAAGATAGAGTTGTTGGTCAAGTAGGTTTTGGAACTGTGTACAAAGGATATCTGAAAGATAATTGCATCGTTGCCATCAAAAAATTTAAGGTAATTGATCGCAATCAGATCGAACAATTCATAAATGAAGTCCTTGTCCTTTCCCAAGTCAATCATAGAAATGTGGTTAAGCTCTTAGGTTGTTGCCTCGAGACGGAAGTTCCACTATTGGTGTATGAATTTATCTGCAATGGAACACTTTCTGAACACTTACATGATAAATTGAAGGCATCGAATCTTTCTTTGGATATTCGTCTGAGAGTTGCTGCCGAAACTGCAGGAGTACTTTCCTACTTGCACTCAGCAGCTTACCCTCCTATTATCCATAGAGATATTAAGTCAGTCAACATTCTTCTAGACAAAAGCTACACAGCCAAAGTGTCTGATTTCGGAGCATCCAGGTTGGTTCCTGCTGATCAAACAGAGTTATCTACATTGGTTCAAGGAACTCTAGGATATCTAGATCCTGAATACTTGCAAACAAATCAACTCAATGAAAAAAGTGACGTATACAGTTTTGGAGTAGTGCTTGTAGAGCTCCTAACAGGTAGAAAGGCCCTGTGTTTCGAAAGACCAGCAAAAGAGAGAAGTCTAGCTCAATATTTCATATCTTCAGTGGGGAAGGGTCTTTTGCTCGATAATCTAGACGACAATATAGTTTATGATAAGACAAATGAAGAGAAATTGACAAATGTTGTTATGCTTGCACAGAGGTGCCTAAATGTTAAAGGGGATGAGCGACCTACAATGAAGGAAGTTGCAGCAGAATTGGAAGCTGGGTTGAGATTGAAGTATTCGTGGGCTGAAACTGATCGACATTCAGAGGAAAAAGAGTCCTTACTGCCTGGCACACAAAGATTGAGATTTGGATACGAATATAGTGAACACAGTACAGATGCTGATAGTATAACAATTCATGTAACTTTACCTTTTCCTGGAGGAAGGTGATTGATCATGCATGTTGATTTTTCTCAACAATATAAACTCAGAACGGCCACGGCTTCAACATGAATTTCTTTTTTGTCATGGGCAAGTTAGAAATAAGAACTAAGTTTGATTTAGTTGCATCTCTTTTATTTGTCCAGAGATAGTAAATTTGAGTAACAAATTATGTGCTTATTTATGTATCCTTGTAATAGTTGTCACATTTTGATGTTCTTCTTACACTTAAACATATCCTTCTTACATTGTTTTGTTGCTCAACCCATGTGTTTTGCATGTATCCCTGTAAAAGTCAGTTATTGAATTTTCACTTTCACATTAATAACTATAGAGGTTACAAAAGTGTGGATAACTTATGGGTAGGTTTTTATACAAAAACATTCTTAATCTTATCTCTCCTAACTCAATCGAGTGTCCATATGGAGCGATCCACAACCTAGACAGAAAAATCAACATCCCCATGCATTTCGCTTATAATGGTTTAGATCCAAAAAAAAATAACATGTCGATAACACAAATAATTCAGACGGACAAATATTCCATGCGGCCGGTGAGCATCAAGAGATATACCTTTAAGGTTTTACAAGAGTTTCAGGTAGGAATTCAATCACATACGGAATATAATTTAGTAGTGACATGAGAATCTTATTACTCACAATACCCCATGTATCATTCACTAATTTATTAGTCACTTACTTGATCCCTCGTCCTCTTAAGAAATGAACTCGAGTTCATGTTCAAATTTATATTCACAATTACACTTGTCACCTATATGGTAAGTGGAATAGCCGGCCAATAATGTATACTAAATTATTGATTTTAATTGTCTTAACTTTCTATGTGAATATATCTATTCCAAATCAACTGCTTTCCTAGACGTGCAACGCATCACCAAATCACCCATGGCTATTAGTGGCATGCTATAATAGCAATACCGATCGAAAATCAAGAGATAGTCAAAGGTCAAAGGCTATTTCAATGAAAAGTTAATGTAACTTTTCAGGGTCTCACAAGATAGAAGATATAGGAACCACTCTTCCATTAACTGATTCACAAGTAAGCACACGTGGTATGCTATTCTTACCTTATGGGGAGCCTATGGGTCTAAGAATTAAGGGTGTATTTACTATGAAGAGGAAAATCTTTTTCAATTTTCTTATGTTTGGTTGACTCAAATATTTTGGAAAATCTTTTTCAAATCAACTTAGTTTCTTCAAATTTAAGGAAAATGACTTCCCTTAAAATAGTAGGGAAAACATTTTCCAAAAATATTTTGAACCCCACCCCTCAACTTTCCATCCTAACTTAAGTCTCAGGTATTGATTCTCAATACTAATCCTAGATCTAACTCATGATTCTCAATTCGAGAGCCGACACTTGACCTCAATTCGAGACCCAACTCCATAATTTCGTATTAAGAAGGGGTCAGATCTCAAATTAGAATTAGAGGTTGAATTTTGGGTTAGGTCTCACGTCGGATGTCAAGTCTCGGGTTAGGGTCGAGATCATGGTCGAGTTTTGAGTAGGGTATTCAAGGTCAGGTGTTGGGGTCGGGTTCAAGTATCGTGGTTGGGTTTCGAGGTTGGGTCTCGAAACAGGTGTCTGGGTCAAGTCTTGGGTTGAGGTCGGGTTGGGTCTCAAGTCATGTCTCGGGTCATATTTTGAGTTAGGTGTTGGGGTTGTAGTCAGGTCTCACGATTATGTCTTGGGTCATTTCTCGAGTCAGGTGTTGGGATCATAGTTGGGTCTCAAGTCAGATTCAGGTCTCGGACTAGAGTCTAGTCTAAAGTTAGGGTTGAAGTCGGGTCTCTAGTAAGGTCTTGAGTCAGGCTCGGGGTTGTGTGACGATTCGAATGTCGGGTCAAGGTTTGGGTTAGGTGTCGGGTCAAGGTTTTGTTTGGGTCTTGGTGTCTTGGTTAGGTCTTGGGGGCGAGGTCAAGTCTCGAGTTTGGTGTTAGGGTCAAGGTCGGGGTTGGCTCTCAAGTCAGGGTTAGATCACAAGATTGATCGTTAAGGTCGGGTCTTGAAGTCTGGTGTCACGGTTGGGGTCAGGTCTCAGGGTCATGGTCGAATCTTGGGTCAGGTATTAAGGTTAGGTCTCGGGTCAAGTATCGAGGTCGAGGTAGGGTCTCGGTCGGGTTGTGTTTGATTCTTAATTAGGTCAGGGTTGGGTGTTAGGGTTTGGGTCTCTAGTCAGGGTCAGAGCCAGGTCTTAAGTTGAGGTCAGGTCTGGGTTGGGTCTCAATTCAGGATTGGGGTCGGGTCTTGAGTCAGGTGCTAGGGTTGGGGTCTCAGGTCGGGTGCCGGGGTCAGGGTAAGTTCTTGACTTAGGGTCGGTGTTTTTCTTGAGGTCGGGTATTCGGATCGGGTCTCAATTCAGGTGTCGAGGGCTAGGTTGGATCTTGGGTCGGGGTTAGGGATGGGTCTCGAGTTAAGTGTGGGTGACGAGTCCATAAATTGGACTCATTTAGGGCTATGTTTTGATAGAATTAGTGTCCTTAAATGCATATTTTGTCTCAATACCTGATGAAAACCCTTAAGTTTCAGGTATTTGGAGTATGAGAGAAAGAATGGACACTACTTAGCAAAAAGAAACAAAAGCAGCTGAAAGAACAAAGAAATGAAGATCTGAGAATCGCCGAACCCGTTCGGCAAGTCGCCAAAAGGTCTTATCCTCATTTTTTGTTCCAGTGTGCTGAGCCCTGAAAGAAAGGATCAAATCGGCAGTGAAAGGAGCAGTCGGCGTGTCATCGAGAAGTTTCGCGAAGCAGTACTATGTCGTCCAATAATCCAAAACACGATGATGCTGAAGGATAGAGCAAGATGGCGATGAAACCTACCAAAGGGTGAATTGCCGAGTTGATCGGCAATCTCGACTAATGACGCCAAATGATCCGCTGCAACACAGATTTTTGAAAACTATAAATACTCGTTGAGAGTTGTAGCTTAATATCAGATTTTTAATATATATAATTTTTAATATAGATTTTTGAGTCCTAAGTTGGGAGAGGCTTTTGAAGAACTTGAAGATTCAAAGGGTATCAACTCCAACAATTTGGGTTTGGGTCTCTTGGAATCTTCACTCTTGGCTTGTTTTGAGACTAAAATCTTCAGACCCATTTGAATGCAAACTTATTTTGGTATAAATTTCTCTCTCTTTTACATGTCTAGATAAAACCTCAATTCTTGGGGTGTGATTTTGTGAATATGGGTTAGATTATCTATTAGGTCTTGCTTGCTGATAGTTTATTTGTTGTTTGGATGTGATTTCGTTTAGTAGTTGTATTAGAACTTAATGAAATTGTAGTTGCAAATATGATTTCACCTTTGTGTTTTTTGGCTTACTCGAGAGAGAGGTCGTAAAACTAAGACTACTAAATTAATAGTCGATGAGAGTGGGTCGACATGAGGTTCAGCTCGAGAGAGTGAACCCTAGTCCTTCTCCCACACACTCAGCTCTCGAGAGAGTGAGTAGGCTAAGGAGGAGGTTATTCTTCATGCGACAAGTGGGTGTCCGAGAGGAACCCATTTGATTCGGGATAAGTTGCTCGAGAGAGAATTTGCCCCCACTATAGTCTAGCCTAGTTACAAATATTCAACGGATTTACTATCAAAAGCATGTACCCAATAGTCTAGTTTAACCCATATTTCTATCACATCCCAAGAATCCCCTCTCCTTGATTAGTACTCCTTTTTATTTTTGTTGATTTTGCTCTTTACTTTTACAAACCCCCCATTGATAATTGACACTCGTGTCAAACCCTTTAATTTGTGATGTCTTCATTTGGTAAAGTCTTTAGCTACGGTTAGTTTTAGCACTTTCGTGCTTAACCACTAATTTTCAGGAACCACTACCTTGGGACTCGACCCCAACCCTTGGTTGGGTTACTTTACTATTGTACGATCGTAGACACTTGCATTGGAAGTTGTGTCTTGATTACGCAAACATCAAAATGGCGCCGCTGCTGGTGAGTGATGTTACGTGAAAATTTTTTGTTAAGACGAATTTTACTTTTGATCATCGTAGTTTACTAACTTTATTTTTAGTTTTGTTTTGCTTTGATGTTGTTGATGTAGGCAGATAAAAACCAGTGTAAGAGCCAAGGGAGGTACATACCCCCTCATGAGCGGAAACAGTCTAGAGATAGGGAGAACAATCATGTCGAGGACACACTCCAAATCATTCTCCAAAAGATCACTGAACAAGATTGAATATTGGAAGAGATGAAGGAGAATATTGAAGTGTTGAATCAAACGATTGGCTCCCATTCTAGATCGATCCAGTTGATCAGGACTTGATCAGGACACTTACGAGTTATGTAGTGCCTTCTCTTCACTCAAATGTACTATTGGCGTTACCTAGTAACACTAGGACCAACCCCACCAATGGAGAGTGAGTAAGGACTTGTGTCGTGCCAGAACGTTAACTAAAGTGCTTCTTGGAAGGCAACTCAAGGTTTTAAATGCTTTAGTTTGCTTTTATAAATAATGGTGTGTTAGTGGTGTAGGTTTAAATGCTGAAAGTGTTTGGAAAATGCACATTGGCGAGTAAAATGGTCAATCGATGAATCACCAAAGAGGTCGGCGTGCCCGATGAAGATTGTCATTTGGACCTCACTTTGATTGAAGGTCCTGTAAAACTCAGCGAGCCAAGTGACCACTCGACATCTTACCGAGTGGATCGGCGAGTGCGACTAATGTCGCCGAATGGGCGCGAACTAGACGATTTATAATGGCCAGGAGTCCTAGAATTTGAAATCATTCACTGTCCCTTGCTTTTAATCTTCAAAAACTCACACCAAGGTAGTATTTTCAATATTCTTGCTTTCCATTAGTATTTTAGTTGTTAATTGTTGCTCGGAACTAGGATTTATTTACCGCCTAGCTTTTCAATCGTGTTTCAATCGGCATTTGAGGTTGGTTTTCGAATCTTGGGTTTACATTCAAAAATATTGTACTCATTTGAAATGATCGTATCGTATTGTTGTGTATTGGGCCTCTCTGATAGAATTAGAATGCGTAAATGCCTATTTCAATTTGCAAATCTTTCCCTTACTATTTTGATGGTCAAATGCCCGTAATTTTTTTGCTTTAAATGAATGAATTTGCATTGAGTTGTGCTTGCGTGTCGTTTAGATTGATTGGGTGAAGTCTGAGTAACCAATGTTTGTGCTAAATGATGAAAATTACTAAATGATAGAGCGGGTGACAACACTCTTAAGAGCAAATATCATCAAATGGCTAAATTTGGCAAAACTGGGAAAACTTTGAGTATCCCGGGGTGATGGGTAGTACGGGTCTTGTTTGAATTTCATTAGTGCACGCTTTGATTTTGTTATCGGGGGTTGCGGGGTTGAATTGGAGAAGGTGGATTGAAAATGGGCACGTTGAGCCGTTCGGCGAGCTGGGTCAAGCTCGCCGAACCACTTGGCGGTTCGCCTAATGACCCCATATCTCTTTTAAATTCATGCTTTATGTGTTGTTTGAGTCTGTAACTTTCGATGAGAAGCCTTTAGTCGCCAAAAGTACTCTTGATCGCCCTATGTATGCTCCCTTGAACCTCTGTTGCACTGTAACTTTCGGAGAACAAACCCATGATCGCCAACAGTAGTCGGCGATTCACCGAAAGGGCCTTCCATCGCCGACTTACTATAATTTTTAAGTCAATCCCTTCAGCGAGCCCGACTTAGCTTGCCAAAGAGGTTCGATGAGCCTATCTACAATAGATTTTCTGTGTTTATGTTTGAATTTTCTCCTAATTTGTCCCGATCTCTTACAGATATGGTACACACAAATCTAACCACGCAACCTCAGAAGAAAGCATAAGGCATAACCATAAATTAGGGGGGTCAAATCCTCCAAAAATGAGAGGAGAACAACTCCCACCGGGAGATAAAGGAAAAAGAAAGAAGCATATAGCTAGAAAAGGAATAGCTATTGAAACCCAGGCTAATTTTTTAGAACCAGAAAATGAGCAGCCTCTGATAAACCGAAAGGATGAACTCCGGGACAAATCTCAGTCCATATCCAACAATATTCCCTCAGCTGCCACTCCTCTGGCAACAGACTCCGTGCCAGCACAGACACCTCCAGTAGCCCCTGTACTCCCTATCATTCCTCCTCTTAGACTATTGAACAGACTGAAAAGTGAAGGGGTACGGACCATCATAGAGGAAAAGCTATTATCTATGGAGGGCCTAGAAGGCAAGCATCCTGATGTGATTGACACCCTCTGATACCATGAGTTTGAGCAGTTCATAAGGCCCCGAGGTCCTTACATTCCTTCTTGGGTTAGGGAATTTTACACACCTTATGAGGATTTGGTGCCCAAGAACAAGAAGAAGGCAAGCGAGTTTAGACCGGTAAAGTCGGTCATGGTCAGAGGAAAGGAAGTTGAGTGCCACAACGAGTATATTAACACTGTATTGGGTAGACTGCTGCACTCTGCACTTCCCTACGAAGGGTTGCCTATTGTTCAATCCCTAGATGACCTGAAGGGTTGGCTGACTCCTCTGATTTCTAACACCACCCCAAGATGGATGGATGCAGGGGCACCTATTGAGAAGAGGGACTTGAACATCGCTGCCAGGTTCTGGTTTGGTTTCATTAGCACCACTATCATGCCATCCCATAATGAGTCCATTTTGAGCCATCCTAAGGCAGCTTGACTTGGTTCTATCATGTCCAGGAGGTGCATCGATCTGGAGCTGCTGATTTCACAAGAGATGGCCATGAGGGCCAAGCAGAAGTTGACTTCTCTGTCATTCTCAGTCTTGATCACAGAGTTGTGCCAGCGTGCTGGAGTATCTCGGGAGACTACGAGGATATTGAGGTCACCCCGTCTTCCTCCACTAACATTCGGCGTACTAAGACCGAGTTCACACGAGAGGAGGTTGACAGAAGGAGAGCAGCTCCGGCAGATATTTCTTCGAAAGTTGATGTTGACGCGTTACCATCAGAGGCACCTTCTTTTACTTCGGCCTCTGAGCCTTCAGGTACATCCGTTCCTTCCTCTTCTTCACAGGTCCCAAGTGTTTCTTCCTCCTCTCAGCCTGCCAGGATTACTTAGGCCATGATCCTGAAGATAGGACAACTAGCCTATTCAGCGGATGTGAGAACGACTCGATTAGAGAGATCCATTCCAGGGATGATCGATAGTCCTATCTTGGCTGCACTGACCCCCCTTAAGGACTCTATTGATGATCTGGCTACTAGAGTCACTTCTTGTGAGAGCAGACAGGGGGAGACATCTGAGGTTTAGTCTTTAAAAGTCGAAGTGGAAAATTTGAGGAAGGACGTAGACTATTTGAAGTCTACCGACTTCACCTTATTGATGTTGGGTATAGATGACGAGGATGCTCCTGAGACCTCGGGGATTCCTCCAGCTACTATCGGAGATGTACAGAAGGGTGGCACAACATATAAAGAGTCGGATGCAGAGATCGACGAGGAGCTCATATCAGTACATAAGGAGGAGATGATGGAGAGCCGAGAGCCGAGAGCAGAGCATATTTAGAGATTTGTCAGATCTTGTAGGGATGATTATGCAGCCGGTGATCCAGACATCGCCGAGTGAGACGTCCACAGCAGCCCCTAGTGGATCTGGCACTGCTATTCCCTCTGAGGTGACTCCGGTACTGATGCCCAAGTTTATACTACTACATCAGGCATTGAGGCCCTGACAGATGGAGAGACTGCATAGACAGGATTTTTCTTTACCTCCCTCTCTATCTTACTTTTACTTTTGGATACTTTTATTCGCATTTAAAGACAAATGATCTTTGTTTGTAGTGGGGTGAGGCCCACCTTTGTGTGCTATTGATGTTCGTATTTTGTTTATAGTTGGGTTGTGGGCTATTATTGTGTTATTACACTGCTTTGCGTGGATGTTTGAGCTTATGACTCCTTTTGTTGTAATTGAAAATGATTTTGACCTTTCCAAAAAAAAATTGCAAATTTTTGCCACCTCTTGTGTGCACTTGAATGTGGTTGTTCCTTGGCGAAGTTTTGATCAATATCAACGACTCAAATAGTGCTCATAATTGAACGAACATGAATGTACGGCTACGATGAGGCCAAATGAAGTTGCATAGACAATATGTGAACTCTTTGCATCTCATTATGATTAGTCATGTATCAAATTGATTCTCTTGTAATGACTGTTGCACACTAGCAAAAGTATGGAGTCTTGTTTGACTTTAGTGTCGATGCCTAGTGTGATGAGCTTACTTGTGAACTATACATGATGGATCCTAGAATTTTCCCCGTTAGTCTGGTCGACTAAGTAAAGTGATCTTTTGATATGATCTTAGGCGACTTTGAAGAGTGTGAGCCAATTTGACATATACCTCTTTTGTGACCTATCTTGTGAGTGTGTGAACCTCTCTTGAACACCCCTTGAACCTTACCCTTTTTTTGGAAGAAACTTGATGAACACTAGACCTCTCTTAATCCACTACCTATAATCCTCTTGATTTGTGGTTGATTGAATAGCCAACTTAGGCCAAAAGCCTAAGTTGGGGGTGTGGTGAAAAGAAAAGGGAAAGTCAAGAAGTGCAAGGAAAGTCTCCTTTAACCCATGGTATTGAGAAAAATGGAACCCCTCCATATTAATTAAAAAAAAAGAGAAAGGAAAAGAAAAAGAATGAAAAAGTTGAGGAATAAAGTGTGAAAATATAAAGAAAATAGGGTTTCCAAAAATCTATGAGAAGACTTATGAGCACTAGTAAAAATGATGAAGGAAGAGGTAAATAAGTGTTGAGAATACCACATTTCACGAGGATGAAATTCACTAAGCCTAAATGACCATACCTTTGCACTCAGCCCCATTACAAGCCTTGAAAAAATCTTTGTGATCTTGAGTGAGCTGAAACAAATGTTGATCGGCAAATACGCGCAAACCTATGGGTGAAAGTATGCATCGTGTTCATCTTTGTGAGTGTGAGCGTTGCATTTGATTACGAAGCTTTAAATTGTAAGTCATTGTGTGTGAATATGGAATCATTCCTTGTGTAAGGTCATTTGAACACTTTGGTTGAGCTTGAACTTGCATTTGAAGCAAGTATTGTGAGCATGAGATTCTTTGATATTGGTAAGTCACAACTTAAATCTTTGAGTGCACATTTGATCTTTGCATAAGTAAATTGAATCTTGTTGTGTGCATTCATGATTGAATCTTGTGTAGCACTATTCGAGACACCCTTTTTTGAACGGCTGAACTTGAGTTTGCTTGAGGACAAGCAAAAGTTTAAGTTGGGGATGTTGAAATTGGACTCATTTAGGGCTATGTTTTGATAGAATTAGTGTCCTGAAATGCATATTTTGTCTCAATATCTGATGAAAACCCTTAAGTTTCAGGTATTTGGAGTTTGAGGGAAAGCATGGACACAACTTAGCAAAAAGGAACAAAAACAGCTGAAAGAACGAAGAAATGAAGATCTAAGAATCACCAAACCCGTTTGGCGAGTCTCCGAAAGGTCATATCCTCGTTTTTTGTTCCAGTGTGCTGAGCCCTAAAAGAAAGGATCAAATCGGCAGTGAAAAGGAGCCGTCGGTGTGCCGCCGAGCAGTTCCGCAAAGCAGTACTATGTCTCCCAATGATCCAAAACACGATGATGGTGAAGGATAGAGCAAGACGACGATGAAACCTACCAAAGGGCGGATCGCTGAGTTGATCTATGATCTCGACTAACGATGCCAAATGATCCGTTGCAACACAGATTTTTAAAAACTATAAATACTCGTTGAGAGTTGTAGCTTAATATCAAATTTCTAATATATAATTTTTAACAAAGATTTTTGAGTTCTAAGTTGGGAGAGGGTTTTGACGAACTTGAAGATTCAAAGGGTTTCAACTTCAACAATTTAGGTTTGGGTCTTTTGGAATCCTCATTCTTGGCTTGTTTTGAGACTAAAATCTTCATACCCATTTGAGTGCAAACTCATTTTGGTATAAATTTCTCTCTCTTTTACATGTCTAGATAAAACCCCAATTCTTGGGGTGTGATTTTGTGAATATGGGTTAGATTATTTGTTGGGTCTTGCTTGCTGATAGTTTATTTATTGTTTGGATATGATTTCGTTTAGTAGATGTGCTGGAACTTAATGAAATTGTAGTTGCAAATACAATTTCACCTTTATGTTTTCGGCTTGCTCGAGAGAGAGGTCGTAAAACTAAGACTACTAAATTGATGGCCAGTGGGAGTAGGTCGACATGAGGTTCAGCTTGAGAGAGTGAACCCTAGTCCTTCTCCCACACACTCAGCTCAAGAGAATGAGTGGGCTAAGGCGGAGGTTGTTCTTCATATAGCAAGTGGGTGTTCGAGAGGAACCCATTTGATTCAGGGTAAGTTACTCGAGAGAGAATTTACCCCCGCTATAGTCTAGCCTAGTCACAAATATTCAACGGATTTACTATCAAAAGCATGTACCCAATAGTCTAGTCTAACCCGTATTCCTATCACATCCTAAGAATCCCCTCTCCTTGATTAGCACTCATTTTATTTTTGTTGATTTTGCTCTTTACTTGCTTACCAACCCCCCATTGATAATTGACACTCGTGTCAAACCCTTTAATTTGTCATATCTTCATTTAATAAAGTCTTTAGCTACGGTTAGTTTTAGCACTTTCGCGCATAGCCACTAATTTTCAGGAACCACTCCCTTGGGACTTGATCCCAACCCTTGGTTGGGTTACTTTACTATTATACGATCATAGATACTTGCATTGGAAGTTGTGTCTTGATTATGCAAACATCTTCGGATCATAGTAGGGTCTTTGGGCGGCATGTTCGGTTCTTGGGTTAGGTATGGGTCTCTGGTCGGGTGTTAGGGTCGGGGTCGAGTCTCAGATCTCGGGTCAGGGTCAGGGTCAAATCCCAAATTGGAGTCGAGGATCAGGTCTTTAGTCGAATGTCGAGGTTGGATTCTTTTTCAAAAGTTGGACCTTGTGTCGGATGTTGGGTTCAGGAGTTAGGGTTTGGGTCGAGGTCGGGTCTCGAGTCAAGTTGAGGTTCGGGTGTCGAGATCATATTCCTTTTCGAATGTCGGGTCTCTAGTGGGGTTAGGTCCTGGGTTTGGTCTTGGAATCTTGTCCATATTCGGGTTGTGGTCAAGATCTGGGTTTTGTACAAATATCTGCTCCCGTGTCGGGAGTAGGGATCAGGTTCCGAATCGAGTATCGGGGTAAGGTGTCAGATCGATTATCGGAATTGATTTTCAGGTTAGAAACTATTTTCTCAAAAAAGAAATCTACTCTCTTGCCAAAAGTAAAAGATATTTTTAAAATAATGTTTTTCGTTCAGCAATCATACGGTAGAAAATATTTTTTCAGAAAATATTTTACACTCACCAACCAAACATGAGATAATAAGTTAGAAACCAACTTATTTTCCAAGAAATCATTTTCTAGGAAAGCATTTGCTTTCCTACCAAAATAACCAAACACACCCTAAATGTCGCTCGGATTGGAAAGACATCAGTGATAGCGCCACCCTTGTTGTACATCTCCGTAGCAACTGCTGCATTCTCACACCACTCTTGCTCAACAAGTGATGGAACAAAATCTCACTGAAAATCCATTTGTACCTGAAAATCACAAATAACTTGACATATTCTCAAATATATTTAATTAAACCAAAATTCATGATTAAAGAACTAAGAATTTGTGAAGAAATGATAGAAAATATTGATATTTTTATCCAATTAACATTATTAAGAACAACTAATTTCTGACATGTTGTTATTCTGAGAACAAGTAATTGACCGATGGTGAAATAACAAATTGTTTAAACCAAGTAACTGATGACTGCACAATATATTGAGAATAAGTAATTAATGACTTATTATTATGTTAAGAACAAGTAATTTGTGACATATTATTATGTAGAAAACAAGTAATTGTTGACATAACATATTGTCAAGAACAAGTAATTGATGACTTCTTATTACTTTAAGAACAAGCAATTGATAACTTATTATTATTATTATTACAAACAAGTAGATTGTGTTATTTTTATTTGGTTGAGAACAAGTGATTGGTGACATAATTGTTTGCTAAGAACAAGTAATTGATGATTCAATAATATGTTGAGAACAATTAATTGATGACTTTCTATTATGCTAAGAGAGACACAAGTAAATTAAATAATTTGTAACTTATTATTATGTTAAGAGAAGTCAATTGTATCATGTTATTATGTTGAGAACAAGTACATAGTGACATAACTTATTGTTAAAAATAACTAATTGATGACTTAACAATATGTTGAGAAAAAATAATTGACGACTTATTATTACATTAAGAATAAGTAATTTGTGACATACAATTATTTTAAGAACATCGCTTTCCTATAATTTTTGTTGTGCCACCAATAGTTCATAATTCAATTAGTAAAGGAAATGATTTAGGGGTTAAAGTTAGTTCCTACGTTCCAACTCTTGTAACCTGAATTATCTCAGCGAATTTGGGACAAACCCTGCGTATTACATCATACATATTCTAACGTTGACATTATTTTCAGGAAAAAATAATACTCTCTGACCTTTTCTTGATTAAATCCTATATAATATTCCAACTAATACAAAGCCTGAGAATAACAGCCGTAAAAGGGTCATATTTGCTCTTGTATTCTTAGAAAAGGGTCATATTTACCGTTCGTCATACTTTTTTTAATATATTCGTCTATACCATCCAACTTTGGACACATATTTGTCTTTGTACAGTTAAGTATCATGTCACCATTTCTATTAATCTACATGGTGCCTACATGGCTCCATGTGTATATATTTTTATTATAATTGAAAATTTACTTTCTAATCAGTAATAAATCCAACCCATTTAGTAAAGTCCGACCCTAACCTTCACAACCCGTTGGTCCTAATTTCAATACCCATCATCTTGCATCACATTAGATAGAACACTTCATACGGAGAGAAAGAAGAGTCATTCATTTCTTGATTGAGAGAGAAGATCTAACAAAAGATAAGATTATTATCCTTAAATCATCTCTTTACCCTTTCTATATAATGTGATGCAAGATGATGGGTATTGAAATTATGGCTAATGGGTCGTGAAGGTTAGGATCGGATTCGGGCTAATGGGTCGTGAAGGTTAGGCTGATAAAAATGGTGACATGATACTTAACTGTACAATGGGAAATATGTGTCAAAAGTTGGAAGGTGAGGGCAAATATATTAAAAAAGTATGAAGAGGGGTAAATATAATCTTTTTCTAAGAGTACAAGGGCAAATATGACCCTTTTCCGAAAGAACAACGCTTTCTCATTCAAACGTTGACATAATTTTCAGGAAAAAACATTTATGTATCAAAAGATTCTGGTGACATGATTGGCATTAAAATTCTAACGTAGTTGACCCTCTATTCCAATGAAATTAATTACTCACTTCCAAATTTATAAGTAGCAATAAAAGGATGATTAATGGGATAAAAAAATCACAACTAACACTTAACATGCTCCTAATTATGTGATGATGGTTGGTCTTATAGCGATGCTATGTTACCAAGAAGACATAGCATTCCCATAGCCAAACCTAACTGCAATGAAAGTTGTGGCAATGTCAAGATTGCATTCAACTCTCTTGGGCCCTTAAGCTCCTCTTTGGAACAATTTAGGTAAGCATAATAATTTTGGCTTAATTATGTATAGTAAATTTATGAGCTGCACTAGAGTGTAATTATCTGTAAAAAAAAAACAGAAGTTGTTGAGAGCTAAGTTTTCAATTTTACTCATCCTTACAACACATTCCAAATAAGTGTGAGAGTGTAGTCACTTTCTTAATACACCCCAAGTTAAGGGTGGATTAAAATTTATTATAACATCTTAATTAATACCTCAAAATTAACCCCCCCCCCCCCCCCCCCCGCTCCACCATTTACTTCTCTCTTTTTTTAGTAATGATATTCATAATATAGTTTGTGAAGAGACAAATGAAGGGAAATTAAAAAATGTTGTTATGCTTGCACATAGGTGCTTAAATGTTAAAGGGGATGAGCGACTTACAATGAAGGAAGTTGCAGCAGAATTGGAAGGTGGATCGAGATTGAAGCACTTGTACGTGGGATTTGGATATGAAGACACTGAACACACAGTATCCATGTTGATAGTATAAAAAACCATATAACTTTACCATTTAAACCCAGACAGACAAATTGAAATGGAGGGAGTATATGTAAACATAAACAGAAACATCACAATTAGAGAGCAAAAGAACAATAAGAACAACATCATTAGTAATTAATTGTTCAGCTCTTCCTCCACGTCCATTCAAACATTTGAATGGATGTGGAGGAAGAGCTGAGCAATTAATTATTAATGTTGTTGTTATTAGTATTCTTTTGTTCTCTACTTATGATTGTGTGGTTATGTATGCATATACTGTTATGCAATCTGTATTCTAAACCAATACTACTGATAACAAAACTTTGAAGAAACAGTAAATTCCAATGTTTAAATCACGTAGGAAGAACAAAAATTAATTAACAAAAACTAATGACTTCAAAGCATACCAGAATCTGTAACACCCATATGAAACAGAAAGGAAAGAGAATCGAGCCCATTGAATGCACAGTGTCCCATTAAGAAAATTATTCCCCTCTAGTATCCGAGGTTTGAATTGGAATATATCCTCCCAGGATAGGAAGATTCCATTCACCAGTGTACTGATACCCAAAACAATGGTGTCAACAAGCCACTCAACGACAGTAAAGTACACGAATAATGAATTTGTGCAGCAAAAGAAGAAGTTCAAAAAATTCGTAAGTAAAAAGTTTGAGGATTCACAGGTATTTATAGCCAAGAAGCACTGGTTCCGCAAAGGTTGCAACCTTTCAGAAACCACACAACCATTCATGAAAGCTTGCAACCTTTCAAACGGTCATGGTTGTTCCTGAAAGTTACAACCTTTCAGAACAGTCATCTCCAACGGTGGGAAATTTAAATAATTAAAATGTTTTGTCCATTTAATTTAATTTAATGAATAATTAACAATAGATCATTTTCCAAAGCCAACGACGAAGTCGAAGCCGAGTCGAGCGAGCAACAACGGCGACACTAGGGGGTCTCTCTTTCCAACCCTTTTAACAACTAGTAGAAGTGTCTCTCTATTTAATTTAAACATTTTAACTTTCATTTCCACCACCAATGAGGGAGAAATGCCTTTTACTAAAGCATAAAAGAATCTTTTCAAATTCCTCTTTCATCTTCCCTCCATTTCCCATTAATTCTTGCTATATACCCAACAATCCCCCACATGAATGGGGAATGGCATAAAGGAAAGCACGAACGAGTGTGTACTTTGTAAGAAAGGATCAATTGCATATGGATAAGTAGGTTTCTCATTGAACTTTTTGTAGTGAACATATGTCAGATATACTCGGTCAATTGGTAGATATGATATCTTTGAACCGTCGAGCTTTGATATATACCTAGACATCCATATGTCACACAATTAACCCTTTATTTTTTATGGTTCTTACGGTTGTGTTCATTTCAGCCACGAACACCTCCTGCTTTCATGAGTGTATAGAGAATAGGGTTTTTACAGTAATTATCTTTGAAGCGGCTTACACTTTACACTCACGTAGGTGATTTCTAACCATGTCATCGCATAGATACACTATTTGGTCAAATCTATCAAACTTAGAAAATCATTAAAAAATTTAAGCTTTACTAACTCATTAACAAGCCTTAATGTTTTAACCTTGTTCCTGAACAGTGTCTTCATCGTGAGAATGGATTGAGTTTATTGACAATGTTGAACTGTCAGTCACAACTTTATTTTTCTCCTTGAACCTAGCTCTTAGAATCTCCAGTCTACTAGGTAGAGTTACCGCCATGATGACTTGTCCTAAACCGTAAATCTATTCCCTTAGATAATCTTTCAACTGCCTCTCTCACTATGCCTTTCGTTAGGGGATCTGATACATTATCTCTTGACTTTACATAATCAATCGTGATAATTCCACTAGAGAGTAGTTGTCTTACAATTTTATGTCTCCATCGTATATGACGAGATTTCCCATTGTACATGATGCTCCCTGTCCTTTCTATTGTTGCTTTACTATCACACTGTATCCACATAGGTTCCACAGGTTTGGGCTAGAATGGAATGTCCTCTAAGAAATTTTGGAGTCATTCAACTTCTTCATTGGTCTTATCTAAGGCAATAAATTCAGATTCCATTGTAGAGCGAGCGATACATGTCTATTTGAATGATTTTCAAGAGACTTCTCCTCCATCAAGTGTAAACACAACCACTTGTGGATTTTACTTCATTTGACCCGGTAATCCAATTTACATCACTATATCTTTCAATCACAGCAGGATATTTATTATAATGCAAGGCATAGTGTTATGTATATTTTAGATACCCCAACACACGTTTTATTGCCATCCAATGAGTTTGATTAGGATTACTGGTGAACCGACTTAGCTTTCTAATAGCACATGTTATAGATGGTCGTGTACAATCTATAATATACATCAAACTTCCCAACACTCTGGCATAGTCCAATTGAGAGTCACTTTCACCTTCATTCTTTTGAAATATAAAGCTTATATTTCAACTGAGCATTCACATGTATTTATAGCCAAGAAGCACTGGTTCAACATAGGTTGCAACCTTTCAAAAACCACACGACCATTCATGAAAGTTTACAACATTTCAAACACATATGGTTGTTCTTGAAAGTTACAACCTTTCAGAACAGTCATCTCCAATGGTGGGAAATTAAAATAATTAAAACGTTTTGGCCATTTAATTTAATTTTGATAAATAATTAACAATAGATCATTTTCCAAAGTCGAAGCCGAGCCAAGCCAGCGACAACGACGACGACGCGAGGGGGTCTATCTTTCCAACCCTTTTAACAACTAGTAGAAGTGTCTCTCTATTTAAACACTTTAAATTTCCTTTCCACCACCAATGAGGGAGAAATATATTTTGCTAAATCATAAGAGAGTCTTTTCGAATTTCTCTTTTCATCTTCCCTCCATTTCCCATTAATTCTTGTTATATACCCAACAATCCCCCAGATGAATGGGGGAATGGTTATAACATAAAGGAATGCATGGACAAATGTGTACTTTGCAATCAAGGATCAATTGCATCTGGATAAGTAGGTTTCCGATTGAACTTTCCGTAGTGAACATATGTCGGATATACTCGGTCAATCAATAGATGTGATATCTTTGAACCGTCAAACTTTGGTTAGACAACCATATATCACACAATTAACCCTTTATTGTTTATGGTTCTTACAGTTGTGTTCGTTTCAGCCATGAACTCCTTATGGTTTCATGAGTGTATAGAGAATAAACTTTTTACAATAATTCTCTTTGAAGCGGCTTACACTTCACACTCACATAGGTGATTTCTAACTATGTCATCACATAGATACACTATTTGGTCAAATCTGTCAAACTTAACAAATCATTAAAAACTCTAAGCTTTATTAATTCATTAACAAGCCTTAATGTTTTAACCTTGTTCCTGAACATTGTCTTCATCATGAGAATGGATTGAGTTTATTGACAATGTTGAACCGTCACTCACAACTTTACTTTTCTCCTTGAACCTAGCTCCTGGGATCTCCAGTCTACTAGGTAGAGTTATCGGCATGATGACTTGTCCTAAGCCATAAACTCATTCCCTTAGATGATCTTTCAACTTCCTCTCTCACTAGGCTTTTCGTTAGTGAGTTTGACACATTATCTCTTGACTTCACATAATCAATTATGATAATTCCACTAGAGAGCAGTTGTCTTATGGTATTATGTCTCTATCGTATATGATGAGATTTCCCGTTGTACATGATGCTCTATGTCCTACCTATTGTTGCTTGACTATCACAATGTATGCATATAGGTCCCCCAGGTTTGGGCCAGAATGAAATGTCCTCTAAGAAATTTCTGAGTCATTCAGCTTCTTCACCAGCCTTATCTAAGGCAATGAATTCAAATTCCATTGTAGAGCGAGTGATACATGTCGGTTTGGACGATTTCAAGAGACTTCTCCTCCACCAAGTGTAAACACATAACCACTTGTGGACGTGATGGTACTCTTCTTATCCCATCAAGACAAGTCAGCCTAAAACCCAACCATGATGATAAAGTGCGGAAATAAAATTAAATTAAAGGTTCAATAACAATCAGTAATGTGGATAATATGTCAACTTAACTAAATCCCTAAAATCTGGTTGTCATGTACACAAGCCTCTAATGTATTATAATGGATTTGAAAGAAAAACACAAGTCTCAAATGATATTATCTCTAAAGCAGAACAAAATCATAAAATAGGAGTAAGAGGGTCCGTTGAGATAACAAACAGTTACTTAACAAATCTTCTTAAGAAGCCTCGAAAAATAAAAGAATAGAAAGTATCACGAAGATCTAGGCTCGTAACTTACAAAAATGTAGAAGAAAGGCGTGAGTACCAAACCACATGGTACTCAGCAAGTAAACTTCTAAACACAAGCTAAGGGAAAAGAATGCGGGTACTCCTTACACCCTAACCGAACCTCCACAACTACAACCTACATAAAACCAGCCCAACCTAACAGTTCACAATTTACATAGCACACAACTTAACAACAACACTCTAACAATTACATATCCGCAACAACAAACTCATTATTCATCAATCGTAAGTTCTACAGAAAGGCACTCACAATATCAGCAAAACACAATATCAAGTTCACTAATGATAAAGATGTGCAATGCAATGGAATGCAATATCAGGTATAGTGATGCATGTCTAACCTAATGATACACACCCACTGTCTCTTAGTCCAAACCCATAGGGGACATATCTGTCCATGCATTCATTGCAGCGTGTGACACGATCCTCGATAATAAAATTCATTGCGGCGTGCGACACATCCCTCGATAATAGAATCCATCGCAGCGTGTGACACATCCCTCAAAATATAGTATCCGTCGCGGCGCGCGACACGTCACTCAAAATGGTACATCCTCTTTAATTTATTATTTTTCCTCAATTCACATAGCACTTGTCACAACCATGTCTCAAAACCAATGCAAATGACATGTTTACACAAATAATGAGGAGATGTCCATTTCCATAACAATACACAATTCACAATAATACAATCATGATACAACTTCAACACTGAATCAATAAGTCTTTCAAACCATTCTCAACACATCACACACCAATAAGTAATCACATTGCCTTTTATTACCCCTTTTTCATCATTATAATGATTCAATATGGACAAATCAACCCATCACCAAGTTCCATTACGCCTAAACACATATCACAAGAAAATACACGATTCTATACACTTAACAAGGGTTAAGAAATCCACTTTCCTCAAATAGTTGAGCAATTACATCGGGACTTGAGTCTTCCCCTTTCATAAAGCTTCAAAGTGCTTCCAATCTATCAAATATATAATCCTCATAAGAATACGAATGTAGTGACGCTCATATTACTATAGTTAGTGTCGGCTTGAAAACTCGAGTCCAAAAGTCATTCTAAGCCACCAAATCCACTTTCCTCAAATAGTTGAGCAATTACTTCGGGACTTGAGTCTTCCCCTTTCATAAAGCTTCAAAGTGCTTCCAATCTATCAAATATATAATTCTCATAAGAATATGAATGTAGTGACGCTCATATTACTATAGTTAGTGTCAGCTTGAAAATTCGGGTCCAAAAGTCATTCTAAGCCACCAAATTTGAATCAGAAATTTTCTTTTAGATTATTTTCACACATGATAAAACAAACTCGCATGCAAAATTTCAGCTAAAATGGATCGTTATTCGATCCCTAAATCAAGATTTTTTTCTAAGAACCCTAGGGCTATTGTTTCTTAATTCAGCCCAAATTCTACACGTTTATACCCTAAAAATCTATTCATAATCACATAAAAGTTTAATGAAAAGGATAAGAATCATTACCTTAACACTTTGGGATGAAAATCTCATTTTTTTCTCCTCCCTTTTCCTATTCCTTTCTCCCTTACTTTTCTTTTCTTCTACAGTGCATTTTATTCTCTATTCGTTCTGGTTTTTGTCCCCCTCTGTTTCGTCAGTGTAGCTAACTTTCAACAATGCAGAGCTTTGCCCTTATTTCTTTTATTTATTTATTTATTTGTCCTTTTTTTTATTTTCTCATTTTGGGTATTTGTCCTTTTCTTTTATTTTACGTTTTTTCTATTATTATTATTAGCAACAAAATAATCTTATATCAAATCTGAAAATCATGTCACTCATTCTTATAAGTCAAATTATTTACAAAAACTACTAAAAAGGTTAATATAAAAATAATTGTTGAAATTCATAAAATGACTAAGAGGGTCGTTACATTAACACTCAGTATCCACCTCGCGGTTAATACTATCTCTAGTCAGTTGTATTCGAGTTATTGAGTTCTCGTATTTCTTAGGACAACACCTATATTTCCTTTCAGTCATTTACTAAATTTAAGTTCAGACAATTAGAGTTAGCTAGGGGTTTTCCCAACCAACTCATATTAGTAGAGACTTTCATACAAGTCAGTTTAGATTCAACTATGTGTACTCAGATATTCGTCTATTCATATTACTAGACTATTTCACTTCAGTTTCACATTCAGTTAACTTTTATTGCTATTTTATATTTATCTTAGTGTTGTGTCAGACCACGTGATTAGCTTGGGGTCACTTGTGGATCTAAGCATCAAGTCACGATTAGGGGTAGTTTCAATTCGTGACAAACTTGATATCAGAGCCAGATCTAAGTGTCTTAGGGTGTCTAAAAGCTACATTAATTAGAGTTGTGTTCATGGGTGTGAAGCGCGTCACATCTATGAATGAGTGGTTATTTTCTACTATATATGGTTATTTAAATTAGACCTAAGTAAAATCATGCACCGAAACTCCATCGGTAAGGAAGCTTTCAAATCAACTTTGTACTGGACGATTCTTATGACCTTAATTCACCTCCAAAACACTTCTTACATTTAGGAATTGATCTTAACACTTATATATGCACATTTAAGAATCACCCAATGCGGGCCTATAAGCATACACATAAAGGTTTAGATCTTAGCTTAGAAATTTTTAGGATGTTACAACAGGCCTATAGCTTGTCCCACATTTCTATACAAAATTATAACAAAATTTTTTTAGCAATGTATACAAAATTATAACAAAAATTCTATCAGCAATGATGCAAAAAGTTATAGCTAGTGTGATTATTGTTGTTCAGTCATGGTTCATTCATGGGAGGAAAATTGTGGACAACATAATTCTTGTACATGAATTGGTCAGGGCATACACCAAGAGTGATTATCAAAATGTACTTATAGAAAGCATTAGAAATTGTATTAGCTAATTTGATCAGTCTTGAGTGTGTCTGAGATTTGATTAGTATAGCAACTGTGTGAGTCGTACTGATTTGTAAACGATCCTTGGTAGTTAATATAATCGTTAGTTACCAAAAAAAATTGAAAAAACAATGTCATCAATTAAGAGTTAGGTCTAAAAATGTTTTTGCCGTCAAAAATTTGGTCTAAGAATCCCCCGTATTGTTACTTAAAGGGTCAAAATGCACTATTTCAAATAAATATATTATTTTTTTCTTTTTTTAATAATAATATTTTTATTAGCAAATGGTTATCCTACATCAATTCAAAAAAGATTAAAAATAAAACTATTTCTATTTTATTATGAATTCTTCTATTGTTATCTAAATTAAAATTAATGATGGGTTAATATAATTAATATTTTTTATTAGGAATAGTATGTGTTTAAAAAGGAAAAAAAAATATTCAAAAAAGAGCATCGTTTACCCATTTATTAATAATATGGGCATTTTAGAACCAAATAATTAGTTATGGGGGCATTTTTGGACCAAATTATTAACAGCAATCACATTTTAGACCAAACTATTAATAGGATTTTTTTTGCTCAATTTTACATAATTAAAGGACGTTTTTTTTTAATCATTTTCCGTTATTATTATTATTATTATTATTATTATTATTATTATTGTCATTATCATTATTTTGAAAATGAAGGTGCATTGGATTTATTCAAATTCAGAATCTAATGTTCCATCAAGAGAGAAAGAAAAGACTTATCAAGCCATTTAGTTACTTGAAAATGGAATTGGGTCAAAGTTTTGTTCAGTGCTGGCAACTCACCCAATATTAGCTTTATTTTGTTTTAATTAGAGACTATACTTTATTATAGTTAATATAGGACTCTGATAATAATAAAGAAGATTCCTTGTACCTGCACAAGAAACAAATACTAAAGCAGAAATAGAAATTCAGACTTACCATAAAATGATCTGAGAATCTAACTATCTCATAGCTAGACTATCATGCCAATGAAGTATCATTTCACAATCATACAAAAGAAAATGCCACTAATATAATTAACTCAACAAGAGTTCTTCCGCTGTTTAAATTTTTATTTATTTGCTTCCATATATTGTAAACCTATCATTTGTATATCCAAATAAGCATTTCTAGAAGTGTATTGTATTCTTTATTATTGGATGATTATTACATTTTGTTTTATACTATATCGTATTGCATTGTATTATATTGTATCATACTATCTTATTTTAATTAATACAACATTTGAATAGATTGTATTACTCTTTGTTGTTACATAATGTCACATATCAACAATTTGAATGATAAACCTACAAAAAAAGTATGGTACCGGATAGAGCTACGGCAAAAAATAAAATATGATTATTAAATAATAAGTCAAGACTAAATAAGAAGAAAATATTAAGGTAATGATTCTCAATTCAAATAGGCAAAGATTAATCACTACCAAATCAATTGATACATGGATAGTATTTGGTCTAGGCTACATTCGATACTTTCTCGAATATCAAACGTATGTCCCTTGGAATCTCTCGAACTCCAAGACCCTTTCCAATAAAATGCCAAACATTGCTTGAGTATATAGACTATCCCTAGCTCATATCATTAAATGAGAATTACTCGGATTATCCCACCCCCGGCTCAAAATCATGGAGTAATTTCAACAAGTCCTCACTATTGAGCCTTACCCTACTTCATTTGCTTTCTCAAGTCAAAACGGTGTTAGAGAGCTCAATTAATGTTTGCAACCACTTATTTTTAATTAAAACTTCAAGACAATAATAGATCCATGCCATACAATCAACTTTAGAACCGATTAATCATACCCATTTGGGGTTTTACATCTCTCTTAGCTATAGATTTAGTTGCTCATAAAAAAATAAAATAGAGACAATACCCATATAGGAAATTTCCATTTTAAGCTAATATGGTTAACAAGATCTGAATTCCAAGTTTAGAGTGATAGAAATTTATTACTCTACAAGTTAAAGAAATTATTCACTACTCTCTTTGAAAATTTCCAATAATGGTTCTCTCCCTAATTGGGAAGAAGATAACGGTACATAACTACATAAATTCTCATTCTATCCTTGGAACCTTTCAAAGAAAGCACTAAGTTATACAATTATATTTTTGCCCTTCAACTTTTATCTTTGCACCTGTGCGGGACCGGTGTAACGCCGATCCACGATTGTAGAGAGTTAGTTGTTTTATCGCTTCAACCTCCAGTTCTCAGTAGAACATCCGCACTGGGATCGACTAGCTGCCGATGCAAGCATTGTATCACGCCAATTGAAGCATCGGTATTGAGGCAACTTTGCTTCTGTCAACCCAGCATTTAGTTGGCAAGATGCCTATTGGTTCCTGCGGGACACTAGTTCCTTCGTCGATGGGCATCAGTGACTTTAAACTTCAAATCCACCAAAATTGTTTTTCCAAATACTGTCTGCATACAAGAGAACTAGGACCTAAAATTTCCTTATTTATCATTAAAACAGAATAATAATTTTGGGAAAATGCATAAGTACCCCCACCCCCCAGCCTATGCCCAAAATCCCTGAGACACTCCTAACCTTTACTAAGGTCCTATTACCCCCCCCCCCCCCAAAACTTATTTTTAAATTAATTTTCTACCCCTTTTCGACCTATGTGACACTATCCTTGAAAAAATTGTCAACACGCTGGGCCCACAAGATAGTGCCATGTAGGCCGAAAAGGAGTAGAAAATTATATATAAAATAAGTTCGGGGGGGGGGGGTAATAGGACCTTAGTAAAGGTTAGGTATGTCTCAGGGATTTTGGGCATAGGCTGGGGGGGGGGGTACTTATGCATTTTCCCTAATAATTTATGAATTTGAGCCCAACAAGTCAGTAAAATACGAACTCGTCAAACTCCCAAACTTGAACTATTGATTGTACTCAAGATAAACACTCACTATGCATAGAACTCAAGCTCACTACACCAAGAAAAGATTTGTATAATTATATTGGTGAGTCAAAACAACAAAATCAAAAGACTCAAAACAAAAGTCTCTTTATACAAGCACAACTCACCATTGGTTTCAGCACCATTCACTGGCAATGGTTTTTTCTTCTTTTCAAACAAAACACTTTTGATGCAAAATTTTGTGACATTTTTCATTCAAGCACAATTTTAAAGTATCTCAACTTAATAATATCAACCTTCCATGTTTTTCTAAATGTTCATGAGAATATATCACATTCATGCATCTCAATTGAAATCAAGACTTCACAATTCAAAAAAATGCAATATCACTCACACAAGAGAGAATCCCACACACGATTAAGAATGTCAATTCAAGGTATTTTAGTTTATGCAAAAATACTCACTTTAACAAATGAATTCAAGTATACATACATTGAATCATAGGCTTGCCCTATATGTAGATTGTCACTAATGTGGACTGATAAAGCTCAAAATTCCAAAGGACTTGCTGGTTTAACTTAGTCTTGGGGAAAAAGTAGGGTATCATTTGGTCAAGTGACTAAGAAGCCTCCCTAATGATTTTGCTTCTCAATTTAGCAAACCGGTCACATTTTTTGTTTTGCTTCCATTTTATTTCTCCCTTTTTATGA
This sequence comes from Solanum commersonii, assembly GCA_029007595.1. Taxonomy (NCBI): domain Eukaryota; kingdom Viridiplantae; phylum Streptophyta; class Magnoliopsida; order Solanales; family Solanaceae; genus Solanum; species Solanum commersonii. The sequence continues at coordinate 10,396,708 of JAJTWQ010000003.1, read as the reverse complement.
TGTTCACTTTTTCAACTTTCATTCTTCTTTTCAGTTAAGGCATGTGCATATATATTGAGCGAATCGTTCATGAAATCATTTAAGCACTTTTCATTTTGAAGCTTATGGTGCTCTATGTTTCAGCTCAAATCTCTATGTTATATGGTGCACAAACCCCAAAATAGGCTTTTACTTACCTTTCTAATGATTCACTTTTTCTCCACCAAACTTAGGTTTTCAGCCTACATTACAAGAATTATCAACTAGGGGCACATGAGGGTGTCAAGATAGAAGGTTATAAAGGATTAAGGTATGCAACATGATGACCAAAAAACTTGATTTACAGTTAATGTGGCTAACTAAAATTACATCAATTCAGGAAAATTTTGGGATAAAGTGGCTTGTCAAAAAGGGCTCAGATTCATCCAATTTAAGTCTAGAATTTCACCTTGAAATACATTTTGTGCCAAGTTCCAAACAACATGCATATACAATAATGAATCAAATCCTTTTTGCACAATAAATCACAATCCAAGAAAATCTCAAATTAGCCCCAAAATCAATTAAATTGAATGACTTTTAACAAACTACAATAGTAAGAGTTTTACTACTGCTTCTAAATCACAAAGCCAAAATAAGAATGTATGCGTCATGACAAGAGATTGCATATAATTCGCTTTTTCCCATTTTAAAATCATTTTGAATAATTCTTTGTCAATTAAATTTTTTGGTAGTCCCTCTTGCATGAGGTGCAACACAAGACTCAATTTAAAATTAAAACTTGACATTTCCTCTTACGAAAGTCGCCTCACAATCTATCATAGGATAATGCCAATTCGATGCGACAGAAAAAAAAACTCAAAAAGATAAAAGGAAAAAAGAAACAAATATTTTGCTTTGGGAAAGAACTATGCCATAAATAGAATCCTCGTAGATTATTTAACAAACTACTATTCACAAAGATGATATTTACTCATGCTTCATAAACTCATTGATAGAACAAGATCTATTTGGAGGTACTAAGCGCGATAACTAAGTATGGGTAGTAAGACAATAAAGAAATGTAAGACCAACCCAGACAACGATCAATCAAACATGATTAAATAATTAAAACTATATAAAACCATTAGCCAAACTATTGTTACCATTGTTTAAAATTTTAATTTCACCCCTTCGAGGGCACACCAGAACCCCCCCCCCCCCCACATAAAACTCATCAAAAATAAATCACCAAGCTTCTCCCCCTAAAATTTGATAAAGCATTACCCTCAATGCCATTAAATCAAGAGTAAAAGAGGAGGGGAGCCATGTCATTCACTTCCACCTCACCTGGTACACTATATCCAGCTCCATCATGGCATTGGTGAGCGGTAAATCGAGACTCCTACATGACTTGCAGCATGATATCTTCCTCCACCTTCAAATATATCTTAACCTCTCCATATTAATTCAAGTTGACTCCCATTTGCTCCAACATCCAATCATTTGGACCTTGTGCTATGTAGTCAGTTGCTACAGTCTCTTCAACAAAAAATGAGTTTCCATAATGATTGGTCGTTTGCTCTATCATCTTGCGTATATATACTTTAAGGATAGTGATTGCTCCTTTCATTATATTAACACACTTACACAAGATTTCAATGTTTTTATTCAGTTCTTTTAAAGCTCTTTGAGCAGCTTGACGGATCATGGTAGGGAAGTTTATGTCCAATTTGATCAGTTGGTTTTTATTTGAGTATGTGATTTGTTTTAACCAATCATGCTCACTTTTGCAAGAGACACCTGAAGGAGGTTTAAAGTGTGGCAAGTCAACTTCATCTTGAGTGTCTTGTTCTTCATCGACATAAATAGGGTTGTCCCAGGTAGGCATCTCCTCAAATGTCTCAAAGGCTTGCATTCTTCTCTTTTTGACTTGGGATGCCTCAGCATCGCGCTTTCATCTAAGATCAATTATTATGTGTTCCCTCGATATGTGTTCCCTCGTCAACACATCATAAGGAAAACAAGGGACATTGGTAGTTGCACACAATTTTCTCACCAACACAGGATAAGGCATTGAGAGGTTGTTTTCTAGAGCTTTTCTTCTCATTTGAATAGCAACCACTTCGCCATAACTAATGTGGATAATGGAAATTAAGCACCCTACGAGAATGGTAGCCTCGGGATCAACCCATTGATCATTCTTTGAGGGCAGGATTCTAGTACAAATAAAATCCAACCCTAATTATGCCTCAAAGTTAAAGTCTTGCCGGCTAATATCTCTACCTAAGGAGACTTAAGTAGGATGACTTGTAGCTATAATTTCATTCAACCATTGCATTTGTCTTTGTTTGGTATCCGTCCTCATTGTAAACTCATCCCATCCACAATTGACTCATTCCAGAAGAGAGAGTCTATAGCAGCCGAAGTCATATTAATCTACACACCCGTAACTTTGACTAATGGAAAATTGGGGTATTTGTCCATCGGAACCTAATTATTCATAGCACCCTACATCGCTTGATAAAGGTGTAAAATTCAGTCAACAGATTTTGGAAATAGTCACCCAAAATAACCAAAAGGATCAACAAGTCCCTGGTAGTGAATTGGTGGACTATGTTTGAGAACTCACTTTCTAGGCCTATTAAATTGAACCCTTCTCCGTTGTAATGGAGAATATAATGTATCCTTGAATAGTGTATAGTATTGTTTCATCCTCTCTACACAAAAATTCAATTGTACTTTATTGGCTTGGGATTTAGGTGTAGAGAAAGAGGTAGACGATGAAGGTTGAACCCACTAGGGGCCGAGCTTAGGCAGTCATAGATTTGGCTAGAGAAAGATCAGAATTTCCTTCATAAGGAATTTCTTGAGATGGTAGAGATGGGTTCATCACATGTGCATAATAAGGCAACACCAATTTGGGATGGTGCACCTCCAATTCAAATATTTTTTGATGTGATTTAAACAATGTGGATTTTCTTAAGTGGGTTGACTCGTATTGGGGATACACTCGAAGGTCCTATAGTTCATCATCCAAGAGTGCAGCATGTTGTTGCTATGGCCTTTAAAATGGATGAGGCGTCAGAGATAGGTAGTGCATCTGTTAATGAAAATAGATACACATGACATATTTTGTAAGTTTATTAAGATGATGCATCCCACCATACAGGAAAATTCCTATGAATTTTTCATTAAATGTCATGAGACACTTTACAAGATGGGAGTAGTATAGAGATATGGGGTTGAGTTCATTACTTTTCAACTTTAGGGAAATGCCAAGATGTGTTGGGGGCGTATCTAGAGTGTAGGATTATTGGATGTCCTCCGTTATCGTGGAATTAGTTTTATGCATTAGTCCTTGAGAAGTATGCCTCACATACCTTGAGGGACAATAAGAGAGATGAGGTTACCAGTAACGAGCAAGTAGTTCATCCATTGTAGCTTATAAGGCTAAATTTCACTCCCTTTCTCACTATTCCTTGTAGTTGCTTCATACAAAGGAGGAACAGATTCGCTGCTTCATCAAAGATTAAATCAAATCTTTAAATTCCACCCTTGTATATAGTAACCTTAGGAAGTTTCTTTTAGGAGGTGATTTGATTGGTTAATAGTGTTGAGTCTATTAAGCAAGAAGGATATGTCCGGATGACTGAAAAGAAGACCTAGAGAGGGGACGAATTCAGTGGATATTTTTTAAGGGCTAGAGTGTGCAAACTAACCTGTCATGGCCCATCTTATTTGAGATGTGCCTACTTCAGACTTTGGTGGTTATCTGACTTCATCCCATTAGCTCAACAACCGACCCTAGACTAAGTTTGTTATGAGTATGTTAAGTAGATTCATGTTCGTAGGTTTAGTGGGTAGTCTTTAAGTCTAGCCAATAGTAGGCTCCCAAGATTTGACTTAAACTGATAAAAAAGGTAGTGGTAATGGTAAAGGTCGTCAACATGGTGGGTGTGGTGGTCATTAGGCAAGTAAAGGTGGAAACCAGTCCAATGAAGGTGGTAGACCTAAAGATCAAGGGAGTACTCAGCCTAACAAGAGTGGAACTTAGATAGGATATAGGGCCAATTTTTATGCTTTTTCAGGTAGACCTGAGGTAGAGGCCTCAGACATGGTAATCATAAGTATTATTATTATATATGACTAGATGATTGTTGTTTTGTTTGATCCTGGTTCTATTTTTCATGTGTACTTAATGGGTTTGTTGTGGGATTAGAGATGTTATTCAATTTACTTAATACTCATGTTCATGTATCCACCCTTATTGGTAACTCTGAAACTATTAATAAGGTGTATCTTTCTTGTTTTATTATGTTCATGAGACACCAAATTTGGGCAGATTTGGTGATATTGTATATAGTGGATTTTGACATCATCTTGAGACTGAGTTGGTTATCTCATTACCATGTAATTCTAGACTTTCATGCAAAGACAAAAATTGTGCCTATGTTGGGGATGGCAAGAATTGAGTGGAAAGGTGATTATATTCCTATTACTATGAAAATTATCTCTTTCATTCGTTTGAAGAGGTTAATTGTGAAGGATGTTTGGCGTTCTTAGCTTGTCTTTAAGATACTAAGGCACATGTCCCGCTCATTGAGTTAGTTCACGTGGTTTGCGAGTTTATAGAGGTATTTTCTACTGACTTGCTTGGCATGCCACCAGATCGAGATATTAATTTTTGTATAGAATTAGAACTAAATACTCATGTCATTTACATTTCTCATATAGAACTGAACTAGCTAAACTAAGGGAACTAAAGGCTCAGTTGTAGAAATCACGAAGGGATCAATCATCTGAGTACTTCTTTGTATGGTGCATTTGTGTTATTTGTTAAAAAGAAGGATGATAGTTTACGTATGTGCATTGAGTACTGACAGTTGAACAAAGTTACGATTCATAAGAAGTACATTTTATCGAAGATAGATTATTTGTTTGACTATTTATAGGGTACTTAAGTATTCTTCAAGATTGAATTAAGGTCTAAGTATCATTAGTTAAAATCCAAGACGAGAACATCCCTAAGACTATATTCTAAACCCAGTATTGGCACTATGATTTTTGGTGATGTTCTTCTGGCTATTTAATTCCCTAGATACTTTCTTAGGTTAAATGAATATGGTGTTTAAGCCTTACTTGGGTTCTTTCCTGATCCCCTCCACTGATGATATTTTAGATGGAGATGAGAATCATTTGAGAATAGTATTGGGTTTTCTCAAGGAAAAGTAACTTTATGCAAAATATTATAAGTGTGTATTGTGGTTTCCTTTGGTGTCTTTGTTTAGACACGTGGTTTCGAAAGAGGGTGTTGATAGACTTGGAAAATATTGAAGCAATTAAGAATTCGACTAGGCCTACCTCTGTGACCGATATTTGTAATTTTATGGGGCAGGCTAGTTACTACCACAAGTTTGTGAAGGGGTTTGCCTCTATTTTTTCTCATTTGACCCGTGTGACTTAGAAAGATGTACCATTTCGTTGGTATGATGAATGTGAATAAAGCTTCCAAAATATCGAGACCTTTTTGACTACTGCTCATATCTTGTCATTCCATTAAAGGGTAAGGATTTTATTATATGTTAGGATGTGTCACATTATAGAGTAGGTGTTGTTTGATACAGGAAAGGTATGTTATCGCCTATGCTTCCAGACAGTTGAAGGTGCATAATAAGAATTATCTTACTCATGATTTGGAATTGGTTGTTATGGTTTTTGCACTTAAACTATGGAGACACTATATGTACGGAGCTCATCGTGAAATGATTATTGACCGCCACAGTCTGCAACATATTTTCACAAAAAAAGGGTTGAACTTATGACAACGTAGATAGATAGAGTTATTAAATAATTATAGGATTATAATATAACCATTCCTTATCATCTAAATAAGGATAATGTGGTAGCCGATGCGTTGAATTGAAAGGCTGAAAGTATGGGTAGCTTCGTTTGCTTAGCAATTACCAGACACTGCTTGATCATATAAAGGCTAGACAATTTGAGGATGTAAAGTTGATTAAGATTCATGACAAGGTATTGCAAAGTGAGGCCAATGGGGTCATTCTTGATGGTGAAGTGTTTTGCGTATTAAGGGGTGAGTTTTGGTGTCTTGTGTTAGTGACTTAATTCTTATCATTCTTATTGAGGCTCATAGATCGAAATGTTATATATCCTAGTGCAATGATGATGTATCGTAATTTGAGGCAGCACTATTAATGGGGTCGAATGAAGCTAGATACAATTAATTTTGTGTTTAAGTGTCAAAATAATCAGTAGGTGAAGTATTAACATCAATTAAATTTGGGGCTAAGTGTAAAAGTTATCAGCAAGTGAAGTATGAACATCAGAAGCCTAATGGTATTCTTCAGAGGATGTCCAATTCTGAGTTGGAGTAGGAGAGAATAGTTATGGACTTTGTTGTTAAGCTTCCCAAGACGTTGGAAAATTATGACTCAATGTGGGTTATTTTAGATAGGCTAACTCTGAACATTTGATTTCGGTGCAAGTAATGTATAGTACAAAGAAGTTGGCTAAGATATATCTTAAGGAGATTGTTAGGCTATATGGGTTCCTATTTATATTTTTTTTATAGGGGTATGCAATTTACTTCTAACTTTTGGGAGAAGTTGTATGAAGAGTTGGGTACTATATTGGATCTTTGTATAACTTTTCATGATCAAATCGGTGGGAAATCTAAGTAGACAATTCAGATATTGAAAGACATGCTCCACACGCATGATACCAATTTTGGAGGTAATGGGGATCATTTCTACCTTTGGCTGACTTTACGTGTAATAGTAATTATTATTCAAGCATTGAAATTTCCTCATTTAAGGCTTTATGTGAAAGGAGATGTAGATCTCCCAGTGGGTGGTTTGATGCCTTTGAGGTGAGACCATGGGATACATATCTCTGTAAAGATTTGTTGGAAAAGATGAGATATATTCAAGAGAAGCTTGTAACAGCCCAAAGTAGGCAAAAAGGGTATGCAAATCCAAAGGTAAGAAACATACATTTCATAGAAGGTGATCAAATTCTACTCAAGGTTTCACCCATGAAGGGTGTTATGTAATTTGGGAAGCGGCGTATGCTTAATCTAAGATATATTGGACTGTTTGAGATTCATAAGTGTGTGGGGTCAGTAACATATAGATTGTCTTTGCCTCTAAAAATTTTATGATTCCATCTTGTAGTTCATGTGTCTATGTTGAAAATGTTTCTTAACAATGGTAATTACAGTATGAATTGGAATTTGATATTACTTGATGAAAACCACTTTTATGAAGAGGAACCTACTGTTATTCTTGATAGAGATGAATGTAAGATAAGGATTGAGGATATTGTATCCTTAAAGCTCTAATGGAAGAACTATCATATTGAGGAGGCCACTTGGGAAATCAAAGCGGACATGCGTACCAAAAATCTGCAGTAGTTCGTGAAGTCATGTAATTTCTTGTCTGTTCTCCCTTTTTCCTTTTAGTTGTCATTCATGGATGAAATATTATTAGATTGATATCTCATATAACGACTCATCCTGTCATTATAGCATTTGGTAGGAAGTAAGTACTCGGGTAGAATTTTCCTAGGATGAAACTTGATAAAATTCTCAAGCTTGGATAATTATAACCTTCATGGTGATGAGTGGCTCGAGTTCGAGATGAGGTTTTGAACGAACGAATATATAAAATTAGAGGGTCGAACACCATGTTTATATTCTACATGGATAAAGTTAGTCCCCTATAGGTCATGGTTAGATAGACATAAATACGTCTATTAGCAAATGTGTGATGAGTTGGGGATTTTGACTCATTTAAGAATTATTATTCAAATATTTAGTGTCCTCAATGCCTATTTTATTGTCATAACTGATGTTAAAAAGTTTATATGCAGCAATAAAGGCAAAAGAGTAAGGCAAGGACATTACAAGGAAAATTGGAGCGGAAAAGCTGAAAAAGTTTAAGGAAAGCAAAGCTGGTACTCGCCAAAACCACTCGGCGAGTCACCGAGTGGACTTTCAACTCGCCTAAAGTTCCAACATGCCATCCCTTGGACAAATCCAACTTGCTAAGCAGAAAAGTGGTTTGGCGACACATCGAAGAGATCAAAATTTCCGATTCGGCGCGCCGAAAGTTACAAAAAGATTTGGTGAAAATCCACGCCAGAAAGATGAGAAGAGGAGCTCTTGGTGCATCACCAACCAGTTCAGCGAACCTGACTTACTTCACCGAGTTGAATCCGTGTTGAAATTTTGGGAACGTATAAATGCAATTCTGAAAAGAAGAGAAGGAGTCCACACATAGTTCACTTTTGGCTTTTTTGAGTTTTTACATTCTAGAACATTGTTTTTATATGTTGGAGTAGAGATATAGAGATTGTGAGACTTTTAGCTTAAATTTCAGCATTTGGGAATTTCAGATCATTGTCAAATCAGATGAAAAACTTTGTTGGTAATGATTTCTTGTTTTTCACTATGCTTGGCTAAAATCCCTTTCCTTAGGGGTGTGATAACGTAGTTGAATGCGTTAATTAGCTAATGGGTATTGTTGGTTACTAATTTTATTGTTGCTTTGAAGTGGGTTCAATTAATTGTTCATGTTTTAATTGAGGAATTGTAGTTGCAAATGCAATTCTAGCTTAGTACTTTATATTTTCTTGAGAAAGAGGTGTTAGAGTCAAATTATTGATTGATAGTTGCATTGATCGCATCTTTAAGAATCTAGCTTGAGAAAGTGGATGTCAAGAAAGCATAAATTACCTCTCTATCCTATTCTAGAAGTAGAATTTTTCGATGTCTGGGAATCGACTTCATGGGACCTTTGGTGAGTTCTAATGGAATTATTGATTGATAGTTGCATTGATTGCATCTTTAAGAATCTAGCTTGGGAACGTATAAATTGTTCTTTTGTGGTTGACTATGTTTCTAAATGAGTAGAGTAGCTTTACCCAACAATGAATGGAGAAGTGTTGTCAAATTCTTAAAGCGATACATTTTCACAGGGTTTGGCACTCTGTGTGCACTTATTAGTGATGGGATCTCATTTTTGCAACCGTTTGTTTGCATTGTTGTTGAGAAAATATGGACTTAAGCATAAGGTTTCAACCTCTTATCATCCACACACAAGTGGGTAGGTTGAAGTGTCAAATTGGGAAATCTAGGGAATTCTGGCAAAAAAGTCAATGCAAATTAGGCTAACTGGTCTCGAAAGTTAGATGATGCTCTTTGGGCTTACTGCACCACATTCAAAACTCCAACATGCCAATTGGTATTGGGAAAATCTTGTCACCTACCAATTGAACTTGAATATAAGTCATCATGGGCATTGAAAGCATTAAACTTGAATTGGGGGATGCTTCAAAAGAGATAGAGTCAACCAACTTAATACATTGGAAGAGTTTCGACTGCGAGCGAATGAGAGTTCAGCCCTTTACAAGGAGAAAATGAAGAAGTGGCATGATGCCAAAATCCTTCAGCGAAAGTTTAAAGTTGGCGATCTTGTCTTGCTTTATAACTCCCGTTTGAGACTTTTCCCGAGTAAACTTAAGTTGAAGTGGTCAGGCCCATTCAAAGTGACTCGAGTGCTTACGAATGGGGAAATTGAAGATGAAAGCAAAGAAGGATCGGCATTCAAAGTAAATGGGAAATGCTTGAAGCTCTACTTTGGATAATGTTTGGATATATTAGTAATTGAAGTGGTGTATTTGGAAGATGCTTGAAAGCATTTCCACGTCATGCCACGATGTTAGCTAAGGCGCTTCTTGGGAGGCAACCCAAGTTTTAGTTGTTTTTTGAATAAAGTTTGTTGAATGTATAGGTTGGAGCCCTTATTTTTAAAGAATGGCAATTGGGTGGTGGATTAACCCATTCGGCGAACCACCAACTGGTCTCCCAGATCGCCCAAGTGCATCGCCCTTCCTAGGTCTAGGATGAAGATTCATTCAGGAAATTTGCAGAGGCTGCAGTAATTTTGGCGTTCCACCGGACTGAATCGACGAGGTCGATAAACCTCTCCTTTTTACTTCAACTATAAGTCCAACTTTTTGTAAAGTTCGGCGAGCCAAATTTCACTAAGCGATTCGTCGAATGGTTTTGCATCACCGGTAATGCTCGTCGATTGGGCATGAAGTGAAGAGTCTCGCCTACTCTAATCCTTTCATTCATTGATCCTTACTTTCCCTTTTTACTATTTAAATTAGTTGTATATGCATTAAAGACACTGCATAGTTTTTCTCGGTGGGGTGAATGTCTCACCATTGTTGGTGTATTTTTCTCTCAGTGATCCATCTCGTGATTTCTTAATTTTTGAATGTTGTGATTGTTCTCTTGCATATTTGAGTATCAATTGCGATCAATACCGATGACTTGAATAGTGTTTTTGATTGAACGATATGTTTGCGCAAGTCCAATGAGGCAAATTTGAGTTGCATAAGTCACGTGTGAACTCTTAGCATCACATTGTAACTAGTCGATTGTCAAAGTGAGTCTTGTAATGATCGTTGCATGCAAGCTTAACTTGTAGAGTCATGGTCGATGATTGTGTTGAATGCCTTGTGTGGTGAGGTTTTCTTGAAATACGTGCTTGGTAATACCTGGAACTTGCCCTGTTGGTCCAATTGAATAGCATTGGTGAATGAAAGAAGTGATCTGATGCACAAATTTTTTAGAGTGAACCAAATTGCTATTATACCTCTTTGTGACCACCTTGTGAGAGTGTGAACCTAGCTTGGCACCATTTGAGCCTAACCTTTTCTTTGGATGAAACATGAATACATTTTGCCCTTTTTCCTCTCCACCTAAAACCTTCATGAAGCCTTAGTCCGTTTGAATAACCAACTTAGGCCAAGTTGGGTGTGTGGTGAAAAATGAGGAAAGAAATTGAGCAAGAAGTTTGTGAAATTCACCCTTGAAGAATTGTGTTGAAAATGATGGAATCCCTCCATATAAAACCTTCATGAAGTCTTTATCCGTTTGAATAACCAATTTAGGCCAAAAGCCTAAGTTGGGAGTGTGGTGAAAAATGAGGAAAGAAATTGAGCAAGAAATTTGTGAAATTCACCTTTGAAGAATTGTGTTGAAAAAGATGGAACCCCTCCATATAAAAAAAAAGAAGAGAGAGAGAAAAATTAAAAAATTGAAAAAGAATTTTGCAATTTGTGCATTGGTGGAAAGAAAAGGGGTATCCAATGAACCATACAAGAACTTTTGTGCTTAAAAATACATAGGGTGGATTGTGAAGATGAAAATAGCGAAAGAAAAGGAGAAGAATTGAAATGCAAGTCATGTTTCATGAAGTTAGAAGTCACTAAGCCAAAATGATCATACTTTTACCCTCATCCATGTTACAAGCCTTAAAAGACCTTGGTGATCTTGCATAAACTGAATGATGTGTTGATCGTAAAATACGGGCAAGCCTATGGGTACAAATCATGCATATGTTTGTCATTGAGTGTGTTAGAGTTGATTTTGATTCCCTAAATTATAATCTTTGATGGGATTTGTGAGATCATGGAATCATTCTTGCTGTGAGGGTATTCGAATACTCTTGTTGAACTAGAATTTGCATTTGAAGTGAACATTGTGAGTTTGACCTCTCTTTGATGATGGCTAGCCACAGTTTGAAACTTTTAGTGCACATTTGAACATTGCACGTGTAGATTGAACCTCACATGCATTCATGTTGATTCTCAAGTAGCACTTTTTGTAGACATCCTTGTTGGTCTGATTGATCTTGTGTTTTACTTGAGGACAAGCAAAATTTTAAGTTGGGGTTGTTGATGAGTTGGGGATTTTGACTCATTTTGGGCTTATTATTCAAAGATTTAGTGTCCTCAATGCCTATTTTATGCTAATAACTGATGTTAAAATGTTGATATGCAGCAATGAAGGCAAAAGAGTAAGGCAAGGACATTACGAGGCAAATAGAAGCGAAAAAGCTGAAAAGGTTAAATGAAATCAAAGATGGTACTCATCAAACCCACTCGGCGAGTCGCCAAGTGGACCTTCAGCTCGCCTAAAGTTCTAGCATGCCAAACCTTAGAGAAAACCAACTTGGCGAGAAGACAAGTGGTTCAGCAACACTCCGAAGAGATAGGCGATGCCTATCTGGCTCACTGAAATTTACAGAAAGATTTGGAGAAAATCCACGCCACAAAGGCGAGAATAGGTGAACTCGTCGCATCACCAAATAGTTCGGCGAACCTGACTTACTTCACCGAGTTGACTCCGTGCTGAAATTTTGGGAACGTATAAATGCAATTTTGAAAAGAAGAGAAGGAGTCCACACATTGTTCCCTTCTGGGTTTTGAGTTTTAACATTCTAGAACATTGTTTTTACATTTTGGAGTAGAGATTTAGAGATTGAGACATTTAGCTTTAATTTAAGCATTTGAGAATTTCAGATCGTTATCAAATCTGATGGAAAACTTCGTTGGTAACGATTTCCTATTTTTCACTATGCTTGGCTAAAGCCCCTTTCCTTAGGGGTGTGATTATGTATTTGAATGCATTAATTAGCTAATGGGTGTTGTTAGTTACTGATTTTATTGTTGGTTTGAACTGGGTTCAATTAATTGTTCATGTTTAATTGAGAAATTGTAGTTGCAAATGCAATTCTAGCTTAGTACTTTATACTTGCTTGAGAAAGAGGTATTAGATTTGAATTATTGATTGATAGTTTTATTGATTGCATCTTTAAGAATCTAGCTTGAGAAACTGGGTTTGATTGCATTCTTACAGATCTAGCTTGATAAAGTGGATTAATTAAGGAATTGGGTTTTGTTCGTTGTGCTTATTGAGGTTCGAAAGAACTCACTTGAATCACAATAGTTAATTGAAAAATGGTTATTGCACTCACAACCTAGCCTACCCACTCAGATTTAACACATTTGAGTAACATGTAATCACCCATTACGTGAAATTAGCATTCAACTTATCACTCTCCTAAGGATCATTCTCTACTTGTTTACTTCCCGTTTTAGTAGTCGTAAATTGGTTACCCAAATCCCCCCATTTGATATTAATCATTGAAACTTTATGATTTACTTTGATGTTGTGAAACCTCTACTTCTACAAACGCTTAGAACACAATTTTACTTCTATATCGAATTCTCTACTGTATCACTCCCTGTGGGATCGACCCCAACTCTTAGTTGGGTTTATAGTTGTTAGCAACCGCTGACACTTAGAATTAGATGAAGTGTAGTTTAGCGTTATCAATGTGTATACCTTAGTGTTTGATACGTGAGTTTTATAATGTATTATGCCGATAATAAGATTAATGAAATGAAACTTGTGGATTGGAAGTGGGGATAGATCCATATTCATTTGAAATGTTGATTCCTGATTATTCTTGATAAGTTGAGATTGTTGATGGATACATGACATGTTATCTTATATGGTCTAACATATCATGATTATACATGTTATAAGTTTGGTGAATTATTTGTTATGTGTTGAATGCCTGATCTCCTTGTTGTTTGACTTATGCATTTGCATGTTTTCTTAATTGAGTTGGAATATTATGTATACCCAATATATAATGGGTACTGATATTTCCATGTTCTCTTATTTTATTGAGTACATAACATTTTCCAGAGACTCCTACGAGACCTCACATCTAGCATGTGAGAGTAGGTTCCAATTCAAAGGAGAGCACTCATTTTCAAGACATGGTGGATCATTATAGTAGCACTTGTCCATCCTTTGTACAATGAGACACTCATATATTTTATTAGTTTGGGATAATCTTGTTAGGCATGGTTTTTTTTTAGAAGTTCTTGTATAATCACTTTTGGATCCTGAGGATTGTAATAGGTAGTTGATTATTTCTACACTTGTACATTTTGTTGGTGGTTTGACCATCTTTGTTGAATGGGCTATAATTTGGTAAGTTAAGAACTCACGTGTTTAGAAAATGCATGTGATGGGAGTGTGATGACACCATAGTGAGGGTGTAACACCTCAGAAATTGGGAAAGAAAAAAATGGACTTTAGGGCTACGGTTTGGTTCTATGGGTCTCATCTAAAAATCGTAGAAGCTCCTATGGACCATAGATGGTAACCATAGTAAGAGGGAAAATAATTTTATAAAATAAAGTCCCAGTACCCCTTTTTACGATTCACTAGGATGACCTGTCATTCTTTGTGCGAGTCGTAGGTAGGTCTCTTAGTTGAGTCCAAGACTTAGTGAAATTTTGAGGGTCAAGATTAGTTTCTACGATTGGTGTCTACTGGTCATAGGAAGACCTATGAGCCGTATACAAGTCCCATCAAAAGTTGGTCCAACTAAAAGGGTTTTGAATTTTTCTACAGTTGACCAGTACGGTTCTACGGACCATAAGTCCAAGCCTTAAGGGGTTTTCGACAGTAGTTTTTTCCCTAATTCTTTTGAATCAAAACTAAGACGTTTTAGCCTTCATCTTAATACCTATATAAGGATTTTAGGACCTAAAACCACCCACTCTAATCCCATTCTCCTAATTTCTCAAAATCTAACCAAATTCATCCTCCCCATATTCTCTCAAGGCTGAGAGAGAAGAAGAAGCTAGGGTCAATTCAAATTCATCAATCCTCCATTCTTTCGGGCTTTTAGTAACATGGTATGTGGGTATTCACCCATGGAATCCATTCTTACATGGTCCCCAAGGTTTCCGATTTCTCAATTCAATTTCAATTAATCAAGTTAGCGTTTCAATTCAATCTTTATGGGTTTCATCCAATTATGATATATTCTTGTTGATTAAGTATTCTAGTGCATGATTTAATGTTAATACATTATATTGAGTTAAAATTATGTTAATCTATGCTTAATTTATGATTTTCAACTATTAACCTATGAACTATGAAGTTATGAAGATATGCACGTTTTTATGAAGTTATTACAAATGATTTTGGGATGCTTTGAAAGGAAAATATCAATGTTATTGTGAAGTGTTTTCTCACATGATATTATGATCATGATTGTGAAAGGTATTTCTCACATATGGATTAACATTGGTGAAAGGTTTTCTCATCTATGTTGAATTGTGTTAACGAGCTGCTCTATGTTTTGATCTAAAAAATGTTGATTGGTATTGATCATTGCCTTTCCTATGTTATATTGATATTTGACTTTTATCTCTTCCGTTGGAATTTAGACTTAGCACCGAAAGGGCTTTGAGGTGAAGGATCAAATAGGGTAGTCTCTAGTAGCAACCTTTAGTCCCAAACTATGTGCCGTAGGATTGTCTTAAATGACCTAGCTAGTGGTTCCACTTTAGCAAAAGATTACATGTACGGATTCTACCTTAGGAAGTAGATTCTCTTTTTTTAGGTATGAGGGATATACTGAATTCCATGATATAGTTTTCATGATCTTATTGTCGATTAAAGCTAATATCCCACAAAATGACTATGTTTCTTTAAAACATTTCTTATGTCCCTTATTTCAACTGCATTGATTATAGCTTGTGTTTTCCATGTTTTGCTTCTTTAAGCTTTTAAATGTTCAATATTGATCATGTTTTATATGTTTTAAGCCATTCATGTTACCATGTCTATTTTATGTATATTATCACATACTTAATGCATTCCATGTACTAACGCATACTTGTGCCTACATTATTTCACTAATGTAGGGTACGACGCTCCTACTTCCCATACTTGTGGCTAGTGGGTTTTCTTGGCTTTGAAGAATGTTGAGTTCTCATGTTCCGAGGATCGAGATATTTTTATAGCTTTCTGTCATTTCCATTTTCAGACCTTGTATGTGATATATGGGTTACGTCTCAATCACTTTCCTTATGATGTATTAGATGGCTTATTGAGACTTATGTTAGTCCTCTACTTTGTCAAACTCTTTGACATATGAAAATGATATCTTTTGAATTCTTTATTTCTATTATCTTGTATGATGTATGATAAGTGGCTTGTGTAGAGCCTCTCGGGGTGCTAGACGTCATATTGCACCTAGGCTATACTTTGGGTCGTGACAGAGGAGGTGCGAGAGGTTAGTCATAGGGGGGTACGCATAGGGGTAGAGGTAGGTCGAAAAAGTATTGGGGAGAGGTGCTTATACATAACATGACACGACATGACTCTAGATATGAATGAGTGGATGTTGCGTATTAGGGTAGAAGGTTAGTAGAGGTGGAGTGTTGTCTTGCATTGCAAAGGCTTGTGCTTGTTAGTGATTGTCGGAATACTAGTCATACTCTTGTAATTCTTGCCATATATTGTTTATTGTGTCTTAATTTTCACAATATTTGTTGTTACTGTTTCTTTCTTGTAGACTTTACATTGCTTTTCTTATTAACGAATATGCCTTCTTCATTGTTTTCTTCTTCCTTTACTTGGGTTTGATATACTTGAGCCAAGAGTTTTATAGAAACAATCTATCAACCTCCACTAGTTAATGGTAAAGTACGTGCGCACTCTATCACCACAAACTTATCTTAGTGAGATTTCACCGGATATATTGTTGTTGTACATTTTGTTGGATTTAGTTGAGCTTTATTATATTTTTGTCTAAAGTTAATTAATGAAATTGGTTAAGGCTTGGGTGGATGGTTCTTCCACCGAAGGGTTAGCATGGGTGTTGCTCACAAGTATTTGGATCGTAACATTTCCACTCTTTTTAATGTGTTAGAGCTAGAAGGCAGGCCAAAAGCAAAAACTTCATATGGCATTTTATATATTTTAAAAATAAATTAGTTTTGTTTAATTCATTTTTTTATTTCTTCTTCAATTTTGCACATATTTTATTAAAAAAAGTTGAGTTGCTCATAATCTTAAAATAAAAGTACATAAAAATAATTTTAAAATCTAGTAAGAAAAATATTAGTCATGGTATTTTAGTATAACAGTTAACTCAGTTTAAAAAGATAACTCTAAAATAACAATATTACTGAAAAATTAACAACAACAAAAAGAAAGAGAAAATTGTAACATTAAAGCATTTTTTTATTTGTTCTTTCTTTTTGTCTTATTTAAATATATTGATTTATTTTTCTTCTTCTTCAAAAGTCAATTAACTTTTTTATTGATAACAGCAAGTTGAGTTGAATACACATATTCATGAAGTAATAGTAAAATTAAAAAATCAATAACATTAAACATAAGTGCAAATTATAACAAATTAAATTTACTCAATAATAATTTTTAAGAATCCAAAAGAAAATTTTGAATATTAGAACATATCTAAAATACATTATCTGCACATTATGAGTTATGTTTTTAAATGAGTCAACAAGAAAAAAGAAAAAAGAAAAATAAATGCAAAATGTTGTATAGATGCTCTATTGGCCTAATTTCTAGCTCCCATGCATTGTAAAGAGTGAGGGAGCTAGGATTATAGATAGAAAATGTTATCTATAGCTCACGGGGTTAATTAATAGCAACAAGTATCATGGACTTTCACTTTCGACGTTGTTTTCATATCAATTTTTTAAAAATAGTACTATTATTTTTTAAGAATTTGATATATATTCGTTCATATTTTTGAAAAGCTCAAGCAACATAAATAGTAACACATCATAATTTAAATATTAAACGGGAAAAACGTGGATAATTTGAGAAATTAGGTATTAACACTATATTATATGAAGGATAAGCTTAGGTTCTATAGTATTAATTGACAATCTAATAAAATATTAATAACTAATTATATAATAAGTTAAATCACAATAATGTATAACAATTTATAATAACATAAATTAAGTCCATGATATATGAAACAAGAAGTTTGATTCTGTACCTCCGTTACTTTAAAAACGGGATTAAAATTTAAAGTTTATTCATTCAGATTTTAACATTTTTAAATTATAATTTTTAAATTAATAATATATACAAATTAAGTAATTGTCTTAAAATAAATACAAGAATCGAATATAAATTACTGAATTTGTAAATCCCTCTTCATACACTCTAGCTCACCCACCTAACTTAGATATATGTCTCAAATTATTTAGAAGATAATTATATATAAAATTGATGGTTAAAAATGAGATTTGTAACCCAGAAAAAGACTATCTTTTTCAAAAAGAAAATTTGACACTTTTCCAAGATTTAAAATATGTGAATTTTAATTAATATTTTAAAATCTATTTTTCATCATATTACCATGAAAATATATAATTATATCTTATAATATTTTGTATAAATTTTAATTATTTTAAAATAATGAATTGATCTTATTCCGTCTAACTTTCAAGATTAGTCAAACACACTCTCAATAAACAAAAAAAAAACATCAGATTAATAGTGACAGCGAAAAACTAACATATTAAAATATCATAGTAAAGTAAAAAACAAATGTTAATTTTTTTTAAAAAAATTGATAGTGTACGAGTTAATGTGTTTTAAAATGAATAATTATTTAGCATATCAAAATTAAAGACAACCAAAAGAACCATTTTATTCAGAAATTAACTGAAATTTAAGCTGAACCACATAGGAGTACTAGTGTAGTATCGGATATTCAACAGCATGCATTACAATTAACTATTATGTTAGTTCGATAAGTAAGATATTTCAAATTCAAATTTTGAAACTCAAAATTCTCTTCAATAATGAACGCATTTTACCTTCACAATGGAATCTTCCTTGCACAAATCCAATTTTATTAGACCCTAGAGCGGATAAAAAAAATGTGATGCATTAAAAAATGAGCGTGAAAAAGCCGTAAAACTCAGGATGGATAGCGCTAGAGATGTGCAAAAAGATCAAATTGAGTCATCCATGGCGCTATCCCTCCTGAGCTTTACAGATTCTCCATGCATTTCCACCAGAAAATTAATGTTTTTCACTATGTTTATGAAAGGGAAAAAACATAAAGAAAGGACAGCACCAAAAATGATGAAATGAATGGTTGGGGAAGTTTTGAAGAAAAAAAGAACCTATTTATAGTAGCAAACTAACGTGGGGATGTATATTGACTAAAAAAAAATTATTCTTCAACTTGTGTGGTATTTGTCTCTATTATTGGTCAATACAATTCTTTTTTTTTTCTTTCTTTTGGTTATTATTATTATTATTATTATTATTATTATTATTATTATTATTATTATGTCTTGAATTACTCATTTAAATGCTTCTGCCGACTACGTTACTTCACCTCACCAATCTTGAAATTAGCTACTACGTACGGTTATTACGTGTATTAAGGATTTTGTCTGTTTCAATTTATGTCTGGTATTTCAGATTTCGAGATGCAAAGATATTTCCTTTTTTACTACTATAATTTTTTCATAAAAATTTAAAGATTTCATACTCTAACTCATTGTCAAATTAATTAAATAGGTAATTTAATTGTTAAAATCTGAACTTTGTATTATATGAATTAGAATAAAAGAAGTATTGATATTGTTAATGTCATGATTTACTATAAATATAAATAGATTGAAAGCACTATTAAATAAAAAGTTAAATAATACCAAACTTAGTATTAATATTAATATTTTATTTTCTTCATTATGACAATTGTGTCCGTGTAGGTACCAATTTTTCTCCTTTATCTTTTTTTTTCTCCCTAATTTCTACATTTGTTTCATCATTGCCTACGAATTTCTTCAATATAATCTTCATCTTAATGATGACCAATTTGATCTTTGTACGCACCAATTGAAAAGGAGAAAAAAAATGTAACCTTTAGATAGAGTCAAATGTTATAATGTATTAATAGTCACAACGTTCAATCACATGGGACTGTCACACATAGACATAAAATCCTTCATTTGACAAAGATTTCTGGCAGACCTTACCCTGTACATATTGTGGGTGTAATTAAAAGCGTCAGATGAGAGAGAGGATATTTAATTTGGCCCACATATTAACTAAGTAGTTAATTACATGATTTTCTATTTGAATATTAGCAACTCACATAATCTTTTTAGGTCATTATGCAAAATATCACTAGTTTCTTGTCGGAATGGAACATTTTATTAGGAGTCCTTATAGTTTAGAGTAAGTTAGAAGACTAGTTCGTTTCTCTTGTTACTTTTCTTCATTACATTCACATTTAATAGTTACCATCCGAAACAAATATTAATTACTCCGTATATATGACCTTTTTGACTAGTTACAGGATGCTTCGGTGTTTTCAAAGATTGACATGAGGCCAGGGTACCATCAATTGAAAATAAGGCCCGAGGATATGCCTAAAATGTCTTTCAGAACTCGATATGGGCATTATTAGTTCTTGATAATGTCAATTTGATTGACCAATGCACCAGCGACTTTCATGAGTTTGTTGAATGGTGTCTTCAAGTCATTTCTAGATTCTTTTGTGATTGTATTTATATACGATATTTTGATATACTACAATAGTAAAGAGCAGTATGCAAAGCATCTTTGCATTGTTCTAGAGATTTTAGGGAAATAGAAATTGTATGTCAAATTGTCGAAGTGTAAATTTTGTTTGACTTCGATTAAATTCTTAAGGCATGTAGTCTCAGAAAAAAGGGTGATGGAGGATCCCCAAAAGTACAAGAAATTTAAGAGTTGGGTATGGCCTAGCTCTGTGACTGAGGTTAGGAGTTTTGTGGGTCTGGCTAGCTATTATGGCAGGTTTTTCAAGTCTTTTGCTTCAGTTGCCACTCTTTTGAAAAGATTGACATAGAATGAGGTACCATTTGTATGGTCTTACAAGTGTGATGACATCTGCCAAAAGCTTAACACACTTGTCACTTCATCTCCTATCATACTATTGTTGTTTGAATGTAAGGATTTCATTGTGTTTTGTGATGCTTCACATTTGGGAGATGTTTGTTTAGACTTCTGTTGATTTAATGATTTATTTTGAGACTTAGAATTGTTTTGTTATGTTTCCCTATCATTTCCTAGATATTTCATATGTTAGATGTTAATTTCAGGTTCGCCCACAGGGAGTTGGTGTGGGTGTTGGTAACAATGGTTAAGGTCGTGATAAAAACATACAAAAGAAATATAAAATTTTCAAAGAAAAACTCAAGAATTATAGGGATAAAATGTCAAGGAGTGTATATAGATACTGAGAGAAGTATTGCCAAAACCCCTCGACTTTGCGCGAATTATTAGCGGACTATTGTCAGCCTTAAAAATATCCATCTACTTAACTAAATAAACTTAAATACACTCTCGATCTGGCACATGGCATAGAAAATGATTTTAAACTCTTGTAGGAGCATAAGACTCTTAATAAAAAGTCGAGAGAAGTGTTGAAAACACACCTGAACTTGACAAGAATTATTGATTTTGTCCTAGAACTATTGATAGTATTAACAACACCCCTCTATTTAACTAACTGAACTTAAATATACCCCCGATCTTGCAAGACTAGTTGGTTTCTCTTGTTAGAAGACTAGTTGGTTTCTCTTGTTACTTTTCTTTATTACATTCACATTTAATAGTTACCATCTGAAATAAGTATTAATTACTATCTATATATGACCTTTTTGACTAGTTGCAGGGTGCTTCAGTGTTTTCAAAGATTGACATGAGGTCAGGGTACCATCAATTGAAAATAAGGTCCGAGGATATGCCTAAAATGTCTTTCAGAACACGATATGGGCATTATTAGTTCTTGATAATGTCATTTTGATTGACCAATATACCAGCGACTTTCATGAATTTGATGAATGGTGTCTTCAAGTCATTTCTGGATTCTTTTGGGATTGTATTTATATACAATATTTTGATCTACTCCAATAGTAAAGAGCAGTATGCAAAGAATCTTTGCATTGTTCTAGAGATTTTAGGGAAACAGAAATTGTACGTCAAATTGTCGAAGTGCAAATTTTGTTTGACTTCGATTGCATTCTTAGGGCGTGTAGTCTCAGAAAAAAGGGTGATGGAAGATCCCCAAAAGTACGAGAAATTTAAGAGTTGGGTCTGGTCTAGCTCTGTGACTGAGGTTAGGAGTTTTGTGGATCTGGCTAGCTATTATGGCAGGTTTTTCAAGTCTTTTGCTTCAGTTGCCACTCTTTTAAAAAGATTGACATAGAATGAGGTACCATTTGTATGGTCGTACAAGTGTGATGACATCTTCCAAAAGCTTAACACGCTTGTCACTTCATCTCCTATCATACTATATCATACTATTGTTGGTTGAATGTAAGGATTTCATTGTGTTTTGTGATGCTTCACATTTGGGAGATGTTTGATGCTTCACATTTGGGAGATGTTTGTTTAGACTTCTGTTGATTTATTGATTTATTTTGAGACTTAGAATTGTTTTGTTATGTTTCCCTATCATTTCCTAGATATTTCATATGTTAGATGTTAATTTTAGGCTCGCCCATAGGGAGTTGGGTGGGTGTTGGTAACAATGGTTAAGGTCGTGATAAAAACATATAAAAGAAATATAAAATTTTCAAAGAAAAACTCAAGAATGATAGGGATAAAATGTCAAGGAGTGTATATAGATACTAGGAGAAGTATTGCCAAAACCCCTCGACTTTGCGCAAATTATTAGCGGACTATTGTCAGCCTTAAAAATATCCATCTACTTAACTAAATAAACTTAAATACAGTCTCGACCTGCCACATGGCATAGAAAGTGATTTTAAACTCTTGTAAGAGCATGAGACTCTTAATAAAAAGTCGAGAGAAGTGTTGAAAACACCCCTGAACTTGACAAGAATTATTGATTTCGTCCTAGAACTATTGATAGTATTAACAACACCTCTCTACTTAACTAACTGAACTTAAATATACCCCCGATCTTGCAAGATGGGTAAAATAAGAACTCCACCCATCAGACTTTTTTCCTATAATTTTTTCACCCAAAATAATGTCTGCACTAAGACCCAGGATTTTTAAAAAGATAATCACGTAATCGTAGTTCTTATAATAAATATTAATTATTATTAATAGAAATAGTTGGAGCAGGTTTAAGTAAGAATTTTGTAATAAATTAAAGAACGTAAAAATGTTGAACTAATTTTTGGCCCTTGAGAATGAAGACTATAACGACACTCCTTCAATTACTTTTTACATAATTAAATGGTGAGGCCCGTAAGCTATATTATTGAAATCAAAATGAAGTACAAGCCTAATCCAACAACAGATACAGCCAATGAAAAATAATACAAAAGTAGCTAAAAAGACAACAAAACCTAAAAAGGCAGTCAAAGTGGAAAGGAGAAGATATCAGCTTCTTAGAGTTTTCATTTCGATTCGCCACCGTGGATTGAACTCTGATCAGTCTCCCACCATAATTGTGAAATCTTAGCTTCCCCTATCTCATATCAACATAATCTCCCTTCAATGAAGCTCCACTTCATATGAACTACAAGATCACATCAATTGCGACATTATGCCGGCAACTTCTTGAATCAATTTGAAAACCTGTGAGATGCTAGAAAGAAAAGCTACTGATGAGGTAGGTTTCCTTTATTCATCCAAACTTCTATTAACTCCAAGTGATATATTTATAGAAATAACTATATTCTAAGATCTCTTATCTTGTATAAATTGCATGTTATTCCAATGATTTCACAGATCATTGCATCTTATCCGTAATCTGAACTTGTTGCTATTCTTCTAAGCATTATATCTGAACTATAAATCATTTTTTCTAGTCTAATATTTAATGGGTTGAATTCCATAATCTCCATTTAAATCTTAGACCTTTGAATTGAAAAATTAACTCAATTTTACTTATACGATTTATGGGACTGCACAAACCTACATTTGCAAGGAGAAAATAGACGAGGGCTGCTCCAAAAAAACCTCCAAAGTAACCCAGGGCAAGGGAGCAATGAGGGAGAAGAATTATTGTGCAAGTAAGGTGAAATACTAAGGAATTCCAATGTCGTTTAGTTGATGTTTGTCTCTCATGTAGGCTAGGTTTCCTTAATCTGAGTAGTTTAGACCCACTTTTACTGCATTATATTTTGTAGATATTTGGAGATTGCATGTGTAGGCCTTCAATCACAGAGTCTCGATGGTTATTTGTTGATATAACTGTTAAAGCAGGAGATGTTATACTGGTTAAAGGGTGATTCTGTAGTTCCTTTTTATCTGTGAGTTCCTTGTTAGGGTGGTTTGTGTAGAACAATAGATATAAGTATGTATGTTTAATGCATGTTGTACTACTTATGTGTGTATAATGGGGAGACCATGAGGAAACATATGTAATGACAATATGTTAATAATCTCATGCAATGAACCAGTTATGCGACTTATGCTTTCAAGTCTTATTGTTCAGTTTGTTTGTGATTGTGTATGATTGTCGATGTTTGAAGGTTGGATCAGGTACAACGTCGAGTATAGGACATCCCCATAATTGCTCAAATACTATTTCTGGTATAAACTAATGGTTGGCTTGGGTACCACGCTTTGTATGGGTATATCTATATATAAGTTAACTTGGATACCTCCCCGGTACACTAACTATGGATGGTCGGGTACCATGCTGGTACACTAACAAATTTAGTTTGGGTTACGTGAGAGGACCAAATATGTATTTATGGTTCAATGAGTGGACCTAATTTACTTCTCAATAATATAATTATTTATTGTTAGATCCTTGAGGTGGTCTGGGTTACTTGAAAGGTGAATTGATCTCATATATGACTTGTATTCAATCATTTGGGACATGGTTCATGTTACTGTAAGTAAGAGTAAGGACTAGGTGTCTGGGCTATGGGTTACTTATGATGATTGAGGTATGCTATTTGTTGTGACAACTCAATGCTTAAGGGTTATTCCCGTGGGGACTCAGTTCTTAGTTGTTTCTAGTTGTGATTCTTAATTATCATGATGAATTGGTCTAAGGCGCCAGTTTCAATTTTTGTTCCAAAAAAGGCCAGAGAGTTGACTTGAGAAATTTAGAAAAAATTGCAAGTTGGTTGATAGGGCTAGTGATGGCCTAGTATTCATAGATATTAATATGGTAGAAGGGTTAGGCTATAATTTGGCATTGTGATGGTCTTATATTTTAGGAATATTAATGTGGTAAAAGGGTTAGGCTATGATTTGATATTATGGTGGTGTAACATAGAGGCATGGTATTAAGATGTATTAGTTATGGTGTTTACCCGGGGAGGGTAAGATTATGTGGATAGAAACTTAGGTTGGTATAACTTCCTTATTGCATGTTTTCTTCTAATAATCTAGATTACATTATGTGGTAGGTTCAGGTCGACTAATAATGCTATCAGTAGGTGTTGTTTGTATTGATACTACTCTTGTTATGACACTTGGCATAGTCTGGTTGCAAGGTCAATGATTTTTCATATGTGAAGATGATGATAATCTCTGATGGCTTCCATTTTTCCTTCCTTGTGGTCGGAGCTATGTCTTATTTTAGTATATAAATTGTACTCTTTTAGTGGCTCTTGTACCTGTCTAGGCTAGTTCCTTGGGGAAGACTTTTTGGTCATTTGTAGAAGGTTTTCATTAAGTTGATGTTTTCATAAATTTTTAAGGTATAACAAATAATTCCGCCACATGGCCTTTGGAACATGAGGACTCACCAAGTCTTCAATTTACAAATCAATCCACTAGCCACGAGCAGGAGGAGGAAGATCATCGAACCCTACATTAATTAACAATGTAGGCACAAGTATGCATTATTACATGGAATATATTAAGTATGAGGGATATGCATGATCATAAGAGGGAATAAATGAAAACGTGCAACATGATCGTAAGAGGGCATAAATGAAAACATGATATGAATGACCAAGCTAAATCATAGTAAAACCTTTAAATAAGAATCATAAGTCATGATCATGTTCAATTCATCTTAGAATCATATTGAAAGCTTTGTAAAACCTTTAAGAACAATTTAGGCCATTTTGTGGGATATTTACTATTAACCGATATAGATCATGTGAGCTATAATGTAAAATTCGGTGTCTTGCTCCCACACCCAAAAGAGATGTCTTTACTTTCCAAGGTAAGGACCTTAATTTCTAGCTTAGGTGGATCCACTAGCTATGTCATTTAAGACAACCTTATGGAGACACGTAGTAAGGGATAAGGAGATTAATACTAGAGACCCAACCTCTACTAACGGGAGAGCCTCCATCTCAATATCCTCTCAGTGCTAAGTAAAATCTCAATGTATTAGTCATAAACATATGCATAACATCATACATGGAAAAATACAACTAAGTTACCAATCCAAGCTTAAAACATCATAGAGTATCTCCTTAAACCATATGTGAGAAAACCTTTCACCAAATCATAATTTCTTAATGTGGGAAGACCTTTCACAATTTCATTGATGCTAATCTAAAGCAACCTAAATCATAATACATTCATTTTCATAAATCATACATAACTTTCATGAAAATATCATTCATAGATTCATAGCTTCTTCATAAATTAATGTCCTTAAGAGTTCATGGTAAAAATCATGAATAATGCATGTGTTCATGTGAAATCAACTAGAAAGCATGTGATTTAGTCAAAATAATCATATTAAGATCAAATTCAAACAATTGAATCGATACAATTAGAACCCATGTAGAATTGAATGAAAACATAATCAAATTGATGAAATTGAACTTGGAAACTTGAGAAATCTTTGGTGCTCAATGGTTGAATGGAACTCATTATTAGTTCCTCATCTTTTTCCCTCCGCTCCTATTCTAGCTTGAGGTATTAGTTACTCATGGTTCATTCTTTTGAATTCATGTGGTTTAGTCATTCTCATGTTTTCATATGCTTGAATGATCATGAAAGCTTGATTTTTTATGTTATGATTTAGCTTGGAGTGATTCTCCATGATTATGTGCATTATGATGAGACTTGTATTTATGTTGGGTTATTGGTTTCTCTCCTACTCTATTCATTCTAGCTTGAGTCTCATTCAAGGACGAATGTTTAGATATTGTAACATCTTAAAAATTGGAAAGTTGAAAAAGAAAGGAAAAGTACAGTTTTTGCACTAATCTAGTGGTCTATGAGATAGATCTACAGGCCGTAGGATGTCCTACGAATCGTAGGAAGAGAACCGTAGAATTGGAGTTGAATTTTTGGTATTTCAAGTTTCTAAAGTTTGACCAACGAATGAACAAGATGAGTCGTAGGAGATTGGACGAGTCGTAGGAGATTAGATGAGTCGTAGATGAGTTCTATAGGGGTAATCCAGACTTAGTAAAAAATTTGGATTACAATTGAGGTCTACTGTAGAAAGTTAGAAGGTCCGTAAAATGGTGTTGTGAGAAGTTGGCCAGTTTTAGGCCCTAATAACTTGACATATGGGTGACCAGTACGGTCCGTAGGAATTTCTACGGCCTGTAGGTCCAAATCGTAGGGTCCTCCGACTTTCATTTATTAAGGATATTTGAGTATTTTGCTATGCATTTAATATTTGTACTATATTGTTTTGACCCTAATTTTAAGTCCTATAACTACCCTTCTACTCCCAAAGTTACCCCAACTCTCTTATTCTCTGAAAATCCCAAATCTCATCCACATTCATCTTCTAGAATTCTCTCTCAAGTTCAAGAAGAAAGCTAGGATTTCAAGCTTCAAGTCTCATTTTCCCTATTGATTTTCGGATTCTATCACCAAGATACGTAGGGTTTCATCAACGGTTTCCATTCACCCATTGAGTCCTAAAGATTTCTCAATTATCCAAGTTCAATTTCATCAATTTGATTAAGTTTTCATTCAATTCTTCATGGATTCTAATTGTGTTGATTCAATTATTTGATTGTGATCTTATCGTGTTTTTTTACTCAATTACATGCTTTTAAATTGATTTTATATGAACCTATGCATTATTCATGATTTTGACTATGAATTCTTAAAGACATGAATTTATGAATAAGCTATGAATCTATGAACATTTTTTTTGGAAAGTTATGCATGATTTATAAAAGGGAATATTTTATGATCTAGGTTGCGTTATGATAAGCATCAATGAAATTGTGAAATAATTTTCTCACATGTTAAGGAATCATGATTTGGTGAAAGGTTTTCTCACACATGCATGATTCATGATTTAATGAGCTATTCTATGATGCTTTAAACTTGGATTGTTAACTAAATTGTGCTTTTCCATGTAAGGTGATATGTTGATTAATATGATTATTCTGTTGGGATTTTACTTAGCACCGAGAGAATATTGAGTTGGAGACTCTTCCATTAGTAAAAGTTGGGTGTCTAGTAGCAATCTCATTGTCCCTAACTACGTGCCCTTGTAGGATTTGTCTTAGAAAGACATAGCTAGTGGATCCACCTAAGCTAAAAGTTTAAGGTCCTTGCCTTGGAAAGTAAGGACAATTTTTTTCGGTGTGGGAGCAAGACACCAGATTCCACGTTATAGCTCACGTGGTCTATGTTGGTTAATGGTAAATATCTCATAAAATGAATGAATTTCTTCTTAAATATCTTACGAAGCTTTCAATTTGATTTTAAGATGCATTGACCATATTCATGATTTATGATTCTTCTTTAAAGGTTTTTACTATGTTTTAGCTTGGTCATGTATATCATGATTTCCTTTATGTCTCCTTATGATCATGTTTTACGTTTTATGCATATCTCTCATACTTAGTATATTTCATGTACTAATGCATACTTGTACCTACATTGTTTAAATAATGTAGGGTCCGACGATCTTCCTCCTCCCGCTCATGGTTAGTGGATTGCTTTGTAGATTGAACACTAGGTGAATCCTCATATTCCAGGACCTTTTCACCTATGTTTACATTCTTTTATGTCTTTAATTTTCCATCATTGTATGTGATGTATGGGTTACGTCTCAACCACTTTTGATGTATTAGATTGACTTGTCGAGACTATGATTAGATTCCTGCTTTAGGTCAAACTCTTTTTATGATATGAGACGCTCTTCTTAAATTCTCGTATTTTCTATTATGTTGTGTTGTATTTATGTCAAGTGGCTTGTGTAGGGCCTCTCTGGGTCTTATACGCCATGCCACGTCTAGGGTGTACTCTGGGTCGTGACAGGTCCATACTTCAATTTACGACCCGTAAATGGGACTCGTAAAAATCAGGTTCAGAAAACTCTATCGATAGTGTCTTTGGTAAAACAATCGTAATATTTTACTCTGAACTTTGATTGATGCAAATTTTGTGGAGTTGGAAAAAAGACTCATAGACCTTTAATTTGGTAGGTCATAGAACACCTAATTCTTTATGTTCTGATAGATATAATCATTGAAAGTTGACCCTTGTATGAAATAATGCAAAAAAAACCTAGCCGATAGGAAGGTTTTGAACTCGACTTAGTGCTAGAGGTCCCTTAGGACTCTAAACCACTTCCGATACACTTTTCACACCTAGGAATGAGCCTTAACTCATGTACAAGTATGATATCACCTGTTTCAAGCTCGTATAGTTACGATGAATGGTTCAGGCCCTTAGCGTAGAACTTTGTGAGGTGTTACACTGAAAGGCGACCTACTCCTAGTGGTTAGCCAACTTGTTAGACGGGCCGATAAAGGTAATAAAGTGACAATGTGCATTAACTTTAAAGATTTAATAAAGCATGGTTAAAGGACTCGTTTCCTCTATCTCACATAGATCAATTGATTGGGGCGACAGTAGGCATGACATCCTAAGTTTTCTCGATGCGTACTTCGGTTATAATCAAATAAAGATGAACATGAAAGAGGAAAAGAAAACCACTTTCATCGCTAAATATGAGACATATTGCTATAACGTAATGTCATTTGGACTGAAAATTGTTGGTGCAACCTATCAACGGTTGGTTAATGGTATGTTTAAACAACAAATAGGAAAATCAATGAAAGTGTATATAGATAACATGTTGGTCAAGTATCAAGATTTGTAGGAAACGTTCAAGGTGCTAAGGAGATACAACGTCATAAAGTTAAACCCCAAAAAGTGTGGCACCTCAAACGGCTTATATATACATATTGTTGGAGTAGTGGTACCTCAAATGCCAACAACTTTGTCGAACTTGAAGACGGAAATTCACACAAAATTGATGTGGCTAATTGACCTTACATTTATTAATAAGCGTGTAACAACTTTTTAAATTTCAACACCTAACCTTAAGTGATTAAAGTTGGGTAGGATAGCAATGGTGACCACAACTAGTGATAAGAAATCAACTTAAAATGTTTGTTGTGCAGTTTCTACGAATAGGGTGGGTCTGCAAACATTATCTTAAATAAGGAAATTAAAATTGACAAGTTAGGCTAAGGTTCTTGTACTTCATAGCTATTGACCAATACCAAAATATTTGGTTAAGGCCAACATCTTTAATTTGTACTCCGTGTGTATAATAAATAAGGAAAAGAAATTGGGTAAATTACATAAATCTCATAGTTTTAATATGAAATTACAATCTATCCCTAATAAGTTTTAAATTACATTAATCCCTTAAAAGTTAAAAAAAATCGGATACAATAATTGAAGTTCGGATACATTAATATGTAGCTCGGATACATTAAATACTGTCTCAAATAGATTAATATGTAGCTCAGATACATTAAAAACTAGCTCGGATACATAATATGTAGCTCGGATACATTAAATACTAGCTCGGATACATTAATATGTAGTTCGGATACATAATATGTAGCTCGAATACATTAAATATTGGCTCAAATACATTAATATGCAGCTCGAATACATAAAGAAATAAGGAATTTTGAAGATTTTTATAAATAATAGGGGATAATGGAAATAAGTGAAATAAAATGTGTGTATTTCTGTAATTTGTCCAAAGAAAATCAAAGCCATAGAAATCTAATAAAAGGCCTAGTTAGATTTCTGTCCATTTTAATGAAGGAATCAAGGACAATTGTATAATGGGGTTGATACTCCTTTTACTATGCTACAATGTTTGGTTTACCACTTTTGGTGTGCTTATTGACATAATGATTTGACGTGCTCCTTTACTCTTTTTATTTCAATTTAGACATGTTTAAATTTTTTAAGGGTTAAACAATTTAGACTTTTGAATTCGAGTATAGTATTTAAATTTTTTTGAAATAAAATTACATATTTAAAATCTCACAAGATATATAACAATAATATAATATACTTAATTAATACTTGTTGTCTCAAACATTTTGTAATGATTCTATATTAAAGTATAAAACAAGAAGCTTATAAAGACTTTTCAATTATGAAAGATAGGGGTGAACCAAACTGAACCGAAAACCACACTAAACCACAAACTTAATTGAATCGAAAAAAACTTTGACAAATTTAATATTTGAGAAAATTGAATCAACCCCTCTGATGAAAAATTAATTTAATATATTGTAAAGAATTAGAGCCATATAAAATGTACTAAAAGGAAGAACAGTCATTGATCACCATGCATTGACAAGTGGGGATTTCATAACCTATATCATGAAGGAGACCTTTTTCTTGTTACAATATCCTCTATTTGTTTTGTAAATAAATATTAAAGAAAATTAACTTTATGCATGTATTATCTATTTTAGGAAATTTTTATCTTTAAATAATATATATATATATATATATATATGCATGCACGCCAGCTGATATTAAATATTTCCAGATATATTTGGAGGAAAATTTGGAAAAAAGTGTTGGTTATATAGCTTATTATTACTTGGCAAATATATTTGACAAATTTTCCAAATATCCAAGTTTCCAAGTACTAGTATTTGAGAACTTTTAAAAATCATTACATATTTTTATATTTTATAAAACACTCATTATTTATAGTTTGGACTAAATTTCAATCCTAATTTGTTGTACATAATTTATACAGTTATATACATATTTTATTCGAGTTTTCTCTCTGAAGTTACTTTCAATTAAAAGTAGTAATAGTAGTTTTTCTAATACAAATCAATGATATATTTTTTTTTCTTTTCTTTTCTTTTTCTTTTTTTCAAATTCATATTATTGTGTTTGTTGTCATAACTTTTCACGGAACATATTCATTATAAAATGATAATACAAACTTATGGGTATAAATCATATTTCTTTTAAAATCAAATATTTGAACCAAAACCTATGATCAAATGCCCGATGAAACTAACCCAAAAATAACTTGTCAAAGATATTTGAAAATATGTGGTCAAACACTAGCTTAATCTGTGACTTCTCAATCAAAATTAAAGGACTGATTTTCAAAAGATCATTTACAATTTCCTCTATTTGTTTTGTAAATAATAAAAGATTGTTATGAATTTTTGCTTATATGGTAAGATTGTATTAAAAATTGGGGCAATTTTGATAATGTTTTTTTTTTTCAATTTATATGATTTTTATGTTTATGAGCAAAACATACAACTTAAAAATTTAAATGGTATGTTCAAACAAAACTTAAATTTAATCTGATATTGATATCATGATTTATCTAACATGGTCAAATGTGAACAATCTATATATATATATATATATATATATAAAAAGTTGAATCTAAACAATCTGATGTGGCACCTCTCTATGACCAGCATTTCTATTTATCTTTTATTTCCTTTTTTTGAAATTTTTATCTTTCTTTTCTATTTTTATTTGTATTTTCAAAAAATTGAAGTATTTAAATGCATTACCTAATTAATCACGTTTCTTTAAAAGTTTCATTACACTAAAATACATTTAAGTGAATGGAGGATGAAAAAATAAAAAAACTTCCATTACACTAATATATTTAAGTAAATGAAAGATGAAAAGATAAAAAAAAAGTTTTCATTTTTCATAACTGCTTATATTTGTTTACCCTATAAAGTAAAACATATTTGAGTATTTGTAACTAACAACAATGAGATCATTCACTTTGCCTCTCATTCTTCTTCTGATGTTGTGATGATGATGATGACGACGATGATGAAGAATATACGAATATCAAATTCCAACGTTGAAATATCCAACAAATTTCTAGGCCTTGTAATTTTTTAAGAAAAGAGAAAATATCTCATGTTTTTTATGAAGATATTGGAAGGTGAAATGTCATGTAGCAAAAGTCTTTCTTTAAAATAAAGAATTTTTAAAAGAATGACCATTCCTCCTACAAGGAGATATATATTAAGAGAAACTTTTTTAATTTGACTGAAAATTAATGGGAAGAGTGATTATTGTGTTGTGAAATCAGTTGATACATCTGTTAATTTGGATAATAAAGAGGATGCGGCGAGTGATGATTTCTGCATTAGCAAACCGTGTCGGAGTACTAGAATTATAGTTCCACCTAAAAGGTTGGACAGTTACCTTTGGGCTGGAAGAAAGTCACATGAGCAGGGCAAGAGTTAGTTATGGAATTAGAGTAAAAGTGTGAGAACGTGGGTAGGAAAGGATAAGGAAGTTATTTGTGATTCTGAATAATCCCATCTCCTTCTTCTGTCTTCTAAACCCCTTCTAGACTTCTAGTTTTAGATTTCAATTTTATTTCCCTAAGTTGTTGTTTCCTGTAATTTCCTTTGTTGTGTATTATCGTTATTCAGCAAAACATATCTATAAATATAATATATATATCAGTATTTGTAATTTGTATTGTGAAAATCGAGTTTGTTTCATATTGCTTCAAGGGAATAAGAAGATTTATTTGGAGGAAAATCAATCTATTTATGAAATTCATATCAAATTGGAGGAGAATAAGCAAAATATCTTTTTTGTAATTTAAAAAAAAAATGGGTGCTTATATTATTTCCTTAAAGTTCTTTATTCTATTAATTCCTTTTTTATTTTATTTTGTCTTAATTTTTTATGTGCCTTTAATTAAAGTTTATTTTATTTTTCTTATTTATTTTAGTTATAGTTTTCTTTCGGCATTTTTTAAAAATTTTAAAAGAAAAGATGATTATATTTAGTTCATTTCATCATCAATTCTATTAATGACTTTTACTTTCTTACCTTAATCTCATATTAATGTTATTTATATTATTTTCGTAAATCAATTTTTTTATTTTTCAATAATCCTTGTGTTATTTATTTTTCCTTCAAATTATAATTTTATATCCATTTAATAATGGATTTGTATCTGTCTTCCGCTATGAAAATTTTTAATTAAATTTTTTTCAGCTCAACTGACCAAATTAAAAATTCGTGTAAAAGGATAATCGTATCAAGTAGCTCTCTACGAAAGCTAGCGACGTGTGAGCCCTCCATCATTATTTACATTTTCATTTTTTTTCAAGGGATGGGAGTTAATTACAAAAACTCAAAATAGCTTTGAATTATTGTACATATATTTTTACAGAATTTGATTTATTATTTCTTAATCATCTCTTCTGTTAATGATTTATATTTATATGTAATAATAAGTTGAAATAAAAAATATGATATGACACTCTTGCTGAAAAATGAAGTTATTCTTCCCAAAAAAAACTATGCCTCGATATTTATTTTAATTTTTGATATTTTTTCTAATTTTAAAAGACTGAAAAATTTATCATAAAATTGTATAAAATATTAAAATTAAATGATCATATTTAATTCCTACCATCATTACTACTATTAATTTCCTTTACTTCTTTTCCCTTAATCTCATCATTAATGTTATTGATATTATTTCCTTAAATTATTTTTTTCCTTTCTTTGTTTTTGTTTATTATTTATTTATCCTAGAAATAAGTTATTATCACTTAATAAGAATTGCAAAACAAATTTTACAGAATTTGATTTGCCTCTTCTTTTTTTTATTATAAATTTTTACAATAATTCCTCAAAAAATGAATCTACTCTCCCAAAAAAAAAATATGCCTCAATTTTATTTTATTTTTTCTAATTTTAATAGACTAAAAAATTTACCTTACAATTTTATAAAATATGAAAATTAAATGATCAAATTTAATTCCTACCATCATTACTACTATTAATTTCTTTTACTTCTTTTCCTTAATCTCATCATTAATGTTATTGATATTATTTCCTTAAATCACTTTTTTTTCCTTTCTTTGTTTTTGTTTATTATTTATTCATCCTAGAAATAAGTTATTATCACTTAATAAGAATTGCAAAACAAATTTTACAGAATTTGATTCCCCAGCTTCTTCTCTTTTTTATAAATTTTTTGAACAACAACAACAACAATAAAAAAATGAATCTACTCTCCAAAAAAAAATTACACCTCAATTTTATTTTATTTTTGACATTTTTTCTATTTTAATAGACTAAAAAAATTTATCTTAAAATTTTATAAAATATCAAAAATGACCATAATTAATTCCTATAACCATCAGCTATTGATTTCTTCTACTTTCTTACCTTAATCTCATCTTTAATGTTATTTATATAATTTCCTTAAATCACTTTTTTCCCTTTCTTTTTTATTTTTCTTTCCTTTTATTTATGTATTCCTTGAAATAAGTTATTATAATTTAATTGGAACTGCAAATTCTTTTAAAACATAATTAGATTTTATTTTTAAAAATAAATTGAACAACATTTTATATGTTTCTTAAATTAATTGTACAAAAAAATAAAGTTATTCTATCAATTTTTTAAAAATAATTATTTACATTTAATACTGTTCAATTAAAAGGGGGGATATGTAAAAAGAGACCAAGTAAGATATTTAACTAATTTCTCAATTTTTAAAATTTTTTTCTTGCATTATAATTAAAAAGTTTGTTGAATCCTAAATATAAAAGAAAACATGCCATTACATTTTCTGTTAAGGCTATAACTACAACTCAATTCCGAAAGTTAATGCTATAATTATTTCTTTCCTCATAATAACCATTCTCTCCAATAATTGCATCATTAAGGGAAAGAACCAATACTAATTTAAAAATTTAAAAGTCACGTTACTTAGGGTGTGTTTGGAGGAGGTATTTGAATTAACTTATTTTAAGTTTTTTTTTTTTTTTTTTTTTTTTTTTTTTAAGTTTTGAAAATGTATGAGAAATACAAAACATGCTTAACTGAAAGAATTTTAAAAAATAAATCAAAAGCCAAAAGTTGAGTGTTTCCAACTTTTGCCTTTCGTTTATAAATCACTTAAAAAAATCAATCTAAACACAACCTTATACTTAAAAGCTCAGAACCTGTGTTGAAAATAAGCAAAACACATTTAAAAATTATATTGAAGTTCTATAAATTTCAAAGGTTATTTATGGTGCCATATTCTTTGCCAATATTTATATCTCTTTTTATTTTTTTTTAATTATGTCCTTACTTACTTTGTTTGTTTTTTAATATTGATCTTAATTGCATCTAATGGTGAATTTTCATGGGTTACATATTGTTTAAAATGAAATTCAATGGGCGATTGACGTGATAGTAAACAAGGGGAAGAAAAACATACGAGTAAAGATGATGCAAAATATTATTCTTATAAAATTCTTTCTTCAAGATATGATTTTAAATATGAAAAGTCCATTCACAATTTCAACATCCCTAAAATAACTTTTTTACCTTTTAAGTAGGTGTTCAATCGGACATAGATTTTTTTTTTTTAAAAAAATCATGTTATTTGTTTTTTAGAAAGATTATTGAGACGTGTTTTGTTATACTTATTGCAAATAATATTTGAAATAATATTTATACTTGAATTTGCTTAATTAAATATAACTTCAAAAGTGAAAAGTGGAAAAAAAATAATTTCAAACTTGAAATACAACTTCAAGTTGGAAAGCTGTATTTGAAATTTTCATTATCAATTTTTAAATAAAATAAAATATTATTTCAATCCAATGATCATATTAATGTGTTTCATGCATCATTTATCTCTATAAATTTATAAGTTTAGCTAAAGAAAAAAAAATTAATAGTAACTTTATTTTTATTTTTTCGTCATATAGAAGTATGAATGGTAGCATTGTATTTGTCATTTAGGTGCTATTATATACAATTGAGAGTTAAAATTAAGCTTAACAATATTTGTCTGTGGATAATTAAGACAATATTATTCATATGTTAAAAATATAAAGAAGGTTATTATGTTCAACTATATATTTTATCTTCTATTTTATTTTTAAATTGAAAATTCTAAATTAACTACATGTCAAGGAATTGAAATTAATATTATATCTTAATTTTGTCTCTTTTGTTCTCAAAAGTTAATTAGAATAAAATGGAGAGTAATTTAATATTGGTCATGTATAAGAATAATTGTACTATTTCGTTGAACTCATCATTTTAAATAAATTAGTCTTGATCAAATTTAAAATATGTAACATGTCCTCAGTAAAGAATGAAGAAGTCACTATCACAAAATAGGATCATAGTCATTTTTTATTTTATTTTTACGGGGCAAATCTAATTCAAAATGTCAAGTACTTTTTTCTCACGATTACTTTTAGTGGTGTTTCAACTTATCTTGATAATTCGTTTGTTCTTTGGTATCATTTGTTAATATGAAAAAATATTGCGGCTCTAAGCAAACTAAACTCTCTCATTTGTTTCAATTTAATCTACAATTTTTTAAATTTTTTTTACTAACATACCGTGCGAAGTGCGATTAAGTTCACTAGTAATATAATATAATACAATACAAAATAATGGGTGATAACCATTAAAAAAAAAGATACTAATATTGTGATTTCAGATACTTCATTGGTTCACTTTTACTTGTCACAACTTATATTTGGACTTGACATAATCATTTAGAAAAATAATGATTGACATGATTATTAATTGATGTTTAGTATTAGATCTTAATTATCCTTTTTTGATTTGTAAAAAATGACAAGTAAAATTTAAAATCTATTTTTAAAACGGACAAGGGTCAAAATTACCCTTGAACTATTCGAAATAGCTCATATATACCCTTTATTTAGGTTTGGATCAAAACTACCCTTGCTATCTATGTTTTGGACCACAAATACCCTTAAAACGTTATATTTGTCAGATGTGCTGACATGGTAGTCCACCTAGACAGTCCAACATGACAAAAATCCCTTCTTCTCAATTATGTTGTTCTTCCTTGTTCATCTCTATCACAATTTTAAAAAAAAAAGAATATCAAAAATAGTTCTTTCATTGTTCTGAGTTATTGTTTAGACTTTGAAATTCCAATTTCGAAGGGGGCTGAAGTTCGTTTGAGATAGTAGTCATGTGTTGAATGATCGAGTTCATTGTTTGCGTTTTGATGTCAGAAAATGTAATTGTTGAGAGATGTTGAAAAACTATTGCAGTCATTCTTTTTGTGTTGAAACTCGAAAATAGCTACTCATTTGAAAACTTGTTGGTGAGAAATTTCTAGCCTTTGTTGGGGTTTTGAAGTGCAAAAATTTGAAGAGATTTAACTAAATGTTACTAAAAATTGTTTGGATATTGCAATTGAAGTTGGAAATTGACATTTAACAACTGATTTTTTAGTTTGAAGATTGATAATTGAAGATTTGAGTTGAAATCCCAAAAATATATGAAAGAGTTATTAAATACTTAAAAACCTAAAAATCAATTTTGTGAATCTATGACCCCGAATCCCAAACAATGAACTCGATCCTTCAACATGTAATTACAGACTCAAACAAATTTTAGCACACTTTGAAATTGGAGTTCCAAAGTCTGAACAATAATTCAAACAAGAAACGTGAAATAATTATATTTGATTTTCTTTTTGTGATAGGGATGGACAAGGAAGAATAACATTATTGAGAGGAAGGTATTTTTTCCATGTTGGACTGCCGGGTGGACTGCCATGTCTGCTCTAATGGCAAAGATAACGTTTTAAGGATATTTGTGGTCCAAAATATAGATGGCAATGATAGTTTTGATCCCAAACATAATTAAAGGGTATATATGAGCTATTTCGAATAGTTTGAAAGCAATTTTGACCCTTTTTCATTTTTAAAATAATAAACAAATAAATATGAAAATAAAATTATATATATATATATATATATATATATATATATATATATATATATATATATATATATATCATGTAGCAAAATTAAAGGCAATAAATTATCAAAAGGAAAAGAAATAAGTAGTACTCCAACTATTCCATATTAACTGAATTTTTTGGGTTTCTTTCATTGTTCAAAATAATTAAATTGTTCAAAGTTTAAGATAGATGTTTGAATTCTTTCCATATTTTCTTTTTCTTGAGGAAGAGGATCAAGTTGGTTCTTGCGTACAACTTGATGCACTATCTCTCTTCAACCCTTTGAGCGAAATGAGGTAAAAGAAAAAAAGAAAATCCATGAATTGATCCCATCATCTCCACCCCGTAGGAACTATGAGATCACCCCAAACCTTGCAAGGCGATCCTTGTTGATTCACACAGGACTCCACATACCCCATGCTACTCAGATCAGAGCGTAAACTATGATGCTTTCGGCTACTAAACTTTTCCATCTGAATACATTATTCAGGTTACTTCATCTAGCCGCACGACACTTGTATTGCTCGCCTAGAATAGAGGAATTACTATTTTTCTTTTTTTGAAAACTGAACTTAACATAATAAAAAGGACAAATAAATTGGAAATAGGAAATTAAAAATTGCTTGATGAGTAGGCATAAAGTCATAGACATTAATGAAGGAGATAGCTGGAGAGAAAGAGAGAGGTTATTGGAAATTGAAACCTTCTTTGTACTGACTCTCATCTGTAATTATTACTAGTAAAGTGAAAGCGGTAGGTCGATATTTACTCCTGTTATTATATGATGCATGCAGATGCTACACTGCCCACCAGCTTCCTTGCTCACCTTCGCTGACCTACACTGTCACAAGGTATAGGTCACTACAAATAGACCAAAATACTAGCATCCACAAAAGTTTGAGTCTAGTTTTACGTGATGTCTTGTGTGTATTATTTCACATGGTATTTTGTATCCATTTATTGGGTAAATATTAAATGGTAAGAAAATTTGGTTAGAAAATTTAAAATGTCTATAATATCTTTTTTATTTTAAAATAAATTGATTTTTTTTTAATTAAAAGGTATTAAAGTTAAAAAGGTAAAAATGTTCAAAAAGATAAAATAACATAGATAAAATACTATTCTGGCCTTTTTCCCTATTTATATTAAATTGTACACATGACACATCCAAAATTAAGAAGCATAAACGTAAAATAGTGTTAAGTTAAAGGATATATTTATATATTATGTTTAAAAAGAAACAAGAAGTTTGAATAGAATTTGTGACATGGAGTTCGTGGTGAAGAGAAACTCTCTGAAGAAGTTGTGCTTAAATAAAAGGACAATCACTCAGCGTAAGGTATGCATTGAATATAAAAAACACATTGGAGAACCAAGTTCTATTACAAAGTTAGATAACGAGTTTTAGCATTCATGTATTAGGAGTTTTTTATTTAGTTGTAAAGGTGATGTAGTCTTAGTTTCGGTATGCTATAAACTGAATTAGGATTATCATCACCTTCAAATTAAGGTAATTTAAAGACTTGGGAATACATACCTTGAAAGATCTGTCGGTTGTTAGGAATTATAGTTTATAATAACTTAAGTTACATATGTTTATTATTGTTGTTAAAAGACTCATTATGATTAGAGAAGGTGAGAGTAAATTTTGTAAAGATATAAATCGTAATTTTATATCATTATATTTTCGCGTAAAAATAGTTTACACCTTAGACAATTTATTTTAACTTACATAAAAAATTAAATTAATTAACTAAATTTTGGAGCGTATATAATATCATCATCATTAACGTGCCACGTGAAATTGTTGCATCTAATTCAGTATATCATCATCACCCTCTTAAGAAAAGCTTATATACTCGTATTTAATTGCAATAACTCGTAGGCTAAAATATCATGCCTGCCACATCCACTTATTTCCTTATCTACTCTCAATCTGTAACAATTTTAAATTTATTTTTTACAGTACTGATGGCAAATCCTCAACCTAAATTACATATACTAGTGGTGTTAAAATTGTGGCTTATCATGAAGGTAGTCAAACAAGGTTGTTGGAATTGGAAAGAGAAAAGAAAAAGGCGTCTGAGATTAAAATATATATATATATATATTTGAAACTTAAGTTTCTGTAGGTGAATTATACAATAATATTTTAAAAATTGAAATTGAAGTGGGAAGTCAATCATAGTAGGACAATTCACAATAGTAGGAGTAACATTTTAGAATTGTAAATTTCTTTGAAGATGTGTTGTATTGGCGATCCTAAAATATCATTAAATAATAATAGTGGCGGAGTTAAAATTTCTGTTAAGGGAGTTTATACTTT
Organism: Solanum commersonii; assembly: GCA_029007595.1. Classification (NCBI taxonomy): domain Eukaryota; kingdom Viridiplantae; phylum Streptophyta; class Magnoliopsida; order Solanales; family Solanaceae; genus Solanum; species Solanum commersonii. The sequence goes on along the minus strand of JAJTWQ010000003.1, from coordinate 10,355,755 downwards.
AGAACAAGTAAAAAATTAAATTTTGCTTGTCAAATTTGATAAAAAATGAAACTGAACATCACTTTTATTCTCTTTTTTTAACTAAAAAAATTAAACAAAATACCTTAGTCTGAGCTCAAACCCAAGTCTCCAAAGCAAATTTGAACAACCTTAATCATTGAGCTATCTTTCTTTACCATATCAAGTGTGTTCAACCATTAGTAGATATCTCAATATTTAAAATATATACTTATAAAAAAAATTTAGACAAAAATTGTTCATCTGACCACCCTTGACTAGGTGTAGCTCCACTCCCGTCAAATAATAATCTCCATTAACTAAGGACATGTGAATACTTAGCATTTAATTGCTTCATTGAACATCTAGCACAAATTACCTTAATTTAAAATATATACGCTAAAAAATATTTATTTTTTAATAAAAACACTGCCAAGGCAGTGATTTCCAAAAATCTTAAAAATAATTCAAGCAAAACGCTGCCAAGGCAGCGCATTTAAAAATAATTTTTTTTAAAGTAAAATGCTGCCAAGGCAGCAAATTTTTTTTTTTTTAAAAGTAAAACGCTGTCAAGGCAGCAATTTAAAAAGATTTATATATATATATATATATATATATATATAAAAGAAGCTGCCAAAGCAGCATTTTCATGAACAAAAAAAAATAAAAAAAATTTCTATGAAAATGCTGTCATAGCAGCGATATTAGTGGGCAAAAAAAATGGAGTTAAATAAATCGCTGCTAGGGCAGCAATTTTTATTTTAACCGAGAAAACGCCGTCAATATGTGTCAAAGGAAAATCGCTTCGGCAGGAGCAATTTTGCCCTTTTGGTTTTAAAAAAATATGATGTGCTCTTTTGGAATTTTTGATAAAAATTTTTTTGTCCTTTTGACTCCGGACTCCCCAACAATATCATTGAATGATAATGACGGAATCAAAATTTTTGTTAAAGGTATTCATACTTTAGGACAAGTAAAAAACTAAATCTTACTGGTCAGATTTGACAAAAAAATGAAACTGAACGTCACTTTATTTTCTTTCTTAACTTAAAAAATGGAACTAAGAAAATTAAATGAAATGTTTTTGTGTGGGCTCAAACCCAAGCCTCCAAAGCAAATTTGAGTAACCTTAACCATTGAGTCATCTTTCTTTACATGATCAAATATGTTCAATCATTAGTAAATAGCTAAAAATATCAATGTTTAAAATATATACTTATAAATAATTTTGGACAAGAATTATTCATTTGACCACAGTCAACTAATTGTAGCTCCGCCCTGTCAAATAAGAATCTGCATTAAGTAAGGACATGTGAATATTTAGCATTTGATTACTTCATTGAACATCTAGCACAAATAATTACCTTACAGTTTGTTTTAATCTGATAGCTATGATGTTCAATTTCGTGGTTCACAAAATTTACTCATTTATTATGATTAAGTGATAAATTAAAATGCGAATGTGTATTAATTAATTATTATAATTTAATAAAAATACTGTGACATAATGTTGATTTGATAAAAATATTAGGTATAATTAAACTTCATCATCATTTCCTCCTGTCTTTTTTTTTTTGACATAACGCATAAATATGCTCTTTAACTTAATTTCAATTAATATATATGTTCGGTAACTATGAGTGTGGATAATTAGACACTTAGACTTATCTAATAATGAACAAATAGACAAATGTTTCCTTGCATGATAATTTAGAGAAAATCTCATAAATAGTCCATTAACTATCGGAGTAGGTCTAAAATGGTCTCTTAACTATACTTTTGTCGGATTTAATCCTTTAACTATCCAAAAACTTATCAGATTTGGTCTCTTAACTATACATTTATCGGTTTTAGTTCCTTAACTATACATTTATCGGTTTTAGTCCCTTAACTATAAATTTATCGATTTTAGTCTTTTAAGTAGTTTAAAACTTATCAGGTTTGGTCTTTGTCTATTTTTATACAAATAACTTAGGTTTATATTAACGGAATTCATGTCGCAAGAAATTAAATCCTTTAGCCATTTTTTCAATTGTTTCTCTCTCCCATCTACTTTACTTTAAATTACTCTTATGCAAAGAACCTCAACCTCAACGATTCAAAATAAAATTCATGAGAAAAGAAAGTATAAGTCATAATTTTATTCAATGGACGATAAAATGAAGCATATTGTTGCTACTAATGACTTGAATATAAGAAACTTTATTATAAAAGGAAAAAAATTATTACCTATTGAATTCAAAATTTGTACTCCAACGACTTTATTGAAGGAAATTTGCTTAATTTCCAACGAATTTATTGAAGGAAATTTGCTTAATCTTTCAAAAGTTGAAATTTATAAAATGGTAGATTTGCAACTTTTTAAAAAGTTTTTTTAATAGATTAATTTTCTTATTCTAATCATTTTATTTTTCGTAGAGAATTTTAGTAATAAGATCAAATTTCTTATTTTTAGTTTGTATGAAAAATAAAAAATAAAAAAATCGCACCGATTATGAACCGTTAACTGCCAAAGAAGGGAACACAATATATTCATGTTTTTGAATAATTAAAGGATTAAAACTGTAATCGATAAGTATATAGTTAAGGGACCAAAATGTTTTGGTAAGTTTTTGAATAATTAAAGGACTAAAACCGGTAAGTGTATAGTTAAGGTATCACAACTAATAAGTTTTTGAATAGTTAAAGGAGTAAATCCGATAAAGTATAGTTAAGGGGACCATATTTGACCTATTTCCATAGTTAAGAGATTATTTATGACATTTCTCTATTAATTTACATCTTTTATATATATATATATATAATGCAACATATGATACAAATATTTACTTGTTCAATTTTATATAAATTTAATTAACTGCCTATTTATGAACACTCAACAGTAAAGAGCATAGATGAAAACTAAGATCAAATTATATGTTTAATTATGTATTATGACTTTTCTTTTTCCTTATAGAAAAAGTTCAAATGTTTTAAATGTCATAACCAATATTACAAGTTTGAAATATTTAACAATAATAGTAGAAAGAATTGAAAGTCAAATTAGTGGAAAGTGGTAGGATAATAAATGGTAGGTCCAAATTTGATTGCAGAGAAATGATGAGTGGATTTTAAGAGTGGGAAATTGTCGTGATGGTAGTAAAGCAGGTAACGGGAGATCCGGATCAGGCACCCTTGCCATAACTCAATAAAGGACAATTGCACGGCCGCGCCGAGGGTGACCCCCTCCTTTCTTCCCCATAATTTATTGGACCCCCACTAACCATGCAATTATTATTCATGCACAAAACTCAATTCATCAATTGGGTGTGTATTTGGATTTAGCTGGGCTCTAACGTGGATATTAGATATTGGGTGAAAAAAATTAGATTATGTATATGTTTATCTCTATATAAACTCATATTATATATGTATTTGGTTTACTTTTTACTTGTTCATTATTTCAAAAATAGATTTTTATTTTTATTTGTCATTTCTTAACAAATATATGAAGAAAATACAATTATCTTTTTCCATATTTTACCGTTAACATTAATTATATATATTTTTGAATTATTTTTTTCAAGACTTAATACTAAACATCAATTAATAAGGATAGTGTGATAAAATAACTATGTCAATTATTATCTCTCTTAATGAATGTGTCAAATCTGAATATAATAAATAAAAGTGAATGAAGGGAGACACGAAGCGAATTTACGATTTTGTCATTATTATTATTATTGTTGTTGTTATTTTTATTTTTTTTAATCATTTGATATTCGAAGTGCTCCCAACACGGGCAGGATCGGCAACATATGACTGTGTGAGAAATTTAACCCACTTGCATGAATCATTATATTAGCTAAGGTAAAATAGCACAAGCTTATTTTTTTTGTTGCATTTATGAGTTATTGAATTTCCTTGATATAGGATTTTTTTTTAATTCTTAGTTCTGCCATTGATGCTCCCACCGCAAAAGTTCTCCATTTTTGGGACTCCAACAAAAAAAACTTTAATTAAAGGATAAAGTGTTTTAATTATTTGTACCACACGCTTTGATGGGAAACTATTACTCTTACGGTGCATTTGGTATGAAGGAAAATGTTTTCTCAAAAAATAAGTTGATTTTTAACTTATTTTCGCATGTTTGGTTGGTGAGAAGATATTTCTAAAGCATGTCGGTAGAAAAAATATATATGTTTGACAAAATGATTGAGTATGCTTTGCCTAACTAAAGTCAAGAAAGAACATTGATTAAGGGCATGTTTCGATGGACTTATAAAAGGTAACTTATAAGTCTTTTGGCCTAAAAGTGGGTGCTTAGAGCACTTTATAACCTTTCCAAACACCCCCCAAAACTTAAAAAAAAAAACTACTTAAAAATCAAAAGCACCTAAAAATAAGTTAATTCAAACGGGCACTAAATGAGATATCTCTCTGACAACCTCAATTTTTGTTTTTTAAAAAGGGAAAAGGGTCAAATATGCCCCTAAACTATTCGAAAAGGTCTAAATATACCCCCCTGTTTAAAGTTTGGCTCACTTGTGCCCTCGCCATCCAACTTTTTGTCTAGATATGCCCTTATGGGCGTTAAACACCAAATGGAATTGCCACGTCATTTTTACATTACCACGTGGCATTGGAAAAGGGTCAAACCCTAAACTATTCAAAAAGGTCTAGATATACCCCCCTTTTAAATAAACTACCCAACCCATTTTCAACAATTTTTTTAAAATTTTTATTTTTTTTGGGTAAATCCCGAAAATGAGTAATTGACTAATAAAAAATAGGAAAAATATGGAAAAAAAATATAAATTTAACGCAAAAAATTCGCAAATAAATATAGTAACCTTAAATTCAACAATTTCAACAATTTTTTTAAATTTTTATTTTTTTCGATAAATCACGAAAATGAGTAATTGATTAATAAAAAATATGAAAAATATATGCTGGATTTTAAGGTTATATTTTTCATATTTTTTATTAATCAAGTACTCATTTTTGAGATTTATCGAAAAAAATAAAAATTTAAAAAAATTGTTGAAATTGTTGAATTTAAGGTTACTATATTTATTTGTGAATTTTTGGTGTTAATTTTATATATTTTTCCTATTTTTTATTAGTTAATTACTCATTTTCGGGATTTACCAAAAAAAATAAAAATTTAAAAAAATTTGTTGAAAATGGGTCGGGTAGTTTATTTAAAAGGGGGGGGGGTATATCTAGACCTTTTCGAATAGTTTAGGGGTATATTTGACCATTTTCCAATACCACTTGGTAATGTAAAAATGACGTGGCAATTCCATTTGGCGTTTAACGCCCATAAGGGCATAGCTAGACGAAAAATTGGACGACGAGGGCACGAGTGAGCCAAACTTTAAACGAGGGTATATCTAGACCTTTTCGAATAGTTTAGGGGCATATTTGACCCTTTTCCCTTTTAAAAAAGGCTTTAAGGTTATGGATATTTAGCTGTTTCCACACCCTCTGTGGGGAGGCAATTTTTTTTAAGGATTCGCCATCGAAAATCGGACTTGAATCTCTTAATTTGTCCATAGTTAAGATCCAGAAAAAATATATTCACGCAATTGCATGATACGCTTTTCTTCTTGTTACCATTAAAAGTAATACTCCTACATGATTTAGTATATAATTGAACCAAATAAATTAAACTCTACAATTTTTATTTTTGAGAAAGATAGACTAGCTTAAGATAAAACACACATTTGCTAGAGTAATATTTATTCAATTGAACATAAAATATAAAGTGTCTATGCTAATGACGGTGAACTTGTCATGATCCAAATCATCGTGAGTGACAACCACACTAAATCAACCCAGTGGGAGAATCAAAGACTAATCCGAAACAACCCAACAACATAAAAATAACTCAAGTTCATCATAAATAAAAGAAATAGTTCAGTTGGCTAAAGGATTGAGTTCCCATAAACTCAACCCCATTGCAGTGTAACATCCAAATATTTCTAAGTTAAGACTCGAGTCATTCTTCATTTGTGAATAAGATTATACTGAGTGATTTTAATTATTTTAGATGTTAAGGTCACTAGATGTTGTTTTACTCGAAAAAATAAAAGAAAAATGACTTGTTTCGAAAAATCGACTAAACTTATGTTTTGAAGAGAAATCAATTTTTCAAATAGAGTCGCCACTTAATTTTTTTAAGAAATTAAGAAAACTTACGATTTTTCAAAAGACTTAAACAGATAAAATCAATTGAAATAAAAAAAGGTTCGAGTTCAATGTACATTCCGAGAAGGTATTAGGCCCTCGGAATGTCCGCTAACTTGCGGTTGACTGACAATTTGACTAAAATGACTTTTCAACTAACTTGAAAAATATTAACTAAATAAAAAGAAATTCATTTTTTATTATTAAGGGAAAAACTAATGGAAACTTTCTAAGGGAGATAATTCAAGTGTTGACAAGACCATAAATAAAATAAAGCTAAGTAATAAAATACGAATATTTTAATTTGAATATAAAAGGAGAAACGACTATCTTTAGGGAGTTAATTAAATTAAAAAAAAATCAAATAAATTGTTAGTCAACACAATAACAAATAAATATAAGAGAGAAGAAATATTGAATTTGGGTCTTTGGCCCAAATCCCAAATCTTGATAACCTGTCCTAATCTAAAATTTTAAAATCATGTGTTTTGGCCCAATTTCCTGCTACTTGGACCTGCTGTAATTTATTTGGGCTTTTAGCCCCCTTTTTCATTCTTATTCGTCATGATATACACCAAGTATATATTTGATGTATACACCATGTATACAACTAGTTCTCGAGCTTTCGAACTTGTATTTTTATTTGAATTTTGTATTTCTTCATTTTCAACCTACTTTGACATATCTTGAACCTTCATACTGTATTTTTCGATTGTATACCAGCGTATACAATAGGTATATCAGCCCTTTTCGGGTTTTTCTAAGCTTGAAAATTTGATTTCCAGCCCACATCCATCATCTTCAACCTATACACCAGTTTCACAGCTTGCTATGGGGGCTGACTCGAAGGAAAATGAGGATTTGGGGCCTTTATAGCCCATCCGAAATATGAGGGAAAGAAGATAGGAGTCCAAGAGGACTCAGATGGTATCACATGCAACAAAAATGATGATAAGAATTAGTGCTCAATAATAATATCTCCGATATCGTAATTCTAAATAATAACCGAACTCACAAAAATACGAAATGGTAAAGTATCGGAAGGAACACAATTAAACATGTTTCAAACAAGCAAAATGGATAAATTGATGTTGAACAACACAACAAAAACAGACGGCAGTGACTACACATTTAGAAATCATGTTGCAAATATTGGAGCTTTTAAGCTAAGAGTCATACTGATACCAATTTAACACTTTCTATTTTTTTTTTATGACTACAATAGGTAACAAGGAAGTTGATAGCTCAATAAACCTAGAATTGAAAGCAATTGGAGATAAAAATCAATCGACTAGGACAAGGAATATGGCAAACTGAATAGATTTTAAGAAGATATACACTATGAATTTAACGATTTAAACAACCAGCCAAAACCTTTTATCAAAATCAAAATATTAACAGCCATATTCTAACCCAAAGTAAACCCACTTTCACATGAAGAACAAGACTCCTCTATGATAGCTTTACATAAATATTTGACCTCATATTTATTCTAGCTACCTTAAAGAAGTTAGGTGGTTAAACTAGAGAATTTATAGTTCAAATTGCAGACCATGATCTTTTAAAAGTAACACTTGACCAACATAAATCACTTAACGAGAAGAAGAAGAAATCAACTCAAGCTTAACATGTTTAAATCTAATTAAGACAAACCGGATAATCAAACCCAAAATCGCTTTAAGAATAGGAGGACAACAATCGCTATATCCGAATAATTAGACAATGATAACATCATTAAGCATGTTAGACACAAGCTCAAATAGGCATGCACAAGCATAATACTCACTGGAAAGAACATTGCTTGGGCAGTAGTATTTGACATGGTGACAGATTATGCCAAACGCAAACCATACTCAAGATAATGCTATTTTCGAATCACACAAAGGCAAATGGGTTGTTTTTAACTATTGGAAAGTAATATTAACATAGACAAATCACTGCATTATAGCATCAGAATTACAGGAAGATCATTTATAAGAAAAACACAAATCACATTAGATTATAATAAGCTATAAACAAAGTTGTCATAAGTTAAAACCAAGCATAAAATGCATAAAATTCAAGTTACAAGAAGAGATAGATGCTATATAGGTAACAATGCTAGCATTAACAAATCATATGAAGAAACATTAATGCTTGAAGACATATTAAACAGGGGAATCAAAGCGAGACTGAAATGCGATTTACAACAACACCAAAGTTAAGCTTAACACTTGCAAATCTAGCTTCATACATTTAGTTAGGGCAATGAAGCGAATAATATGGTGACTAGTTAGGAGTCCAAACAACAATGAAAATAGGATGGAAAACTCATAATCAAACAAAACAAACTTTCAACCAAGAATCTTGAAATGAAATAAAAGAAGCAAGCATGAATGTAGCCAAAGAAAATCAAACAGAGACAGGTTCAACACATAATGATTGGAATTGAAATAAAACGTGAATGACGGAGGGACCATTACCTTTTTCCGGGCAGCTGAACTGAGGCTACGAATAGAGGAACAACGATTTCACCACCACAACGGGACTCCGACGGGATTGTGAGAAAACAAAACCAAGGAATATCAATCTAAACCTTCACAATCTCACAACTTACCCCAAAATATTTATATGTATTGACTTTGGGTCTTATCACTGATCTCTAAGCTAAGCTATTCTTCTCAGTTAAAATCCCAACGTAATCTTTTTCCCAACTTTTCTCCCAAATCCAACAATGAAGGAGAGGGAACTATTTATAGAGGAAATTCTAGGGTTAGGAATTTGGGAAAAGGGCTGAGAAGTTGGATAAGAACAAGGCCCACAAATTTCCCCCTCGAATTCTCTCCAAGGACGGAGAAATAGACCGAATTGATTCCTAATTCCAACGGATTGGAATGAGGTGGAGGGTCTCGATGGATTTGGGTATCCTTGCGCTTGACGTGGGGCGATCCTAAGGTTGTAAGGACGGAAGACGCGTGCTTTTGTTGCTGCGATAGTACGATTTGGAGAAGACGGCAAGGAAAAACAGCTTACTGCCGTTGCTATTGCTTTTCGTCTATCTCCGTGTTCACGTCGTGTATCACCGTTTGGAATCGATATGGGAACTGTTGACGCCTCTTGGAATCGTGAACGGTTTCGTAATGTTGGCGTTGCTTTTCGTCTGCTTTTGTGAGCGTGTTTACCGCTAAAAATTTCAAGGTTCTCTTCTGAACGCCGATGTTGACATTAGGTCTTGGAGGAATTGGCTTTGGGCCGGGTCGGAGTTGGACTCGAAAAGGGTGGGCTGGAAATAATTGATTATTGTGGAACTTAAGAAATGGGCTAGGAAATGGGTTGCTGAAAAATGATAAAGGGGCCTCAAAACTTGGTCCTTAAATAGGCATATAATTGGATTTAAGGTTTGGTCATATAAGTCTAGGTTACAGCCAATTGGAAATTAAAAATATAGCAATACTTAGTTAATTAGGATAGATTCGGCTAGTAATCAAATAAAACGAATTGATATTAATTAGTTAACAAGCTTCTTGATTTTAATGAAAAATAAAATAATTAACTTAATCATAAACTAATCGATTTAAATATAAACTAATTAATTCGAAATTAACACTATAATTCAAACTAAAACTAAACTAATAAAATATTTATTTTAATAATGTAGATGTCTTTTGATATGATTTTCAAATATTTATAAAATATACTAATTACATATATAATTATATGAAATGTATTTATTATTCAAAATACTGTAAAAATCGACGAAAATTACTTTAAAATAACCTTGAAACTATTTGAATTTTATAAAGCTAATTATTCTAAATTGTTTGAAAACTAAGAAGCTCGAAATTTAATTATTATCGCGGAGGGCCAAAATTGAGTGTCAACAACTGTCCCTCGTTTTACTTGGATTGATGAAAGAAATCCAAGGAAAATGAAATTGACGAATCCAATTTTGACCGACCACATCTTCATCTTTTGGAAAGGGATTTGGTACGGACTTTAGGAATTATGACTGAACCCTGGAAATGGGTTTATTGCATATCTCAAGCTATACGAGAATTCAGGCCACTTGTAGTTCGATATGCTCGATTTGATGCATGATTTTGAAAGAATTCAAAAGCTATTTGATATCGAATTATGAAGGGACCGGAACGCTCGGGAATACGATTTATGAGAGAATGTTGGAAAACAACCGAGTTTTCAACATTGATTTCGCCTACATATCCCTCAACTTAGGGAATCAGACTGCTTGTAGTTTGACTCAATCGGTTGAAAAGGAAATCTATTATGCAAGATAACCTTTGGTTCTGGAAAAGCAACAAAGTAAGTTGAGTATGAAAAGAAGGCCTGCAACCTCTTAGCCATGAATGTGGCATGCTTCACACCCATAATTAAGAATTTGCACAAACATAATTTCCAAAGCTCTTGGTGCATTGTCACTTGGATTAGAAAGTTGCTCTCGATGAAAACTAGAACTTTCGGATGCAAAACTGAAGTCGATAAACCCAAATAAATACTCACATGCTTTCTGATAAGGGTGTGGTTTGATTATGGTGGGAGTCGCTCCTTTGCTCGCGTTCTAAGAGTTTGACACTCCTCTTTGGACTATGTCCCAGTTCGCTGCTAAGAAAAAGTTCCACATTATGTCGCATCCTTGTTGATGTCGTCCTCACCTGTGGTTTGATTTGAGAATTCATCCTCTTGGATGTTCTCGACAAAGACTGAAATAAACTTGTTAGTAGAAATCGTAATTGGAGAAAGTGGTAGCATCTCTTACGATGCTTTTCAGTTACTCTTGCTGTGAAAGATATCACATAAGTATATTCAGTATATGTCTGCACATTCAAAGTAAACAATTAGTAGACATAGTGCCGCTTTAGCTAGCGGCTTGAGTAAAAAAATAAAGAAAGATCATTCATATAACAAATGAGTATATCTTAATGGATAGGCATAAACATTTTTTTTTCAACTAGTTGAGAAAATAAAGAAGTATTGAGAGTAAAATATAATGGATACCACTTTTGAACGCCGTATGTCCATTACAACTCCTGATTTGCTAAGGATTTGGATATGTCATTGCTTGTTTTTGTGCATGGAAAACTCCGATGATCTCTGCAATGAGCCAAATAGCTTGATAATGATCCAACTGTAACGAGGTGGATGGCTCGATGATTATCCAATTGTAACGAGGTGGATGACTCGATGATTTTCCAACTGTAACGAGGTGGATGTCTCGATGAATATCCAACTGTAAGGAGGTGGATGGCTCGATGATTTTCCAACTGTAACGAGGTGGATGACTCGATGATTATTCAACTGTAATGAGGTGGATGGCTCGATGAATATCCAACTGTAATGAGGTGGATGACTTGATGATTATCCAATTGTAACGAGGTGGATGACTCGATGATTATCCAACTGTAACGAGGTGGATGTCTCGATGAATATCCAATTGTAACGAGGTGGATGGTTTGATGATTATCCAACTGTAACGAGGTGGATGACTCGATAATTCACTCTTTAGACCACGCTAAGAAAAAGTTTCACGTTGTGCTGCATCCTTGTTGATGTCTTCCGCACCTATGGTTTGATTTGAGAATTCATCCTCTTGGATGCTCTCGACAAATAAATGAAATAAATTTGTTAGCAGAAACTGTAATTTAAATAGAGAAGTAATATATTTTACCGTATTCGACACATGTTCTTTTCTGTAAATGTTCTGACGTCAGCCTCTATCGGTTTTGACACAGTAGATGATGACTTGATATGATGTGGATAACGATGCTTCATTGATAGGATGATAATGATCCATTGGTAGTATAATGTTACTACATGATAGGATGATAACGTTGATGCTCCATTGATAGGATAATGATTGATGATCCATCAGCGGGATGCTGTTGATGCTCCATTGATTGGATGATGATGCTTCGTTGATAATCCATTGGTAAGATGATGTTGATCCATTAGCAGGATGATGTTGATCCATTGATAGGATGATGATGATTCGTTGATGTCCATTGGTAGGATGATGTTGATCCATTGACAGGATGATGTTGATCCATTGATAAGATGATGATGCTTCGTTAATGATCCATTGATAGGATGATGTTGATTTATTTATAGGATGATGATACTTAGTTGATGATCCAATAGTAGGATCATGTTGATCCATTGGCAGGATGATGATATTCCATAGATAAAATGACGATGATGTCATTCTCGATGGTGGTACTATCTTATTTGATAATACTACAAATATGTTCCTCTGGGTAGTGGTATTATCTCATATGATAATAATGTAGAAATGTCCCTCTGGGGGGTTTCATGTCACGCCCCGAGCTACCCCCGAGATGCGGACACGGGACCTAGGACCACAAGTGATCTCAAGCTAACCCTGCTGGCCTGATCATGAGCATACTAAAGATAATAAACTGATACGGAAGCTAAATCATAAATAAAATGAAAAAAAGATGGGGAATACCCATATACTATAACTAAGATATATGAAAACTGAGAGTTTAATACAAAAGAATTATCAAACTGAAGTATTAAGCTGAATCTAACTATGTCTGAAATAAGCCTCTAAACTAACTAGAAATGTTGGGACATGCCCTAACTAGATCAGGCAAAACTGAAACTAAAGACTAAAAGCGATAAAGGTAAACATGTCACTAGTCCTCGAAGAATGAAGACTCACCACTGATGCTGTTGAACTGAAGATCGGGAATCGATCTAAGCGTGATTTGGATGTTGAGAACCTGAACCTACATCACGAGAAGATGTAGCGCACGTATGCGTCAGTACTTGAAAGGTACTGAGCATACAAGATAGAGTAAAACTGAAATAACACATAACTGAACAAAGCATACTGAGCAATGATAAAATCTGGACATGATATAGATACTGAAAATACTGAATACTGAGCTAACTGATGCAATGACCACATTTATAACATGCTGAGACTGAATTACTGACTGTACTGAAATATGGTCAATGCAATAGAGTCTGTGGGAGCTACTAATAACCAACATAAAACCACATGAGCTAAATGTGGAGTCCGATGTATACGCCCAACCGAGAGGACCCAATATACCCTGCCAGAGGTAAAAAGACATGCTGGCGTGATCACTAAACTGATGTTGCCTACAGAGGGGACTTACACTAACGTGGCTCGTAGTTCTGGGACTATATGGGTACGCTGAACCCTAGTCCAACTCGGTATTATGCTACTCCCAATAGATTAAGTGATTAACTCATTATGACTGAATTTCTGTAAATACTGGATAGCTCAAAACTGAACATGCAAACTGAGAATGCAACAATTAATCTGATAATGATGCATTCATAAACTGAGACATGTAAAACTGAATACTGAAATATCTGACCTAGCATGTGTAATTCAAGAACTAAAGAAATACATAGCTAGAGTTCTGAAATTCATGCGATAAACTGAGCAATAACATGATAATCTGATTTGGAACACTTAAATAACTAATTCATGATGATGTGCTGTAATTCTAGAAACCCTAGGTCTGTTCATAATCATGGAATCAAAAATCTGACTGAATTCTAGGGACCTAATGGGCGAAAGGAACCCACTAGTGAAATCCCACATACCTGGTAACGAATTCGACGGAGAAATCTTTCGATTTTGGGGCTGGAACTGAAGGAACCTTGCTGCGTTCTTGAACTAGGGTTCTTAACCTTTTTCTCCTCTCTTGCTTCTAATATTTCTAAGTTTGATTAATGATTTTGACTAAGGTAAGTTCTAGTTATGTTTCTAGGATTAAACTGATTAAAACCTCATGATTTAGAGTTTAAACGACGTAGCTAAGGGGTTAAACGAAATAGGAAAATACCAAAAGACCCCTGAATTAACTTCTGTCGGAGGGATCGACGGAATGGACTGACGGGCCGTCATTCAATTGATGGTCCGTCGATTGGGTTAGTCGATCGAGTCTGCCCAACAGGGCTTCACTAAAACGGGAATAACTTTTTACTTGGAGGTCGGAATTTTGCAAACTCGGTGGCGTTGGAAAGATAATTCAATTATATATCATATCATAGGTAATGGGACACACAATTATTTTTTTCCTAAAAGTTATGACCATCTGAAGTTGACCTATCAGAATTTTCAGCTAACTGGCTGTTGATCCCTCATCTACGGTCAGACCTACGGACCGTGGATCGAATGACGGTCCGTGATGGTGGACCGTAGTTCATGTCAGAGGTTGGGTAAAGAAGGTATTGATCCACGGACACAGACCACGGACCGTGGTCTAATCTACGGACCGTGGGTTTGTCCGTGAGTCGAGACTTAGCCAAATTTTCTGAGCTTGGCTGAGGAGGGGTTGCAGTGATGAACCACGGACCACCAGCACGGGCTGTGGTCTGACCTACGGTCCGTGGATGGCAACCATGGATTGCACCTGCAACTTTTCAAAATCTGCATTTTGGTCTATTTTCGGATACGGGGTGTTACATTATCTCCCCCTTGGGACCATTCGTCCTCGAATGAAGACTAAACTAGCTGAAATAGAGGGAGAGGGCTGCAATCCCTACCACTAAACACTAAGAACTGAATTTCTGACTAAACTGAGTTCCAAGTTCATGCAGATACGCTGAAAATACAAGTACAAACTGAAGGAACATGATTATAAGACTGAGATTACGCATGAATGACTGAAAAACTGAAGAGGAACTATTACCTCAAGCTGGAATGGAGTCGGAAGGAAAGAGGTGAGGATACTTGGACTTTATGGCTGCTTCTGCTTCCCAAGTAGCTCCCTCTACTGACTGACTCCTCCACAAAACCTTGACTGAAGTGACTTCTTTATTTCTCAACCTTCTAACGTGACGATCGAGAATCTTAACTGGTACATCCTCATAAGAAAGGCTATCTTTTACAGCCATAGCCTCTAATGGCACTATGGATGCTGGATCACCCACACACTTCTTCAAAAGAGAAATGTGAAAGACTGGATGCACTGCTGCTAAATTTGCTGGCAACTCTAACTTATAAGCCACTTTACCAATCCTTTTCAAGATCCGATAAGGGTCAACATATCTGGGACTGAGCTTCCTTTTCTTGCCAAATCTCATCACCCCTTTCATAAGTGACACTTTCAGGAAAACCCAATCATCAACTTGGAACTCTAGTTCCCTTCTTCTTACATCTGCATAAGATTTCTGGCGACTCTGAGCAGTCTTAAGTCTATCTCTAATGAGTTGCACTTTCTCCATAGCATTAATGACTGAATCTGGTCCTATCAAGGCTGCTTCACCTACTTCAAACCAACCAACTGGAGATCTACATCTACGCCCATACAAAGCCTCATAAGGGGCCATCTGAATGCTGGAATGGTAACTATTATTGTAGGCGAACTCAATAAGAGGAAGGTGATCATCCCAACTACCCTTGAAGTCGTTCACACAAGCTCTCAACATGTCTTCTAAGGTCTGAATGGTACGCTCTGCCTGACCATCCGTCTGTGGATGAAATGCTGTGCTAAGGTTAACCTGAGTACCAAGACCTTTCTGAAATGACTTCTAGAAATGAGTGGTAAACTGAGGACCTTTATCTGAGATGATAGACAAAGGAACCCCATGCAACCTCACAATCTCATTAATGTAAAGCTTGGCATAATCTTCCGCTGAATCTGTAGTCTTGACCGCCAAAAAACGAGAAGACTTAGTAACCTTATCAACAATCACCCAAATGGAGTCATGCTGTCTGCGAGTACGAGGTAAACCTATGATGAAGTCCATGTTGATCATTTCCTACTTCCAAGTAGGAATGTCAATCTCTTGAGTCATACCTCCTGGTTTCTGATGTTCTACCTTGACTTGCTGGCAATTGGGGCACTTAGCCACAAAATCTGCTATATCTCTTTTCATACCATTCCACCAATAGACTTCCCTCAGATCACGGTACATCTTAGTGGCGCCTGGATAAATAGAATATCTGGAATTATGGGCTTCTGCGAGAATATGCTGTCTCAATTCACCCACATCAGGAACACACAATCTACCTTGATAGCGAAGTACACTATCTCCCCCTTAGGAGAAAACCTCCACTCTCTGATTGTGGACTGCACCCTTAATTTCAAGCAAGATTGGATCACTATCTTGCTTTTCCTTAACCTCTACTACCAAAGAAGATTCTGCCCCATTCTAAACTGTTACACCACCATCTGATATGCTCATAAGACGAACTTCTAGGCGAGCAAGTCTGTGAACATCCTTTACTAGCTCTTTTCTTTCTTCCTCAACATGTGCTACACTACCCATGGATAATCTGCTGAGGGCATCTGCTACTACATTTGCCTTACCTGGATGGTAATGCACGCTCATATCATAATCTTTGAGGAACTCAAGCCACCTTCTCTGGCGAAGATTCAACTCTTTCTGGGTGAACACATACTGAAGGATCTTATGGTCTGTGAACACATCTACGTGAACACCATACAAGTAATGTCTCCAAATCTTAAATGCAAACACCACTATTGCTAGCTTGAGGTCATGAGTTGGATAATTCTTCTCATGTATCTTAAGTTGCCTGGAAGCATAAACTATAACCTTACCTCGCTGCATTAACACACAACCTAGGCCGACTCTGGATGCATCACAATAGATCACATAACCATCTGAACCCTCTGGTAGAGTCAAGATAGGAGCTGTAGTCAACCTAGTTTTCAATTCTGCGAAGCTTTTCTCACAATCATCTGACTACTGGAACTTAACCTTTTTCTGAGTTAGCTTAGTCAATGGAGAGGCTATGGATGAAAATCCTTCCACAAACCGTCTGTAATAGCCCGCTAGACCCAAGAAACTTCTGATATCTGTAGCAGAGGTAGGTCTGGGCCATTGTTTCACTACTTCTATCTTCTGGGAATTTACTCGAATTCCTTCGCTAGACACAATATGCCCAAGGAAAGCAACTGATTGTAACCAAAACTCGCACTTGTTAAATTTTGCAAATAATTAATGATCTTTGAGAGTTTGCAGAACAACTCTCAAATGACTCGCATGTTCTTCCTCATTCCTAGAGTAAATGAGGATATCATCAATAAAGTCTAAGTACTGCTTGAACACTCTGTTCATCAAATCCATGAAAGCTGCAGGAGCATTGGTTAGTCCAAATGACATGACTACAAATTCATAATGACCATACCGAGTTCTGAAGGCTGTCTTCGGAATGTCACTATCTCTGACTCTGAGCTGATGATAACCTGATCTGAGGTCTATCTTTGAGAAATGACTAGCACCCTGAAGTTGGTCAAACAAGTCATCAATCCTGGGGATGGGATACTTATTCTTGATTGTGACCTTGTTCAACTGCCTATAGTCAATGCACATTCTGAGAGAACCATCTTTCTTCTTTACGAACAACACTGGTGCACCCCATGGCGAAATACTAGGTCTGATGAAACCATTATCTAGAAGGTCTTCCAATTGTTCTTTCAATTCCTTAAGCTCTGCTGGAGCCATTCTGTAAGGAGGAATAGAAATAGGCTGGGTATCTGGAAGGAGATCAATTCCAAAGTCTATTTCCCTTTCGGGAGGAACTCCAGGAAGATCTTCTGGGAACACTTCTGGAAACTCACTGACTACAGGAACTGACTCAAGAGTTGGGGATTCAGAACTAGAATCCTTAACCCGAACTAGATGATAGAGATAACCCTTAGAGATCAAAGGGTTAAAAAGAGTTTCGAACTAACACCGAATTGACTGCTATATAAGGAGTTACAAAAGAAAGAGTAGCCCTGGATCTAACAATGCATAAACATCAAGATCAAAGACTCGTAACGTACCAGTGACTACATCAGGAGAATCTTCCTGATCTTGACGAGCCTGAAGAGCATAGAGCCTATTTTGGCGCTGTCCGCCACCAGTACCAGAAGAGTTACCCTACTGAGTCGGGCGACTTGCTGGTGCTGCTGAAGATGTAGACTGAGCTCTACCATTATTTCCTCCTTAACCTTGTCTTGAAGGACAATTCTTCAATCTATGACCAGACTGACCACACCCAAAACATCCTTCCTTACCTGCAAGGCACTCACCTGGATGGTTCTTACTACACTTCGGGCAAGTTGGGTAGGTTTTGGTGCTTGAAACACTACCTTGAGACTTAGAGCCTGACGCCCTACCTTTCTGATTATTACGGAACCTGGGGGATAGAACACTAGCCGATGGAGGGGCTGGAGTTGAAGACTTCTGCTAAAACTGCGAGCGATTTCCACCACCCGATTTCTGTTGGAAATACTCGTAGTTACATGTTCTTGCTTTCTTAGTCTCCTTAGCTTGTTCCCTAAGCTTATCACCCTCAACTTGCTGAGCATGAGTCATGAGCCTAGAGATGTTCATGTCTCCCAACAACATAGCATTCCTGCACTCTGTTTTCACTAAGTCTGACACTCCATACAGAAACTTATTCATCTGAGCCCTGGAATAAACAACCATGTGAGGAGTATACCTGGAGAGTTGGTTAAACTTGAGCCCATACTTTTGGATAGTCATGTTACCCTTCCTTAAGTTCATAAATTCCTGGGCCCTTGCTTCTCTCAACTCTATGGGGAAAAACCTGTCCAGAAAGGTTTCGCTGAAACAATCCCAAGTAATAGGAGCGACATCTGTACCCCTGTTCTCCTTCCACTGAGTATACCAGATATGAGCCACATCTTTCAGTTGGTAAGATGCTAACTCAACCCGATCATTCCCAGTGACCTGCATCACCTCAAAGATCTTCTTGATCTCATCTAAGAAATTCTGGGGATCTTCACTAGTCTGTGATCCTAAGAACTCAGGCGGATTCATCCTAACAAAGTCACGGACCCTTGCTGCTGCTGATCCACCATTTGCATTCACATGAGCTTGAACCCGCTGATTGTTCTGGTTGGCCACACTCTGAGCTAACATCTGAATGACATTCCTGAATTCAACATTTGAGACTTCCTGATCTGGAACTGGAGGAGCTGTGTTTGCGTTCCTAGCATTCGCATTCCTGGCATAAGCTCTACGAGGAGGCATGATCACTGAAACGTAGAACGTCAAGTTAGAATGGAATTAGATCATACCTTACGCACGATAAGAGTAACAAGAAAATAAAGTTTTCCTAAAACACTTCATAGCCTCCCTCTCATTAGATGTGGTGCACTTCACACCCATGAAAAGGACTCTACTTAGTGCGGCATTTTAGACATCCTAGGACACTTAAACCTAATGCTCTGATACCAAGTTTGTCACGCCCCGAGCTACCCTCGAGACGCGGACACGGAACCTAAGACCACAAGTGATTCCAAGCTAACCCTGCTGGCCTGATCATGAGCATACTAAAGATAATAAACTGATGCGGAAGCTAAATCATAAATAAAATGAAAAAAAGATGGCGAATACCCATATACTATAACTGAGATATATGAAAACTGAGAGTTTAATACAAAAGAATTATCAAACTCAAGTACTAAGCTGAATCTAACTATGTCTGAAATAAGCCTCTAAACTAACTAGAAATGTTGGGACATGCCCCAACTAGATCTAGCAAAACTGAAACTAAAGACTAAAAGCGATAAAGGTAAACATGTCACTAGTCCTCGAAGAATGAGGACTCACCACTGATGCTGCTGAACTGAAGATCGGGAATCGATCTAAGCGTGATCTGGATGCTGAGAACCTGAACCTACATCACGAGAAGATGTAGCGCACATATGCGTCAGTACTTGAAAGGTACTGAGCATACAGGATAGAGTAAAGCTGAAATAACACATAACTGAACAAAGCATACTGAGCAATGATATAATCTGAACATGATATAGTTACTGAAAATACTGAATACTGAGCTAACTGATGCAATGACCACATTTATAACATGCTGAGACTGAATTACTGACTGTATTGAAATATGGTCAATGCAATAGAGTCTGACTGAACTGTGGGAGCTACTAATAACCGACATAAAATCACATGAGCTAAATGTGGAGTCCGATGTATACGCCCAACCGAGAGGACCCAATATACCCTGCCAGAGGTAAAAAGACATGCTGGCGTGATCACTAAACTGATGTTGCCTACAGAGGGGACTTACACTAACGTGGCTCGTAGTTACGGGACTATATGGGTACGCCGAACCCTAGTCCAACTCGGTATTATGCTACTCCCAATAGATTAAGTGATTAACTCATTATGACTGAATTTACGTAAATACCGGATAGCTCAAAACGAACATGCAAACCGAGAATGCAACAATTAATCGATAATGATGCATTCATAAACCGAGACATGTAAAACGAATACTTGAAATATCGACCTAGCATGTGTAATTCAAGAACTAAAGAAATACATAGCTAGAGTTCTGAAATTCATGCGATAAACGAGCAATAACATGATAATCGATTTGGAACACTTAAATAACTAATTCATGATGATGTCTTTGTAATTCTAGAAACCCTAGGTCTGTTCATAATCATGGAATCAAAAATCGATCAATTCTAGGGACCTAATGGGCGAAAGGAACCCACTAGTGAAATCCCACATACCAGTAACAATTCGACGGAGAAATCTTTCGATTTTGGGGCTGGAACTGAAGGAACCTTGCTGCGTTCTTGAACTAGGGTTCTTAACCTTTTTCTCCTCTCTTGCTTCTAATATTTCTAAGTTTGATTAATGATTTTGACTAAGGTAAGTTCTAGTTATGTTTCTAGGATTAAACTGATTAAAACCTCATGATTTAGAGTTTAAACGACGTAGCTAAGGGGTTAAACGAAATAGGAAAAGACCAGAAGACCCCGAATTAACTGCTGTCGGAGGGATCGACGGAATGGACTGACGGGCCGTCATTCAATTGATGGTCCGTCGATTGGGTTAGTCGATCGAGTCTGCCCAACAGGGCTTCACTAAAACGGGAATAACTTTTTACTTGGAGGTCGGAATTTTGCAAACTCGGTGGCGTTGGAAAGATAATTCAATTATATATCATATCATAGGTAATGGGACACACAATTATTTTTGTGCTAAAAGTTATGACCATCTGAAGTTGACCTATCAGAATTTTCAGCTAACTGGCTGTTGATCCCTCATCTACGGTCAGACCTATGGACCGTGGATCGAATGACGGTCCGTGCTGGCGGACCGTAGTTCATGTCAGAGGCTGGGTAAAGAAGGTATTGATCCACGGACACAGACCACGGACTGTGGTCTGATCTACGGACCGTGGGTCTGTCCGTGAGTCGAGACTTAGCCAAATTTTCTGAGCTTGGCTGAGGAGGGGTTGCAGTGGTGAACCACGAACCACTAGCACGGGCCGTGGTCTGACCTACGGTCCGTGGATGGCAACCGTGGGTTGGACCTGCAACTTTTCAAAATCTGTATTTTGGTCTATTTTCGGATACGGGGTGTTACATTTCACATTACCTCTTCTGATATCGACGTGATTTGTGAATATTCTTCAAATGTTCTTGATACTGAAAAAAATATAATTTGATGTCATTGTAGATGCTTTTGCATGTTGAGAGTGATGCTTTCACTTGTTCATATGTGAACATTTGTACTCATTGTGACTCATGCTTTGTTGGGAATTTGACCAAGGTGTTGTTGCTTGTATTCTAAACTGTTTTTTTTTTCTTCTAAAAAAGTTCAATGACTTTCCTGCATCCCCAAAAAAAATTTCAATTTTGGGCAGCTCCTCGCCCCTTTCAACTTTTCCCTATTCATTGAATGGAGGAATCTGATGATCTTGAGGCAAACTTATAAACCTGCATTTACAGAAAAATTGTTAGTTTTAAAAACAAACTGATCTGTGTTGACTTCTTCAAACAATTGCTTCTTTTCTTGCTATCTTCAGTTGATTGCTCCGATCTCTTGCTTCTCGATAGACTAGACAAAACACTTTATGCAAAAAATATTTGAAACATATAGTATAGATAAAATCTTTAAGAAGAAGGTTTTCAAAAAGCTGTAATTGAAAATGGTCACTGACAAGTATCATATCACGTCAAGCCTGATGAACACATTTAGGGTTGATGTTTCGATATCTATCAAACAACCTGTTGGAAAGATTCTAAAGACTGTTGAAGTTTGGGCGATCTGACTCTTCAAATGTCAAAGATTGTTGAAGTTGACTTTTGATCTTAAAGCAATGTTGGAGATCACTTGAAGTTGCTTCTGAACTCCTGATCATGCTGGAGTTATTCATAGCTGTCTTAAATCTCTAATGAAGCTATGATGAAATTGTTGAGGTCAGCCTAATTTTTTTTTGTCCCAGTTAAGTGCCTTAGCATATCTTGAACTGTTGATAAATGAATCGCGGAATTTTTGAGATCTTCTCAAAAATTCTTTCCCAGTTGCGATTCTCAATGTGACTTCAGTCTTGACTTGTTGAAAAAAAAGATCTTCCTCTTTAGAATATTTGAGTTGCTCTCAAAATTCTGTCCCAGTTTCTATTGTAAAGGAAGAAATAGAAATCTTACGGGAGATATGACCGAGACATTGTGGCGCCTACGTATTCTGTTGAGGTAGGAACCAGGTCAAACGTAGTTCCCCTTTTGAGGATCAACAAAAATAGGAAAATGTAACTAAGGAAACGACCGAGGCCAACATAGGCTACCTACATATCTTATTTTTGAGAATTCAGGTCGTATGTAGTTTCGATACAAAAGAAAACATTAAAAGGGGTAAAAGGGTGATCGAGGCCGACATAGGCCGCCTGCGTATCTCATTCTTGAGAATTCAGGTCAGACGTAGTAATTTTCTAACTACAGAACATAATATGATTATAGACAAACGATGCGATTACAGGAAAATAAATAAAAGAAATTTTGAATCTTCAAATATAATAGCTCTTGATAGCATCTGCGGCGATTGACAACTTGAGATGAATATCTATGTTCAACCACGACATCTGATCAAACAAATACATCGATGTATTTTCTAAGTAAACTATTGAGTTCTCTTTTTCGAGTTTCTCTCAGATGAATCCTGATTCTGACTTTTTTAACACATTCATCATTTTCTAGATTCACAACTTCTGTCTTATCCAGATTCGACTTATCCTTATTCTCGAATTGTTTTAATTTTTTGGCAATATATTCAGATATCATGATCTCCTTATCATACTTTTCAAACACATCGTCACCTACCTCATTTGTTTATTCATCTTGTGACATGACATGATATTGACAGGTTTAAAAATTATTTTTACTGAAACAAAAACAAAGATTGTTAGATAGCAAAAATTAAAGCAGGTGAAATAAGTTTTTGCAATAGAGGAGGCTTTCATTAAAAATAAGGAAATACAAACTTTGGCCATGACTATGAGTCATTTTGCCTTTTTCAAAACATCATGAGGGCGATTAAAACTTAATCAATTAAAATGACATAAAAAGTGGGTTCCGAGCCTCATTCGGACTACCACCAATTTTAGAAATAACATAAGATCCATCCTTGTCTATCGAGATGAGCGAGGAATCAAGAGCGGAGTGGAAGTCCAATTAAGAACTTGCTCCATTGGCTCGACGTCTCGTATGCCTGGTGTCTCGATCATCTTTTTGGGAGCAACATCACCTTCTTCAAAACGATTCCCAATTCTTTCTCCAAGACCGTCATCATTGGCATATTCCTCTACTGGAAAGGACTGACATAGATGAAGAACAAACTTTGGTGGAACGTGATTAATCCCTTTTTTGTTCTGACCCTCTCTTGACACTAAAACAAAAGCTTTATGGGGTGTCATGCTCGTAAAATTGAGTTTCTCACTTATGCTCGGAGAAACTACAACTTTCTCAAGGTTGTCAGCACCATCCAGAACTATCACCTTTACCATGCACCACTCATCTTCCGTCTCTATCATATTGATAGTGGCGCCTCCATGGTTTGGCAAAGGGTTACTATTGACGTTGGGTACAGCGGTCTTGACCACTTTCTGGTCGATCAAGTTCTGGATCATGTGCTTCAAATTAATACAGTCTTTAGTATCATGCCCAACACTGTTGGAATGATACGCACACCTTTGATCGGCTCGGTAAAATCTTGAGCTAGTATCGACTGGCTTGGGCTTAACCAAATAAATAATTCCTACTGCACTCAATCGCTCAAACAACTTCATCCGGCTTTCAATAAAAGGAGTAAAATTTCGAGCAGGTCTCTTCTTAAGACGTGGACGAGGAGGATCATAATGGCCTTGTTGAGGCGGAGGAATTTGATAATAGTTTCGAGCGTTTTGATAGAGATGTGCCTGAGACTTTGGGTCAATCATATTAATGGTGAATCTTCAACGATTCAACAGTGAATCCCCATTGTCATTGGAAGTGACAGCTTGAATGGTGACAATTCTTTGATCAATCAGGTCTTGAATTTTATGCTTCAAATTGATGCAATCCTCAGTGGTATGTCCAGCACCTCCTGAATGGTAAGCACAATGAAGATCGGGTCTGTAAAGTCTGGAATTGACATTGACATTTTTTGGATCAATTATTTGTATTAGACCAGCCACTTTCAATCTCTCAAAGAGTTGGGTTCGACTTTCAACCAAATGAGTAAAGACTCGACAAGGTTTCTTCAAAAACTCGTGACAAGAAAGATTGTAATTATTTCGTGAAGATGGAGGTACTTGGAAGGATTTTGGCTAGTGGGTGCTGGTGTTTGGAATTTTTGGTATTGTGGAGCTTGGTAGCTATGAGGGGCATTTGGGTAATTTGACAATGATACTTGGTAACTTGATTGAACATTTGGGTAATTTGGCAATGGAGCTTGGTAATTTGGATGATTTGGTGGTGGAGTTTGGTAATTTGGTTTGATGGGGTAAGGATTTTGTGGAGCTAAAAGGTAGATTTTGGATGGTAAAGACTTTCGAACATTGAGACCAGTATGCCTCTTTGATTTTTGGCTTGATTCAAATTAGATAGAGGAGACAGCTTCCCTCTTCCTCCTCAATGGTCCCGAAGATTCATCTTGGGGAGTCATTCGGATGATTTTTCTTGTCTTGAGAACGTCTTCAATAGTTTCACCAATTTTTACTATCCCACTGAAATTTCCTCCTAAAATGAGCAACATCCTATTGTAGTACTCCGGCTCTTGATTGCACACAAAGACTTCCATAATTTCTTTCTCGGTCGTGGGAGGCGTAACCTTTGCAGCCTATCTTCTCCAACGATAGGTATTTTCTCGGTAGCTTTTAGTAGAATTCTGTTTAATTCTCTCTAAAGAGTATCGGTCAGGGATGAATTCTATATTGTAACCAAATCTTTCAATGAAGTCTTTAGCCAAATGGTTGGACTAAAAAAAAAAAAGTCTTTAGCCAAAGCGTTCCAACTTAGCCACTGCTTGATTTCTTTAGAAATAAACCATTCCAAAGCTTCTCCTTTTAGACTTCGACTAAAGAGTCGCATTAACAAAGCCTCATCTTTCCCAACTCCAATAAGTTGATCACAATAAGCCCTCAAATGAGTCAAAAGATTTTCAACTCCATTAAAAGTGTCAAGTTTTGGTACTTTAAAACCTTCTGGAAGCTCCAAATGTGGATGGTGACACAAATCTTCATAATTCAACCCCATAATGTCTAGGGTGTATTGAACATCCTTTCATAACTTCCTCTCTGATGCTTTTCTCAGCCTTTTCTTTTATGACCTTCCACTCATTCTCCTTCTTCTCACAATCATTGAGTTCAAAATGTGTAGTAGAGAAAGGGTATGATTCTGGCGATATTGGAAAATGATATACGATTTTTAGAGGTATGAGTTGAGTGGTAGGTGGGTTTTGGAATATTTGAGTAAGGATTTGATGGATCGGAGGAAAATTCTGGAAAACATTGGTATTTAGATTTTGAGGAGTAGGTAACTTTTGGTGTGAGGTGCTAGGATGGTGTGGATTAGGGGTGGTTAAGTCGATGAAGGGAGGTTTTTGAATCGTAGTGGTGGTTGAATTGTTTGGAAAATGTTTGGATGTTGGATTCGAAGTAGGAAAATGGAGTGGAGGTCTTTCATTGTCTGGAGTAGGAATGTTGGCAATAATAGCCAAATTAGTCAAATCTCGGGTCTTTTACATTTCAGTCCTCATTTCAGCAATATGTTGGAACAATTGTGCAATCAACTTGTTCTGTTTAGCAATGATAGGGTCATTCCAGTAATTTTGATCAAATCAGTATTCACAATATTTGCAACCATTTTCTCTTTGCCTTTTGACAAACACTGGTCGAAGAAGGAATCTTTGGTGTCTTTGGACCTTGTGAAGTACGGATGTTCAACCATTTTACTCAACACAGATAAGTTTTGAGTACCTGACAAAGAAAAACAACTCAAAGACAAATATGTTAGTCTGTGTCAATGATAAATAATACAAAATATCACACACATTACTGTAAACACATAATAGTTGCTTCATTTGAAGATAAACTAGCCCATATATAGAAAAGATGGCTAAAACACATAAATTTGTCTATTTAACTTTGGGATTCGTGACAGGAAGATTGACTTGCGTCGAGCCAAGTTTTTTATTTTTGCATATTTCATTGATTTTTGATTGAGATGAAATTCCAATCTCATTGCAAGAGTTGGAAAAGATAGAATTTCTCAAAAATGGGGTACCGAGCCTTGAAAGGTTGTCTACGTATCTCACGAGGCGAATTCAGGTCATACGTAGTTCAACCCACTTGAATCTCTTTTCGATTTGAGATGACGAATCTCTTTTTGATAGGAGAGAGTAAGATTTGAAAAATGAAGTTCGAATTTTGTTGGAAAACTAAAGACTTAAAGATTATTTGGATGCACTTTCGATAGTGACTTGATATTTATGCTTAAAGGGTTCTAGAAAAATTCCAAGACGAGTAGGCTAGAACATCTTCAAATAAAAAAACATATTCTCACAAACAGTTATAACACATAAACAGTTATTGCGCGTTCTAAGCAGATATGTGACCCTTTTGTGCCAAGGGTAGGCCTAACGATTTGAAGGATGTATTACGCCATTTGAAATATTCCATTGACCCAAAACCCAAATTTATACAAGTTTTATGAATAAACTGAATGGGGATACATAATAGGGAAAAAGAGATACAAAATAATCAGTCCCGCACATGGGTACAATACTAAACTAAGCTTCCATGGAAGGATCCTTCGTTCTTGAGCTTCTTAGCATCTCTGAATGCCAACATCTTCAGATGCAATGGTAATTTAATCATTCTTCAATTCGAACAAACTATTAAACTTCCAACCCCAAGAGACAAGTTTTGCCAAATGATGTATACATCCTTCCAATTTAAACACATAAGCATGATTGTCTTTTATTGACCAATGAGCCAAATAGACACAAAGTGGGCTTCTAATGCGCCCAACACACCTTGGGTGTTAGGTCAACTTAGTTCAAATGCGCTAAATCAAGGATTTGGTTTCGTTCTACGCTAGTTGACTAAGAGTGACTTTTGAAAGACCGAGAACCCAAGTGGACAATTTAGGCTGGAACTCACGACAATCATTGGACGCATGACGTACCAATAAATTACCGATCATTCCGAAAAAGGATCAAGTATAAAAAATCCAACAACGATTATGCAGAAACCGTTCTTAATATACTATACATACAACAGAAAATGTCATGAATGCAATGACAGTTATAACAATTTAAACACATTAAACACAAATAAAAAATTCAACAATTAATAACAATTAGTCAAATAGTTAAATCTTTTGGTTAGAGCTTAATTAAATCCCTAGCAGAGTCACCATTTCTATTTTACTCAAAAAAATAAAAGAAAAATGTCTTGTTTCAAAAAATAGACTAAACTTATGTTTTGAAGAGAAATCAATTTTTCAAAAAGAGTTGCCACTTAATTTTTTTAACAAATTGAGAAAAATTACTATTTTTCAAAAGATTTAAACAGATAAAATCAATTGAAGTAAAAAAGGGTTCAAGTTCAATGTACATTCCGAGAAGGTATTAGACCCTCGAAATGCCCGCTAACTTGCGGTTGATTGATGATTTGACTAAAATGAATTTTCAACTAACTTTAAAATATTAACTAAATAAAAAGAAATTCATTTTTTTATTATTAAGGGAAAAACTAAAGGAAACTTTCTAAGTAAGATAATTCAAGTGTTGACAAGACCATAAATAAAATAAAGCTAAGTAATAAAATACGAATATTTTAATTTGAATATAAAAGGAGAAATGACTATCTTTAGGGAGTTAATTAAATTAAACAAAAATCAAATAAATTGATAGTCAACACAATAACAAATAAATATAAGAGAGAAGAAATATTGAATTTGGGCCTTTGGCCTAAATCCCATATCTTGATAAATTGTCATATTCTAAAATTTTAAAGGGAAAATTTTCAAAATGTCAATATTTTAGCATTTAATAGACCCTCTTATCAACATTTTCAATATTTATTAAAAATGTCAATATTTTAGTTTGTTATTGTTCTGATTTATGTATTTCTTTTTGTTTGTTTGATTTGAAAGAATACAATTATTTAATAATAGAAAGGAGAAAATCATGGATAGAATATTTAAAAAAAAGGAACATATATATCACTTAAAATTCTCATCAGTTGCAATTTCAAAAGTAATTGATTGTATTCATTCCAATATGTATGAATTATGATATGTGTATTTGTATTCATTGTGGTTTTCATGTTTGGATTTGTTTAATGACATTTGTATTTCTTTATTAGTTTGTATTCATTCCAATAGGTATACCAAATTTATTTGTAGTTATTAAGAAACATATTTGTATCCATATACTTATGTAAACTTGTGTTCATTTAGAAAAGGTACAACATTGATTTGTATATTTTTCAAAAGCGTATATTTTTTCTTAAAATTCCAACAAAATTTGTATTCCAGTCATCAAAAACATACAAACTTACAATCAAAATTTGTATTTAAAAAAATGTATTTCTTATCTGTTATGTATTCCAAAAATATATTGTTTTCAAAGTTTATTTTATAGAACATCTACTAAATCAGATTCCAAATTATTTTGTATTCCAAGCATCCAACATACAAAAAAAGTCAATAATTATATTTTAACTTTGAAATATGGCTAATGATTTTGTACTTGCATTTCCTTTGGGTCCTTCTGCATGTGAGAAAGATGCAAAATACTTCAATTTCTTGCAAAGATAACTAGAATTGTTGATGTCGTCCAACAAAGTGTCTTAGATGAGATATTGATCCGAAACTACCAAATTGAATACCTCAGTGACTGTCTAACCTTTAAATTCAATATTCAGCTAGTAACTTATGAAGATCTTCAAATCCAAAATATAAAGTACGATCCAGATCCATTTTTGAATCACTTTTTCAATAGACATTTTCGAATCACTTCTAAACAAATTAGAGAATCAGCAGTTAATGAATACCTGATCGTTTTTGTATTTCACCGACAATCTCAAAGTTCAACGAAATTAATCCAATTCACTTCGAAATCTCAATCGATTATTTCAAGTTTTTCTTCCTTAATGGAAATAATCGCAAATCAGTCGAATTCACTTTGACAAAGGTTAGAAATCTTTTGAATGATTTTTGAGATTTCTTAGAAAAATGGAGAAATTTGATTTAGAAAAGGCAAGGTTTAAGTTAGTTGATGATATAGAATAATGGAAGAAATTGTGACATAGAGAAAAAGAGAAAGGATAGAATTTGAGTAAAAAATTTAGAGAGAGAAAAGTGGTAATGGGGTCTTTGTTTTTAACTTTCACACGTAGTGAAGTAAAAAAATTGGTAAATTTGAGAAATAAAAGGAAGGTAAATGAATTATATTAGGATACACTTTCTTTAATAAAATATTGACATTTTGACATTTTGACATTTTTAATATTTATTTTAAAGTGTAGATGCTTTTAATAATTAAAATTTGGCTAGTTAGCTAATTTATCCAATTTTAAAATCATGGGTTTTGGCCCATTTTCCTGCTACTTGGACCTGCTGTAATTATCTTGGGCTTTTAGCCCCCTTTTTCATTCTCATTCATCATGATATACACCCAGTGTATATTTGATGTATACACCATATTTACAACTAGTTCTCGAGATCCCTGACTTGTATTTTTAATTAAATTTTGTATTGCTACATTTTCAACCTGCTTTGACATATCTTGAACTTGCATACTCTATTTTTTGACTGTATACCAGTGTATACAGCAGGTATATCATCTCTTTTCGAGTTTTTCTAAGCTTGAAAATTTGATTTCCAGCCCACATCCATCATCTTCAACCTATACACATGTTTCACAGCTTGCTATGGGGGCTGGCTTGAAGGAAAATCAGGATTTGGGGCCTTTATGGCCCATCTGAAATATGAAGAAAAGAAGATAGGAGTCCAAGACGACTCAGATGGTATCACATGCAACAAAAATGATGATAAGAATTAGTGCTCAATAATAATATCTCAGATATCGTAATTCTAAACAATAATCGAACTCACAAAATACGAAATGGTAAAATATCGAAAGGAACACAAATAAACATGTTAAACAACACAACAAAAACAGCCGACAGTGACTACACATTTAGAAATCATGTTGCAAATATTGGAGCTTTCAAGCTAAGAGTCATAGTGATACCAATTTAACACTTTCTATTTTTTTTGATGACTACAATAGGTAACAAGGAAGTTGATAGCTCAGTCAACTTAGAATTGAAAGCATTTGGAGATAAAAAGCAATCGAATAGGACAAGGCATATGGCAAACCGAACAGATTTTAAGAAGATATACACGATGAATCTAACGATTTAAACAACCAGCCAAAACCTCTTATCGAAATCGAAATACCAACAGCCATATTCTAACCATAAGTAAATCCACTTTCACATGAAGAACAAGACTCCTCTATGATAGCTTTAAGGAAATATTTGACCTCATATTTATTCGAGCTACCTTAACGAAGTTAGGTGGTTAAACTAGAGAATTTAGAGTTCAAATTGTAGACCGTGATCTTTCAAAAGTAACACTTGACCAACATAAATCACTTAACGAGAAGAAGAAGAAATCAGCTCAAGCTTAACATGTTTAAATCTAATTAAGACAAACCGGATAATCAGACCCAAATCTCTTTAAGAATAGGAGGACAACAATCGCTATGTACGAATAATTAGACAATGATAACATCATTAAGCATGTTAGACACAAGCTCAAATAGACATACACAAACATAATACTCACCGGAAAGAACATTGCTTGGGCAATAGTATTTGACATGGTGACAAATTATGCCAAACGCAAGTCACACTCAAGATAATGCTATTTTCGAATCACACAAAGGCAAATGGGTTGTTTTTTACTATTGGAAAGTAATATTAACATAGAAAAATCATTGCATTATAGCATCAGAATTATAGGTAGATCATTTATAAGGAAAACACAAACCACATTAGATTATAATAAGCTATAAACAAAGTTGTCATGAGTTAAAACCAACCATAAAATGCATGAAATTCAAGTTACAAGAAGAGATATATGATATATAGGTAACAATGCTAACAGTTTCAAATCAGATGAAGAAACATTAATTTTTGAAGACATATTAAACAGGGGAATCAAAGCGAGACTGAAATGCGATTCACAGCAACACTAAAGCTAAGCTTAACACTTGTAAATCCAGCTTCATACATTTAGTTAGGGCAATGAAGCGAATAATATGGTGACTAGTTAGGAGTCCAAACAACAATTAAAATAGGCTGGAAAACTCATAATCAAACCAAACAAACTTTCAACCAAGAATCTTGAAATGAAAACAAAGAAGCAAGCATGAATGTAGCCAAAGAAAATCAAACAGAGACAGGTTCAACTCCAAACGATTGGAATCGAAATAAAACGTGAACAATGGAGGGACCATTACCTTTTTTCGGGCAGCTGAACTGAGGATACGAATAGAGGAACAACGGTTTCACCACCACAACGAGACTCCGACGGGATTGTGAGAAAACAAAACCAAGGAATATCAATCTAAACCTTTACAATCTCACAGCCTACCCCAAAATATTTATGTGTATTGACTTTGGTTCTTATCTCTAATCTCTAAGCTAAACTATTCTTCTCAGTAAAAACCCCAACATATGTCTTTTTCCCAACTCTTTCCCCAACTTTTCTCCCAACTCCAACAATGAAGTAGAGGGAACTATTTATAGAGGAAATTCTAGGGTTCGGAATTTGGGAAAAGGGCTGAGAAGTTGGATAAGAACAAGGCCCACGAATTTTAAAAATTTCCCCCTTGAATTCTCTCTAAGGAGGGTGGAATATATCGAATTGATTCCTAATTCCAATGGATTGGAATGAGGCAGAGGGTCTCGATCTATTTGGGTATCCTTGCGCTTGATATTGGGTGATCCCAAAGTTACAATGACGGAAGACGCGTGCTTTTGCTGCTGTGTTAGTACGATTTGGAAAGGGACATTTGGAGAAGTCGACAAGGAAAAGCATCTTACTACCCATTGCTACTGCTTTCCGTTAGTCTTCGTGTTCACGTCGTGTATCACCGTTTGGAATTGATATGGGAACTGTTGATGCCACTTTGAATCCTGAACGGTTTCGTAATATTGGCGTTGCTTTCCGTTTTCTTCTGTGAGCGCGTTTAGCATTGAAAACTTTTGGGTTCTCTTCTGAACGTCGATGTTGACATTGGGTCTTGGAGGAATTGGCTTTGGGTCGGGTCGGAGTTGGACTCGGAAAGAGTGGGCTGGAAATAATTGGTTATTGTTGAACTTAATAAATGGGCTAGGAAATGGGTTGCTGAAATATGATAAAGGGACCCCAAAACTTGGTCCTTAAAGAGGCATAAAATTAGATTTAAGGTTTGGCCATATAAGTCTAGGTTATAACCAATTGGAAATTAAAAATATAGCCAAACTTAGTTAATTAGGATAGATTCGGCTAGTAATCAAATAAAACGAATTGATATTAATTAGTTAACAAGCTTCTTGATTTTAACGAAAAATAAAATAATTAACTTAATCATAAACTAATTGATTGAAATATAAACTAATTAATTCAAAATTAAAACTATAATTCAAACTAAAACGAAACTAATAAAATATTTATTTTAATAATGTAGAAGTCTTTTTGTATGATTTTTAAATATTCATAAAATATACTAATTACATATATAATTATAATAAATGTATTTATTATTCAAAATACTACAAAAATCAATGGAAATTACTTAAAAATAACCTTGAAGCTATTTGAATTTTATAAAGCTAATTATTCTAAATCGTTTGAAAATTAAGAAGCTTGGAAATTAATTATTATTACGGAGGGCCAAAATTTGGTGTCAACAAATGTAACACCTTAGATTTCAAAAAGAACTAAAGAGAAATTCGTTCAAGTCACCCATCCGTTTTTAGTTTTGGGTCAACTTCAATCGACCATATTTTTAACACATAAAACGTTAGGTGAGCCATGACCTACCAAATTGAAGGTCTTTGAGTCCTCTTTCCAATGCCAACAAGTTTGTTTAATTTCGAGCTCAGAGTAAAATGTTATTCCCGTTTGTGTGAAGCCTCTTAATTTAAGGCATCTCATACGTTTGTAGAAGGGTATTTGGTCTTTTCCTTTTTCCTACTAAAACTAGCCATATTTTTCCTCATCC
Source organism: Solanum commersonii (assembly GCA_029007595.1). Taxonomy (NCBI): domain Eukaryota; kingdom Viridiplantae; phylum Streptophyta; class Magnoliopsida; order Solanales; family Solanaceae; genus Solanum; species Solanum commersonii. The sequence continues at coordinate 10,322,032 of JAJTWQ010000003.1, read as the reverse complement.
AATAAGGGTCTAATATGATGCTAATCTACTTTTTCACGTTCCTAAAAACTTAGAAAAATAAGAGAAGAGTTCAAGAGGAGGAAGAACTAGGTTTTGAGCATTCATCAAGATCCCGTCAATTTTTGCCAAGAACATCATTCTTTCCAGGTATGTAAGGCTTCTCATAGTGTTGAACTTTCATGCGATACATCTGAATTTATCCATCAAATCATTGTATTTAAAGAATTCTTGAGTAGTTCTTGATTTTTGTTCAATTCTTGGACAATGGAGGTTTTGAATTCTTTCGTGTTGTTTATCTTTGTTAAAAGTTGTGTTGTCCAAAGGGATTATGTTTAATTCCTCATGTATTCATGTTGGGTTTGACAATAAAGAATAGTTTAGGATACTTTCCCCCATTCTAAATGAGTTAGGACCTTAAATTGGGCATAAAAAATTGTTAGATGTTCTGGGTATGGGTGTGGGGAGTGTTAGGGTTTTTCCCTAATTTTCTTACCTTATTTGAAGTTTTTTTTCCTAAAAGAAAAGACAAAATATTACCATAAATACTTTTACTTTTTTTGAAAGGAAAATATAATACTCTTCCATATTTGAGTTATTCTTTCCTTGGACGAAAAAGATAGAACTCTATAAATTGAAGACCCTTCTTCTCATATCAAGAAAACAAGAACATCCACAATGTAGTCAATAAAGAGTTTTGTTTATAGGGAAATTTTTCCTTAACAGTTTTAATATTTTCTTTTTATTAGTTTTTAATATATAGGCCAATTGACCAAATTCCATATAATAAAATTTTAATTTTTAGTATAAGTTTTGTTATCTGATTTATCGATATCATGATTTTGCAATTGTAAGTTTTCGCATGACGCCTCAATCACTTTCAATTCCAACAAGTGGTATCAGAGTGCATGGTCCAACGATCACATTGTCCGATGGTACTATGGTTCAATGAAGTTGAAAAAAAGTTCAAGATGGTTTCAAATCAATTTGATGATAATAAATATTTTTGTCTAGCTACATGTGGAGAAAAAGTTTTAAATCATATTTTCAACATTCCTCTTCATGCAATTTTAAAAATAAAAACAAAAATATTTTAAAACCATTTTTATCCATATATTTTAAACTTTATTTTTATCCATGACAAGCAGCAGTGATGAAGACTATGTGAAGAACAAAGATTATCATGCAGTGAAGAAGGTGGATCAAATTTTGTCAAGAAAATCCAGCCAAAAGGGGAGATTTGTTAGGGTTTTGCCCTGATTTTTTTACCTTAATTGAAATTTGTTTTTTTCCTAAACGAAGAGACAAAACATTATGATAAATGTTTTTACCTTTTTTTTTGAAAGAAAAATATAATATTCTTTCATATTTGAGTTATTCTTTCCTTGGAAGGAAAAAATTAGAACTCTATAAATTGAAGACCCCTCTTCTCATATCAAGAAAACAAGAACATCCACAATGTAGTCAATAAAAAGTTTTGTTTATGGGGAGTTTTCGCTTAACAATTTTAATATTTTATTTTTATTAGTTTTTAATATATAGGCCAATTGGCCAAATTCCATATAATAATATTTTAATTTTTAGTATAAGTTTTTGTTATCTAATTTATTGATATCATGATTTACAATTGTAAGCTTCCGCATGATGCTTTAATCACTTTCGATCCCAACAGGGTGGTGTGCCACCCATAAAGCCAAGGCCTGACTTCTGAAGTTCAATCCCTGGGGTGACGCGCTAGTAGTACGCCAAGGAGTTTTGGGCCAATCTTTCCTTGTTTCATCCGACACATGTTCCTTTGCGTTGTGGCTACATTTTCCTTCCTTGTATTAGCTTCTATAAGGTCCATTTACCTTTGAAAATCTCTGCATTTCCTAATCACATGTCTCCGGGTACGTTTAAAACTAAAGTAAGTTTAAGAGAAAAGTTCAAGAGCTTTGATTGAGTTGATTTTGAGTTCTTGAGTTCCTGATCCTTTTTGAAACTCTATTTTTAATTATTGAATTGATATATGTTATACATTGAGGTTCTTGAGTTGGTTCATTCATGTCTATATTTCAGCATGAACCCTATGAAATGAGTATTCTTGAGATGAGTAGTATCGTTGAGTTCTTAGTTCTTAAGTTTTGAGTATTGAGTTTTATATATTGTTATTAAGATCCTTGAGTTTATCCGTTCATGTCTATATCTCATCATGAATACTATTTCAAGTGATAAATTTTGAGAATCTTTTAAAGCCAATATTTGTGTTTTAAACTGAGTGTTTGAGGAAAGTTTAATGGAACAAAGTATTACATTTTTATATAAAGAAAGAGTATTATTTTGAGAACATAGAAACTTTGATTTTTAAACGAGTTTATGAGTTCAAAGATATTTCAGAGCAGTTATCCATTTTAAGAGGATAGTTTGGGAAATTATCTCAAACTAGAGAAAGAACATATTTTATACATTGAGCATGAGAAAATATTTATTGGGAGTAGTATCGAGCACCGATATGGGGATGTGTTCAGATAACTCAAATTCCTCATAAATCATGTAGCCAACATGGGTAAAGGATCATACTTTTTGATGAATCCTTAGTGCCTTCGGGCATGACTTAGTGGATCCACTTAGTTGAGGTGTTCTATACCCCGGTAAGGTATAAAATAGTTCTGCCAGTGTTGGCGAGATGTTGTATCATCACATACCTCATAGTAATAGTTGTCATTTAGAGAATCTCCCAAATAAGAGTAAAAAGTAAATTCTTGTATTTTTATATATATATCCTTGAGTTAGTATCTCTTTATTATAAAGATTTAAGTATTTTATCTTTTGTTATTGGTTTTGGATTGAGTTGAGTTGAGGTGAGTACTCTTCTAGTCTTGTCAATTTAGTTATCTATGATTTCAATTCTCTTTGCATGCTCGTATATTTAATGTACTGATTCGACCTTCATATTATAATGATGTAGACACAGGTGTTCAGGATCGTAACATCCCGCCTTAGAAAGAGCTATATTTAGAAAGAACTAATTTGGAAAGAGCTAAATTGAGATTTTTCCAAGTTTAAGCTTAAGTTGTGAGTTTTGGGTCAACGTAAAATGACCATAACTTTCAGTACAAAATGAGTTAGGTGGCCCATAAGATATCAAATGAAAGGTCTTTGAATTCTCTTTTCAATGCCACAACGTTTGCTAAATTTAGAGTTCGAATGAGGGAGATATGCTCGTTTGAAGTCAGCCTGTCCAGTTAAGGAAATTTATCCGAATTAATGAGGGGTATTTTGGTCTTTTCCTTGCCCCATCAGATTTAAACATTTTTAGTAATATTTTAGGGGTCTAAACTGATTTGGGTCATTTTACACAATCCTAAATATGCTAGGGTTTTAGAGAGGAGTTCAAGAGAGGAGAAAGAAAGGAAGAAATTCAAGCGCTCAAGGATTTCTTGCAATCTTCGAGGGGTTTTCGCCAAGGATTCGATCGTAACGAGGTATGTAAGTTTTTATAGTGTTGGTTTTGTTCACCCACATCAATCATGTGTTTCACTTTCAAATTAATCCATGAGATTGAGTATATTGAAGTTCTTGATAAAATTCTTGAGGTGTTATTCTTCATTCTTGAATTACAATGTTTGGTTGAGTTCTTGAGGTGAGTATCTTGTTAATGTGTATTGTTCTTGAGGGTTTTCAAGTATATTTTCATGTAATTAAGTTGGGTAAACGAATCTAAGAGGGTTTGGAAGAAATTATTCAACTCTAGGTGAATTAGGGCTAAAAATCGAGAAAATAAAAATTCATTGGAAATTCTGGGAAGGGGCTGGCGCAGTACACCAACAGTGTGCCGAAATATGCCTCTAAAGTTTAGGGGTTGGCACCCCGCGCCACTCAGTGCGCCAGGGTCGCCTGCCCCATCCTTTTTCCGTCGTTTGTCCCGTCTAAGTTCTTTTAAAGTGTACCTTCACTCATTTCTGATTCTGACTACTCTAAACTACATCCAAGCATCTAGAGATCCTTCATAACATGACATCAGCCTATCTACTCCCTTATTTTGTATTAGAGCCAGACTGTTCTTTCCGGAGAGAGGAGAAAGGTTTCGCATAAGGTCTATTTCTCATGTTGTTACCGCCAACTTTTATTTATCAGTCTTTTACTTTTATTCGAGTCCTTAAGTCATAAAGTGTGTAGAGTCATAAAACTTTGTTTATAATCTCTATTTTAGTACCGTGTATATTTTGTCATAGTCTTTTAAATATTCGTAGTTACAAGGTCTGTCCATATTCTTTTCTATATATATTATTTATAGTGTGTTTTCCTTAGACTTTAGAACAAATAGTTTGTGTCTTTTCTTAGATTTTAGAACAAATATATGTATGAGTCTTTATTGTCCAAAAACTACAAAAATATGTCTATGTAAGAGTCTTTACCATCGTCTTCCATTTCTTGTAAATATGAGTCTTTCCCATCTGCGTCTAGGTCATGTAAACTTGTAGAAAAGGTAAATATGTCTCCTACTCTGAGTAAAACGTTGTCGTGTAAATACGACTACCTTTATGAAGTAGATGTGTTTCCCCCAAAAAATAAAATATCGTCCATATATCTACCACTGTTAAACCCATATTCTTCCTTTGTATGAAAGTCCTGTAATCCTTGGATGCAAATCCGCTCCTTGGTCCAATAAAAGCCCGAAGGGGTTAAGGAATATGTGGTTGCGTCAAAACTTGACCAACACCCTATTCTTGCAAATCAAGAATAACAGATGTTAGAGGATTTTCCCTGTCAATAGAAAAGCCTGGGTTTTACCCATATCCATTTTGGTGCTGTTAGAGTTGCATTGACATATCACGGAAGAAAAGTCCAGCCCGTCGTGGTGCATCTTTCCTTTCTAGATACTAGATACTACGACTATCAACATGCAAACTTGGGTACATCAGAAATCACTCTCAACGCAGGGATTGTGTTTGTTACAATATTCCCAAACTTCAACATGTCCCTACATGATTCATATCTAACGAAAGCATTGAAGATACAGGTCCAAATACTTGGAGCTCCTCAAGCTAGAGATGTCATACATATTACTCTTCATTATCAGTTGTCTTGGAGAGTCCAAAACCATGCGATGGACCTATCTCTTCCAGGTGGCCAAGATGCTTTGTTCCTAAATGTAGATGCCACCAACGGAACCACTCAATGTACCTAGATCCCAAGGCAAATATCTAGAGAAGAGCTTGTCAAAGTTCTTCTTAACTCATGGGTCACCAACTACGAGATGTTGAGAGACGATCCTCAACCTTTCCAGTCCACTAAGCTTACTTTGTCCAAACAAATTCAATAATACAGTCACTATATGCTTTGACCACTCTCACTTGAAAAAAGTCCATAAAACTGCCTTCTCTATACATATGTACCGGCCTTTAGATATTCTCGATCATACATACAATCTGGACTCTGAATCCATATTTGAGTTTTTTTGGAAATGATCTTGATTGAAAAAAAGATTTCAATCATGATGGTCTTGGCGTATTTTGGTATAAGTGTCCTTTCACAGAACATATTCCATGGGATATTGATTGTGACTGCCCAGAATGTGAAGATGATTACTACAGGTCTAAATATGATGATGATGCAGATGATGATGAATATTCATACGATAGAGCCAAATGGGATGAAAAGGAATATCAATTCCTTGTTTCATATAAACCCCAGGATTGGCCAACTTTATCTATTCCATCAACAAATAAGACCTCCCAAAAGGGGCCTGCATAAAAAATGATATTTATGCTATCCTTGCAAGCTCCAGTCACACATATAATTTCCCCAATTACCAAACATTCGAAAAGGATAACCTGACCCATACTAAAAAAATACCACAAAAGAAAGTTATTCTACCATCGGGAGAACATATGTCTGCAAGCGACATAAAAGCAACACTCAATTGGCAATCTGAAAATGCTATGTGCCAAAATAGAGCGTTGACCAGTATCAGATAGTCCATTAGGGGTAATGCTCATTCACAAGTTAAGCTTCATGATAAAATGAGTCTGATGGAGAAAAAGATGGACCAAACGTGAACTCAACATATTAGACTAATCAAAGAATTAGTAAAAAGGTTGCAAATGATATAATTCGATATATGTCCTCTAGGAACATCGCTCATCCACTTTATTGAATAATAAAGAAGTGACGTAGCCTCAATCAAAGAGTAGATCCAGCTATTGAGATTTGGTAACCCTGAACCTAGAAGAGATCAATTCTCTCTCACAAGGTTTACCCCATTCTCTATGTGCTCACAACGATACTCTCCACCGGAACCAGTTTTCTCATTTAGTGTGGCTAAACCACATAAAAAGGAACCCGAGTTTGACATAGCCAAACTAGTGTGGGAGAGAAAGGATGCAATGGCTGCTAAAAAATGAGCTGAAGAAGCACAAGCAAGGTCCAAATGCAGACAGGATGCGGACCGTCAAACTATGATGATCTCAAGTTACAAGGCCCCAAAGGACGACTCTATATTTGAAGATTTGAATCCAATCGTTGAAGACTTGACGATCTCAGATTATGAAAAATCAGATTTAGAAAAGGAATGGGATTCCCTCATACAGGACATCACTAATGGTGAAGATTGGTTTTTCCAAACACATGTTTTCCATACCCTATCTTGGGTATGAACTACCAGGTTGCTCCAGAGCTTTACTCTCCAAAAAATGATAGTCCAACCAATGATTATCTCAGTGCCATTGACGATTACCTAAGATGTGATGAGCATCTTGATGACATTGATTTGGAGCATGAGCCTGACGATAATTATCCCTCAGATGGATATATCGAAGACAACGAATCTTCCACTGATTCCTAGGAATATGTTGACGATTCCTAGGAATATGTTGAGGAAACTGCTAAATCTTCACTAGAATCTGATGAAAAGGACTATCCATCCATCTTCATGAATCATCACAAAGAACCAGACATCTCTGAAGTTGATGATGAGTAGGACGACATGACAAATGATCCAATCCCAGAAAAGAGACCAGAACCAACGAATACAATACCCAAAAATGTTGGAACTGGGTTTCATACTTTTACTCTCGACAATGTTAAAGTTACTGCATGGCCTCAAAGAATCCAAGACTTCTATACTTGGATGGTTGCAAAGAATCTAGTTGAGCGGGAAAAGTACATGATTCTATTGGAATTTACTTCAAGGTTCTCCAGTATTCTCAGGGATTGGTGGACCGCAATAGGTGTTGCATATAAGAACTTCTTCCTAACATCCCAAGACTTCGCTGTAAATTTGAACGTACTTCTAGAAGTCTTTTGTGGAGATACCGATCAAAGACATGAAAAGTTGTGGAGACAACTCTTCAAAATGAAGGGTATATCATTTGATAGAGATATCATTGATATCCATTTCCAAAAGATGGAAGGAATCTACTTTGAGCTTGGTGGAGATTCCAGCTTGAGGCAAACTTTTGTGTCATCATTGCCAAGGATGTTAGCAGTGCATGCAATAATGATCATTGAGGATAGGTTCAAATCTATAACTATCCCATATATTGGCTACATCAGGCAAGATATCTTTCAAGCCCTGGATAGTATCTGCACGAAGAGATCTGTTCTAAAACAGATTATTAAAAATAATCCAACTCTTGATAAGTCATGCAGTCGAGGTGACCTTGTCACTAAGTCAGCCTGCTCTTGCTTAAGTCATCGAGCAAGACGAAAGAGTGTCAAGAAGTATCGGAGATTCAAGCTGCCTAGGCCACATGATAATCGATCTAGGACGACCAGGCACACTAAGTTTTTTAGGAGAAGAAGTACATGAAATTACAGGAAAAATGATTGTTGCTTTATTTGCAATAAGCCTGGACACTTTGCGAATAATTGCCTTCAATTTAAAAGATCTATCAAGACCCTCCAACTCTTTGATGACATAGGCGATCATACCAAAATATATCTCAGCAAAAATGATGACCTGGAATCGATATTTTCACTAGAGGATGAATTGATGGGCAAAACTCTTTTCTCAATAGATGTCTATGAGATGGCTGGTGATGATACTAATATTAATGGTGATCCAAGCCACAACATGTATCAGATATCCAATCCAAAGGAAGAGATTGTTGACTTTCCTCGAGAATTCGATACATCTCATATTTAATTAGCTATCTACTCTTCAAAATGGGATAAAGCAGGGCAAGTCATTGCACTTATGGATACATGAGCCGTGTCATCCATTCTTAATCGAACAGTTCTACCTGATGACCAATGGATTACTCATTTCCAAAATTTTAGTACATCATCAAAGGAAATCCTAATGACCAAGATAATTACAAAACATCTGATTGTTATTGAGTTCTTCCCTAGATTACAATTTCAGACCAAACTCCTTGGTTCAGTTGTTCCAGGAAGAGATCTCATCATTGGGTTTGACATCGACACACAGCTCAAGGATCGACTTGAGATAAGAACTAAGGGAATAAATTTCAGACAATAGTACAAGCCATATACTTCAATGTCAAAGTTATTCCAAATATCTGGTGACAGAGAGAGTATAGGAAATCCCGCCAACACTATCTTTATGCTTAAAAAGCCAAGGATCAACCCCAGATGAGATGGAGGAGTATCCACCGAAAATATTCACACAATTTGGGGAACCTTTGATTTATCAATTATGATAGAATGAAGGACATATTATGAACTCCAGGTATTCAAGAAGTATGGAGGATCTATCCTCAAGCCTTTTGTAGTCCACCCGGAGTATCCATATTGCCATGTGTTCATTCTATTGGTAGATGATTTCCCCCAAGAACTCCTATGGTTGTTCTGGTACTTACATCACCAGTATTACATTTTTATGAAGTTCAAGTGCAACTTGTTTAGGAATTTTGATAAAATCGAACCAGCCCTACATAAATTTCTACTGTGGTTTCGACCATGAAGTTGGTTGGTTCATTGCTTCAAAAATTCCTACTAGGTTAAGATATTCATGTTTCACCAGGAGGTGAAGATTATCAACAATTAGGTCCAAGCTCGACCAGAAATTTCCTTTTACTGGAAGTTTCCCATCTCTATTTTGTCCTTGGAAGATGAATATCACGAATCTCAATGAATTATCTTCCAGAAATATTGGTGTATCCCAAAAGAAATATGGCCTAAAGAATGGCCTTGATGGAACTACACGGACAACCACCCCTATTAAGAAAAAGTCCAACAAGTTGTAAAAGAATATCAAGCCCCATATGAAATAACAAGAGATAAAGTTACTCAGGCCATTACTAGCATAAGACTAAACGTTCCTTCACAAAAATGGGATCAAAATAAGGCAGGACCATCCAACGGAAATAGGTACTTTACCAGATCAACCAAACGAAGCCTCGAAAAGAAGGAGTTGTACAAGAAGAAACATGGTTTCGATTGGTGGATGAAAGAAGGATATTCATGCCTACCTTCAACCTCTGAATAATCAAATGAAGCCCGATGACATGTGCAAGAAATTACCACTTACTAGCCAAAGTTTACTGCAACACTTTCTAGAAGAGTTCGCCACAAGACTTACTAGAAAAGTTTGCCAATAAGCTGTTTATCCACCTGCTTGCAAGCTTCCTACAAGTAGCTTATCCACCTACTTTGATGTTACATACAAGTAGCTTATCCACCTGCTTGAGAGATGTCTACAAGTAGCTTACACACCTTCTTGGAGTCTTCTACAAGCTGCTCATCCACCAACTTGCACGTGTTGTCACATGCCAACAATTTAGTTTGTTTTATTTGTTTTGTTTTAGTAGGCTCCTTCACATGTTAAGTGGGGCCCAGTTAGAATAAAGTTTTTTGTCTTTTATTATATTAGATAAAGAGAGTAAGTCCAGATAATGGTTTACTATTTTTAGATAGCATAAGACTTATCTATTACTAGAATAGTGTGCCATGTAAGATACAGTTTTTTTTTGGTTTATTTGTATGAGGCCACATTCTCCTATAAAAGGAAGGCCAAGTCTTAGTTGATAAATAGATTAGAATAGATTGGAAAGAAAACAAGAGTTATAGCTTAGAATAGCTTAGAGTCTTGAGAGTTTTTCTTGGAAAATCTCTTTAGTTTTACTACACTTTTGTATATTTCCAAGTATGAATAAAACAATTGTTGGCTAAACCTCTCTCTTGTTCTTCTCTCTTGGGGGGAATGGAAAGTTCAGTCCGGTAGGTAGTTGAAAGAATGGGGTAAGAGAAAACACTCGACAAGTATGCTTGTTTGTTATCTCAATGATTTCAATATCCGAAAAGTTTGACTGTAAGTGATTTCAATGTCTTTCTGTGTTTATCAAAATCATTTGATAGAACTACATCGTAAGTTTACCATTCCATTGCTTGTTGTGATTACTATAGCCTTCTGGAAATAATTGAATACGTAAGAGGTAACGATAGACTGTTGGGAAAAGTTGTATTATCTTCTATACGGTTTACTGCTTAAAAGTAAGGTAGCTATTGTGGTTGGAATCTCGCGGAATTTTGGATGGTTGTGTAGCCTGAAACTTGTGATAATTGTCTCTTGAGGATGTTGCATGGCATGCCGCCTATATGGATGTGAACACCAAAAGTTTACATAGAAAGCTAGTCATGAATATTGTTCGGTGCCATTTGACGTCTTAAGCTTGACATGAATATTGCACCATGTGTTGATTCTCATGCCCTCGGCCTATCTACTCCCTTATTTAACCCTTGAATTCATAATTCAAATTCAAGATAGAGTTAAGAGTAAAGTATTGATAGTTCTTTTGAGTCTTTGAAAAGTCTTTTCTGACTTTTCAAACTTATTTTATGACTTGAGTACTTGAGTATAAGGATGAGGAAAGTTGAGTTTCATTTTTTTTCAAATGAATATGTGGGAACTAAGTATTCTCAAGAGTAAATGCTTTTACATTTAAAATGAGCGGAAACATCGGTTTCCAATTGAGTTTATGAGGAGTTTTGAGTATAATCTCTTTTAAGAGAGCCTTTTGAGTAATAATCTCAAATTTTTTGGATGAGGAAATATTTTTAAACATATGAGCTGAGTTATATTATAGGGGGTAGTATTGAGCACCAATATGAGGAGGAGTTCAAATAACTCAAAGTCCTCATAAACCATGTAGCCAATATGGGTTGAAAGGGTCATACTTTTTAGATGATTCCTTATTAATTTTAAAGAATAGCTTAGTGGATCCACTTAGTTGAGGATGTATTATACTCCGGTAAAGTATAGGACAATTCTGGCAGTGTGGCGAGGCGTTGTATCATCACATAGCTCATAGTGATGGTTGTCGATTAGAGAATCTCCCAAATAAGAGTTATTATTGTATTTTTAAATACATTGAGTTGTTATCTACTTCTTAAATTCTTTATATAAACTGCATCTTTATTGTTGTTTTTATACTGTATTGAGTTGAGTATCCATGAGTTGAGGTGAGTATGTTTCCTTCTTTCCAATTTCAAGATTTTATGTTATATTCAGTGTTCCCCTTACATTCTCTTACATTCAATGTACTGATTACATTTGTCCTGAATTGTTTCATGATGCAGATACAGGAGATCAAGGTCATCAACAGGTGCTTCATTGATACATAACAGTTTGAGTTAGCTTTGGTGCGCTTTCTTGCTTCGGGAGTATTTCATTTACTTTTTAGTTTTTTTAGAATGTCGTGGGTATTGTCCCGATTTCCATCTTTGTCATTTAGAGGCTTCTTAGATAGACAATAGTCGTTGAGGAGTCTTTTCCATTTTCACTTTGTTAATGTTTAAGACTTGAGTTGCCCGTTGTGACCAGTTTGAATATTTTTAAATGTTCTAAGTTATTTATCTTGAGACTTGAGTTAAAGAATTTTTTTGAGTTGAGTTACTTTTGAGTTCTTATATTTATGAGTAACTCTTTCGTTGAGAGTTGAGCTAGGCCAATGGTTCTCTTTGGGCCAGTAATTGTTCTCGAGTGCCAACCACATCCAGGGTGTAGCCTCGAGGCATGAGAAAAATGGTCTCAGAGTACATAGTTCAAGAGTTGTAGGGTGTCTATGAAGTTATGTCTGTAGAGTCGTATTTATCGGTGTGAAGCGCGCCACATCTATGATTAGGAGGCTATGACATTTAGGAACTATCTCACTTCTTTCATACTCTTTTCGTGTGATAGAGTTAAAATTTATAAAGTTTATTTCTAATTCTTGCTTGCGTGTATCTTTTAGATCATGCCTCTACGAAGAGCTATACGAGGTCGTCCCGCAAGGAGAAATATTGATCCCCAGGATCAAGGGGTTCCCAATGCATCAGAAGTGCAAACCCAAAGAGAGGTCACTAATGCTGAGTTTTGGGATGTTATTCGGATGTTGAGTCAAGTTGTGACCAACTAAGATGGGCAACAGAGAGGGGTTCGACAGAATGTGACTGATATATCCAGGATCCATGAGTTCTTGAGGATGAATCCTCCAGACTTCACCGGTTCAAGTATCATAGAGGATCCAAAAAACTTTGTGGAAGAGCTATAAAAATTCTCTGAGGTGATGCATGCTACATATGCTGAACATGTGGAACTAGCTACATACCAATTGAAGGGTGTTTCTAGAGTCTGGTATGAACAATGAAAGAAAAGTAGAGCCGAGGGTGCACCAATTGTGAGCTGGGCTGTGTTCGAAGAGGTCTTCTTGGGGAATTTCTTTCCCCGTGAGTTGAGAGAGGCAAAGGTAAGAGAATTCCTTACTCTTAAGCAGGAATCTATGAGTGTGAATGAATACAGCCTTAAGTTCACTCAATTGTCCTGTTATGCTCTAGAGATGGTGTTGATATGAGGAGCAGGATGAGCTTGTTTGTGTCTGGGTTATCTCGTGTGTCAAGAAAAGAGAGTAAGGCTGTGATGTTGTTAGGGGACATGGATATAACAAGGATTATGATCCATGTGTAGCAGGTTGAGGCGGACAAATTGAAAGATATAGAAGAGTTCTAAAACAAGAAGGCTAAGACAACATGAAATGAGTCCGGGCAGCAGAAGAGTACTGGAAACCGATCATCTTATGAACAAAAGCCAAATGGACCTGCTCCATCTGTTAGTGCACCTGCACCAAAGAACAAAGGTGAGCTCAAAAATCAGAATTCTTAGAACTTCAGAGCTAGACCTACACAATCTCAAGGTAGTGTGGCACAAGGAAGATCTTGGACTCCTGCATGTGTTAACTATGGTAGAAATCACCTAGGAGCTCGTCGTGATGGCTCCCTTGGTTGTTTCAAGTATGGTTAAACAATTCACTTCATGAGAGAGTGCTCTTAGAACATGCAAGGTAATGGTAATAGGGGCGATAGGGCCTAATCTTCTTCAGTGGCTTCGTCAAACAGAGCTGCACCTAGAGAAGTTACTTCAGGGATAGGCGGAGGAAAAAACCGTCAATGTGCTATCACCAGTCGTCAAGTGAAAGAGAATTCACCAGATGTTGTCACTGGTATGATCAAAGTTTTTAATTTTGATGTTTATGCTTTACTTGATCCTGGTGCGAGTCTATCTTTTGTGACTCCATATATTGCTCTGAGGTTCAATATTATTTTCGAACAACTTCTTGAGCCCTTCAGTGTTTCCACACCTGTTGGTGAGTCTATTCTAGCTGAGAGAGTTTATCATGATTGTACCATTACTGTCAATCACAAGGACACCATGGATGACTTAGTCGAGTTAGATATGGTGGACTTTGATGTTATTCTAGGTATGGACTGGCTTCATGCTTGTTATGCCTTAGTCGATTGTAGAACTTGAGTAGTTAAGTTCCAGTTTCCTAATGAGCCATTTATTGAGTGGAGGAGTAGTTCAACAGTGCCTATGAGTCATTTTATTTCATACCTTAAGGCGAGAAAGTTAGTATCCAAGGGGTGTATCTATCACTTAGTCTGAGTTAATGGCTTTAGTGTTGAGACACCACCTATTCAGTCAGTTCCAGTTGTGAGTGAGTTTCTGGAGGTCTTTCCAGATGATCTTTCCAGAATCCCTCTTGAGAGAGAAATAGACTTCGGTATAAATATTTTTCTTAATACTCGACCTATTTTTATTCTGCCATATAGAACGGCTTCAACTGAGTTGAAAGAGTTAAAAGAGCAGTTGAAAGACCTTCTTGATAATGGTTTCATTTGACCTAGTGTCTCACCTTGGGGCTCTCCAATCTTATTCATGAGGAAGAAAGATGGTTCTCTTAGGATGTGTATTGATTACCGCCAATTGAACAAGGTTACTATAAAGGATAAGTACCCCATTTCGAGAATTAATGATCTTTTCGATCAACTTCAGAGTGCCACTTGTTTTTCTAAGATAGATGTCAGATCAGGCTATCATTAGTTGAGGGTGAGAGAGAGTAATATTCTAAAGATTGCATTCAGGACCCCCTATGGTCATTATGAGTTTCTAGTCATGTTTTTTGGTTTGACTAATGCTCCTGCAGCGTTCATGGATCTTATAAATAGAGTGTTTAAGCCTTATATTGATATAATCGTTGTCGTTTTCATTGATAACATTCTAGTTTATTCGAGGAATGAGGAAGATCATGCTAGTCATCTCAGAGTAGTTCTTCAAACTCTTACAATTAGAGAGTTGTATGCCAAATTTTCTAAGTGTGAGTTTTGTCTTAAGTAAGTGGTGTTCTTAGGCCACATTGTTTCTGGGGAAGAGATTAGAGTTGACATTCAAAAGATTGAGGCAGTGCAGAACTGGCCCAGACCTACATTTCCAACTGATATTAAGAGTTTCTTAGGATTGACTGGTTATTATAGAAGGTTTGTTGAGGGGCCCTCATCTATTTCATCCCCTTTGTTGACGTTGACTCAGAAGACACCAAAGTTTCAATGGTATGAAGCCTATGATAAAATATTTCAGGAATTGAAAACTCGGTTGACTACTGCCCTAGTGTTGACCTTACCTAAGGGTACATAAGGCTTTGTTGTGTATTGTGATTCGTCCAGAGTTATACTAGGTTGTGTATTGATGTAGAATGGAAAAGTTATAGGTTATGCCTCCAGACAACTTAGGATTCATGAGAAGAATTACCCAACCCATGATCTAGAGTTGGCTGCTGTAGTGTTTGCTTTGAAAATATGGCGTCACTATCTCTATGGTTTTCATGTTGATGTGTTCACCAATCACAAGAGTCTTCAGTATATATTCAGCCAGAAAGAGCTTAATCTCAAAAAGAGGAGGTGACTGGAGTTACTCAAGGATTATGATATGAGTATTCTCTATCACCCAGGTAAGGTTAATGTTGTTACTGATGCTTTGAGCAAGTTGTCTATAGGCAGTATTTCCCATGTTGAGGAAGGCAAGAAAGAGTTAGCAAAAGATGTGCACAAACTTGCACGATTGGGAGTTTGGTTAATGGATTCCAATGAAGGTGGAGTGGTGGGGATGAATGAGGCTGAATCATCACTAGTGTCCGAAGTGAAAGAGAAACAAGACCAAGACCCTGTTTTGCTCGAATTGAAGGCAAATGTTCATAAGCAGAAAGTGCTGGCTTTTGAACAAGTGGGAGGTGGTGTATTAAGGTATCAAGGTAGATTATATATACCAAAGGTGGATAAGCTTCAAGAGAGGATCATGGAGGAAGCTCATAGCTCTAGATACTCTATCTATCCGGGTTCCACAAAGATGTATCATGATTTGAGAGAAGTCTATTGGTGGAATAGTATGAAGAGGTGTATTGCAAAGTTCGTTGCTAAGTGCCTGAATTGCCAACAAGTCAAGGTAGATCACCAGAGGCCCGATGGTATGGCTAAGAACATAGATCTTCCAGAATAGAAGTGGGAGATGATCAATATGGATTTCATTATTAGTTTTCTATGGTCTCGCAGGACACATGATTTGATTTGGGTGATTGTAGATCGGATGACTAAATCAACCATTTCTTACCGGTAAAGACTACCTTTTCAGCAAATGATTATGCCAAGTTATATATTCAAGAGGTAGTTAAAATTCATGGAGTTCCAGTGTCCATCATTTCAGATAAAGGTGCGTAATTCACCGAACAATTCTGGTAATCTTCCCAGAATGGTTTAGGATAGAAGGTGAACCTTAGTATTGCTTTCCATCCCAGATTAATGGTCAAGCAGAAAGCACAATTCAAACTTTAGAGGATATGTTGAGGGCGTGTGTGATTGATTTCAAGGGTAATTGGGATGATCACGTACCTCTCATTGAGTTTGCCTACAATAACAGTTATCACTCTAGCATCCAGATGGCTCCTTATGAGGCTCTTTATGGGAGAAGATGTAGATCTCTTATTGGATGGTTTGAAGTTGGTGAAGCTAGGTTGATAGGACCAGACTTGGTTCATCAAGCTATGGAGAAAGTGAAGATCATTCAACAAAGGTTGAAAACAACGCAAAGTCGTCAGAAATCCTATACTGATGTTAGGAGAAGAGACTTGGAGTTTGAGGTGGATGATTGGGTTTACTTGAAGGTGTCACCCATGAAGGGTGTTGTGAGATTTGGTAAGAAGGGAAAACTCAGTCCCCAGTATATTGGTCCTTTACAGAATATCCAAGAGGATTGGCAATGTAGTCTATGAGTTGGAGCTACCGCCAGAGTATTTCTATGTTGAAGAAGTGTATGAGAGATCTTTCACTTGTTATACCGACTGAAATTATTGGTATTAAGGACAACCTATCTTATGAGGAGATTCCCATTGAGATACTTGATCGTTAGGTTCGCAAGTTGAGAACCAAGGAGGTAGCATTAGTTAAGGTCCTATGGAGGAATCAGTTTGTTGAGGAAACTACTTGAAAGGCTGAGGAGGATATGAAGAAGAGATATCCACATCTCTTTACGTCCGGAGAAGCTTCAAACCAAGGTACTAATTCTTTTCTTGGTAATTTTAAAGTTGAAATGTTGTGTTAATTTGCATGGTGGGTATTTGACTTGAGTGTTCGATGTTGCCACCCTAAGTCTACTTAGAGTAATCTCTTTCGACGATGAATGTTCCCAAAGGGGAGATATTGTAACATCCTGCCTTAGAAAGAGCTAAATTTGGAAAGAACTAATTTGAAAGAACTAAATTGAGATTTTTCCAAGTTAAGCTTAAGTTGTGAGTTTTGGGTCAACTTCAAACAACCATAACATTCAGTAGAGAATGATTTAGGTGGTCTATAAGATATGAAATGAAAGGTCTTTGAATCCTCTTTCCAACGCCACAGAGTTTGCTGAATTTTGAGTTCGGATGAGGGAGATATGCCCATTTGAAGTATGCCTGTCTAGTTAAGAAAATTTACCCAAATTAATGAGGGGTATTTTGGTCTTTTCCTTACCTCATCAGCTTTAAAGATTTTTAGTAATAGTTTAGGGTTCTAAACTGATTTGGGTCAGTTTTCACAATCCTAAATATTCTTAGGGTTTTATAGAGGAGTTTAAGAGAGGAGAAAGAAAAAGAGAGATTCAAGCACTCAAGGATTTCTTGCAATCTTCGAGGAGTTTTCTCCAAGGATTTGATCTTAACGAGGTATGTAAGTTTTCATAGTGTTCAGTTCGTTCACCCACGCCGCAATCATGAGTTTCACTTTCAAATTCATCCATGTGATTGAGTATATTGAAGTTCTTGATGAAATTCATGAGGTGTTGTTCTTCATTCTTGAATTACAATGTTTGGTTGAGTTCTTGAGGCGAGAATCTTGTTAATGTTTATTGTTCTTTAGGATTTTCGAGTAGATTTTCATGTAATTAAGTTGGGTAAACAAATCTAAGAGGGTTTGGTTCTATTCTAGGTAAATTAAAACCAAAAACCAAGAAAATAATAATTCGTTGGAAATTCTAGGCAGGGGCTGGCACGCTGCCAGCAGTGTGCCATAAATGTGCCTCTGAAGTATAGGGGCTGCCGCCAGGGTCGCCTGCTCCGTTCTTTTTCAGTCGTTTGTCCCATCTAAGTTCTTTTAAAGTGTACCTTCACTCCTTTCCGATTCTTACTACTCTAAACTACATCTAAATATTGACAGATCTTTCATAACATGAATCATAACCCTTGAATTCATAATTCAAATTCAAGATAGAGTTAAGAGTAAATTCTTGAGAGTTCTTTTGAGTCATTTGAGAAGTCTTTTGCAAATTTTAAAACTTGTTTTAAGACTTGAGTACTTGATTATGAGGATGAGGAGAGTTGAGTTTCATATTTTTTAAAATGAATATATGGAAACTAAGTATTCCAAAGAGTAAATGCTTTTACATTTAAAATGAGCGGAAACATCAATTTCCAATTGAGTTCATGAGGAGTTTTGAGTATAATCTTTTTTAAGAAAGCCTTTTGAGTAATAATCTCAAAGTTTGAGGATGAGGAAATGTTTTTAAACATATGAGCTGAGTTATATTATTGGTAGTAGTATTGAGCACCGATATGGGGACAAGTTCAAATAACTCAAAGTTCTCATAAACCATGTAGTCAACGTGGGTAGTAAGGGTCATACTTTTTAGATGATTCCTTATTGATTTTAAAGCATAGCTTAGTGGATCCACTTAGGTGAGGATGTCTTATACTCTGACAAGGTATATGATAGTTCTAGCAGCGTGGACGAGACGTTGTATCATCACATAGATCATAGTGATGGTTTTCGGTTAGAGAATCTCCAAAATAAGAGTTATTATAATATTTGAAAAACATTGAGTTGTTATCTACTGTTTAAATACTTTATATACATTGCATCTTTATTGTTGTTTTTATACTGTATTGAGTTGGTATCCATGAGGTGAAGTTGAGTTGAGGAGAGTATTTTTCGTTCTTCCAAGTTCAAGCTTATATGATATATTTAGTGTTCCCCTTATATGCTCGTACATTCAATGTACTTATTCCATTTGGCCTACATCGTTTCATGATGCAGATATATGAGATCAAGGTCATCAACATGAGCTTCGTTGATACCATAACAGTTTGAGTTAGCTTTGGTGAGCCTCCTTGCTACTGGAGGATTTTATTTACTTTTCAGTTTTGTTAGGATGTCGTGGGTCTTGTCCCAACTTCCATCTTTGTCATTTAAAGGCTTCATATATAGACAATAGTAGTTGATGAGTCTTTTCCATTTTCACTTTGTTAATGTTTAAGACTTGAGTTGGCCCTTGTGGCCAGCTTGAATATTTTTAGATGTTCTAAGTTAATCATCTTGAGACTTGAGTTAAAGCGTTTATTAGAGTTGAATTACTTTTGAGTTCTTATATTTATGAGTAAGTCTTCCGCTGAGAGTTGAGCCAGTCCAAGGGTTAGCTTAGGGACAACAATAGTTCTCGAGTGCCGACCATGTCAGGTTGTAGGCTCGAAACGTGACAAGGATCATCAACTGGCGCTTCGTTGAGATCATTTGACATTCAAGTTCTCTTTGGTGAGCCTTCTTGCAATCCGAAGGATTTTCCCTTTCCCTTTCAGTTTAGTTGTTTAGGGTGTAGTGGGTATTGTCCCAACATCCATGTTGAACTATATAGGCTTCATAGATAGATAGCGTTGAGGAGTCTTTCAGTATTTACTTTTCCTTGAGTTGTTTTACAAACTATAAATATTGCTATTGAGTATTTTCCATACTTTATGAGTCGAGTATTTGAGTTTAATGGATTTAATTCAGTTTTAAGCCTAATATTGCTTGAATTAGTTTTCCGCTTGTAGTTAGCTAGGATGAGGGTTCGCTTGGGACCAACAATGGTTCTTGAGTGTTGGCCACGTCTAGGCTGTAGGCGAGGGTCGTGACAAACTTAGTATCAGTGCACATAGTTCAAGTGTCCTAGGGTGTGTATGAAGCCATGTCAGTAGAATCTTATTTATGGTTGTGAGGGCCCCATTTCTATAAATGAGGGACTACAACATTTAAGAAAACTTTTCCTTTTTTCATACTCTAAATCATGCTATAAAACCGTGTCATATGGAACTTATTATACTCATACGTTTCTCAAATTCATTCGAATACCCCTCATACTCAAGGTAGTTAAAAATCAAAGCCCATATACTTATTGATGAGTTACTCTCAGCAAAAATCATCAAAAAGTCATGAGACTGCAATGGGGCTTGAGAGAAGCAAGTGAGTGAGCTTTAGTGTTGAGACTTGAAAGAATCATGCATTTGTGCTAAAAGAGAGGTGTACTCCTAGACTCTTTTCTCTAAACCTGGTTTCAGTTGAGAACCTTTTAAAAGTGCCCAGAGTTAGAAGAATGAATGCAAAGGTATAGTAATCTAAGATGGGGAAAAATTGATGAGGCAAAAGCTCTTGTTGTAGTCATGCACCCAGTATGTTATTAATAAAGAGTTTACCTTATGTGTGGGCTAAGGAGTAATGATTTTGTGTGGATTTCATGAACTATAGAGTTGATAAGTTTTTCAGTTGTTACTTTTTCATTGAGTTGCTTTACAAACTATAAATATTGCTATTGAGTATTTTCCAGATTTTATGAGTGGAGCATTTGAGTTTAATGGATTTAATTTAGTTTTAAGCCTAATATTGCTTGAATTAGTTTTCCGCTTGTAGTCATCCAGGATGAGAGTTCACTTGGAGACCACGATGGTTCTTGAGTGTTGGCCATGTCCAGGGTGTAGACTTGGATCGTGACATGCACAAACATCTAGATGCAAAAATAACCCCTAAGATCTTAAAGTCACCATACCAAAACTATAAAATAGTCAACTGGGAATGCAACCTTGAAAGCTAAATATAAATAAGTCTATAGTGTGTTTTCAAAAAAATGGACAAGAAACTGTGGAAGAATATATAGAAGCCTAAAAGACAAAGATCACCCTTGAACTCGAAATTAGATGTCCCTTAGCTGAAGTCTCGGATCAGCCACTAGAAAATTCATTGCACTCAACAAGTCTACTAAAAAACAGGCAAAAAAGAAGGCCAAAAGTGACGTACTAAGTCATTTTTTTTTATCAAAATCGACGGAGAAGCAATGCAGTTAAGTTCGTCACATTTTGGCTCGATGCTTTTCAAAACCCGACAAACTACGTCACTTTTTTAAAAACAATTATTTTATTGAATAATCGAAGCCACGCTTTTTTATAATTTTAAATTTTGTATAATTTTTAAAAAATGACTCAGTCCGTCGTTTATTTTTAATTTATAATTTTTTAAAATTTTTTGAAAAGCAATAGACAAAGAGACGTTGTCCGTCACTTTTCTTTAGTTATTAAAAAAATTGTATTTGTCCCTTTTCAGGAAATTACTATTTGAAAAAACCTAGAAAAGCGACGGAATAAATGTTCCTCTTTGTCACTATTTATTTTTAAATGCAGAAAAGCGACGGACAAAACCACCCTATTTGTCACTTTTTCTGCATTTTTTACAGATGAAACTGGTAGTTTGACTTGCCCACCTGCAAATTCAATTCAATTCTATATCAAATCAATTCAGCTCATTCAAGCAAAACACATAATAAACATGCTACAAAAATATAAACTAACAAAGTTAATTAAACCTTAAAACAAAATACATAAATCACAATTTAAATACTTATAAAGTCTTTCAAAATATGTTTCAAAATTCAAAAAAATTCATAAAATAAAGAGATGGAAGCTAAGGGGTACAATCTATGAAATCATCATCATCCTCCTCACTCACATCGTCGATGTCCTCGACAGGAGACGATGTAGCAGGTCGACGATCGAGGTTCAACACTTGTTCTTTAATTTGTTGAACGGTTGCACTCATGCTTTCTTGTTCAACTACTCTTATTTGCTCAGACTCTGTAAGTGCTACTGTAAGTTTTGCTATTTGATCTAACATAGCAGCTATCTTAACACCGTCAATTATCTCGACTAGATGTGATGATCTAATACATTCTAAGCTTGACTGGAGTCGTTGTAAATCATTTTGAGAGCCTCAACTATAGAATCTACCCTTGGGTGCCCCCTATCACTTTTTCTATCCAAATTTTAGTGGACATTTGAGGCATCATTTGGACTGAACTATCTAGATTATCATTCATGCACTGATTATACTTTCCCTGCATATTAAAAATAAAAATTAGTAAAAAAATATATACATACTATATATATTCATTATTCATATTCACTTTTCATATTAAAAATAATATATAGTATATATATGAATAGTGTAAAAATTAGCCTCGAAAAGTGAATATATATATATATATACATATATTTTGATGCTAATTTTTATTTTTAATATGCCATCCGCCCTTCGGTCAATTCTATCGCCTTTTTGCTTTGGACTTTAGCATCTTCAAGTTTTGTAAATTTGGGCGATCCAACATTGCATCGCGGAACTACTTGGCGACACGCCGACTCCTCTATTCTATCGCTGATTTTCTCTTTCAGGGCTTGGCACATTGGAACTTTGGGCGACATAATAGCCACTCGACGACTTGCTTAATGGATTAGGCGATCACCAGACCTTCGTTTCTTCGTTCTTTCAGCTGCCTTGTTCCTTTGTTGCTCGTTAGTGTCCATGCTTTATTCCTCAATCCAAATATCTATAAATCAAGGATTTTACATTAGGTATTGGCACAAAATAAGCATTTGAGGACACAAAATCTATCCAAATAAAGCCCTAAATGAGTCCAAATCATGGACTCATCAACACCCCAAACTTAAGCTTTTGCTTGTCCTTTAGTAAAACTCAACTTCAGCAGTTCAAAAAAGATGTCTCAAATAGTGCTACACAAGACTCAATCATGAATGCACATAACAAGACTCAAGTTACTCATGCAAGGATCAATTGTGCACTCAAAGATTCAAATTGTGACTCACAATTATCAAATATTCTCAAATTCACAATACTTGCTTCAAATGCAAGTTCAAGCTTAACAAAGGTACTCAAATGCCCTCACACAAGGTATGATTCCATATTTACACACATAATTGTTCAACAATTTATAGCTCTGGAATAAAAAACAACTCTCTCACTCAAAATGATGAACACATGCATTGACTCCACCCATAGGTTTGCCCTTATTTTCCAATCAACACTTGTTTCAGTTCACTCAATATTAAAAAGGTTTTTTCGAGGCTTGTAACGGGGCTGAGTGTAAAGGTATGGTTATTTAGGCTCAGTGGCTATTATCCTCATGAAATGCGGTGTGAACAACACTTCCTTCCCTTTTCTTTATCATTTTCCTATTCACTCCATTATTCACCTTCAATAAACTTTGGACACCTCATTTGTTTTTGCAACTTTATTTCTAAACTTTTTCATTCATCTTTTTTTTCTCTTTTTTTTTTTTTTTTTTTTTGTATGAAGGGGTTCCATATTTTTCAAAACTATGGATAAAGGGGGATTCTTTTGCATTTCTTGATTTAACTTCTCTTTTCACCACACCCACAACTTAGGATTTTGGCCTAAGTTGGCTATTCAAACAAACGACAAATCATGAAGATTAAGTGTGAAGGGATAAATAAAGGTCACAATTTGCATCAAGTTTCTTCCAAGAAAAAGGTAAGGCTCAAAGGGTGTTCAAACAAGGATCACACACACACAAGGTAGGCCACAAAAGAGGTATAATATCAAATTGTTTCACTCTTTAAAGTTGCCTAAGATCATTTCAAGATATTGCATCACTTAGTCAACCGGACCAACGGGGCAAATTCTAGGTGTCATCACACATGGTTCACGGTAAGCTCATCACACAAAAGACATTGACACCAATGTCAAACAAGACTCCATACTTTAGCTAGTGTGTAATGTTCATCTCAAGAGACTCAATTTGATAATTGCCTAGTCACAACGAGATGCAAAAAGTTCACATATTGCCTATGCAACTTCATTTGGCCTTATCGTAGTCGCACGTTCATTTTTGTTCGATTATAAGCACTATTCAAGTCATTGATATTTATCAAGACCGATACTCAAATTTGCATGAGAACAACCACATTCAAACACAATCAAGAGGTGGCACAATTTTTTTTCGGGAGAGTCCAAAAATCATTTATAATTAAAGCAAGGAGTCACAAGTTCAAACATCCACAAAATACATTGCCAAAACACAATCAATAGCACAAAACCCAAATATATATACAGAACACTAGTCACACAAGGTGGGCCTCACCCCCACCACAAAACAAAAGCTATTTGTCCTCAAATGCAAGAAAAAAAATATCCAAAAGTCAATAAAAAGGGATTTTCGTACAAAAGATGAAAAGTGCTTAGCTTCAAAGGATGACTTGTTTACTTCCTTTGAGCCCGGTCACATCTTTTGCGACTGCTAAAGATATTTGGTTTGACGAATGTAATCCCAAGATCTTTTTGGATACTATCTCTATATCCGTCCATTAGGTGGAGTCCACTTGAGTGTACTACTTTGTGGCGATATGCCGGACTTGCTCAATTGGTGAACTTGAGAATGTCGAGTTATTGTTGTTCATATTATCTGAAATCTATTTTCAACACTTGCGAATCGCGAATATGGGAGCGCTACTGAGTATTGAGTGAACGGGCGAAATGAGATTGGAGAGAAATCTGTTCCACCTTCATCGCATATAAATGG
Organism: Solanum commersonii; assembly: GCA_029007595.1. NCBI lineage: Eukaryota > Viridiplantae > Streptophyta > Magnoliopsida > Solanales > Solanaceae > Solanum > Solanum commersonii. Next base: position 10,297,623 of record JAJTWQ010000003.1, on the reverse strand, counting down.
CTTAGCGAACTCAAGAGCACCTTTGTCAGAGACTAGCTACTTTTCAACCGATATAGTTAGGTCATAGTTAGGTCGCAGAGGGGCAGATTTATCTGATCAAGGGCCGGGGCACAAGGGTCCTGGTACTATCCATGTGAAAATTGCTGCGCAAGAGAAAGTGGAACTCACTACTCAACCCATATTAGAATTCGGGTTTGTTTACTCAACCAACTAAGTGGACTAAGAAGGGGTTCCCTTGGTTGGACCGTGGTGGGATGGGATAATCCAAGGTTTGAAGAATGGTGTGAACTTTGAGTATGTTCAACCGATCTCATACAAGGGTGTACGGTAAGGAAGAATGAGACCATAATTTGGAAGTCACCCCCGACCGAGACCTAGATGGCAACCTAACCGAGTATGTCATAATTAAGAAAGGGAAGACCCACCCTCCGAGCTAGAACCCTGGGATTGAAGAAAACTAGCATCCACATAAGCAAAATTGGCAAACCCATTTCGGGACGCTTGTTTAAGTCCATAAAGGGACTGATTCAAGCGACAAACTGAGTTCTCCCCCTGTGGAGAATATCCATGAGGGAGAGACATGTATACTTCCTTTTTTGGAACATGTTAAGGCTTTACGCTTTCGCCCTCGTTCAGTAGCGGTTCTTTATTCTTTAGATAGCCGCGCGAGAGCTCTGAAATTCCATTCAGTTCAGGTCTTTACTTCCAATCAAATCACGATCAAAGCTCGACACTGCTAGCGAAGATCTACAAGAAATTATCGCTTAATCAAAGATGAAAAAGAAGACCCAAAAATTTTGTGAACAATGCGGAGTCAAATTTGTTGATTCTCGAATATGAAGGTATCAAATGGGGGATGTCTGAGTTAAGATATATATCATGAGTGATACGAAAATAGATCGAGTAATCTGTATCTTTAGCCAAGATTGGATCGAGAGGTGATGCTTATGACTCTTCTTTCTCGATAGGATTCCCATCATTTTCAGTGTATGGCGAAGGAGACAAGGGTGAGGCCTTTTGTGATTTAAGTTGTAAACTCGGATTCATGATTGCGTCATTCCAATTAAGTAAGTGGAAAGTCTCTTTCGAGCGAGATCCCATCCTTTCACCAGTAATGGTTAATTGACTGGTGCCATCATGACATCACCTTTATTATCTCCGAAAGAGTTTGGATAAGGACAAAACAACCACCCCACCGCTTTGGATCCTGCTCCTCTACAATTTTTGGCCTTGTGGGATCTAGGCGGTCCGGGGGGGGACTACCACGGCTCCTCTCTTTTCAAGAATCCATCGGAGTCAGATCAGCAGGGGAGTTCACACTGAGACTTTCAACATAGAGAAAGAACCCATACCCTGAACTGGGGAAAGGCAATAAGGACCTAGGAAATGGTGAAGTACGTGAATTGACTCCCTCTTCGAGTCCAGACCTTTTAACATAAAATAGAGAATAAGGGACTAACTTATTTCTTGACAAGAATCCTGAATAAATCGCACATGCTCCAAGGACTTCACGAAATTAGGAGGCATACACGTGGGTATACCAAGAGAAATGCGGGTAAGCGTTTATAAGACAGAGATGGAGGTAAAGAGAAATCATGTATAAATAGTCGCTCCATCTATCTGGGCATCAGTGCCCGGTGTAGTACTCTGAACTTGGGCATCAATGCCCGGAGTCTCCTCAGAAGTAGTGGGTCCACTAGGAGCTGCCAAAGGTGTGTCTGCCAAAGATATCTGCACAATTGCATCTACCATGGCCTCCTCAGTCTCTTTAAAGCCTTCTTAAGAAGCCTCTTCAAAAACCTCGAGCATCTCCTCATCTATCTCAGCTTCAGACTCGGGATTAGCTACATTTTCACTTTAACCATCATCTCATGTGGTAGCCGGAGGCATATCAGGCTCAACTGGCACATCTGGGATCTCCATTATCCCGAAAATCATATATATGTCAGTGGCCTTCAGCTGGTCCATATCTTTCCTCAGCGCAATAATGTCGTCCTTTAGAGCCGTCACTTCCTCGGTGGCCCCTTGGCCACACTCGCACACCGCTATCCTAGCCGCAAGGGCATCAATGGTAGCATTCAAGGATGTCAGAGCATCGGTGAGGGTTGTCTAAATCATGCCCGGAATGGAGGCTTCAAGTCTGGCAGCATGATGATCGGTAGAATAAGCTAGCTTCCCCATTCGAAGTATTGTAGCCTGAGTGAGCACGGGCCAGGAAACAACAATAGCAACAGATCTGGGAGGCAATGTAGCAGTAGAGGAATCTGGAGTATCAGAAGGAACAACACTGGAAGTATATGAAGACCCAGGGGCTAGAGTAGGAAAAGGTGACTCTACAGGTAATGTGTCCATATCCACAACCGAGGAAGAGTCCACTGGGGCTGCCTTCTTATTCTCCACCCCATCTTTTAAATACTCTTCCTCAATCCTCTGGAATTAGTCGAAGATGTGGGAATCACTTCCACATCTTTCTTCTCATCACTAGGAACCCGAGCTCATCTACACAGCTTGGTGATCAATACCGGAAAGGGAAGGGAAGTTTGGCGCTGCTTGGCCCGCATAAGCATCTCTTTTGCAATGATCATCCCCAAGTTCAGCCTTTTCCCCGCAATGATGCAGCCTAGGCAGGCCTCTTTGGCGTGGCAGAGAATAGACTCATTTTGGGAAGGCATGATTTTGTTGCTGATGAAGCCAAACCAATACCTCGCTGCCACATTGAGGTCCTTTTTTCGATAGCTGCTCCAACCTCGAGCCACTTGGGAGTATCATCTGATATTAGCAGAGTCAACCACTTTTTCATGTTTTCTAGTGTCATAGTCCTAATCTTGTGCTGATAGTCATCATCAATATCATTTGAGCACTCCAGGACTGCATTTATAGCGTCACTGTCACATTTCACCTTTCGGCCTCTGACAACCACATAGTCAACCAACTTGAATTTGGGTGCCGACTTCTTCTCTTGTGGTATCAAGGCACTATAAGCACTGCAGAACTCTCTAACCCAAATTGGATTGTATGGACCACGAGGCTTGGTGAAGAGCTAGAGTTTATATGACTTCAGGCAGCTCATAATCTCTGAACCCATCAGTGGATAGACGCTTCTCCTCTATAATGGTCCTCATCCCCTCGGTCTTTAGTCTATTCATAGACCGGGGAGAAGGACCACGTACCTGTGGTTCTAAGACCATGGCCTGTGCTGGAGATAAAGTAGGAGAAGTAGTGGTGGCCTAGGGATTGCTGATCCTAGATAGATCATTCATCCTTTTGGATCGTAGCTCTGCCCTCTGTGCTGCTACTAGCTCATCATCCTCTGGCTCAGAAACTGCAGCCTGATGCTCCTGGTGCTCACCCTCATTCTCAGAAGTGGTGAGGTGAGTGGCTTAGATATGGTCATTGTCGAAGCTGGCCTCCGGTGATGTAGGTGCCTTCCCTTTACCCCTTTCTTTCCCACAAGTTGTGGGAAGTTTGGTGGCCCTTCCCCTGGATGCAGCTGCATCCTCGTTGATCTTTATCCCATTGGCCCGCTTGCGGGGTGACATGTCTCTACCGACCACTTTAGGTCTAGCCATATCTGTAAAACATCAAGCAAAGTTAGAATAATTCAAGAAAAAGCACAAAAGAAAACAGTTGCAGACAAACTCGTTGAACTGGTCGGCGAGTCGCCGAATCACTTTGGCGCGATGAATTGGGCTTGCCAAAAGGATTGGCTAGAAAATCCTAGAAAATTTTGGCATGTCGATGATAAGAAGGGCCTTTCAACAAATTGTCGACAGCATTAGGCGAGCAAGGACTAGCCCGTCGAAAGTTACAGTGCATTTTAGGGGTTACGGGCGCAGAAAGGGCGATCAAGGAGGACTTTTGGTTAGTCACCGAGTGCACTTGGTGAACTCAAGCTTCTCGTAGAAAGTTACAGAAGCCAATTCAAGATCAAGCATGAAATTAAAGGCGATAAGGGGTGATTCGATGAACTGTCGAGTGGTTTGGAGAGCTTGACCCAACTCACCAAATTGCCCAATGTGCCTACTTTCAACTCAACTTCCCAAATTCAACCTCATAGCCCTCGAAAACAAAATCAAACTATGCATACAATCAATTAGATCTAGACCCATACTACCCATTACCACGGGATACTCAGACTTCTCCCGGTTTGGCCAAATTTGGCCAATTGACGACTTTTTCCCTTAAGAATGACGTCAACCGCTTTATCATTGGGAAAAATACGTCATTTGGCACAAATGTGGGTTACTTAAACTTCACCCGACTAGACCTAACAACATGCAAGCACAACCCCATAATTTTAATCAATTTTAAAGCATAAAAAACTTAGGAATTATACAATATACGCATTACAAGCATGATTATCAAATTAAAACAGGCACAAACATCTACAATTACGATAGAGAGGCCTAACACACATTACTAAGACCAAATCAATTGCAAATGAGTAAAAATTGCTAAAAATGAATTCGGGATTCGGAAAGCCAACCTTTGATGCTGAATAATCAAGTTGTAAAGCTAGGCAACAATGATATCCAACTCTGAACACAAACTTGATGACCAAAATGCGGTAAAAACACAAGAAATACGGGAAATTTTTTGCGGATGTGAGTTTGGGAAGTTTAAAAGTGAGGGAAAGTGAAAGATTTTGAAAGTTTAAACTTTTGGCATTTAAAAATCGTCCAGTTCTCGCCCATTCGATGACATTAGTCTTGCTCGCCGACCCATTCAGCGACATGCCGAGTGGGCAGTTACCTCGCCGAGTTTTACAGGACCTCCAATTAATGTGGTGGTCTAAACGACAGACAAAGTCGAGTTCACTGAACTGATTGGCAATTCGCCAATATGCTCCTCGCTTGCCAAATTTTATAGATTCCAATTTTAAAATGTCTTGAGTCCAACAACGGTCCAAGTCGGGCTCGCCGACCTCTTTGGTGAGTCAACGACTGGACTTTTAGTTTGCTAACCTGCACTTTTCAAACACCTTCTACACTTTGACCTGCACAATCAACACATCATTATTTCAAACCGAAAAAGAAAGCAAATAAAAACTTGGGTTGCCTCCCAAGAAGCGCCTTTGTTAATGTCGCGGCATGACGCAAGTCTACACTCAAACCTCATTCTTGAGGTTGGCCAAAGTGTCATTAGGCAACTCCCCTTTATGTCGCGGGTTCAAATGCGATGAAATCTAACCCATCTGGGTCTCCAACTATTTGATAGAGACAGAATTAAAGGTAACCGTCTGGCTAAGGGTCGACATATCTTCTTTCATCTCTTTTAAAACCTTGTTTGAACCCTCAACCCTTTTGAGAATATGACATAGCATAGCCTCATATCTGCCACCTTCCGAATCCTTTGGATTTTGACGCTCGTTGGGAGGCACATAACTATCCTTCTCCCCATCCTTCCAATTGGGATTTTGATCCCTCCACTCTCGATCACGATCCTTCCAACCTCCATCCCTGTTCCAACCTTGGTTACCACCCTGCCTCGATTAGTTTGAACGATAACCACCTCCTTGGTTGGCGAGGAAATTCACCTCTTCATTGTATAAAGCCTCAAACTTGGCCTCTTAGGTTTAACACACCCGACACACACAACATTGACACTACGAGCACCAGCACCCATGACATTTTTAGACAAAATGTCAAGTTGTGTCATGATCTTGGCCATGTTCTGGTCCCTCTCCTGATCTTTCTCCAGCTGCTCCTTGGTCAATTTAAATGTGAGAGGGGAGATCTGATCTTCACGGGTGTACCACACCTAGTTAAATTTTGTCATGCCATCCAAGAGTTAGGCTGCTATAATGTAAGATTGTTACATCAAACTTCCCGGAGAAAGTTGGTCAGCTACACCCTTGTTCACCGAATCAAGGTTTCGGTAAAAATATTACAGTAACTCATTGTTGGGCAAACCATTAGTTGGGCATTGCAACACCAACTTGTTGAATCGCAACCAAGTCTCATGAATTGGCTTACCCTCCAAATGCTTGAAGCTTTGGATGATGTCCTGAAGAGTCATCATCTTCGAAGGAGGGAAAAATCGTACTTGAAATGCAGTGACAAGCTCTTCCCCCAAAGTGATTGAGTCTCGTGGCAATTTAGCCAGCCACTTACAAGCTTCTCCCATTAAAGAAAATGGGAACAATCTCAATCGAATCGACTCTTGGGAGATGTTCTTGAAAGAGAATGGCCCGCAAACATCAATGAAATCCCTTATGTTCTCATGGAGATCCTCATGAGTTAATCCACCAAATAACCCCTTCAATTGCAAGAGCTGCAACATGGTACTTGTAATGTGGAACACAACATTCCCTTCGGTCGGAGGCAAGAGAATGACACCAATTCCACCCATTAAATGAGGGTCATTAGCATTCGGCTCATTGCCATCGTTTAGGTTGCTGAAGTCATCTTGGTGGTCCACTTGGCTACCATTGCTCCCGTTGACACTCATTTCCTCTGCTTAAACGAGCAACACATAAAGCAAAACTAAAAATAAGTAGTTTCAACTATGACTAAAAAGAACAAAATTCAACTTAACTAAAAATTCTCAACCAACACCACTCTCTGGCAGCGACACCATTTTGATTTCATGTATCAGGACATTTCTTCCAATTCTAAGTGCCAACGATCGTTAGTTAGTAATATAACCCAACTAAGTGAGTTGGGGTCGAATCCCACAGGGAGTGGTACGTGTTTGAGAATTAATAAAAAAATAAGAGTATGTTCTAACCAATCATAGGAAAATATATTTACGAGTAAAAATATAATTCAAATTAAGGGGTGACACGAATGTCAAATAACAGGGGGTTTTTGATTGTAATTATCAACTACAACAGCAACAAATCATACGAAAATGACAATATTGAGATGGGTTCTTGGGATATGATTGGATTATAGGCTAAGGTAGACATGTGGGTGGTTGCAACTATTAGTAAATATTTGTAAATCAATGAATAAGCTAGACTTTAGTGGGGATAAAATTTCTCTCGAACAGTTTACCCTGAATTAAGTCAGTTTCTCTTAAACACCAATAAGCATACAAATAAGAACAACCTACACTTTAGTCCATTCACTCTCTCGAGCTGAATGTGTGGAAGAGGGTTTAGGATTCACTCTCTCGAGCTGAACCCATGACAACTCAATACCCACAGACCATCAATTCAGCAATCTTGGATTTAAAACCTCTTACTCGAGTAATCCAAAAACATGAAGGTAAAGTTGTATTTACAACTACAACCCTTTAAATTAAACCACAATTACTGATTGAAATCATAATTAAACAACATTTAAACTAACAGTTAACAATACCCACAAGCTAAATCAACTTATAATCACATAATCGCACCCCAAGATTTGGGTTTTAGCTAGACATCATAAAAAGATAGAAATCATTACCGAATTATGTTTCCATCAACTAGGTATGATTAATTTTATCTTTACAAAGGTTCGAATCGAAGAATCTTCAATACCCACTTTCGATTTCTCAAAAATGAAAAACTTCAATTCTTCAAAGCTAAGGAAAAGGTTGTCTTAATTCTTTGAGTTCAAACTCAAAAATTACTCTAATGAATATTCAGAATAAAATTTGATACTAAACATAATGTTTGAAAATGTTTTTATAGTCGACAAAAGTTTGCTGCGAAGGACCATTCGGCGCAATAAGTCAGGATCGCTGATGAACTCAGTGATCCGCCCTTCTATCAGTTCTATCGCCTCTTTGTTTTGGCCTTCATCATCTTCAACAACTGTAACTTTGCGAGATCCAACACTATATCGCGAAACTACTCGATGACAAACCAACTGCTCCGTTCTATCACCGACTTGATTTTCTCCTTTAGGGCTTGGCACACTGAAACTTTAGGCGAGGTACTAGCCACTCGGTGACTCGCCCAATGGATTAGGCGATCACCAGACCTTCTTTTCTTCGTTCTTTCAGCTTTCTTATTCCTTTTTTGCTCATTAGTGTCCATGCTTTGTTCCTCAATCCAAATACCTGGAAATCAAGGATTTTACATCAATTATTGGCACAAAATAAGCATTTGAGTACACAAAATCTATCCAAATAAAGCTATAAATGAGTCTAAATCATGGACTCATCATTGGTCCGATTGACTAAGTGAGGCAAGCACTTGAAATGATCTTAAGCAACAATTTTGAAGAGTGAAACAATTTGGCAATATACCTCGTTTGTGGCCAACCTAGTTTGATGTGTGAACCTTGCTTGAACCCTAATGAGCCTTACCCTTTTTTTGGAAGAAACTTGAACAATTGTGACCCCTCTTTATCCATTCACCCATAACTCTCATGAAGTGTGGTTTTGTAAAGCCTATGTTGGAGGTGTGGTGAAAAGAGAAGGTAATTCAAGAAGTGTGAAAATTCCCCCTTTGAGAAGGGTTTTGAAAAAGATGGAACCCATCCATGTAAAAAGAAAAGAAAAGAGAAAAGTAGCAAAGAAAAAGAATGAAAAAGTTGTGAAATAAGTGATGAAAATTGCAAAAGAAATGGGGTGTCCGGTAATTCATAAGTAGTTGAATAATGGTTGTCCGATAATTCATAAGAAGTTGAATAATGGGGTGTCCAGTAATTCATAAGTAGTTGAATAATGGTTGTCCGATAATTCATAAGAAGTTGAATAATGGGGTGGATTATGAGCATGTTTGAAATGTTAAAGAAAAAGAGGAATGTGATGTTCAGGTCACACTTCATGAGGGTGAAATCCACTGAGCCTAAATGACCATACCTTGACACTCATCCCCATTAGAAGCCATGAAAAAACCTTTGTGATCTTGAGTGAGCTGAAACAAATGTTGATTGGAAAATAAGGACAAACCTATGGGTGAAGTCATGCATGTGTTCATCTTTGTGAGTGTGAGAGTTATATGTGATTCCAGAACTTTAAATTGCTGAGAAATAGTGTGTGGATATGGAATCATCTTTGTTGTGAGGGAATTTGAGTATCTTTGTTGAGCTTGAACTTGCATTTGAAGAAAGTATTGTTAACTTGAGCATCTTTGATAATGGTGAGTCACAATTTGAATCTTTGAGTGCACAATTGATCATTGCATAAGTAAGTTGAGTCTTGTTGTGTGCATTCATGTTGAGCCTTATGCAGCACTGTTTGAGACATCCTTTTTGAACTGCTGAACTTGAGTTTTACTTGAGGACAAACAAAAGTTTAAGTTGGGGGTGTTGATGAGTCAGAGATTTGGACTCATTTAGGGTTTTGTTTTGATATATTTAGTATCCTCAAATGCCTAATTTATGCTATAAACTAATGTTAATGCCATGATTTTTAGGTATATGGATTGAGGAGCAAAGCAAGGACACTAACCGGAAAAAGGAACAAAACAAGTTGAAGAAATTAAGAAAGGCAAGCCTGGTGATCGCCAAGGGCATATGGCGAACCACCAAGTGGCTATCAGACCGCCTAAAGTTCCAATGTGCCAAGCCCTGCAGGAAAGAACCAAGTCGGCAACGAAAAAGAGCAGTCGACGGATTGCTAAGTAGTTCCGCTAAGCCAAGATAGATCACCCAAAGTTACACACCCTGAGGATGCTGAATGTCAAGGTAAAAGGGAGATAGAAGAGATCAATGAGTGGATCGCCGAGTGGTTCGGTGAGCCCGACTAACTTTCTCGAACAGCCTTTCGTGGCTTATTTTTGGAAACTATAAATAGGATTTTGAACATTTAGTTTAGTATCTGATCTTTTGAATATAATTTTTCATCTTTTAACATTGACTCATCTTTTAGTAGTGATGAATAGTTATCTTAGTAGACTTGAAGGTTTTGAGACTTAACTTGGAGATTTTAGAAGTGAGTTTCTAATTTTCTTCGAATTGGAGCGTTGTAAAGCTTGAATTCCTCTTACCCAGTTGATGACTAATTGATTCGGTAATAGTTTTTATATTTTTATGATGTCTGGCAAAAACCCCAATTCTTGGGGTGTGATCATGTGATTATGGGTTGAATTATTGTGTGGATATTGTTAATTACTGGTCTAAATGCTATTTTGAAGTGGGTTTAATCATTAATTGTGGTTTAACTTATGAATTATAGTTGCAAATGCAGTTCTATTTTAGTGTTCTTGGCTTGCTCGAGAAAGAGGTTTTAGGACTAAAATTATTGATTAATGATTTGTATGTATTGGGTTGATATTGTTTCAACTCAAGAGAGTGAATCCTAAACCCAGTCCTACCCATCTTTCTCGAGAGAGAAGATGCATTAAGGTTTTGGGTTGTTCTTAATTGCTATGCTTGTTGATGTTCGAGAGAAATCACTTGAAGTGGAATAGTTGTTCGAGAAAAAGCTATTTCAATTATAGTCTATTCTACCCACTGATATTTAGCTGTTTACTAGTAGTTTCGATTATCCATATATCGAAATTAACCTATAATCGATCACATCCCAAGAATTTCTCTCATTATTGTTATTTCATTGCTATTTGACTAATTGTAGTTGATAATTTGAAAATCCAAAAACCCCCATTTGACATTCGTGTCACCTCTTTTATTTGATATGTCCTTTTCCGATAATATCTATTCCTATAGCTAGTTAGATCACAATCTACTTCTTAATTGAATTTGAACACGTACCGCTCCCTGTGGGATTCGACCCCAACTCAAGTGTTGGGTTTTATATTGTTTCACGATCATTTGCACCTAGACTTGGATGAGGTGTGTTTGAAACGTTAATCAGTTCTTCACTTGGGCTCGGGTGTTTTGGATCAGGTTCACGAACGCCACTACGACCTGTCGTTGAGACCACAACCCGTGGAGGTCTCCATGGTCTCACGCCTGTGCCTGATGGGTTCTGCCTAGCTACCATGGGCCATCTCACGGCCCCTGTGGTGGTCCACATCCCGTGAAGGGTCTCGTGGTCCATCACTTCTGGGAGGGTGCGAACCACAGACAGGTCGACGGACCGTTGTTTGGTTCACAGTCCGTGAACCCTGCTGTGGTTCACCAAATTTTTGGTGTTTTTCTGCTGCAACTTCTTAGTCTAATTTTTGAGGTGTTACAATATCTCCCCCTTGAGAATATTCTCCCTTAAATAAAGCCTAAACTAGCTGAGTATGGAGGGAGCTGTAGTCAACCTTGTCTTCAGTTCTGAGAAGCTCTTCTCACACTCATCTGATTACTGAAATTTGACTTTCTTCTGAGTCAACTTGGTCAATGGGGAAGCTATGGTGACTAAGTTACTAGGCTTAAACTGAGTAAAATGATGTAGTTTAGGGGTTAAACGATGTAGTTTAAATGTCAAATACATAGGGGAAAAGACCAAAATGACCTTACTTAAAATGTGACGAAGGCGGGCGATGGCCATAATGACAGACCGTCACTAGGACCACGGTCCGTCATATGGGTCGTGGTTCCTGGGCCAGCGGCTACTGGTTCTAGGTGGTCCAACCACGAGCCCTACCCCGATCCGTGTGAAGGACCACTGACCGTGAAGGTCAACGTGGTTCTTCACTTGGCCTTGGGTCTGTTGGCTCAGGTTCAAGGACGCCACCATGGCCCGTCATCGAGACAACTGCAATCTCTCTAAAAGGTTTGTGCAGTCCCATAAATCATATAAGCAAAATTGAGTTAATTTTTCAATACAAAGGTCTAAGATTTGAATGGAGATTATGGAATTCAACCCATTAAATATTAGACTCGATAAAATGATTTATAATTCACATATAATGCTTAGAAGAATAACATAACAACATGATAAGATTGATTTTTTTTTCACTACTAGTCTATAAGTAAGATGCAAGAATCTGTGAAATCATTGAATAATGTGCAATTTATACAAGATAACAGAGTTTAGAATATAATTGTGTCTATCAATTTATCACTTGGTGCTAACATAAGTTTGGATGAATAAAAACCTACCTCATCAGTAGCTTTTCTTTCTAGCATCTCACAGCTTTTCAAATTGATTTAAGAAGATGCCAACATAATGTCACAGTCGACGTGATCTTGAAGTTCATATGAAGCGGAGCTTCATTTAAGGGAGCTTATGTCGATATGAGACAGGGAAAGTTGAGATTTCAAGATTATGGTGGGCGACTAATCAGAGTTGAAGTCACGGCGGCGAAATCAATATGAAAACTCTGAGAAGCTTATATCTTATTGCCTTTTTAGGTTTTGTTGTCTCTATAGCTACTTTTGTATTGTTTTTCTTTAGCCCTATATGTTGTTGGATTGGGCCTGTACTTCATTTTGATTTCAATCATATAGCTTATGGGCCTCACCATTAAATTATGTAAAAAGTAATTGAAATAGTGGTGTTACATTCTTCAGTCTCAAGGGGCCAAGAATTAGTTTAACATTTTTACATTTTTTAATTTAGTACTAAATTGTTACTTACACGTGCTCCAACTATTTCTATTAATAATAATTAATATTTACTATAAGAATTACGATTACATGATTATCTTCATAAAAATTTTGGGTCTTAGTCCGGACATATTATTTTGGGTGAAAAAATTATAGGACAAAGGTCTGATGGTAGGAGTTCTTATTTACCCCATCTTGCAAGATTGGGAGTATATTTAAGTTCAGTTAGTTAAGGATAGGGGTGTTGCTAATATTATCAATAGTTCTTGGACAAAACTAATAATTCTTGTCACGTTCAGGGGTGTTTTGAACACTTCTCTCAAATTTTTATTAAGAGTCTCATGCTCCTACAAGAGTTTAAAAACACTTTCTATGCCATGTGGCTGATCGAGAGTGTATTTAAGTTCATTTAGTTAAGTATATGGATATTGTTAAGGCTAACAATAGTCTGAGGATAAAACTAATAATACGCGCCAAGTCCAAGGGTTTTTGTAATACTTCTCTCAATATACATATACACTCCTTGATATTTTATCCCTCATATCACACAACTTCTTACTGTCATTCTTGAGTTTTTCTTTGAATAAATTTTATTTCTTTTGTAACTTTTTATCACAACCTTAACCATTGTAACCAACACCCACACCAACTCCCTATGGGCGAACCTGAAATTAACATCTAACACATGCAATATCTTGGAAAATATAGGAAAACATAACAAAACAATTCTAACTCTCAAAATAAATCATTAAATCAATGAAAGTCTAAACAAACATCTCCCAAATGTGAAGCATCACAAAACACAAATCCTTACATTCAACAGAGTGTTATAATATTTTAGAAGATGTCCTCACACTGGTAAGACAATACAAATGGTACCTCCTTCTATGTCAATCTTTTCAAATGAGTGGAAACTAAAGCAAAAGACTTGAAAAACCTGCGATAATAGCTAGTCAGATCCACAAGCTCCTAAACTAAGTTATAGAGCTAGGCCAGACCCAACTCTTAACTTTCTAATACTTTTGGGGATCCTTCATCACCCTTTTGTTTGAGACTACATGCCCTAAGAATGCAATCGAAGTCAAACAAAAATCTGCGCTTCAACAATTTGACATACAATTTTTGTTTCCCCAAAATCTCTAGAACAATGTGAAGATGCTTTTGCATACTGCTCTTTACTATTGGAATAGATAAAATTATTGTGTATAAATAAAATCACAAAGGAATCCATAAATGACTTGAAGACACCATTCATCAAACTCATGAAAGTCGCTAGTGCGTTGGTCAATCAAAATAACATTATCAAGAATTCATAACCCCAAATCGAGTTCTGAAAGACATTTTAGGCATATCCTCGAGCCTTTTTTCAATTGATGGTACCCTGGCCTAATGTCAATCTTTGAAAACACTGAAGCACCCTGCAACTAATCAAAAAGATCATATATACGGGGTGATTAATACTTCTTTTGGATGATAACTATTAAATGTGATTTACTTTTTGAAAATCACTTTTTGAAGTTTTCTAAGTATAAAACAATTTTTTAAAAAAATACTTAGAAAGAGTCTTCACTTAATATTTTAAAGAAATTAGGAGAACTTAATTTAAAAACACTCTAACAGATAAAGTTTTTAAAAATTTAGAGAAAATGAGTAAGAGGTTCACATTTCCACTTTGAGAATGTGTTAGCACCGATATTGGGACTAGTTCAAATAACTCAAAGTCCTCATAAATAATGTAGCCAACGTGGGCAGAAAGGGTCATTCTTTTTAGATGATTCCTTATTGCTTTTAATGCATAGCTTAGTGGATCCAGTTAGGTGAGGATGTCTTATACTCCAGCAAGGTATAGGACAGTTCTGACAGTGTAGGCGAGATGTTGTATCATCACATAGCTTATAGTGAGGGTTTTTAGTTAGAGAATTTCCCAAATAAGAGTTATTATTGTATTTTTAAATACATTTATTTGTTATCTATTATTTTAAATGCTTTATATAAACTGCATCTTTATTGTTGTTTTTATAATGTATTAAGTTGAGTATCCATGAGTTGAGGTTGAGTTGAGTAGAGTTGAGGTGAGTATGTTTCCTTCTTTCCAAATTCAAGCTTTTATGTTATATTCAGTATTCCCCTTACATGCTCGTACATTCAATGTACTGATTCCATTTGGCCTGCATCGTTTCATGATGCAGATACAGGAGATCAAGGTCAACAACAAATGCTTCGTTAATACATACCATAGCAGTTTGAGTTAGCTTTGGTGAGCCTCCTTGCTTTAGGAGGATTTCATTTACTTTTCAGTTTTGTTAGGATGGCGTGGGTCTTGTCCCGACTTATATCTTTGTCATTTAGAGGCTTTATAGATAGATTGTAGTAGTTGACGGGTCTTTTCCATTTTCACTTTGTTAATGTTTAAGACTTGAGTTGCCCCTTTTGGCCAGCTTGAATATTTTTAAATGTTCTAAGTTAATCATCTTGAGACTTGAGTTAAACCGTTCATATGAGTGGAGTTACTTTTGAGTTCTTATAATTATGAGTAACTCTTCCGCTAAGAGTTAACCAGGTCAAGGGTTCGCTTGGTGCCAACAATGGTTCTCGAGTGCTGGCCACATCTAGTGTGTAGGCTCGGGGTGTGACAAGGATCATCAACTGGCATTTCGTTGAGATCATTTGACATTCAAATTAGCTTTGGTGAGCCCTTTTGCAATCCGAAGGATTTCCCTTTTCCCTTTTAGTTTAGTCATTTAGGGTATTGTGGGTCATGTCCCAACATCCATGTTGAACTATAGAGGCTTTATAGATAGATAGACTTGAGGAGTCTTTCAGTATTTACTTGTCCTTGAGTTGTTTTACAAACTATAAATATTGCTATTGAGTATAATCCATACTTTATGAGTGGAGTATTTGAGTTTAATGGATTTAATTCAGTTTTAAGCCTAATATTTCTTGAATTAGTTTTTCTCTTGTAGTCAGCCAGGATAAGGGTTCACTTGGGACCATCAATGGTTCTTGAGTGTCGGCCATGTCCAGGGTGTAGGCTCGGGTCGTGATAAACTTAGTATCAAACCTTATAGTTCAAAGTTCAAGTGTCCTAGGGTGTCTTTGAAGCCGTGTCAGTAGAATCTTATTTATGGTTGTGAGGCCCCCATTTCTATAAATGAGGGACTACAAACATTTAAGAAAAGTTTCCCTTCTTTCATATTCTAAATCATACAATAAAACTATGTCATAAGGAAGTTATTCCACTCGTGCATTCTCAAATTCATTCGAATACCCCTCATACTCAAGGTAGTTAAAAATCAAAGCCCATATCCTTATTGATAAGTTAGACTCAACAAAAATCATCAGAATGTCATGAGACTGCAGAGGGACTTAAGAGAAGCTAGTGAGTGAGCTTAAGTGTTGAGACTTGAAAGAATGCACTCTTATTCATATGAATCATGCATTCGTGCTTAAAGCGAGGCGTACTCCTAGACTCTTTTCTCTAAACCTGGTTTCAGTTGAGACCTTTATGAGGAAGTGTATTTTATAACTTGCATAGTATTTTCACCCTAAAAGTTAAGTATGAGTTACGATGTTATAAGTTGAAGTAGTAGTTAATGTGCCCTAAGTTAGAAGAATGCATGTAGAGGTATAGTAATCTAACAAAGGGAAACACTGATGAGGCAAATTCTGTTGTTGAAGTCATGCACCCATTGAGTTATTAATAATGAGTTTTACCTTATCTGTGGGCTAAGGAGTAATAATTTTATGTGGATTTCATGATAGATAGAGTTGATGAGTCTTTCCGTATTTACTTTTTTATTGAGTTTCTTTACAAACTATAAATATTGCTATTGAGTATTTTCCAAACTTTATGAGTGGAGCATTTGAGTTTAATGGATTTTATTTAGATTTAATCATAATATTGCTTGAATTAGTTTTCCGCTTGTAGCTAGCCAGGATGAGAGTTGACTTCGGGACCACGATGGTACTTGAGTGCTGGCCATATCTAGGGTGCATGCTTAGGTCGTGACATGCACAAACATCTAGATGCGAAAATAACCCCTAAGATCTTAAAGTCACCATACCAAAACTGTAAAATAGTTAACTAGGAATGCAACCTCGAAAGTTAAATAAATAAGTCTATAGTGTATTTTCAAAAAAATGGACAAGAAATTGTGGAAGAATACAGAGAAGCCTAAAAGACAAAGATCATCCTTGAACTCGAAATCAGATGTCTATTAGCTGAAGTCTCGGATCAGCCACTAGAAAATTCGTTGCACTCAACAAGTCTACTATAAAATAGGCAAAAAAGACAGGCAAAAGTGACGACTGCGTTGTTTTTGGGTCAAAATCGATGAAAAACCAATGCAGTCAAGTTCGTCACATTTTGGGTCGATGCTTTTCAAAAACTGACAGACAACATCACTTTTTTTTTAAAGAATTATTTTATTGAATAATGTGACACCACCCGTCGCTTTTTTATAATTTTAATTTTTGTATAATTTTTAAAAAACAATGCAGTCTATCGTTTATTTTTAATTTATAATTATTTTTAGAATCTTGAAAAGCGACAGACAAAGACACGTTGTCCGTCACTTTTCTTTAATTTTTTTAAAAAAATTCTATCTGTCCCTTTTCAGGAAATTAAAATTTTAAAAAACCTAGAAAAGCGACAGACTAAATGTTCCTCTTTGTAACTTTTTTGGTTTCTTTTTTAAAAAAAATGTAGAAAAGCGACGGACAAAACAACCATGTCTGTCACTTTTTCTGCATCTTTTTATAGAAGAAACTCGCAATTTGTGTTGCCCACTTGCAAATTCAATTCAATTCTATATCAAATCAATTCAGCTCATTCAAGAAAAACATATAATAAACATTCTACACAAAATATAAACTAACAAAATTAATTCAACCTTAAAAAAATACATAAATAACAAATTAAACACTTATAAAGTCTTTCAAAATTTGTTTCAAAATTTTAAAAAGTTCATAAAATAAAGGGGTGGAAGCTGGGGGTGTAATCTATGAAATCATCATCATCCTCCTCACTCTCGTCGTTGGTGTCCTTGGCAGGAGATGATGTGGCAGGTCAATGAGCGAGGTTCAGTACTTGTTCTTTGATTTGTTGAACGGTCACACTCATGCTTTCTTGTTCAACTACTCTTCTTTGCTCAAACTTTGTACGTGCTACTGTAAGTTTTGCTATTTGATCTAACATAACAACTATTTGAACGATGTCAAGTGCCTTGACTATATGTGATGATCTAATACCTTCTATGCTTGACTGGAGTGGTTGTAACTTATTCTAAGAGGCTCAACTATAGAATCTACCCTTGTGTGCCCCCCTATCACTTTTTTTGTCCAAATTTGAGTGGACATTTGAGGCATCATTTGGACTGAATTATCTAGATTATCATTCATGGAGTGATTATACTCTACCTATATATTAAAAATAAAAATTAGTATCAAAATACATACATAATATATATATATATATATATATTCATTATTCATATTCACTTTTCATATTAAAAATAATTATAGTATATCTATGAATAGTGAATAAAAATTATCCTCGAAAAGTGAATATGAATAGTGAATTTTTAAAAATTCATATTCAATTTCGATGCTAATTTTTATTTTTAATATGCAAGGGAGAGTATAATCAGTACGTGAATGAAAATCTAGATAGTTCGGTCCAAATGATGCCTGAAATATCCACTCAAATTTGGACATAAAAAGTGGTAGGGGGACCACAAGGGTAGAGTCTATGGTCAAGGCTCTTAGAATGATTTACAATGATTTCAGTCAGGCTTAGAAGGTATTGGATCGTCTCATTAAGCCGAGGCACTTGACAATGTTTAGATAGCTTCTATCTCTGATCAAATAGCAAAACTTATAGCAACACGGTAGAGTTTGAGGGAAGAAAAGAAGTTGAACAAGAAAGCATGAGTGCTACCATTCAGCAAATCGAAGAACAAGTGTGAACCTCATTCGTCTACCTACTACATTGTATCCAGTCAAGGACACCGACGACGAGAGTGAGGAGGAGAATGATGATTTCATAGATTGCACTCTTTAGCTTTCATCTCTTTAATTTATGAACCTTTTTGAATTTTAAAATGAAATTTGAAAGACTTTATAAGTCTTTAAATTGCGATTTATGTATTTTTGAAGGTTTACTTAAGTTTGTTATTTTATATTTGGTGTGGCATATTTATTATCTATTTTGAAAATTAAAAAAAATAAAATTCTAAAAATGTGACGGACAGCATCTCATTATTCAATATTTTAAAAAAACAAAAAGCGACGTTGTCCATCGCTTTCTTGAAAGCGTCGAGCCAAAAAGTGACGAACTTGACTACATCGCTCTTCCGTCAATTTTGACCCAAAAAGCAAAGCGACGCAATTCTTCCCTTTTGACCGTCGTTTTTCACTTTTTTTTAGTTGTGAAACCATAATATATTGATAGGATCACGTGGTCAATTCAATATACACATATAAACAGTTCACTACCAGATATATTATCATAAGCAATACACAGTATAACAACAAGTACCAACCTCACATAAATTATCAATCACATAACATGAAATAACAAATAGGAACCAACCAATGCATAAACATGTCCCATATGATCATAATGCAAATATCAATTTTCTCACGGGACCAAACCAAACTATAATATCATAACATGTGTGGTATCCAAGTCAACCAATATTATTTCGTACCAATGTGGTACTCGAGTCAATCAACAATATCCTGTACCGCTATGGTACACGATCAAACCAACAAGCACACCAATCATGTACATTCATAAAGTATAACAATCATGCATATTCACCTATCACTATAACTATCACGACCCGAGTCTACACCCCGAACGTGGCTAGCACTCGAGAACCATTACTAGTCGCCAAGCGAGCCCTCCTCTTGGCTGACTACAAGTGAAAGAATAACCTAAGAATACATAAGCATCAAATTGAAAGAAACATTTAAAATCATTTTACTGAATCTCAAAACTACGTTGACTATATTGAGTATGAAACATAAGTTTTAAATAAAATATCTAAACTGAAAGGCTCTTTAAAACTGTCTATCTATGAAGCCTCTATTGTATAAAGATGAGTGTCGGGACAAGACCCACGACTACTCAAAATGCTACTAATACTAACAACTCATAAAATGGGAGTCCTCTGGAAGCAAGGAGGTCTCACTCATAAGCAGACGAGCGGATGAAGTGATCTCAACATACTCTTGTTGAGGATTCTAATAACTTGTATCTTTATCATTAAAAGATGCAGGTCAAATGACATATGTACATTGTATGTACAAGTGTAAACTAACTGAAAGAAAGGACTGGAATAGATAACAATGTACTCAAGGTGAATGTAAAGAAATAAAGGAGTTAAATCTTTTAAAGCTTTATAAAATACTTTCTCATCTCTGAATTCAACATAATAAGGGATATATAAAATACACTTTAACTCTATTGGGAGATTCTCTAACCAACACCCATCACTATGAGCTAAATGATGATACAACATCTCGCCTAGGCTGCCAGAACTGTCCTTTACCTTGCTGGGGTATAGAATACCTCAACTAAGTGGATCCACTAAGCTACACTTAAAAACAAATAAGGAATCATCTAAAAAGTATGACCACTTACCCATGTTGGCATACATGGTTTATGAGGACTTTGAGTTTTCTGAACTCATCCCATATCGGTGCTCAATACTAGTCCCAATAATATATACTCATGCTCATATGTTTAAAAACATAACTCTTCCTCTGGTTTGAAATAATTGCTCAAACTACCCTCTTAAAAGAGGTAACTGCTCTTGAAATATCTTTTGAACTCAAAACTCATTTAAAATTCTCAGTTTCTCTCTTATCAATGTAAAAGTTGATACCTCTGGCGATACATAGTGCTCTTATACTCTTACTCAATTCATACTAGAAAACTCTTTCTCAAAAACATATAAAAATCATATTTTAATATGATCATTAATGATTCGGGATGTCATACTGCATAAACATTGATGGTATATCTAGATACCATACTGCTCATATATTGATGACATACTCGATTGTCATACTAATCATGTTTTAGAAACTCTTTTCTCAAAACTCATCTTTACTTTCTAAAAACTCAGTTTAAGAACTCAAGTGTTGGGTTTAAAAAACTTTTCAAAATTTATAACTCAAATCATAGGGTTCATGTGAAATTATGGACATGAACGACTCAACTCAGAAATTTTAATGCATAACATATAGAAATTCAATAATTAGGAATAGAATTTCAAAAAGAAACAGGAACTCAAGAACTCAAATCATTGTCTCAAGAATACTCAAATCTAGGAAAGAATCTTAGATTACTCTTTTACTAATATGAAAGTAGATGTAGCGCGTGAGGATGAACTAGTCCAACACTATGATAGTCTTACATACCTGGAAGAACAAGGTTTTTGAAGAATCTTGAAAAATCTTGAAGAAGAATTTGATTAGAAGCTTTGAAACCCTAACTTGAAGGAGAAAAGTCAAGAAAACCTTTCTTGAGATTTCTTGAATTAGTTTCTTGAAACTCTATGACCAAGAAATAGGATTCTCATTAATGATTCATAATTGTATGAATAAAATTGTGTTGGAAAGAATGAAATTCTTGGAGAAGGACTTACTTGGAAGAAGAATCTTGAAAAAGATTGAAAGAATCTTGAATTGAAGTCTTCTACTTTGATTTTTCCTTAAGATTTTGGCTTAGGGTTTGAGAGAGATGAGAATGATGGATTAAGATATGAAAATCTGATTGTTTTGGGTCATTAATTAGTCAATAAATTCGTTTAGGATTTTCTTAAAGGTAAAAAGACAAAAATGGTCCTTTTTAATGTTTTCTCGTCGACTAATTCGTCGCAACACTGTATCAGGTTACTAAAATGGTCATAACTTTTTACTCAAAACTTGGATTGACATGAAATTGGTGGCATTGGAAGAGGATTCAAGTACCTTTAATTGGATAGGCTATGGGCCACATAACTATTTATATTTTAAGCGATATGGTCATTTTAAGTTGAACTAAGTAAAATCTTCAGTCAAAACATAATAGGTAAAAAAACTTTCAACTCAACTTTGTGCTATGAGTTTTTAGTGACCTTAATTGATATCCAAAATCATTTCCATCCTAAAGAATTTACCATTAAAAATATGAGCAATTTAAGAATAGCCTGGTGAGACCTTATATGCAAATAAAGAATAGTTCGGGCCTTAGCTCAAAACTTTTCGAGGTGTTACAGTAACAAAATCACTTGAACCAACAAGTTATAATCACCAGTTCATTTCAGATGTATCCTCTATGACGAATTATGCAAATGACACTACAAAGCACTAGACATGTGTACACACATAATTAGAAATATACAACCATCACCTACCTCAAATCAAACTCATTGAAAACTCTAAATAGTCTGAGCTTTCCCCTTGCGAAGTGCCTTGAATTGTTCTTGGTTTAGAATAAACAATAAAACATTCAATCAATCACTAATTGCTTAGTATTTTACCTGAATTACTACAAAATACCAACCCTGACCAAAATGTGATAATCTTTTCCAACTTAGGGCTCCTTCCCACCATGAAATCATGCCAAAAGCTCCCCCCATCCCAAGGTTAACCACCAAATTTCTAAGGCTTAATTAACAATTAACAAGTTGAGTTTTGGGAATTCTACTTACCCAAATTTAATTCTGAATGTCCTTATGGATTCCTTAATGTCTTAGACTCAAATAAACATCAGTTAAAACTTAATAAAAGACTCATCCTTTTCCCGACACATAGTTTTAGCTTTTTTAGAAGAAAAACAATATAATATCATTGGACATATTTAGATAATTGGTCAATATTTATTGTTTATAAAATGTAGTTAATATGAGATTTTTATAATTATTTTTTAGTGTGAACAAAGTGAATTGGTCAATAAAAATACACACGTTACGGTTCATAACACAACAAACTATTATGGTATGTTGACCAATTAACAATGCTCAAAATAAAAATTTTATATTGAAATATAACATATTAGAAAAACTCCACAAATAATAATTAAAGATTGATTAAATGTTCAAATATTATTTTCCTTCTACACGAGTTAAAACTACATAACTGGTCATATTAATTGAATATTTATCTATCTTCAAAAATATTTTCTCTCTTCTCAATTTAATTTATCTTTATAAACTCCTTGATATTCGATCCCTCAAATCACATTACTTCTCAAATATCATTCTTGATTTTTTTTTAAAATATATTGTATTTCTGTTTTATCTTTCAAATAAAGATATTCTAATCTTCATCTTCATATATCCATGACTTGTTTATATGAAATGATCACTTGTCGTTTATCATATGCCATCAATTGCAACAATTAATAGTTGCTCAAATAGTGATATGTTGCGTTCAAATAGTGATATTTAGCCACAATAAAATCCATCAAGACAATCCATTTTGTGTTTTTTTTTTTTTTTAATAAATGAACTTTAAAAAAAATTACGAAATCTTATAACCCTTTTTAAAAAAGTTATTCAAATGATCCATGCACACCTTTATGAAAAATCCAGTACTCATAAAGTAACCTTAGTTAGAAGGAAACATACAACACTGGTAATCGTTAAAATTGATGGCATATGAGAAACTAGGTCTTAACAAGTATACATTTCATATGAACAATCTATGTATAGATGAGAATGGAGATTAGAAACTATCTTTATAAAAAGATTCAACAGAAATAAAATCTATTACAAGAGGAATACAAGAATAATAGTTCAAAAGAAATGTGATTTGAGAGATTAAATATCAAGGAGTATATAGATAATTAAATTGGGAAGAGAGAAAATATTATTGAAAGATAAAAAGAACTCAATTAATAGAATCAGATATATCGTGTTATCTCGAAATATTCCACAAAAGTCATGAAATATTCCTATAGAGGTCAAATCTAAATCATGTTAGTTCAAGAAATACGTCACTAACGACCCTCGAATGATGGATAATCTTAGGAGAGTAGAATCAAGATAGAAACATAATTGTACCCGCACTATTTATCAATAAAGTTGCTTCTTCTTATTATTTTTAAAAAAAAAGAAAGATATATAGTGTTAGCTCTTTTAGAAGAAAAATAATATCATTGGGCATATTTGTGTCACGGTCCAACCCACCAGGTCGTGTAGGCACCTACTCTAACATCTAGATAGGAGAACCCTTACCATCCAATTTTAAAAAGGGCAATGCGGAAATTCATAAAACATAATCTAACATCCTATTTAAATATGAAAATACCCTTAACTTGATTTAAAACAAGCCCTTTGTAATGAATACCTTAACCACTTCCAACTTTGTTAACCAACCTACTAATCCCCCTCAAATTATCATGCCACCACCTTGGTCCTTGACCCAATTCCCCTTATCAGATATGTCCTAAACAAAAAACAACCATAACCAATCCCAACATTTAAAGTATACACCAGACACTGATCATCGACCTGGCCTAGTAACCACAACATAGTAAAAGAAATAACCTACAATGAGAATCACAAGTATAGAATAGCCCAAATTCGCAACCCTCACCCAAATACATAGGTCCCACATGATCACATACAAACTCATACCTAAGTCCAACTCACCTTTAAAGTAACTGGACCACTCAAGGATCCCTAAGACACCATCTACAATATTTAACATGCAATCGCGGTCTATAAAAGAACAATCCCAATATTTATTCACAAATACCGACCACTCATGGTCCAACATACATTGATCATATTATGAAAAGGTAAACCCGATTCACTTATGGACCCAATACATAAATTTTTGGTCCTCTCATGAGATTCAAACACAAAATATTAGTGTACAAGCATGGTACCCAATCCAACCACTGTTAGTTTTCATACTTGGTGTGGTACCAGCCAGCCGTTAGTATTCTTATACTGGTGTTGTACCCGATCAAACCAACAATCACAATAAACATTAACACTTGAAAACACAAGTAAAGTAAATAGGTTCTTTGCATGACATTATCAACACTCTGTCATTTTCACATTCTTTCTTATGTTTTTCCCAACATACATTAAAAAAGTGATACTATAAATAAGTAGACATGCATACATACATAACTTGGAAAACTCACAACCATCACCTACCGAAAGGTAACCTTCTGGACAATCTTTGATCATCCTATATTCGCCCACAACTTCCCTTCCCAAGACAACATACAATCACTCCATAGAACAACCTAAACTAACTAACAACCACTATCAGCCTAACCACCTTAGCCACGAGCTTAATCGTCCAACTATTTGCCTAAAGGCATATGCATGCAAACTATGAAAAAATACAAGATATGATGTAAGTAAATAAGTGTCTAAATACTCAATTTAAGAAAATCTAGCCTACTTGGGCGACAAGCATCTGCTGTTGAACCTTGATTATAAGTTTTTGGCTCTGTGAGAGTAAACTATGATGCATGTGGACCAAAATTTCTTGGGTTTTTACCTCCCTTGCTTTAATCTCTTCCATCCCTTGCTCTCATGACTTGGGTGCCTTCAGAGAGGTTCTTAGAGCAGCCCTGGTCTATTTCATTCTTTAAAAATGAAAGGAAAATAAAAGAAGTTTCATTAACTTGGGTGTTATTTTCCATCATCCTGTTATAGCGGCCATGCAAGGGCCATAGCGGTGCTACCATAGCGGGAGGCTTCCCATTATGGAGGGCTGACATTAACCCGATCAATTTTAAAATAAGATAATTTCATTGTGTGCTCAAATTTTTAAATTTGGCACCCTATTTCCAAAATTTAGGATTTTCACACATGAGATGCCTTTTAGTAATAATAGATTGGGTCGTTACAATAGATACAAATTTATCTATCGTTCATCTCCGAATGACCATCTACATGGAAGGAAGAAAAACTAGAAAATGAGGTTTACCACATGGTTTGGATGATGTTAATGAAATACTCCTCTCTACACAAGTAATAAAATGTTACCATGTCACCCATGTACCCAAGACTACCGGGAAAAAAAATTAAAACGCACAAAAGCCACAACAAAATTTTCTTCCCATCCACTAAGATGGATCTCGCTATAGCGGCTAGTCGAAATGAAAAACAGAAATAAAAGGGAGGGGAATGGGTTTTTATGCCCATTTCTCTCCTTTTGAACTCTTTGAAATTTTCCCCAAACCCTTTTCGATCACTCCAATCAGAATGTCAAAACTAAGGTAATTATCATACACTCTACTCTCTTTACTTTGTTTTATGCATAAGGGTTATTGCATGAAAGGAAATGATAGACTAGAATAGAGTTTGGGTTGATATTAAAAAATTAAAAACATTGTATTTAATCATTGAAATTGCTGAAATATGGGGTTTACACTTACATTTACAATGACACTAGAGCGTTCTGGGCATAAGGATCACGGGAAATAGGAATGAGATTGGTTCCAAAATAGTGGGGAAATTAGGAGGTCTTTCTTGGTAGAAAACTAAGATTCAATCATGATTTAGGAGTTAGAATGCCTTGATTGTTGCATATATAGATAGTGGGGAACTTTAGGAACACTGATATGTAGATTTTTTTTAATGAAAAATGGGATTTTTGGGCTAAGGGGTGTCATTGATGCGTCTCTTCACATTCTAGGATGATGAAGGTCGTTATGACGCCCTTGCATCACACTATGGTGGGAGGCTGCTATAGCTGATAGGTTGTTGTTATGCCCCCCCCCCCTCTCCCCCCTATAGCTCATGCAAAAGCACTATGGCACACCCCCACTGTAAAAGCACCTACAATCGTATTATAGTAGGGGGGTAGAATTCAGCAACCTCCAATCTGGTCTAATTATTGGATTTCTATATTACACATACTTTTTAGTACGCGTTGTGACTTCTAATTCATACTTCTTATGTTGAGGGACTAGACTAACCATATGAGAGATTTATCGACATAACTAGCCAGGAAAGGTTGAACAAAATCTGGCGGATGGGATTTTTTCTAGAGCGAGTGTAATGGTTGAGCCTGCTAGTGATATTGTCTGCTTTGAGCTCAAGCCCGCACGAGTTTAAAATGCATCACTAATTGGTATGGAGCACTTACTTATAAACCCAACATCTCTAATATGTTTTGTCGTTATGGGACTTATAATATTAAGTTAGGGTGTCACATACACCCCCTCTATGGAATCAGCATCCTCGCTGAGCTTTTCCCCCATCATATGTGATTTACCTAGATTCTGCATTGAGGTTTACCCCATCTTACTGGGATTTTCCTAAACTTAGTTGAACTTTACTCCACATCAACAAGTCCAACATAAGAGCGACTCTAATACCAAGTTTATTATGACCCTAGTTGAGACACGGTACCTCAGACCATGAATGATCCCAGGATGTCCCTTAACATATCATGCATATCATATACACTATTATGGAAACTAAAACATATGCATAATAAATCATTTAATGAACTCCATGAGACTACATTACTAATGTCTGAATAAAGCATCTACTACTGTAGAATGAAAATATAAGTCTACTGGGATATGGCTCCCAACAACCTCAAAACAAAGACAACATAAGGCAAAAAATTGACAGTCTAAAACAACGGAGTCTCCAAATGAGAAGGGCTCACCAAAAGCTAACTCAAAGTGTTGCAACCTCACTAGCAATGAATTTGAGTATGAATATCATAATCGACATCATAAGAATATGCAACGTAGAGAAATAAATGTGTCAGTACGTGGTATGTACTAAGTAAGTTAGGAAAGATACTAGCTAAATCATTTAAAGAACTATGAACAAGAGAGTGAATAAGATTTTCAAGATCATATGTATACATACATACATACATATGATCTTGGAAATCGTCTTTTACTATCTTGTTCATGATTCTTTAAATGATTTAGCTAGTGTGTCCTCTTTTACTTATGCAGTACATTCCACATATTGACACATATATTTCTATGTGTTGCAACCTTTTATGATGTAGATTCTGATATTCACACTCAAATTCATGGCGAGTGAGGTTGCAACACTCTCAGTTAGCTTTTGGTGAGCCCTTCTCATTTGGGGACTCCATTGTTTTAGACTGTCAACTATTTTTCTTATGTTGTCTTTATTTTAAGGTAGTTGAGGGCCATGTCCTAGAAACCTTATATTTTTATTCTAAAGTATTAGAGACTTTATTCAGACTAGTAATGTAGTATCACGAAGTTTATTGAATTCTTTATTAACCATATGTTTCAGTTTTGCAATAGTTTATATGATATGTCAGATATGTTAAGTCAAGGGTTATCCCAGGATCATTCATGGTCTTAAGTACTATGTCTTGACTAGGGAATAGACTCAGGTCGTAACAAACTTGGTATAAGAGCCACTCATGTGTCAGCATTG
Organism: Solanum commersonii; assembly: GCA_029007595.1. Lineage (NCBI taxonomy): Eukaryota > Viridiplantae > Streptophyta > Magnoliopsida > Solanales > Solanaceae > Solanum > Solanum commersonii. The sequence goes on along the minus strand of JAJTWQ010000003.1, from coordinate 10,269,893 downwards.
TTGGTATGGTTCGAAGTTCAATTAAGTTTAGGCAAATCTTGGTAAGGCTGGGCAAACTTCAGTGCTAAGTCTAGGCAAATTCTATATGATAAAGCAAACCTTAGTGAGGATTCTAAGTCCATAGAGAGGTGTATGTGATAGTGCAACTTAAGATTATAAAGTCGTGTAGGCCTGTACCTGAAGTGGACATTATCACTAGTGGGTTGGGTTGTTACAAATGGTAGTAGAGCCACTCATGTGTTAGCCTTGTCTATGTGGGCAACAGTTCAACTGAGTTTATGCAAATCCCAATAAGACAGGGCAAACCTTAGTGCTGACTCTAGGTGAATCCCATATGGTGGGGAAAATCTCATCGATGACGCTAAGTCCACAGATGGGGTGTATGTGACACCTCAATTTAAGATTATAAGTCGAACATCGGCAAAACATAGGAGAGATATTGGTTAGATAAGTAAGTATGCCTTACCAATTAGTGACACATTTTAAATTTGTATGGGCCTATGCCCAAAGCGAACAATATCACTAGTTGTCTAGGCCGTTACAACGGGTTTTCAAGATGAGGGGAGCAGCCAAACAAGCTAGTGTCTCCTATAACTAGATTTAGGAGTTCAATTGGGGTCCGTTGGTGGTGGCTCATCCTGTATTGCAGGTCGGATGGGTAAGGGAGTTTTATACCCTCCTCCCTACTGTTCTATGGTATTCTCCCAACCCCACCATCTGCATTTGAGGAGTGAACGTCCCCCTAGATTCTCAGTCTATAAATGAAGCATTGGGGTGCCAAAAGTCTTTAATGTAGCCTATGAAACCAATCTAACGGAGATGCATATGCCATTGACGCAGAACACGATGGTGGAAGAGAAGTATTGTGAGAAGTCTTTTGTCCCACTTTAAAGGGCTTTACCAACCACTACTATTTGCCCAATGATCGAAGGTGGCTATCATTTATTCACTGCAGGAGATTATCGATAACACTTGAAACCACAAGTAAATAAAGTAAACAGATTCATGGCATAAGATTGTCAACATAATATCATTTCACATTCTTTCTTATGTTTTCCCCGACATGCATTGCACAAGTGATACCATAAAGCAGTAGACATGCATACATACGTAACTTGTAAAACACACAGCTATCAACTACTGAAAGGTAACCTTCTAGACAGTCCCCAATCATCTGAGATTCTTCGCCTATAACTTCCATTCCCAAGACAACACACAATCATATCATAGAACAACCTCAAATTATTAACTGCCATTATTGAATTAACCACCTTAGGGACAAGCCAAACCGTCCAACTAAGAGCATGAAAGCCTATACATGCAAACTCTGAACATACAAAAGATATGATATAGGTAAAGATGTGTTTAACTTCTCAGTTTAATAAAACCTAACCTTCCTAGGCGCCAAACATCTATTGATGAACCTTTACTATGAGTTTTCGGCTCCATGAGAGAAAACTGTGATGAACAAGGATTGGAATTCCTTGGATTTTCACCTGTCTTATTGTAATCTCTCCCCTCCATTGCTCTCATGCCCTGGGTGCCTACATAGGTGTTTTTGGAGTAGTCCTCATCTATTTCGTTCTTTCAAAAGTGGGAGGAAAATAAAATAAATCACATTAACAATGGTCTGATTTCACACAGTCCACTATAATGGTCGTGCATGCCCTATAGCAGTGTTGCCATAGTGGAAGGCTTACCGCTATGGTAGGCTGATGTTAGATTGATCAATATTAAATAAGTCAATTTTTTGTGTGCTCAAATTTTTAAATTTGGCACCTTATTTAAAAAAAAAAAGGGATTTCGCACGAGATTCATTTGGGTAATGACAAATTGGGTCAAAAAGTCTCAATATCACCCAAGAAGATAATAAATTCTAAAAAATGTAACACTCCATACATAAGAATCAAGCAGACAGGCTCTATGAGATCTAATTAGATTTTCACAGTTCACAAGTATGAAATAACAGTTCGATATACAAGTATCGATAAGAAGCATGCAGGAGTTCACAATTGATACATAATAGTAGCAAAGTTTCAAATTTTGAAGCTATTTGTGTTGGTTAATAGTATCACGTACCTGGTGAGAACATAGAGGTTTCAAAAGTAGTACGAAATACGGACTTGAAATTTGTTAGTAGTGTATTTGATTTTTGATCCCATTGCTTTCTCCACAAATGCAATCTCTCTAAAAGGTTTGTGCAGTCCCATAAATCATATAAGCAAAATTGAGTTAATTTTTCAATCCAAAGGTCTAAGATTTGAATGGAAATTATGGAATTCAACCCATTAAATATTAGACTCGAGAAAATGATTTACAATTCATATATAATGTTTGGAATAATAGCATAACAACATGATAAGATTGAGTTTTCTTTTGACTACTAGTCTACGAGTAAGATGCAAGGATCTGTGAAATCATTGAATAGTGTGCAATTTATAAGAGATAACAGAGCTTAGAATATATTTATTTCTATAAATATATCACTTGGCGTTAATAGAAGTTTGGATGAATAAAGGAAACCTACCTCATCAGTAGATTTTCTTTCTAGCATCTCACAGCTTTTCAAATTAATTTAAGAAGAAGCCGACATAATGTCACAGTTGGCGTTATCTTGAAGTTCATATGAAGTGGAGTTTCATCAAAGGGAACTTATGTCGATATGAGACAAGGAAAGTTGAGATTTCACAACTATGGTGAGCGACTGATCAGAGTTCAAGCCACGGCGGCAAAATCGATATGAAAACTCTGAGAAGCTTATATCTTTTCCTTTCCACTTTGACTGCCTTTTTAGGTTTTGCTGTCTTTTTAGCTACTTTTGTATTGTTTTTCTTTAGCCCTATCTGTTGTTGGATTGGGCATGTACTTCATTTTGATTTCAATAATATAGCTTATGGGCCTCACAATTTAATTATGTAAAAAGTAACTGAAGGAGTGATGTTACAGTCTTCAATCTCAAGGGGCCAAAAATTAGTTCAACATTTTTTCATTCTTTAATTTATTACAAAATTCTTACTTACACCTGTTCCAACTATTTCTATTAATATTAACTATAATAACTACTATTAAATTATTATCTTCTTAAAATTTTTGGGTCTTAGTGCGGACATATTATTTCGGGTGAGAAAATTATAGGAAAAAGGTCTGATGGGTGGAGTTCTTATTTTACCCATCTTGCAAGATTGGGGTATAGTTAAGTTCAGTTAGTTAAGGAGAGGGGTGTTGTTAATACTATCAATAGTTCTAGGGTGAAACTAATAATTCTTGTCAAGTTCAGGAGTATTTTCAACACTTCTTGCGAATTTTTATTAAGAGTCTCATGCTCCTACAAGAGTTTAAAATCACTTTCTATGCCATGTGGCAGATCAAGAGTGTATTTAAGTTCATTTAGTTAAGTATATGGATATTTTTAAGTCTAACAATAGTCCGAGGATAAAACTAATAATACGAGCCAAGTCTAAGGGTTTTTGTAATACTTCTGTTAGTATATATATACACTCCTTGATATTTTATCCCTTATATCACAATGCTTCTTACTATCATTCTTGAGTTTTTCTTTGAACAAATTTTATTTGTTTTGTATCTTTTTATCACAACCTTAACCATTGTAACCAACACCTACACCAACTCCCTCGGGGTGAACTTGAAATTAACATCTAACACATGCAATATCTAAGAAAAGATAGGGAAACATAACAAAACAATTCTAAGTCTCAAAATAAATCATTAAATCAATGAAAGTCTAAACAAACATCTCCCTTTACATGCTCGTACATTCAATGTACTGATTCCATTTGGCTTACTTCATTTTGTGATGCAGATACAGGAGATCAAGGTCATCAACATGTTCTTCGTTGATACCATAGCAGTTCGAGTTAGCTTTGGTGACCCTCCTTGCTTCCAGAGGATTTCATTTACTTTTTAGTTTTGTTAGGATGTCGTGGGTCTTGTCCTGACTTCCATCTTTGACATTTAGAGGATTCATAGATAGACAGTAGTAGTTGAGGAGTCTTTTCCATTTTCACTTTGTTAATGTTTAAGACTTGAATTGCCTGTTGTGGCCAATTTGAATATTTTTAAATGTTCTAATCTAATCATCTTGAGACCTAACTTAAACCGTTTCTTTGGGTTGAGTTACTTTTGCATTCATATATTTATGAGTAACTATTTCATTGTGAGTTGAGTGATACGAAGGGATCACTTGGGGCCAACAATGGTTCTCGAGTTCCAGCCACGTCAGGGTGTAGGCTCGAGGCGTGACAAGGATCATCAACTAGCGCTTCGTTGAGATCATTTGACATTCAAATTAGCTTTGGTGAGCCTCCTTGCATTCCAGAGGATTTCCCTTTTCCCCTTTCAATTTAGTCATTTAGGGTGTTGTGGGTTTTGTCCCAGCATCCATGTTGAACTATAGAGGCTTCATAGATAGATAGAGTTGAGAAATCTTTCAGTATTTACTGTTCCTTGAGTTGTTTTTCAAACTATAAATATTGCTATTGATTATTTTCGATACTTTATGAGTGGAGTATTTGAGTTTAATGTATTTAATTGAATTTTAAGCCTAATATTGCTTGAATTAGTTTTCCGCTTGTTGTTAAACAAGACGAAGTTTCACTTTGGACCAGCAATGGTTCTTGAGTGTCGACAACGTCCAGGGTGTAGGCTTGGGTCATGACAAACTTAGTATCAGAGCACAGAGTTCAAGTGTCCTAGGGTGTCTATGAAGCCGTGTCAGTAGAATCTTATTTGTAGTTATGAGGGCCCCATTTCTATAAATGAGGGACTACAAACATTGAAGAAAAGTTTCCCTTCTTTCATATTCTAAATCATGCAATAAAGGTATGCCATAAGGAACTTATTCCACTCGTGCATTTCTTAGATTCATTCGACTACCCCTCATACTCAATGTAGTGCAAAATCAAAGCGCAGATCCTTATTGATGAGTTAGTCTCAGCAAAAACATCAGAAAGGCATGAGACTGTAGAGGGACTTGAGAGAAGCTAGTGAGTGAGCTTAAGTGTTGAGACTTGAAAGAATGTACTCTTATTCATATGAATCGTACATTCGTGCTAAAAGTGAGGTGTACTCCTAGATTATTTTCTCTAAACCTGGTTTCAGTTGAGACCTTTATGAGGAAGTGTGTTTTAGAGTTTGGGTAGTATTCTTACCATAAAAGTTAAGTATGAGTTACGATGTTATAAGTTGCAGTAGTATAAAAAGTGCCTAGAGTTAGAAGCATGCATGCAGAGGTATAGTAATCTAAGAAAGGAAAATACTGATAAGGCAAATTCTATTGTTGTTGTCATGCACCCAGTAAGTTATTAATAAGGAGTTTTACCTTATGTGTGGGCTAAGGAGTAGTAATTTTATGTGCATTTCATGATAGATAGAGTTAATGAGTATTTCAGTATTTACTTTTTCATTTAGTTGCTTTACAAACTATAAATATTGTTATTGAGTATTTTCCAGACTTTATGAATGGAGCATTTGAGTTTAATGGATTTCATTCAGTTTCAAGCCTAATATTGCTTGAATTATTTTTCCACTTGAAGTCAGCCAGGATGAGAGTTCACTTGGGGACCGCGATGGTTCTTGAGTGTTGGCCATGTCCAAACACATAGATGTGAAAATAACCCCTAAGATCTTCAAGTTGCCATACCAAAACTGTAAAATAGTCAACTAGGAATGCAACCTCAAAAGCTAAATATAAATAAGTCTAGAGTGTGTTTTCAAAAAAAAATGGACAAGAAGCTGTGGAAGAATACAGACAAAGATCACCCTTGAACTCGAAATCAGATGTCTCTCAACTGATGTCTCGGATCAGCCACTAGACAATTCATTGCATTCAACAAGTCTACTATAAAACATGCGAAAAAGATGGCCAAAAATGATGAACTGTGTTGATTTTTGGTCAAAATCGATGGAAAAACAATGCAGTCAAGTTCGTCACATTTTGGTTCGTCGCTTTTAGTTTTTTTTAAAAAAATTAAAAACAATTATTTTATTGAATAATGCGATGCCACCCGTCGCTTTTTATAATTTTAATTTTTGTATAATTTTTAAAAAATGACGCAGTCCATCATTTACCTTTCATTTATAATTAATTTTAGAATCTTGAAAAGCGACAGGCAAAGAGACATTGTCCGTCACTTTTCTTTAATTTTTTTTAAAATTCTATTTGTCCCATTTCAGGAAATTACCATTTGAAAAACCATAGAAAAGTGTCACGACCCAAGGGTACACCCTAGATGTAACATGGCATACTTAACCCCGAAGGGGTCTCATACAAGTCATTAGCATATCATAACATAAGATAATATAAAAGATGCTGAAATTTTTAAATTTTTCTTTTACAATCGAAGTCTTTATAAAACGCAAGTGGAAGTCTATAACACTCTGTCTCAAACCATCTAAACTCAACTTTGAATAAAACTTTGGGACGCAGCCCATATAATAGTCTCAAAAATAAATGAAAGGTGATCAATCCTCGATGCTATGAGGACTCGCCAAATTTTCAACTCATTTGCACTTCTAGCAACCTGCCCTCAAGAATGGAACTCAAGATAGCCGAAACCTACATTTGATGCGAATGTAGGCAAGAGTCTGCGTTAGTACAAAATGTACTAAATCTATTAGCTAGCATGACATCATAAGAGCATCACAAAAGTTTTAGCTAACATAAGACATAAGTCGTAAGCATAAGAGACAATAACACAATCATAAGCATAATCTCCAACATAGGCATAACATGAGCATAAGTTAACATAAGACATAATCAAATAACATAGAAAATATCACATATTCATAACCATAGTCCATAATAAGTCCCTCATAACATAAGAGAAACTTCTAAGTAACCCTCAAGTTGTACTTATGCAATGCATAAATTAGACCCCATAATCCCACCTAGGCTAAGTACCACTTTTAGGCCATCATACTTATTTATCATATTTGATCTCATCCTTTAGATTACTTATCATAGACAAGGGAATCTCTCACCTTTAGTCACACATAACATGGAAGGCAACTATAGCAACAATCCATCAAATCATACATCACATAAGAGAAACACTTCTTTGGTAATCGTAAGTTATACTTGTACAATTCATGGATAAAACCCCGTAATCCTACCCATACTAAGTACTCCTTTTGGTCATCATACTCATACTTCTTGGTTGGAGACTAGTACCCCTCTTTAAGCCTTGGAACACTATGAAACACTCCTTGAGCATACTCTTAGTTCCTTATCAATTTGAACCCTAGGAGATGTTTCTCAAGCATGTATAATCTCATTATTAAGATGGACCCTATGAGATACTTCCTTAAGCATGTCTAAGTCCTTAATGCTTTTGAACACTAGGAAGTACTTCTTTAAGCAAGTCTTAGTTCATTGGATATGGAGATTTCAACCCTAACTCCACTAGGTGAAGGCTTACATCTCATGAGACCTAACTTTGGGAAAACCCGGACTCTACTATGTGAGAGTTCCCCCTTTTTACTTGGATAGTCCTCACATCAACTAGGTGTGGTTCTCCTCTCAACTTGGAGCCCGAACACTACCTTGTGTGACTCTCCATCTCATTGTCAATATACCTTTGTGGCCAAGCATACACCCCTAGATTCATTATTAAGCCTTGCTTAACATTCATGTCTTATATAAGAATGTCCTTGAGAATCAATCCATGTTCAATTGATTCTATCACTTCATGCACTGAAGCACTCATGAGGTAGATTAGGTGAGTATAGGCCTTTCACAACAATTCTATCCTTTAATCTACTATTCTCATATAGATTTTACTCTCAAAGCCTTAACATACATAGTTCATCATATTAGCTTTACTCTCAAAGCCCTAGAAGTCAACACTCATGACTACAAGCCTTACTCTGAAATATTTACTTCTTACAATCATCATGCATATCTAGATTTCAAGACATTCTAGTCATAAGCTTCATCTTTAAGCAATTCTAGTCATAATTCATTATATAGGTTCAATCTCAATCATTACTAGAAATGATCCATCATATATTCCTTATTCTAATTAAATTCATGTTTACATACTTATATTCTTGAACAATTACTATACATATCATTAATTCTAGAAGATCACCTATGAACCTTCAATTTCACTTCACAAGTCATAAACCCACATTACTTAATTTCATCAATTAGACTAGGGTTAACCATTTTTTAAACATATAATTTCATCATAATATCATAATTCACTACTAATTCAATCATATACAACCAATACCTACTCAATTGGGTCAACATTCAACATAACCCACAACCTTGAAGGTACCTGACCTAAAATTGGGGATTTTCTTCATCACATTGGGGAATTTTGGGGGGATCCATGGATGGAAGAATAAGCTAACATACATTGGATACAAGGACTTAACAAATCTTGCAACAATGGAGTCTTGTTCTTGACCTAGGCTTCAAGCTCCATCTTCTTCTTGTAGTCTTAGACAGAGAAATAATTGAGAGGAGAGTATTTTGGGAATTTGATTTGGGTCTTGGGGAAATAATGACTTAATTGGGTGGTTAAAGGGTTAAAATAGCTTATATAGGCGTTTTAAGTCCATACAAAATGACCCCACTTACTGGTAACCTGATTTGGAATTTCCTAAAATTATCTCACTTGGCAGCCTACTGTCTAGGTTTCATGAGAGGCACCACAAGTCGTGGTCCTTAGCACTGACCGTGGTCCTGCTTATGGTCCTTGGGCCAGTAGCTAGGCCACTTGGCTTGGCCTCTAAAAGTTCATGGCTTGATCACGAACCTTCCCACGAGTCGTGGTCTTCACCACTGACTGTGAAGTGGCCCGTGGTCCATGGTCCAGTGGCTTTGCCCCAAGAAATTGCCTTCCACAAGGCTAAGGCACCTTCACGGGCCTTCCCATGAGCCGTAGTCAAGACCACTGGCCGTGGTGGTGGCCGTGAAGTTGGGGCAGTGGTTGCCAAGGTTGGGGCAGCCTTGGCCTTTGGCTAGGGACTTTTCCCTTTGCCTCGGCACTTTCCCTTTGGCCTTTACTCTTGTAGCCCTCAACTAAACCCTAGATGGTCTACTAAACTACGGGGTGTAACAATATCTCCCCCTTGGGAACATTCTTCCTCGGATGACACTCTAGGCACTTCTTAAGGTCACAACTATAGACTAGCAACCCTTCATGCATGCAACACATCTAAATGCACACAACCAAGGAGGAAAATTTCAAATCCAATGTAAGGCATGCTCATATATTCATCTCATGAAGTCAAATAGGCAACTTATACTCAATGCACTACAACATGAGGAAATAAATCAAGTAAACTCATTTTCTTTTAAGTCACAAGCTTTCATGAACATGCAACATATGAGGAAATCATGGCAAGACATAAACACACGATAACCTTGCTATCTAGGCACACCATCTCCCCCTTGGGAGTAAGCCTATACAAACTCTTCTAACTATCATTCATACTGGAGACAATTTCTAAGTTTAACATATCAAGTCACAAAAGACCAACTATACCGGAATCTAATAAAGCATGAAACACATACTGGTAGTCACATTCGAAGATCACTCTTGATCATTTTTAGCTTGGAGGAAATACAACATATTCTTGTTTTGGGCATTCTCATCCGGACCACTAGAAGCAAATTGTTTATCCTCCTTTCCCTTAGCCTTAAGCACTGGACAATCCTTCATTTTGTGTCCACTTTTCCCACAACCATAATAACCATCCATGCCGGCTAGGCACTTACCTTGATGATTCCTTCTACACTTGGTGCAAGTAGGCTTAGGTAATGGAGACCCACTACCTTTCTCTTGGTTAAACTAGGGGTATAAGGGGAATCTTGACTGGAGTACCTTTGTTTAGACTTAGGTCTACCTTGTCCATCTGACTTAGCATGGGAGAAGTTCCCATCACTGGTCCTAGCCCTTTTTGCCTCTCTATTCTTCTTCCTATGTTTTGACTCCTCAATTTGTTGGGCATACACTATAAGCCTAGATATATCTATGTCACCCACAAGTATTGCCATACGACATTCTTTTTCAACCAATTCGAATACACCCGTCAAAAACCTATTCATCATATCCCTCGAATCTGATACCATAGATGGAGCATACTTAGATAGTTGGGTGAATTTCAAGGTATACTCCTAAACACTCATGCTACCTTGCTTAAGGTTAATGAATTCTTCTGCCTTAGCTTCCCTCAACTCTCGGGGAAAGAACGTATCAAGAAATGATAGTTTGAATACTTCCCACTCTATTGGTCCCGCTCATACCAACCTAGTATCTTTCCATTGCTCATACCATATTTGAGCAACATCCCTTAATTAGTAAGTGGCTAGCTCTACTTTTTCTACCCAAGTCACCCCTGTGATAGCAAACACTTTATAAACCTTATCTATAAACCCCTTAGGATCCACTTCCATGTTGGAGCGATAAAACTCCAGAGAATTCATCCTCATAAAATCCCTTACCCTAGAAGTAGTCATTCCCACTATCGGATGCACCGGAGCTACTACCTCTCTATTCATTTGTGCCATCATGGCTTGGGCCAACATTTGTATTGCCAACCTAAACTTCGCATTTGTGACATTCTCCTCCCTATTATTAATCAGAGCTTAAGGAGGAGCTTGGGGAGGAACTTGGAGAAGAACCACTTGCTCCACATTGTCTTCCTCATCCCACATTGCATTTTCCCTTGTATTAGCCATATCCTGAAAACCATAGGGCACGGATTAGGAGAAATACCTACTAGAGTTAAACTCTATAGAACGACTTAGAGATAGAAGAAGTGGAGTTTCCTACTCATCTAATATCTTCCTATTCATAAATGTGGTGCTCTTCACACTTATTAACAAGACTCTACTAGACGTAGTTCGAGACAATCCTAGAATCATTCTAAACCTTGTGCTCTGATTACCAAGTTTGTAACGACCTAGGGGTACACCCTAGATGTAACATGGTGTACTTGATCCCGAAGGGATCTCATACAAGCCCTTAACATATCACAACATAAGATAGTAGAAAAGATGCGTAAATTTTAAAACTTTTCTTTTACAATTGCAGTCTTTATAAAAACACAAGCGGAAGTCTATAACACTTTGTCTCAAACCATCTAAACTCAATATTGAATAAAACTTTGGGAGGCAACCCATAAAATAGTCGTAAAAATAAAGAAAAGACATAAAGGAAAGGTGATCAATACTCGATGCTATGAGGACTCACCAAATCATCAACTCATTTGCACTTCTACGACCTATCCTCAAGAATGAAACATAAGATCGTCGAAACCTACATTTGATGAGAATGTAGGTAAGAGTATGCGTTAGTACAAAATGTACTAAATATGTTAGCTAGCATGACATCATAAGAGCATAACAAAAGTGTTACTTAACATAAGCCATAAGTCGTAAGTATAAGAGACAATAACACAACCATAAGCATAATCTCCAACATAGGCATAATATGAGCATAAGTCAACATAAGGCATAATCCAATAACATAGGAAATACCACATATTCATAACCATATTCCATACGTAGTCCCTTATAACATAATAGAAACCTCTAAGTAACCCTCAAGTCGTACTTTTGCAATGCATAAAGGAGAACCCATAATCCCACCTAGGCTAAGTACCACTTTTAGGCCATCATACTTATTTATCATATTTTATCTCATCCTTTAGATTAATTATCATAGACAAGGGAATCTCTCACCTTTAGTCACACATAACATGGAAGGCAACTATAGCAACAATCCATCAAATCATACATCACATAAGAGAAACACTTCTTTGGTAATCGTAAGTTATACTTGTACAATGCATGGATAAGACCCCGTAATCCTACCAATACTAAGTACTCCTTTAGGTCATCATACTCATACTTCTTGGTTGGAGACTAGTCCCCCTCTTTATGCTTCGAAACATTATGAAACACTCCTTGACCATACTCTTAGTTTCTTATTAATTTGAACCCTAGGAGTTGCTTCTCAAACATGTCTAAGTTCATTATTAAGATGGACCCTATGATATACTTCCTTAAGCATGTCTAAGTCCATTAATGCTTTTTAACACTAGGAGGTACTTCTTTAAGCAAGTCTTAGTTCATTTGATACAGAGATTTCAATCCTAACTCCACTAGGTGAAGGCTTACATCTCATGAGACCTAACTTTGGGAAAACCCGGACTCTACTATGTGAGAGTTCCCCCTTTTTACTTGGATAGTCCTCACATCAACTAGGTGTGGTTCTCCTCTCAACTTGGAGCCTGGACCCTACCTTGTGTGACTCTCTATCTCACTGTTAATATTCCTTTGGGGCCAAGCATACACCCCTAGATTCATTATTAAGCCTTGCTTAACATTCATGTCTTATATAAGAATGTCCTTGAGAATCAATCCATGTTCAATTGATTCTATCACTTCATGCACTGAAGCACTCATGAGGTAGATTAGGTGAGTATAGGCCTTTCACAACAATTCTATCCTTTAATCTACTATTCTCATATAGATTTTACTCTCAAAGCCTTAACATACATAGTTCATCATATTAGCTTTACTCTCAAAGCCCTAGAAGTCAACACTCATGACTACAAGCCTTACTCTCAAAGCTTTACTTTTTACAATCTTCATGCATATCTAGAATTCAATACTTTCTAGTCATAAGTTTCATCTTTAAGCAATTCCAGGCATAATTCAGCATATAGGTTTGATCTCAATCATTACTAGCCATGATCCATCATATATGCCTTATTCTAATTCAATTCATGTTCACATGCTTATATTCTTGAACAATTATTATACATATCATCAAATTTAGAAGATCACCTATGAACCTTCAATTTCACTTCACAAGGCATAAACCCACATTCTTCAATTTCATCACTTAGACTAGGTTTAACCATGGAAAACATATCATATCATCATAATATCATAATTCACTACTAGTTCAATCATAAACAACCAATACCTACTCAATTGGTCAACATTCAATATAACCTTGAAGTAACCCTAACAAAAATTGAAGATTTTCTTCATAAAATAGGGGAATTCTCTGACGGATCCATGGATGGAATAATCCATGGATGAATAAGCTAACATACCTTGGATACAAAGCCTTACAAACCTTGCAACAATGGAGTCTTGTTTTTGACCTATGCGTCAAGCTCTATCTTCTTCTTCAAGTCTTGAGAGAGAATTATTTGAGAGGAGAGTATTTTAGGAATTTGATTTGGGTCTTGGGGAAATAATGACTTAATTGGGTGGTTAAAGAATTAAAATAGCCTATATAGGTGTTTTAAGTCCATCCAAAATGACCCCACTTAATGGTAACTTGATTTGGAATTTCCCAAAATAGCCTCACTTGGCAGCCTATTGTCCACGCTTCACGAGAGGCACTACGGGTCGTGGTCCTCATTACTGACCATGTTACTTGGATCATTATCTAGGCTACTAGGATTGGCCTCTAAAAGTTCATGGCATGACCATGAGCCTTCCCATGGGTGGTGGTCTTCACCACTGACCGTAAAGTGGCCCATGGTCCATGGTCCAGTGGCTTTGCCCCCAAGGACTTGCCTCCCACAAGGCTAAGGAACCTTCACAGGCCTTACCATGAGCCGTGGTCAAGACCACTGGCCGTGGTGGTGGCCGTGAAGTTGGGGTAGTGCTTGCGAGGTTGGGGCAACCTTAGCCTTTGGCTTGGGCCTTGCCCCTTTGCCTTGGCACTTGCCCTTTGGCCTTGACTCTTGTAGCCCTCAAATAAACCCTAGATGGTCTACTAAACTACGGGGTGTAACAAAAAGCGATGGACTAAATATTCCTCTCTGTCACATTTTTGGTTTTTAAAAAAAAAATGAATGCAGAAAAACAACAGACAAAACCATGTCTGTCACTTTTTCTACATTTTTTTACAGAAGAAACCGGTAGTTTATGTTGCCCACTTGCAAATTCAATTTAATTCTATATCAAATCAATTCAGCTCATTCAAGCAAAACACATAATAAACATGCTACACAAAATATAAACTAACAAAACTAATTAAACCTTAAAATAATACATAAATCACAAATTAAACAGTTATAAAGTCTTTCAAAATTTGTTCCAAAATTCAAAAAAGTTCATAAAATAAAGGGATGGAACTAAGGGGTGCAATCTATGAAATCATTATCGTCATCTTCGTCCTCAACAGGAGATGATGTAGCAGGTCGACGAGCGAGGTTCAACACTTGTTATTTGATTTGCTAAATGGTCGCACTCATGCTTTCTTGTTTAATTAATCTTCCTCACTAAGACTTTGTAAGTGCTACTATAAGTTTTGCTATTTGATGTAACATAATAGCTATTTGAACACTGTCAAGTGTCTCGACTGTATGTGATGATCTAATACCTTCTAAGCTTGACTGGAGTCATTGTTAATTATTCTGAGAGCCTCGACTATAGAATCTACCCCTGTGTGCCCCCTATCACTTTTTCTGTCCAAATTTGATTGGACATTTGAGGCATCATTTGGACTGAACTGTCTAGATTATCATTCAGATTGTACTCTCCCTGCATATTAAAATAAAAATTAGTATCAAAATATATACATACTATATATATGTATTATTCATATTCCATTTTCAAATTAAAAATAATTATAGTATAAATTTATGAATAGTGAATAAAAATTAGCCTCAAAAAGTGAATATGAATAGTGACTATATATATATATATATATATATATATATATATATAGTATGTATATATTTTGATGCTAATTTGTATTTTTTATATGTGAGGGATAGTATAATTAGTACGTGAATGAGAATCTAGATAGTTTGGTCCAAATGACGCTTGAAATATCCACTCAAATTTGGACAGAAAAAGTGGTAGGGGGAACACAAGGGTAGAGTCTATGGTCTAGGCTCTCAGAATGATTTACAATGACTTCAGTCAGGCTTACAAGATATTGGGTCGTCTCATTAAGCCGACACACTTGACGTGTTCAGCTAGCTTCTATCTCTGATCAAATAGCAAAACTTACAGCAACACTTGTAGAGTTTGAGGGAAGAAGAGTAGTTGAACAAGAAAGCATGAGTGCTACCGTTTAGCAAATCAAAGAACAAGTGCGAACCTTGCTCGTCTACCTACTACATCGTCTCTAGCCGAGGACACCGACGACGAGAGTGAGGATGATGATGATGATTTCATAGATTGCATCCTTTAGCTTCCATCTCTTTAATTTATGAACCTTTTTGAATTATGAAACGAGTTTTGAAAGGCTTTATAAGTCTTTAAATTGCGATTTATTTATTTTTGAAGGTTTAATTAAGTTTGTTATTTTAAATTTTATGTAGCATGTGTTATTATGTATTTTGAAAATTTTAAAAAATAAAATTCTAAACATGTGACAGACAGCTTCGCATCATTCAATAAAAAAAAATTACAAAAAAACAAAAAGCGACGCAGTCCATCGCGTTTTTAAAAGTGTCGAGTCAAAAAGCGACGAACTTGACTACATTGCTCTTACATCGATTTTGACCAAAAAAGCAAAGCAGCGCAAGCCATCGCTTTTGAACGTCGTTTTTCGCTTGCTTTTAGTTGTGAAACCATAATATACTGTTAGGATCACATGGCCAATCCAATATACACATATAAACAGTTCACTACCAGATATATTATTACAAGCAATACACTTTATAACAACAAATACCAACCTCACATAGATTATCAATCACATAGCATGAAATACCAAATAGGAACCAACCAATGGATAAACATGTCCCATATGATCATAATGCAAATATCCATCCTCTCACGGGACCCAAACTGTAATATCATAGCAGGTGTGGTTTCCAAGTCAACCGATATTATTCCGTAGTAATGTGGTACCCGAGTCAATCAACAATATCCCGTACCGATATGGCACCCGATCCAACCAACAAACGCACCAATCATAAAGTACAACAATCATGCATATTCACCTATCACTATAACTGTCACGATCTGAGTCTACACCCTGGACGTGGCCGGCACTCGAGAACCATTATTGGTCCCTAAGAGAACCCTCATCCTGGTTGACTACTAGCGGAAGAATAACTCAAGCATACATAAGCATCAAATTGAAAAAAACGTTTAAAAACAGTTTACTGAATCTCAAAACTTCGTTGAATATATTAAGTATGAAACATAAGTTTTAAATAAAATATCTGAAACTGAAAAACTCTTTAAAACTCTCTATTTATGAATCCTCTATTGTATAAACATGGGTGTCGGGACAAGACCCACGACTACTCAAAATGCTACTAATACTAACAACTCATAAAACGGGAGTCCTCTGGAAACAATGAGGTCTCACTCATAAGCAGGATCTCAACATACTATTGTTCAGGATCCCAATAACTTGTATCTGCATCATTAAAAGATTCAGGTCAAATAACATCAATATATTGAATGTACGAGTATGCAATATAGTTGAATAACAAATAACTGAAAGAAAGGACTGTAATAGATAACAATGTACTCAAGTTGAATATAAAGAAATAAATGAGTTAAATCATTTAAAGCTTTAAAAAATACTTTCTCATCTCTTAACTCAACAGAATAAGTGATATATAAAATACACTTTAACTCTATTGCGAGATTCTCTAACCGACAACCATCACTATGAGCTACATGATGATACATCGTCTCACCCACGCTGGCAGAACTACCCTATACCTTGTCGGGGTATAAAACACCTCAACTAAGTGGATCCACTAAGCTATGCTTATAAACAAATAAGGAATCATCTAAAAAGTATGACCATTTACCCATGTTGGCTTACATGCTTTATGAGGACTTTGACTTTTCTGACTCATCCCCATATCGGTGCTCAATACTACTCCTAATAATATATACTCATGCTCATATGTTTAAAAACATAATTCTTCCTCTGGTTTGAAATAATTGCTCAAACTACCCTCTTAAAGGAGGTAACTTCTCTTGAAATATCTTTTGAACTCAAAACTCATTTTAAAATCTCAGTTTCTCTTTTATCAATGTAAAAATTGATACCTCTAGAAATACATAGTCCCGTTATACTCTAACTCAATTCATACTAGAACACTCTTTCTCAAAAACATATCAAAATCATATTTTAATATGATCATTGATGATTCGGAAAGTCATACTGCATAAACATTGATTGTATATCTAGATACCATACTTCTCATACATTGATGGCATACGTGATTGTCATACTAATCATTTTTTAAAAACTTTTTTCTCAAAACTCAGTTTAAGAACTCAAGTGTTGGCTTTAAAAAACTTTTCAAGATTTATAACTCAATTCATAGGATTCATGTGGAATTATGGACATGAACAACTCAACTCACATATTTTAATGCATAACATATAGCAATTCAATAATTAGGAATAGAATTTCAAAAAGAAACATGAACTCAAGAACTCAAATCATTATCTCAAGAATACTCAAATCTAGGGAAAGAATCTTAGATTACTCTTTTACTAATCTGAAAGTAGATGTAGGGTGTAAGGACGAACTAGTCTAACACTATGATAGCCTTACATACTTGGAACAACAAGTTTCTTGAAAAATCTTGAAGAAAAACTTGATTAGAAGCCTTGAAACCCTCACTTGAAGGAGAAAATCAAGAAAACCTTTCTTGAGATTTCTTGAATTAGTTTCTGAAACTCTATGGCCAAGAATTAAGATTCTCATTAATGATTCATAATTGTGTGAAGAAAATTGAGTTGTAAATAATAAAATTCTTGGAGAAGGACTTACTTGGAAGAAGAATCTTGAAAAAAGATTGAAGGAATCTTGAATTGAATTCTTCTACTTTGATTTTTCCTTAGGGTTTTGGCTTAGGGTTTGACAGAGAAGTGAATGATGGATTAAGAGATGAAACTTTAATTGTTTTGGGTCATTAATCAGTCAAGAAATTCGTGTAGGATTTTCTTAGAGGTAAAAAGACAAAAACGATCCTTTTTAATGTTGTTCCATCGGCTAATTCGTCACAACACTGTATCAGGTTACTAAAAAGGTCATAGCTTTTTACTCAAAACTTGGATTAACGCGAAATTGATGCCGTTGGAAAGAGGATTCAAATACCTTTAATTTTTTAGGCTATGAGCCACGAAAGTCTTTATATGCTAAGAGATATGGTTGTTTTAAGTTGACCTAAGTTTAATCTTATGTCAAAACTTAATAGGTAAGGAAACTTTCAACTCAACTTTGTGCTATGAGTTTTTAGTGACCTGAAATATCCAAAATCATTCCCATACTAAATAATTTACCTCTACAAATATGACCAATTTAAGAACAACCCGGTGAGACCTTATATGCAAATAAAGAATAGTTCTGGTCTTAGCTTAAAAAATTTCGGGGTTACAATAACAAAATCACTTGAACCCACAAGTTATAATCACCAGTTCATTTCAGATGTATCCCCTATGACGAATTACATAAATGACAGTATAAACTAGTAGACATGTGTACACACTTAATTAGAAACATACAACCATCACCTACCTCAAATCAAACTCATTGGAAACTCTAAATACTCTGAGCTTTCCCCTTGCGAAGTGCCTTGAATTGTTCTTGGTTTAAAATAAACAATAAAACATTCAATCAATCACAAACGGCTTAATAATTTACCTGGATTACTAACAAACCCCAACCCCGACCAAAATGTGATCATCTTTTCCAACTTAGGGCTCCTTCCCCCCATGAAATCATGTCAAAAGCCCCCCCCCCCTCCCCCCCCCCCCCCCCCCAAGGTTAACCACCAAATTTCTAAGGCTTAATTAATAATTAACAAGACCGTGGAGTCAAATTCTTACCTTTACCGGTGATTGTCATGGAAAAACTGATGTAGACTGCCCAAAATCGTTCTTCTTTGTGTCAAGAACTCAACTGGCAGAAAATAGGGGTTTGGGCAGTTTTCTGGATAAAATCTTAATTCCCTTGCTATAGCGATACAGGTCTCACTATAGCGATGCCGCCATAGTGACAACTTACACCGGTATGGTGATCTGGGTGTCTCTATAGTGGGAGGACATCAACTATAGCGAGAGAGATGGATGATATGCGGCTCAACCTTCGAAGCATGCCCTTCTTATAACACAACTCCTTTCCTTGACGTTCCGGCACATACTTTTCACGCCAAATTCAATTTTGGGAGTTCTACTTACCCGAATTTAATTCCAAAAGTTCTTATGGATTCCTTAATGTCTTAGATACAAATAGACATCAGTCATATCTTAATAAAAAACCTCATCCTTTTCCCGACACATAGTTTTAGCCTATTTAGAAGAAAAACAATATAATATCACTGGACATATTTAGATAATTGGTCAATATTTATTGTTTATAAAAAGTAGCTAATATGAGATTTGATGATTATTTTTTAGTGTGAACAAAGTGAATTGGTCAGTAAAAATACTCACGTTACGGTTCATATCACAACAAACTATTACGGTATGTTGACCATTAACAATGGTCAAAATACAATTCTTTTTATTGAAATATAACATATTAGAAAAAATCCACAAATAATAATTAAATATTGATTAAATGTTCAAATATTATTTTCCTTCTACACGAGTTAAAACTACATAACTGGTCATATTAATTGAATATTTATCCATTTTCAAAAATATTTTCTCTCTTCTCAATTTAATTATCTTTATAAACTCCTTGATATTCCATCCCTCAAATCACATTACTTCTCAAATATCATTCTTGATTTTTTTTTAAATATATTGTATTTCCTTTTTATCTTTCAAATAAAGATATTCTAATCTTCATCTTCATATATCCATGACTTGTTTATATGAAATGATCAC
Source organism: Solanum commersonii (assembly GCA_029007595.1). Lineage (NCBI taxonomy): Eukaryota > Viridiplantae > Streptophyta > Magnoliopsida > Solanales > Solanaceae > Solanum > Solanum commersonii. The sequence goes on along the minus strand of JAJTWQ010000003.1, from coordinate 10,250,065 downwards.
TTGTCGTTTATCATATGCCATCAATTGCAACAATTAATAGTGCTCAAATAGTGATATGTTGCTTTCAAAGAGTGATATTTAGCCACAATAAAATCCATCAAGACAATCCATTTTATTTTATTTTTTTGATAAATGAACTTCTTAAAAAAAAAATCTTATAACCCTTTTTTAAAAAGAGTTATTCAACCGATCCATGACCACCTTTATGAAAAATCCATTACTCATAAAGTAACCTTAGTTAGAAGGAAACATACAACACTGCTAATCGTTAAAATTGATGGCATATGAGAAACTAGGTCTTAACAAGTATTCATTTCATATGAACAATCTATGTATAGATGAAGATGGAGATTAGAAACTATCTTTATAAAAAGATTCAACACAAACAAAATCTTTTGCAAGAGGAATACAAGAATAATAGTTCAAAAGAAATGTGGTTTGAGAGATTAAATATCAAGGAGTATATAGATAATTAAATTGGGAAGAGAGAAAATATTATTGAAGATAAAAAGAACTCAACTAATAGAATCAGATATATAGTGTTAGCTCTTTTAGAAGAAAAATAATATCATTGGGCATATTTGTGTCACGGTCCAACCCACCAGGTCGTGTAGGCACCTACTCTAACATCTAGATAGGAGAACCCTTACCATCCAATTTTAAAAAGGCAATGCGGAAATTCATAAAACATAATCTAACATCCTATTTAAATATGAAAATACCCTTAACTTGATTTAAAACAAGCCCTTTGTAATGAATACCCTAACCACTTCCAACTTTGTTAACCAACCTACTAATCCCCCTCAAATTATCATGCCACCACCTTGGTCCTTGACCCAATTCCCCTTATCAGATATGTCCTAAACAAAAAACAACCATAACCAATCCCAACATTTAAAGTATACACCAGACACTGATCATCGACCTGGCCTAGCAACCACAACTTAGTAAAAGAAATAACCTACAATGAGAATCACAAGTATAGAATAGCCCAAATTCGCAACCCTCACCCAAATACATATGTCCCACATGATCACATACAAACTCATACCTAAGTCCAACTCACCTTTAAAGTAACCTGGACCACTCAAGGATCCCTAAGACACCATCTACAATATTTAACATGCAATCGCGGTCTATAAAAGAACAATCCCAATATTTATTCACAAATACCGACCACTCATGGTCCAACATACATTGATCATATTATGAAAAGGTAAACCCGATTCACTTATGGAACCAACACATAAATTTTTGATCCTCTCATGAAATTCACACACTAAATGTTAGTGTACAGGCATGGTTCCCGATCCAACCACTATTAGTATCCATACCAGGTGTAGTACCAGCCAACCGTTAGTATTCTTGTACTGGTGTGGTACGTAATCCAACCAACAATCGCAAACAACATGCACAATCACAATAAACAATATTAACACTTCAAACCACAAGTAAAGTAAATAGGTTCTTTGCATGAGATTATCAACACTCTGTCATTTTCACATTCTTTCTTATGTTTTTCCCCAACATACATTACACAAGTGATACTATAAATAAGTAGACATGTATAGATACATAACATGGAAAACTTACAACCATCGCCTACTTAAAGGTAACCTTCTAGACAATCCCTGATCATCCTAGATTTTCTCACAACTTCCCTTCCCAAAACAACACACAATCACTCCATAGAACAACCTAAAATAACTAACAACCACTATCAGCCTAACCACCTTAGCCACGACCTTAATCGCCCAACTCTGTGCCTAAAGGACTATGCATGCAAACTACAACAATGCACAAGATATGATGTAAGTAAATAAGGTTCTAAATACTCAGTTTAAGAAAATCTTGCCTACCTGGGCGACAAGAAAATGTTGTTGAACCTTGACTGTGACTTTTTGGCTCTGTGAGAGCAAACTATGATGAATGTGGACCAAAATGACTTGGGTTTTTACCTCCCTTATGTTTTAATGTCTTCCATCCCTTGCTCCCATTCCTTGAAATTAAAAATATTGTATTTAATCATTGAAATTATTCAAACATGGGGTTTACACTTACATTTACAATGCCACTAGAGCGTTCTGGGCGTAAGGATCACGAGAAATAGGGGCGAGATTGGTTCCAAACAGGTGGGGAAAGTAGGAGGGCTTCTCTTGGTAGAAAACTAAGATTCGATCATGATTTAGGAGTTGAAATGCCTATATTTTTGCATATGTAGATAGTGGGGTACTTTAGGAACACTAATATGTAGAATTTTTAATGAAAAATGGGATCTTTGCGCTAAAGGGTGTCATTGATACGCCTTTCACATTTTGTGATGATGAAGGCCGTTATGGCGCCTTTGCATCGCGCTATGGTGGGAGGCCGCTATAGCTAATAGGTTGTCGCTATGCCCCTCCCCCTGCTTCCCGCTATAGCTCATGTATAAGCACTATGGCGCACCCCCACTACAAAGAGCCTATAATCACACTATAGTAGGGGAGTAGAATTTGGCAACCTCCAATCTGGTCTAAATATTGGATTTCTCTATTACACACAATTTTTAGTATGCGTTGAGAGTTCTAATTCATACTTCTCATGTTGCAGGCTATCTAATAAACATAATTGAGGGACTACACTACCCCTATGAGAGATTTATCAACATAACTAGCCTGGAAAGGTTGCACAAAATTTGGCGGATGGGATTTTGTCTGGAGCGAGTGTAATGGTCTAGCCCACAAGTGATATTGTCTTCTTTGAGCTCAGGCCCACACGGATTAAAATGCGTCACTAATTGGTATGGAGCACTTAAGTATATACCTAACATCTCTAATCTATTTTTTTCGATGTGGGACTTATAATATTAAGTTAGGGTGTCACATACACCCTCTCTATGGAATCAGCATGCTCGTTGAGGTTTTCCCCCATCATATGTAATTTACCTAGACTCTACACTGAGGTTTAGCTCGTCTTATTGGGATTTTCCTAAACTCAACTGAACTTTGGCCCAAATCAACAAGGCTAACACAAGAGTGGCTCTAATACCAAGTTTATTATAACTTTAGTCTATACCCTAGTTGAGACACGATACCTCAGACCATGAATAATCCCGGGCTATCCCTTAACGTACCAGGCATATCATATGCACTATTGCAGAAACTAAAACATATGCTTAATAAAGCATTTAATGAACTTCATGAGACTACATTACTAATGTCTGAATAAAGCATCTACTACTTTAGAATGAAAATATAAGTCTACCGATAGATAGCCCCCAACTACCTCAAAACAAAGACAACATAAGGAAAAAAATTGACAGTCTAAAACAATGGAGTCTCCAAATGAGAAGGGCTCACCAAAAGCTAACTCAAAGTGTTGCAACCTCACTAGCCATGAATTTGAGTGCGAATATCATAATTTACATCATAAAAATATGCAGCACAGAGAAATATATGTGTCAATACGTGGAATGTACTTACTACGTAAGGAAAGATACTAGCTAAATCATTTAAAGAATTATGAACAAGATAGTGAAATAAGATTTCCAAGATCATATGTATTGGAAATCTTATTTCACTATCTTGTTCATGATTATTTAAATGATTTAGCTAGTGCCTCCCTTATTTATGCAGTACATTCCACATTTTGACACATACATTTCTATGTGTTGCATCCTTTTATGATGTAGATTCTGATATTCGCACTCAAATTCGTGGTGAGTGAGGTTGTAACACTCTCAGTTAGCTTTTGGTGAGCCCTTCTCATTTGGGGACTCCATTGTTTTAGACTATCAACTTATTTCCTTATGTTGTCTTTGTTTTGAGGTAGCTGAGGGACATGTCCTGGCAGACTTATATTTTTATTCTAAAGTAATAGAGACTTTATCCAGACTAGTAATGTAGTATCACGAAGTTTATTGAATTCTTTATTAAGCATATGTTTCAGGTTTGCAATAGTTTATATGATATGTCTGATATCTTAAGTCAAGGGTTATCCCGGGATCATTCATGGTCTTAGGTACAATGTCTCGATTGGGGAATAAACTTAGGTCGTAACAAACTTGGTATCAGAGCCACTCATGTGTCAGCATTGTTGATATGGGTCAAAGTTCAGTTGAGTTTAGGCAAATCTTGGTAAGGCGGGGCAAACCTCAGTACTGAGTCTAGGCAAATTCAATACGGTGAGCCAAACCTCAGTGAGGATTCTAAGTCCATAGAAGGGTGTATGTGACACCTCATCTTATAATTATAAGTCCCATGTCGGCAAAACATATGAGAGACTTTGGGTATTTAAGTAAGAAGGCCTTAACAATTAGTGACGCATTCTAAAGCCATGAGGGACTATACCCAAAGTGGACAATATCACTAGTGGGTTAGGCTGTTACGAATGGTAGTAGAGTCACTCATGTATTATCCTTGTCTATGTGGGCTAGAGTTCAACTGAGTTTATGTAAATCCCGATAAGACGGGGTAAACCTTAGTCCTGAGTCTAGGTGAATCCCATATAGTGGGGAAAATCTCATCGATGACGCTAAGTCCATAAATGGGGTGTATGTGACACCTCAATTTAAGATTATAAGTCCAATATCGGCAAAACATAAGAGTGATGTTGCATAGATAAGTAAGCATGACTTACCAATTAGTGACACATTTCAAATATGTGTGGGCCTAGGCCCAAAGCGGACAATATCACTAGTTGGTTAGGTCGTTACAACGGGTTTACAAGATGAGGGGAGCAGCCAAACAAGCTAGTGTTTCCTATAACTATATTTAGGAGTTCAATTGGGGTCCTTTGGTGGTGGCTCATCCATTCCTGCAGGTCGGGTGGGTAAGGGGGTTTTATGTCATCCTCCCTACTGTTCTATGGGATTCTCCCAACCCCACCATCCTCATTCGAGGAGTGAACGTCCCCTTAGATGCTCGGTCTATAAATGAAGCACTGGGGTGCAAAAGGTTTCTAATGTGGTCTATGATGCCAATGTAAGGGAGATGCATATGACATGGTTGCAGAATACGCTGGTGGAAGAGAAGTACTGTAGGAGGTCTTTTGGCCTACTTCAAAAGGATTTACCAGCCACTACTATTCACCCAATGAACAGAGGTGGTTATCACTGTTTAAGTTCTCTGTTTTAAAAAAATCTAGCTTACCTAGGCACCACGCATTTATTAATGAACCTTTACTATGAGTTTTTGGCTCCGTGAGAGAAAACTGTGACGAACAAAGATTGGAATTCCTTGAGTTTTCACCTCTTTACTTTGTTTTATGCATAAGGGTGATTGCATGAAAGGAAATGATAGACTAGAATAGAGTTTGGGTTGATATTAAAAAATTTTAAAAAATTATATTTAATCGTTGAAATTGTTGAAATATGGGGTCTACACTTACATTTACAATGCCACTAGAGCATTCTGGGCGTAAGGATCATGAGAAATAGGGGCGAGACTGGTTCCAAACTAGTAGGGAAAGTAGGAGGGCTTTTCTTCATAGAAAACTAAGATTCGATCATGATTTAAGAGTTGAAATGCCTAGATTGTTGCATCTATAGATAGTGGGGTACTTTAGGAACACTGATATGTAGAATTTTCAATGAAAAATGGGATTTTGGGCTAAGGGGTGTCATTGATATGCCTCTTCACATTCTATGATGATAAGGCTGTTATGGCGGCCTTGCATCGCGCTATGGTGGAAGGCCGCTATAGCTGATAGGTTGTTGTTATGCCCCCCCCCCCCCTCTTCCCGCCATAGCTCCTGCAGAACCACTATGGCGCACCCCCACCGCAATAGCACCTACAAGTGCACTATACGGGGAAGTAGAATTGGGCAACCTCCAATCTGGTCTAAAATTGGATTTCTCTATTACACACTTTTTAGTATGCATTAAGACTTTTAATTCATACTTCTCATGTTGCAGGTTATCTAACGGACATAATTGAGGGTCTAGACTACCCCTATGAGAGATTTATCGACATAACTAGCCAAGAAAGGTTGCATAAAATCTGGCGGATGGGATTTTTTCTGGAATGAGTGTACGTAATAATCGATCCCGCTAGTGATATTGTTTGCTTTGAGCTCAGGCCACACGAATTAAAAATGTGTCACTAATTAATAAGGAGCACTTACTTATATACCCAACATCTCTTTTATTTTTTGTCGATGTGAGACTTATAATATTAAGTTAGGTTGTCACATACACCCTTCTATGGAATCAACATCTTCGCTGTGGTTTGCCCCAATCGTATGTGATTTACCTAGACTATGCATCACGGTTTACCGCATCTTACTGGGATTTTCTAAATTTAGTTTAACTTTGGACCACATCAATAAGGCTAACACAAGAGTGGCTATAATACCAAGTTTATTATGACCCTAGTTTATACCATAGTTAAGACAAGATACCTCAGACCATGAATGATCTCGAGCTATCCCTTAACATATTAGGCATATCATATGCACTATTGTGGAAATTTCTGAATAAAGAATATACTACTTAAGAATTTAAATATAAGTCTATTCGAACATGGCCCTAACTACCTTAAAACAAAGATAACATACAGAAAAAAGTTGACAGTCTAAAACAACAGAGTCTCCAAATAAGAAGGGCTCACCAAAAGCTAACCAAGAGTGCTGCAACCTCACTAGCCATGAATTTGAGTGTGAATATCATAATCTACATCATAAAATATGTAGTGCATACAAATATATGTGTCAGTACATGGAATGTACTGAGTAAGTATGGAAAGATACTAGCTAAATCATTTAAATAATTATGAACAAGATAGTGAAATAATATTTCCAAGATCATATGTATACATACATATGATCTTGGAAATATTCTTTTACTATCTTGTTCATGATTCTATAAATGGTTTAGCTAGTTTCCTCCCTTACTTACACAGTACACTCCACATACTGACGGATACATTTCTCAGAGTATCCAAATAAGAAGGGCTCACCAAAAGTTAACCAAGAGTGCTGCAAACTCACTAGCTATGAATTTTAGTGTGTATATCATTATCTACATCATAAAATATGTAGCACATACAAATATATGTGTCAGTACATGGAATGTACTGAGTAAATATGGAAAGATACTAGCTAAATCATTTATAGAATCATGAACAAGATAGTGAAATAATATTTCCAAGATCATGTGTATACATACATATGATCTTGGAAATCTTCTTTTACTATCTTGTTCATGATTTTATAAATGATTTAGCTAGTTTCCTCCCATACTTACTCAGTACATTCCATGTACTGACATTTGTATGCACTACATATTTTATGATGTAGATTTTGATATTCACACTCAAATGCTTGGCAAGTGAGGTTGCAGCACTCTTAGTTAGCTTTTGGTGAGCCCTTCTCATTTGGGGACTCCATTGTTTTAGATTGTCAACTTTTTTCCTTATGTTGTCTTTGTTTTAAAGTAGATGAGGGTCATGTCTTGGCAGACTTATATTTTCATTCTAAAGTAATAGAGACTTTATTCAGACTAGTAATGTAGTATCACAAAGTTTATTGAATTCTTTATTAAGCATATGTTTCAGTCTTACAATAGTTTATATGATATGTCTACAATGTTAAGTCAAGGGTTATCCTGGGATCATTCATGGTCTTAGGTACCGTGTCTCGACTGGGGAATAGACTCAGGTCATAACAAACTTGATATTAGAGTCGCTCATATGTCAACATTGTTGATATGGGTCAAATTTCAATTGAGTTTAGGAAAATCTTGGTAAGGCGGGGCAAACATTAGTTCTGAGTCTAGGCAAATTCTATACAGCGAGGCAAAACCCAGTGAGGATTCTAAGTCTATAGAGGGGTATATGTGACACCTCAGCTTAAAATTATAAGTCCCACATCATCAAAATATATGAGAGACTTTGGGTATATAAGTAAGCAGGTCTTACCAATTTGTGACGCATTTTAAAGTCGTGTGGGCCAATACCCAAAGTGGACAATATCACTTGTTGGTTGAGCTGTTACAAATGGTAGTAGAGCAACTCATGTGTTAGCCTTGTTTATGTGGGCTATAGTTCAACTAAGTTTATGCAAATCCCGATAAGACGGGAAACCTTAGTGCTGAGTCTAGGTGAATCCCATATGGTGGGAAAAATCTCATCGATGACGTTGAGTCCATAGATGGGGTATATGTGACACCTCAATTTAAGATTATAAGTACAACACCGCCAAAACATAGGAGAGTTGTTGGATAGATAAGTAAGTATGTCTTACCAATTAGTGACATATTTTAAATTCGTGCAGGCCTAGGCCCAAAGTGGACAATATCACTAGTTAGTTAGGCCATTACAACGGGTTTTCAAGATGAGGGAACAACCAAACAAGCTAGTGTTTCCTAAAACTGGACTTAGGAGTTCATTTGGGATCCTTTGGTGGTGGCTCTTCCCTTCTTGCAGGTCGGGTGGGTAGGGGATTTTATGCCATCCTTCCTATTGTTCTATGGGATTCTCCCAACCCCACCATCCACATTTGAGGAGTGTGTCCCTCTAGATGCCCGGTCTATAAATAAAGCACTGGGGTGCCAAAGGTCTTTAATGTAGCATATGATGTCAATCTTAGGGAGATGCATATGACATGGTTGCAGAACACAATGGTGGAAGAGAAGTATTGTGGGAGGTCTTTTGGCCTACTTTAAAGGGGTTTACCATGCACTACTATTCACCCAATGATCGGAGGTGGCTATCACTGGTTCACTACAAGAGATTATCACTAACACTTGAAACCACAAGTAAAGTAAACAAATTCATTGCATAATATTATCAACATAATGTCATTTCACTTTCTTTCTTACGTTTTCGTCGACATGCATTGCACAAGTGATACTATAAAGTGGTAGACATGCATACATACATAACTTGGAAAACACACAACTATCACCTACTGAAAGGTAAGCCATAACTTCCCTACCCAAGACAACACACAACCATATCATAAAACAACCTCAAATTACTAACTGCCATTATCGGCCTAACCACCTTAGGCACAAGCCTAACCATCCAACTCAGAGATTGAAATCTTATGCATGCAAACTCTGAACATACACAAGATATGATGTAGGTAAAGATGGGTTTTGACTTATCAATTTAAAAAAAAAAAAAAACCAACCCTACCTAGGCGCCAAGAAACTATTGAGGAACCTTTATTATGAGCTTTCGACTCAATGAGAGAAAACTGTGATGAACAAGGATTGGAATCCCTTGGGTTTTCACCTCTCTTGTTGTAATCTCTCCCCTCCATTGCTCTCATGCCCTGGGTGCCTACATAGGGGTATTTGGAGCAGTCCTCATCAATTGTGTTCTTTCAAAAGTGGGAGGAAAATAAAATAAATCACATTAACAATGATCTAATTTCACACAGTTCACTATAATGGTCGTGCATGCCCTATAGCAGTGATGCCATAGTGGAAAGCTTACCGATATGTTAGGCTTATGTTAGCCTGATCAATATAAAATAAGTCAATTTTCTTGTGTGCTCAAATTTTAAAATTTGGCACTATATTTCCAAAATTTTGGGATTTCGCACGAGATTTCTTTGGGTAATGACAAATTGGGTCAGAAAGTCCCAATAGTAGCCAAGAAGATAATAAATTCTGAAAAATGTAACACTCCATACATAAGAATCAAGCAGACAGACTCTACGAGTTCCAATTATATTTTCACGGTTCACTAGTACCAAATAACAGTTAGATATACAAGTATCGATAAGAAGCATGCAGGAGATCACAATTGATTCTGAAGCAATTTTTGTTGGTTAACAGTATCACATACCTGGTTAGAGCATAGAGGTTTCAAAAATAGTAGAAAATCAGGACTTGAAGGTTGTTAGTGGTGTGTTTGACTTTTGATCCCATTGCTTTCTCCACAAATGCAATCTCTCTAAAAGGTTTGTGCAGTCCCATAAATCATATAAGCAAAATTGAGTTAATTTTTCAAGTAAAAGGTCTAAGATTTGAATGGAGATTATGGAATTCAACCCATTAAATATAAGACTCGACAAAATGATTTATAATTCAAATATAATGATTAGAAGAATAACATTACAACATAATAAGATTGAGTTTTCTTTTGACTACTAGTCTACGAGTAAGATGCAAGGATCTGTGAAATCATTGAATAGTGTACAATTTATACCAGATATGAGAGCTTAGAATATATCTATTTCTATAAAAATATCAATTGGCGTTAATAGAAGTTTGGATGAAGAAAGGAAACCTACCTCATCAGTAGATTTTCTTTCTAGCATCTCACAGTTTTTCAAATTGATTTAAGAAGATGCGGACATAATGTCACATTTGACGTGATCTTGAAGTTCATATGAAGTGGAGCTTCATTAAAGGGAGCTTATGTCGAAATGAGACAAGGAAAGCTGAGATTTCACAATTATGGTGGGAGGCTGATCAGAGTTCAAGCCATGGCGGCGAAATCGATATGAAAACTCTAAGAAGATGATATCTTTTCCTTTCCACTTTGACTGCCTTTTTAGGTTTTGTTGTCTTTTTAGCTATTTTTGTATTTTTATTCTTTAGCCCTATCTGTTTTTGGATTGGGCATGTACTTCATTTTTATTTCAATAATATAGCTTATGGGCCTCACCATTTACATATGTAAAAAGTAATTGAAGGAGTGCTTTTACAATCTTCAGTCTCAAAGGGGCAAGAATTAGTTCAACAGGCTCCAACTATTTCTATTAATAATAATTAATAATTAATCCATTGGAATACTTAATCCCCACCCAAATAGAGTATTTCAATTGAATGGCAAGATCAACTTCCACTTTCACTCTGATAAAATTTGGTCTAGACTTAACATCAGTCACTTTGTCCATGGTTAATTAGATTCCGATTGGTGAAACAGTTCTATAAAGTGGTGACGAGTTGTAAAATGTCATGGAAGACTTGGTAGATAAATCCATATAGAAATGAGGGTTGTTTTCTCGTTTTGCCTAAAATCCTTAGTCCATCTTTGTAGTCGCATAGTAGTACCCAAAATCATAATTTTTTTCTATAAAGTATATATTTTTGAAATTGTCTTTATCAGAGAAATTTATAAAGATATGCTTAGAATCAAAATGCCAAATTTTAATTGTACCTCTCCTAGAGAATCTGGCCCCAAATTCTCTTCGAACGTCTTCAAAGGTGCCTCTGCCATGTGCAAATTTGCCAGTAATGGTTAATCTGCAAACATTTGTAAGCTCTTCTTCTTCATTCAGAGTGAAGAAAACAACATGCTTTCCTTTGAGGAGCTACGTGGTCAAACTTTTAGCATGGACTTTGTCGTAATAGGTTTGTGAGCGTCCAAAGATGTGTCATATGTACCCTTTTTTCAGTTCACACACTATGTTATCCATGGTAGCTGGTGAATCGTTGAGGTATGTCATATTCAAATATTGGCTTGCCATGGCCGGTGGCAAAAATGCCCACTAACGGCTCCATTGCCATCAACAGTTCATTTTTTTCTTTAGAAAGAGAAGTATAGTGTTTTGTCCAAGTTGAAACTACTAGGATTGACTCAATAGAAGAAGACTCCGCATTAATATCCTGAAGATTATTCAAGAAAGCTAAACAACTATTTTCCACTAGCTTTCGAGCCCGAATAGAGGATATGATCTTTCTTAGCTTGTGAATGTACACACATTCCCACCCTAGTCTATCCGTACTTGAAATTTCTAGAGTTGCTGTCTTAGAATTACAGTATAACACAATATGATAAGAAGACAATCAAGTCATACCTAAAACCACATCTAAGTCTAGCATATCCAAAGTGACCAAATCTATCCAAGTATGAAAACCCACAAACACCACAAAGCTTGAAAGATACACATGAGTCACTACCATTGACTCCCCAACTAGAGTAGAAACACAAAAACGAGCATCACGAACATGGCAAATCAAGTTAAGACCCAAGTTAAATTTAACAAATACATAAGAATGTGTGGATCAAGATCAAACAAAAGAGAAACCATCCAGTCACACACATGAATGCCCAGGAAAGAGTAACAATGGGCCTTATTGTATCAATCCGAGAAACCCCTCTAGCTTGCTGCATCGCTCCCCTTCCCATATTATCATTACATATGCTTCAGTGACCTTTCTAATATTACCTCACCTACCATGTGGTCGTCCTGATGTGCCGCGAAATCTTAGCACATTTGATGCTTTAAAACTAAGGATTAATATAACAATCGAGTGTATTTATGTGGATATGATGTGTTTGGTAGTGTTTGTATAGGTAAAATAGGTGGACGTGAAATAGGAAAGAAAAGAAGAACATGCAGTGAAACTGAATTGAAACAAGTAAAGACAACAAACGACTTAACCGACCGTGGTCTTCACTATTTACCGTGAAGTTGGTCGTGAATACCTTTCCAGTGAGCACACTTTGGGAAGATAAATTGTGGTAATACCACAGACAAACTCACGGGTCATGGTCCTTACAACGATCCGTGCAAGTGATCGTGAAGCTGATCTAGTGAATAGGTATCAAAAAGATGAAGATTGAATTAACTAAGTAAAGACCACGGGCACCTATACGGATCGTGGTCATTGTCACAATCTATGGTCGTGATCGTGGAGTGGATCGAGTGTTTAGGTTGTGAGAAGATGAAATGTAGTGTTTAATAAGTGAAGACCACGAAAGGCCTCACGGGTCGTGGTCCTCGTCACGATTCGTGGTGGTGATCGTGAAGAAGATCTAGTGTACAGGAATTGAGAACTCACATTCTTTTTAGGCCAAGTATAGATCACGGCAGACTTCACAGACCGTGAAGCCTTTGACGGTCCGTCATATTGCCCATGAAATTGCCCGACAGTTCAGTCCTACTTCAAGTAGGACTTTTTTTAGCCACTTTATTTAAATTAATTAGGTCATTTTTACTTTTTATCTCGTCATATCTGGAATGGGTGACTTTATTTTGAATACTTTTGACTTTGGTTTTTATCGATTAACATTGAATCGATCTCAGAAGTTGGATTTTGATTTTGTGAATATCATTCGTTCAATGAATTTGACAATTTTTGTAAGTAATTTTTCTTAATGTTTTCATTACTAATCTATGTTCATTTAGTGGAAGTCAGGAGTGGATAAACACCACAACTGGGGTTGTGGGAACTATAACAAAAATCTAATTGTGAATTTGTAAAATGAGTAGAAGGTGAATTATATTTGCAATATTTAACTCGGCTATCATTATTCATTTGTTCTAATGAGTGCATACATTAAAGTCAGTATGTATTTATTGATTGTTCGAGAAAAAAGAGATAATTGGGAAAAAGCAAAGTTAATTTGATAAAATGGCATCAAAGGTCGAGTTCGAGAGAAGAGAACTTTAACATCATTGTATGCGACGGTAGAATTTCTTAACACTCAAAGACCGAGAGGAATTAAGTGAAAATTATATACCTAGACTGAGAAGTGTTGGATATAGTCAACTCGCCTATAAATTGCAAAGCCTACAATGCCTAAAGCTCTGCTACAGATGAACAATGGATGTAATGTCATGGGAAACATAACCCTAGTTTTATTTATTTATCAAAACAACCTTAGAATCAGTACTCTATTAATTGTTAACTCAGATCTTATTTAACAATCTTAGTTACTAGAACTTTACAACTAAACCCAATTTACATTCCGTAATTGTTTTCTTTAAGAAATAATAACAACATTTAGGTAAACGCGATAGTGAAATCATTTATGTAGAGAAGTTCTCTGTGGGATCGACCTCAACTTACGTTGAGTTCTATAAATTGACTTCGGCCGTTTATACTTCTTAATTGAAGCGTATATTTGGAGGTATCAAATTTTGGTGCCACTGCTGGGGAATTTCAATTCAGAAGTGTTTTACTATCTTTTATTCAAACCGTAGTTATATTTCCTAATTTTACATCTTGTTCTTTGTCTGTGTCTCTTACAAGTGAGTTCGACTGTGTATGTCAAATACCAGAAGTAAGGGAGCTCCATTGATTCCATACGATCCAGAACTTCAGAAAATAATCCGCAAAATGGTGAATGCACAAGGACTTGAGGCTCAGAGGCAAATATTGAAACTTGAAGCTGAGACCATTGCAAAAGGTGCTCATTAACATGTTGTGAACAACCAACCTAGGGTGGTGGAGGAAATGTAAGAGTGGATGAGATAATCCCTCCCCACCGCCAACAACTAGCTCCAGGGGGTCGAGCATAGCAGCCAGCACATGTAGTGTTTGAAGATGATGACTTACACTTGGACAGACTTGGAGCCACATGAGCGATAGTGTTACCTGTACTACCTCCAGGTGTGAAATTTACAATCACCACATTATGATTCAATTGCTGAATTTGAAAGGTATGTTCAGGGGTACAGCTGGTAATGATGTGAATCAGCATTTGATGAACTTTGTGGCGATATGCAAATTGCAAGAAATTCCTGGGGTTAGTCAGACAGCGATGAGATTGAGGTTGTTTCCATTGTCTCTCCCTGGGGAGGCAACCAATTGGCTAAATGAGATGCCAGATGATTCAATCAGAACCTGGACTAAATTGAAGGAGGCTTTCCTAGAACGATTCTATCATGAATCAAAAGAGTTGCATATGAAGGATGATATAAGTGGCCACAAGCAGTTACCAGGAGAAGTGATGCATGACACTTGGTGGAGATTCAGCCAAAAGCTGAAAAAGTGCTCGAACCATGGTCTCACTGAGAGACATCTTAAACAAGCTTTATATAGATCTTTAAATTATGTTACTAAGCATGTTGCTAATGCAGTGTGTGGAGGATCATTCATGAGGAAGCCATTTGTAGAAAGCATGCACTGGCTGGATGAAGTGTCTAAGAACAACAGAGCATGGTATAACAGGGATGTTGATGTCGGAGATCTTGGTTCACCTTTGAACTTTCAGCTGAACAAAAGTAAAGAGAAGAAGAAAGGGATCAGGACATGGCACACATGAGAACCCATATAGATCAACTCACGAAGAATATTGTTGCAAATTCTGAAAATGTAAATGATGTAGGACCCCCAAACAGGTAAGAAGCAGGCTATTGACTTGGACGATGAGGCCAAATACTTGGGAAATCAAGGTGGTTTCCAAAATTATAACTCGGGAAACCAAGGATCTAATTTTGGAAATATAGATCGAAACTACTCCAGAGAAAAGCAGTATGAAAGGCCAGCAAACAGAGATCAAGGAAACTGGCAGAACAGAGATGGTTACAGGAATAACCGCAATGGTGTTTATGTGCCTCTAGGCAATAGAAACCATGCAAGTGGTAGTTCCAATGGGTCCAAGATGGAAGATATGTTGGCTAAGGTACTCTAAAAGGTTGAGTCAATTGATGCATGGGTGAAGGAGATGAAGGGTGATTTCTCTAGTATGAGTTAACTGGTAGACTCTCACACCACCTCCATCAAACAAATAGAGCAACAGTTGGGCAACTTTCAACATCACAGAACCAGAGGAAGAATAGGTCACTACCAAGTGATATTATTCAGAACCCCAAAAAGGACGGACATTACATGGCTATCGCCACCAGGAGTGCTAAGATTCTTAATGACCCAATTTCTACAGGTACTAAGAGAGGAGGTTGAATCTAAACAGGTAGATGATGTGGAAGATGATCAACCAATAGAGGAACCAGCAGAAGCAAAGGAAAAGGGGGTTGAGGTAACTATGTTGTTACAGCCAATACCAAGATTTTACAGGTATTCAAAGTTTTTTATGACATGCCAAATTTTATAGGCGTTTCATCATGGACTTCTTGAAAATTTCACATCCCTTGTGCAAGCTTTTGGAGAAGGAGGTGAAATTTGCTTTTGGTGAGGCATGCCTAAAAGCCTTTGAATGCCTAAAGGAGAAGTTGATTCTGCCCTAGTGATCATTGGCCAAGATTGGGCTGAACCATTTGAGGTAATGTGTGGTGCTAGTGGTACTGCCTTAGGAGTTGTGTTGGGGCAAAGCACAACAAGATGTTCCAACTGATCTACTATGCTAGTAAGTTACTAAATGGAGCACAGCAAAACTACATAGTCACTTAGCAGGAACTACTGGCTATGGTATATGCCTTTGAGAAATTCAAGGCCTACTTGTTGGGTACTAGGGTGATAGTCCACACGGATCATGCAGCTCTGAGATATCTCATGGAAAAGAAAGATGCAAATCCAAGATAGATTAGATGGGTGTTGCTGCTTCAGAAGTTTGACTTTGAGGTCAAGGATAGGAGAGTTTATGAAAACCAGGTGGTTGATTTCCTATCTAGGTTGGATACTGAAAAGAAAGAAGAACTTGAGCTAGAAATCAATGACTCTTTCCCAGATGAGGAGGTATTAGCTGCAACTTTTGATCATATTCCTTGGTTTGCTGACTTTGCTAACTTTCTTATTAGTGATTTGATGCTTGAGGAGCTGACATTTCAGCAAAGGAAGAGGTTCATGCATGATGTCGGTAAGTATTTTTGGGATGAGCCCTATTTGTACAGGGTGTGTGCTAATAGTATCATCAGGGGATGCATCCCTGATGCCGAGATGCTACATATTTTAGAGGCTTGTCACTCCTCTCCAATGGGTGGCCATCATGGAGGCGCTCAAACAGCACACAAGGTACTTTAGAGTGGGTACTACTGGCCTACAATTCATTAGGATGCAATGAATATAGTGAAGAGTTATGATGTATGCCAATGGCAAAGAGCCATCTCTCAACGCCACGAGCTACCAATGACACCAATTCTAGAGGTGCAGCTATTTGATGTGTGGGGAGTTGATTTCATGGGCCCATTTGTGAGCTCCTATGGGCAAAAGTATATACTTGTGACAGAGGACTATGTTTCCAAATGGGTTGAGGTAGTTGCTCTACCTGAGAATGCTGGCAAAAGTGTTGTTGGGTTTCTGAAGAAGAATATCTTCTCAAGGTTTGGCACACCTAGAGCTATTATCAGTGATGGCGGTTCCCATTTTTGCAATAAGGAATTTAGTGCTCTTCTGGCAAAATATGGGGTTAAATAGCACAAGGTGGCAACACCTTAGCACCTGCAGACCAGTGGCTAAATGGAGGTATCAAACAGGGAAATAAAGGCTATTCTGGAAAAAACAATGAATGCCAACAGGACAGATTGGGCAAGAAAGTTAGATGATGCTCTACGGGCATATCGGACAGCTTTCAAGATGCCTATTGGTATGTTTACATATCAATTGGCGTTTGGAAAGGCATGTCATTTTCTAGTTGAGCTTGAGCATAAGGCACTCTGGCGTTAAAGAAGTTAAACCTTAGTTGGAGTGAAACTGCAAACTTGAGACTGGATCAGATCAATGAGATGGATAAGTTCCGCTTGAGAGCATATGAAAGGTCTGCACTGTACAAGGAGAGGATGAAGTTGTATCATGATAAGCATATTGAGAAAAGAACCTTCACTCCTAGTGACTTGGTGTTACTTTTCAACTCAAGACTTTGTATGTTTCCTAGGAAGTTAAGTTAAGATCCAAATGGTTTGGGCCTTTTAAGGTAACTCAGGTATTTCAGTCGGGTGCTATTGAGCTGGAAACTGAAAAGGGTGAGAGGTTCAAGGCCAATGGTCAATGAATCAAAGCATACTTGGGTGTTCCAGAAGAAGTGAAAATAGTGGAGGAATGTAAGCTTAATGAAGTCTGAGTAATTAAGTAACTTGCGTTGCACCGTGACGTTAAATTGTGCGCTGCTTGGGAGGCAACCCAAGATTGTAATTGTAATAGGTAGTTTACGTCTTATCATTTTTCTTTGTTTCTATAGTCGCTAGGTGTTGATGTGGGAAGAAAGGACTTGGACTAAAAATTGCAAAACTGGGTGTAGGAAGCCCTTCACGGGCAGTCCCACGGGATCTGGTCCCCTTCACGGGTAACTTCACGGTCCGTCACAATCACCTACCTAATATGGGAGCTACTGGAAATTGGTTCACGAAAGGGTTCACGATCCATCAGACTTTGTATGGACCATCTAGCCTCTCGTGAACCTCAAGTAAGTTATACCTTGTCAAGTCATATTCACGGACCCCTCTACGAACCGTGGTGCCCTTCACGGGTAAATTCACGGCCCATCGTCCGCTACCCTGCATTAATTAGTAACCCGACCCGCGCTTGAACCAAAGTTGAAATAATACGTTTATATGATTCCTAAGCGCCAAGGGTTAAGTTTTTTCCCTCATCTCTCATCTATAACGGTTCCTAAGGCATAAAATAAAAATTCTTAATCTCTAAAACTTCCCCATTTCATCAACGATTCTAAACCCTAGTGCTTTATTGTCAAGAAATCGAAGTGCCATTCATCTCTCTTCTTTTTGGGCGAGAATTTTGATCCTATTCAAAGTAAGTTTGCTATTAACTTGTTATAAGCTTGAACTTATCAATAAACAAGTTAGAGCTACTATGATTTTGTCGAATTTGAGCATTATTTTTTATGAATGATCATTGATGATACCTAATAGTGGCGGGTCAATTGAACTTGGTAGTTTTCATTTGTGGGTTAGTTGAAATTGGTAGTTTACATATGTGGGTTTGTTGAAATTGTGTGGAACTGGTTGTTGATGTATATGTATGAGGGATTTTTGAGTAATTAATGTTGCATGATGATATTAGTGTGTGTTTGAGTCTTGAGTCTCATGTGAAATTTTCCGATAAAATTGTGAAATTGAGGGATTGCAATCATTGGCATGTGAATATGATAGTATTAGGGATTTCGTGTTAATTTATGTAGTGCTTGGTAAAGTGTTCGTAAGTTAGGGAGTACATGTGATACGTTGTCTCGTAATGTTTTGATTGTGTGAAGAACATGGTTGAATTTGAGCATATGTTGATTGTGGGAGAAAAAGGTCACTAGAGAACTGCTAAGTTTAAGTCGCGATGGGCTTCACAGACCGAGGGGCCAACCACGGGTTGTGAAACCCCTCGTGGACCACACTTAGCAAAAGAGGGGTTACACTAAGGAGGATCACGATGTTCTTTATGGATCGTGGTTCACTCCACGGACCGTGAAGCCATTCGTGATCCATTCCAGTACATTGTCCCACACATTCAATACGCTAACTTGTGTTCACGAGGGTCTTCACAGAACGTGGTACCCACCACGGCCCATTTTGGCTCCCGCACAAAAAATAACTTTAATTTTCTGTTTCTATACTTTTATTTTCTATTTTTGCATTTCCATTTTGTGGCCCTTCCTAATGATAGATTGGGTGACGTCTTTCTTAAGGCAAGGAGTCACGTTGTAATTACACAGGGAAATTTGAGTACCCGATGGTGTATCATTTTACTTATTTGCATACTAATTAATTTTTGTATTTTTAAGGCGCTATGGCTCCTTGTAGAAAGTCCACAGCCCCCACATTCCTCACCCACATCTTCTCAATCGAAAAGTGCTAACGCTACAGAGTCTAGTAGTTCTGAGGTCCAAATAAACACTACTATCGAAGACCACTCACCTCAAACTACTAGATCCTATACAGCGAGAGCCATTCTCCATAACACTTTTTCCCAGTCTGAAAAGAAAGGTGGTAGTTTCGGAAGCGGTGAGGAATTGGGTAGCAAATCCGATAGAGGAGAAGGATCTGGTAGGGGTTCTGGGAGCGGCTCAAGTAGCAATGATGAGTCTGTTAGTGGCCCTAAGGAGGACATATTTGTACCCCCACCTCCAGTAAGAACATGAGCTGACACTGGAGCACCGAAAGAGGCAGATGCCGAAGAAGATGATGATGATGTTACATCAGATGATACGATGGTCCAATATGCTCATCTCCATAAATTCGATCCCATGGTGTGACAGCAACTCATTGGTAGTTTCTAATCTATGTGGACTGTGAACAGGTCTGAAGATTTCTTCAAGAATGGAATCAAAACCAAGTCGGGGAACTTTAAGGATAGAGCAGTCACACCTGAGACTAGGGTAGTAGAAACGGATATTTAAGCTTTACTAGATATTTACAAAATATTCCATATACACCAATTTAGGATGGATGAAAAATTCACCCGAGAAATTCTCCCGCCACCTTACATGTGAATTTTATGCTTCTTATGCAACAACATTAATGAACTTTATTGTAGATATGGAAACTACTAAGCGGGGCAAAAGACTTTTGCCAGTACATGAGGACCTCTCAACTTTATAGTGGTTCGAGGCAGATCGGTGGATATTTCTAAAGCCACTATCAATAGAAAGCTACATGGGCCGGTGTTTACAACACCAGTTTCAATTGGACTTTTTGAAGGTAAACAGCATACTGTGACGAGCGAGACTAAAATGGAAAACCTGACGTCAAGAGAAAAGATTATGCGGTGGATTGTGGTATTGATTGCTTCTGAAGGGAAAAATGCACCATAGGTGGCAGATGCATAGATGCTGATCGTTAAAGCGTCACTGTCATTCCCGACTAAGGTATGATGGGCCATTGTTCGTGCACAGCTGAGACCCACAGGAAATGATAACACTTTGTCACCAGCCCTTGCATCATTAGTGGCATGCCTCATGGCTGGTTACCCAGTCAATGTAGGTCGTATCATCACCATATAAATATGGGACAGAGCATTAAATGAGAGAGATGGGTTACTATTTCCCTATCTTATAGGGAAACCATGTCTACAAGCCAACATTCTTCTGAATAGGTTAGTAGACAGATGGATTGAGGAAAACTGGGTCACCGTGGTATCCAAAATTAAAGATGTTGCAAATCATCTATTCGGTGCAAAATCTGTAACGGTGGGAACATTAGCTGGTGTACCCCATGTATCCATCGACATTCCACATGTTGATCGAGGTCCAGAATAAGGTGAATCATCGCAACCATCTGTAGGGATACCACCATCATCAGCTCCAGCCTTACAGGCTACATGTACTTTTGTTGCTATCCCTACTGCTATATTTGAAAGGTTGGTTGCAGATCAGAGGCATACTCAAACCATAATGGATCATATTGTGGTCAAACTACCCCAGATAGTACAGCGGGATGTGTTAGCTGCAAAGAAGAGAATTAAAGATGAGATGCGGAGAGAATTGGCAGTACTCAAGGATAGGATGGACGGCCTAGAGTTCCATGTCCAAAATTAATTACAAGCTGTCGATTTAGTAAATGCGGAGGAGTTGAAGATAAAGTTAGTTGAAATGAAAGCTAAAATTGCTAAGCTAGCGGAGAAGCCAGTCATTATACCTCTTCTAGTGGTCCCGGAGTCCTTGCTGAGCTTATTCATTGAATGCCCTAACACTCAGACAATTAATGACTTCAGGGGTGAGGTGCCTAAACATAAATCAGGAAAGAGAAAGCATAAAATTGGAGTGACTGTTTAGGAGCTGCCAACTGACCTATCCAAAGAAGAAAGAAGACAACAAAAGAAAGCCCACAAGGCTTCAAAGAAAAAGGCAAAAGAAGAAGAAGCGCTTGCGTAACAACAGCGAGATGTGATATTAGTTGGTGCTTCTGGTAGCAGAGTACATGTCCCGGTTAGTGATAGCCAATCTGATCCAAAGCTAGATTCTGAAAGTGCACCCGTTGATAAAGGTGCCGACGTTGACCCGACTACCAGCGCCTAGTGCGCTATAGGTATGACCCTTCCTCACAGCCCTGTATTATTTTGCTTTATTGACTTTGAGGGCAAAGTCCTTTTGTTTAGGGAAAGGGTGGTGAGCAACCTGCCGTTTTAGCTGGTAGAATGAATGGAGGTTGACTCTGTGTTTATCTGATAAAATGTTTTTGTGTTGTGAAGTGTTTGTGGAGTTTTTGTAAAGTTTTTGTGTGTTGGGTTGTGCAGCAGCTAGTCTGTTTGAAATGATGACCTTGATCTGAAATTTGATTGTTAGGATCTTTAGATGACATCTTAGGTACTTACATGTTGACCATTGCTAGTCTGAAGAATAAATTGGTGAACCAAGAAACTAAAAATGTAGTCATGTGTCATGTGTGTGTAAGTGCTGCTTGAAGTCTAACGCTAGGAGAAGAAACTAGAACTTGCTCGAGTAGTCTTGCTAAAATTTGAGGATAACTGGATAGGAAAGGATTAGTAGGCCATTTTTGCTAAGCCATTGAAAAGCCAAAAATAAAACAACCAAATAAAAGCATATCACTTGAACCTAATTTGTGCCTGAAAACCAATTTTGCTCTTACCCATTAAATATCATATCCTTGGGTCTCCGAAGATAAAATGACACAACTCAAGCCAAAATCCTAAGTTGAGGGTGATTACAACCCGAGCAAAAAGGATAAGTGAAAAGGAAGGTTCACTCAGTTAGCTGAAAGCACAAGATGTGCAATAAAAAAAAGGCTAAAGTATTCATTACCCCCCTGAACTTGAAGCTTTTTATTCGATGTATACATAAACTATATTCCGTTTTAATTACCCCCCCCCCCAAACTTGTTTATTCCTCCATCACGTACACCAGTTTTGTCCACTTGCTCCTATTGTGACTACACGCGCGCGACAACTGGCAAAAATGGTGATGTGGATTTTCAGCTGGATAAATAATAGCCACCTAGATAAATTAATATGGAAAAAAGTAAATACCAAAAGGGTACAAAATCAGAAATTCCATTCTCTTTTTTACCATCTAAAATCGAAGAAAAGAAAGAAGGGCGAGATAAACAAATAAAGAGCTAACTTTCTTTATTATTATGTAAGATTAGAAGGTGCAAAATGAATCGGCGCAGGAGCTGCTACAATTGCTTCAGCGGGAGCTGCTGCCGGTATTGGAAATGTTTTCAGTTCCTTAATTCTGTTGCGAGAAATCATTCATTGTTTAAAAGTTATTTTTGAATAAGGGCTGATTTTGCAAAACTCCTTCTGGATTTGGGTTTTTCTATACGTAAAATTGGTTGATTAAATTGCAAATTTGTCTAAAAATCTTACCAAGTAAGTGTTAATCTTTGTTTCCTTTACTATTCATTTACATTTTGCCCTATTTTTTGTTTAAAATATGCCAATTATTAAAGAAAAATGGAGATTTTACATTTTTTTTTACCGTTGCAGCTTTATGATATGGCAAAAAATCACTTCCTTACACGCCTAGTAGAGTGTGTTGTCAATTTCTACGCCAGGTGGACAATAAAGGTGTACGCGCTGGAGGAATAAACAAGTTCGGGGGGGGGGTAATTAAAACGGAATATAGTTTAGGTGTACACCGAATAAAAAGCTTCAAGTTCAGGGGGCTAATGAATACTTTAGCCTAAAAAAAAATAATGGCTTCTGGGATGTACTGAAAGAAGAAAAAAAGGAAATCGCTCAGAAAGAGTTGTGTGCGAACGAAACTTTGGAGAACCAAGGTACTAGTCACTCACAAACCCAAATATCCATTCCCTAGTCTGAGCCTATGTTACAAACCAATAAAGTCCTAGAGTGATCATATTCTGGTTGTTTGAAAGATAGAGCGTAGAAAGCAATGGCAAGCTTATGGTCTTTTGTTGTTAGTGTTAGAAGTTCTTTGAGAGTGTGAGCATAGAACTTAGTCCCAATTATCATGAGTGAGGGACTTTTTTGGTGTGAGGATAGAGTGATCGGATTTGATAGTTAGATTGTGTTAGTTGATTATACCCAGGAATAAGCATGGTCGACTGTGAGTAATGAGATGTCATATAATGATCCTTGCATGTTAGAATGATTGTTTTGGAAACAAATTGTGTTTGAGATGGTTGCTGCATAGTTTCAAAAAGATTTTGAATGTTTGATTGCTAAATGTGTTGTTTTTCTCATCACTTGAGGACAAGTAATGGTTCTAAGTTGAGGGTGTTGATGTGCCACGAAATCTTGGCACATTTGATGCTTGAAAACTAAGGATTACTACTAGAATCGAGTGTATTTATGTGGATATGATGTGTTTGGTAGTGTTTGTATAGGTAAAACATGTGGACATGAAAGAGGAAAGAAAAGAAGAAAATGTAGTGAAAGTGAATTGAAACAAGACCACAGACGGTTTCACGGACCGTGGTCTTCACTACTGATCGTGAAGTTGGTCGTGAATACCTTTCCTGTGAGCAGACTTTGAGAAGATATGTGGTAATACCAAGTAAAGACCATGGACGACCTCACGGGTCATGGTCCTCACAACGATGCGTAAAAGTGCTCGTGAAGCTGATCCAGTGAATAGGTATCAAAAATATGAAGATTGAATTGGCCAAGTAAAGACCACGGGCACCTATACGGACCGTGGTCGTTGTCACGATCCATGGTTGTGATCGTGGAGTGGATCTAGGGTTTAGGTCGTGAAAAGATGAAGTCTAGTGTTGACTAAGTGAAGACCACGGAAGGCCTCACGGGTCGTGGTCCTCATCACTGTCTGTGGTGGTGATCATGAAGAAGATCCGGTATACGGGCATTGAAGACTCACATTTTGTTTGGGCCAAGTATAGATCACGGCAGACTTCACAGATCATGAAGCCTTTGACGGTCCGTCATATTGCCCGTGAAGTTGCCTGACTGTTCAATCCTACTTCAAGTAGGACTCTTTTTAGATACTTTATTTAAATTAATTAGGTCATTTTTAGTTTTTATCTTATTTTATCTGGAACGAGCTACTTAGTTTTGAATACTTTTGACTTTGGTTTTTATTGATTAACATTGAATCGATCTCGTAAGTTGGATTTTGATTTTTTGAATATCATTCGTTCAATGAATTTGCAAATTTTCGTAAGTAAATTTTCTTAATGTTTTCATTACTAATCTTTGTTCATTTAGTGGAAGTCATGAGTGGCTAAACACCACAACTGGGGTTGTGGGAACTATGATAGAAATCTAATTGTGAATTCGTAAAATGAGTAGAAGGTGAATTTTATTTGCAATATTTAACTCGGCTTTCAGTATTCATTTGTTCAAATGAGTGCACACATTAGAGTCAGCCTGTATCTATTGATTGTTCGAGAGAAAAGAGATAGTTGGGAAAAGGCGGAGTTCGAGAGAAATGAACTTTAACATCATTGTATGTGAGGGTGGAATTTGTTAACACTCCAAGACCGAGAGGAATTGAGTGAAAATTATCTAACTAGACTGAGAAATGTTGGATATAGTCAACTCACCTATAAATTGCAAAGCCTACAATGCCTGAAGCTCAGCTACGGATGAACAATGGATGTAATATCATGGGAAACACAACCCTAGTTTTATTTATTTATCGAAACAACCTTAGAATCAGTACTCTGTTAATTGTTAACTCGGATCTTGTTTAACAATCTTAGTTACTAGAACTTTACAACTAAACCCAATTTACATTCCGTAATTGTTTTCTTTAGGAAATAATAACAACATTTGGGTAAACGCGACAATGTAATCATTTCTGTAAAGAAGTTCTCTGTGGGATCGACCTCAACTCACGTTGAATTTTATAAATTGACTTCGACCGTTTATACTTCTTAATTGAAGTGTAAGTTTGGACGTATCACGTCCCCTACCATTGTCACCTCCACTTGTTGGAACTACACCCTTAGTTTGCTGTTGCATCTGATTACATGCATGTCTGAGAGGGCATTCCCTCTTAAAATGACCCAGATCACCATAATGGAAGCATCCTCGGTCATAAGAGGGACTGCTGGTGGAAGAATAAGAAGCTTCATGACCTCTAGAAGCTGAAAACCCCTGAAGGACCACTTGTAGAAGCTGGAAAGACTGACTGAATAGGATGAGCCGAATAAATCTGCTGATCAAGATCTCTATAGTAAGACCACTAAAGTTACCTATAGTCTTAGACTTCTTAGCTAATACCTTAGTTTGCTCAACCTACCCGACCCCTCCATTTTCTTTACATAATCAGTCACCTCATTAAAACTCTCCCCTACATATTTCATGTGAATAGATAGAACTTGTAACTTAGTCCTCAGGCCTTTAACAAACAGACGAATCCTCTCCTCCCCAGTGCCCAATAGTTGGGTAGCATAGCGAGATAATGCATGGAATTTAGCCTCGTAAGATGCAACAGACATGCTACCATGTTTAAGGACTAGAAACTCACCCTTCGTGCTATCCCTGAGAGCACGGGGTACATATTTCTCTAGAAACAGTCCATGAAACAGTGCCCAAGTCGTTGGAGGCCACCACTGCTTAGCATCACCTTGCAGCTGAAAAGTAACAAACTCTACTTCATGTTGTTGCACAATACCCAACTTATGCAATCTCCCATAGCAATTTAGAATTAAACTCAAACACATCCTCATTCTCTGTACCATGAAACTAGCTACTGGAATTCCCTGTACCATGTAACTAGCTAACCAACTATAACTAGGATTTATTCAATGATTAAAGCAATAAAATAAAGTTACTACAGTTCAAATGTATAATTCTAACAGGTCCAAGTCTATCTCCTCTGTTGATACTGGAAAATTTTATCTTATGGAAACTGATTTTTTTTCCTCTTTCTTAATTAAATCCACTAAATTTTGGAAAAATCAATCAAACAGAATAAAAGAGTTAAATATGAAGTATATAACATAGAAGTCGACCATAAAATTCAAATTATAACCTAAATAAATGAAGATTACATCATTTTCTTAATCTCAACAAATTAATTTCTTAACAAAAGTCGAAAATAAAAATCTTATAGCAATTGTCAATTTGTTACTTATATACAATTGCCAAATATACCACTTACAATTTTGGATTTCAACAAAATCACAAAGAGAATAAAACAAAAGAAAAACCAGTCCCACATGCAAACGGTTTGGTCCATATTCATGTCATATGGTACTATAGTCTAAATAAAGAAAAAAAACTTTACAAAATCCAAAATTTCTTTCAACTCTTAGTAGTTATTAAACATATATGCAAAAAGAAGCTCATTCCAAATATCAGGTACTCCAGGAAGACACCAATGTATACAATCAGCATAACTACTTGGATTTGCAATTTGTTCTTCAGTAAGAGAATCCCATTGTTTTCTATAGATAGAAGGGTGGCCTTCTTTTCTATACTCTGATAGTTGTGTTATGTTGAGTAAATGAACATTTAATCCTCTATGTTTGAGTTCATCCATAGTTGATTCAACTATTTTCATCATCTTTGGATCTGATCCATTTCCTTGGTATCCCTCTTCTTGTATTATTTCCTTTTCACTATAACAATTTTCCCCTTTTGCTTTGCCCCATTCTTCAGCCCTGTTGATTGATGTAAAGAAATTAAAGGACTTGTGTTGTTCATTCAACATTGGTGGGGCGAATGAATGACCCTTTGATCTATGAGTGAGGGTGTTTCAGTAAGTTTATAAGTTGGTCAAACCAGCTTATAATAAGATACTATACCTTTAAGCTTATACTTCTCATGTTTCAATTTGTTTGTCAAATTTTGACTTGAATCGAAGTTTAAGAAAGTAAAGAAGACGTTTAAACCTTGTGATCATAAACTTAAAATATATAGAATGTATAAAAATATTATTTTAATCTTATGGTCATAAAAATGTTATATGGAAAAGTAATATTGAAGAGTTGTCAAACATAAAAAGAGATATTCTTTTTGAACCAGACTAAAGGAGCGTAGGACATACAAACTGAAAGTGTGAGAATAGTACTTTTGAAATAACTTAAAGGTGGTGGTTCCTTTAAAGTAAGAGATAGTTTTCCATAAAGAGTTAAGAAAATGTTAGTAAGAATAGTTTAGTTAATTTTTTAAAACTAACTTAATTTTTAAATGAGGACCACAAGTCTCACTTAAACATTCTTAGACACAAATTTCTCAAATGGTTACTCAATTAAATAGTTAATATTTTCGAAAGTCATTTTTTTTTAATTGTTATAGAAAACTGAAATCAAGAAGAAAACAAACTTTCTGAGATAATAAATATTAGTTGAGTGACCGTATAACAATCAAGCCAATACAAAACCATACAATTTGTGGTTTCATACTTGACATTTGTAACTAATTATCTTTCACTCGATAGAAAAAGTAAAACTAATTGTGTTTCGAGATTACCTTACATGAACTGGTGACATGCTCATGAAGAACAATTGGGTTTTGGTGCGATTGACATGAATTTCCAACCAATCAGCCCAAGCCTTTAAAGCCATTTCGTAGCTCCGTAACATTTTTACTTCTTTGTAAATTCCATCTGACTTCTCAAATGAACCCCACCTAAGATGAATAATAGTAATACATAATTATAAAATGGCATCAAATTTTTATAACACATAACTTTGATGATATATAAAATTACATTTAGGGGTCATTTGGTAGCTGTCTACGAGAAATATTATACTTGTATAAGATCATGTGAAACTAATATCATATTTGATAGATGGTTATAAGGACTATGTATAAAATTTAGTATGGTATTTTGGTTTGCACTTTAAAAACTTTCATAACTAATAGTCTAATATGTATAAGTTTAATTAAGTTTGGGCTAAGGTCATTACGCTTTTGTCACCTCTTGGCAAAATAGGCTAATAAGCAAGCCCTCTCCTGTCGCCCCTCTCCTTACAGTCAAGTGGATGAACACCCTGAAGGAGCTTAGCTTCTTAAAGGTCTCTTAATAAAGAAAACTTTTTTTTTAAGAAAGCAAGCCTTTTAGCGAGAGAACCAATATATAATTTTATGCATAATAGAAGTTGAAATAACTGATACATGAATAACTAAACTTTGCATACAATAATACTCCACATAAATTTCCTCATAAGTACTACTCCTTCATATACATGCATAACTCTAGTCAGCTGCGTACCATTATTATCAATATATAATGGTTGGTATAAGTTTTGAATAATACTAGTATATATATTATACTCACAAGACTTTGATATGGGGGCGTCTCCACCAAAGGTAAGTATTGAAGACAATAAAATCAGCATTAGTCCAACGACTACCATGTTTTTCAATGGAATTGGCTCTAACAATTCTCTCAAGGAGACGATGGTGCACTGGGTCATCTGAGTTTGATTCCACCAACAATGGCTCCCAGTAGAATTCTATTGTTGCATTATAATCCTGCATTTCCATTACAAATGTAAAAGATTTTTACATTATGATCAATATATTTTACATTATTTTATTTAGCTAGTTTTATGTTTGCTTTATTTTTCTAATTGTGGATGGTCACCTTAAATAGGACTTGCAAATTGGGTGTCGGATTGAATATGAACGAGTTGAAAATAAGTTCAACAAAAATGGATAAAATATTTGACTTATCTCTTTTAATTTAAATATAGATTAAAAAAATGGAATAATGATCAACAAATAATATAAATATTCATATTATTCATAATTTCAATAATAGTCGAGCTAAAAAGCAAAATAATCTGAGATAAAATAATACTGTACTTATTATTCATCTGGATATACATTTTTCAAAAGTCAGATATCCAACTCATGTCATTTTAAAACCATTTTGTCAGCCTCGTCTTTTAGTTGTCTTTTCTATGTTCGAATAGTGTAAGAAATTATTTTTATCTCAGCGATTTTAATTTGTTTATCAAGTTATGATCCGACAAGAATTTAATAAAATAAAAGAAGAATTGAATCTTGCAATTTCAAAATAAAGATATGTACGTATAATGTACAAAAATATTTTTAATCTTGTGATTTTAAACATGTAATATGAAAAGTTAGAATTAAAATATTATCAAAACTTAAATTGATAACCACGCATAAAACAGTTGTTGATTAGATAATTGTACCTCAAATTAAGATAATATTCCAAGTTTACTTTGCAGCAAAGCTAAGCCAACTATGACATCTGACTATTAGAAACTATCGTTGTCTTCTCGAACTCAATGATTGGACTTCCATCCTAATTTAATCAGTAAGCTTTTTATATCCTAAACTTTGAAAAATTAAGGTTAAACATATATTGCTCTAACAGAATTGTTCAGAGCATAAATAGTTTAACATATGACACAAAAAATTTATAGGACAAACGAATTAAGTCTTAATCTTGTTTCTTTTTTGGGCTAAATTATTTATATAATTGGCTAATAAATTGCAGTATCATTCTTATAAATTTCTACTTTTATCCCTTGGTGTACTAGGATGTTGACTCCTGACAGCAAAAAGGATGCTATTGATCAACTACCAAAAATATATGAAATATAATTAATTCTTTTTGTTTCAATTTATGTGATGCATTTTTATTTTATTTTTAGTGTGTTTCAAAAAAATGTCACATTTTTAATAATTAAAGACAATCCAACTTTAAAAATTTTCTTTTACATTTAATAAAATATTAAATGATTTTTGATCACACAAATATCTAAGATTTGTTTTAGATCACAAATTTCAAATATTTTCCTTTTTTTTAATCTTGTGTCAAGTCAAAGTTGTAAATTTGGGCAGTTGTTTTGTAGTTAAGAATTAGAGAATAATGAAATGTAATTGTTTTGACTTACTTTGACTTGGAAAATGATCAATGAAGTATTGTATCGGTAATGCATTGATTTAAGGGAAGAATCGTGAACTGCTGTATCTATCAAGCAAACCATTGAAACCCATTGGCCTCTGTTAAGAGAATCTCCCACGAACACAAGTCTTTTATTCCTCAATTTCTCCAATAATGTTGTCGCGTTGAACCTTTTTTAACACCAAAAACATTCCACCCAAAGCTCAAATATACTATATCCAAAAATAACAAAGAAGAAGAATTAACCTATATAAATAGTTGCTCACCCAACCATTTAAACTAAAAATAGCCGACAAATGTATAATATATATATAATCAGTATATAATTCACGTATACTATTAAGAAAAGTAAACAATGAATCTGATTGACTATTTTGTGAAAAATTCCCAAAAAGAATACACATCATGGTCACTTGCATATATAGTTCAATGAGACAAAACTAAACATAAGAACAAAACTATAGCTAAACTCTTTTATAGAAGTCATAGTTACAATCTTAGTGCCACTCCCATGTGTTTTCCCTATTTATCAACTATTTTAATTACTTTTATACCCTAAAAATATGTATAAAAACTTGTACACTATCAATTCCTATACATTAACTATCATAACCATAAAGAGCGTGAATAGTAACATGGATAATAAGACATGTTACCTGTAATAATTTTGTTCCGACTTGTCAACCTATCATAACCCTCCTTTATTTATCTTACATACATGTTATACTATGTCAAACTTGCATAGGCAAATTATATAATACTAACATGTAAAAAAAAAGTCTTTTTTTATCATGCATAACATTATAATTGAAACATAAAGGGAAAAAAAAAACCTTGGAATATCACATTGATGAGGTTGCCACCTCCAATGTTGGTAATTCAAGTCTTTTCTTCCAAACTTTTGACAAGCTAATTGATCAGACATGAACTTACAATCTTGTTCTTTGTATAGTGGATACGACTCGTTATCAAAAATCCACTTCCCGGAAAACAAATTACACTTATTATTTGAAGAAGAATACGTTAATGACTCCTCATTTTCCTTTCCCATACTTGAATTACTATTACTATTACTATTATCTTCGAACAATAATTTGCCACTCTCACCAGTCAAGTAAACTACTCCGGCTACGAGGGAGACGATTAAAACAACAATAAGGGAATGAAAACTACATTTGATATCCCAAATGGGAGCACTTGATGTTGATGGAACAGAAACTAGTAATTGGTGACTTTTAGCCATATGAAGTTATACTAATTTTATGTTCTTCAATATTATTGTGATGGAGGAGTCTATATATGTATGTTTATTGGTGGTTTTTATATGATCTATAGTAAATTATTTATTTTTTTAGGATTAGTGCGTTTGGTGAGAAAGGACTTTCAAGGTTTGTTAAATGTTATAAACAATATGGGATATGGAGTAAGTGGAACTACATTCTTGGTAGTTCAGCTAAAGCAAGATGGTCAAGTTACTTCAAAGTCATGCTTTTGCCAAATTTACTATATTGCCCATCTAATTAATAGTTATTAGATTAAAAATTCACAATTTCAAGAAAATTAGGATATGGAATTCATAATAGTGGGCATAAAACAACAAAAATAATACACCATCTCTCTCCATTTATATAACGATGTTCACTTTTCGAGAGTCAAATAGTCTAGTTTTGATCGTAATTTCAAGCATGAAATCTTTAATTTTTTTGAAACAAAATTTATATATTCGGAAACTATGTAAAAAATAGTATAAGTCACAACGATTGTCAATTTAAAATATTTTAAAATATATGAAAAATTTACAATCAAAGATAGACTTGTTTGAATGTCGAAGAAATCTAAAAAGTGCCACATAAATTGAGACGAAGAGAATAATAATAATAAAAAAAGTAGTGTTTATAAAACAAAAAAAGGGTGATCAAGGTTCGGGGGCAGAGCTAGTGAGTTGACTATGGATTCGATCAAATTGAGTAACTTTTGTTCAAATTTTGAATTTTTAGAAGAAATTCATTAAATATGAACCATTATTAATTTAAAATCCAATAACTTGAAAGAAATAAATTTTTGAACCCACAAACTTTAAATTCCAACTCGGCTAATCAGGTTGTGTCCTCCTAATCAAACCAAGTGATTAGCTCAACAGTTACGGGTGTACAATTATATGCATTATGAGTAGCAAATCCTCAAGTTTATCCAAAAAGAAAGAATATCCTAAAGTTCAAAGCAGTAGAGATTTCTTTCTATTTTTAGATTACTGGAATATCATTTTATTTCCATATATAGAAAATTTATTGTTATTTGGTCCCTTATTTAGGAAGTTTCATCATAGCAACGAAAAGTAATCTTAAAACTTGAAATGTGGCATCGATAAATATGAAAAAGAAGAAGTTCTTTAATAGCGAATGCTTCGATGTAAAGATTGGTTCATCATTTTTTTAATCGAGTCAATATTCATTAGTTTTTTTTAAAAAAAAAATATTTGAAAATCGAACATAAGAATTTTAAATATAGCTTGAAGTTGTTTTTGAAATTTGGAAAAACTCAGAACCCTATTTTTACTTCTTTTTTACTTTCAGTACTATATTATTCTTTTTCAAATTTTACCCTAATAGTAATATTTTACTCCATTTTCCCTCGTGGCTTTCTTTCTAATTCTCATTCTCAACCGACTGATGAATTCAATTGAATTTAAATCATAATTCATTATGTTTTTTAAAAAAATTATAATTGCATATTTGAGTATGTTTTTGGTTACTCTTTAGCTACTGAAACTCGATGGCATCAGTTAAGTGATCGTGCTACTAAATATACTAAATGTACACAATTGTGTCAAAAAAAAATTGAATTAGATAATTCTACTTTGAAATCTAATGATATTTTACGTAGCAGTCCAAAAGATTGATTTACTTTTGGGCTAGCTAGCTCCTTTTATAAGTTGTTTTTACCGATAAAATAAAGATAATGTTGCATATCTTTTTTACATGTTAGACATAATTAAACTCTTATTTTTATTTCAAAGGTGATAGACGCCTAGTTGGGTGGGAGGTAGCGGAAGTAATACACTTACTCTTTTTGGTTTAAGATAAGGTAAAATATTATTTGTAATATTGTTCTAATTAAAATAATCATTGGAAGATGACATGAAAATTAGTGCCAAAATTAGAGGGCTGTTTTAGGTATAGAAAACCAAATTAGCATGGTCTACCATGATTCTATTATTGATTGTTAATGAATGAACGATTTGGATGGCATATTAGGTAAGGAGTAGTTAATATCTCTAAATCCAGATTAGTGATGATATGAAGGTTCCCTTTGACCATAATTAATTTTCTTTACTACTCCCTCTCCTCCGTTCTTAAATACTTGTGACATTTTTTATTTTTACGCCACTTAAACATATACTTAATTGTTTCTTTGTATTTAAAATAAAAAATATTATAAATCGTCTATTTTTAATAACAATGACAAGTATTTAGAAACGAAGCAGTATTACACTACCCCTATTCCATCACTATACCCTTCGATCTCTACAAAAAGGAATATACAAATATATGAGTAACTGTCTACCGTACATGGAAAGTACCTATTTATGTATATATAAAAATAACTAATGAAGCTCATAAATCATGTGTAAGGGGTCAATTATCTAACGTCTGCATTTTTTTCTTTAATTGTCCTTTCAATAAAATATACTCCCTCTGTCCCTAATTACTTGTCCACTTTTGAATTGACACACCTATTAAGAAAATAATAAGTGATATAGTGAGTTTATCATTTTACCCTTATTAATTATGAAGTGGATGAATTAAAAACCTAAGATTTTCAAGAAGTTCTACCTTTTTCAAAGTAATTAATTGAGGATATAATAGGAAAAAAAATTGTCATTTCTTGATCTGTCAAAATGGACAAGTAATTAGGGACAACTAAAAAAGAAAAAGTGGACAAGTAATTAGGAACAGAGGGAGTATATGTTTTTAAATTATAGTTTAACATTTTTAACAAACAAATGGGCAGTTATTGAAATAATTAATTAATTTACCTCTAGCGTCTAGAAAGGAGTTGCACCTAATTATTGTAATTAAATTCGAGATCAAGGCCTCTCTCTCCGTTTTCACTTAATACTTTTTTCCCATTCTTCAATTTAGGATTACTTAAGTTTAAAATTAAATGTAATATATACTATCTCCGTCCACTTTTAATTGTCATAGTTTCCCTTTTTAGAGTCAAACTATAAAAACTGACTAATATTTTAAGATGTATTTTTTCATTATATTGATATGCAAAAAATTGCAATTTATAATACCTTTCGTATAAATTTTGAATATCTAAATTTTTTTGTTTAAAATATCGAATTAATGTAATCTAATTTAACTTTGAAAAATAGTTAAATTGATTTTCGAAAAACGCAACATGACTAATAAAAATGGACAGAGGGAGTAGTATAAGAGGGATCATGTCTTTGATGAACCAGTTTTAACTTATCAGGGTATATACATGCATAGACACATGTTTAGGAGGCCAAAAGTTTTTTTTTTTTTTAAATCAATAAATAAGGTATTTGGCCAATTTTTAAAGAGAAAATAAGTATTTTTTTCGGAGTATCAAAGCTATTTGAAAAATATTTTTGAGAAAATTTTCTAAAGAATACTTTTTGAAAGCTTGATCAAGGATTAATTATTGTTCAAAAAATTTCAAAATAATTAATCAAATGCAAACTACTTCTCAACGAAAGTATTTTTTTTTAAAAAAAAAAACACTTATGAAACTATTTTTTAAAATAAGTTGTTTTTTGAAATTTATCCGGATATAGTTTGAGGTTAATATCACTTATATTACCATTTACCGCTATGATAATAAAAGCATTAAACTATTTTTGGTTAAACTATATTAATTGAACTATTACAATTTACAACTTACAACCCATTATCCATTTGAAAAATAATTTAATTTTATAGCTGTAAAGATAAAGTCATATTGTCACTTGAAATGAAATGAATCGTATTCACTATAATGATAAAAGTCACACAGCTTTAACATCATAATAGTAAGCTTATCTTGATGATGAATTTTGTCATTATAATAGGGTGACTTTACTAATATAGGAAGTAAAACTCAGATATTAGTGGTTTTATTGTTAATGAATTAAACTTAATACGTTCAATTAGATATGTCAGATCTCTTATATAACACGAGTTCTTTATTTTTAAATTAAAATATGTGGACATAAAACATTATATGCTTTATTGTTACGTAGCATATTATGCCTGACATTTATTTCCTTCTCTCAAGGTCCTTTATCGTATTTCAGCTATAAAATAAGTTGTTTTCTGAAATTTATCCGAATATAGTTTGAGGTTAATATCACCTATATTGCCATTTACCGCTATGATAATAAAATCATTAAACTATTTTTGGTTAAACTATAGTAATTGAACTATTACAATTTACAACTTACAACCCATTATCCATTTCAAAAGTAATTTAATTTTATAGCTGTAAAGATAAAGTCATATTGTCACTTGAAATGAAATGAATCGTATTCACTATAATGGTAAAAGTCACACAGCTTTAACATCATAATAGTAAACTTATCTTGATGATGAATTTTGTCATTATAGTAGGTAAGGTTTAGTGACTTTACTAATATAGGAAGTAAAACTCAGATATTAGTGGTTTTATTGTTAATGAATTAAACTTAATACGTTCAATTAGATATGTTAGATCTCTTATATAATACGAGTTCTTTACTTTTAAATTAAAATATGTGGACATAAAGCATTATATGCTTTATTGTTATGTAGCATATTATGCCTGACTTTTATTTCCTTCTCTCAAGGTCCTTTATCGTATTACATGGACTTGTTCCTAAAAAGTCTTTTTGATTGCCTCCATTTCTATTTCTTAAAGCTACAACAATATTTCACCAATTATCAAATTGATTCTGCTAGTTGGCTTTGTTGGTATTGAGGCATAACATTCAAACATTTAATTCATTACTTTATTTTTAGTGAATAAAGTTTAGTAACTATATTTGAGATTAACCTGTAACTTGAGAATACCTTGGGAGCTGTTTTTGTTCAATTCAATCAGAAACATAAACATCTAAGACAATACTTTATTTCTTTCAATTTGTCTTTTTGATTTTGATTTGACACTGAATTCAAAAAAATAAAGAGAACAATATTTGGATTGTGTGTGGTCCTAAACTAATATATATATATATAGAGGAATGTACCAAAAAGTCATTTAATCTCATAATTTTAAACATGCCATGTGAAAAATTAGAATTAAAAAGTTACTAGTTACCACAAAAGAAAAAAAAAAACATTCTTTTTAAAAGGACTAAGAAAAAAATAACACAAACAAATTAAAACGAAAGCGAAAACCAAAGGAATACAAATAGTCCATTTATGTGGCTCGATGAAAGGATATGCATTCCACATTATGTTTGGTTAGGGAAAAGAGGAACAAATAACCTGTTAAAAAAGAGTTAATAAACTATATATCAATCTACCAACGTGAGTTGTGGTGCAGTGATGGAACTGCTCCACCCTTAACTAGAGGTCTCAGGTTAGAGCTTGGATATAGAGAAAAATCATGTTGGGAGTGCAACCCTCAAATGGACCGAGTCAACAAGAACATATCGATCTTGCAGCACTAAGTATTGCCGCACTTTTATTCTTTGACAAGCAACAAACAAGTTGATATGTTTTCACGAATATTGACAATATCTTTTGTTTCAAAATGGCATAAATCTTCTACTATGTAGGTGTTGGGTCAAATCTCAAATGCAGTAGTTACTCTGTCACTTCAAAATAATATCTGCTCAAGAAAACATCTAATTTGTGGATGTTTCAAACATCCACAAATTAAAATTGCAGCGGTTTTAAAAATGCTACGATTCGCAATACCATGAGCATTATTACAGTGGTTTTTTCAACACCTCTACAACGATCGCCACAAAATGAAATTTGAATTTTTGGAGATTTTGAGAGATTATTGGTGACACAATTTATAACCCCTAAAATATGATATTATTAATGTAAAAATAAATAAATATATTGTTGGGATTTATAAACCCCACAGTATGATATTAGTTTTTTTCAAAAAATTATGTTGGGCTATATTATAACCCTCACAATATGATAATAATGATTAAAAAAATAATTAATTAGTGACGATTTCTTTCTGCCACTAATTTTTGCTATTGTAATTTCTTTTCCT
Source organism: Solanum commersonii (assembly GCA_029007595.1). Lineage (NCBI taxonomy): Eukaryota > Viridiplantae > Streptophyta > Magnoliopsida > Solanales > Solanaceae > Solanum > Solanum commersonii. The sequence continues at coordinate 10,212,560 of JAJTWQ010000003.1, read as the reverse complement.
ATTTCAAATGTGTTTGGTTCTATGTAGTTTTGATGATTGACAAAATGACATGAGATACACTAGAATAAAGATAAGTGTGCAAAAATTAAGGATCGGATAATAGTAACTTTTGATAAACTCAAGAAAACAAACATGTACTGAATTCAAAAACTTACCATCCTCAACTTTCTTCTTTAGCCTTTGTGGAAGAGAGAGAGGAGAGGAGAGATGCAAGCGGGAGAGCAAAGAAAGAGGAGAGAGGCGAGGGAGAGAGAAAATAGCGACAAAATCCTAACTATAACTATAAATTGTAATTCTTTCAAACTATAGTTGTGTATGGTAAATAATATCACATGTTTGCCTATTTACGTAATTTTTTCTTATTTTTAATATAAATAAGTCCAATTTTTCGCCCTTTTGTCTTACTAATTGTTGCCAGAAAAATATGGAACACTTAAATAAGGATTGACCATTTTTTCATGTCTTTTCTAGGTGAGAGTGCTTGAGTTAACCATCGTCCAAATAACCAACACAAAACTGAACTATGTAGAAACCTGATCGCGCCATGACCATCATATGGTTGTAGTTTAAGGAGTATTATACCGATGAAAAATTATCATCCCATCGTACAGGAATTAGTAAGAAGTATCTTCCTGTTTGCTATTAAACCCCGCATGTGAACCACCAAAATCACTGTGTTCGTCTGAGCATTAACTATACTAGTTATTTCTAAGACATCAAAAGATGCAGCAGACTGTTCTCCGTGGCTATTCTAGAAAATGTCAATCACAGCAGGTGTTCAAGGAAAATAAAGCAAACCCTTTGGATTTTTAGGTGGTACATGTTTAAAGTAGGTGAACCATTTTTGTTGCAGCCAGGCACAACCAAAAAGATGTTGTTCAATATTTCTTTGCGAGTGTCGATTCAATGCCATCATAGTCCTAATTCCTTTTTCAATTGGGCAAGGGCTGCTTCAATCTCATCAATATTTTCTTCAATACTGTTATCTCTATCTGTTCTCTTTTGTTTTTCATTACTAGTTCCAGATTGTGCATTGCCCTTCTGGGGTCTCTCGTTGTTGTTTTCGAATTCTACCTCTGCATCGGTTATATTAAGCTCCTTCTCTAAAAACTCAACAAAGTCTTCTCCAATTTCCTGTCAACAGTCAAATTGTAAACTCTAATTCTTTCTCTATCGCGTGCAAAGTAGAAGTACCACAATTTATTCCAACTCTAATATTTAAATGATATTCATCTAAGGAATCTTGCTCAAACCCAAGGGTAAATAAGCTAGAGACACCTTTTAGGGAAAAATAAAGGTTAATACCTAGAGGGTGGTAAGAGGCAAATGATCAAAAGGAGAAAAGATGAAATATAAATTTATCAGTTCTACAATTGTCAATTGTGTTTTTCTTTCTCATAAGTTGAATTTATCAAATTCATACCGCCAATTCTTCCCACAAACTCTTTGGTTTTCCCGTGGAAGCAACATTTGACTCCCAATTCCGAAATTCTTCTTGGAGATCCTTAAAGAAGTCCGCTGCAGAAAGAAATTAGACTTGAGCACATGACTCTCTCAACTGCAAGACAAGCTATATATGAAAAATGTCTTAGGACAGTTGACGATAATGGATACTGTATCTTTAACTACAATCTACCTATGGTTATTTGAGCATCCTTGAAAAAGCTACCTGCAGCATGAAGGGGTTAAACATAAGAATGTAAAGAAAAAAAAATGCCTTGCTGCATAGATTAACGTATATTTCTGTTTTATTTTCTTGCTTTTGGTTTTTGTTTTTAGTTTTGAGCATTCTTTTTGTTTAGTATAGACATACAGTTTCTTAGCATGAATATCGTAGGTGAAACCTCTTGAACACTTAAATTACTGGCCTCATACTTGGATGTTGTGTATGGAAGTAATGCTACATTCAAAGATATTGGTGCCATGTAACTATTTTGAGGTATCACAAACAATATTCAACATTGGGTTCAAACATCCAACTCTATTACATGATTCAGCTTCTGTGGTGGATTTGACATCCACAACCCCCCGTCACCCGTGCTGTTTGTCTATAGAAGTCTGGGGAGTGGGGGAAGCCTGAAGAGCTAAATGTCATGGTAAAAGTTAGACCTCAATCCTCATAAAGTAAGATATTCGTTCTACTTTTTGAGCTTGTGTATAAAATCAGCAAATGTATCCCCCAGAAGTCCAACCTAAATGCTTTCGTTCGTAAAGTTTACAATTCAATCAAGAAACTGGAGGCATATCAGATTACACACTCTAGTTCATTAATTGATGGATGATAGATGCTTTAACCATTCACGTTATAATTCTGATAAGAGTTATCTAGTACTTTTTGAGGACGGAATTGATAGAGATTTTGAACCATCTCCTGACTTCGAGATGGCCAGGTAAAACCACTTTTGCTTTAGTATGAGGCTTTGCGGACTATTTGTAGAAAACTATTTTTTTTATTTGTCTGGACATAAACAATCACGCATACTAACAAAATGTAAGAACAAGTCAGCAGCAAATATCAAATTAGCAAAGATGTTTTACCAAAGCTATAAAAATCTTCTTCATCTGCAGCACTTCTATTTTGTTCTGCTCCACTATAATATGAATAACTTGAGGTGTCACTTCTTGAATCATATCTCTTCCTGGTTTTGGAGTTCAATAGTGTGTTGTATGCATGCTTAATCCTCATAAACTTTTCTTGAGCATTGTGCTATACAGAAAGAAATCAAACAAATCTGGAGAAGCACTTAAATAAAAAAAGGTTTTGTTCACTAGAAAGGAAGAAAAGTTTTAGTTCCTATCCCCGTTTTAACTAGAGGCAATCTGTTTTTCTTTTTTCTTTCCTGTCGCCAACAAGGATTATGCAAACAAAGTGTAAAGAGAAAAGGTAATTTAACATATGATGCCTTGATTTCAAGTAAAATAAATTGTGTTGCACTATATATGAAATTTCCGTTGCTAGATTAACATATTCTGTTATTTCTTGGTCCTGAGTGGACAAGTGGGATACAAAGCAAGCATCGGACTTTACAACTGATGAATCACTATAGCTGTAAGCAACAATGACAAATGTCATCTATTGTACGACAATTTGGTGATTCCAAGGTTGAAGGCCATAGCTTTCGTCATTTTATGAACCGTCACGAGGTCAAGAGATGAGATAGCACTACCAACCCGAAGTACGCAGCAAAACTCAGCCTCGCCCCAAAAGGGATAAAAGTTAACTTGTAGAACAAAATAAAGCAGTGAATAAGTAACTATACCTCTTCAACCCTTAACTGCCAAAAACTGGAAAAAGGACATACACAAAGACAACCACTAGTATAGAAACCGAGAGAAATCCACATTCAAGACCCTGATCCCTAATCATCACCACCTTTCTTCTTTTCTTGTTTCAAACAGTAAACAGTGTTAAGTCACATACCAACACATCTTAACAACTTTAGACATTTTAGCCATCATCACTTCTGCAAATATTTGTGTGATATATATAACATAGAGGGACCGGAATTTGATCACATAGAAGCATTGCTTTAAGCCTATGCAAATTAAAGATTTTATCAATCAGAGAATAGTTCAGTGACACACAATCAACAAGCTGAGAAACCACAAAATTATGTACCAGTCTATGTACAAATTTCTCTCTTTTCACTCTTTGAGAATACACAAACATCACTTGCAAAGCAGTGTAGAGAGTTACTAAAGTTCGACTTTCAAGCACAATCCACGAATTCTGTTAATTGCGGATTTTAACTGAATCCAGATATGTATTTCTTTTTCATGAATATGCCTCAATTGCTGCACATTGTACCTATCTTTACTTCATTGCATTTATGTTCAACAGATACAGAATAGTAACAGCAGTTTACTCTGGTTAAATTTTCTTTGACAACAATCTGAAATGAGGAAAGTGTGGATTTTTACTTTTTAGCATCAGAAACGGACTGCCTCGAAGGTATTACTCCATATTAATTTTCAAACAAGATCAACCTGCAGGAGTACTTAAGACGACGAAAGGCACAACACAAACAGAAACAGAGAGAGCGCTTCCCTATGATAAGAATAACAAATCATGCCCCACAGAAATGACTAAAATTCAAAGGTTTTACCTCTTTGTTAACATCAGGATGATACTTGAGAGCAAGTTTGCGATAGGCCTTTTTGATTTCATCGGCGGTCGCTGATGAAGATACCCCTAAAACTTCATAAGGAGACTCTTTTCGACTTGCCTTAACCAATATATGTTTGTATTTTTTCCTCTTCTTCCTATAATAGCTACCTGCACTATTCGAGAAGGACATTCGTCTAGGTATCACGAAGCTTCCATACCCAATTCTACAAACAAATCTTGAAGTTAACTCTCTTAGGTTTTGAGGAAAATGAAAATTGTTAACTGGATTACGAGATAGAACAGATGCAAAATCCATATGTGTTATTGATTGCACGCTTCTGGTTATGTTATCTTTTACAAGAATATAAATGGACGGCTGAAAATTCATCCCTGTCATAATTCATGGATGTATTAAGTTAATTTACCAAAACACCCTATGCTCCAATTTTGGTATTTCTACAGCTCGCAGGCAGTTTTTGGGTAAATTTGAAGCTCTAAATGAGTAGTTTAACGTTTTGTTCCTTGTCTTCCACTGTGAATGGCAACCTACTAAAGCCGGTCCATCGGAGAAAATGCATATATTCTTATAATAAAGTGTCTGTTCTCAAACTAGTTGCTGCACGCCAACTGCTTGATGAAATTGCTAAAAGAACAAGGGGTTCAGTTGCAGATTTGTATGTTACTGAATGTGTAGATAGAGCTGATATGGTTATGGAAAGCAATGGGAATTCCGATGTAACTGATGAGTTGTTAGGAGAGTCTATGTTTGATTGTGCTAGCAATTACATGGATGAGGAATATGTAATTGATCAGTTGAGGTATTGTAGTAGTGAAGGAAGTTTTGAGCTTGGAAAATTATATCATGCTTTAATGATTAAGACAGGTATTTGGTTCGATAAGTTTGTAGCTACAGCCCTTCTTAATATGTATGCCAAGTGTGGTGAAATGGCAAGTGCTGAGATGATATTTGGTACGTTGTCTTACATTGATGTTGCTTCATGTAATAGCATGATTTGTGGGTATGTAAGCAATGGAATGGAATCTGAAGCCTTTGCTTACTTTGTCAAGATGGGTGATATTCTAGATATCGTGTCAAACCATTATACGTACTCGATATTATTATCTGCTTGTGGGTCTGTTCAAGTAGGAAAACAGTTGCATGCTCAAATTGTAAAACTGGACTTTATGTCCCTTACAGTGGTGGGGAATTCAGCTTTGACGATGTACATCAACTTCGGAATGATTGAGGAGGCTGTGAATTTGTTCGAAGGACTTGCTAATAAGAACCATATATCTTGGACTGCATATATATCTGGACTTTACCGTCAAAAGGCTTTCTATAAGGCATTGACACAATTCTGTTTGATGAGAAAGAACAATACTGAACCTAATGAATACACCTACTCTGTGGCCCTTTCATGTGCAGCTTCTGCAGAATATCATGATTATGGTTGCGCACTTCATGCTCAGGTAATTAAAAATGGAATGATCCCAAAGGTATTTGTCGGGACTGCCATAATAGAGATGTACTCAAAATGTGCAGAACTGGGTAATGCTAGAAAGCAGCTCAAGGAGATGGGACGTGTAGCATCTTGTGCATCATGGAATGCAGTGATAACCGGCCTTGTTCACAATGGTGAGGTTGGTTCCGGATTGGAGATGTTCCGTAAGATGCTAAATAATGATATTGCTTGTGATGAATATACATGTTCAATTACTCTGAAGGCGTGCTCGTTACTGCCATCCCTTGAAGTCTGCAGGCAGGTGCATTCTTGGGTAGTTAAGGGAATGTTTGGGGCGAACTTGCATGTGGCGAGTTCATTAATAGAAACATATGCACAATGTGGTAATTTAGAGGATGCTGAGAAGGTTTTCTATCTAACATCTGAACCAGATGGTGTGAAATTTAATGCAATGATTAAAGCTTATTCACAGTATGGTAATCCAATGAACGCTATATTCTTGTTTGAAAAGATGGTGGAGAATGGAATATTACCAACGAGTTTCACTTTCCTTGCTGTCATTTCTGCTTGTAGCCATTGTGGTTTAGTTCAACAAGGGAAAGAGTTGTTTGAGTCTATGACTAGAGATTACGGAATATCACCTGAAGAGAATCACTATAGCTGCATGGTTGACCTGCTGAGTAGATCAGGGCAGTTAGAGAATGCTCTCGAATTCATAAACAAGCTTCCAATTGAACCTAAGGCTCCAATCTGGAGACCATTTCTAGCAGGTTGCAGATTTCACGGTTCCCTTGAAATGGCAGAGATGGCAGCCAGTAAAATATTAGAGCATGACCCTGGTGATGCATCAGTTTATGTCACCCTCTCGAACATGTATGTTGAAGCAGGCAAGGTAAGGGATGCACTCAAACAAAGAGAGCTGATGAAGTCTAAGTCGGTCCAGAAGGAACCCGGTTGTAGCTGGTTGGAGGTGAATGCAAAGATTCATAGATTCTTTTCTGGTGATACAAGACATATAGATACGCCAAAACTATATTCGAGATTGGATAATCTGATGCAAAAGATTCAGAACAAAACAAGTCGAGAACTAGGTAAGGTTTCGAAAGAGAAATGCTTATTTCACAGTGAACGGTTAGCAGTTTGCTTTGGACTATTGAACTTACCTAAGGGAACCACTATACGCGTATTCAAGAACATTAGGATCTGTTTGGACTGCCATATCACAATGAAGCATATCTCGAAGATTACAAATCGAGAAATCATAATAAGAGATAACTACAGATTTCATCATTTTAAGCAGGGCTGCTGTTCTTGTGGGGATTTCTGGTGACGCTGAAGACATGTAACTAGCTTGGTGATTACTTCTTTTCCTCTCTGTACATTGAGATTGACATGCTACTTAGGTGCTACTCAAACACAAGGGAATCATCATCTGTGTAACCATTCTGAACATTGAAAAAGTTTGGGTTGACAAGGCGTAATGCCGCATGACCGTTTGTTTTTTAAAAGATGAGGCAGCAAAAAGATTGATAGTATTGATTGAAAAATAACTCTCAATATTTTTCTGAAGCATAGCAAAGTTTTAAATAACCTAGTTACAACCAAAAAAATCTGCATAATTCGAAACTCAAAAATATCTCAACAAACTAAAACAATCTAATAAAAGTTTAAAAGTCAAATCATCCTAAACCTAGGAAACTTAATTATTAGTTTTAAAAGAAAATTATTGCAGTTACTTAAAGCAATTTTCAACAGTACTCTTCATTTGTTTTAGTTGTTGCAATTTAAAAAAGTTGCTCCTCCTCAATTTCTAGAAAATAACCGATTTAATCGAACCATTGACACTCTAATATACAATGATAAATAAAAAAAAATAACGTTTGAAATTATTTGGTGACATATTTCGTATCTTTTAAATGTATTGTAATATGTAAATGAGAGGGAATTGCTCGGATGATAAGCACCCTCACTATCAACACGAAGTTGTGAGCAGGGGCGGATCTATGTGTGTCGGTGGAGTGCCACGACACTTAGTGTCCTCGGTTAAAACTCTGTGTATACATATGTAATACATATGTAGATGTATAACAAATTGACCAATTATTAAGCTTGCCACCTATTAACAAAAAATGTTGATGTTGCGACTGACAAAAGACTGAACTGCCAGACGAGTGTCGAGGATTCGAAACCCTTATTCAACCCTTTTTTTTTTTTTTGGCTTTTACCTTTTTCCCCATTAATGTGCGTCACTGGCAAGGCTTCGGGGATTTTCCCCCTTGAGTTCTTCCTTATTTCTATTATATTATTTAATAATCTACTTTACTATTTTTTGCTTTAATTAATTCTTACATTTTTAAAAAAAACTCTCTTTCGCTAAGTATTAATCTCATGATATGAATTTTGCGTGTGTATCATATATTAATTAATGAGTACCAAATTTTGAATGTCATTTAAAATATTAATAAAAATATATTTAAATAGTATTTTAATAAATAAATAAATAATAAAGTTATAAAAATGATGTATATTATTATGTTAGAATTTTTTGAATTTAAAGGTGCTTTTGATATTTTACGTCGTGCTAAGTGAAACAATTGGGTTGAAGCTATAATTTTTAAATATTTTTTCTCAACTATATATCTGCAATAACACATTGAGGCAATGAAATATGAATATAATAAAGTAATGGTATTAGATGATTTACAAAAGTTCGAATAATTTTGTCAAAGTTTTAGAGAATACTATCTCTTATTACTACAAAAAAAATAAATTAAATTGTTTAGGTATCTTTAATATTAGAATATCTAAAAGAACAAATTACTAAATGTGTATATTTGATCAAGTTGTTTATAAATATCGATAAATAGGAGAAACCGACCCATTTATCCTATTTAAACATGTGACACCCATAACCTCCAAATTCAGGATCCGTCTCTGATTGGAATTGAGTCATCAAAGGAGCAAAAGGGGTCGACGCTCATTGAGAGGGTTCAGAAAAGGAAAATTACTTATATACACAACTTAAGTTTCTTTCTTCTCCATTTTTCCCTACCTTTTTTAAATATTTCAAAAATCCCCTTTTTATTCCAATTCTTAAAACTTCCGGATACATAAGTGAAACCCACGTTTACCCACTTCCTTTTCAAGTCCTTTTTTTCTCCCTAACAGAGTTATCAAGTTGATTTCAAAACGATTCTCTCTCCAGTCAACCAATTTCAAACATCTGAATAGGCAGGGGTTGTCTTCTCCATTGCTGTTTTATTCGAGTTCTTGTTTTTGTTCAAAGTTCTGTTTCTGATACATATGGATAAGGGTGCTTCGTTTAATATTGGGGTTACTCAACCAATTTCTTCTAATACTAATCGAATATATGATTCTGACGATGACAAATGGGTTGAAAACAGATCCAATTTTGCCCGACCCACTATAAATGAAGAAGAATCAAAATATTTCCAAATCGAACAAGGAAGCACAATCATCCTCAAAATCAAATGTTGTAAAAAAAACACCCAAAAAGGAAGGAAAACAGCACCTCCAATCTCCAGGCCTTCACTGTCCAAAGTATGTGTTTTCGCACTTTTTTTTCAAATTGTCGTGTTTGATATGGTATTTGGTATGTTGGATCTGAACAAACTGATACATTAATTTGCATGTGCTATGGTATATAGGTTATTCGGAGCAAAAATGAAACATTGTTTTTCTAATACCCCATAAATTTTTTGAACTAAGACTCGAACCATCCTTCATGGTAACTAGGATTTTACCAAGGAATTCAAAATTTCTTAAGTATTAAGATCACTAGATATAGCACCTTGAGTTCCAAAAAGAATTAAAGAGAATTCATACAAGTCATTCCTAGGTTCTTCTAAGTTTTTAGTCAACTTAAAATGACCATAACCTTTAGTACATGATGAGTTAGGTGGCCTATAAGATATCCAATGAAAGTTCTTCAAATTATCTTTCCAACGCCATCGAGTTTTCTAAATCTCGAGCTCGTATGAGGGAGATATGACAGTTTGAAGTCGGGCTGTCCAATTAAGGAAAGTTACCCAAAAATATGAGGAGTGTTTTAGTCTTTTCCTTACTCAATCGGATTTAAGTGTTTTTAGTAATGTTTTAAAAGTCTAAACTGATTAGAAATAGTTTCATTCATCCCCAAAAGCGTTTAGGGTTTCAGAGAGAAGATTCAAGAGGAGAAAAAGTTCAAAGTTTCAAGCGTTCGTTCAAGAATTCAAGATTTTGACAAGAACCTAGTTCTTTGAGGTATGTAAGCTTCCATAGTGTTGGGTTCGTTCACTCACACGCCAATCATGAGTTTATTTTTCGAATCTATCCATAAATATTGAGCAATTTAATTTTTTCGTGAGTTCTTGAAGTTTCCTTATCAATTAAGTTTTGATGGAAGATTCTACTTGGGTCAACTTCAAATAACTCTCTCTCTTATAATATAAAGAGTTATGTGGGTCATAGCCTATTAAATTAAAGGTATTTGAATCTACTTTCCAACGCCACCAATTTCACGTCAATCCAATTTCTAAGTAAAAGTTATGACTATTTTAGTAACCTATACAGTACTGTTACGAATTAGCCGACGGAAAAACATTAAAAAGTGTTGTTTTTTTTTTACCTCCAAGAAAATCCTAAACGAATTTCTTGACTAATAAATGGCTCAAAACAATCAGATTTTCATCTTTTAGTCCATCATTCCCTTCTCTCTCAAACCCTAGGGAAAAATCAAAGTAGAAGACTTCATTCAAGATTCTTTCAATCTTTTTCAAGATTCTTCTTCAAGGTAAGTTTTTCTCCAAGAATTCCATTCTTTCTAAGTCAAGTTCCTCCATACAATTATGAATCACTTATGAAAATAATAAATCTTGGCCATAGAGATTTCAAGAAACTAATTTAAGAATCCCAAGAAAGGTTTTCTTGATTGTTTACCTTCAATCTATAGTTTCAAAGCTTCTAATCAAGTTCTTCTTCAAGGTTCTTCAAGAACCTTGTATTTTCAAGTATGTAAGGCTATCATAGTGTTGGACTAGTTCGTCCTCATGCCCTACATCTACTTTCAATCAGTAAAAGAGAAATCTAGGATTCTACCCCTAGATTTGAGTATTCTTGAGCTAAGTTGATTTTGAGTTCTTGAATTCCCGATTCCTTTAAAATGCTATTCCTAAGTATTGAGTTTCTATATTTTTATTGAGATCCTTGAGTTGACTTGTTCATGTCTATAATTCAGTATGAATATAAATTTTGAGAAGTTTTTCAAAGCCAACCTTGAATTTTAAATTGAGTTTTGAGGAAGTAAGTATGAAAATGAGAAGAGTCGTATACATGAGTTTCATATTGTTATTTAGACCCTTGAGTCAAGTCGTTCATGCCCATAAATTACGCATGAACTCCATCAGTTGAGTATCTTTGAGAGGAGTAGTATCTTCAAGTTCTAAGTCTTGAGTATTGAGTTCTTAATCATTTTGGGATTATATTCCTAATTATGAGGCTACTACACGTTACCCATGAAGGTCCTTGAGTTGAGTAGTTCATGCCCATAATTCCGCTTGAACCCTATGAGTTGGGCAGTCTAGAGATGAGTAGTATCATTGAGTCTTGAGTTCTGAGTACTGAGGTACTCTATTGTTATTAAGATCCCTGAGTTAAGTCGTTCATGTTCATAATTCCACATGAACCCTATGATTTGAGTTATAATTTTTTTTAAAAAAAATATTTTAAAGCCAACACTTAAGTTCTTAAACTGAGGTTTGAGAAAGTAAAGATGAGTTTTGAGAAAAGAGTTTTCTAAAACATGATTAGTATGACAATCGAGTATGCCATCAATGTATGAGCAGTATGGTATCTAGATATACCATCAATGTTTATGCAGTATGACTTCCTGAGTCATCAATGATCATATTATAATATGGTTTTGAAATATTTTTGAGAAAGAGCAGAGTTGAGTTCATTTTCTTTAAAATGATCTATAGGAACTAGGTATTCCCAATAGTAAATGTTTTCACATTGAAGATGAGAGGAAACTGAGATTTCCAAAAGTGTTTTGAGCAGTTTGAGTATCATCTCTTTTAAGAGAAAGATTTATGAGTAATAATCTCAAACCACAGAAAAAGTTATGTTTTTAAACATATGAACTAATATATTGTGGGAGTAGTATTGAGCACTGATATGAGGAGAGTTCAGATAACTCACAGCCCTCATAAACCATGTAGCCAACGTGGGTAGAAAGGGCCATATTTTTTAGATGATTCCTTAATGCTTTTTAGCATAGACTAGTGGATCCACTTAGTGAGTAGGTATTATACCCTGTCAAAGTATAGGATAGCTCTGGCAGCGTGGCAAGACGTTGTATAATCACATAACTCATAGTGATGGTTGTCGGTTAGAGAAACTCCCACAGAGATATTTGTATTTTTATATACATAGAGTTTACTTGTATTTTCATATATAAATAGAGTTTATATTGTATCCTTGCATACAAACTGAGTATATTATATTCTTAAATACATTGAGTTGCTTTCTATTGTTTTAAAAGCTTTCCATATATTGCATCTCTTATTGTTGCTTTATATTGAGTTGAGTATCCATAGTTTGAGTACCAAGAGTCGAGTGTCTTATTATTGAGTTGAGCCTTATTTCACTGAGTTGAATATCTTATTATTAAGTTGAGTCTTATTTCACTGAGTTGAATATTTTATCTTTGAGTTTAGTATCTTATTCCTGAGTTGAGTTAGTTGAGAAGAGGTAACTATGTTTCTTTTTATCAAGTCAAAGTTTATGTTATGCTTTAGAATTGCCCTTACATACTTGTACATTCCACGTACTGAGCCATTTATCCTGCATCATTTCATGATGCAGATACAGGTATTTAGGGTCATCAACATGCGCTTCGTTGATACCACATGCAGTTCGAGTTAGCTATGGTGAGACTCTTTACTTCATGATGGTTCCACTTGTACTTTCAATTATATCAGTTGTTAGGATGTCGTGGGTCTTGTCCCGGCTTCCATCTTTGTCAGTTACAGGCTTCATAGATAGAAAGTAGAGTTTGAGAAGCTTGTTTCATTTATTTTATTAATGTTTTAAAGACTTGAGTTGCCTATTGTTGGTGTTGACACCCAATTTTGACCGACCTTTAACCCTTTTTGGAAATACTATTCGATTAAATACGTATTTTAAAACATATGTCGAGTTTAAAATTTAATCAATCTTTGTCTAAAAATTGTCTATTTTAGTATGCTTGATTACTGTAAATATCATTGAATTATTCTATTATTATACTTATCGATAGTAAACCTCAAAATATTTAATTTAGTTAAATGTTTTTAAAACTTAGATGTGTATAATTTATATGAAAATATTATGATATATGTAGTATTTTATTAATTGAATAGCATCTCCTTAAATTTCCGTTAAATCATTTAAATTATAGCCCCCTTTATTCAATTTATTTAGATTATAGCCTTTATTCATATTCAATTCATTTTAATTCTAACCATTCCTATTCAAATTGCTATTTCTATTTTAGCCACCCTTTGAACCCAAATTTGAAAAAAATCTTTTAATCTAAGCCATTGATCTCTCGTAGTCAATCCTAACCACTCATCTCTTTTAAAATCAATGGCCCAGATCTCATAAATTTGTCTTTCCTATTTTAAACCACCCAAAAAGACCCCTAAACCTAAACCTAAAATTCATTCACTCTCATCTTCCTCCCTTCTCCTAAGCCGCCGCCTCCCCCTCCCTGTTTCTCTCCGATGAGAACGACGGAGAAGCTAGCTCCACCGGCGAGCAGCCAGCAACCCCTCTCTCCCTTCTCTCCTCCCTTTTCCTTCGCCTTCTCCTCTATGTCCCTCTCTTCTCCTCTCACTCGACGAAACCAGTAGCTCCGGCCAGTTGCTCCTCGTCCTCCTCCTCCCTTCCTCTTCTTTTCGTTTTTCCTCTCTTCGCAGGACCACCAACAGCGAGCAGCACTCCAGCCAGGCGAGATTGATGGAGCAACAGCAGCAAGGTCTATCGACGAGAAAGCAGGCAGCAGCCAGCGCTGCTCCGTCTCCTCTGTTCTCCCTTCTCTTCCCTTCGTTTTTTTCCAGGTGAGCAGCCGATGAGGAGAGCGACAATATCTCCGGTGAAACGAGCAACAGCCAGCAAAGTTGACCAGCGCTGCCCCTTCCTTCTCTGGCGAAGATCAAAGGCTGTGGAAGACAGATCTTCACAGATCTGTCCAGGTTCGTTCTTTTTTTTTTAAAATTCGATTGTATGATGTTGCTATTTAATTATGAATATATGATTTGGCATGCTTGTGTTATTGAAAATATGATTAATGGTTGTGAAATTTCGTCCCATGCATGTAAAGCTTTGATTTGTCGAATTTGTGTCATTAGTGTGTTGACATTTTCTTTACAGTTAATTGTTAACTTGTTGCATATTTGTTGTAAACTGATGGTACTGTTAACCTTCATTCTAATTAACGCCTTAATGCTTGACTTGTTAATATTATTAATAATCATCTAATTTTCTGGTTTGATCGACTCCTTAATTGTAGATTAAGTCATTTACTCATTTAGTGGTCCTCTATACTGAACTAATTATTTTCTTGCCAATGTGCTCATTCATCTAATTACGGTAAGTTATCAAATTATTTAGGAATACTGATTTGAATTAGCCTAGGATTTTTATTTCTTTCCGTAAATAATTATCGCCCATTGGTTTTATATATTAGTATTTGGTGACTGCTTAATTAACCTCTCTACCTTATTCTTACTTGTTTATTTTGGTAAAAAAAAAAAATAATAAAAATGAATCTAATCCAATTGTGTGTATTTCCAATTCTTGAATAATTTGATTGGAGGTTGCTTAAATTTGGGAATCTGTTGATTGTATGCAGTAGTAATACTTAATTCAAGCACGAAAACATGTTTGACTTGGGCTGTAAATATTTCTTTCCTTCTATCACAATTTTCTCTGGCCAGACTGTATGGATTGTGTAATTTAAATATTTCTTCTTACCTTAATTAAGCTTAGCCGAATATTACTTACTTTATACTTGGTAAATAATTTTTTAAAATTGATTTTGGTTCCCTTGTGATTAAGGAAAACAATATTTGATCCCTAAATTAATTCTTTTCCTTTAATTTGGCGCCTTTCATCTAGTATATAAGAAGAGGCTCCTAATTCCTTATAACTCACGGATACACTCTCAGATCCGGGATATCCTAACTTGCTCACATATTACTCTCACATACGGTCTATACACACCCTCACATCTTGATATCACTCAATATTTGAATACTAAAAAATATATTTTGCTCTCTACTCTAAAAAATAGAATTTAGTTTTCCGGTAAACATAAAAGCTTCTCTATACTTGTTGTTTTGCTGTGTTCGGGTTGAAAGTTGATTTAAGTGGTCTTCATTGCTGATATTTCTTGTCTGCCTAACTGGTTAGTAGTCTTATTTAACGTTTATATTATTTTGCATCCATACCTCTATGTAAGTTTGTAATGGTAAAGAAAGCATCCGGGTTAGTTTCCTTCCTTGTCAATGTGTGATCTTATGTGTTCTATGACTTTGGTTGAAATTCATGTGTTTGTTATATATTATTTGTTATGTTTTATTATGCTATGATCTTGTGTTTGGGTATTATTCTGTTTAACAGGTTTCTAACTTGAAGTTCAAGTTGAAAAGTCGTCAGGAGAAGATCATTTAATCTTATGTATTTTGAATCTATATTTATTATGTATTTCTGTTTGTAATATTTGTAAACTCTAACTCTCGATATATGAAATATATTTGGGGGATCGTCTAAGGGGGGAGGGGGATTTATATGCTACTTGTTTTATTTTTTTTAGTAATTTATTTGTGTTAGAAAGCATGTCTATAGGATTGTGATTATTTGATAGTTTGTATCTTATAACGCCGCTTTAGATCTAACTAAAAATAAATAAATAAATAAAAAATAAATCATTACCGCTTTTAATCATTTGTTTAATATTATCTAATCATAGTAAAGTTGTATGTGAATAATTTTAAAGTGTAGTGTTATATAAATACCATGCCTATAGGATTTAATAATTTATTTAAATGAAATAGATGTCATGTCTATAGTTTTTTGATAATATTTTCAGCATTTTCACACTTAGAAATCATGCCTATAAGACTAAAGTAAAAACTTAAAATAATTTTCAGCATTGTAAGTTAATCAAATAATTTTAATGATTGTAGAGTTCATGCCTATAGGTTTTCTCAAATGTCTTAAATTTTCAGCATGTTTGCACCTAGAGAATCGAAATGTTGCAATGTGTTCGCATTTTAAAATCACGCTATTGAAGATTAGTTTTATTTTATGTACTAATTGGGGTTTAGAAATCATGCCTATAAGAACTTTAATACTTTAATTTTCACACTTAGAAATCATGCCTCTAGGTCTCTCAATATTATTGTATTTTTATATATAGAGTATTTTAGTTTGATAATAATTTCAACGTGTTCACTTAGATGTCATGACACAAATAAAACTTGTTAAAATGACGCCTTAAGCATGTTAAATAATTAAAATAAAGATGCCGCATATTCTTTTCTAAGTGCTAATTATTTTCTGCATTTTGTATTTAGGTGTTGCCTTTTTTTTAAAATAATTTCCTGTAGTAATAATGCCATATGCTACTGCTCTAAAACATAATAATATATTATCTGCATCTATTTATTTATTTATTATCAGCTATTCTACAACTACTAAATTGGTATACATAAAATAGGTTTCAACATTAATTTGCGTTTGCTTTTAAATATTTTGCCCATTTTATATTGTTATAAAGTGCCCTGTTTTAAAATAATTAAGTAGTCTAATGCGTTTTTTTTCAAACTTGCAATATTTTGTCAATTTAAAATTAATCTATTATTATATTGAGTGCTATTTGTTTATATATATTCACACACCTTAGCATGAGACCTTTAACTTTATTTGTGTGTTTGCCAGCATGTTTAATTAAAATCTAGAGGCCAATATGAGATCTTATGTGCTAAGTGAATGTCCTATTTGTTTGACTTGGCGTCTAGGGGGCCTAATTAGAGTTTTATCTTGTCTAAACCCATCCTAATAGTAGTCCAATGCCTCTTGGACATTAAGCAGGGGACGCTAGGCATCTCTTAGAGACGAAAAGCATGTGGTGGTGGGGTAGGGGTAGTTTAGGCCCTATGGAGATGATGACATCGACTCGGTCTCAAAGATAAACTTTGGTTTTGTCTGTCCCTACGAGAAGCTGACCGAAATAAAGAAAAGTCGAGTGCTGATCCTAAAGTCCTTCAGAGTCCCCCTTTCCTTTTGACCCTTTATCTGTTTATAATTATATGTATTTGGGGTAGTTTAATTAAATAAAAAGGATATTTGCTCATATACTTGTCTACTTTCTATCTTCTCGCTTCTTCTAAAATTTTATTTATGCGAGTTATTTAGTATTATGTTATCACATAGTTTTTGCATGTTTAATTAAATAGATAAATAAATAAAATAATATTAATTGCTTAATGTTAGTCATCACTTAGTAACCATGCTAATAAATAACCAAAATAATGAAGTGACCTTAAATGCTACTTGTAACCCCCACATATTGCATGAGACACGGCCGGGACCCACATTTGTGGACCTCGAGGGATGCCTAACACCTTCCCCTCGAGGTAATTTGAACCCTTACCCTGATCTATGGTTCGTTGACCTTAGTTAGACTTAGTTAGGTTAGATAGGTGCCCTAACGCGCCTTAATTCGTTAGGTGGCGACTCTTCAATTCACCCAAAAGCCCAAAAGAGTTGTTAGGTCGTGCAGAAACCCGTTTTGAGATAAACGGGGCGCGACAGTTGGCTTGTTGAATATTTCATTTATATTCAGAGTAAATTATTTGAGTTAAAGCTTTGTATTTGAGTTTCATGAATTTTATTCAGTTTTTAAGCTTTTGTATGCTTGAGTTAGTCTTCCGCTTGTAGTCAACCATGATGAGGATTCGCTTGGGGACCAACAATAGTTCTCGAGTGCCGGACACATCCAGGGTGTAGACTCGGATCGTGACAGTTTTACATTACAGTGTTCTCATATTCATTTGGATACTAATCGATTTGTAAAGGGTTGGTACATTAAAACCCTAATTTCAACATAGTAATGAATAAGTGGTTGGATTGTATCGTATAATGAGGTTCAATCTGAACTCTTGTATGTAATGTTCTCATTAATGTATCATATAACTTCTATATATTTGCTTTTGAAATTTGAATGAGTATATGATACATTTATTTTTTGTGCATCAATAAAACAATGGGGATACATTGCTGTTTAAATTAGTTTATTCACATATATGCTTTATGTTTGTTTTGTATTTTTACTAATAGTTCGATTGTTGTATCAAATTTCAAATTTCATAGTTGGTCATTTGTTAGTTATATTCATAATATTGTATCATATACAATACACTATGTTCATAATATACAATAAAGCTTTTTTTGTGTTGATCTGATGTTTTTTATTCATGTATCATATACAATATAGAGTAGGCATGTTTCAAACTTGTTCTATTATGTATCAGTGAATGTTAGTCGTATTCATCTGCTTTAATATCCCAGATCATCAAAGGATTTTCAATCCCTACAAGATTACTATAGTATCTTGTAGATGGTGTTTACATTCCGGTTAACTGTGATGGGCTGTTTCATTGGGTGTTGGCTATTGTTGAACTGAAATAGAGGTTAATACGCGTATATGACTCTGCATTAGGCTAAAGGAAAAAAGTACATGCTAGCGAGATAAGAAAGTTGTCGAAAATGCTACCTTCTTACCTTATCAACAGTGGATTCTTTGAAAAAACAAAGCGAACAAACTGGTCAGAACTTAATGCATATAAAGACAAAGAAATTGGTACACTTTTGGAGCCACAACATCCATTCAATGTTGAATTTACCGAAGATATTATACAACAAAGAAGTGATAACTTGTAAGTATTGTATCTTTTTGTTTTGAATCGCCTGTATAATTTATTTTTATAATTTATATTATGTATTGTTTGTAGAGACGGTGGGTTATATGTAGCTACATTTGTGGAGTTCTTAAGCGACCAAATTGAAATGCCCCAAGATGATTTCCGTCTAGAGTATCTATGCAATAGATATGCAACAATTTTATGAAGATATGGCATCGACAAGGTCAATGTTGGATACATCAGCGAAAATGATAATCTACCAAAGTCTAAAGGGTCAATCCACACCACCATTCGAAGAAGATTTGGTTCACATAAAGTAGTAAGTATCTATGCATAGAAATTGTTTTCATATTTTTGTTTTTAAGACAATTTCACTTAAGTTTTAGAGTGTTTCGCTATAAACTTATTCATATTACAATATTTTGTAATTTCTTAAATTTCGTGTTTTCAATATATTGCTATTGATACATTATGTACCACTTTATTCTTAGAGTAGTAACCGTTGTTTTTCAAAAAAAAATTCTTCTTCAAATCACTGATAAGTATGAAAAATGCACTATCTTTTAGTCTTGTTTTGGCACAACGTATTTTTGATTATGTAGATATTGATTGGGCTAAACATAGATCTAAAAAACTTCACGATTCTTTAGTAAAAACGAAGGTAAATATTGAAAACTTGAAGAATGATGTCCCTTCATCTTTGAAAGCAGAGGTTGTTAAAACCTCCCCAAAAGAGGGGTCGAAATTTTGCTCCCTCAATTTTTCGACCATCCTTACCTTAATATGTTTTATAGACAGTATATCTAGTTTTAATAAGTATATGATACAAACATTTTGTTGCATGTTCAATGAGTATCATGTTAAATGTTGTATCAGTAAAAAATTATCTTATTTAACATGTTTCAGATACATTATATCTAGTTTTAATAAGTATCTGATACAAGCATCATGAGTCATATTCATTGAGCATCACGTTTAATTGTGTATCAGTCAAAATTTGTCTTCTGCAATATGTATCAGAAACATTATATCCAGTTAAATAAGTATCTGATACAAACATCTTGTGTCATGTTTAATGAGTATTATGTTCAATCAGAAATGTATACAAGGTTGAAAATATTAACATGTCAATTTATTGTATCAGAAATTCATCATCTAATAGTAACTTGTAGTGTATATTAATATAACAATGGAAAATCTAAAAATCGAATTGATCTTTAATCTTAACTTAATGTATATAAAACATAACAATAATTCAAAAAAGATTTTATCAATTATCTTTCGAAAAGAAAGTACAAGTTCTTCGATTGTGACCTTCTTGTCCATAACTTTCACAACAATTTGTGTTTGTGTTTAGCTTTTCATGTGAAATTTTTTCCTTCTTTTCCTTGGTCGTCCTGGCATCATTTTGTACCTATGTGGTAAGATAATTTCGTCTAAAACAAATTTTGGAACTGACCAATCATCCTTATCCAACATTGAAACCATTGTAACTTCATATGTGTTTGCTAATGCATCTGATTTGTAGTAATTAGAGCATTAGGGATGCATATTTGTAACTTTTTTTTTCCTGACAGAGGCCTTCAATTTCCACGACCAATCATCTGATAAACACACTAATACATAGCTGCAATTTTAATAGATACATTATAAAAGTTGTTGTTTCATGTATCATTAAAAAAAATAGAGAAGAAAAATTAAGTACACATTCTAAATTGGATAATAAATACATTAAAAATGTATTCTCTTCATTGTTGATACATTAAAAAAAAATAAAGAAATTCACATACTGATAATTTCAAAAAATATAAATTCACAACACACTCACTCTAACTGTATGGAGTTGTATCCAATAATTCACATGTATAAAACTCATTTTTGTTTTCATTAATGTATCATTTTCATATATATCCTTTTAAAAATTTAAAAATAAAATAAAAAAATCACATGTATCTGATACTTTATATAAACAACAAAATAGCTCACCAATCTTCAAACCTATTACATGCTAGTCTAATTAGTATTGTATCGAACTCTAACCATTAATGTATCATGTCTTATGTATCAATATACAAATTTAAAAAAATCAATAATTAAAATGGATAATGAATACATTAAAAATTAAAAGTAATTCAATTATTGATACATTTAAAATTCAGAATCACATGTACATGATACATGAAATTAAGTGCACACTAGCTATAATTGTATCAAGTTCTATCCAATAATTCACATGTATCAAGATAAAATTGTATCTATTTTTGTAGTCAGTAATGTATAATGGCACAAGGTATTTCGTCTAGTTGAAATTTCACATGTATCAAAGAACAATTGTGTGTGCACAAGGTATTCGCCTAGTTGAAATCTCTCACAATTACATATTTTTCGCTCAAGGCTAACAATGTATCTTCTTTCAAGAATAACATTGTATCACGACTTATGTATCAAAAATAAAAAATACTAATTCACAACTTAACAACAAGACAGTATACTTACTTCAATACCTGAAGCATTGAATCATCACTGTTGCAAATTCATTTTTCCAGACAATACAAGGCAAACTCTATAGAATGATGAATAGCCGCCACAACTACAAGTTCAACTTGCTCAACTGTGACAATATCAAATAAGTCGCGCACATAAAACTTCTACTAATTATATTAAATTAATAAACCTGCAACTTATGGATAAAGATAATATCAAAGGAAAAGAATAGATTTTTGATGTATCTATTATCCAATTTAGATATAAAAATACCTTGGGTACCATTTTCCCCAACTTCAACACAAGCAATTTCACCGGATATAGCATCAAAGCAATGCATCTCTCCAGCCATCTTGTCTATTGTATCAATGGAGAATTTGAGATTCTATTCAGCTGTAATGGTGGATTTGAGATTTACAAAAGAAATCGTTTGTCCAACAACTATTCCATCACTATTATATCGTTCATAACTCAGATCGCTCACCCAAATTTCTGAATATCTCAACAAAATTGATATATTCACCATGTATAAGCAACGGTGATCGTCTATTTTGGATTTGTTCTAATTTGGGATAGATGGAGGAGAAGAAAATTTGAATTTTGAATTCTCTGAATCTGTTACAGATTGGAATAGATTGATATCAATCTGTTTTGCCTGATTTTCACGACCCGATTTCTCAAGTCATGATGACATCTACTATAACCCACCAGTAGGTAAGCCAACCCGTAACCCGGAACAACAAGTAATGGGTCTGAGGGTAGAAACTAAACAAGAAAAGACAAATAACAATATAAACAGGCGGAAGCAAACCAAAAACATATATACAAATAAAGATCCCTCCCAGAACCTGAAAGTCACTAGTACAGAGTTACTAACAAAATGAGTACAAGTTCCAAAAGTGGACAACAGAGACTGGACTGTCTCGAAAGGTAAAAGACAAGTCTATATATACAGATGAAGATTGAAATAGTACAAGACGCCGTATGCTCACTCCCGTCTTCGGATCAGACTGCTCCAAGCTCGATCAACGTTGATTACTAGTGCCCGGACCTGCATCACGAAATAGATGCAGAGCGTAGCATGAGTACCAAAATAACAGGTATCCAGTAGGCATCATAGGCCGACTGAACTTGAAAAGTAAAGGCAATATGAAAAGAAGGAATAATACAAATCGAGGGTCAAGAACGGAAATCTAAGTAAAAATGGAATGCACACGAGTGTACAAAGAACTAGCTAAAGTAATCTATAAGCTAACTACACCTAACTGGACCCCATAAGCCCAGAAGGTACACTCGTGCGCAAGTTAAATAAAAACCCGAACGGACCCCCATAAGTCCGACGAGTACACAGAATAACTATAACTAAAGAGAATTGCATAAAAGAACCCAAGAACGAAGAACATCGAACCAGAATCTCAACCCTAATTAGTAGAATCTGACAGTACGGAGGCCGGACATCGAACTGGATGCTCACCAGAAGTACCTAAGTAACCAATCACAAGTAACCAGTATAAGAGGCCGAAACTCTAACCGGATGCTCTATATAAGTATCTGAGCAATAGAGGCCGGACCTTAAACCGGATGCTCTATATAAGTATCTAGGCAATAGAGGCCGGATCTTAAATCGGATGCTCTATAAAGGTGCCAATGTAGCTGCTGAAAGAGTCCTGATCGATCCACACTCATAAATGTCCGTGGAACGCCATCCATACTTAGCCAATCAATGTAAGTCCTTGGAATCAAATCAAAAATCAAATTCAAATCGCGAAGTAGAATTAGTGTCGCCGACGTAACTCGTGAAGCCGTAACATCGGGGAAAATAAGGATAACTAAAGTCGGAGAAAGCGTATCGCCTAGCTAAGGTCCAATCTATCAAACTCAAGTCTGCTACACCAATCTACAGGGATCTAAGTCGGCCGAGCGACGTCGGGGTAAAACTAAGGCCTATCGGATTCGAATCATGTATTTCTAATGCAAGCCCTAGTCAAACCTAAACTAAGGCCCAACATGCTTCAAATAAACAGTAAGTAAGCATGCAAGCACTTCACCTAGCGAGGAGGGTCCATTAATAACACAAAACATGCTCACAGTTACCTGATAATTCCCAAAATAGGCCGAAAACATGATTTCTTAACACCTATGCAGGATTCAACAACTACCCAACCCAAATCCCAACTAATCAACATGCATTCACATTCTCGAGCTCAATCTAAGAGAGGGAAACCGTAGCCTACCTGTAGGCCGATCACACGCGCACCAAAATCACTTCTCCGGAGCTTTTCCTTTTCGAACGGTCTCGAAACGCTGCCCCGCTATCAAAAATAGAGTCACAACATTAATACGGTCATTTAGACACCAAAATCACAACAAACTGATATGGGTCAATTTTGGAGTCAAAATGGGAATTGTGGGACCCGCGCAGGAAATTCCGAAATTAACCCCAAAAGTGGGTCCTAACCAGTTTCCCCAGCTCATGTCCCATAATGGGATACAATTTGGGGCTCGGGAACAACAAAATATCAACATACAATCAAACCCCAAATTTTTCTCAAGAACTAAAGGAATAGGACAGCAGCTAATTCAGCAAATTTACCAAAAATGGGTGATCTACAGTAAAATTTGACAACACCACAATGTTCTCCTCGAAAAACCATTCAAGATAGCCTCAAAAATCACTGAAATTGGACCTAAGATGGCTGAGAAAACAAGTCTAAAAAATTCTCAAAATCAAGTTCACAAAAAGGGTGTGGCAGCAGGTATTTTTCAAAAATTACCTCAAATGGGGACTCGAAATTATTATTCGAGCTCACCAACACGTTGTCCTCGAAAAATCTCACAACTTAGCCTTTTGAATCGCCCAAATCGATTGAGAGATGAGAGAGTTATGAGGGTTTAAGTTTGGGGAATATGTTGCTGTTTTTCTGCATTTATTGCAGAAAATCTGCAATAATTCCAAAACTTAAAACTCTGGCGGGGTGCTCCGAACTCGTTCGGAACCCCGTGCATGCAAACGAAATATGCAACCATACCAAATTCGACATTGCAGACTCAACGATGCAGTCAAAATTTTCATCAGAGGTTATTTCGATAAAAAGTGGGTCCCACTTCCAAAAGCCCTTTTAAGTCAAAACCCACAAAAGGGCTCGGAAAGATATTTAAAACCTCCAGACACAAAAGAAGGGTCAATCTAGACCAAACTCGACATTCCGGAGTTAACCACACTGACGGAATTCTCATCCAAGCGCGTTTACTCAGAATGTTGACCAAAGTCAAACTTATGTCAAATTTCAAAGGCTAAAACGCCTAATTGCACCGACTCACACTGAAAACTTCGGAAGTCATGACGACCATGCTACCAGCCTAAAATGACCCTTTTGGAGCCGATGGAATCGTCAGAATTGGATTCTGATGTCATCTTCTTGAACTTTTGATCGAAAATGATCGTTCAAGGTTCATAAGCTCCAAAACACAAAAACTCGCACCAAGACCAAACGAACGACCAGGTGACCGAATTGTCAGTCTCAGCAAGTCATAAATGACTTGGGGTCGCTATAGAAACGCTCTAAATGACATACAAAAGGCAAGACACAGAAATGACCTGGAGGTTCATTACAATATCCACTACTAAAAAGAATTTCGTCCGCGAAAGAAAGGATCAAGGAGTACCTGAAGGCTCAAACAAGCCGAGAAACTGCTCTCGCATCTCCTGCTCGGTCTCCCAGGTAGCCTCCTCGACTGGACGATGCCTCCAACGGACCTTAACAACAGGAATTGATCTCAAGCGCAATCTCCTCACATCTCTGGCTAGAATGACAACTGGCTCCTCTACAATTGTCAAATGATCATCCAACTCGACTGCATCATACTGGAGCACATGGGACTCATCAGGAACATATCGCCGCAACATCGAAACATAAAACACTGGGTGGATGGCCGAAAATGCTGGAGGTAGGGCCAACTCATAAGCAACTCTCCAACTGTCCGGAGTATCTCAAAAGGCCCAATATACCTGGGGCTAAGCTTGCCCCGCCTCCCAAACCTCATTACACCTTTCATGGGCGACACACGGAGGAATATCCGGTCACCAACAGAGAATCTCAAAGGTTGACGCCTCTGATCCGCATAACTCTGATGCCTACTCTGAGCCGTCCTGAGCCTATCCTGAAGCACCCGCACCTGATCCAGGGCCTCCTGAGCGGCAACGCCTACCATATAAGGCCTCGAATGGGGCCATCTGAATACTAGAGTGGTAGCTATTGTTGTACGCAAACTCCGCCAAAGGCAAGAATTGGTCCCACTAACCTCCAAAATTCATAACATAGGCCCGCAACATATCCTCAAGGACCTGAATAGTACGCTTTGACTGGCCATCCGTCTGTGGGTGAAAAGCTGTCCTAAGGTGGACACGGGTGCCCAACTCCTCTTGAAAAGCCCTCCAAAAGCTGGAAGTGAACCGTGAACCCTGTGCCGAAATGATAGAAACAGCACGCCATGAAGACGGACCACCTCCCTAATGTAGATACGGGCCAACCTCTCAAAGACCGAAAGTAGTATGAACAGGGAAGGAAGTGTGCCGACTTGGTCAATCGATCCACGATGACCCAAATGCTGTCAACACCTCTAGAAGTCCGAGGCAACCCCACAACGAAGTCCACAAAGTGATACGCTCCCACTTCCACTCCGAATAGGTAATCTCTCGGAGCTCGCCACCAGGCCTCAAATGCTCGGCCTTTACCTCGCTAGCAAAAGACAAGCAACGGGAAACAAAGTCAAGAATATCTCTCCTCATGCCACTCCAC
The DNA here is from genome assembly GCA_029007595.1 of Solanum commersonii. Lineage (NCBI taxonomy): Eukaryota > Viridiplantae > Streptophyta > Magnoliopsida > Solanales > Solanaceae > Solanum > Solanum commersonii. The sequence continues at coordinate 10,186,738 of JAJTWQ010000003.1, read as the reverse complement.
CCGCAATGCCGCATCAAATCACGATACATCTTCGCCGTGCCCTGATGGATAGAGTATCTAGACTCATGGGCCTCGAAAGTATCAACTGTATCAAATCTCCAACTCTCGGAACACAGATGCGGCCGGCGAATTTCAACACTCCATCAGGATCTAAGGTAGCCTGACCACCACCACCCGCTAACACTCGATTTCTAAGGGCCACCAAGGTATCATCCTCAAACTGGCAACCACGAATCCTATCAAGCAAAGAAGACTGAACTCCCATAAAGGCTAAGACGCGTCTAGAATCTGAGATATCCAATCGAACCATGCTATTACCTAAAGACTGAATGTCCAAAGCTAAGGGTCGCTCCTCAACAGATAAGAAGGCTAGACTACCCATACTCATCGCCTTCCGGCTCAAGGCGTCCGCTACCACATTCGCCTTGCCCGGGTGATAGAGAATAGAGAGATCGTAGTCCTTCAGGAGCTCAATCCAACGACGCTGCCTCAAATTAAGGTCCCTCTGGCTCATGATGTACTGAAGACTCCTATGATCGGTATAGATCTCACATCGAACGCCATACAAGTAGTGTCTCCAAATCTTAAGTGCGAAAACTACCGCCGCCAACTCCAAGTCATGGGTGGGGTAATTGCGCTCATGGATCTTAAGCTAACTCGACGCATAAGCAATAACCCGGCCCTGCTGCATCAATACACAACCCAAACCAACGCCGGATGCGTCACAATAAACTGTGAAGCCCTCACCCTCAACTAGAAGAGTCAATATAGGAGCGGTGGTCAATAACTCTTTGAGCTCCAAAAAGCTCGTCTCACACTTCTCTGACCAAACAAAGGGAACATCAACACGAGTCAATCGAGTCAACGGGGCTGCAATAGTAGAAAAGCCCTCATCAAAGCGTTTGTAGTAGCCTGCTAGTTCGACGAAGCTCCGAATCTCAGTAACTGAGGTAGGCCTAGTTCAATCACGAATAGCCTCAATCTTCGCCGGGTCTACCATAATGCCATCCTTGGATACAACATGCCCCAAGAATGCTACAGAGTCTAACCAAACTGGCAATTTGAGAACTTGGCATAAAGCTGCTGATCTTTCAAAGTCTGGAGCACAATCCTCAAATGCTGCTCATGTTCACTCCGGCCCCGCGAATATACCAGTATGTCATCAATGAAGACGATGACAAATAAATCAAGGCATGGCCTGAACACACGTGTCATCAAATCCATGAAGGCAGCAGGGGCATTAGTCAACCCAAACGACATCATCAAGAACTCATAATAGCCATAACGGGTCCTAAATGCAGTCTTAGGGATGTCCGCTGCCCTAATCCTCAGCTGATGGTACCCGGACCTCAAATCAATCTTAGAAAACATGGCGGCACCCTGAAGCTGGTCAAACAAATTATCAATACGAGGCATGGGGTAACAATTTTTCACCGTCACCTTGTTCAGCTGCCTGTAGTCAATACACATCCTCATAGTCCCGTCCTTCTTCTTCACAAATAGAACAGGAGCACCCCAAGGCGACACACTCAGACGGATAAACCCCTTACCTAAGAGATCCTCTAACTGAACACTGAGCTCCCTGAGCTCTGCATGAGCCATTCGGTAAGGCGGAATAGAAATAGGACGGGTGTCGGACTCCAAATCTATGGCAAAATCAATGTCCCGATCTAGGGGTAAGCTAGGTAGGTTTGTAGGGAACATATCTGCAAACTCTCTAACCACAGGAACTGAGTCAACTGAAGGGCCCTCCCTACTCACATCTCGTACATAGGCTAGATAAGTTAAACACCCAGAAGCAACCAACCATCTAGCCCGCATAAAAGAGATGATCCCTGTCGGTGTGTGACTATAAGCACCCTGCCACAATACTAGGGAAATGCCAGGCATTGCTAAAGTAACGGTCTTGGCGTAGCAATCTAAGACCGCATGGTAAGGGGATAACCAGTCCATGCCTAGAATCACATCAAAATCAACCATATCCAGCAAAATAAGATCAACTCTAGTATCATAACCCTGGATAGTCACTAAGCAAGATCGCAATATCTGATCCACTACTAAGGACTCATCCACCGGGGTTGAAATATGAACTAGCTCTGCTAAAAACTCAGACCTCATACCCAATCGGGGAGAAAAATAAATAGATACATACGAGAATGTGGACCCGAAATCAAATAATACTGTAGCAGGTTGATGGCATAATAAACGTGTACCTATGATAACATCATCAGATGCCTCAGCCGTCGCCCTCGCCGGGGCTATGTAGAAATGGCCCTGAGCACCTCTGCCCGATGCATCTGATCTACCATCTAACCTATCTCCCCGAGCTCCACCTCTGGTACCCTGTCGGCTGTCCCGACGACCCTGGTCCTGACCACTACCTCTAGCTAGAGGGGGTACTGCTGAAACTGGTCTAGGTGCAAGGGGAGCTGGTACAATCACTTCTCGCCCTCGCTGGGGGCACTCTCTGACCAATGGTCAAGCGCACCGCAGTCAAAACACCCCGAAGCTGAATGCCCTAAAGTAACCCGATCGCGGTAGGAAGGGAGGGAATCTGATCCCCTCGAACTCTCGCCGTACTAGGACCACCCTGGTGATGCTGGCCTCCCTTAGAAGCAGGTAATGCCTCCTGAATAGGCCGACTAGACTGACCCTGCTGGAACCTCTGGCGGGGCCTATCATAGGAGTCTCTCCCTCTAGTTTGGGACCCGCTGTAGCTACCCTGGTAGCGTGCCCTTTTATTGCTGCCCCCTTGGGCCTCGCGATGAATATGCTCCATGGACCGGGCATGGTCGACTACATCAAGAAATGAACGGCCAGCCGAAACCAAATGCTCTGTGTCGACCCTCAGACGGTACCGCAACCCACGTACAAAACAACGAACTCTCTCCTTCTTTGTGGGTAGGATCATGGTAGCATGTCGAGATAACTCATGGAACCTCGTCTCGTACTCTGAGACGGCCATAGGGCCCTGCTCCAATCTGGAGAACTTATCACGAAGCCTATCCCTGATGCTCCGTGGCATGAACCGGGCTAAGAAAGCCTCTGAGAACTCACTCCAAGATACAGGAGGTGATCCAGCTGGCTTGAACTCTCGATACAAGTGCCACCACTGTCTGGCTGGCCCACAAAACTGATGAGCAGTGAAGTCGGCTCCTCTCGACTCCAAGAGGCCTAATGACTGTAGCTGCTCCTAACAAGTGAACTGGAACTCGTAGGCATCCTCTCCAATCGCCCCTGAAAATATAGGCGGTGTCAATCTCTGGAATAACCCGAGCATCTTCTGCTCGCACAGTGGCATCTCCCCGTCCTTTAAGTCTAACATGACAGCCACATGAACTGGTGGCGGCTGAACCTCTGGTGCCGCTACGGCAGGCTGACCCTGCGGCGCTGGAGCTGGTGCTGCTAGGACTAGTGCTTGTGCTGCTGGGACTGGTGCCTGTCGCTTCTCCCCAATAGCTGCTAGTATCTGAGTCAGCAGAGCATGAAGATCGGGAGCCGCACTGTAGCCCTGTGTAGCCCCGGCCCCACCGGGCCGCAGGGGCATATCTTTGCCTAAGGCTCCTCCTCCCTATCTCGGGCTGGTGCTACGGCCCTACCTCGACCTTGGGGTTGGCGTCTACCCCAAGCTGAGGCTCTACCTGCAGACCCAGGTGCGCCACCACTGGCCGGGCCACCTCGCGAGCGAGCCATCTTGCGAAAGAGTGAAACAAGTGAGATTTCCAGAAACCAATAATACACACGCTGCACGAAAGCGAAACAAAAGAAGAAATTTTCCTAATCACATACTATAGCCTCCCGAAGATAAGTTACGGACGTGTCCGCACCGATTCGCCGGACTCTATTAGACGTTAGCTCTGTACAAGTGAGACCGATAAACCTGGGGCTCTGATACTAACTTGGCACGATTCGATTTCTCAAGTCATGATGGCACCTACTATAACCCACCAGTAGGTAAGCCAACTCGTAACCCGGAACAACAAGTAATGGGTCTGATGATAGAAACTAAACAAGAGTAGACAAATAACAATATAAACAGGCAGAAGGAAACAAAAAACATATATACAAATAAAGATCCCTCCCAGAACCTGAAAGTCACTAGTACAGAGCTACTAACAAAATGAGTACAAGTTCCAAAAGTGGACAACAGAGATTGGACTGTCTCGAAAGGTAAAAGACAAGTCTATATATACAGATGGAGATTGAAATAGTACAAGACGCCGTGTGCTCACTCCCGTCTCCGGATCAGATTGCTCCAAGCTCGATCAACGTTGATTACTAGTGCCCGGACCTGCATCACAAAATAGATGCAGAGCGTAGCATGAGTACCAAAACAACAGGTCGAGGGTCAAGAACGGAAATCTAAGTAAAAATGGAATGCACACGAGTGTACAAAGAACTAACTAAACTAATCTATAAGCTAACTACACATAACTGGACCCCATAAGCCCAGAAGGTACACTCGTGCGCAAGTTAAATAAAAACCCAAACGAACCCCCATAAGCCCGACGAGTACACAGAATAACTATAACTAAAGAGAATTGCATAAAAGAACCCAAGAACGAAGAACATCGAACCAGAACCTCAACCCTAATTAGTAGAATCTGACAGTACGGAGGTTGGACCTCGAACGGATGCTCACTAGAAGTACCCAAGTAACCAATAACAAGTAACTAGTATAAGAGGCCGAAACTCTAACCGGATGCTCTATATAGGTATCTGAGCAATAGAGGCCGGACCTTAAATCGGATGCTCTATATAAGTATCTGGGAAATAAAGGCCGGACCTTAAACCGAATGCTCTATAAAGGTGCCAATGTAGCTGCTGAAAGAGTCCTAATCGATCCACACTCATAAATGTTCGTGGAACGCCGTCCATACTTAGCCAATCAATATAAGTCCTTGGAACCAAATCGAAAATCAAATTCAAATCGCGAAATAGAATTAGTGTAGCTAACGTAACTCGTAAAGCCGTAACATCGGGGAAAATAAGGATAACTAAAGTCAGAGCAAGCGTATCGCCTAGCTAAGGTCCAATCTATCAAACTTAAGTCTGCTACACCAGTCTACAGGGATCTAAGGCGCCCGAGCGACGTCGGGGCAAAACTAAGGCTTATCGGATCCGAATCATGTATTTCTAAGGCAAGCCCTAGTCAAATCTAAACTAAGGCCCAATATACTTCAAATAAACAGTAATTAAATATGCAAGCACTTCACCTAGCGAGAAGGGTCCATTAATAACACAAAACATGCTCACAGTTACCTAATAATTCCCGAAATAGGCTGAAAATATGATTTCTTAACACCTATGCAGGATTCAATAACTACCCAACCCAAATCCCAACTAATCAACATGCATTCACATTCTCGAGCTCAATCTAAGAGAGGGAAACCGTAGCCTACCTGTAGGCCAATCACACGCGCTTCAAAATCACTTCTCCAGAGCTTTCTCTTTCCGAACGGTCTCGAAACGCTGCCCCGCTATCAAAAATAGAGTCACAACGTTAATACGGTCGTTTAGACATCAAAATCACAACAAATGGAGATGAGTCAATTTTGGAGTCAAAACGGGAATCGTGGGACCCGCGCAGAAAATTCTGAAATTAACCCCAAAAGTGGGTCCTAATCAGTTCCCCTAGCTCATGTCTCATAATGGGACACAATTCGAGGCTCGGGAACAACACAATATCAACATATAACCAAAACCCAAATTTTCCTCAAGAACTAAAGGAATAGGACAACAGTTAATTCAGCAAATTTACCAAAAATGGGCGATCTACAGTAAAATCTGACAACACAACAATGTTCTCCTCGAAAAACCACTCAAGATAGCCTCAAAAATCAGTGAAATCAAACCTAAGATGGCTGAGAAAACTATTAGAACATCTGGCGTTACGACATCACTCAGTAGCTTAGTCGTATTAGTATCAGTAGTTTAGTCGTATTCGGAGTGCATTCAGTAGTTATTATTTATTTAAATTACTTTAGTTCAGTTCGTTTAGGAGTCTTATTATTTTCCCTGTAACTCTATTTAATACCTTGCTGCCTTCATTAATAAACATACTCTTTTCAGCACACATTCAGTCTTTATAAAAACAAGTCTAAAAAATTCTCAAAATCAAGTTCACAAAAAGGGTGTGGCAGCAGGTATTTTTCAAAAATTACCTCAAATGGGGACTCGAAATTATTATTCGAGCTCACCAACACGTTGTCCTCGAAAAATCTCACAACTTAGCCTTTTGAATCGCCCAAATCGATTGAGAGATGAGAGAGTTATGAGGGTTTAAGTTTGGGGAATATGTTGCTGTTTTTCTGCATTTATTGCAGAAAATCTGCAATAATTCCAAAACTTAAAACTCTGGCGGGGTGCTCCGAACTCGTTCGGAACCCCGTGCATGCAAACGAAATATGCAACCATACCAAATTCGACATTGCAGACTCAACGATGCAGTCAAAATTTTCATCAGAGGTTATTTCGATAAAAAGTGGGTCCCACTTCCAAAAGCCCTTTTAAGTCAAAACCCATAAAAGGGCTCGGAAAGATATCTAAAATCTCCAGACACAAGAGAAGGGTCAATCTAGACCAAACTCGACATTTCGGAGCTAACCACACTAACGAAATTCTCATCCGAGCGCGTTTACTCAGAATATTGACCAAAGTCAAACTTATGTCAAATTTCAAAGGCTAAAATGCCTAATCGCACCGACTCACACTGAAAACTTCGGGAGTCATGACGACCATGCTACTTGCCTAAAATGACCCTTTTAGAGCCGATGAAATCGTCAGAATTGAATTCTGATGTCATCTTCTTGAACTTTTGATCGAAAATGATCGTTCAAGGTTCATAAGCTCCAAAACACAAAAACTCTCATCAAGACCAAACGAACGACCAGGTGACCGAATTGTCAGTCCCAGCATGTCATAAATGACTTAGGGTCGCTATAGGAACGCTCTAAACGACATACAAAAGGCAAGACACAGAAATGACCTGGAGGGTCATTACAGTGATTCGTGGGACTGATAATTGATTTTATGTTTAGAATCCTTTTTAAGCGCAACAATCAAATTATTTTATGTAGCAGACTTTTTTATCTGACTTAATATAATGTATCCAGAGGCTACAATTTTTAAGGGATTTTTGTAAAATAGAAAAGAATAGGAAATGTGTACTTTTTCTTCTCCTCTCTTTACTTATAAAGACGCTTCTAGGGATTTATGTAATTTAACCTTTACATTATGGGATTTATGTAATTTATACTTAAAAAAATGTGAGTAATGCAACATTTTTATTATTAATGATGACGCTGTCATTGATAATTTGTTCAAGGTTTGCAATGGATCCTGAGGTAATAGGATAGACCTTATCGTTTCATATGTTTCTTATTTGTCATCTACTCCTACAAGAAAATGTGTACTTTTTCTTCTCCTCTCTAGATTTATAAAGATGCTTCTAGGTTGCATGTATAGTTTACACATGTGCTTCCAGCCTCTTTATAATTTATAATTTTTTCTCACAACTTTGTTAGTTTTCCTTTGTAAACAACTGTATATGGTCATGCCCTTATGTCTACAATGCCTTTTTGGTATTGTTGTTCGATGTCAAAAATATTTATTTTGAGAAAAAAAAATACTTTTTTTAAAAAAATTAAGCATTTGACAAATTAGTAAAACTGATTTTAAATGGAAGTAGAAGCAGGTGTTTTGTTGTTGGGAAGAAGCTAAAAAAAATTGTTTCTTAAAAAATAACAGAAGTAGAAAGTTATTTTTTTTCAAGACTAAAATATTGCTTTTGTATATACATATCTACCAATATATTCCTTATTAATTAATTGACATATCTCATAAGTTTGGTTAAGTTTCATCTAAGAATTTTATTTTTTATTTATTTTATGTTTATAAGTTATTATTTTATATATTATATTACATATTATTTTGCAGAATCAAAAAAAGAAAGTGACAAAAATATTTTTGCAAGATTAAAAAAATAAAAAGAAATTAACAATAAAGATTTCAGCCCTCTCAAAAAAGGTTTAATATTGATTGAAATTTTGAATATGTGCATTTTAATTTACTAGAAATAAAAATTTCAATTAAAATTCTATAATAGATAATTAAAATAATTTATCTCAATAAAATAATTTTAATATTAAAAGCACAGTAATACTTGTCATTTTTTGTAATTTGACTCTCAAAAACATTTTTTTTAAAAAATTAGTCAAACACAATTTACTTATCAAAAACACTTTTCAAATGAATTATCCAAACACAAATTGTTTTTTTAAAAGCTTTTTTTAATTAAGAATTTTTTTTTTGGAAAACTATTTCTAAAAATAAGCAGTTTTGAGCAGTAATGTCACACAAACTCTAAGTATGTTTAACCTTGAGTTATAACAATCATATTTTCGGGTATCCTCCCACAATTACTTGGCTTTTTTTCCATGAGATATAGTCGAGTGAAGTGTAGGTTCAATGGTGTTTTAATTTACGAAACAAACAATAAATTAATTGTCCACCAAGCTTTAAGATTCAGAGATCCTTTGTCTAATTTTTTTATTGTTCCATTCAAATTCTTTAATGCCTGTAGGGTCGTCCCCATGACCCTAACCCTTTCTTAGGTTTTCACCCTTCATTTTTATAATTGTTTTGACAATTTTAGGATTTTATTCGACATGGTGTTATATGGAGAAATTGTCCGCTTTTGATTCATCTTCTTTAATTTTTCACACCAATCCCCTTATCTTTGTCTCTGATAATGATCACGTTATTTAGAATTTTCACTATCCTCATTAGTATAGCTTTGATACTATAATAAATGGATTTTAAGTACTCTAACTTAACCTCAAAAGTGGATTAAGAGGTATTAGAGTCCATCACCTATTTGAATTCAAATATTGTAGTTAATTTTAAATTAAATTGTCGTAGCTTATTCTTTGTAACAAAGGATTATTTTTCCTTTAGAATAAGTATTAGATTAGGACTCTTATACTTATTGTCATTATGTATAAAATCTATAAATATAAAACAAATACGACAGAGCTATAATCTTCTCTTATTTTCTCAAAAGCTTCTCATACTTATTCTTCATATGGTATCAGATTTGCCCTTCGATCCTATGGCCGATTCTCATAATTCTGGCAACTTGCTATCCCTCGCAAAACAGTCCAGTTCTTCCACCACTATCCAACTACCAAACCTTTCCTTCAAACTCAACAGGAACAACTATTCCCTTTGGAAAGAAAACACCTCGGACATACTCAAAACTTTTTCTCTTGACTTCTCTGTTCTTGGTTTTAATCATCCTCCAAAATCATTACTGTCACCCCGAATTCAATTGCTACCACTGCAGATTCCTCTACCACCCAATCACAATCAGAAATTACTTCTCTGCCTATGAGGAATGGCGACACAGTGATCTTCTTATTCTGGTTTGGCTTCGTCAAATAGATTGTTATCCTCCTCTTGGTCACTTAACTCGAGCCACCTCCTCCCACGATGCTTGGACCAAAATAGAGTGTATGTTTCAATCACAGACGTGTGCTCGAGTCATGCAATTAACATCTCAACTTCAAAACCTTTCTAAGGGCAATCTATCCATCCTAGAGTATTTTGAGAAAGAAACGTGCAATTGTTGATTCTTTAGCAAAAAGTTTGTACGTTGTACAATATGACTTTATCTCTTTTGTTTTTAATGGCCTTGATTCTTCGTATGGAATTTTCAAGGATGCATTTAATATGTGTTCTGGACTCGTCACTCCTGAAGAATTGTTTGGACTCCTTCTTCAAGAAGAAGAACGCTTTGCCGAAGAACTTCGCTCTACTACTATTAATACTCAATTTGGCTCTGCTCCTTCTCATGCTATGTTGACACAATGTTCAACCTTTCTTCAACCCACCTACCCCTCAACACAAACCAATCTTCTATTCTTGGCCAGTCCCCGCTCTCTAATTTTTTAGCCCACAATTCTTCAAATCATGCTCAATCTATGGTACCCCAACAATATCCATATTCATCTCGATTTAATAATCGTCCGTCCAAGCGTCGTGTTCAATGTCAAATATGTGGTAAAACTAGTCATGATGCTCGTAATTGCTACAATCGCTCCAATCAAAAAGATTTTCCACCAACAAGGCAACCACCGTTGCGGTCAACTCCCAAACAAGCACATCTTGCTTCAACTTCAACTATTGTTGATCCTGCCTGTGTCACGATCCAGACCGTCGTGATTGACACCCACCCTAACCCTCCTGTCATATCTAGCAATTTGAGATAGCTAGGAAGAAGCTAAGAATTTGAAATAGTCATTTTTAGAAAGAATGAAAATCTAGAAATTTACTTAAGTTAGGAAAAAAGTAAGTTTTTGGTCAACTTCAAACGGGAATAACTCCTAACTCAGCATGAGTTAGGTGTACTTCTAGGTATTGTTGGAAAGATCTTGGAATGATCTTTCCAACACCGCCAAGATTGCGTAAATCTGAGTTCGTATGAGTGAAATACACCTATTGGAAGTTGGGCTATTCAAATATGGAAATGTCCAATCCGGATTTTTGAAGGACATTTCAGTCTTTTCCTTATCCAATTAATTAAAGTTGGACCGTTCTACCTCAAAAGTTGTTTTTGAAACAAAAAATTTAAAATGTCTCCGCGTCGCGGACCCACCCTCAAATATTGATTTTTGGTCTTTTCTTATGGTTAGCCATCTAAAATCATTCCTAGACATCATGAGATCTTTCCAATCACAAATCACAATTCTTGAGTCCATAATTCAATTCAAGGACCAGTTAAGAATCAAGTCAAGAGCAGTTAAAATCAAAGTCAAGAGAAGTTCTTAGAGTCTTCCAAAAGTATTTTCCAAATGTTTTAACTTTGTTTTAAGACTTAAAGTGCAAATTGAGTAAAGAGTAAAGATTAAAGCTTGAAGTTCATTTCATCAAAAGTATATGGGGACTATGTATTCCCAAAGAGTTTCAAATATTTCATATATAAATAGGAAAGGAAACCTCGATTTCCAAAGAGCCTTCGGGCTAGTTTTCAGAAAAGAGTAAATGCTTTCATAATTAAGCAAGAGAGGAGACTTTGATTTCCAAGATAGCCTTTGAGCTAAGTTTTTGAGCAATTATCTCAAATCACAGAAAGAAATATGTTTTAAACATAAAGAGCTAATATCATATTTTTGGAGTAGTATTGAGCACCGATATGGGGGAGCATTCAGAGAACCCACAGCCCCATAAACCATGTAGCCATCATGGGTAGAAAAGGGTTATAATTTTTAGATGAATCATTTAATACTTTTTAGCATAGACTAGTGGATCCACTTAGTGAGTTAGTTCCTATACTCTCGGCAAGGTATAAGATGGTCATTGGCAGCGAAAGGTAAAGTATTGTATCATCATTATAGCTCTTAAGTGATGGTTGTCGGTTAGAGAAACTCCCACAACAATATTTTATATTCTTATATACATTAGTTTGTTTGTATTTTTACATACATCTCAGAGTTATATGTATCTTTGCTTACACACAGAGTTGACAGCATGTTTTAAACAGTTTTTCTTTATATTGCACTTGTTTTTAAACTATTTTATATTGAAATGAGTCCAGTTATGTTGAATTGCGTTGAACCATGTAAGTTCTTTAGTTCCTTTCAGATTCTTTTCAAGCTTAAGTTGTGTTTAGCATTCCAACTCGCATACTCGTACATTCAATATATTGATGTCAGTTGGCCTGCATAGTCTTATGATGCAGACAGAGGTAACTAGGATCAGCATCCAATGCATCGTTGATCCAGTTAAGCTTCGGAGTTGTTGGTAAGCCTCCCTGCATTTCGGAGGATCCCTTTATTTTACTACTTTATCATTTTAGTTCATTAGGATTTCGTGGGCCTATCCGGACATCCATCTCAATTGTTTTAGAGACTTCATAGATAGTCAGTCAGATGTTAGTTCATTCATTATCATTTTGTTATTGGCTTATGTTCAGATTTGAGTTGCCATTTTGGCTAAGTTAAATGTTTATTTTTAAAACATTATGAATTCAGTTTGAGACATGTTGAGTTATCTTGTATTTGGATTCTCTTTCTTATGTCTAAGTCTTCCACTGAGTTAGTAAGTCAGGCCAAGAGTTTGCTTGGGGCCAGTAATGGTTCTCGAATGCCAGTCTCACCCACTGTGTAGGTTCGGGGCGTGACAAACTTGATATTAGAGAACAGAGTTCAAGAGTCCTAGGGAGTCTATGAAGCCGTGTCTGTAGAGTCCTAGTTATCAGTGTGAAGGGCGCCATATCTACAATTAGGAGGCTGCAACACTTAGGAATATTCTCACTTTTTTCACACTCATTTTGTGCGTTAGAGTTTGATCTCTAAAAATTTTCCCTCTAATTCGTGCTTGCGTTTTCAGATAATCATGCCTCCACGAAGAGTTGTTTGAGGTCGTCCTGCTAGGAGAAATGCCAAGGAACAAGGGGTACCTAATGCACTAGAAGTGCAACCCCAAGGAGAGGCTACCAATGCTAAATTCTATGAAGCTATCCGGATGTTAAGTCAAGTTGTGACCCATCAAGATGGAAAGAGAGATAATCGACAGGAAGTGGTTGATACTTCAAGGATCCGTGATTTTTTAAGGATGAACCCACCAAGCTTCACAGGTTTAAGTGTCACAGAGGATCCAAAGAACTTTGTTGAAGAGCTTTAGAAATTTTTTGAGATTATGCATGTTGTAGATGCTGAGAGGGTGAAACTAGCTTGATACCAAATGAAGGGTGTCACTAGAGTCTGGTTCGACCAATGGAAAAATAATAGGGCTGAGAGTGCGCCAATAGTGAGTTGGGTTGTGTTTGAGAGTGCTCTCATGGGACATTTCTTTCCCCGTAAGTTGCGAGAGGCAAAGATAAGAAAGTTTCTCACCCTTAATCCGGAGTCTATGACTGTTCATGAGTAAAGTCAAAAGTTCACAGAACTTTCCTGCTTTGCCTCGGAGATGGTTTCTGACATGAGGAGCATGATTAGTTTATTTGTTGCTGGGTTGTCTCGTCAGTCAAGTAAGGAAGGCAAGGCAGCGATGTTCATAGAGGATATGGACATAGCATGGCTAATGATCCATTTGCAATAAGTTGAGGAGGATAAGCTGAAGGATAGAGAAGAGTTTAAGATTAAGAGGGCTAAGACATCAGGGAACGAGGTCAGGCAACAAAGAGTAGTGCGAACTGGTTTTCCTTCCAACAGAAACAGAAGGGACCTGCCCTATTAACTGCTAGTGCACCTGTACCTAAGAACAAAAGTGAATACAATAGTAAAAATTCCCAGAGTTTCAGAGCTAAACCTGTCTATTCTCAAGGCAGTATGGCACAAAGGGGTAGTAAGCCTCCTGCATGTTCTAAGTGTGGCAGAAACCACTCAGGTATTTGTCGTGAGGGCTCTACTGGTTATTTTAAATGTCGTCAGAACGGTCAATTTATGAGGGAGTGTCTTGAGAACATGCAATGTAATAGTAATAGGGGCAATAGGGCTCAGCTTCTTCAGTTGCTCCACCAGACAGAGTTGCACCTCGAGGAGCTACTTCAGGTATTGGCGAGGAAATAAACCGCTTATATGCTATCAATTGTCGCCAAAAGCAAGAGAATTCGCCAGATGTGGTCACTGGTATGATCCAAGTCTTTGGCTTTACTGTTTATGTTTTGCTAGACCCAAGGGCAAGTTTATATTTTGTAACTGCTTATGTTGCTTTGAATTTTAATGTTATTCCTGAGCAACTTTGTGAACCCTTCAGTGTTTCTACACCTGTTGGTGAGTCTATTCTAGCAAAGAGAATCTATCGTGATTGTCCCACTTTCGTTAATCACAAGAGTACCATTGCCGATTTAATTGAGTTAGACATGATAGATTTTGATGTCATTCTAGGTATGGATTGGCTTCATGCCTGTTATGCATCAATAGATTGTAGAACTCGAGTTGTCAAGTTTTAGTTTCCAAATTAGCCAGTCTTAGAGTGGAAAAACAGCTCAGCAGTGCCTAAGGGTCGTTTCATTTCGTACCTTAAGGCACGAAAGTTGGTTTCTAAGGTGTGTGTTGATGTTTGTGTAATCAAGACACAACTTCCAATGCAAGTGTCTATGATCGTACAATAGTAAAGTAACCCAACCAAAGGTTGGGGTCGAGTCCCAAGGGAGTAGGCTTGAGAATTAACAGAAAAATAAAATTAAGTTCTAATTAGTCATAGATAAAAACATTATCGAATATAAACATGTTAAATCTTAGGGGTGACGCAAGAGTCAATTATCAATGGGGGTTTGTGACAAGTAAGCAAAAATAGCAAAAATAAGGAGAGATACGAATATGGAGACGGGATTCTATGAATGTGATAGGAATACGGGATAGACTAGACTATTGGGTACATGCTTTTGATAGTAAATATGTTGAGTATATGTGACTAAGCTAGATTATAGTGGGGGTAAATTCTCTTTCGAGCAACTTACTCCGAATCAAATGGGTTCCTCTCAGACACACCCACTTGCCCCATGAAGAACCTCAGCCTTAGCCTACACACTCTCTCAAGCTAAGTGTGTGGGAGAAGGACTAGGGTTCACTCTCTCTCGTTAAACCTCATGTCGACCCACTCCCATCGACCATCAATTTAGTAGTCTTAGTTTTATGACCTCTCTCTCGAGCAAGCTGAAAACACAAAGGTGAAATCGTATTTGCAACTACAATTTCATTAAGTTTCACCAGAACTACTAAACGAAATTACATCTAAACAACAAATAAACCATCGGCAAGCAAGACCCAATAATTAATCTAACCCATATTCACAAAATCACACCCCAAGAATTGGGGCTTTAGCTACACATGTAAAAGAGATAGAAATTTATACCAATATGAATTTTCATTCAAATGGGTATGAAGATTTAAGTCTCAAAACAAGCAAAGAGTGAAGAATCCACAAGCCCCAAGTCCAAATTCTTGGAGTTGAAACCCTTTGAATCTTCAAGTTCTTCAAAAACCCCTCCAAACTTAGAACTCAAAATTCTATGTTAAAAATTCTATATTAAAAATACTCTCAACAAGTATTTATAGTTTTCAAAAATCTGTGTTGCAGCGGATCATTCGGTGTCGTTAGTCGAGATCGTCGATCAACTCGGCGATCCGCCCTTTGGTAGGTTTCATTACCGTCTTGCTCTATCCTTCAGTATCGTCGTGTTTTGGATCATTAGGCGGCATAGTACTGCTTCGCGGAACTTCTCGGCGACACGCTAACTGCTCCTTTTTACCACCGATTTGATCCTCTCTTTCAGGGCTCAACACACTGGAACAAAAGGCGAGGTGAGATCATTTGGCGACATGCCAAATGGCTTCGATAATTCGCAAATCTTCATTTCTCTGTTCTTTCAGCTTTCTTTGTTCCTTTTGCTCAATTGTGTCCATGCCTTTGTCTCCAAGTCTAAATACCTGAAACTTAAGGTATTTTATCAGTTTTGCGACAAAACATGCATTTGAGGACACTAAACCTATCAAAACATAACCCCAAATAAGTCCAACTTATGGACTCATCATGTGTCTACCACTTAGTCCGAGTTAATGACTCTAGTGTTGAGATACCTCTATTCAATCAGTTCCAGTAGTAGAAGAGTTTCCAGAAGTCTTTCCAGATGATCTACCTGGAGTCCCTCTTGGGAGAGAAACAGACTTTGGTATAGATGTTCTTCCAGATACTAGTCCTATATATATTCTGCCATACAAAATGGCACCAGCAGAGTTCAAAGAGTTCAAAGAGCAGTCGTAAGACCTTTTAGAGAAAGGGTTTATTGGACCAAGTGTCTCACCTTGGGGCGTTCCGATCTTATTTGTGAGAAATAAAGATGGTTCCCTTAGGATGTGTATAGATTACCACCAATTGAACAAGATTACCATCAAGAACAAGTATCATCTTCTGAGAATTGATGATCTTTTCGATCAGCTTCACGACGCTTCTTGTTTTTTGAAAAATAGACCTCAGATCTGGTTACTGTCAATTAAAAGTAAGGGAATGTGATATTCCCAAGACAACATTCAGGACTCGTTATGGTCATTACGAGTTTCTGGTTATGTCGTTTGGTTTAACTAATGTACCTGCAGCGTTCATGGACCTTATAAATAGAGTTTAAAAAAAAACTTATTTAGATATATTTGTTATCATCTTCATTGATGACATACTAATCTACTCAAGCAATGAAGAAATCATGCTAGCCATCTCAGAATAGTTCTGTAGGCTTTAAAAGATAGATAGTTGTACGCCAAGTTCTCTAAGTGTGAGTTTTGGCTTAAGCATGTGGCATTCTTAGGCCGCATTGTGTTTGGAGAGGGAACTAAATTTGATACTTAGAAAATAGAGGCAGTGCGGAATTGGCCTAAACCTACATCTCCAACCGATATTAGGAGTTTCTTGGGTTTGGTTGAATATTATAAAGTGTTTGTCGAGGGATTTTTATCTATTTCATCTCTTTTGACCAAGTTAACTCAGAAGACAGTAAAGTTTCAATAGTCTGAAGCTTGTGAGAAAAGCTTTTAGGAATTGAAAAAGAGGTTGACTACTGCCCCAGTGTCGACCTTACCATAAGGTACTCAAGGTTTCGTGGTGTATTTGTGATACGTCTAGAGTTGGTTTGGTTGTGCGTTAATGCAGAATGGCAAGGTTATAAATTATGCCTCAAGACAGTTGAAAGTTAATGAGAAGAATTACCCAAACCATGACTTAGAGTTGATTGTTGTAGTATTTTCTTTGAAAATATGGCACCATTATCTTTATGGTGTTCATGTGGGTGTGTTCACCGATCACAAGAGTCTTTAGTATGTGTTTAGTCGGAA
Source organism: Solanum commersonii (assembly GCA_029007595.1). Classification (NCBI taxonomy): domain Eukaryota; kingdom Viridiplantae; phylum Streptophyta; class Magnoliopsida; order Solanales; family Solanaceae; genus Solanum; species Solanum commersonii. Next base: position 10,169,909 of record JAJTWQ010000003.1, on the reverse strand, counting down.
AGAGCTTAGTCTCAGACAGAGGAGGTGGTTAGAATTACTCAAATATTTTGACATGAGTATTCTTTATCACCCAGCTAAGGCTAATATTGTTGATGATGCCTTGAGCAGGTTATCTATGGGTAGTACCGACCATTTTGAAGAAGGTAAGAAAGAGTTAGCAAAAAAATGTGCATAGACTTGCACGATTAGGAGTTCGATTAATGAATTCCACAGAAGGAGGAATAGTGGTGATGAATGGGGCTGAATCATCACTAGTGTTAGAAGTAAAAGGCGAGAAAGACCAAGACCCTATCTTGTTTGAATTGAAGCAAATGTTCATAAGCAAAAAGTATTAACTTTTGAACAAGGGGGATATGGTGTGTTGAGACATCAAGGTAGGTTGTGTGTACCAATGGTGGATGGAACCCAAGAGAGGATCATGGAGGAAGATCATAGCTCCAAATATTCCATTCATCCGGGTTCCACCAAAAGGTACCATGACTTAAAAGAAGTCTATTGGTGGAAAAGTATGAAGAAGAGATATCCACATTTCTTCGAACCTAGAGAAATTCCAGATCAAGGTACTAATCCTTTCTTAGTATTTATTTACAAGCTGGCATGTTGTTTTGCATGTGCTTGTGAGTGTTTGAATTGAATGTTGCATGTTACACCTTTAGCCTATTATGATTAATCTCATTCGAAGATGAATGTTCCCAAGGGAGAGATATTGTAACATCTCGCAATTTGAAATAGCTAGGAAGAAGCTAAGAATTTGAAATAGTCATTTTTGGAAAGATTGAAAATCTGGAAATTTACTTAAGTTAGGAAAAAGGTAAGTTTTTGGTCAACTTCAAACAGACACAACTCCTAGCTCAGGATGAGTTAGGTATGGTTAGAAATCTCTTGTAACGATCTTCCTAACACCGCCAAGATTGCGCAAATCTGAGTTTGTATGAGTGAGCTACGCCCAGTGGAAGTTAGGTTGTTCAAATAAGGAAATGTCCAATCCAAATTTTTGAAGGATATTTCAGTCTTTTCCGTATCCAATTAATTAAATTCGTTTTAGTGAATTAATTAAGGGTCTATACTGAACTTGGTTAGTTTTACACTTTTGGAAAAGAGTTAGGGTTTTACAAAATAGGAGAAAAGAGAAGGAGCAAGGAAATCGTAAAGTTCATCGAGTTTAGCTTGTGGATTTCGTCGGGGTGATCCCTACAAGGTATGTGAGATCACATAGCATTGGGTTAGTTCACCCACGCACCAATCATGATTTATTTCAGCGAATTTAAGTTCTTGAAAGCTTAGAAATTGAGTTCTTGATGGGTTTGTTGAAGTTCTATTATATTATTGATTTGTTGAACTTGTTGAGGAGTTGTTTGATCCGAATATGTGATTTTAGGTTTGATTTTGAGTAGAATTTGATGTACTTTGAACATTTAATCGATTCTAAGTGTTTGGGGAAAAAACCCACGGAGTTTAGAGGTTTAGAGATGGAAACGAAGAAGAAATTTCGTCAGTCAAAATCTGGACATGCCTCCGCGTCGCGGACCCAGTCCCTAGAACTAAGAAAAATCATTTTATGGAGCGATCATGGACCGTTCTGCCTCAAAAGTTATTTTCGAAACCAAAAATTAAATATGTCTCCGCGTCGCGGACCCACTCTCAAATATTGATTTTTGGTCTTTTCTCATGGTTAGCCATCTAAAATCATTCCTAAACATAATGAGATCTTTGCAATCACAAATCACAAACCTTAAGTCCATAATTCAATTCAAGGACCAGTTAAGAGTCAAGTCAAAAGCATGTAAGATCAAAGTCAAGAGAAGTTCTTAGAGTCTTCCAAATGTCTTTTCCAAATGTTTTAACTTTCTTTTAAAACTTAAAGTTCAAGTTGAGTAAAGAGTAAAGATTAAAGCTCAAAGTTCATTTCTTCAAAAGTATATGGGGACTATGTATTCCCAAAGAGTTTAAAATGTTTTCACATTTAAACAAGAAAGGAAACCTCGATTTTCAAAGAGCATGCGGGCTAGTTTTCAGAAAAGAGTAAATGCTTTCATAATTAAGCAAGAGGGGAAACTTTGATTTTCAAGATAGCCTTTGAGCTATGTTTTTGAGCAATTATCTCAAATCACAGAAAGAAATATATTTTTAAACAGAAAGAGTTAGAAATATATTTTGGGAGTAATATTGAGCACCGATATGGGGGAGCGTTCAGCGAACCCACAGGCCCCATAAACCATGTAGTCATCATGGGTAGAAAAGGGTCATACTTTTTAGATGAATCCTTCAACGCTTTTTAGCATAGACTAGTGGATCCACTTAGTGAGTTAGGTCCTATACCCTCGGCAAGGTATAGGATGGTCCTTGGCAGCGTGAGATAAAGTGATGTACCATCACTGTAGCTCTTAAGTGATGGTTGTCGATTACAGAAACTCCCACAACAGTATTTTGTATTTTTATATACATTAGTTTATTTGTAATTTTACATACATCTCAGAGTTATATGTATTTTTGCATACACACAGAGTTGACAGCATGTTTTAAACAATTTTTCTTTATATTGCACTTGTTTTTAAACTGTTTTATATTGAAATGAGTCCAGTTATGTTGAGTTGCGTTGAGCCAGGTAAGTTCTTCAGTTCCTTTCAGATTCTTTTCAAACTTAAGTTATGTTTAGCATTCCAACTCGCATACTCGTACATTTAATGTACTGATGCCAATTGGCCTGCATCGTCTTATAATGCAGACGCAGGTAACCAGGATCAACATCCAGCGCATCGTTGATCCAGTTAAGCTTCAGAGTTGTTGGTGAGCCTCCTTGCATTCCTAAGGATCCCTTTTTTTATTACTTTATCATTTTAGTTCATTAGGATATCGTGGGCCTGTCCTGACATCCATCTCAGTTGTTTTAGAGGCTTCATAGATAGTTAGTCAAATGTTAGTTCATTCGTCATCATTTTGTTATTGGCTTATGTTCAGATTTGAGTTGTCATTTTGGCTAAGTTAAATGTTTATTTTTAAAATATTATGAGTTTAGTTTGAGACATGTTGAGTTATCTTGTATTTGAATTCTCTTTCTTATGTCTAAGTCTTCCGCTGAGTAAGTAAGTCAGGCCAAGGGTTCGGTTAGGGCCAGTAATGGTTCTCCAATGCCAGTCTCACCCAGGGCGTAGGCTCGGGGCGTGACAACTCCGATGGGAGAAGCATTACTACAACCCAACCAAGCAACTTTATGAAAACTAAAACATTTAAAGATATAGAAACAGGTTTAAATGTCTAAAGAAATATGGAGTTCCCATAAACTCCAAATATTCAGTAAAACAACTAAACAAACTATTGTGAAAAACAACCCTTGGAACCTGAAAGTTAATGAACCAAAACTCTACCAAACGACAAGTCTAAGAAAAAGAGGTACAACCCTGAAACTAAACATAAACAATTGACTAACAAAACAGTTTAAGTCCGAAAAGAATGGGCTAAACAAGGAAGGATCCATGGCAGCTTAGAAGAGTTGGCTCACCCTTGAATCCGGTCTTCGATCAATGATCCCCTAACTGAGGTTTATCAGTAGCCGCCTGAAGATGCCCTGTATTCAACAAAGAATAAGCAAGTGCAGTATCAGTACACAACCATAGTGTACTGGTAGGATCACCCGGCCACCCCAATAAATGAAACATAGGCAAGCAATTACAACACAGTAAACACACATATACAGAATACGCAAATCAATTATCATTTTACGAGAAACATAAAGTTCCCAATATCAACGACAACTAGACATAAATGTATAATCACAATGGTCCTCTCATTGAACCCACATCCAAACTATTAGTATGTCGGAACGTGACACCTGATCCAATATACATGTATCGGAATATGACACTCAATCCAATATATGTATCAGAACGTGGCACCCAATCCACTATATGTGTCGGACATGACACCTGATCCAATATATGTGTCAGAACGTGACACCCATTCTAGTCAGCACAACCACAATCACAATCACAATCACAATCACACCTCTAATGAACAATACTCATAGTCATACAATCAAGTAATAGGTTCATGTTATGTAATCATTAATAGACATATACTCATTTGCATTAGATTCAGTTTACATTCCTTATTCTCATACATGATTGCATACAATAAAGCCATTACCAGCATATATCACAGAAATAGGAAACCAAACCATCACCTACCTCGAAACCAAGCTTGAATCCTTCTAAAACACTTGAATCTTCCCTTTCTGGATTCTTTCCGCTTGTTAAGTTCTAATTTACACAAATTATAACAAACCCAATAAACTAAGACCAAACCCATAATCCTCATACTCAGCTAGGGTTTTTTCCACCATTAACTTCAGGCCAAAACCTTCCCCCAACGATAATTACCCAAGAATCTAAGTTCTACGGATCAAAAAATGGATTTGGGGAGTAAAATATTTACCTTTAGCACTAAAAGTCGTGGAAAACTATTAAGAAATTGCCCTGGGTCATCTCCTACCTCTTAAGAATGAAGTTTTGCAGAAAATAATGATTTCGGGGTTTTTTCCCGACTTAAGTCGCGACTGGCCCGCCACAGCGGCCACGCTCTGGCGAGAATAATCCCTTTCTGGCGTCTTACACGGAGACAGAAGCTCAGAATTTAAGTTCCAAGCTCCCATTTCACAATACACCTTCAACCCTTGACGGTCAAAAACTACCATTTCACGCCAAGATCATTTTTGGGAGTTCTACTCACCTGAATTTTATTCTGTAAAGCCGTACAGGCTCCTTAACATGTTGGATATCCACTCATGTAATCAAATTCATAATTAAATCCCTCATTCATTACCAGATCTCTCTATACCTCCCTGACTCAGATTTCGTCCAAGTCTGGCCTAGGCTAGAATTTGTAAGTACTACAAAAAAAATCTGGCCCAAATTCCTTCCCCATTAGCTTTTTCATAACGACGAGAACTGATTGTTACTGCTTGGTACTTTGATTCGGGTGCCACATATCACGTGACTTCAAACATGGGTAACCTCTCCTTACAGACTTATACCGGCAATGATGGTTTAATGGTTGGTAATGGTATGAAAATTCCTATTTTGCTCATTGGCCCTTCAATTTTGTCTACACACTCTCGTCCCATTCATCTTAATAATATTCTTCATGTCCCATAGATTTCTAAAAATTTATTTAGTACTGCTAAAAGAATTGGTGATAATAATGTCTATATGGAATTTCATCCTGATCATTGTTATGTGAAGGATTTGCAGGGCAGGAAACTTCTTCGACGAACACTTGATGGTGACCTTTACCGCCTTCAATCTTCATCACCTCATTCCCGATCTTCCCCACCTTCAGTATTTCTTGGTGAGCGCACTTCTCTTGTTGGTTGGCACTGTCAACTGGCTCATCCAAATGAAGCTCTTAGTTGGCATCTTGCGTCTAACTTTAGGCTACCTATTTCTGATTCTTATTTTCCTAAAGTTTGTGAACCTTGTCAACTAGGCAAGAGTCGATGCTTACCCTTTTCCTATTCCCATGTTTCTAGTAGTAGTCCTTTTTAATTAATTTATTCTGATGTTTGGGGACCTCCCCCGTTCCTTCTATTAATGATTCTTCCTATTTTGTTTTATTCATCGATGATTGCACCAAATTTATTTAGATATATTTTATGTCACATAAATCGCAAATCTTTCAACTCTTCACTCAATGCAAATCTTTAATTGGTACTCAGTTTGGAACTAAAATAAAATCAGTCCAAACTTATTGGGGAGGTGAGTATCGTAATGTATCATCCTTTTTATAGAATCATAGTATTCATCATCGTATCTCTTGTCCTTATACACCTTAGCAAAATGGCGTATCGAAATGCCGAAATTGAATTATAATTGAAAAAGGACTCGCCCTTCTTTTTCATGCTTCTCTTCCATTTCAATTTCGGGAGCATGCATTTCATACTGCTACATATTTATCAAATATTACCATATCTTCTTCTCTGTCCTTCAATCACCATATGAATTACTTTACAACAGTTCTCCTCATTACGATTTTCCCAAAACTTTCGCTTGCCTTTTTTATCGCTTTCTTCGACCTTACAACAATCATAAAGTTGATTTCGGTTTGTTACCATATCGCGTTTTCCCGAATATACATTACTCTCCATGTTGTGTTCCATGAAAATACTTTTCCTTATTCCTCCATGCTTCTAATCACAAAATCATCCTCTCCATCATCACATTCCAGCAACTCATCCCTTTCTTTACTCGATCAAGCTTCTCAACATATAGTGCATTCACATTCTCCCGCACACCTCATCGTGGCAAGGTCATTATCAAATATTCTAGTTGTATCATCTATACCCTCACCTGAGAACACTAATAATACAAACTTACCCTCTATTGTACCTCTCCGTCTCCTTCACAAGTAGAGCATACATCATTTTACTAACCTACCTGAGCATCTACCATCTATTGGTTCCTCTTACCCGACCACAACTCCTTCGTATTTTCGACCCTCAGATACCTCTCACCATCACATGGTTATTCGAAGTAAAACAATTTCCTTAAAACCAAAAGCTCTTATAATATCTTGATATTTTGTTCCTCCTGATCCCTCTTACATTCCAAAACCTACAACTTATCATCAAGTGTCCAAATTTCCTGAATGGCACCATGCTATGCAGAAATAATTTTTAGCTCTTATGCGAAATAAGACTTAGACATTGGTTCCACCACCGTCTAACTCTAACATTGTTGGTTGTAAATGGGTCTATAGGATCAAGAGGAAAGTCAATGGATCAATTGAATGTCACAAAACTCACTTAGTAGCTAAAGGCTTTCACCAAAAGGAGGGTGTTGATTACTTCGATACATTTAGTCCCATTGTTAAGCCCACAACCATTCGGCTTATCCTGTCTCTAGCGGTGACAAATAGGTGGCCAATTTGGCAACTTGACATTAACAATGCCTTCTTAAATGGTGATCACTCTGAACAAGTATTTATAAAGCAACCAAAAGGATTCATTGATCCTCACCGGCCACATTTTGTATGCAAATCGAACAAGGCCTTATATGGCCTCAAGCAAGCACCACGTGCTTGGTTCAATAAGTTAAAGGTTTTTCTCCTCGCCATTAGCTTCCGCTCTTGTTTATCTGACTACTCTCTTTTTGTGCAGCAGACTTCTAAGCCCACAGCATATGTTCTTGTTTATGTGGATGACCTTATTATAACTAGCAGTGATAGTGATTTTATCACTACATTTTTCTTTATCAACAATTCTCTCTCAAGGATCTTGGTTCATTAAATTATTTTCTTAGTGTTGAGGTAACTCCAACATCAGATGGGATTATTTTATCTCAAGGCAAGTACATTCGCGACTTACTTCGTCGCACTAACATGGTTGATGCTAAGCCCATTTCTAGTCCGGCTGAACCTGGATCTCAACTTATTCTTTCTGGTGATCATCTGCCTGATGCTCATTTATAATGTAGTGTTGTTGGTTCCCTTTAATATGTTACTATCACTAGGCCAGAAATATCCTACGCAGTCAATCGAGTTTATTAATTTATGCAATCACCCAACATTTCTCATTGGTCAGCTGTCAAACGCATACTTCGATATCTAAAAAGATCCCTCCATGATAGCCTCTTCTTATGACCTATGTCTTATTCTAGTCTGATAGCCTTTTCAGATGTTGGTTGGATATCTAACCTTGATGATAGTCGCTCCCAACATGGTTTTGCACTATTTTATGGAGGTAACTTGATCAGATGGTTTTCTCGAAAACAAAAGGTTGTAGCCCGCTCAGGGACTGAAGCTAAGTATCGTGCTTTAGCTCTGGCAACTACTGCATTAATATGGGTACAATAAGTTATCAGTGAACTCTGTGTTACTCTCACTGCACCTCCCATATGTAACACCCCGTATCCGAAAACGAACCAAAATGCAAACTTTGAAAAGTTGCAGGTGCAACCTACGGTTGCTATCCATGGACCGTAGGTCAGACCACGGCCCGTGCTGATGGTCTGTGGTTCACCACTGCAAACCCTCCCCAGCCAAGCTCAGAAAATTTGGCTAAGTCTCGACTCACGGACAGACCCACGGTCCGTAGATCAGACCACGGTCCGTGGTCTATGTCCGTGGATCAAGACCTTCTTTACCCAGCCTCTGACATGAACTACGGTTGACCAGCACGGACCATCATTCGATCCACGGTTCGTAGGTCTGACCGTAGATGAGGATCAATAGCCAGTTAGCTGAAAATTCTAATGGGTCAACTTCAGATGGTCATAACTTTTAGCACAAAAATAATTGTGTGTCCCATTACCTATTATATTATATATAATTGAATTATCTTTTCAACGCCACCAAGTTTGCTAAAATCCGACCTTCGAGTAAAAAGTTATGCTTGTTTTAGTGAAGGCCTACCAAGCAGGCTCGACTTACGGACACAATCTACGGACCGTAGATTGACCTACGGCCCGTAGGTCCAATCCATAGATCACTCTGACAGCAGCTAATTTAGGGGTCTTTTGGTCTTTTTCTATTTCGTTTAACCCCTAAGATACGTCATTTAGACCCTAAATTATGAGGTTTTAATCAATTTAATCCTAGAAACATAACTAGAACTTACCTCAATCAAAATCATTAATCAAACTTAGAAAATTAGAAGCTAGAGAGGAGAAAAGAGGTCAAGAACCCTAGTTCAAGAACGCAGCAAGGTTCCTTCAGTTCCAGCCCCGAAATCGAAAGATTTCTCCGTGGAATTTTTCACCAGGTATGTGGGATTTCACTAGTGGGTTCCTTTCGCCCATTAGGTCCCTAGAATTCAGTCAGATTCTTGATTCCATGATTATGAACAAACCTAGGGTTTCTAGAATTACAAAAAGATCATCATGAATTAGTTATTTAAAATGTTCCAAATCAGATTATCATGTTATTGCTCAGTTTATCGCATGAATTTCAGAACCCTAGCTATGTATTTCTTCAGTTCTTGAATTACACATGCTAGGTAAGATATTTCAGTATTCAGTTTATAAATGCATCATTATCAGATTAATTGTTGCATTCCCAGTTTGCATGTTCAGTTTTGAGCTATCCAGTAATTACAGAAATTCAGTCATAATCAGTTAATCAATTAATTCATTGGGAGTAGCATAATACTAAGTTGGACTAGGGTTCAGCGTACCCATATAGTCCCAGAACTATGAGCCACGTAAGTGTAAGTCCCCTCTGTGGGCAACATCAGTTTAGTGATCATGCCAACATGCCTTTATACCTCTGGCAGGGTATATTGGGTCCTCTCGATGGGGCGTATACATCGGACTCCACATTTAGCTCATGTGATTTTATGTCGGTTATTAGTAGCTCTCACAGTTCAGTCAGACTCTATTGCATTGACCATTTAGCAGTATATTCAGTATTCAGTCTCAGCATGTTATAAATTGGTCATTTCATCAGTTAGTTCAGTATTCGGTATTTTCAGTATCTATATCATGTCCAGATTATATCATTGCTCAGTATGCTTTGTTCAGTCATGTGTTACTTCAACTTTACTCTATCCTGCATGCTCAGTACCTTTCAAGTACTGACACATACGTGCGCTACATCTTCTCGTGATGTAGGTCCAGGTTCTCAACATCCAGATCACGCTTAGATCGATTCCCAATCTTCAGTTCAGCAGCATCAGTGGTGAGTCCTCATTCTTCGAAGACTAGTGACATGTTTATCTTTATCGCTTTTAGTCTTTAGTTTCAATTTTGCTAGATCTAGTTGGGGCATGTCCCAACATTTCTAGTCAGTTTAGAGGCTTATTTCAGACATAGTTAGATTCAGCTTAGTATTTTGAGTTTGATATTTCTTTTGTATTAAACTCTCAGATTAAATATGTTCAGTTATAGTATATGGGCATTCCCTATCTCTTCAGTTTATTTATGATTTAGCTTTCGCATCAGTTTATTATCTTTAGTATGCTCATGATCATGTCAGCAGGGTTAGCTTGGGATCACTTGTGGTCCTAGGTCCCGTGTTCGCGTCTCGGGGGTAGCTCGGGGCGTGACACCATAGTTCTTTGTGATAATTTTAATGCACATTTTTTATCTCGGAATCCTGTCATCCATCAACGGTCAAAGCATATTCGTCTTGATTATCACTTTGTCCAAGAGATGGTTGAAGATCAATCTTTGGTGGTTCGCTATGTTTCATCTCAAAATCAAATAGCAGATATCTTTACTAAAGTTGTTGGCACAACTCGGTTCCTCAACCTTAGATCCAAGTTCATGGTTTGATCAAGAACATGATTTTGCAGGGGGCTATTAGAGTCCATCACCTATTTGAATTCTAATAATGTAGTTAATTTCAAATTCAATTGTCGTAGCTTATTCTTTGTAACAAAGGATTACTCTTCCTTTAGAATAGGTATTAGATTAGGACTCTTATACTTATCGTCAATATGTACAAAATCTATAAATACAAAACAAATACGGCAGAACTATAATTTGCTCTTATTTTCTCAAAAGCTTCGCATACTTATTCTTCATAAGAGGGGAGGATTGTCCAATCAATATTAAGAATTCAAGGAATCCATTCATTTTCAATGTAAGGTTTCATTCATCACCCCCACATACTCCAACAATTTTGCGATACTAGATGTGTGACAATCTATAAGGGACCCAACATTGATAAGACTCTGATGGCATGCTAAATCAAGGAAGAAGAACCACGGAAGAGAGAACAATATATAGTTATGAAAATTTTCACATCTTTAATTTCTCATTAGCCATACTATCTATTAATATTCAAGGAAATAATTGAATCTCTAACATATTCAGCTAGCCAAATCCTAACTCCTAACCTATTCACCTACCCAAATCCTAACTCATTACCCCTATAATTTCTATGTCTACCATAATCCAAATTTACCATATGTACACGTATTTCCATGTTTACATTTAATTTAATAATAAATCAAGAGTTAACGGTCAGATAACTAACAAGACATGTTAGAATGATTTTTTTATATGACTAAAAGAATAACTTCGTTTGTGACGAAATAAATTAAAAATAATAAGTTTACTACACATATAATTTAGTTAAGTGACCATTAGACTGATAAAATCCACCAAAATTAAAGAAACAAATCATATTTTATACTTAAAATGTGTACAATATATTTCTCACATCCAATCACACAAAATTATGGATCGTGTCTCGATCGAGTTGGGAAAGCCTTAGTTTGCACATTCTTATTTAAGTTGAAAATCCTTATTAGATATACATTCAAACTATATATACTAATTCTATCTATACTTTTAAATAATTACGTATCTTACCACTAATTAAGAATTTCTTACCATATATTGAGGAAGATCAACCTAGATACATGTATTTTTCCAACCAAATACACTAAAATATGGAGAGAAGCAAACGAGATGTGTTATGTATCTCAGATACATGCGAATCACTCTAGATACATGTATCTTATGTGATTTACATGTATCTGGGATATGACCATACGACCAGATATACACAAGAGAGTGGCGAAGGATGCGAGGGAGGCAATCGAGATTTGTTATGTATTTGAGATACATGTGAAATCACTTGGATACAATGTATATAAAACAAATTATAGTTAATTTAGACCCCATGTATCCCGAGATACATATATCTGGACGTATTAGACGCATCAAAATCTGATAAAATTAGTTATATTGCAAACTAAAATATATCTAAATAATTAACACATAAACGTAGGATTTTTGTAAGTTGCCCATATATATATATTTGATTCTTTGGCAAAACAAAAGAACAAAATTAAAGAGAAACAAAAAAAAAAAAACAAAGAGATACGTAATTCAGAGCGGAAGGTAGTGTGAAGTCATTTTTTATAATATAGTAATAATAAAGACTCTAATGAGTAGTACATCCACTTGCAACTCCAACTTGCAATTATTAATTAATTAATCTTCTTAAAATATAACTCAAAGTCACAACACTACAAAGAGTAATGAGGTGAGGTGAGGTGAGGTGATACCAGCAATATTATTGATGCAACTTGCACATCTTCCTTTATTAAAAAGGAGCAAACGAATATTGAAAGTATGCAACTTGCAATTTCTTTATTGATAGATCAGAAAAGGAAACATCCTTAAATTATGTAAAATTAAATAAAAATATTTTCTTTTTAATAATTTGAGTTAAAAATATTCTTACAGTCAATAGTGATATTTTTGGATCAAATTATTAACTACAAAAGCTTTTTTAGACCAAATTATTAATTAAGAATATTTTTATTTAATTTCACATAATCTAGAGATATTTTTATTTAATTTCACATAATCTAGAGATATTTTTTAATCCCATTTTCGTTGATAGATGTATTTTCAACTAATTGGTATCTCTTTCAACAACAAAAAAAAAAAAAGAGAGAGAATAGTTCGTTCCAACTTACAACAACCCCAAGTGTTTGATTATCATCATGTTATCTACTTATTTGATTTATACTACTGTATAGTTATTCGATTTAAGTTATATATACATTGATAAAGTATTAAATTCCCACATTATCATATATTTTAATGCCTCCTCCCCATTATGCCTCAAATGGAAATTCTTAGGTTTCACATTTGCTTTTCATCTTTCTATCTTTTTTTACTGATTTTTAGCGGCAATTAACTAACGACAATAGCTTAATTGCCACTAAATATGCATTTTTATTGGAAATTAACATTCTTTATAAATGTCCCTAAAGCCTATAGCGACATTAGATCTAATAACAATTAACTAATGCCGGTAAATGCTTTAACACTTTATGTCAATGTGCATATTTATTGCCACTAAAAGTTGTTTTTGTTATCGTGTTTATACATCATCTTTTCTACGTTGTTACTATTTTACTAACTATCATCTTTCGGATCTAACCCGATTAAATAACTCGAAAATGACAAGCAAGGTGCTAAATATTTCTTATATCTTGGATTTAAGTACTATATAATGGTAGTACAAAGAATTTTTTATATCATAATTTAATATAAATGGATATAATAAGTGATCATTCCACTTTAAGATATATTATATATACTTCTCCCATCTCAATTTATGTGCTACATTTGGGTTTAAGGATTCAAACTATGTAAAATTTGACCTAACATTTTAAATTATGTTTTTTCATCATATTGACATGAAAGAAATTACAACTTATAGTGTTTTTCGTGTAGTTTTTAAATATATAAATTATAATTTTAAAATATTGAATTGATATAATCTAATTCAACTTTAAAGATTAGTCAACCTGACTCTTCAAAAGCAAAAAAAATGGAAATATATAAATAAGACAAAGCTAGTAGGAAGGTCGTAGGAAGATTCAAAGGAGCAGTTTCTATTGGTTTGCCCAAAGATTTTACGAGGTTTATCAACTATCGTGCGGGCCAGTAAACTTGATTAACTTAATCAATAAAATAATCAAACACTATTAAATAAATCATATATAATAATAATGGCTTCATCGTACTAGTTAGTTTCGTCGAACATATATAGCGACAAACAATTAATATTATTCCCTTTGTAACCTATTGTAAGCTAATCGCTAGCTAGCATTACCATTATATCACACCCGCATCCATTCACGTGGATTCCACAATACCGTTTCTCGAGAAAAAATTTATGTGTATACACCAAACTAATGCAATTTCCATTATTATGTGATTTAATAAAGTAAAACACATGTTAATTAATTAAAATTAAGTAAAATGAATTATAAATTTAAACACATTAAATGCATGTATTGGATTGGTGTATACATGACCCAATGCGGATAAGTTTAACCGCCGTTTCTCGGGTATGTTTATGCACATCTCAAATAATTTTATCATAACTTACCTAATTTATTAGGTTCAAAATTAAAAACTTAGTAATTTATTTTGATTTAGTAATACAATGTATTTAGACATTATTCAACTTCATCCACACTGTACTCAATAGGGCAACAATGCTAAACAAATAAAACAAAACACTTCGCTAATTAGTTACTCCATCTTTTTTGAATCTATCTTTAATGACAAAATTTGTACCCAAATTAATTGATTGATGATATCTCCATAATTCGATCACCCAAAATTCCAGTTCAACACTAATATAACAACTCAATGAGAAATAATTATATGCTTTGGATAATAAGGATATTAAACTAACATGAAATACTTGCATTTGAACTTGTCATTTTTTTCCTTTTAACTCATTACTTATTGTCCTTCAGTTTTTTATACCATAAATAAGAATTAAAATGCATAGATCATAGATGAAGTTGAAAGAGGCACCAAAGGAGAAACAAATTAAATTCCTACCATAATAAGTTTATTACAATTAATCTTTTTTTAAATTTTATGATATTGAACACATCTTCAACAAAATATGAAAGAAAAAAAAAAGGAATTATTTTAAGATCTAATTCGTACCCAAAAGATATCTTCTGATAAAAAAAAAAAAAAAAAAAAAGGCATCATGATCCATTAGTTGTTTTAATGTGTTTAACTCTTTTGATGACCTCAATTCCCCCAATTCATAATTTTATGATTCATTCTTTAGCTCATTTTGACCAATCTATTTTGACTCCAAGCAAACTTTGAACAGACTTGATGATAATCTGTTCAAATTTGAAACTGATCAACCAGTTCATTTGACACCTCTACGTACCTCATTTCAATTAGCAGTATTTCGTCTTGTTGAATTCTGAGCGATCTGGGCAAGAGATTGAAGGTTACATTTAACAATAGTATCCACAAACACACATGTTTCTTCTTTAGTATTCCCATGTGGTATATCAACAACGTACGATTCGACAACGATCGTCCTCGTCCCAATATTATTTTGATCGGAGTGGAGGGTGGTAATAGATCGGTAATTCACCAAGCGGTGGTCCCCGCCTACGACGCTGAAGCTGATGACGTGGCGTTCCTCATCAAGGATCTCAAGTCTCTCCATGCTATTAGCAGCGGGTAGACCCGAGATGACCCGCACTTCACGGAGGGTCCCCACGTTCCCATCCCCACCGATGACGTGGCAGCTCTTGACGAAGTGTTTGTATGCTTGAGGGTTATCGAAGCGACGGAGGACGGACCAAACGGTGGAGATTGGGGCGGAGATATGTTGGATCACGGCGGAGCAACACTGGTTTGGGCTAACGGAATGAGTATGATGAGTAGTGACGGAATCGGGGACTTCAGTGGTACATGGTATTGGTGTACGTCTTTGTAGTTGTTTGCCGGAGGTGGCGGTGGTGGTGGTGGTGGTGGTGGTGGTTGTAGAAGTGGTGGTGGGATTGATTCTTTGGAGTAAAAGTGATGATTTTGGAGGCATATTTTTTTTAATTTGTTGATTGTCTAGTGGTATGATTGATATGAAATAGAGAGAAGGTGTTCTTTCGGATGAATAGAGTAGTATATATTTTCTACTCCGTTTTATTTTATATGATACTATACAAATTAAAAAAAAAGGAAAATTATATTCTATTAGTTTTAATTTATATGTATCTTTATTTTAACAAACTAAAAAGAAAATAACGAATATAAATATATATAACGTAAGAATGGGTATGGTAGAGCTGAGGTAAGAGAGAGAAGGAAGAGGTGGTTGGACTTTGAAAGTAAGAGAAGATGTGTGATTGTTCATGTGTGAGGATAGTAAAAATAGGAACTAGTGGCGGCGTGTGAGCTTATTATATTACTCACTCAGTTTTAATTTAATTCAACTCAAAAAAAAAAAAAAAAACTTTCGAAGGGACTTCTACGTCAAACGTCTAAAATCAAGATTTAATTGAGAAGTTGGATTCCAAAGTTTTAATGTAAATTTTTTATAAGAAATTATCTAATTAGACAAACATCTTTTATCATGTCTAATAAATCTTGAGTTAATATCTCATATGGTCACTCAATTAATACTTATTTTCACAGAAAGTCACTCAACTAATACTTATTTTCACAGGAAGTCACTCAACTTTCATGTATAACCTCAAAGTCACTCAATTATGAATTTTTCTCACAGAAAGTCACTCAACTAATAGTTCTTTTTACAGAAAGTCACTCAATTTTCTTTTATAACCTCAAAGTCATTCAACTATGAATATTTTACCTACAAAGTCACTCAACTATTGATATGTCATTTAGAAAGTCATCCAACCAATTTCAATATGTTTTCATTAAATTTTGTTGAAAAATAATTCATTTTACGAAAAAACCGACCGAAAGCCATATCACCAAAATATTCATGAAATAAAAAAATTTATCTAATTCCTTTAAATGGTTCCTAATACCCAAAATATATACAAAAAAATGGCGAGCCTTCACATATTTCACCCCCAACACCCTACGGAAAGTTCCGTAAAATTTTTGCAAAAAATTCATCTGAAAACCATAATATAATAATATTAAAAATGTTGAATAACATGCCTATTGACACTAACGTTCTGATAAGAAGCAAAATAAATGAATTGAAAAGGCACTTTAACTTAATATAATAATATAAAAAAAATGCCATAACAATCCCCAATAATTTTAAACATTACACAAGAGAGTATATCAGCTAAAGAAAGATTATTATACAAAATGAAATTGTGCTCTGCATTGAACCTTCACTTAGCGTAACAATAACTTTTACTCCAAAGTCATAGTGGTCTCAGACTTAAAACTATGACTGCTTAAGGGAAATAAAATATCACTGCTTACACACAACAATGAAGGTGTTGACATGAGTTTTAAAAGCCAGCACGTTACGTCCTTGTGCTATCCCAATTTCATGAATTCTTTTGAGAATAAACTCAATTTTCATAGGAAGTGACCTACTTCCACACTCACATTGGTGAAATTTGTTGAGAGTGCTCCTGTAAGTTTAACACTCCACGCATGAGTTACAGACTTTCATTAAGAACTTTGTAAGCTCAACATTCACAAATCATTACAGGAAACAAGGCACTCACATCATAGGGAGGGAATAAAAAGTAGTGCATTTTTTCACATCAAGTCATCATATGATTCATTTTTCCATTGAACCTAGTTATAGGATCTCTAGTCCCCGTGTTGGATTTCCTCATATATGACTCAAGGATTTATATAGGCTTCAATCATATCCCTCTCGATGTGCTCCCGGCCTTTTCTCTTGCTAAGGCCTTAGTAAGAGGATTTGCAAGATTATCACACGATTTGACATAATCAACATTAATGGTACCACCTGTCAAATACGATCTTACAATACTGTGTTTTCACTTTATAACTTTGGATTTACCGTTGAAATATAATTTTGAACTCTATCAATTGTAGCATTGCTATCACAATGAATTAAAATAGAAGAAATCGATTTTTCAAAATAAGGGATTTGAAATTGTTGGTTGATAGAGGATATTCTCCATATCAAGATTTGATCCTCTAAGATCTTAAGATAATTGTTGTAATGCTAGAATATCTTTTTCTCTTTTCTTTTTTTTTTGTAAAATATATGATTTTATTGAATTCTAGATTTTATGGGATCTAGGTGATTTCATTCCACAATCTCCCATGTATATAAAGTTATGTATATGACATAGAAAGACATAAATGAAATTATTCAACTATCTAATTTTTCACATGTTATCAGAGCTTTAGGATTTTTCCTGACTAGTTTTATTCATCTTGTCTTGAAAAAATCTTTTTTTTCTATCTTTATCCAAAACCATTCAAGAACCATGTCAGAATATGTGATTGTTGCAACTATTTCAGCCTTTGGAAATGTTTTTGCAACTGTATAGAATATCTCAACAATTTCAACTGGTGATTTGCAAACATTCAAACCTCTTATCGGTTGAATAGAAAAAATTACCTAAAATGGGTCCAACTGATTCATACATTTTTAAAGGGTAAAGGGAAAATACGACACCTTCTCGATACAAGACCATCTAAAGAATACCCCACGTTTGATACATGGGATGAACATGATGTGGTGGTGTTGTCTTGGTTTTGGAATTCTATGCTTTCAGAAATGAGCGATAACATTATGTTAACTGAGCACCGCTTAGGAAATTTAGGATGCAGTGAAGGAGACGTACTCTAAAGTACATGATGTTTCTAGCATCTATGAAATAAAAATATTTTTTTGCAGCAAAATAGGGAGATCGACCTGTCACTAAATATTCTAACTTTTTTACAGGGGTTATGAAAAGAAATGGATCATTATCAATGCATTCAAATGGATTGTAAAGATGATTCTGTAATTCTGAAAAAAATTATTGTAAAGAAAGGATTTATGATTTTCTTGCAGGGCTAAATGCAGAGATTCCATGAGAGTGTTAATCTTAGGACAAGAAGATTTGTCATCATTGAATGAGACAATGACCATTATACAGAAGAAGGATGGAGGAATGCTATGCTTGAAACTCAAATTAATGAAGGGTCAGCTCTTTACCAAAAGGAACAAGTCCAAAAGAATCTGAAGCTTAACAATGAGAGAGCACCATCAAGCCTGCGGGTTCATTCAAACCGTCATTCAATAGGGACAATCTATATTGCTCATATTACAAAAAATATTGGCACACCCGAGAGATGTTGGAGACTCAATGGTAGACCTCCAAATAGAAACATTAGTGATGAAAAGTAGACACATATAGTTGTTCATTGGTCTTCACATGTATTTCTTGCTCTTTTGTTACTAATATCTCAGACAAAATTTCTCCAATATAGCTGGTTGATTCTAGGGCAACTGATCACATGACCGATTCCCTTTATCTCTTCATATCATATTCCCCTTGTCCTTGTTATAAAAAATAATTATAGATGATGGTTCAGTTATTATTGTATTTGGACAAAGAGACATATACCGGAGAATTTCTTGATACTTAAAGTTATTTGCAAATCTCATTTCTAACCAGAAAATCACCAAAAATTTCAAATGCCAAGTAACTTTCTTCCCTTCATATTGTTTATTTTAGGAACAGAACACAAAGGAGATGATTAGGCGTGCTAGTAAGAAATGCGGTCTTTATTGTCAAGATGTCCACAATAGTGAAGATATAACTAAGAATTTCGTATCTAGTTTATTCTTGTTTGAATCTGTTATGTCCAATAAAGAGAAAGTATGATTTTCTCATCATCGATTAGGTCAACCAGCCTTTTATGTAATCAAAATGATGTTTCCATCTTTATTCAAAGATTTGATTATTGAGTCTTTACATTGTGATGATTGTGAAATTGCAAAACACAAACGTGTTTCCTATATAATTAGTCACAAAAGAAGTCAAACTCCATTTTCTCTTATTCATAGTGATATTTGGAGACCCTCTTCCATTCCTAATATTTCTAGTGCTAGATGATTTGTTTCATTCATCGATGATTGTAAAAGAGTAACATGGATCTATTTTCTAAAGAAGAAAAATCAGATTTTAGTCTAATTCATCCTACTTTTTTTAATTTGATCAAAACCCAATATAATGTGCCTATGTAAAGATTCCAATTTGATAATGCCAAAGACAACTTCAATCAAATCCTCTCTGTTTTCTTTAGAAATTTCTTTCTGAATTTTAAAATTTTCAATAAATTGGTTACTAGATTTTTGGGTGTGTTGCGTATGTTTATATTCATTCTCAAAATAGAGGCAAATTAGACCTACATGTTTTTAAGTGTGTTTTCTTAGGATATTCTCCTACTCAAAAAGGTGATAAGTGTTATCAACCATCATCAAAGAAATTCTTTGTTTCCTGATGTTACATTTGATAAGACTGAATCCCTTTTTGGTCATTCTTACAATCAAGGAGAGTTATCGAAGGGAGAGGGACCCCTAAACTTTTCACTATTTTATTTTTTTATTTCTAGTCGTGTCAAATCCTTGCCTGAGTCATCATTTCTTCGGTCACCCAAGTCTCTAAATTCAAATGAATTTATTGAGTCTCCTAAATTGGATATAGATAATGAAATTCTAGAAAATAATCTACCATTGTAGGTTTATTCCAGAAGAAAGAGGCTAACTGATCAAACTACTCAGCTGCAATCATCTCCTGAGGTTACTGCTCTTAGTACCCATCTTGAACCTGTTGAACTATCAGAAATACAGAACCAAACTAATCATGAAGAAGAACCTAACTAACCTAATGACCTTGACCTTCTAATTGCACTCATAAAATGAACCAAAACTTAGACACAACACCTTTTGAGCCTTTCCGTGACATATCAAAATATATCCCCCCCCCCCAAGTCATAAAGTTTTTCTCTGTAACCTGCACACAATTTCTATCCCCAAATATTTGTCTGAAGCACTAGAAAACATAGAGTGGGAGAAAGCTGTGAAGGTTGAAATTGAAGTGTTGGAGAAAAACAAAATTTAGGAAATTGTGGAATTACCAAAAGGGAAAAAGTTGATCAGATGCAGATGGATGTTAGTGTGAAATATAAGTCAGATGGGTCCATATAAAGATCTAAAGCTCATTTGGTAGCAAAGAGTTATACACAAACCTATGAAATTGATCATTTGGAGACTTTTTCATGTGGCAAAAATGAATACTTTGAGAACCTTATTATCATTGACTGCAATTTTTAATTGAAACCTACAACCATTTGATGTAAAAAATACTTTTTTATATGAAAACTTAGATGAGGAGATCTATATAAAGGTGCCATCTGATTTTGAAATCTAGAAGGGAATGGTGTGTAGATTGAAGAAGGAACTCTATGGATTAAAGAAATCACCTCATGCATGGTTTGGAAGGTTTACAAAGGTTATGATCAAGTTAGGGTATCGACAAAGTCAAGGAGACCACACCTTGTTCATTGACACTCAAAAACAGAAAATGTGACAGCATTATTGGTTTATGTAGATGACATCATAGTAGCATGTAGTGATTCAGAGGAGCTACAAAACTTGAAGAAGTGTTTATTGAAGGAATTTGAATCAAAGAGCTTGGAAAATTAAAGTATTTTTTGACAATTGAAGTGGCACACTCAAAATACTGAATCTTTATTTTCCAACAAAAATATGTGTTTGATTTGTTGAAAGAAATAAGAAAATTATGGTGTAAACCAATGGCTACACCAATTGAATATAATCATAATTTGTACAATGCTCTAGAAGATTTTGTGGTAGATAAAGGCTTGTACAAAAATTGATTTACTTGTCTCATACAAAGCCGGATATTTTCTTTGTTGCAAGTGTTGTTAGCCAATTTATGCATGATCATAGAAAATGCATCTTCAAGCTATCAACAAGATTCTACAATATCTAAAGGGAAGTCCAGCAAAAGGAATACTATTCAAAAGAGAAGGAGACATAGTTTTAGAGGCTTATATTGATGGAGACTATGTTGGTTCATTAATAGATCAAAGGTCAAGTTCTGGATATTGCACTTTCTTAGGAGGAAATCTGGTGACTTGGAGGAGTAAAAAATAAAATGAGAAGGACCTATGAAACTATATTGTGACAATAAATCAACAATAAGTATAGCTCATAATCCTGTACAACATGATTGCACTAAGAATATTGAGGTATCTAGACATTTCACTATGGAGAAATTTGATAGCGGACTCATTTGTATGTCATTTGTATCAACAAAAGATCAGGTGGCCGATGTTTTAACAAAATGACTACCAAATAATGTGTTTCAAGATCTAATAAGAAAGCGAGGAATAGAAGATATTCATTCACCCGCTTAAGGGAGAGTGTTGGCTGATAGAGGATGATCCTCTAAGATCTTAAAATAATTGTTGTAATCTAGAATATCCTTTTCTCCTCTTTATTTTTTGTAAAATATATGATTTTATAGAATCCTAGATTTCATAGGATCTAGGTGATTCTGTTCAACAATCTCTCATGTATATAAAGTCATGTATATGATATAGAAAGACATGAATGAAATTATTCAACTATTTTATTCCACAGAAATATAAATCTCTCAATCAATTTGTTTCCTCACTAGCTGAAGCTAGTTAAACAATTAGTTTAGCCTCCATTATTGAGTTAGCAATTATAATTTGCTTTTTTGATCTTCAACAAATAGCACCACCACCCAAAGTACATATATAACTAATAGTAGAACAAAAATCTCTTGATAAAGTATTTCAATCTGCATAGAAAAACCTTCAAGTACAACAAGATATTTTCTATAGAACAAACTTTAAGTTTTTGTCCAATTAAATATCCCATTAACTCTTGTTATATCATGTCAATGTTCATTACCTGACTTGCTTGTGAACCTGCTAAGTACTCCACATGCATAACAGTGGCGGAGTCAATTTTTTTGTCAATGGTGTTGATACTTTAGGACAAGTAAAAAATAAACCTTGCTGCTCAGGATTTTCATTACTTTTATTCTTTTTTTAACTTAAAAAACGGAACTAATTTTTTTAAAAGTAAAACGCCTAATCCTAGGCTCGAACCCAAGCTTCCAAGACAAATTTGAACAACCTTAACCATTGGGTTATCTTTCTTTACTATGTTAAAGGTATTCAACAATTAGTATATATCCAAAAATATTGATATTTAAAATATATATTCGCAAATATTTTTTGAGGAAGGTTGTTCATCTGACCACCCTTGTTAAGGTATAGCTCAGTCGTTGTTGCATAAGCAATATCAGGTCTAGTGCAACCAGTCATATAGCTCATACTTTCGATTAATCTAGCATATTCCTTTTGATTTATTACATCATTTTCACTTTGAACAGGGAACAAGTGAAAATTTGAATCAAAAGGAGTTACAAAATGCTTGCAATCAAGAAAGTTATATTTTTTCAAAATTTTCTCAACATAATGTGATTGGTCAAAGAAAATTCTATCACATGTTCTTGTAATTTTTATTCCAAGAATAAAATTTACCTCACTAAGATCTTTCATATCAAAATGGCTTTTAAATATATTTTTAGCTTCATCAATAACATTAATGTTAGAGCCAAAGATCAATAAATCATCAGCATATAGGCAAATAATAACATGTGATTTATTTCAAGACTTATTATATATGCACTTATCACACTCATTTGTTTTTAAAATCATTTTAAATCATGCTGAAATCAAACTTTTCTTGTCATTGCTTTGGTGCCTGTTTCAAGCCATATAGGGATTTAGTAAGTTTACACATTTTCCTTTCTTGGCTTGCTTCAATAAAATATTCGGGTTGATCCATATATATTTCCTCATTTAGGTCTCCATTTAAAAAATAAATAAATTACATCCATTTAATGAATTTACAAATAAAAAATCGCAGTCATAGCAGTTAAAAGTCTTATAGATGTAATTCTAGTTACCGCAGAAAAAGTATCAAACAATTATAGGCCTTCCAGTTGCGTAAAACTTTTTGCAACTAGTCTAGCCTTATATTTATCAATAGATTCATCAAGTTTCAACTTTTTTCGTAAGACCCATTTGCAATAAATTATTTTACAATCCCATGGTAAATAAACTTATTTTCAAGTTTTATTAGAAATTAGTGATTGCATTTTATCATTTTACATCCTCTTTTCATAAAATAGAACCATGTAAAGATAAAGCTTCTTCCAAAGTGAGAGGGTCATCTCCAACATTAAACACATAAAACTCAAGATCAAAAAAAAAATTCTACTCTAGCTTTTTTACTTTTACTTAACTCGAAATCATCGATTTCTTTATTTTTCAAAGTAAAAGTAAAAAAACTAGGTAGTGACAAAATATTTTGTTCAATCATTTGACCCCCCATTATTTTAGAATCAAAATGAAATTTATTTTCATGAAAAATAGTATCATCCGATTCTATTATAATATTATCTTCAAGATTAAAAAATCTATAGTTTGTACTATTTGAAGTATAACCAAGAAAAGCACAAGTAGTACCCAACTGTGTAATCTTGGGATCCATTAGTCTCACAAAGGCTAGAAGACCCCAAGCTCTTAAATATCCCAAACTTGACTTGTGACCTTTTCACAATTCAAAATGTGTCAATTTAGACTTTTTATGAGGCATACGATTCAACACATTAAAAGTAGTCAAAATAGCTTCACCCCATAAATTTAATGGTACGCGTGATCACCCAATAAGCGTGACATTAGTCAATTCAATCAAAGTTCTATTTTTTCTTTCCACTACACCATTAGATGCATGAGAATAAGGAGGTGTACTTTCATGAATTAATCTCAATGATCTAAAAAAAGAACTAAACTCATTTGACTCATATTCACGACCTCTATCACATTAGTCCTTTTTATATTTTTCTTCCAAATTGATTATCAACCTCATGAAGATAGATTTTAAAAATTTTAAAATCAGCACTTTTATTTTTCGTCAAGTAATATACATAACTTAGAAAAATTATCAATGAAAGTGATAAAATATATATTTCCTCCACGAGTTAAAATTCATCCAAGTTTACGAATATCAGTATGAATTAATTCCTATAAATCAGCTTTTCATTCAACTTGAAAATGAAGCCTTTTAGTGATTTTGACTTTACTACAAGTCTCACACTTTTCAAAATTATTTTTAATCATTGGGTTTAATCCTAAACTACTCATGATTCCAACATAACGATCATTAATATGACACAAATGAGCATACCAAAAATTAGTCGAAGAAAGCATTTCAACATTCAGTTTGAACATTCCATCATAAGCATACCACTTTTCCACAAAAATATCTTTTTTCACAAATACATGTTGATTAGATTCAATATTCTGTTTAAAGAGTAATTTATTAAGAAAAAAACTAGACATAAAAAATCATGGAAAGAGTATAAAGTATATCTTTCAAAGTTAACACATTTTCAGAGGTAAAACACAATTCGACATCTCCCATTGCAAGCACTTGAGTAGTGTGAGAATCACCAAGCATGATGGTTTTAGACTCCTCAAAAGGAGTATATTTTTTAAATCAATCCATGTTATAACAAACATGACAGTTTGCACCAGAATTAGCCCACCATCCATCAACATTCTTAATCATGTTTATGTCATTAATCACTACCACAAAAGGTTCTTATTCGGTAACATTTTCCTAAGGTATAGGACCACATTTTTGGAATTTACAAAAATCAAGCAATATGTCCACTCTTGCCACAAACAAAGCATGGTCCCTTATCTTGAACTTGTTGATTTTTCTACTTGGTTATTTTCATCACTATTTTTGTTGGGAGGTCTACCATTATCTTTCTTAAAAAAAATTCTTCTTAAGCTTCATAGAAGTGTTTTTGTGAGATTCAGGAGTAGCATTACTTGAAGTAATTAAATTTACCTTCATTGTGTTGTTGCTCTCTTCTGATTGTAAAAGTGCATCTTGGCCCATTGCCTCCTCTTCCATGCAGATTTTTATTATCAATGTTTCAAGAGAGGTTTCCTTTTGTTTGTGGCGCATAGTTTTTTTAAATTCCTTTCAAGAAAGTAGAAGTTTATCTACTATACCACAAACAATAAGGTTATCTCATATTTTGATCTCTTCAGACGTGAGCTCTCTAATAATCATTATTAAGTCTTGAGCTTGATCTACCACTGATTTGTTGTCCACCATTTGAAAATGAAAAAAACTTACTAGCCACATATGTTTTCGCTTCAGCCTCTTCGATACGATACTTACTCTACAATGCTTTTTGAATTTTCTTTGAACTAGAGTAAGTTCTATCATAACAATTAAGAATATATGACCAACACTTGTAGGAATCACCATCGTACTTTTTCACTTTCTCATCATGATGCGAAATAAGTTCATCATCATTTATGGAGGTGTAATCAACTTCATTAGGATTTTTCTCTGTTAACACATAAGAAACATTGAGAAGACTCAAGTAGAAAAATACGCTACTCTTCCATCTCTTGTAATGGTTACAATTGAGCCAAAATGGCTTGTTAATATCTCCCATCTTGACATTCGTGAGTTTTTGAATTGTAGCCATTTCTCCTTAAAATTGTTGGTGAAAATTACAAGATTACAATTGAAGATAAAACGAAGAAATAAAAATATCTTCAGGATGTGGCGCAGATATCTCACTCTCTTTAAGGAGATTCAAGCCCACTGTGGTAAATGTTTTCAACCGTCCAACAGTAGTCCTCTTGAATCGTCCCTTCCAGAATACAAAAACCTAATTACAAAGAATAACTCAACAAATACTGGGCAAGAGTTGAATCCAAAGCTCCACAAAAAGATTTCCTCCTTTCAACAAATAAATATTCTCTTTTTGACAAACTTTTATGCATTCTATATTTTTTTTACCCAAAACAAATGAATGCCATCACTATTTAGAGTTGACGTGAGAGTTGGCTTTTCAAATGATAAGGTTGAAGAATTTGTTGATATTGTCATCTAAATGACCATTTCAAAGTCTTCATATAATCAATCTTATAGAACATACCTTATTGGCCAAATCCCCCACTCATCACTTAATAAAATGTGTTTCTTCTTTTAGTTTTTCTTAATTATTTGGTTTGTGTGATCGTTATTTCACATTGAATTATGTGAAACTTTTTTTTTTCTCATGTCTTAAAAAGCGGGAATTTCTTATATTTAAAAGTAATTTAATTTTAAATTTAGTTCTTATAATCATATTAATGCTAATAATATATTTAAAATCACAAATTTAGACTCAATCAAACAATTTCAAAAATATTTCTATGGTCTATTATGTTTTTTGTATGTGCATAATTTTACACGAGTTTCTCATATAACAAAGTATTATGAAAAGATTAACTTGCTAATTATCATCTCGCTAAATTTATAATCCATCCGACTCAATTTATATGATGTAGTTTGACTAGACATACCTTAAAAAAATATAAGAAGACAACGAAAAAGTATAAATTATGTACTTACTTAGTCATTGATTCTTCAATAAAATAGAAAATGTCATCTTTATTTTAATATATATGAATAAAAATAAATGGTTATGAAACGATAACTTTAATGAGAATATATATCAGTATTTTTTGTCAAATGTTCAACTTAAGTTAGGGTCAAATAAACTGACATTAAGAGTACTAGCTAGTTGCACTTAGAGGGAAGTAGTGGCATGGAAAGTCATCAATTAAGACTGGCTAAACATGACAATATTTTCTCCAAAGACTTTTCGAATGCCTAAGCCTCCACAATTTTCCCAATTAATAAGGTGAATACGTTTTTTTATTTATTTACATGACTATTTTATTTTAGGAAAAATTACATGGTTAAGTAAACATATATTAGTTAATTAGTCATCATAGCTATAGTTTTAGTTAATTACCATTCACAACCAACATTCAATGATAATTACGTGGGATGTGATTTCGAGTTTGTATAATTCAGAATGTGTATAATATAATTTGTATAACTTTTGTATATTGTTATTTTGTATAATATAATTTGTATAACTGTTTAAAGTTCAGATGTTTGTGTGTATATAAATTCGTTATTTTGAGTTTATACAAAAATAACTCAATTATACAAACGTACCTGCGAATTATACAAACTAACCTGCGAATTATACAAATCCCCGAATTATACAAATCCGTGAATTATACAAATGAGGCAGCTTAAACTGTAACTACACCGTAAATATGCAAACTATAGCAATAGAATATAATTAAATTTATTTTAATGGCTATTTACGAAAATTCTCCATTTTGTTGGGTAGAGGCCCAAAAAGAATTGCGTTGCAACGGATCTATAGAGTGAAGAAATTTTTGGGGCGAAGCATAGCATAGGCAGGATTGGGAAGTTAAATTAGGCGTTTGGTGGGAGGTATTTCAAATTCTACTGCTTTACTTATTTATTTATTTGGTTTTATTATTGTGTTTGCTTTTGTAGGAAAAAGTGCATGAAAGCAAAGTCATTGAAATTTGTAGTGCCTACATAAAAAATCATGTAAAGGGAGAAATATGATTATTTCATGTCATGAGCTGCTAATGCTTCTGTATTTGATTGTTCAAGAAGTTTTTTCTACTCTTGCATTTTTGTAAGGGAAAAAGGACAAATATACCTCCGAACTATTGTAAATGGTATGCAGATATCCTCCGTCATACTTTTGGGACATTGGTGCTCCGCCGTCCAAAAACTAGAGCATATATACCCTTTATACTAACGGACATACACGTGTCATAATCTTATCCACCGATCCAACATTTATTAAATATCGGATCGATGGATAAGATTGTGCCATGTGTCCCTATTTAGTCTTCCGTTAGAGTATATATGCTCTAGTTTTTGGACGGTAGGAGCACCAATGTCCCAAAAGTATGAAGAAGGGTATCTGCTTACCATTTACGATAGTTCGAAGGTTATTTAACATATAAACTTATTAAAAAATGTTAATATGAATTTTGATCCTCATATTTAGTTCAATCCGCTAGAAAAGGATTGGTTATATCATAATTAGCTACCGAAAATTCTTGCTCATACACCCTCCCCTTTTCTTTCTCAATTGTGCTAAGAGAAGACAAAAATAAGAATTCTATAATTTCTAAATACGAAATCATTAATGATTTTTAATCCATAGATATTTAACTTTTTCTAAAGAAAAAAGAGATAAAAGTATCGAAAAAATTGTGTAGATCCAATTCGAAGAAAAAGAAATAAAGAGATTAGACAACATAATAATAAAATTAGCGATGGATATGGTGATGAACAAGGCAGGTTCGTATTTGATTGGTCAGAAAGCTGGCAAGGAATTCAATTCCGTCACCAATGATCTTAACGTACGTAATTTTCTTTTTTACGTTTTATTTATTTGATTATTTAGATTTGTTTAATTTATGATTTGGTAATGAAGATTGAATTTTATTGTCTTTTAGAGGTTCTATAAATATTTATAGAATTCATATGAAATTTTGTTTTTTTCTTTAATAGCATACATGTTTGTTCTAGAGTTTTTTGAGATCTAGTTTCTTTCTTGTAATCTAATTTGGAGGGAAAAAAATTATTTACTTGCACATGAGAATAACAGAATTGAGGAGAAACAAGATGGGGATATGAGAATTGGGAATATGGGACTTTGTTGAGTTTTATTATTTATAATTATTTGATATTCGAAATTCATTGATCTATCTATCAAGATTCTAATACAGATGCCTTTGTTGGCATTGACAATAATTTGTTTTTTTTGTAAACATGGTAGTAAAGCACATAAAATTGTTGGAGGAACCAAATGGATAGTCATCTTAAACAATAATATTACCATCGTCTATATAGTTGTGGCTACATGGAATTCTTCTTTTTTGTTTTATTTTCTTCATTCTGACCTTTTTTTTCCCCTTCAAAATTAGAACTTGCAAAACAGTATTACTGGAGGAACCAAAAAGCTCGTGAACAAAATGAAAGGTTAGTGAACATCTCATCTAAGAGTTTAAATTATTAGCCAATGTACATTTTATTTACTGAATTATTTCTTTACCTCCCCCCTCAAACTCCCTCGGTATCCCCTTATTGCTCTGCTATAATTTTGAAATTTGTGACTATCTCATCTAAAAGTTAAAGTTGCATACTATAATTTTAGTTACATAGTTATATTATTTTGTACACATACTTAAGAATGTTGATATCTTCCCCTACTATTAATATTGGTTTTGTAGGAAAAACACAAAGGCCATTACCAGAGCTACTAAAGGAGTATGAAATTCCACCGGGCATTTTCCCTCGCGAAGCAACAAACTACGAGTTTAACGAAGAGACACAGAAACTTACTGTCCATCTACCTGAGATATGTGAAATTACATACAGAGATGCATCGATAGTACGATTCAATAATACAGTTAGTGCACATATAGAGAAGGGAAAGTTAGATGAATTAGAAGGAATAAAAACAAAAGTGATGTTCCTTTTTATAACAGTTAGTGTTATTTTGTTTGAACAAACAGAGATTCATTTCACTGCTGGATTGAGGAGAACACGTCCAAGAAATGCATATGAAGCAATAAGAGATGGAATTGGGATAGACAAATTTTAGTGAGACCAACCAACTCTAAAACATTAAGTTTGTCGTATTATAATACGATAAAATTTGGGGAGAATTGATTTTGTAGTTCACTTATAAAAAATTTCGTTTTATGATCTTTTTATGAGAGATCTTCTTTTTACACATATGTTTTAGACTTTCTTGATTGTTCGTGTAGTGGTTGTAACTAAAAGATTGTATTGATAGTATGAGTTCAAATTTCAACTAGTATTTTAGTTTTTTCCGATACTACGTACAAAGCATGTTCTTAAAAAACTCGAAAGTAAGGAGTTTGATTCAATAGCTCGATCTCAATCCTAGTCCATTCAACCAAAAAGTCGTTTGATAACATGAGGTCTTAAAATGTCGTGTTAAATCGAGAAGGATACGTTCTACAGGATGAATTTGCAATAGGGTAGAAATATACCTAGTTTGTGATTCCCATACAAGAGATGAAAATGAATTAGAATTAGTTAACATCTCATTAACTCTCGAAGCTACCATGATTATACTATTAACTCCGTGAATTAATAATTTGATAGTAATTAGCATGACAATTACTAAGGTGTAGACATGATGTGAATACGAAAAATGTCATAACCCTGGAATCTATATCCTCTATGAATTTAAACCAATTAAATTTGATCACTTTGTATTTATAAAGTCATAAATTAGATATAAACAAAATAACAATCAACTCTTTTATGAAAAACACTTATTCTCTCAAGTATAATATATGCCATCGAATAATTATCAGTAGTAAGTGTTGTGAAATTCGAGTTTCAAATATTGCAAAGAAATTGTTATATTACTTGGCAGCTACATATACTTGCGTGTACACAGAAATTGCAACATTTATTATATTTCATGATTTACTTCTTGTTAAACAACGAAAGAGGCTGGTTCTCAGTGAATTAGGTGGCATTATGAAATAATAGAGCGCATAATTCATATTTAATGTGTGGAAACACACGTACGTACATTCAAAGTTATGTGATTTTATTAAAATCATTTTACATCACTCATACATTCAAACGACGAAAATAGGACAACATGAATTGATGTTAGTGGTAAAGATAAATAAGCATAGTATACAGTCAAAAAAGTTTATAATAGCATCGTTTGTTTCGTTATCTTTTAGTTGCTTTAGCAAAATATTATATTATTAAAAACATGTGATTACATAATATAATTTAATAAAGAGAAAACTACGCGGTTAAGCAAACTTATTCTACTTAATTAGTTATCATAGCTTTAGTTTGTTATAATTACCACTCGTGACTAACTTTAACCATTAATTACATGGGCTGACTTCAAATTTGTATAATTAACCACATTTGTATAATTCGCAACTAACAATTCTTCGATTGATTTGTAGTTGTATATGCCAATGATTTCCTTTGGTTTTTCAATTTTATTACCATATACATTCAATCTTTTTTTGTATAACTTTTTTAAGTTTGTATAAATGTGTAGTTTTCGGATTTTGTATAATATAATTTATATAATGTAATTTGTAGAATATAAATTGTATAATTGTTTCAAGTTCATATGTTTATGTTTGTATCGATTCATTATTTCGAGTTTTATCATATTTGTATAATGCAGACTTTGTATTACTCAATTATACAAAACCACGCGAATTATACAAACGAGATACTAATTATGCAAATTATTGCCCTCTCTCGCTCTCTTCTCTTCTCCCTCTCCCAATCTCTCTCGCCTTTCTCCAGTCTCCTCCCTCTCCCAATCTCGCTCGCCAGATATACAAATACATATGTTTACCAGTTACATATATACAATTATCTAACCGATATACATATGCATTTCACCTCTCTCCACTCTCTGCCCTCTCTCCTCCCTCTCCCAATCTTGCTCGCCATTCTCTTCCATATAACATGTAGCTACAAATCATAATTAGCAAACTATAACTATGGAGCGTAATTAAGTAATTTTTGAGTGGCGATATGTGAGTTCCCCTATAAAAAATCAATTTCACTTAAAACATAATTATTATAATAAAATCTAGTTATAGAGATTTTTTACTACGTTTAATATGTTAAAAAGGAAAAAAAAAACGAAAATAAGTTAGGATTTGGCAACAAATTTTCAAATATTTTCTACAAGTCATATTTGGGGTGAAATTTCACTATATAAGCGTTTGTCCATAGATTTTGGGAGAAATACTTGACTTTAAAATATTATTTATACTCATAAGTTCTAAAAATTAATAAAAATACTCATAAGTTTGTATTATCATTTTATAATGAAAATGTTCGGTAAAAAGTCATGACAACGTACATAATTAATATGAATTTGAAAAAAGAGGAAATAAACAAAATGAAAATACCA
The DNA here is from genome assembly GCA_029007595.1 of Solanum commersonii. Lineage (NCBI taxonomy): Eukaryota > Viridiplantae > Streptophyta > Magnoliopsida > Solanales > Solanaceae > Solanum > Solanum commersonii. The sequence goes on along the minus strand of JAJTWQ010000003.1, from coordinate 10,137,721 downwards.
TTGATTTATACCCAAAAATATTACTATTACTACTTGTAATTAGAAGTGACTTCAAAGAGCATACTCAGATAAAAATCGTACAAAATATATATATTTGAGATATTTGTCAAATATATATTTGCTAAATAATAATAAATTATATAGCAAAACATTAATTTTAAAAAAAATCAAATATATTTGTGATCAAACGGCCTGGAAAAACAAAAGTCTAATACTTCAATCTAGGAGAGTCCGGAATCTAATTAAGTCATAAAAAGATAAAAGTGACCAAAATAAGTCACTATTCTAGTAAGTAACTAAAATAGGCTTAGTGGAAGAAAAAAAAAACCATTTTATGCAATATTCCAAACGTTTTCCGTTAGTCTCATAACGTGTATATTTTAATACATAACGGAACTATTTTTTACACCTTGTTAAACAGAACTATTACTTACACTTTGTAAAGTGTAAGTTTTTCTTACACTTTGTAAAGTGGAGTTTTTCATACACTTTATAAAGTGGAAGAAAAAATTATGTTTTACAAAGAGAAATACTTTTCACGTTCTCTTTATGAAACTTTTTGTTGTGTTTGTCATACAGTTATATTGATTTTGACATATCATTAAAACGGAAAAAATTATTACATTATGTATTTTTATTTTTTTGTTCTGAAAACTCCTCCAAGCTCTATTTAAGGACATTCAAACATCGTACCTTCAACGTCTTTTGTCTTCTATTTTTCTTCATTTCAATCACAAAAAATGTCTTCTAAACCAAAAGTTAGAGTTTCGATTTATTGGGATGGCGAAACTATACATGACGAAAATATCGTTTATTATAATTGTCTTTCCAAACACAATGCTAAATATTTAATTAATGTCAGATATCATAAATTTCTTTCATCAATTTATAAAAGAATGAGTATAAATAGTACTGATTATAATTTGATTATAGTCAAAAAATATCCTACTTCATTTTTGTCACAAGGACAAGTAAATTTTGGAGAGTGGATTATCTATAGTGACGAATCATTGATCGACTTTTTGAGGGTTCCAAATGACTACATAGATGAAGTTAACACTTATGATACATAATGTAATAATTTTTTCCTTAAATAAAGATTGGAGGAGTTTTCATAATAAAAAAAATAAAAATACATAATGTAATAATTTTTTCCGTTTTTATGATATGTCAAATCAATATAATTGTATGACAAACACTGCAAAAGCTTCATAAAGAGATACAATTTAATGCATAACGTGAAAAATATTCGTCTTTGTAAAACAAAAAATTTTCTTCCACTTTATAAAGTGTAAGAAAAACTTACACTTTACAAAGTGTAAGAAATAGTTCCGTTACATATTAAAATATACCCGTTATGAGACTAACAAAAAACGTTTGAAATATTTCATAAAACGAATTTTTTTCTTTCACTAAGCCTATTTTAGTTACTTACTAAAATAGTGATTTATTTTGGTCACTTTTATCTTTTTATGGCTTATTTAGGTTCCGGATTCAATCTACGGAGTCATTCACACGTAAGATGATAACGATATATTCCAGAATTTTCCAATTTTGATACCCCTAAGTATTCAACTTTTTTTTTATTAGGGCCACGAGCCTGCCACACGCCTCGTACAATTGGACTAATCGACAAATCCCACGTGTCACTCCCTCATCGGCTCAAATAAATCGTACTCTACTTGATTACTCTCATCAACCTTTCTATATACTTATCTCTTGTCAATGCTAATCTCATTATTGAAAATTATCATCTTTCTTATTAGTTTTTCTAAATTCTGAAATAATGGCAGTTTCAGCTATTACTACTCTTATGACTCCATTGAAAACTTCATCGTTATCTTTTTCTTCTGTTTCAAATGTTGTTTTTCCTAAGAAACAGTACTTTAAACTTTGTGCAACATCTGATGTTTCACTTACTGGTGTGGTGTTTGAGCCATTTGATGAAGTTAACAAGGATGAATTTATGGTTCCTATCACACCACACACTTCACTTGCTCGACAGAGGTACGCGGACGAATGTGAAGGTGCTATCAATGAGCAGATCAAGTCAGTTCTTTACCTCTTTTCATTTTTCTTTCTAGTGCTTTAGCTATAGAGATGTTATGGTTGTTGGTGTTTGTTCGTTTTAATTTATTCGTTATAGTTTGACTAGAGACAAAGTTTACAGAAAATAAGAAGAAAAATCTTCAAATTTTGTGGTTTTATACTAAAAATGTGTATATGGTATTAAAATGTTTTTCAGATCTGGTGTGCTTAAACATGTTACATGAGATATTACAATTAAAGAGTTACGACTAGAGAAATGATATTTTATTGTACTAAAAAGATCAAGAAGTAAAACATATAATTGAAATAGTAAGAGTAAAAACTATTGAAAACAAATAAATAAAATCTGATCTTTTCACAAGTTAAGATTTAGATGAGATGGCACACAACATATCATGATAAGATCTTGGGGTTCAAGTGTCACTGTTAGTTTACCACCCTTAATCAAAAGGAATTTTTAGGTGTTTGTCACATGAAAGAAAAGAATTAAGTCGCACATGAATGAACGTGTTGAAATCATATAGTTAAGTAAATAAAAATATGTTTATCTTTAATAGATTTTTAAGTTTTTAGAGAAGATGAAGCACAGTAAATCAGAAACCCCTGTTTCTTTTAGTACTGACATGGATGTATATACTCTGTCTAAACAATAGAAATTAAATAGATCCAAAAGGGGTAGAGGAAAATCATGGATATATATATATATATATAAGATTAACTTTTATACACAGATAGTGAAAAAGGTCATCTGAAAGATAACTATGCACAATTATTCATAGAAAGTGAGACTGGTAACCTAGAAAATAAGATAGGTTATCTGCTATAACAAGTTAAAATATAGTGATGATACATATATATAAGTTAAATTGTTTTGCTGATTGAGTTCATTGTGTATTTGATTGCAGTGTGGAGTACAACATTTCGTATGTATACCACGCCATGTTCGCCTACTTTGACAGGGACAACGTAGCTTTAAAAGGCCTCGCAAAGTAATGACTAGAAAATCGTCAATCTCCTTGTACTATATTTTCCATATTTTTCAGTGTTCATATGTTAATGGAGAAATTTTGTATCAGATTCTTCAAGGAGTCAAGTGAAGAAGAAAAGGAACATGCTGAGAAGTTAATGCATTATCAGGTCCCTTGCACAATCATAAACTTTGAAAAGCACACTATACTCCCTTTGTCTCAATTTATGTGACATATTTTCCGTTTTAGTACATCTCAAAAAGAGTGTTGCATTTCTATAATTGCAAATAATTTAGATTTACACTTCCCCTTTTGCTGTTAATGAAATGATTTATAGTCACATAAATGGTCGGAAGTTTATTTTTATTTTTTTGCTTCTTATGATTAACAGAACATCCGAGGAGGAAGAGTGAAGCTACATTCTATTATGATGCCTCCCTCTGAATTTGATCATGTTGATAAGGGAGACGCGTTGTATGGTTAGTTTTCTTGCATTCTTTTACGAGCATTACAACTTTTTTGAGTCAATAATGTGCCCCTTCAAACACATCCGATAAAATTGGAACGATACAGAAAAGATAATCATAACTCCATCACAAGAATGACACGCACAAATTAAGAAATGATCCAAATTTAAGTCAATATTATCAACTCTTATCTGTTTGTGAAGCAGCAATGGAACTGGCATTGTCCTTGGAGAAGTTGACAAAGGAGAAACTTTTGACCCTGCATAGCGTAAAAACGTCTTCTTTTCTCTTCATATCAGAGATAATTTCAGTGTCCAATTGCCTAAATGGTATCCTTTGCTTATGCTTAACCTTCATTCTTGATTAACAACAGGTGGCTGATCGAAACAATGACTCCGAAATGCAAGATTTTGTTGAACGCGAATTTTTGGCCGAGCAGGTAAATTGGATTGTTAACAATGAAGGATCCTTTGCTTATTCTTACACTTTAGTTTCTAATGAGTGCATTATTATGCTACTTATTTTGGCAGGTTGAGGCTATTAAGAAAATTGCAGAATATGTAAGTCAGCTAAGGAGGGTTGGAAAAGGACATGGTATGATTCATCCTCTCCAACTTACTATTCCCCCGTTTTAATTTGTCAGACTAAAAGATTAAAGAACATTTTGGTACATTCCACATATCTTTGGTTTAAGAATGCCACATGATTCAGAAGTCCTTTTTATTTTCTTAAATTGTGTGTCAAGTCAAAACCAACCAAACAAATTGAAACAGAGTGAGTAGTAACTAAATTTCACACTGTTTTGGACTTAACTAAGTAATATCCCTACATAATATACTAAAAATAATATATTTCTTTTTTACTTGCAGGAGTGTGGCACTTTGATCAGATGCTTTTACATTAATATACATAATGGTGCAGCTTGAAGGTCCCCCAGTTCAGGCTCCTTTTATCTTAGATTATAAGTCTCTACTATCTATGTTGTTGTCCAATAATGTAATACATATTTATGTTACTTCAAATTCAAGTCATGTATAGGCTTGATCCTAGAAGATTAATATGGCAGCTTGCTTTCAAGAAATAAAAGTTGTTTGATGAGGAATTAAAACCAGAGCTCTCATCTAGCTAAGTTTGCTAGTTTATTGCTAAGTAGATGTAATATTTACAAAAGGTGTTTAGACCTTGTTGAAGAATGAAGAGTGGTGTCCTTATAAGGCTTGCACAATCCTTCTCTGTTTAAGCTAGCTTTTGGGGAATGAGTTAGGACCAAGACCTAATTTTACAGACCTCTCGACAACTCCTATACCTATAGAAATATATAAAAGGGCCATCCGTCAAGGGGGTTGAAATCTCAATAGAACTAAGCAAATCAGCAAATTATAAGAGTTCAACTTTGGGATTGATCAAACGAATGGCAAAGGGAAGCAAGTTTGTCCACCACTTGGAATATATATATGTTGGAATTGAACATCTGTGTGACCATGTACAAAAGAACAACTTAAGAAGAAGCCAAATATGGACGAAAATGAGGATCCCAAATTGCAAAAGCAATAGGTCTTATAAGTACAGAGAGGATCATGTATCCACAATTCAAAAATTCCTTACCAAGCTACACAAAGGACATTCTAGTTATGACTTATGACTCCACCAACTATGAGTAAAGACCTTATCATAGTCAATACGAGCCCTCACCGTCCATCCAATGCACGGTGATGGAACAGAGGACATAATCAAAACAACTCGATGATGTCTAAGCAAACTCGTATCACTTGTATCGAATTTATACTTACCAAGGTCTCAATTCCTATGAGAAAGAAACAAGCACATTCTATATGTACTAAACTCTAATTTTGTTATAAAATCTCCAGCAAAAAGGCCTTTTCTTGCATTTGGTTTCATTGACATTGGAGTGAATCATCTCCCACATAACTTGTATATCATTGTATCCTGCACAAGCCTCCATATCCTTGTAAAGATTCACCAATCCACTTCTACTCCCTGTCATTACAAACCATCAAATTAACCTTAAGATGTGACAAAAAAAAATCAAAATTTCAATGAGTGTACTATACCTTTATTTCTAACAGTAAGAAAACTGCATTTAGTTGAAAATAGAAATGAGTTCATGAAGTTGAAGCTCTTAGTAGGAAGTAGAAATGAACTATTGAAGTTGAAGCAGAGACAAGTTTTCCTCATTTCCTTTTCTACACAAACCATCTCTTTGACCTTGCTAGTATTCATATGTCATGAATAATGATTGCAGTGGCGTAGCACATGTAGCAGTGAAGATGGTCAATTGAACACTCTTTGTCGAAAAATTATACTATATTTATGTATATAGAAAATTATATATGTCAAAAATTATTTTTCATACATATATATTATATCTGGATCATTTTAACAGAATTTCTGATTTCGTCACTGATAATGAGTACTCTCTTTTCATATATGTAAATATTTTAAACGAAGAAGATCCAAAAAGGATTAGACAAAGTAGAAAACAACATCCAATAAGATGGAAAAGTCTTTTAAGTTCACACAAATTATACTTAAACTTTCTATTAATAAAATTAGAAAATCATATAAATAGTTTAATAGAGTAGTACTTATTAAGATTTAAAAAAATTTGAAAAAAAATATCTGAATATTTGAGGGAAGGAAATAGACATGTTGAGTAGGCAGATCTTTTTTGGATTTTTGTTTTTGCTACTTATTATTTTGATCAAAGATTCCAAGTCCTATTGTTTCTTAAGGTGGTGATTAATGGGACCCTGGTCAAACGGTTTGTTGGCTTTTCTTTTATCATCTTCCTTGATTTCTTTAGTTTTTGCATTTTTATTTGATTGACCATTAATCTTTATTTGCTTACATTGTTTTTTCTAAATAATAATTATATTTTAAAAAAAGAATTGTACATAATCCTTGACTCACCAAGAAAGAAAAAGATGTTAGCTGATCAGGGCATCAGAAACATGTACTCCTATATATATGCCGTTAATGTGACACTCTTTTTTTTTGTCTTTTAAATAAATAACATTCATATTTTGAAATTATTTAACTTTAAACTTTTTAATTTATTCTTTATAACATATTTTTTTAAGTCAGAGAAATATAATGACATGTTTAAGTGGACAGATGCTATAAGTTCTTAGTGCTCTTAAGTTTCACGTATTAATAATCATCAATTTTATGTGCTTGTGATCAAACAAGATTAGAAGAATCAAGTGACTGAAATTTAAATCTTCTTCCTATGATGTTCATAATTATTATATGTATGGTGAAGTCATAAATTTCGGTAAGTATATTTAAGAAGTAATTTATAACTAATATATTTTTCTCGACGAATGATATTTAACAAGCTATTTTTTTGACAAATAATATTCAACTGTCTACTCTTCATATGTACTTTTTTTGATAAATAATATTCAACTAACCACTTTTTATATATATATTTTTTGACAAATACTCCCTCCGTTTCAAAAAGATTGGTCTGGTTTGACTTGGCACGAAGTTTAAGAAATTAAAGAAGACTTTTGAATCTTGTGGTCCTAAATTAAAGTTATGTCAAATGTACAAAATTGCCCTTAATCTTGTGGTCTTAAACATGCCACGTGGAAAGCAAAAAGTAAAATATTACCAAAAAAGGAAAGAGGTCATCTTTTTGAAACTGACTAAAAAGAAAAGGAGGTCATTCTTTGTGAAACGAAGGGAGTAATATTTAATTGACCACTCTTCGTATTATATGCCACTTGTCAGAGTAATGCATGTGGACTAACCAGTTCTTGTAATGTATTGAGCAGGAAATGCTTGGATTGACATTTAACCAACTCGTTTACTTACTTTTACCCAAAATTATGTTCTTATTCGGTTTGGTATACTGGAAAGGGAAAATGTGCTGCTTCTTATATTAGTAACCTTTTATTTTACGAAACCGTCAAAAATGCTTTTAAATATGCAAAAATGGAATAAAATTGCTCCTTGTTAATCATTTGATCCAAAAATTTCTCTATCATTAATAATGTAACTCAAAAATGTCCTTGTAAGATTAGTTTGATTCAAAAATGCTCTTAATGGAGTATTATTTAATTGGGTCGAAAAATCATTTTTTTTAAAGTATAAAATACAAAAATTTCATACATTTGGGGCTAACTACGTCATATCCCAGATGTTTCCCCAATTACAAAAATCTCGATTTGTCATTGCTCTCGGATACATTATATTAATTCCTTGAAAAGATTCATTAATTAGTGGGAGGAATGTATCCGAGAGGGGATAGGTATGGATCCAATTGGGGATTTTTGTAATTTTTAAAAGCATGACATGTTTATGTAGTAGTTTTAATATTTGTCTTATTGCCTATCCTAATATGTTTAAAATTCAATCAAAACAATTTATTTAAAAAAAAAAAAAAAAGAGAAGCAAACGATAAGAATGAACCAAAAATGAAAAATTAAACCGCCTAATTTTCATAAGGAAATGACATATGACATCATAATTAAATAAACAAAATGCAATCATAGAACACTTATATCGTCATCAAATAAATAAGTTATGTTTGTTAAGACATTTCTTTTTTCTATAGAGGTTCCTCGATTAACTTGAGCATATTGAATCTCATCTTAGTAGCATTTGGTTGTTCTCTTTTCTAATCTTATTTACCACAACTTTGCTTCACTCTTGATCAATTTGAGATATGGTTATTAAGAACCTTATTGGGAATAGAGCCCTAGACTTTTCTCGATCATGAACAAGACATTGTGATTTGATGCACATGTATCAATTCGGATAGTAAACCATAATAATACTTATACGAATCTGAAATTTATAATTCGTGAGAATCGTCATCACGCTTTATATCAGATTTTTAGTAGTATGTTTTATGAGTATTTTCTAAAAAAGTTAGAGTTTTGCATGAAAATTGATAAAGTATGCTAAACACTACAAATAGTTTATACCATAACAGGAATTTACATCACATGTTAAGACCCTCATGGTTAACTCTAGATACTTCAAAACAATCCAACCTAGCTTTCGATTGCCCACTAATATTAATTAGACAATTTAAATGCAGTCAAGCAATAGATATGAGATGCTTTTAAGTAAAATTTCAATTGTTTTGTAATCGATATGCAAAGCTATCTTGAAATTTCGAACTCCGCTTAAACAACCTTCAATGACATTAATCCGTTCAAAATCATAAATAGCGAATTCAAATTAATCTAGAAAAATAAAAAAAATTATAATTTTTGAATGAATCGAAATTTAAGACAACTCTTAGTAACTGTCCCTTGGATCAATGACAAGAAATTCAAAATTAATTACACATATGCATCGCCTATAAGCTATGAAGTTTGTAAGTTTTGAGTCGTAGGCCCCCCATGTGGATCGATCCAATCCGATCTGATCCAAGAAGTTGTCTGGGAAGAGATAAAATTAATTATCTCTTATTTGAAAAAAAAAAAAGGGAGAACAGTTATCAAACTGGTAAACTTCCCAACCTCTCTTTATAGAAAAAAATGAAAGAACAACAACGTAAACCAAAAAAAAAAATCAGAAGAAAAAAACTTAAAACTTTTTATGTTTGAAGATCAACAAAGGTGTGAAACACAAATATACATTTAGTTTGTGAATCAAACTGTGTTTTCTAGTGATTCAAAAATGTACTTTGGAGCAATCTTGTTAAAGTAGCAAAATCAATTACTTCCGTTGCAAATACAAGTTACCAGTGGTGGACCCAGGATTTTCACGAAGTGGGTTCAAGATATAAAAAATAAATAAGCAAAAAAGCAAACAAAACAAATTTTGATTAATTAAAATGTATCATTACAATTCTATTCTACGAGTTTTCATTTTTTGAAACCTATTCATAATACTTTCATCACAAATAGTATTAAATATTCTTTTCTCTACATAAGGCATCATACAACTACTTATGAAATCTTCATCCATTCCATTTCGCAATTCACTTTTGATCAACTTCATTGCCGAGAAAGCTCTTTCAACTGTAGTAGTAGCAATCGGCAGGAGCAACACAAATTTTATAAGGCGAAACACAAGAGGATAATTTAAATACTTCTTTACCTTAACTAGCATTTCAGAAATATCGCCAAGCCCTTTTAAGTTGGAGAAGCTTTTATCAACATCACAGACACTAACTATATAAGGTAGTTGATTCCTAAGAGTAACCATTACATTTTTAGCAAAATCATCAGGATATAATTTAGTCATTCTCAATATGTTCTTGATGTCAAAACTAGAAAATGAGTCAACTGGATTCAAGCGAGCAACACAAATAAGCAAATATGTTCTAACCTCCTTAAAACGATCATTGAGTTCTTGAAGGTGCCAATCAATAATCTTAAAAAGTACTTCCATACGATAGTGATGTGAGATAGTATACTCATCAACTTTACGTCGAGATCTTTCAAAATTAACGTAGAACTCATCAAAATTAGGTATCAAAATATCATACTTGACACAAAATGCGGACACATTCTCGACAAGTGAATCACATCCTTCATTCCTTAAATCTTGCACTCGTTTCTTCACCACTTTAACAAGTAGAATGGCATTTGCAATATCTTGTTCTTTCTTTTGTAAAGATTCATTAAACTCATTTGTGATAGCTAAAATATCTCTCAATAAATGCAATATGAAAGCAATCTCAAATGTTTGACAAACTTTAAGATATCAATTTGCCTTAGCTTTTTCTTCAACAGATTCAGAATCAACAACAATAGTATCTGTAACGACCCATTTTATAATTTTGAGTATTAGATCTTTTATTGTATAAAATACTCTTCCGATAGATTTTAAATAAGTGTTTTGGACCATTCGTAACTACATTTATGAATTTAATGGGGTAGTTTTTATAATTTATTTAGTTGGTGGTTAAAGAAAATAACATCAAACTTAACAGCGGGTCACTTTCACACTTTTATAGTTTGTCTTATATAATAATTAGGGAGTAAATACTATGTAGAAAGAATAAGGGTTTGAGAAGAGAAAGCGGTTACATCAAAATCAATCGTGGGTCTTTCTGCTGGTACGTTTCTTTGTAAATTACAATCTAATTTGGAACAAATATTGTACTGCTATGGCATCGAATAGATGGAATGGATGAATTGTATAGTTGGTCGTTATAAGAGAATAGGAGGGACATAACATATATACTTATACCTAATAAAGAATTAAATATGGGGATAAATTCTGAAATTAATAACTACCTAATGATTGCCTAAAGATTACTACAGAAATCTCGTGTGTTAATGTTAGTGGAAAATTAGGATACAAAAAGGTGGTAAGTTTCTGCATATTCCATGTATGCGGTGTTATGGTTCACGTGTAGCTTGGGTCGCTGTTAGTCCGTATACCACTGGTTTCGTGACCAGTGGCTTCCATCTTTATATATTAATATTTTGTTCTCACATTATAAATTATATTTTGATATATTGAGATAGGTAGTTAAGTATTAGGTGTACCGAATTATTTAAATTCCATTAAAGATATGATAATTAGAGAAATTAAGACTTAACCTCAAGATTGAACTTTAGGAAATTAATTATAGAGTTGGGTGAGTATTTGGGGTCAAGGATAGACATATCTGAGTGTCTATAGACTCGTTAACTTATAAATTATGTATAATTGATAGATTGGAAAGGTTTGGAGGCATCGAGGAAAAGAAAAGGATTGGGAAAGTAGCTTGCTTGACTTCGGTTCTTCGGTGGAGGTAGGTTATGGTTTGTTCTATTTGATAGATAAACTCTTATTAGCGATTGATATGCATTGAATGATATTGTGAAATTCTCTATGTACTTGACTGTGTGATTGTGTGGCTTGGTTGTGTGGTTTGTGATTGGTCTAAAATCCTGAGACTGTGAGATTTATAATCTGAAAACCTCTCTATTGAAGTTATGCCTTGAATAAAAAAGGCTTGAAGTAATATTATTAACGAACTGAAAAATGGTGATAATAAATGATAAATTAATAATATTATTGGATCGGAGTGTCACGTTCCGACACGGTATTTTTGGATCGGAGTGTCATGTTCCGATACGGTATTATTGGATCGGAGTGTCACGTACCGACACGGTAACATTAAAGGAAAAAGATATTGAATTAACTTAATGTACTCAATTTCAATGAACGCATTTCCCAAATGAGTGTGATGTAGAGGCATGAGCCCTCGTGTGTGTGCTTGATATTATGATTGATTACGTACTTGCTTCAACTGTCACTTGTTCATGTTGTGGTTTCTTATCACCTGCTAAGTGCTATAGTTGACTTTATACTATTATTCCTTGTATATTAGTTTTTATTTTGGGTTGGCCGATGATACCTACTCAGTACGTGTTCCTTGTACTGACCCCTACTTGTGTTTTCTTCGTTTTTCTTTGTGGAGTGCAGCAATTGTACCATCGACTTCGACTCGCCCTCAGCTCTAGCCGCCAAAGACATCAGATTTCAGGGTGAGCTATTCCTTCTAGTTCGTGCTGGATTCTCTCAGTTATGGCGTGATGTCCTTGAATTTCAGACATAGGCCATCGTATTTACTCATTTTGGGGTCTCTAATACTTTTAGACTTTATATGTTAAGAACAAATGTCCTTGATGTGATGACTTTCAGATTTTGGGGATAATATGTAATAGACTTTAGAGGTTTATTTGATTGGTTACTTTAATAAGTTTTGGAACTTTCGCGTTATTGTTGTTAGTCGTAGTTAAATTATTGGTATATGTTGGGGTTTATATTCCTTGGTCCGCCCACTTAGGAAGTGAAGTGTGGGTGCCACTCATGACTCAATTTGGGTCGTGACAGTATCAAGAACATCAATAATAGAGCCAAACATACTAAAAAAGTTCTTAAAAGATTTATAATGTGAACTCACCGAGTATTGACAGCTCTAGCAAGACCAAGTTCTTAATTCAATCCCATACCACTTTCAACTTCACCCATATCAAGTGCCTCTTGAACACTTTTTGCTTGAGATTCTCGGAGTTCATCCATACGTTTAAAATAACCTCCCACTACATTTAAGACATTAGAAACCAACAATACAAGTTCTCTAACTTGAAGGCATTTTTTAGATACCCCAACAAGAGCTAACTGAAGTTGGTGAGAAAGAACAATGAATTACATGAGCTGATCTACTTTCTTGTTGAATCAAAACTTTAAGGTCACTTAAACGCCCTTGCATGTTGCTAGCTCCATCATAGCATGCCCCTGTATAAAAGATAAACTCAAATAATGTTGCGCAAGATAGTTAATAATAGCTTCTTTCAAACATAAAGCACTAGTATCATGAGCATGAATAATTCCTATGAACCGCTCTCTATCAACATAATGCAAAACAATTGTCATTTGCTCCTTACGTGATATATCACAAGATTCGTCAACTAACAATGCAAAATAGTCACCGTTTAGATCCTCCATAATAGCTTTAATTGTTTCAAGCTTACATGCAGTATCCTTTTGAATTTTATGAAAAGTCAACTAGTCATTTTTTGGAGTCTTTTTCAACTCAAGTTCACTAATTTTATCACACCGCTTCGCATACCATGAAAGAATTTCAAGAAAGTTACCTTTGTTTAGCGATGATTCATCTTTACAATGTCCACGAAATGTCAATCCTTGATTCAAGAGAAGTCTCACCACTTCCAATTGAAGCCTTTAAACGAATTTTGTGCTCAAGCTTAATTTGATTGGATAGCTTAACAAATGCGGCTTGAATTGATTGTTCTTGTCACATTAGATCTTCACACTTCTTCTTTGCCTGATTGTGAGCACTGTTTGACTTACCAATATGTGTATCTAATCTTTTCTTTTTGTGCCAACTCTTGAACCCTATACTTGAAAATGCTTCACCTCCACCTGGATGAATGCTTTCATGTTGAAATAAATAACACACAAACAATAAGCTGCATTGTCAGTCACACTATACTCCAACCAATCATGATATTTTTTAAACCATTTGCGATTAAAATGACATTTTGATCCATAAATATCACTTTGAGGAAACTCACGAATTTCAGATTAATGAGGACCTCTTTGGATAGATGCTCTTATAATCTCATCACATTTATCCGGATGATAGTCTAGCTAATGTGTATTCTTTTCTTTGGATCTGTCGGTAAAGAATTCAAATCTACTCCTTGTTTCGATCTTTTAGCAGAATGACGAGTTTCTTCTAATTGGTTCAAGTTTTCTTACACCCGTGGAGCATTTTGAGCTCATGAATTTGATTGTGGCAACTTGGAGGATATAAGAGAGAAAAATCTCTTCATTTGATACTCAACATGTATTACCAAATTAAAATTCTAATTAGAAAGTAATTAAGCAAAGCATTGTTAAATAAATGAAATTTCAATTTATCAATATAAACTAAGAAGATTAAAAAAATATTATGAATGATTTCATTTTCTTCTCATTCAACATTTAACAAATAAAAACAAAATATTAAATAAAACAATTATAACCTTAATTTCAGAATCAAATACATAGAATAATACCTAATATTGTTTGTGATTTTTCATTGATTTTAGAATTATAGGAATTTTTTTTAGTTGAAGAAATAAAAAATAACCAGAATATATATATATATTTCAGAGCAAAAACCAAACTTGATGAATATTGACTATTGATGCAAGATTTGGAAGACGGAGAGAGTCTTTTTCCTTCAACAAAAATCTATGCTCAAATTTTTGGGGATGAAATGCAAGAGAGGCTCAAGAAGTGTTCAACAAAGAAGAAGACAAAGGGTTTTTAGAATTGAGAATAATAGGGATTAGTACCTTTATAGTTGAGTTTTTTTTTTAAAAAAAAAACTAAAAATAAAAAGGATAAAAGTTGTTGACTATTGGACTTTTAAATGTAAAAGCAAAAGGATGTTGTACTTTTTATAGTTTCTAAGAAACTAAAAGGATAAAGGTTAAACCTAGATAGAGGACAAAAGTTAAACCTAGATAGCGGACAAAAGTGTGTGAACGTTTTATATATTAAAAACATGAATTAAAACTAAAATGTGGCAACAAGAATTCGAACTCGGGTTGGCTGGAAAAATTGAACCCTCTTCACCACTCGGCGAAGGATCACACTTGTGTTAGTGGGGTTAAAAGTTAATATATACATATAAAATTTAAAAAATTGATTAAATATACATATATATACGATGTTATTTTTCAACGAAGTGGATTCATATGATCCCACTTGACCCACTGTAAGTCTGCCCCTGCAAGATACATAACTCTTAGATTGTACTTTATAAATTTTACATCGGTATCAGAGCCAAGTTACAACAATAAGCTAAAATGTATTCACAAATACATTAATAACAATCCATAAAAAAGGTAGTCACACATAGAAACTATCATTGTAATCCATTATCTCTTTCAAAATAATAAAATAAAAAGGTACAATAACTAGTAAAAGATATCACTTTTTTTTCATTATATATTTTAAATGGAAAAACAAAAAAAGTACTACTATCTTTAAAAAAAAATATTTTTCAAAAAAATAGTAGTGACTACTCTACCTTTAATATAAATAAATAATATAAAGTACTGAATGCTCTTTTCAAGAACTAACTTTGTGAAAGTATGAAAAATACAGTATTTTGTCACTATTCATGAAGAAAAGGAAAAATTACAAGAAACTGATCCTTGAATCAATGACAAAAAATCCAAAAATAACTACACATATGCATCGCCTATAAGTTATGAAGTTTGTAAGTATTGAGTCATGGCCACCCATTTGGATCGATCCAATCCGACCCGATCCAAGAAGTTGTCTAAGAACAATTTTCAACCCCTCTTATTTGAAAAAAGATGAGAGAACAATTATCAAACTGGTAAACTTCTCAACCCCTCTTTATAAAAAGAATTTTAAAGGACAACAATGTGGAAAAAAAATCAAAAAAAAAAAGTGTAACGTCCCGCCTTAAAAAAGGCTAGAAATAGAAAGAACTAAATTGGAAAGAGTCAAATTAAAAAATTTGGCAAGTGAAGCTAAGTTACGAGTTTGGATCAATTTCAAACTACCATAACTTTCAGTACATGATAAGTTATGTGGTCCATAAGATATCAAATGAAAGGTCTTGGAATCCTCTTTTCAACACCACAGAGTTTGCTAAATTTTGAGTTTGGATCAGAGAGATATGGTCATTTGAAAATCTACATGTCCAGTTAAGGAAAGTTACCCGGATTTAAGAGGGGCATTTTGGTCTTTTTCTTACCCCTTCAGCTTAAAATGAATTTTGGTAATATTTAGGGGTCTAAATTGATTTGGTTCAGTTTTACAAATCCTAATTTATGCTAGGGTTTTGAGAGGAGTTCAAGAAGAGGAGAAAATGAGAAAAGTCAAGGAGTTCTTCAAGTTTTCTTGCGAATCGAAGATGTTTTGCCAAGGGTTTAACCCCTAAGAGGTATGTGAGTTCTCATAGTGTTGGGTTCGTTCACCCACACGCCAATCATGTTATTTTCAGTGCAATTTTGTTCTTGAAGTTGAAGAATTTGGGTTCTTGATGAGTTTTCTTGAAGTTTCATTCGTAATCTTGATTATTGAGGTTTTGATGAATTCTTGAGATAAGTGTTAGTAGTTTGAGGGTTGTTTTGAGTAGATTATCATGTTCTTATTATGGATATTTGAATCTAAGTGAGTTGGGAAGAAACCATTTGATTCAAGGCAAAATTGGGGTTAGAAAATGAGAAAGAAAATTCGTCAGAAAATTCTAGGCAGGGTGTGGCGCGCCACGCCAGCAGTGCGCCATAAAAGTTGTTCTGTAGTTCCCCTACCTCTTTTAATGTCGTTTATCCCATCTGAGTTCTTAAAAGGATACCTTCACTCATTTTTAATTCCAATCACTCTAACTACTTCTAAACATCGAGAGATCATTTATAACATGAATCATAACCTTGAATTCATAATTCAAATTCAAGGTAGAGTTAAGATTCAAGACTTGAGAGTTCCTTCGAGTCTTTTGAGAAGTCTTTTGCAAACCTTTTTAAACTTGTTTTAAGACTTGAGCATTTGAGTTTAAGGAAGAGTAGAGTTGAGTTCAATTTCTTTAAAATGATATATGAGAACTAAGTATTCCTAAGAGTAAATGTTTTTACATTTAAGATGAGAGAAAACACCAATTTCCAAAAGACTTCTTGAACAGTTTTGAGCACTATCTCTTTTAAGAGAAATATTTTGAGTAATAATCTCAAACTAGAGAAAGAGATGTGTTTTTTTAAACATATGAGCTACGTTATATTTTTGGGAGTAGTATTGAGCACTTATCTAAGAATGAAAAATCGTTACTGAACGAGAGCAAGTGAAGTGAGTAAGCACAAAACGAGCTAAATAACCATGTAGCCAACGTAGGTAGAAAGGTTCATCCTTTTTGGATGATTCCTTATTGCTTTTTAGCATAGACTAGTGGATCCAATTAGTTAGTAGGTCATATACCCCGAAAAAAGTATATAATAGTTCTGACAGCGTGGGCTAGACGTTGTATCATCACATAGCTCATTGTGATGGTTATCGGTTAGAGAATCTCCCACAGAGTTATTTTGTATTCTTATATACAACACATTTATTTTGTATTCTTATATACAACACATTTATTTTGTATTCTTATATACAACAAAGTTATTTTGTATTCTTGCATACAAACTGAGTTATATTATATTTTCTAATGCATTGAGTTATTGTCTACTGTTTTAAAAGTTTTTTCTCTATAATGCATCTTTACTACTACTTTATATTGAAACGAGTTGAGTAAGTTTGAGTATCCCTGAGTTGAGTTGAGTTGAGACGGAGTAAGTTGTTTCTTTAGTTCCAGTTCAAGCTTATGTCTTATTTAGACTCCCCTTGCATGCTCGTACATTCCATGTACTGACACCATTTGTCCTGCATCTTTCATGATGCAGATACAGGTAACCAGGATCATCAATCAGCGCTTCGTTGATCCAGTCGAGTTCCAGAGTTGTTTGGTGAGCCTTCTTGCTTCCGGATGATCCCTTATTTATGTTTTATCATTCCAATTTTGTTAGGATGATCAGGAATCTTGTCCCGACATCCCTCATAGTATTAGATGCTTCATAGATAGATAGACATTAGTTCACGAGTCTTGTTCATTTCAATTATTATGTTCTAGACTTGAGTTGCCTCTTTGGCTAGTGAATGTTTATTTCTAAACTATTGTAAGTTGTCTAATTTGAGACTTTTTGAGTTAAAGCTTTCATTTGAGTTTATTCTATGTTGATTAAGTCTTCCGCTAAGAGTATGCCAGGCCAAGGGTTCGCTTGGGTCAACAATCAGAGGCGAATCTAGGATATTTCGAATATGGGTGCACCAAAAAAAATGTATTAAGTGGAAATTGATCCTCAGTCCTCAAAGTCAAAAGCTCAGTATTTAACCATGTGGACCAACTAGACTTTTTATAGTACGGGTGCAAGAATATAATATTATACAAATGTTAGAAAATATATACATAAAATATCTAATTTTACGAGGAGACCACGGGTTCGGGTGTCCTATTTTTTGCACCTAAATTCGCCACTGTCAATAATGGTTCTCGAGTGCCGACCACGTCCAAGGTATAGGCTCGGGGTGTGACAAAAAACTTAAAAGTACTTTTTTTGTCTGAAGATCAACAAAGGTGTGAAACACAAATATACATTTAATTTCTGAATCAAACTTTGTTTCCTAGTGATTCAAAGAGGGACTTTGGAGCAATCTTGTTAAAGTAGAACAATCAACGACTTTCATTGATAATACAAGGTACACAACTCATCGATTTGACTTTATATTTTTTTAGAGTGGTATCAAAGCCAAGTTACAACAATGGGCTAAAATGTATTCACAAATACATTAATAACAACCCAGAAAAGAAATAGTCACACATAGAAACTATCACTGTTATATATTATTTCTTTTAAAATAATAATTAAAAAAAAGGTACAATAACTAGTAGAAGAGACTACTTATTTTTTTTCATTATATAATTTAAATGAAAAAACAAAAAACAATACTACTATCTTAAAAAACGTTTTTCAAAAAAAATAGTAGTGACTACTCTACCTTTTATATAAATATATAATATAAAGAACTGGATGCTCTTTTCGAAACTAACTTTGTGCAAGTATGAAAAGTACTTTATTTTGTCATTATTTTTTAAAGAAAAAGAAAAATTAGAAGAATATACTATTTAAGACATTAATTTACATAATATGATTCTAGTCTTTTTATTTATGACATTAACATTTTAATTATAAATATGAAAATTTATTATAAAATAAATAGATGTACGATTTAAGACCTATTTATTGGTTAGTGGGCTGATTTTATGAAACTCATATTTTACCTTTTATTTTATTTTTCTTTTTAGAATCTCAATCACAATTATATTTGGATATGTTCCTTTAATAAATATCTCACTTTTTTCTCTCTCTTGTTAACCTTATAGAGAAGGAATATCATTGTTCCATTTTCTTTTTTTCTTGGTATTGACTCATTGTTGCACTCTTTTTTCCTCTTTTTCAATGTCATCTTTATCAAGGACATGTTTTGTATCTCCTTCTTGAAAATATTCATTAACAACTTGCTTTCATTCTTTTTGTTTCTTTTCAAAATCATCTCTTACAACACAAAAAAAAAATTCCTTCTTGAAAAAGATTGATTATGAGTAAGAAAGTTATTTTTGATAATAATCTCCGAAAGAGTTCTCGTTTGATGAAGTCTAATACCGATTTCAACAGTTGCATCATATATCACTCCTTTAATTTTGAATTACACATATATTCTTGCGCCAAAAGTTCATAAATAGTTACACACAAATAACACTGTAAATAGAATTACAGTTTAATTAATATGGTAACATGAATTTAGTAAACTCTTCAAACTGATATTTGTGTATTGATATAGTTTATGATACAGAATATTATAATTAATCTATTGATTTAAATGTTGTGCAAAATTAGTATAAATTATATTATTGAATGGGTATAAACCTATTGTTTTTCTTATGGTGTATATAAGGGTTACAAGTTTGTGTACACTTCAAACTGGTATACAATGTATGATATACACCATCATTTGCACCACAAAATAACCAAACAATATCAGCTAACAAACTAACCATTGTCATATAACAAACAATACTAGATTTTTATGCTTAATCAAAATAATTTATAAAATTCATTTATATTTGTTGTTAATTTTGATTTCGCTATATGACTAATACCATCATATACAAAACTATTGTTGAATTAATTTTTAATCGAATAACACGATAAATAGCATAAAAACAAAAATACAACATAACAGATTCATGTATATGTAATATCTAATAATATTAACTACTCCAACACATACACCACAGACCAAAGAACCTATGTATCTAAGATATATCGACTACACCAAATGGACCCGCTTAATCTCAATATTTTGAACATATTATTATTTAATATGTGTGGAAAACACATTATATAATACCAGTAGGGGATGTCAAATGGACGGATTGGATTGAAATTGGAGATATTAAAATGATTGAAATAACAATTGGGTTGGGTTATGACTCGCTGAAGTTTATTTTGGGCTCAAATGGGCTAAATATCAGGTTGGGTCATTACCCGCGCAATTTGACCCACTTAATCTCAATAGTTTGAACATATTATTATTTAACTTTTTTAAGCATAATTTGAATTTCAACTCAAGAAAATAACAAAAATAAGTTTAAAATGGATAGATAAATCCTAGAAGATATAAAATAGATAGTAATTCATACCTTCAATATGAGAACATACATTGCACTAATGCAAATTAAAGAGTCTTATAATGGGTTGAAATTCGAGATTACATTGAGCTCAATTGAAGATTTTTTAAAGGAAAATTACGCGGATAAACAAACATATACTTGTTAATTAGCTAACATAGCTATAGTCTGAATTAATTACGGCTCGTAGCTTAATTTTAGTTGTAATTACGTGCACCTCTCTCCTCACCTCTCACCTCGCTTATACATATACAAATACAAATTATATATATATACATATACAATTATATGACAGATATACAAATGCAATCACATATCTCCACTCTCTTCCCTATCTCGCTCACCTCTCTCATCCCTCTCCCAATTTCGCTCGCCAGATATACAAATATATATGTATACCAGTTACACATATATAATTATTTGTCAAATATACATATACAATTCAACAGATATATATATATATATATATACAACTCGTCTTTCTCCACTCTTTGCGCTCTCTCACTCACCACTTTCCTCCCTCTAACATGTAGCTACGAATCGTAATTAACAAATTATAACTATTGAGGCTAATTAAAATTATTTTAGTGGCTATTTGTAAAAGTTTTCCTACTTTTAAAATATGTTAAAGCTTGAGGTTGAGATTGAATCCAATTTAAATTTTCTTGAGCCCAACTCATAAAATTCTAAATGAATTAGGCGAATTACCTATATTTGAGCTTATTTTAACACCCCAAAATATGAGACTAGGACACCCATTAATAAGTGCACTACAACACAAAGGATAAGATGGATGCATAAATGCAACAATATTGTGAAGTATGTTTATTAGCCAAATTGAGTTAAATTTCTAAAATATTAATGCACCATTAAAAAGAAAGAATTTTTTTTTTTTTGAAGAAAGTAATAAGTAGAAAATGATCTCTATTTTTTTTTTGAGTAATTAAATAACTCTGTATTTAACCAAGTATACAATTTAACTTTACTAGATCATAGGTATTAACAGATAATATTGAATCAAATTCTAAAGTATATGTACATAAAATATCTAATTTTATAAAAAAAATCATGAGTTCACATGCACCATAAAATGGACAATAATTTCCCCCTAAGCAGAGTAGACCAAAGTTCCATATTAATAATAACAAGTTTGATGTAGTATTTTTCAACTTGTGCATGTCAATATTTGGAATCTTACAAGTTACCTACTTAAGACAAGAAAAAATATTTTGTTAAGATAGTGAAATTTTAATGTGTATATATATTTGGTTTTATTTGATACAGTTCAAGTGTAAAGTAATAGCTGTTTTAAAATTCATCATGTTCAAGAGAAAGAATCAATTTGATACCAATATGAAGATATTAAAAGATATAGTAGCTGAAAGTTTTTAAATTTTAACTGCAGTGAATTACTATATCCTTTTGATATTGTTATCAAGGTTTTTAAAAGAACATAGTATTTCACCGAAATCAATTTTCAGTACATTTATGGAGGCATAACAGTGTATTCATTTCAATAAAACATTAAAATCTTTCTCTTGATAATATCGTTTAGATATTCGTAACAGGAATAACAGTGTGTATCTGTTAACAGCAGCAAAAAATGTTGATATCCAATTCTATTTCATTGGGAAATAAAATTCTGATTCCACAAATTAAATATACTGTTCCTCTTAGAACTCGAGGTGATGGATGGGTCAGATTGAATCAGCTCCACATGAGTAATCAAAATCAAATATCCAAATTAATACAACAAATCAAAAAGAAAAAACTAATCAGCATAACATGTCTTCAAACCAAAACACACCTGTCTGGAATGAACGAGGATTGATTACTCCCACTTGATTAATCAACTTCTACATTAGTCATGAACAATGGAATGAATGAGGATTGAAGCCTCATCTGTAGCTGGAACTGCATCATCTGATCAAAATCACATATACAAACACTTAAAAATCAAGATTACGAAACATGAGAAAATTGAAAAATACTTAAAATAAGGATATCGAAGTACCTGCAAGAGGGGTTGGCAAGTGAGACATAATAGTATCCAAAACACTCCCACTTTCTTCCTCTGTTTTCTTCATCTCACCTTTTTGTACTTCTTGATTCTCCACAGAATTTTCAGTTGGATGAAAAATGTTGGAGATCAAATTGTTAATTATCCCTCCACCTCCATTACTCTCATCACTACTTTTCTCCTTATCATAAACCTCAAAAAGATCATTTCTTTCTTTGTTTTTAGGTTCCCCTGCTCTTGGACTCATCAAATTGGAAATTAAATTACTAATAACCCCACCTTCTTTGTCACCTTTACTCATTTCTCCAACATTTTCTTGACTTTCTTCTTTCAATTCTTGATCTCCTACAGAGTTGGAGAATCCAAAATTTGCAATATCACTCATACCATCTTCCATTTTTCTCACTTTTTTTTTCAGAGTTTGTTAAAAATGGTGATTATTGAAATAGTGGTGGTAAAGATGGACATATGTCATTTTTATATGGGAAAATCCTCCACGTATTTTGTGCTCAGTGTTTGAGTACCCAATAAGGGATATACATGTGAAAGTTTCTTGGATTCTTTCATCCCATGCTTTTTACCGGTAAAGTCGGTTCTGTTTATAATATAAAAAAGATAAGAGGTTACACTGCTTCTGTCTTCCCTTTTCCGAAGGGATAACTATTAGTTTTTAATTGGGAAAATAATTTGAAATATATCTTGATCAAAATTGTCGTAATAATCTCAAATTTTGAGTTGGATCTATTATTTTGTATTATTTAATAGTGTATATTAAAATAGACTATTAAATAATATAGATATAATAGGTTCTGCCTAAAATTTGGAATTGTTATGACAATTTCGATTAAAATTTATTTATATTTCAGACTTTTTTTCCTTTTTAATTAAAAAGTTTATGCATATCTTTCTTCATCATCTAATAAATAACAATATATATTCTCAATGAATGATTAATATTTACCATTATTGTCTGACAAATAATGTATATATTTCATTAATAGATTGAATTCTTATTAAAAATCCAAAATAATTTTAATTTTTTTAAAATATCACGCTGTTTTAAAAAATTTCTTCATCCATCTTCGTTACCCCTCTATACCTGATCCAGATTTAACCCGATTAAAAAAAGTTTGAATCCTTTTTTGTTCAAATTCGATCCAGACATTTTATGACTGAGAGAAGAATTACTTTTTTTCTTTTGGCTCACATTTGGAGGGGTAAATGAAATGGTGAGATAATTTTTTAAGGAGAACAAGACAAATTTGAAATTAAAAATTAGAGTTAAAATTATTTTTAATAAATATATGTATACTAACGAGGATAAATATGTTAGAAAACTATTGAAAATCACATTATACTTGCACAATCTTTGTCGTTATCATGATTTTGCGCTAAGAGGCCATGCGCGTGTCCTGGTATTCATGAATGCTTTAGAAATCCGTCACAATTTCATAGAAGCGGCACCACTCCACACTCACATAGGTCCACCCATCAAGTGTATTCTGCAGAGCAATACACCACCTATAAAGGATATGGTTATGGATTACGAGTTCACAACTCAGCCTCACTTTCCTTGCAGATTTGCACTATATGCACACCATAATAGATCACAGATGGGACAAAAATTTATCTCTCTGTTTTCTTGAAGTGCTTCGTTTTCAATTTTAAATTGATCTTTCTGTTTCATATATTTTTTGTATTGTTTCTTGATTTGGTAATTCTCTTGATAACTCTCGTTTGCAGCTCCTGCTGCATGTAATTTTCCCCTTTCGATTTCTGTTTGCATTTTTTTTCTTTTTTTTCTTTTAGAGAGCGTTATATGTGCTCCCTTTCAAGGGCATACGGATTCGAACCATATTTGCTTTATTCCTTTTCCCTTCCTCCCTCCCTCCGCTTCCTTTGTCTTCTGTATTTTGTTGTTGTGTAGTGCACAAGATCAAACAATGACTTGTTATTACCCATATGAATCTAATTCACGGGATCTCCAATCACATAGGTTGGGTTACCTTCATGTTTGATATACAACTTGACAATAGTCCCATTCTCGTTGAAGCTTCATTTATTATTTCTTTTCCCCCAAATTTTAAGTCAGAGAATTGGCCAAATTCACTTACGACTTCACACAATTCATGGATTTAATTCCATCTCTTAACAATGTTCTATTACTCTTTGTCAAACTTATGTAATCACCATATGGAGGTTACTTAACCACTTAACATCATTATCAGCTAACTCCATTATAATTAGCTGATTTTCAAATCATCAACACAATAGATAAACACATATTGCATTTTAAATAACAAGACCACATAAAGTATGTTACCCATATTTCAAAAAGTTCAACTTAGAAAATAATATTTCTATATAACAAGTTCAACCAATTTTTCAAATAAGCATTTCATCATATAAATGATAAGCTGAACAACATACTTTCTTATTTTATTTTATTTTCATTTAACATCTTACTAAACGGAAATCAATAACACCCAATTGATAAGTCTCTTCATTACTTAAGAAGATATTTATTTCTTTACGTGCTATTTTTATAACCCAAAACTAATTTTAGAAAATAATTTCATAATTAAAACCACCAACACATTGATGTCTCTTTCTTTTCCTCCAATCTTCAACATTTTGAAAACTAACCATTAACATATGAGAGAATTTTATTATCAAGACATCAAAGCATAAAACTTTTTTATTTATTCAAATGGTTCCAATTTAGCATGTCAAAAGTAAATAATTAAGTACTAGCATCTTCACTCATGACTTGAGAAACATTGAGAACAAATAAGCCATGATTACAATATCTTTTACCAACAAACACATTATTCTTGGTTATCACTACCTTACCATATTTAAATGCAACTTTCACCCCCACCTTTCCTAATAATCCAACGGAAACCAGATTGGTTTGGATACTAGGAACACGCAGCACTTCAGTCAATGCCAAGGTTTTTCCAAATGTGAGTTTGAGAAGAACTTTTCCTTTTCCAAGGACTTGAGTGGTTGAAGAATCACCAAGATACACAACTTCTTCTCCTTCATTGACTTAGGTGTAAAACACAAAATCTGTTTTATTTGCACAAATATGCCTAGTAGCACCTGAATCTATCACCCAGTCACCCACATTGGCCACAAGGTTAGCTTGGGAAATGACCGCCACAATGATATCATCTGCTTCAACCAGATTTACTCTTGGCTTAGCAGGATTGTCATTTTTCCCCACTCTGTTTCTACATTAAACTGCATGGTGGCCTGGTTTGCCATCCACAAAACAATTACCTTTGTTCTTTTTCATACATGTTATCTTTATTGCGAGACTTATTGTCTTCCACAAGATTGGCTTTTGTCGCGATCTTTTGCTTTGGCAAAATATGATTGCTTTCGGTTGGTATCCTTAATGATGAAGTGCGTCACCAAATCTTCAAGAGATAATAGCTTTTGTTTGTGCTTCAAATTTTGTTTGTAGTCATTCCAAGACTCTGGTAGCTTTTCAATCAATATATCAGCCACGAACTGCTTCGGTAAAATGATTTTTTCCGACTTAAGATCTTCAACTAGTTTGTGAAACTCGTTGATTTGTACCTTCACATCTTTCTCCTCAGTCATCTCCCATTTGTAAAAATTACCAATAATAAACTTTTGTTTGGTAGCATCTTCAGTAGTATATTTAGCAAGTAGCGATTCCCAAATCTCCTTTGCTTCCTTATTAGAACAATACACATCGAACAATTCATTAGAAAGAGTACTTAATGTTGTGTGCTTACATATCTTATTTGCATAAATCCACTGATTTAGTTGCTCAGAAGCAAATTCATCCGGTATCAATTCTATTAGCGTAGACGTCACTCCATACATGTCAAGAGCAGAGAAAATTCGTTCATGTCATCTCTTAAAATTCTGTCCACCAAAAACTTCCACTTTTGAAACATCAAGGAAGTATTTGGTAAAGTTGTGCGAAGGCACAATAGGGACAACACCATGAGATGTTTGAGCAGCAATGGTGGTATTATCAGTAGCAGGTGAATCGTTTCCGTGAACCATGGTAACTCAAATATCCTTAAGATTGTTGGAAAACTATTGAAAATCACGGAAATCACATAGCTTGAGACGTGCCTATGGCACTGTCCTTAAGGATATTTCACCGGTTAAGGTGTATCCCCAGGATTCAACAAGCTCTTCTAGTACTAAAACTAGGAGCCAAAATCTAATAAAGAATATATTTTACTTAAGAAAACCCAGCAAATAAATAAGGAAGAAAAGTTATTTTAATGTAATCTCGCTCTTCTCCTTTTAACACACAAAAGTACTATATATAGATATATAGATATATGGTAAAAAGCATACCATCAGCCGTTCATATAATGCACATTAAGACCAAATAATTGCCATAAAGGCTATATATTATGACCAAATATTCCAATGACCTTTCGTAACACCCAAATCAATAGTAGTTGACTAATGCCATAAAGGCAATTAGCAACTGCCATAATAAGAAAACAAACGGTTGGCTACAAGATTAAAATCCTTAATATAATACTCTCTCTCTCATATTTTATATGTCATCCCTTTCTATAAATAGTTGGACCACAATATTTGTCATTTTATAAAATTTATGTATAAATTACCATATTTTGCCTATTATACCCTTGGTAGAATAGTTAATTAATCTTGTCAGTTATTAATAAAGTTGACTTAAGAAAATATTAAATAAGAGTAGAAGAGTTAAGTTACATCATTTCTTAATGCAAGTGCAAAGTAAAAAGGTGACGTATAAAATGGGACGGAGGAAGTATTAATAAGCTAAGTTGTTAAGGTAATAATATGTAATAAATAATTTCAAATATTATTCTTATACTTTTTAAGATAATATAGATATTTTATCAACAAAATATACATTATTTGTTAGAAATAGAGAGTTATAGATGCATCATTCTTTAAACACACACATATATATATATATATTCTAAATCACAAAGTTGAAAAATATATTTACCCATTTTTCCTTCTTTTTATATCAAATAACTTTATTATATTAATATAATAATCGACATCATTTACACTTAATTTAGGGGAAAAATAATTAATTAAGTTATGTATAACACATTTAAAGATATAGGGTTATAATTATATAAACAATATGAATATCTTCAAAAGAAATTCATTAGTTTTCGAATATCTTTGCAAGTAGTTTCTACTTTCAATGAACTAACTTCTTGATAACAACATACATTTTTTCTTAGATAAATTATATCCTAATTTTTCCTCACTTTTTAATATTCAGATAAAAAGTTTCATTGGTCCCCTTCTCCATTATATTATTTTACATCAACTTTTAATTTTAATATTCACATAAGAAGTTACATTGGTCCACTTCATTGTACTGCTATTCTGTAGTTATTATTTATCTATTATCTTCAGATGCATAGATAGTGGCTAAATCTGAACTTACATATTTAAATAAAAATGTGTGCATCTAAATTCAAAGTATCTGATGATGCAATAATTATTGGATGCATTTCTCTATGAGATGAAGGGTATGAATCTTATACTTCTTCCGTTGAACAATAGTGGTTCACTATACTATTTTGGGATGTCTTACAATATTTGTTCACTTTATGAAATCAATGGACAATTTCACACGTAGTTCCTAATTTACCTTTGTCGTTAATTATAATTAATTATTTCTCTATTACATTTTCTAAAACATTGTATTTATTATATTTAAAGAATGATATAGTAAAATTACATTTCTATTTATAGTTTATTAAGAAGTGTACAAGTCAATAATGAACAAGAATTGTTAAACGGATGAAATATTTATTTTGTTATTTTCCTCCCTCAAGTATTTCAGCCCACTCAAATAGATAGGCATGTTTCATGTCCCCAAGAAAATTGTTTGGAAACAGGTTATGCATTATAAGACACAAGTTCATATTACTGAACATATACTGTCAACTTATGCTTTGATGATGAAATCCATGAAAGTTATTCTGCAATGGAAGATAATAGAGAAGAGAAGGAATATTATTTCATTATGAGAATTCAATTTACAATGATTAGTGAGTCCTAACTAACTCACTTATCACTGTAAACAGTTATAACAAAACTAACTTTAACTAACCACACACCTATTAACTATTGTTATTCAATACTCCCCCTCAAGCTTTAGTGTGAATATACATACTCCAACCTTGGATAGTAACATATGATGAGAAGCTGCACCTAGACCTTTTGTAAGAAGATCAGCAGATTGTTGTGTGGTGTTAACATAGGTAGGCAGTATCAATCCACTCTTGATTATTTCCCTCACAAAGTGGCAATCTATTTCAATATGCTTTGTCCTTTCATGGAAGATAGGATTACTTGCAATTTGTATTGTTGTTTTGCTATCACAATGCAACTTCACAGGTGTTGTAACATTCACATTTAGCTCCTTTAATACTCCTAGCACCCAAATAATTTTTGCAATAGCTCCAGCCATACTTCTATACTCTGCCTCAACAGAGCTTTTACTCACTGTATGTTGTTTTTTTGACTTCCAAGATATAAGAGTCTCCTAACTTGATCATGTACCCAGTTACTGACCTTCTGGTGTTGGGGCATGATGCCCGATCTTGAATTTACTATGAAGTGATTCCTTCAGTTGTTGTATTAATTTGCTACTATTGCCTATCAGGAATAAATCATCCACATAAATGAGGATAACAACTATGTCTTGCCCATCCCTTTTTGTGAAAAGAGAGTGGCCATAGGGACTATGAATAACCAGTAGATATTAGGGCCTCAGTCAACTTTAGATTCCACTGCCTAGAGGCTTGTTTGAGGCCATAAAAAGACTTGAGCAGCTTACACACCTTATACTCCCCCTGCCTCTGAAAACCCTGAGGCATGTCCATGTAGATGTCCTTAAGAAGATCACCCTGTAGAAAAGCATTATGGACATTCATTTGGTAACGAGGCCAAGAGTGTGATGCAGCTACACTGATCACAGTCCTTATTGTAAGCATTTTAGCAACTGGGGAGAAGGTCTCATTATAATCTAGACCCTCCTGCTGATTATAATCCTTTGCAACAAGCCTAGCTTTGTACCTTTCAACCTCACCATTAGCTTGAAGCTTGATTTTATAGACCCATTTAGAGCCAATAGCCTTCTTCCCAGGGGAAGGTTTTTATTTTGCTCTAAGGCTGCAATCTCATCACTCATATCAGCAACCCACTCTTTACAACTGGAAGCTTCCTTAAAGGTGGTTGGCTCATAAGAGTTAGAAAGAGCAGTAAAAAAAGATTGATACGAGCAACTCAGCTTGGAGTAGTCAACATAGTCCCCAATAGGATAAAGACAAGTTGAATGAGCTTGCTTTTAAGGGTTGGAGACAACAGTCTTGGTGCCAAATTGGAGGCCTAACAGACCTGTTTGGTCTTGTAGTAACAGTTTCCATAATAGGTGTGGAGGAGGTAATGTTAGTAGCTGGTATATGAACTTCACTAGGAGGATAAACATCAGTAGCTGTACTTGGAGGAGTTGAAACCTCATCTGCACATTCAACATGCATTCCAGGACCAGTGTCAAATGGAGCAGGAGTGGATGCCTGTGATAAAAGAGTAAAAAGGGGTTCCAGAAGATCATGCAGGGCCCTAGGAGAGGCATCAGACTATAAAGGGAACTCGTGTTCTACAAACGTGACATCCCTACTAACATGAAAGAAATGCAACTCAAGATCAAACACTCTATACCCCTTTTGAGTTTCTGCATAGCCCGTGAAGACACCCTTATTTGCTCTAGGAGCAAATTTATCTGATATAGGCAAGACAGATGTGAAATAAAGGCAACCAAACACCCTTAGATGATCTAGATGTGGTGGAGCACCATACAATAATTCACGGGGGGACTTCCCTTGCAAACCAGCTGTGGGGAAGTTTATTAATTAAGTAAACTGCTGCCTTGACATAATGACCCCAATAAGAGATAGGAATGAAAGCTTGGAATCTTAATGCCTTGGCAGTATTAAGCATGTATCTATGCTTTTTTTTCAACCACCCCATTCTGTTGGGGTGATAAGCACAAGAACTTTGATGCACAATCCCAAAAGAAGCAAACAAATCTTTACCGTTGGAATTCATGAATTTTGTGCCATTATCACTTCTGATCACTTTCACTTTAGTGTCAAATTGAGTGTTTACCATTAACAGATAATTTTTCAATACAGAATATACTTCAGTTTTGGAATGAATCAGACAACGTCAAGAGAATCTACTGTAATCATCAACTATGGTTACAAAATATTGCTTCTTGTCATAAGTTGGAGTCTTATAGGGACCCCATACATCTATATGAACCAATTGGAATATGACACTAGATTTGTGCAAACTAGGGAAAAAACTAGGTCTACTTTGCTTAGCTTGAGGGCAGATATGACAGCATGGAGGAGTAGATAAGTTGGTAGTCAAGGATGGAATATGTTGCGTAGCTGTGAGAGAAGGATGACCAAGCCTCAAGTACCACAATGTGGTGAAGTTGTCATCATTTATTGCAGCAGTAGCCACTGCCTTGATGGTGTCTTTTAACAAGTACAAGCCTCCAGCTTCTCTACCAATACCAATCACCTTCCCACTATAAAGTGCCTGCAATACACAAAAATTAGGGAAGAAACAGACACTACACACTAGATCTTTAGTCAGCTTGGTAACTGACAACAAGTTAAACTTGAAATCAGGAACATGCAAGATATCCTTCAGTGTGTGATCACCCAAGATAGTAGAGCAACTTATGCCTGCAATATGAGCCCTGTTGCCTGTGGGCAATTGAACAATATTTGATCATTGATTACCAAAACACCTTGAATATGATAACATGCCCTTACAAGAAGTAACAAGATGAGTAGACCCGAGTCAATGATCCACTCATGTTCACAAATATTAGGTGTGAGTGATGCATTACCTGTTAAATTTGCTTTATGATCACCATCACCACCTTCATTTGTATGACCTGAATTGTGTCTAAGGTTCTGAACATGATTATATTCTTCTTCTGTAAGTGTAAGAGCATGTCCCTGGCCTGCAGGAGAAGCATGGTTAGCAGAGGACTTGACACTAGCAGAATCCTGTTGAAAACCACCCATGGATCTGGAATTACTGGATGCATCTGGCTTCCTTTTACTTCTGAAATCAGTTGGATATCCAATGACTCTGTAACAATCCTTACTCAAATGGTTCATATAACCATAGTGTACACACGGATTGTCCAGTAATTTTTTGCCTCTGAATCCTGGCTTTCGATTAGCCAGCATAGTAAGAGGTTCCTTATGAATCTCCACTACACTCAGCAATCATTGACTCTCCTCTTGAACTGTTGTGGCATACGCCTGATTAACACTAGGCACAGTAGTTTTAAGAAGTAAATCACTTCTAATATGGCTATAGGACTCATTTAAGCCCATTAGAAACATCAATAACCTTTGCTGATTAAGATGTTCTATGTAAGGTTTGGCTTCATCACAACCACATAGAGGAGCAAGTACTAATACATCTAGTTCATCCCACAAATCTCTCAATTTAGAATAGTAAGTAGTGATAGAATCACTACCTTGTTTCAAAGATGATATCTCTGTCCATAGGTGATACACTCTTGTAAGATTGGATTTATCGAACCTTTCCTTGAAGTCATCCCAGACTCGTTCTGCATTTGACACATATACAATAGTAGTAAGTAATTCAGAAGCTACTGTGCTGCTGATCCATGACAGTACAACGACATTGCATCTTTCCCATTGAATTGTTAAATCTCCTGTGTATGAGCATTTTAGGCAAGTTTCATCAACAAAATAGAGCTTGTTCTTCACCAGTAAAGCAAGCCTGAATGATCTGCTCCATAGGCCATAATTTTCTGGACCTGTGAGCTTAGTCGTAATTAGAGCTACACCTGGTGCATCTGAAACCTGTAAGTATAGAGGAGATTGTGTGGAAGAGTAGCAACTGTCAATTCCACCATTATAGAGTTGCATTTTATGAATATGGAGCTGAAAATCAATTCGAAATGCAGCTGGACGATTGATCCCAGTATCGCTGCTCTGATACCATGTCAACTTATGCTTTGATGATGAAATTCATGGAAGTTATTTTGTCATGGAAAAGAATAGAGAAGAGAAGGAATATTATTTCATTATGAGAATTCAATTTACAATGAAGAAGGTATGCCTCCTTTTATAGATGGATCATTCTAGAATGTGTGATTAGTGAGTCCTAACTAACTTATCACTGTAAACAGTTATAACAAACTTTTAACAACTAACTTTAACTAACCACACACCTATTAACTATTGTTATTCAATATATACCCTAAGGCATGACACAAGTTATGCTAAAGGTATAAGTTCAGTTTATGACTTCTTAAAACATAATAATCATAAACTGAATTTAAATTTCAAGACAAAAGTTATGTTTTACGAGACATAAGTTTAATTTCAGAATTTTGTATCTTATAAGACATAAGTTTAGTTTTAAAACTTTATATCTTAAAAAGTTCATACTACAGAATTTATGTCTAAGGCATATCATAAGTTCAGTGTATGAAATTTCAAGGCATAAAGTTCTAAAATTAAAGTTGTGTTCCAAGGCATGAGTTATATCTTACAGGGTACAAGTTCAGTTTTAGAATTATGTCTTATAAGGCATAAAGTTCTAAAATTAAAGTTGTGTTTCAAGGCATGAGTTATATCTTACAGGGTACAAGTCAGTTTCAGAATTATGTCTTATAAGGCATAAAGTTCAATTTTAGAACTATATGTCTTAAGAAACTTATACTACTGAACTTGTACCCAAGGAATATGTTATGCCTAATGCGAAAAAATATTTGCAAGGCACATGTTATGACCTATAGAGCATAAATTATGTGCATGAACTAGCTTCTTGAGGTATAATGTTCTAAAATTAAACTTATCATTATATGTAGGGGTGTACATGGACCGAATTGGTTTGAGTTTATTAAATATCAAACCAAATCATTTATGTTATGTTTTTAAATCTATAAACAAAACCAAACTAAACTAATAAATTTGGGTTTCTCAACCTCAAAAGTTTTTAGGTTTTTTCAGGTTTTCGGGGTTTTTCAATTTTTTTGATAAAGTATTCATACAAATATAATATAATTAACTTGTGTTTCAAATATTTCTTTGGTCTACCAAAATATAATTATCTAAGGTGTTTCTTAAGAAAATAACACAAAATATGATATGAGTGATGACACTAAAATATTCAACAAAATAATAAAAAAATCACATAAAATAAATATTGCAAATAAACAAGTCAAAATGATCATGATTTTAAAGTATAAAATCATGCAAAAATAAGTCTAATAAATCTAAACTAATATAATACACTACTAAAAAAACAGTCAATACCGACCTAGAAATACCGACCTTCGGAGGTCGGTATTCCTTGAAATACCGACCTAAAATCGACATCCCAGCTTAGGTCGGAAAAAGCTTGGTCGCTATTCAATACCGACCTCTCGAGGTCGGTTTTTATTTTATGTCGGAATATTCATTTTTTTAAATTCTGACCTCTGGAGGTCGGTATTTTTATTTTTGTAATATTGAAATTCCGACCTCCGGAGGTCGGTATTTTTATTTTTGTAATGTTGAAATTCCGACCTCCGGAGGTCGGTATTTTTATTTTTGTAATGTTGAAATTCCGACCTCCGGAGGTCGGTATTTTTATTTTTGTAATGTTGAAATTCCGACTTCCAGAGGTCGGTATTTTTATTTTTGTAATGTTGAAATTCCGACCTCCGGAGGTCGGTATTTTTATTTGTGTAATGTTGAAATTCCGACCTCCGGAGGTCGGTATTTATATTTTTGTAATGTTGAAATTCCGACCTCCGGAGGTCGGTATTTTTATTTGTGTAATATTGAAATTCCGACCTCCGGAGGTCGGTATTTTTATTTTTGTAATGTTGAAATTCCGACCTCCGGAGGTCGGTATTTTTATTTGTGTAATTTTGAAATTCCAACCTCCGGAGGTCGGTATTTTTATTTGTGTAATGTTGAAATTCCGACCTCTGGAGGTCGGTATTTTTATTTGTGTAATGTTGAAATTCCGACCTTCGGAGGTTGGTATTTATATTTTTGTAATGTTGAAATTCCGACCTCCGGAGGTCGATATTTTTATTTGTGTAATGTTGAAATTCCGACCTCCGGAGGTCGGTATTTTTATTTGTGTAATGTTGAAATTCCGACCTCCGGAGGTTGGTATTTTTATTTTTTATTTTTGAATTCCGACCTCCGGAGGTCGGTTTTCTGCTGCAAAACAAGCAGCAAATTGCTGTAATTTTTTGTTGCCCACCTGCATATTTATACTAAAACAACCCAAAGCCAAATAAAATTCATTACCAAAACAACCCAAAGCCAAATAAAACTCATCCAACCAAAACAATCCAAAGCCAAATAAAACTCATCCAACCAAAACAACCCAAAGCCAAATAAACTTCATCCAACCAAAACAACACAATATTTTCAACATATACATTAAACTGTTTCAAAATAAACTTCATCCAACTTCAAAATAAACTAAAATACGATCAAATTAAACAATTCCAAAAATATAGAAGTCTAAAATGTCAAATAGATACAACTACTCTTCATCACCCTCACTCTCCTTATTAGACTTATCATTCTCATCACCCTCCTGATCAGATTCATCACTGCTAGCCGGACATGGAGGAAGAATATTTCCTGATTCAAAAAGAAAAGTTAGTTGGGCTTGAAGCGCTGCATACCTCTTATTTTCTACCTCCTTTGCTGCCGCAATCTCCTCCTCTCTCTTCTTCTCTCTTTCTTCTCTCTTCTTCTCTCTTTCGGCTACAAAGAAGAGCTCGGCATTGAGATAAGCTATCTTACTCTCCATTGCGAGATATTGTCTCTCTATCCCCACCATCAAAGCTTGAGGATGATGAACCACAATACCAAGACTTCTTCTTCGATACGCCTTTTCTGGATAGCCGTAGACTCGAACCTCTAATCGGTTCACCAAAGACTCTGTTTCCAAAGATTCTCGTTTTCTTCTTGTGTAAATGGTCTGTCTTGACTCTCAAGAGGTAGAGTAGTACGATATTCCTGAGATATTCATATATACCTATCCTGTAATTTAAACAAAGAACTCTACGAATAAGAATGTAATATATACAAGGAAAAGAAAAAAAAATAGTTTGAATGGAGTTCTTACATATGTCTCTTGAGCACGTGGCTCAATCCATCTTTCTTCTTCTGTGGGGTTCGTACTCTTCTTGACGTGAGTAACCTTGAACATCTCTGGTACAACTACCGGCCTACCCAACTCTTTTTCCTGCAAATAACATATAGAATTTGATTTCATTAATCTCCAAAAAGTACTTATCAAAAAAGAAAAAATTTATTTTACTAAATTAAGAAAGTATACCATTCTTTCCTTCCTAGTAACCTGGCTAATAGCTCCACCAGTGTGCAAAAAGCCTCCCTTTTCTGATGCGCGAGCCATCTTCCTAATTTCACTCCTCTTTTTAAATTTTTCATCAGTACTCCAATGTTTCAGTAACAAAGCCCATCGATCCGGAAACATAAACCCAGGCAATCTGGTTTCTCTTCGACAACCACAAAATGTGCTAGAAAGCAACTTTGAAGCTTTAAGCTTGAAGTTCACTTGAACATCATCCTCGTGTTCGGGAGCCCATACATAATATTTCTGTAATAAAAAATTACTAAATATTTATAGTTCAAATGACTAGAGAATTTAAATGTGTATGATATGAATTTAACTTATATATATTCTTACCTTAAATTCATTGAACATCTGCCCTTGGGTGTTAAGTGGAATCGAACTCTAATTCGGATACACACCATTATAGTGAGTTCCGATGCACTTTAAAATAATCTTTGCCATACCCACA
This sequence comes from Solanum commersonii, assembly GCA_029007595.1. Classification (NCBI taxonomy): domain Eukaryota; kingdom Viridiplantae; phylum Streptophyta; class Magnoliopsida; order Solanales; family Solanaceae; genus Solanum; species Solanum commersonii. The sequence continues at coordinate 10,101,537 of JAJTWQ010000003.1, read as the reverse complement.
TCCGGACGTAAGCTAAAATACGAGTTCATTGACGAAGTAGAGTAAACAAAAAATAATCAATCAATTAAAATGTAAATAGATAAATGAAAGATGAAACATAATTAAATCATACTTGTATCCTAATGGCTCGATGATGAGTCTCCGAAAATTATCTCTATCGCCTGGCTGAGGAGCATGTGCATCTGAGTGCTGGGTGGTGGGAGTATTAGGCTCTGAGCCATTGGATTCAATATGAAGATTGGAAAGTCTAATTGATCCACTACTAGTATTCAAACTATTGCACTGACTAGCACTAGATGATGGTATGTTAGACCCACGATCAAGATGTGAATAGCCCTGCAATGTTTGGTAACCTGAACTAGGTACCACAGTGGGTGTAGATATAGTATAACCAGATTGTGGAGCCACATGAGCAGAGGCATTATGTGACTGGTGTGTCGAGTGAGTAGTTGAAACTGAGGCTTTTTTTGAAACATTAACTCGAGAGGGCTCATCAGATATCACGACCCCAGTGGCCCTTCTCATAGCATTGGCCTTAAATTTCTTTTTTCGGATTAGAGGATTTTTTTGATTTACCCTTGTCTTTATCTACCATCTATATCAAATAAATATAAAGATTAAAACAAAGTAGTACAAAATAATGTCACAATGTCGAACAAATATATCAAACAAAGTTATCATAACATAAGGCTTAATCCAAATAGTCTTTCACAATGTCGAACAAACGTTAAAACTACTAAAATATAAAGTATACTCAAATATGAATAGCTAAAAATCCACCAACTAAACATACAAATTGTTATTCATCCTCTTCGGAAGTTTCTTCATCATCTATCCATTCACATGCATCATCTTCGGAAGTTTCCTCCTCATTTATCCATTCATCCTCTTCGAAAGTTTCCTCCTCATCCCCCTCCATATTTGTTGGCATATCTAACTCTTCTTTATTAACTTTTTCTAAAATGTGATCAGGATGCTCCAAATTCATTTCTAACTCAGCATCCACTACTTGATGAACACTTGATATTTTATTTTGATATGCAACATCCAATTCATTCTCAACTTCCACTCGCCCCATCAGTTTTGTTTTGATTACAACCCACCAATCAAACTTATCCCTACGCAACGGATAAGGAGCATAGTATACTTGCTTAGCATTTTGTGCAATAATAAAAGGATCATAAGCCTCATACTTCCTAGTGTGCTTGACTTCAATGATATTATGTTGCTTAAGCTCTCTCGTACCTCTTGAAGTTGGATCAAACCACTTACATTGGAAAAGTACTATTCTTTTGATTGGCCAACCCGAATACTCCAACTCTACAATCTCTTGTAGGACGCCAAAATAATCAACATTCTCATTTTGATTTCCATTATCACCTTTAACCCAAACACCACTATTATTAGTTTTCTTATTATTTGAGTATTTCTCTGTGGCAAATTTAAAACCATTTACGTTATATTGGGACATTGTGTGAACTGTAATCGGTCCCCAAGAAATATCCTTGAAAAATTGATCAAATGTGGCGGCATTTTCTGAATTGTAGACCTATATATAATTAGTAAATTAAAAGCAACGTTAGTAGAAAGAAGAGTACACTAATCTCTTAATAGGTGTATATATTACAACACTTACCCAATTAGTATACCACGTTATAAATGATGGAAACACTTGATCATGACCATATTGGCTCACAAAATAACTGTAGAATCACATTGAAAATACAGTTAGTTTCTTTAATAAAATCGGAGTTGAATATATGTTGTTTACATATTTAATTTTCTTACTTTAAGAAGGGTTGGACTTCTGGAGAATTCAACAAGACATGAAGCTCTGTAGATTTTTTCTCCTTTTCGGTAAGTTTGTGCAATGTACGCTTTTTTGAACCCTTACCCGGTTGGTTGAAGATTGATAATGATTGTACTGCAGGATCATTCCCAGTAACATCATGTCGATTAGGTCTGTTTCTCAAACACGACACATAATCATCAAAGTAGTAAGAACAAAAGTGGGATCTTTCTTTAGCTAGATATACTTGAGTCATACAGCCCTCCACCCTATGTTTATTCTTAATACCCCTTTTAGACTTGTCAATGCTCCTGTAAAATTTTATATTAGATATATAATTTCAAAAGATATATTAACGATTTATGAAATAAGAATAAATGTGTTATAGTTACTTACCGCTCAAAAGGATACATCCACCTATATTGAACTGGACCTCCCAGTAGAGCTTCATGAACAAGGTGAATAGGAAGATGTTCCATCACATCAAAGAACCCAGGTGGAAGAATCTTCTCCAACTTATTACTAATAACAACTATATTTTTGGCCATCCAAACCAGATTCTCTACTCTCAATGTGCTAGAACACAAGTCTTTGAAGAACAAACTAATTTCTGCCATTGGCTTCCATATGTTTTCAGGTAATCCACAAAAAGCAATCGGAAGTAATTGTTCCATAAAAACATGACAAAATGTGTGACTTTTCATCCCATGTAATATTCCACGCTCAATGTCAACCCGCTTTCCCAAATTTGAGGCATATCCATCTGGCATTTTCAAGCTTTCCACCCACTCACAAATTTTTCTCTTCTGTTCCATTGTGAATGAATAACTAGCCTTGGGCTTAAATAACTTGTTGTTGGCGGACTCACTGTAAATGCAACTCCGGTCGTCTACAATGTTCGGGTAAGTCAAGTCTAGCCTTAACATTATCTTTTGTCTTGCCGGTTACATCCATTACGGTGTTGAACAGTTATCAAAATTCTGTTTAGTCCAATTATGTGCAACACCATACCCATCAAATTTGTACGGTGGTTCCTCAGTTACCTTTGGAAAATTTTGAACCCTTTCCCAAATATCATCACCCGTTAATATTGGAGGTGGACCATCTCGTTCAGTTTTATTCTTTTTAAATGCATATTTCTTTCTCCTAAACTCATGATCAGGTGGCAAGAATCGACGATGACAGTCAAACCATGAATTCTTTCGCCCATGTTTTAATGTGAATGATTTAGTATCTTCCATACAGTAGGGACATGCTAACTTTCCAGCTGTCATCCATCCAGATAGCATTCCATAGGCAGGAAAATCATTAATAGTCCACATTAAAGTAGCACGCATGTTGAAATTTTGTTTACGAGAAATGTCCCATGTTTCTACCCCATCAGACCACAACAATTTCAACTCATCAATCAAAGGTTGTAAGTACACATCAATCTTGCTTTTGGATTACTCGGACCAGGAATGACACAATTCGAAATATATATGGACTTGTCATACACATCTCGAGGTGGAAGATTATACGGTGTAATAAACACGGGCCAACAAGAATATGGTGTAGCCCCAACCGAAAAAGGGGTGAAACCATCTCGCACACAAACCCGGCCTAACATTCCTTAGTTCGGCAAAAAATGCTGGATAAGTTCTATCAAAATGTTTCCAAGCCTCTCCGTTAGATGGATGACACATGACACCAGGTGGCCTTCTATTTTCACGGTGCCATCTCATATGAGGAGCAGAGCTATTTGATGCATACAACCTTTTCAATCTTGGTATAAGAGGTAAATAATGCATCGCCTTAATAGCAAGTTTCTTTTCGGTAGAACCAATCTTATAGCGAGGGTGACTACAAAACTTACAAGACTCTAGATTGACATCCTCCTTATAGTATAACATGCAACCTTTTTTACAACAATCAATTCTTATCGAGGAGAGTCCTAACTTAGACACCAATGCATTTGCTTTATAATAAGAATCAGGAATCTCTACATTGGGATCAACTAATTCCTTCATAAGTTCTATCATAGAGTCCATTGCTCCTTGAGAAATATTATTGTCGATTTGATATTTAACAATCTAACTAAGCGCCTTGAGACAATTTAGAGTGTTGACTCCCGTTGAACAAAGGACTACTACAATCACGCAATTGTTCATAAAAAATGTTTGCTTCTTCATTAGGAGCTTCTTCTACATTTTCTCCTTGTTCAAAATCAGAATGCATCCCAAAAGCATCATTAATCATATCTGACATTCTAGAACCTTGAAAATAATTATGCTCGGTAGATCTACTACTTTCACCGACAACAAAGTTATTAAACATAGTGTCACTTTCAACCTCACCATGGCTAGTCCAAACTGTATACCCTGGTTTGAATCCATTCATCATAAGATGCATAGCAACAGTCTCGTTGTATGATATCTCACATTTTCACAATTAACACACGGACACCTAATCAATCTTGAATTTAAAAAATCATCAAGTGTCATTGCATGATTTATAAATCTAGTGACACCTTACGCAAATTCGGAATCATACCCGCTCGACCAGGATTGTTTCTATTATACATCCAACTACGATCAGGATTCATCTACACAAACAATAATGATACTTTTAATTCCATCAACTAAATAACATTTGAATTTATTTAAACAACTTAACCACTTTCGAAGTCTAACTAGTTTTAACATATTTATTTTAACTTATTTAAACAACTTAAGAACTTTAACTAATTTAGTTTTGACTTAATTCGAACTTAAACAACTTAACAACTTTAACTAGTTTAGTTTTGACTTAATTCGAACAACTAAATCCACCAACTAAACCACAATATTTATTTTAACTTATTTAAACAAACTTAACTTTTTAACTTTAACTACATTAGTTTTGACTTAGTTTCAACAACTAAATTCACTAACTAAACCGACATTATTCATTTTAACTTAGTTAAACAACATAACAACTTTTTAATGTTACCTACTTTAGTTTAGACTTAGTTCCAACAACTAAATTCACTAATTAAACCGACATTATTCATTTTAACTTAGTTAAACAACATAACAACTTTTTAACTTTACCTACTTTAGTTTAGACTTAGTTCCAACAACTAAATTCACTAATTAAACCGACATTATTCATTTTAACTTAGTTAAACAACATAACAACTTGTTAAATTTACCTACTTTGGTTTAGACTTAGTTCCAACAACTAAATTCACTAAATAAACCAACATTATTCATTTTAACTTAGTTAAACAACATAACAACTTGTTAACTTTACCTACTTTAGTTTTGACTTAGTTTCAACAACTAAATTCACTAATTAAACCGACATTATTCATTTTAACTTACTTAAACAACATAATAACTTGTTAACTTTACCTACTTTAGTTTTGACTTAGTTTCAACAACTAAATTCACTAAATAAACCGACATTATTCATTTTAACTTAGTTAAACAACATAACAACTTTTTAACTTTACCTACTTTAGTTTAGACTTAGTTCCAACAACTAAATCTATCAACAAAACCACATTATTTAATTTAACTTATTTAAACAACTTAACAACTTTTTAAAGCTAAGTGTCAACACTAGATGGACACAAATCGATCTTGCAAGAAAATCAATTTTGTCATCTATAGGATCAACTAGTGTTGATACTTATGCTTAACAAACACATTATTCCTAAATTAAAGCTTAATAGCAACACTAGATGGACACAAATTGATATTCCAAGAAAATCAATTTTGTCATCTATAGGATCAACTAGTGTTGATACTTATGCTTAACAAACACATTATTCCTAAATTAAAGCTAAATAGCAACACTAGATGGACACAAATCGATCTTGCAAGAAAATCAATTTTGTCATCTATAGGATCAACTAGTGTTGATACTTATGCTTAACAAACACATTATTCCTAAATTAAAGCTAAATAGCAACACTAGATGGACACAAATCGATCTTGCAAGAAAATCAATTTTGTCATCAATAGGATCAACTAGTGTTGGTACTTATGCTTAACAAACACTCGATGCACACAAAAAAATAATCACAAAATTAAAGTTAAGTATTAATACTAAATGGACACAAACACATTATTGAAAACAATTGTACTTTAACTTAAGAAATTTAGAAGCACCAACCTTATCTCCAACTTTGATGAAAGAAGCAATAAAGTCTTGTATCAACTTTTTAAGATGTTGAGCTTCCTCAATTGCCTAGCACGAAAAGTTCTTAAATTAGTTAAATATAAATTCATATCCAAGAAAATAAGTGTTTTATATATATATATATATATATATATATATATATATATATATATATATATATATATATATATTCAAGTTTTAATAAGTTCAAGTTTCAATTCAAGTTCATATCTAATTTCTAAACTTAATTAGTTATATATTCAAGCTAATTAGTTCCAAGTTCAAGTTCTAATTTCAAGTTCATATTCCTAATTAAGTTCAATTTATAGTAAATTCAAGTTATAATTAATTATAAGTTCTAATTAAGTTGTAATTCAAATCCCTAAAATTCTAAATTCAAACTAGCTAGCTAGTGTCCCAACTTCAAACTATTAATTAGTCCTAAAATATCAAATATAATTCAAACTATTAGTCCTAAATTCCAAATTCAAACTAGTCTTAAAATCACAAATTGAAAGTACTCCTAGAATTCAAAAATCAAACTATAGTGCTAAAATCCCAAATTCAAACTATTAGTAATCCTAAAATCTCAATAATAATTC